>OX458979.1:2500-1402306 GCA_949774945.1 Hoplodrina ambigua
AACCTAACCTAACCTAACCTAACCTAACCTAACCTAACCTAACCTAACCTAACCTAACCTAACCTAACCTAACCTAACCTAACCTAACCTAACCTAACCTAACCTAACCTAACCTAACCTAACCTAACCTAACCTAACCTAACCTAACCTAACCTAACCTAACCTAACCTAACCTAACCTAACCTAACCTAACCTAACCTAACCTAACCTAACCTAACCTAACCTAACCTAACCTAACCTAACCTAACCTAACCTAACCTAACCTAACCTAACCTAACCTAACCTAACCTAACCTAACCTAACCTAACCTAACCTAACCTAACCTAACCTAACCTAACCTAACCTAACCTAACCTAACCTAACCTAACCTAACCTAACCTAACCTAACCTAACCTAACCTAACCTAACCTAACCTAACCTAACCTAACCTAACCTAACCTAACCTAACCTAACCTAACCTAACCTAACCTAACCTAACCTAACCTAACCTAACCTAACCTAACCTAACCTAACCTAACCTAACCTAACCTAACCTAACCTAACCTAACCTAACCTAACCTAACCTAACCTAACCTAACCTAACCTAACCTAACCTAACCTAACCTAACCTAACCTAACCTAACCTAACCTAACCTAACCTAACCTAACCTAACCTAACCTAACCTAACCTAACCTAACCTAACCTAACCTAACCTAACCTAACCTAACCTAACCTAACCTAACCTAACCTAACCTAACCTAACCTAACCTAACCTAACCTAACCTAACCTAACCTAACCTAACCTAACCTAACCTAACCTAACCTAACCTAACCTAACCTAACCTAACCTAACCTAACCTAACCTAACCTAACCTAACCTAACCTAACCTAACCTAACCTAACCTAACCTAACCTAACCTAACCTAACCTAACCTAACCTAACCTAACCTAACCTAACCTAACCTAACCTAACCTAACCTAACCTAACCTAACCTGAGCTAACCTAACCTAACCTAACCTAACCTAACCTAACCTGAGCTAACCTAACCTGAGCTAACCTAACCTGAGCTAACCTAACCTGAGCTAACCTAACCTGAGCTAACCTAACCTGAGCTAACCTAACCTGAGCTAACCTAACCTGAGCTAACCTAACCTGAGCTAACCTAACCTGAGCTAACCTAACCTGAGCTAACCTAACCTGAGCTAACCTAACCTAACCTAACCTAACCTAACCTAACCTAACCTAACCTAACCTAACCTAACCTAACCTAACCTAACCTAACCTAACCTAACCTAACCTAACCTAACCTAACCTAACCTAACCTAACCTAACCTAACCTAACCTAACCTAACCTAACCTAACCTAACCTGAGCTAACCTAACCTGAGCTAACCTAACCTGAGCTAACCTAACCAGAGCTAACCTAACCTGAGCTAAGCTAACCTAACCTGAGCTAACGAGCTTTAAGTTATCGACATCGATTACTTATGATTTACCGATATCGATATTTACGATTTATCGACATCGATAACTTATAATTTATAGACATCGGTAACTTATGATTTATCGACAAGGATAACTAATGATTTATAGATATCGATAGCTTATGATTTATCGATATCGATAACTTATGATTTATCGATATCGATAACTTATGATTAATCGACATCGATAACTTATGATTTATAGATATCGATAGCTTATGATTTATCGATATCGATAACTTATGATTTATCGATATCGATAACTTATGATATATCGATATCGATAACGTATGATTTATCGATATCGATAATTTATTATTTTATCAATATTGATAACGTATGATTTATCAATATCGAAACTTATGATTTATAGACATCGATAACTTATGATTTATCGATATCGATAACTTATGATTTTATCAATATCGATAACTTATGATTTATCGATATCGATAACTTATGATTATTTGATATCGATTACTTATGACTATTTGATATCGATTACTTATGATTTATCGACATCAATAACTTATGATTTACCGATATCGATACTTATTATTTATCGATATCGATAAGTTATGATTTATAGATATCGATAGCTTATGATTTATCGATATCGATTACTTATGATTTATCGATATCGATAACTTATGATTTATCGATATCGATAACGTATGATTTATCGATATCGATAACTTATGATTTATCGACATCGATAACTTATGATTATTTGATATCGATTACTTATGACTATTTGATATCGATTACTTATGATTTATCGACATCAATAACTTATGATTTACCGATATCGATACTTATTATTTATCGATATCGATAAGTTATGATTTATAGATATCGATAGCTTATGATTTATCGATATCGATTACTTATGATTTATCGATATCGATAACTTATGATTTATCGATATCGATAACGTATGATTTATCGATATCGATAACTTATGATTTATCGACATCGATAGCTTATGATTTATCGATATCCATAACTTATGATTATTTGATATCGATTACTCAAGATCTACCGATATCGATAACTTATGATTTATAGATATCGATAGCTTATGATTTTATCAATATCGATAACTTATGATTTATCGATATCGATAACTTATGACTATTTGATATCGATTACTTATGACTATTTGATATCGATTACTTATGATTTATCGACATCGATAACTTATGATTTACCGATATCGATACTTATTATTTATCGACATCGATAACTTATAATTTATAGACATCGGTAACTTATGATTTATCGACAAGGATAACTTATGATTTATAGATATCGATAGCTTATAATTTATAGACATCGGTAACTTATGATTTATCGACAAGGATAACTTATGATTTATAGATATCGATAGCTTATGATTTATCGATATCGATAACTTATGATTTATCGATATCGATAACTTATGATTTATCGACATCGATAACTTATGATTTATAGATATCGATAGCTTATGATTTATCGATATCGATAACTTATGATTTATCGATATCGATAACTTATGATATATCGATATCGATAACGTATGATTTATCGATATCGATAATTTATTATTTTATCAATATTGATAACGTATGATTTATCAATATCGAAACTTATGATTTATAGACATCGATAACTTATGATTTATCGATATCGATAACTTATGATTTTATCAATATCGATAACTTATGATTTATCGATATCGATAACTTATGATTATTTGATATCGATTACTTATGACTATTTGATATCGATTACTTATGATTTATCGACATCAATAACTTATGATTTACCGATATCGATACTTATTATTTATCGATATCGATAAGTTATGATTTATAGATATCGATAGCTTATGATTTATCGATATCGATTACTTATGATTTATCGATATCGATAACTTATGATTTATCGATATCGATAACGTATGATTTATCGATATCGATAACTTATGATTTATCGACATCGATAGCTTATGATTTATCGATATCCATAACTTATGATTATTTGATATCGATTACTCAAGATCTACCGATATCGATAACTTATGATTTATAGATATCGATAGCTTATGATTTTATCAATATCGATAACTTATGATTTATCGATATCGATAACTTATGATTATTTGATATCGATTACTTATGACTATTTGATATCGATTACTTATGATTTATCGACATCGATAACTTATGATTTACCGATATCGATACTTATTATTTATCGATATCGATTACTTATGATTTATCGACATCGATAACTTATGATTTACCGATATCGATACTTATTATTTATCGATATCGATAACTTATGATTTATCGATATCGATAACTTATGATTTTATCAATATCGATAACTTATGATTTATCGATATCGATAACTTATGATTTACCGATATCGATACTTATTATTTATCGATATCGATAACTTATGATTTATCGACATCGACAACTTATGATTTATAGATATCGATAACTTATGATTTATCGATATCGATAGCTTGATTTATCGACATCGATAAATTATGATTTATCGATATCGATAACTTATGATTTATCGATATCGACATCTTATGATTTATCGATTTCGATAACTTATGATTTATAGATATCGATAACTTATGATTATGTGATATCGACAACTTATGATTTATCGACATCGATAGCTTATGATTTATCGATATCCATAACTTATGATTATTTGATATCGATTACTCAAGATCTACCGATATCGATAACTTATGATTTATAGATATCGATAGCTTATGATTTTATCAATATCGATAACTTATGATTTATCGATATCGATAACTTATGATTATTTGATATCGATTACTTATGACTATTTGATATCGATTACTTATGATTTATCGACATCGATAACTTATGATTTACCGATATCGATACTTATTATTTATCGATATCGATTACTTATGATTTATCGACATCGATAACTTATGATTTACCGATATCGATACTTATTATTTATCGATATCGATAACTTATGATTTATCGATATCGATAACTTATGATTTTATCAATATCGATAACTTATGATTTATCGATATCGATAACTTATGATTTACCGATATCGATACTTATTATTTATCGATATCGATAACTTATGATTTATCGACATCGACAACTTATGATTTATAGATATCGATAACTTATGATTTATCGATATCGATAGCTTGATTTATCGACATCGATAAATTATGATTTATCGATATCGATAACTTATGATTTATCGATATCGACATCTTATGATTTATCGATTTCGATAACTTATGATTTATAGATATCGATAACTTATGATTATGTGATATCGACAACTTATGATTTATCGACATCGATAACTTATGATTTATCGATATCGATCGCTTATGATTTATTGACATCGATAGCTTAAGATTTATCGATATCGATAGCTTATGAATTATTGACATCGATAAATTATGATTTATCGATATCCATAACTTATGATTTATCGATATCGATAACTTATGATTTATCAATATTGATAACTTATTATTTTATCAATATTGATAACGTATGATTTATCAATATCGATAACTTATGATTTATAGACATCGATAACTTATGATTTATCGATATCGATAACTTATGATTTTATCAATATCGATAACTTATGATTTATCGATATCGATAACTTATGATTATTTGATATCGATTACTTATGACTATTTGATATCGATTACTTTTGATTTATCGACATCGATAACTTATGATTTACCGATATCGATACTTATTATTTATCGATATCGATAACTTATGATTTATAGATATCGATAGCTTATGATTTATCGATATCGATTACTTATGATTTATCGATATCGATAACTTATGATTTATCGATATCGATAACGTATGATTTATCGATATCGATAACTTATGATTTATCGACATCGATAGCTTATGATTTATCGATATCCATAACTTATGATTATTTGATATCGATTACTCAAGATCTACCGATATCGATAACTTATGATTTATAGATATCGATAGCTCATGATTTTATCAATATCGATAACTTATGATTTATCGATATCGATAACTTATGATTATTTGATATCGATTACTTATGACTATTTGATATCGATTACTTATGATTTATCGACATCGATAACTTATGATTTACCGATATCGATACTTATTATTTATCGATATCGATAACTTGTGATTTATCGATATCGATAACTTATGATTTTATCAATATCGATAACTTATGATTAATCGATATCGATAACTTATGATTATTTGATATCGATTACTTATGATTATTTGATATCGATTACTTATGATTTATCGACATCGATAACTTATGATTTACCGATATCGATACTTATTATTTATCGATATCGATAACTTATGATTTATCGACATCGACAACTTATGATTTATAGATATCGATAACTTATGATTTATCGATATCGATAGCTTGATTTATCGACATCGATAAATTATGATTTATCGATATCGATAACTTATGATTTATCGATATCGACATCTTATGATTTATCGATATCGATAACTTATGATTTATAGATATCGATAGCTTATGATTTATCGATATCGATTACTTATGATTTATCGATATCGATAACTTATGATTTATCGATATCGATAACTTATGATTTTATCAATATCGATAACTTATGTTTTATCGATATCGATAACTTATGATTATTTGATATCGATTACTTATGATTATTTGATATCGATTACTTATGATTTATCGACATCGATAACTTATGATTTATCGATATCGATAGCTTATGACTTATTGACATCGATAAATTATGATTTATCGATATCCATAACTTATGATTTATCGATATCGATAACTTATGATTTATCAATATTGATAACTTATGATTTATCGACATCGATAACTTATGATTTATCGATATCGATAACTTATGATTTATCAATATCCATAACTTATGATTTAACTATATCGATAACTTATGATTATTTGATATCGATTACTCAAGATTTACCGATATCGATAACTTATGATTTACCGATATCCATAACTCATGATTTATCGATATCGATAACTAATGATTTATCGATATCGATAACTTTTGATTAATCGATATCGATAACTTATGATTTATCGATATCGACATTTTATGATTTATCGATATCGATAACTTATGATTTATCGATATCGACAACTTATGATTATTTGATATCGATTAATCAAGATTTACCGATATCGATAACTTATGATTTATCGACATCGATAAATTATGATTTACCGATATCGATAACTTATGATTATGTGATATCGACAACTTATGATTTACCGATATCGATCGCTTATGATTTATCGATATCGATAACTTATGATTTATCGACATCGATAACTTATGATTCATCGATATCGATCGCTTATGATTTATCGATATCGATAACTTATGATTTATAGATATCGATAGCTTATGATTTATCGATATCGATACGTTATGATTTACCGATATCGATAACTTATGATTTATCGATATCGACATTTTATGATTTATCGATATCGATAACTTATGATTTATCGATATCGATAACTTATGATTATTTGATATCGATTAATCAAGACTTACCGATATCGATAACTTATGATTTATCGATATCGATAACTTATGATTATGTGATATCGACAACTTATGATTTACCGATATGGATAACTTATGATTTATCGGTATCGATAACTTATGATTTATCGATTTCGATAACATGTGATTTATCGATATCGATAACTTACGATTTATCAATATCGATAGCTTATGATTTATCGATATTGATAACGTACGATTTATCGATATCGATAACTTATGATTTATAAACATCGATAACTTATGATTTATCGACATCGATAACTTATGATTTATAGATATCGATAGCTTATGATTTATCGATATCGATAACTTATGATTTATCGATATCGATAACTTATGATTTATCGATATCGATAACTTATGATTTTATCAACATCGATAACTTATGATTTATCGACATCGATAACTTATGATTTATAGATATCGATAGCTTATGATTTATCGATATCGATAACTTATGATTTATCGATATCGATAACTTATGATTTTATCAATATCGATAACTTATGATTTATCGATATCGATAACTTATGATTTATCAATATCGATAACTTATGATTTATCGATATCGATAACTTATGATTATGTGATATCGACAACTTATGATTTACCGATATGGATAACTTATGATTTATCGGTATCGATAACTTATGATTTATCGATTTCGATAACATGTGATTTATCGATATCGATAACTTACGATTTATCAATATCGATAGCTTATGATTTATCGATATTGATAACGTACGATTTATCGATATCGATAACTTATGATTTATAAACATCGATAACTTATGATTTATCGACATCGATAACTTATGATTTATAGATATCGATAGCTTATGATTTATCGATATCGATAACTTATGATTTATCGATATCGATAACTTATGATTTATCGATATCGATTACTTATGATTTTATCAACATCGATAACTTATGATTTATCGACATCGATAACTTATGATTTATAGATATCGATAGCTTATGATTTATCGATATCGATAACTTATGATTTATCGATATCGATAACTTATGATTTTATCAATATCGATAACTTATGATTTATCGATATCGATAACTTATGATTATTTGATATCGATTACTTATGATTATTTGATATCGATTACTTATGATTTATCGACATCGATAACTTATGATTTACCGATATCGATACTTATGATTTATCGATATCGACAACTTATGATTTATAGATATCGATAACTTATGATTTATCAATACCGATAACTTATGATTTATCGATATCGATAACTTATGATTATGTGATATCGACAACTTATGATTTACCGATATGGATAACTTATGATTTATTGGTATCGATAACTTATGATTTATCGATTTCGATAACATGTGATTTATCGATATCGATAACTTACGATTTATCAATATCGATAGCTTATGATTTATCGATATTGATAACGTACGATTTATCGATATCGATAACTTATGATTTATAAACATCGATAACTTATGATTTATCGACATCGATAACTTATGATTTATAGATATCGATAGCTTATGATTTATCGATATCGATAACTTATGATTTATCGATATCGATAACTTATGATTTATCGATATCGATAGCTTGATTTATCGACATCGATAAATTATGATTTATCGATATCGATAACTTATGATTTATCGATATCGACATCTTATGATTTATCGATATCGATAACTTATGATTTATAGATATCGATAGCTTATGATTTATCGATATCGATTACTTATGATTTATCGATATCGATAACTTATGATTTATCGATATCGATAACTTATGATTTTATCAATATCGATAACTTATGTTTTATCGATATCGATAACTTATGATTATTTGATATCGATTACTTATGATTATTTGATATCGATTACTTATGATTTATCGACATCGATAACTTATGATTTATCGATATCGATAGCTTATGACTTATTGACATCGATAAATTATGATTTATCGATATCCATAACTTATGATTTATCGATATCGATAACTTATGATTTATCAATATTGATAACTTATGATTTATCGACATCGATAACTTATGATTTATCGATATCGATAACTTATGATTTATCAATATCCATAACTTATGATTTAACTATATCGATAACTTATGATTATTTGATATCGATTACTCAAGATTTACCGATATCGATAACTTATGATTTACCGATATCCATAACTCATGATTTATCGATATCGATAACTAATGATTTATCGATATCGATAACTTTTGATTAATCGATATCGATAACTTATGATTTATCGATATCGACATTTTATGATTTATCGATATCGATAACTTATGATTTATCGATATCGACAACTTATGATTATTTGATATCGATTAATCAAGATTTACCGATATCGATAACTTATGATTTATCGACATCGATAAATTATGATTTACCGATATCGATAACTTATGATTATGTGATATCGACAACTTATGATTTACCGATATCGATCGCTTATGATTTATCGATATCGATAACTTATGATTTATCGACATCGATAACTTATGATTCATCGATATCGATCGCTTATGATTTATCGATATCGATAACTTATGATTTATAGATATCGATAGCTTATGATTTATCGATATCGATACGTTATGATTTACCGATATCGATAACTTATGATTTATCGATATCGACATTTTATGATTTATCGATATCGATAACTTATGATTTATCGATATCGATAACTTATGATTATTTGATATCGATTAATCAAGACTTACCGATATCGATAACTTATGATTTATCGATATCGATAACTTATGATTATGTGATATCGACAACTTATGATTTACCGATATGGATAACTTATGATTTATCGGTATCGATAACTTATGATTTATCGATTTCGATAACATGTGATTTATCGATATCGATAACTTACGATTTATCAATATCGATAGCTTATGATTTATCGATATTGATAACGTACGATTTATCGATATCGATAACTTATGATTTATAAACATCGATAACTTATGATTTATCGACATCGATAACTTATGATTTATAGATATCGATAGCTTATGATTTATCGATATCGATAACTTATGATTTATCGATATCGATAACTTATGATTTATCGATATCGATAACTTATGATTTTATCAACATCGATAACTTATGATTTATCGACATCGATAACTTATGATTTATAGATATCGATAGCTTATGATTTATCGATATCGATAACTTATGATTTATCGATATCGATAACTTATGATTTTATCAATATCGATAACTTATGATTTATCGATATCGATAACTTATGATTTATCAATATCGATAACTTATGATTTATCGATATCGATAACTTATGATTATGTGATATCGACAACTTATGATTTACCGATATGGATAACTTATGATTTATCGGTATCGATAACTTATGATTTATCGATTTCGATAACATGTGATTTATCGATATCGATAACTTACGATTTATCAATATCGATAGCTTATGATTTATCGATATTGATAACGTACGATTTATCGATATCGATAACTTATGATTTATAAACATCGATAACTTATGATTTATCGACATCGATAACTTATGATTTATAGATATCGATAGCTTATGATTTATCGATATCGATAACTTATGATTTATCGATATCGATAACTTATGATTTATCGATATCGATTACTTATGATTTTATCAACATCGATAACTTATGATTTATCGACATCGATAACTTATGATTTATAGATATCGATAGCTTATGATTTATCGATATCGATAACTTATGATTTATCGATATCGATAACTTATGATTTTATCAATATCGATAACTTATGATTTATCGATATCGATAACTTATGATTATTTGATATCGATTACTTATGATTATTTGATATCGATTACTTATGATTTATCGACATCGATAACTTATGATTTACCGATATCGATACTTATGATTTATCGATATCGACAACTTATGATTTATAGATATCGATAACTTATGATTTATCAATACCGATAACTTATGATTTATCGATATCGATAACTTATGATTATGTGATATCGACAACTTATGATTTACCGATATGGATAACTTATGATTTATTGGTATCGATAACTTATGATTTATCGATTTCGATAACATGTGATTTATCGATATCGATAACTTACGATTTATCAATATCGATAGCTTATGATTTATCGATATTGATAACGTACGATTTATCGATATCGATAACTTATGATTTATAAACATCGATAACTTATGATTTATCGACATCGATAACTTATGATTTATAGATATCGATAGCTTATGATTTATCGATATCGATAACTTATGATTTATCGATATCGATAACTTATGATTTATCGATAGTTCTTATGATTTTATCAATATTGATAACGTATGATTTATCAATATCGATAACTTATGATTTATAGACATCGATAACTCATGATTTATAGACATCGATAGCTTTTGATTTATCGACATCGATAGCTTATGATTTATCGATATCGATAATTTATTATTTTATCAATATTGATAACGTATGATTTATCGATATCCATAACTTATGATTTATAGACATCGATAACTTATGATTTATAGACATCGATAACTTTTGATTTATCGACATCGATAGCTTATGATTTATCGATATCGATAACTTATGATTTATCGATATCGATAACTTATGATTTTATCAATATCGATAACTTATGATTTATCGATATCGATAACTTATGATTATTTGATATCGATTACTTATGATTATTTGATATCGATTACTTATGATTTATCGACATCGATAACTTATGATTTACCGATATCGATACTTATTATTTATCGATATCGATAACTTATGATTTATCGATATCGACAACTTATGATTTATAGATATCGATAACTTATGATTTATCAATACCGATAAATTATGATTTATCGATATCGATAACTGATGATTATGTGATATCGACAACTTATGATTTATCGATATCGACAACTTATGATTTATCGATATCGATAACTTATGATTTATCGATATCGATAGCTTATAATTTATCGACATAGATAGCTTATGATTTATCGATATCCATAACTTATGATTTATCGATATCGATAACTTATGATTTATCAATACCGATAACTTATGATTTATCGATATCGATAACTGATGATTATGTGATATCGACCACTTATGATTTACCAATATCGATAACTTATGATTTATCGATATCGATAACTTACGATTTATCGATATCGATAACTTATGATTTATAGACATCGATAACTTATGATTTATCGACATCGATAACTTATGATTTATAGATATCGATAGCTTATGATTTATCAATATCGATAAGTTATGATTTACCGATATCGATAACTTATGATTTACCGATATCGATAACTTATGATTTATCGATATCGACATTTTATGATTTATCGATATCGATAACTTATGATTCATCGATATCGATAGCTTATGATTTATCGATATCGATAACTTATGACTAAGTGATATAGACAACTTATGATTTATCGACATCGATAACTTATGATTTATCGATATCGATCGCTTATGATTTATCGACATCGATAGCTTATGATTTATCGATATCCATAACTTATGATTATTTGATATCGATTACTCAAGATCTACCGATATCGATAACTTATGATTTATCGATATCGACAACTTATGATATATCGATATCGATAACTTATGATTTATAGACATCGATAACTTGTGATTTATCGACATCGAAAACTTATGATTTATCGATATCGAACACTTGTGATTTATCGATATCGATAGCTTATGATTTATCGATATCGATAACTTATGATTTATCGATATCGATAACTTATGATTTATCGATATCGATACTTAGTAGTCGAAGTATTCGTCACTCGTAGTCGAAGTCTACGTCACTCGTAGTCGAAGTCTACGTCAGTCGTAGTCGAAGTTTTCGTCACTCGTAGTCGAAGTATTTGTCTGTCGTAGTCGAAGTATTCGTCAGTTGTACTCAAAGTATACGTCACTCGTAGTAAAAGTCTACGTCACTCGTAGCCGAAGTATACGTCACTCGTCGAAGTATTCGTCAGTCGCAGTCGAAGTATACGTCAGTCGTAGTCGAAGTATACGTCACTCGTAGTCGAAGTATTCGTCAGTCGTAGTCGAAGTCTACGTCAGTCGTAGTCGAAGTTTTCGTCTCTCGTAGTCCAAGTATTCGTCACTCGTAGTCGAAGTATTCGTCAGTCGTAATTGAAGTATTCGTCAGTCGATGTCGAAGTATTCGTCAGTCGTAGTCGAAGTATTCGTCAGTCGTAGTCAAAGTATATGTCACTCGTAGTAGAAGTCTACGTCACTCGTAGTCGAAGTATACGTTACTCGTAGTCGAAGTATTCGTCAGTCGTAGTCGAAGTATTCGTCAGTCGTAGTTGAAGTATTTGTCAGTCGTAGTCGAAGTCTTCGTCAGTCGTAGTCGAAGTTTTCGTCTCTCGTAGTCCAAGTATTCGTCACTCGTAGTCGAAGTCTACGTCACTCGCAGTCGAAGTATTCGTCAGTCGTAGTCGAAGTATTCGTCAGTCGTAGTCAAAGTATATGTCACTCGTAGTAGAAGTCTACGTCACTCGTAGTCGAAGTATACGTTACTCGTAGTCGAAGTATTCGTCAGTCGTAGTCGAAGTATTCGTCAGTCGTAGTTGAAGTATTTGTCAGTCGTAGTCGAAGTCTTCGTCAGTCGTAGTCGAAGTTTTCGTCTCTCGTAGTCCAAGTATTCGTCACTCGTAGTCGAAGTCTACGTCACTCGCAGTCGAAGTATTCGTCAGTCGTAGTCGAAGTATTCGTCAGTCATAGTCAAAGTATACGTCACTCGTAGTAGAAGTCTACGTCACTCGTGGTCGAAGTATACGTCACTCGTAGTCGAAGTATTCATCAGTCGTAGGCGAAATTTTCGTCAGTCGTAGTCGAAGTATTCGTCAGTCGTAGTCGAAGTATACGTCACTCGTAGTCGAAGTCTACGTCAGTCGTAGTCGAAGTTTTCGTCTCTCGTAGTCCAAGTATTCGTCACTCGTAGTCGAAGTCTACGTCACTTGTAGTCGAAGTATACGTCACTCGTAGTCGAAGTATTCGTCAGTCGTAGTCGAAGTATACGTCAGTCGTAGTCGATGTCTACGAAGGTCGTAGTCGAAGTATACGTCACTCGTCGTCGATGTATTCGTCAGTCGTAGTCGAAGTTTTCGTCTCTCGTAGTCCAATTATTCGTCACTCGTAGTCGAAGTATTCGTCAGTCGTAGTCGAAGTATTCGTCAGTCTTATTTCTTGTCTCAGATTACTTAAGATTTATCGATAGTTTATGCGATTTATCGATATCGACAACTTATGATTTATCGATATCGATAACTTATGATTTTTCTAGAATGGTGTTGGGGCTGCCCGGCTGCCGCGAACACGGCGTAGCAGAGATGCAAACGTAAGGTATCGATATCGATACCTTATCGTAATTTATCGATATTGATTTCTTATCATGTAAAGAAGAATATCAAGAAATAAAATATTCCCCCCACCCAACCTGAGTCAAATTACTTAAAGGCTTGCTAGACCGAGCCGTCCTTATTTTTGTCCACGTCGTCTTGGCAAAGGCCACACCCGCTAGGATTAAAATGAAACTACCAAGTATAACGAGCGATATTTTATTTTAAAACTCGTATTATCACATCGAAACTTAAAACTTAACGAATCCAAGGCGACAGGGGCTAGTCGGACAGGACGCCACAGTCGATCAGGTCCTGGGCGTTGAGTGCGGCGCGCACCGCGAGGCCGCCGAGTAGCGCCTGTGCAGCGGCTAGCCGGACAGGTCGCCGTGGTCGAACAGGTCCTGGTCGTACAGCGCGGCGCGCACCGCGAGGCCGCCGAGTAGCGCCTGTGCAGCGGCTAGCCGGACAGGTCGCCGTGGTCGAACAGGTCCTGGTCGTACAGCGCGGCGCGCACCGCGAGGCCGCCGAGTAGCGCCTGTGCAGCGGCTAGCCGGACAGGTCGCCGTGGTCGAACAGGTCCTGGTCGTACAGCGCGGCGCGCACCGTGCGGCCGCCGAAGTAGCGCCCGTGCAGCGCTGCCGCCGCCGCACTCGCCTCTGCAACACACACCGGTCAGCGCGAGCCCGCACTGGCCCGCACGCGCCCTCACGGGCCGCACGAGCCCGCTCGCGCCCGTACTAGCACGCGACTCACCGTCCGGCTCGTTGAACTGCACGAAGATCTTGACGTCGGCGTGCGCGGGGTCGTCGTCCTCGGACTGGCGCTCGTTGTAGATGACGAGGCGCTCCACGCGGCCCCACTTGGAGCACTCCTCCTGGATCTCGTGGTGCAGCGCCTCGTCCACCTCGTCGGCGGAGACCATGTTGCACAGCAGCACGGTCCGCGACGCGCGTCGTCGCATCAGCCTCTGTCGCACGAAGCGATATTTTTAAACCCGCACATTATACTTACGAAGTGCAGTTTTGCAAACTCGCTAAATTCAAGGAGGTTTACACTAGTGAATCTCGATAATACTTATACGGGTATAGCTTACCTGCATGACCAGGTGCCGCGCCGACTGGCCGGAGATGGACAGCGACTCCTGCTGCTGCAGCGTGTCGGGCGACGTGTCCAGCAGCTTGCGCTGCAGCGCCGCCTGCTGGCCCGCGCCGTCGGGCGGCGGCGGCGGCGCGGGGTCGCGCGCGGGGCTGGGCAGGCGCGGCGGCGGCGGGATGACCACGCCGGGCGGCGGCAGCGCGGCCGGCGCGGGCAGCGCGGGCAGCGCGGGCAGCGGCAGCGCGGGCAGCGCGGGCAGGGGCAGCGCGGGCAGCGCGGCCGCCAGCGACGGCAGTGCGGCGGCCGGCGACACGCCCAGCGCGTTGAGCTTGGTGAGGCCGAGCGCGACGGCGTTGCTGGCCACGGCGTCCATGGCCTGTATCTTGGCCGTGGCGGCGGCGGCGGCCACGGCGGCCGCGGTGGGCATGGCGGAGGGCTGCGGCGGCCCGGCGAGCGCGTTGGGCGGCGTGATGGCGCGGCCCACGCGCAGGTACTGGCCGCCCAGGTCGAACAGGTTCATGGACGCGATGGCCTCGAGCGCGGCGGCGAGCGTGGCGTACTCGATGAAGCCGTAGCCCTTGTGCTTGTGCGCAGACGCGCCGTACGCCAGCTTGCAGTACGTGATGGGGCCGAACGCCTCGAACACGCTGCGGGCAGTAGGACGACAAAGGTCACGGGTGTTCGACTAGTGTTGCCGAGATGCCGACGCTGAAGCCGAAACGTACTCACTTTTTAATGTCGTCTTCGGTCAGCTCCGGGTGGATGGAAGCCACATAGATCCGGTTGTACTGTTTGGCCTCTTCCTGGATCTCGTCGATGACGGCTTGGGCCTGCGGCATGTTCGAGGGTCGCCCGACTACTTTAATGTTCCTGCCGTGAACACGAGACGTTAGAAGATGCAAGGAGTCTCGAGTGCGTGAGGGACGCGTCACGCGACCTACCTGCCGCCGAGCATGACGCCGTTCATCTGTTCGAGGCTGAGCTGCGCCGCTTCAGGAATCTCGTACTCCACGAAGGCGAATCCTTTGTGCTTCTGCGTGACGGGGTCCCACGACATGTTGATCGACTTGATCGGCCCGAAGGGTAGGAATGCCTGTCGTATCGTGTCCTCCTTCAACTCAAATGATATGGAGCCCACATATACTCTGATGAAAAACATACAATATTAAAATGACATGGGAAAGTTCCTATATCTAAAATGTAAACCACCGAACTCAGATCTTTTCAGCAGTATAGATCACGGGCTCGACCTGCTCGTGGCGGGAGCCTCCAGCGTATCGCTCTCATCACAGTGCGGCGAGTGTGCTGTGTGGGGTGGGGGTGTGCGGAGGCGGGTGGTGTGTACCTGCACATGAGCGCGAGGGCCTGCTGCCTCTGCACCTGCGTGCGCTGCGAGGCCATCTGCTGCTGCTGGTGCGCGAGGGTTTGCTTCATGAGCACCATCTTGATGCTCTGCTCCATGGCGTACTTCTTAGCGCGTGCAACCGCCTCGGCCTGCTCGGACGACAGGCGCGGCAGCGAGCCGCCCAGGATCGCCGGCAGCGTGGAGCACTTCGCGCCCGGACCTGCGCGTCACACACGTTATAGTACACGTCATCACACACGTACCGCACGCGGCGTGCCGAGACTCACCTGTGAACACATCTCCGACCTGCTGCAAGTCGTAGATCGGCGCCGAAAGGTAGCCACCTGTAAAACCAAATCTGTATTAGTCAGTGCCGATTGCGTACAGATGCCAAACAGTAGTGGACGCAGGCACACGTGCTCGCACACATCGCTGACACTCCGCGTGCGCGGCCGTCCGTGCCCGCCGCGTGCACTGCGCGTAGTGCTCGCACTGCGCCGCCCGCCGCGGCTCGCACACGCCTGCCCGCTCTCGCACACTCTCGCTCTCCCTCTCGCTCGCGGACGGGCGACGCGCACGACGCGCGCGACGCCACGGACGGGCGCGCACGCTAGGCCCACGCACGCGGGGTACAATGCGGTATAATGAAGTAGGTACATTGTGAGACCGGCGAGCAGCAGCCGGCGCCGCAGCCGCAGCCGACGCGTCACCGGCACGCCTAAGCGTATAGCAAAAACCTAACTTATATCTAGCCTGAAACAGAAAGCAGAAACACTGATCACTGAGGACGGTTTCGAAACGAGACAACGAATTTGAAACGGGTTTGGCGGCGATGGGGCGGGCCGGGGCGGGCCGGCGCGGCGGAGAGGCGCGCGGCGACGCCGAGCCCGGCGCTTGCGACCGCGCTGCCCGCCCGCGCCGGCCACGCTGCTGCGCTGTGGGTACTCACCAGGCAGACCGCCGGGCAAGCTCCCGGGCAGGCCGGGCAGGCCGGGGAGGCCGGCCAGGCCGGGCATGGCCAGGCCGAGCAGACCGGCGGGCAGGCCGGGCGGAGGCGCGGCGGGCGGGGCCATGACGCCCGGCGGCAGAGGCGGCTGCAGCGCTGTCGGCGACCCGCCCTGCAACTGTCGACACATCATGACTACTTCGTCTGTCTGAGGCTTTGAGGAGGTACTTACTAAGTATTGTTATACCAATGAATTTCTGAGTACAGCTTCGGGTCTGATTATTACATGGGACTTACAACATTGCTGTATAATGTGTGTACTATAATATTAGGTTGGGGAAAAAGTCTTTTCGATTGGCATGTCAGTAGTTACGACGTAGCTGAAGAACTGGGAATTGACAACAAAACAGTTTTGGCGCATTTAAAAAAATCTGGGTACACAAAAAGGCTCGATATTTGGGTACCTCACGAGCTCACTGAGAGAAACCTAATGAACCGTGTACTCATTTGTGATTCTTTATTACGACGTAATGAAACCGAACCATTTTTGAAGAAGCTGATAACTGGTGATAAAAAGTGGATCACGTACGACAAGAACGTGCGAAAAAGGTCGTGGTCAAAGGAGACATCACGAGAGGACTGCCAAAACCACTTATCGCAGTATTTTGATCATAAGTCCCAAAATTTTTATAGCAATGGGATCATGTCCCTACCTACAAGATGGCAAAAAGTTATCGAGCAAAATGGTGCCTACATACTTTAGTTAAATGTAAATAAAACATTAAAAATATGTTTTGAATTTTCTTAAAAAATGCAACGAAACCTTTTCCCCAACCTATTATTACACAACTCATCTGTGCCTAATCATTAGGGGAATGATATTATGTTAAAATATGCTAGGCACAACAATTATTTTGCTGTTTTCTCCATAACAAAATAGGAAAAAAAATTACTTGTGTGTGTTAGTGGAAATATTATAGAAGACCTCCCTACCAATTAGGAGTAACCTGTTATGGTAGTTGTGTCGTGGATAAATAAATAATAATGTTTGTGTACATATATAGCTAATCATGTTTTTTGCACTAATTAGATTTAGATTGATCTTTGATTTACCAAACAATATTTTAATCAATTTTTATTTGTTTGCGCTTTAGGTAATATGAGGCCATGTGGGATTTTTGATATCATGATACAGCTGATATAGCTTGCCTATAACCTGGGGAACCAAACGACTTTTTTTTATGCCTTATTTTTAGAAACTCAAATGACTTTTTACTATAATAAATTCGGTTACAAAATAACAAAACAATAACTTAAATAAACTTTCTTTTCAGACATGGTTGAAAAAATTGCCAACTGAATATTTTTGAAATAATACTCTAATGAAATAAAACCCAAACATGGAAACATAACAAAACCTAACCTCAAATTTACTGCATTTTTCTAAAAAAAACTCAACAACTTGTTATACCTTCTGTGATTTTGAATATAGAAACCTCAGTCAGTGTGTTGCTAATGATCATATTTTGTGAAGTTATCTATGTGAAATGGCAAACTTAAGGAAATATCTTTAAAATTGTAAAGGTCCAGTAGTCTTTAAATACTGTACAAAACTGCATCAATTTGGATCAATGAACATAAACTTGACAACTACCATTTTTTTATCTGACTAACGCACAGTTCCTGATTTCCCCAGATAACCGCAGGATTGCTTTTGACTATAGCAAATTCTTTTTGTGAACATTAAATGCCTGAACAATGAGGTTTACAGCAGCAGCTGCATGATTAGTTGATGACTTTATGTTACTGTGCTGTCAGCAATGTCATCATACATATATGTATGGAGATTAACGCTTATTGGTCCATGAGACCGGTGCAAGTACACAGATGACAGGTTAATATTTTGTATGGCAAATAGTTTATGCAAGTAGAAAAAATACTACTATATACTAGTATCTGAATCCTTTCCAACACAAGTTAATGGTCTTTTTAATTTTATTACAGTAATTGATATGCTGCTGATGAGGTAGGAACCAAAGATTTTGTACAAAAACATTACATTGCATGAAACACACACCTCACAAGCATTGGTTGGTCTGGCTCAGGGGCCAACTAACTCACAGTTGTAAGCTGCTAGGCTCGTGCTCAGAAACAGCCGGACAGTTTACAACTTACAGTTGAACCGAATAGAACGATTGTTGTGCATGTCACTTGTAAAGCTGTGACAACTTTAAGAATAGGAAAAACAAAGATTGTCCCCTAAACAAACACTGAGGTGACTTGCACGATGAGTGGCAAGGACAGACCGCGTTGCACAGAATTGCTACAGAAGTCTGTAACGGCAGGTTGATAGGTCTACAACAAATGGCAAGTCGCTGAATATTGGTTTTAGTTTATGCATAATTATATTCCTTTCTAGAAACGTTTCTAGGATATTTGTTCGTTGGGAAGCGACGGGCGAGAACGAGTAGGTAACGCATATTTATTAATAATACAGCTTAGTAATTATTAGAATTTATGAAGTCTCTATCGGGTAGACCAGTCAGTCGGAATATGACAAAACGTATTCTTACCAATTCCATATTTGTTTTAAAAGAAGATATTATGAGTGACGTAAGCTAAAATAAACACTAATTTACAAACAAACAAAATGAAATAACCATAAAACACGTATTTGTATTACTTTTTCAAACACCACGCAACGATACGACCACACGCGAAACACACACGTAAATCAAATAAAATATGTACGACGTACGAACCATAGACTAACTAATATATATTATAGGTAATGAACCACAGTCCACACTAAAACGTTAACAAAAGAGACGCTCTCCCAAAACCGACCTCTATGCTACCATAGAGATATAATTTAAAAAAAAATAGGTACACAAGATGTCAATGTTGTCACTACGAAAAAATGTTGCCGTCAATTTACTCAAAATAGCCTCTACGTTCCTACCCATTCCTCCTAGTTTTAAACTGTGGCAATAACGACTTGAAATCAGAACTTTTTGATTTGTGAGTTTACAGTTGTTTCATTTTTTATTATTATGTTTTTGAGTAGGTACCGGTACCATGTTTTCTCATGTTGTGTTTGTTCAACTGAAGTTAAACTGACGTCACTGACTGACATTCATTGACGTCATGTCAGGACT
The DNA here is from genome assembly GCA_949774945.1 of Hoplodrina ambigua. NCBI lineage: Eukaryota > Metazoa > Arthropoda > Insecta > Lepidoptera > Noctuidae > Hoplodrina > Hoplodrina ambigua. The sequence goes on from OX458979.1 coordinate 23,664, forward strand.
GACTGTAGTTGTGTTGACTTGTCAAGTCGTGCGCGCTTTAGGCCTTATGAAGTACTTGAAACATTGATACTTATGATTAGTTATTTTTTTATATTACTCATGAGTACAGCAATAAATACTTATAAAGTAATACATTAGACAATAAATAAAATGTTATGCTAGTAAAAATGAATATGATTTTAAATTTCTATTTCAACTTTAATTAATATTTCACCCTTATTTTCCCATTTTTAGCATTAGACCGCTTACACATACTTGCAACACAAACAATCACATCAATCCCCATCCATCTTGGCACAAAGTTCGAAAAAAACAATTTTATTTCATAATGAAAAACAATGAAGTTTGTCCTATAATATTCACAAAAAAGCACACCTCCGTTCTTCAATGTGGCCTGCAAACAAACTATGTATAGAGTAAAGTAATATAACGGGTAACAAACTGTAGGAATAATGAACATTCGACAGTAAAGTGTTATACATAAAATTAAATGTTCTAATGGGGTGGCAGCACTGTTAGTTGTTTGCATAGAGCAACACGAGCCACGACCGGCCCAGTGGTTGGTGTTGCTCTAAGGTTGTTGTGCTTCTGTGATGGCTCGATGACTGTTGTCAATCCATAGAAAAGTAATATAATTTTATTATATCCTAGTGTGTGATTCATGTGTAAATCCAATCCATACTTTCCTTTATGATCAAATCACAAATTACCTAATTAAAAATGAATGCGTTCACTGTAGCACGGACAAACTAAAGGAAAGATTTCCCGGGGTAAAAAAACAGGTTTAGTGGAATGCTTCAAAAATAATACAGCACATTTTATTCAAATGGGAAAGTGAGTTTGTTTGTTTGTTACGGTTTCACGCCATAACTACCTACCTAGTCAACCAATTTCATCTAAATTATGTTTGAATCGGCGTAAGCTTGTTGAACCCCAAGAAAGGACATCCAGGATCTTTTGAATACACTTCAGCAGTTTACCTGCGCTCGCGAATACCGATATTCACGCGGCATAAATTAGTTTAACATAGATTGTCTGTTTAACATAGTTCGTGTTCATTTTATCAGCTTCACCTGTTTTTTTTTTATATTTTAAAACGGTACCTAAGTCGAATTTAACCAACTTCTAAGTGTCGTTTCGATTTAAAACTTTGCAAATGTAGATCTGATATGTAATTCCCATGACAGCAAAAATATGGTACCATCGAATTGATAAAAGGTAGGCACTAAACTCCTTAACAGAACAACGCGTATCTTTCCTAGTCGTGTTTGACGTTGTAAGTATTTCCATAAGTAAATCTCGAGAAACATTATTTATCGTATTTTATTAATTAACATGTACTTAGTTAATTTATTCACAAAATGATTAGGCATAAAAACAATCAAAACTTTTTACCATGATTAAAAAACCTTTTTCAAACTACATTTATATACTGATCTATACCTATCAATAAAAATAACATAACATAACATCACGCCTGTAATCCCCGAAGGGTTAGGCAGAGGAGTACCCATCAGTACCTACACCCACATTTCGCCAGTTATGAATGGCTAAATGACTGTGTTGCTAAGTGCAAGACTCGAGAACGGCTGGACCGATTTGGCTGATTCTTTTATTCCGGCCATATGGTTTTTATGACAGATTTTTTTTTTAAATATGCCTGAAATGAATAATAATAATTAAATTAATATTATAAAAAGCACGTGTGCATAAAATTAGAAAGAAAAGAAGCAAGAAAAACGTTTAGTCACGTGAAAATAACGCACATTATCATTAAAAAAAGTATACAAAAGCGAAAAAACAACACATAACATCACGCCTGTAATCCCCGAAGGGTTAGGCAGAGATGTACCCATTAGTACACCCACATTTCGCCAGTTATGTTTTTAGTCCCATGTAATAGGGGGCGAGCCTATTGCCATCAACCGGGCACAAATCCAGACTCAGAGGCTGCTACTGAGAAATTCCTGATGGAAAAACCCAATGACACTTTGCCCGACCTGGGAATCAAACCCAAGACCTCATGCACAGCAGTCGCGCTTGCGACCACTAGACCAACGAGGCAGTCAAAAAAAACAAGTTGGTATAAAATCTAAAAAATTAAAAACAATTAACAAATACATAATCATTATTTGTCTTAGACGGAAATATGTGTCACTACCGCGCGAAACACCTGACACTCAGCATAATGCTGTGGCCTGTGCACTTAGGCACGAAAACCACGGCGCTGGTTTTCAGTGTAAGCAGGCGGCTTGTCGCTGTTTCGGACTATACGTAAATTATCAAAAAATGCAGCATTATTACCCAAAAACCGGTGTAGTAAGAGCCACTTTACGAACATGTGTGTTGAAAATGAAACCTATTTATTTAATAAGTTTTTTTTTTTATATAACGCTTTTACATATCATTTATAATAATATTTTGTACGCTAGACGTGACCGGTGTTTCCTAGTGGATAACTCTGAGCAAAAACACTAAAACATACTGTGCTAAAAATCAGAAGTCAGTATCTTTTAATAAAAGTCCATACAATAATTATGTTGTAATGGAAAGAACCACACACATTTGAACGCACCTGTCCATACAATGCACGTCGACACTTAGATTCCGATTCCAGACAGGCTGAGTCCTCTTTGGGAATCGGAATGAGAAGTTCGGGCCAAAGGATCCCAAGAGATCGAAAGATGAGTAAAGCAGGCTTATACACGGCTCCGTTAGACCGCGTTTATAAGACATAGAATATCGTCACCGCGGCACCGTGCGGCGGCAGTGCTCTGCAGCCGCGCGGCCACCGCACGAAAATTTTCTAAACTGCGCGCTTAGTGTGGGAGCGAGCACGCGAGCAGGAGCGTACGCTCGCGGCCCCGGCCGCGCTGCGCTTGTACTTTGTGGGTAGCTAGGTAGTAGTAGTAGTATCAGCGGTAAGCAGTACAGCGTGCGAAGCGTGCGCGGGCGCGCGTTCTCTGTCGATGTACAGTGCGAGTGATGTGATGATCGATACGCGGATTCGAAGTGGATTGCCTACTATTTTGGTCAAGCGAAGTATTATTACTGTGAACAAGTTAGTGTACCAACAAGGTGTGAATGGATAATATTGTTTGCAGATAACTGTGACATAATACATACAAAGGTATAATTACTAAGGTAAAGCTATTTTTTTAATAGGTACAGCACATATTACACTTGGGTGAATTTAGTCGTCTTAATTCAGTTGTTACTGAATTTTGGCAAATACCTGCAAGCATGGTTTCAGTCTGATTGAATCATTTAGAAGCTTCTGAATTTAGACGACTAAATTCACCCAAGTGCAATAAGTGCTTACCTCGGTAACTAAATACTTGGAAACGTCACTTATCTTTTATATATAAAATATAAAAATAATAAAAATGTAACTTGTCGCTGCCTTTATCAACGAAATAGAACGCAAAACAATAATTTTTAGCTCTTTTTTTTAAATCAATTTTTCTATACATTTCGACCGTGACCCACTCATTTAAAAATGAAAACCAAATGTCTATAAATAATTTGATGATATTTATTTATCATACCTTAGTAATATCGTAATTATTCGTAATAAATACTAAACTAAACTAATCAATTATAAAATATGTACAATTAAGACTGAAAGGGAGACTCTTAAGGTGGAAGCGCCGCGGTAGCCCGCGACATTCAAATGTTCTTACGTTTTTTGGAATTAGCAAGTCAATATTAGGTTTAATGTTGATTTAAGTATGATACGCCGGCGTAAGAAGTATGTATTTTCAGGATTATAACCATTTAAGTCAGCAATAAAACTCCATAGGGCCAGGTATCTCGATAGAATGACTATTTCATGAAATCTTGACATTTTAGGATTATACCGACTTATGGAGTTATTATACAGATTTAAACGCGTCCACCTTAAGGCATCAAAAAATTCGTCCGCGTCGCTGTCAAATAAATAATATCATACTAAATAAATAAAATAAATATATAACATTGATGCATAAAAAGTCAAAGCAATTTGATGTTTTTAAAGAAAAAAGTTTTTTGGCGCACTAATGCTGTGTACCTAATGGTAAAGTAAACCGGCTAGGTGTGAGTCGGACTCGCGAACGAAGGGTTCCGTACCATTATCTATTAAAACGGCAAAAAAAAACATCTGTTGTATGGGAGCCCTTTTTAAATATTAAAATTTGTGTTATTATAATTTTTGAAAAATTTGTTGAAGTCGGCTCAGTAGTTTTTGAGTTTATTCATTACTTACATAAACTTACACAAAATAACAAATCTTTGTCTTTATAATATTAGTGTAGACTAAATATTCGTACCCGTAAAACGGGACCCTATTACTAAGACTCCACGTCTTAGTAATAGGGTCCCGTTTTACACATTTGGTACGGAACCCTTAAAAGCACGGATGCATCAACACTGCATTGGGAACATAAAGACGTTGCAATAGGAGCCACTTTGCGAGCAAAGGTGCTGAAAATAATAAAATGTTGGAGTATAAGATGGTTCTGCTGCTTCTACATCACGCTTAATCTTATTAACTTCCACCAAATATTGTTATGCAATAAACTGGCATTGCGGACGTTAACAACTGACATACGCCAATTCAGTATTCGAATCAATTGAATCTAAATTAGGGGCTAGTTAATACAAGAACCAAAAGAAATACAAAAATGGTTGTTAGTTTTAATCACTATTACAATATATTATAATATTGTCAAATGCAATAATAATATATAGTTTTCGCCCCAACCTATAAATATTTAGCGTTCGATGACGCCCACCCCACATATGCCAAATATTTGCCACACGTTTGGTCATCCATGCACGGAGGTTCAAATACTTAACAAAAGGTACAAAGTCCTCAAAAATAGCAAAAGAAACTGTATCTCAGGTATTTCATTCTTTTCTCGCCAAGAAGATATTCAAATTCTGGGAAAAGTAGAAATCTGTAGGCGCAAGGTTTGATGCTTTCGGCGGATGACGGAGAGTTTCAAACCCCAACTCTTGTAACATGGAGACCGTCTGTTGTGCAGTATGAGGTAGTGCAGGAGCAACGAAGACGAACCATTGACCAAAGCTGGTTGGACATGTGCGAGCTTCTCCATCATAATGCAGTAATGCTCAACACGTTTGGTAAGAAGCTGTGATGAATCACACCGGCGCGGCGCTAGACCAGCAAACAGCGACCATCACTTTTCTAGGGATAAGTTACCGCTTAGGGCACGTGCCCTAGCTTAGGGTAGCGCTGGCGATCATTGAGTTCGTGGGACATTTTTTCCTGCCAATTTGACGCAAATGGACCGATATTGTTTTGACGCTAACGTCAAAAGCTGCTGCTAATGCAGCCGTAGATTGCGTATCATCAACTTCCACAATCGTTTTTGATTTGGCAACCAAAGAGTTCGGTCGATCACGAGGTTTAAGTATTTTTCAGGTCGTCATTTCCAGAATGGAAGTGGACAAACCAATAGCAGGCGGTGCGCTAGTTTGTAGTAGGTATTAGCTGCATAAACGTCGTTGATGTTGCGTGCGGTTTGTGCTGCGTTGCTGCCACGACGCGCGACGGTACTCATATTCCATCATTACTCGGGCTTTTAACGTATCCACGATGACGAAAAAAATTCAAATGCCATGAAATCATAACACTACACATACAAATGACTACTAAATAAAATGAATTTAAAGAATTGTTTTTAAAATTTATAGTGATATAAGTCAGTACTGCAAAAGGGCAATTTGGGAGGTAATAAATGTAATTTCAAGGTGAACAAGACAGCAATTACATGGAATCAATTCACCTAGGTGATATCACCTCAGTGAGTTGTTTCCGAGGTGAGATGAGGATACCAGTGTATTCCACTATGTTGTGTGCATGATTATTGTGATCATATAACATAACATAACATCACGCCTGTAATTCCCGAAGGGTTAGGCGAGGTGTACCCATTAGTACTCCCACATTTCGCCAGTTATGTTTTTTTTTTTAGTCCCATGTAATAGGGGGCGAGCCTATTGCCATCAACCGGGTACAAATCCAGACTCCGAGGCTGCTACTGAGAAATTCCTGATGAAAAAACCCAATAACACTTTGCCCGACCTGGGAATCGAACCCAAGACCTCATGCACAGCAGTCGCGCTTGCGACCACTAGACCAACGAGGCAGTCGCAACGAGCAACGAGGCGATTATTGTGATCATAGTGAAATAATCCATAAGCTTCACCTGCGTTAGGCATTTCATTTCCTGTTTTTAAATAAGGTTATTCAGCATGTATCCAACATACGCCTAGAGTAAAAATGAGACGGACTGGCAGCAAAACCCACAGAAGGAACGTTGCTTTAGTATATGAAGATAATCAGATGCATCACATAATTATTATAACACCACTGCCAACCCTGGCAGTGGTGTTTGTGGTGCAATGGGCAAAATTCTTGAATTAGGGTTCCGTTACTTTTTTTACAAAATATGCGTCATGGGTGTCGTGTCCATGGTTTTCGAGGGTGCTGATGACGAAAATGAAGTCTAAAAGAAAATCCAAGATGGCGGCCGGAAAATTTTCCAAGATATGCTTTATGGGTGTCGTGTCCGTGGTTTTCGGGGGTGCTGATGACGAAAATGAGGCCTAAAAGAAAATCCAAGATGGCGGCCGGAAAATTTTCCAAGATATGCTTCATGGGTGTCGTGTCCATGGTTTTCGGGGGTGCTGATGACGAAAATGAGATCAAAATGAAAATCCAAGATGGCAGCCGGAAAATTTTCCAAGATATGCTTCATGGGTGTCGTGTCCATGGTTTTCGGGGGTGCTGATGACGAAAATGAGGTCAAAATGAAAATCCAAGATGGCGGCCGGAAAATTTTCCAAGATATGCTTCATGGGTGTCGTGTCCATGGTTTTCGGGGGTGCTGATGACGAAAATGAGGCCTAAAAGAAAATCCAAGATGGCGGCCGGAAAATTTTCCAAGATATGCTTCATGGGTGTCGTGTCCATGGTTTTCGGGGGTGCTGATGACGAAAATGAGGTCAAAATGAAAATCCAAGATGGCGGCCGGAAAATTTTCCAAGATATGCTTCATGGGTGTCGTATCAATGGTTTTGAGGGGTGCTGATGACGAATATGAGGTCAAAATGAAAATCCAAGATGGCGGCTGGAAAATTGTCCAAGATATTTCTTCCGGCCGCCATCTTGGATTTTCATTTTGACCTCATTTTCGTCATCAGCACCCCCGAAAACCATGGACACGACACCCATGAAGCATATCTTGGAAAATTTTCCGGCCGCCATCTTGGATTTTCATTTTGACCTCATTTTCGTCATCAGCACCCCTGAAAACCATGGACACGACACCCATGAAGCATGTCTTGGAAAATTTTCTGGCCGCCATCTTGGATTTTCTTTTAGACCTTATTTTCGTCATCAGCACCCCCGAAAACCATGGACACGACACCCATGAAGCATATCTTGGAAAATTTTCTGGCCGCCATCTTGGATTTTCATTTTGACCTCATTTTCGTCATCAGCACCCCCGAAAACCATGGACACGACACCCATGAAGCATATCTTGGAAAATTTTCCGGCCGCCATCTTGGATTTTCATTTTGACACCATTTTCGTCATTAGCACCCCCGAAAACCATGGACACGACACCCATGAAGCATATCTTGGAAATTTTTCCGGCCGCCATCTTGGATTTTCTTTTAGACCTCATTTTCGTCATCAGCACCCTCGAAAACCATGGACACGACACCCATGACGCATATTTTGTAAAAAAAGTAACGGAACCCTAATTCAAGAATTTTGCCCATTGTCCTTTATAAAAATATACTTCGCGCATATTTCGCGCAAGTATAGGCGCGCATATGTCTGTCGCGGAAGTGTCTTTCGCGCAAGTGGCCAGCGCGCAAAGGGACTCGCGGAAGTGTCTTGGCGCGGAAATGTCCATTCGCGCAAGTGTCTGTTCGCGGAAAGGTCTAGGCGCGCAAAAGTCCATTCGCGCATGTGTCTTGGCGCGCAAAGGGACTCGCGCAAGTGTCTGGCGCGGAAATGTCTTTCGCGCAAGTGTACCAGATCCCAGATTTATTATTGTTAATATAAACACAGCTGTTTATAATGTTCCTTATTAAATAAAGGCGAAAACCTTTTAATGGAACTTAGATTTGCCAAACAAAGTCAACCCACAATATTTAAAAAAGTAATTAAATATGCCATATTAATTACTAACCATCAGTACCAATATACATAACACATAACAGCACACCTGTAATCCCCGAAGGGTTAGGCAGAGGTGTTCCCATTAGTAGACCCACATTTCGCCAGTTATGTTTTGTTAGTCCCATGTAATAGGGGGCGAGCCTATTGCCATCAACCGGGCACAAATCCAGACTCCGAGGCTGCTACTGAGAAATTCCTGATGGAAAAACCCAATAACACTTTGCCCGACCTGGGAATCGAACCCAAGACCTCATGCACAGCAGTCGCGCTTGCGACCACTAGACCCACGAGGCAGTCAATACAATACCAATATACAAAATGTCTTAACATGTAACTTAACAAATATTGTAATTACCAACTTATACAAAATCTTCGTTACTAGATAGAGCTCAAAACAAAATTATGGTAATCATGTGTATCGGCGCAAGTGCATTATTTAAAGAACCTCGTCAACTATATAAGATGCAGCTACATCAACGAATAATTAGATTAAGAGTTGATTACAATTATGATCACGAATTAATTGTTTAAAAACACAAATTATGTTAATGTTATTTATTTTGAGGGTTAATTAATTATTATTGATGATTAATTAATTATAATTGTATGGTTCAATTAATTATCAGTTTATTTACTCCAAAAGATTGTAAAAATAATCATTTATTTACAAAGTTAGAATCCTAACCTAAAAACTCAAACACGTGCGCCGAGCACGTGGTTAGTGTCTATAAATACAGGCGACAGCCACAGAGCGGCTCAGTTGCGCACGAGCCGTCGGACGGAACACATCTCTGTGAGTCATATTTATACTTTTTTTTTTTTTTTTGGTTTTTTTTATTTTTTGAAGATGATTAATTAATTATAATTGTATGGTTCAATTAATTATCAGTTTATTTACTCCAAAAGATTGTAAAAATAATCATTTATTTACAAAGTTAGAATCCTAACCTAAAAACTCAAACACGTGCGCCGAGCACGTGGTTAGTGTCTATAAATACAGGCGACAGCCACAGAGCGGCTCAGTTGCGCACGAGCCGTCGGACGGAACACATCTCTGTGAGTCATATTTATACTTTTTTGTTTTTTATTTTATTTTGTTGAAGATGATTAATTAATTATAATTGTATGGTTCAATTAATTATCAGTTTATTTACTCCAAAAGATTGTAAAAATAATCATTTATTTACAAAGTTAGAATCCTAACCTAAAAACTCAAACACGTGCGCCGAGCACGTGGTTAGTGTCTATAAATACAGGCGACAGCCACAGAGCGGCTCAGTTGCGCACGAGCCGTCGGACGGAACACATCTCTGTGAGTCATATTTATACTTTTGTTTCTTTTTTTTTGTTTTTTTTTTTTTTTTTTTTTTTTTGGGGACAAGCCCGCCACACTGTTCCCACCCACTGCAACTCCTGAAAGCCAGAATCAACAGTGGAGGCCACCAGAAAAGCGTCGAGGCAATGAAGCTCGACGAGTCCCAGAGAAACGATTTACTGTCTTGGGTCCCGCAACGAAATATTTATACTGTCGTCCTTGTAAAAAGTGTTTTATTTGAAGAAGATGGAAAATAACCAAGAGTGTGATGTCAGTAATGCTTTTTTTTTTTTTTTTTTTGATGTGGTAAAAATCATCAAATGACTCCGACTGACGAAGGACTGTCAGACTTTTACTGACTAAAAAACCACCCTGTTCCTTCTGTTGCCCTGCAACCCCGGCAGGCGTTGGCTCCGTTGGGGGCCCCGTCCCTGTGCTGACAGCTCTTTGAGGCGCGCGCGAACAGAACGCGCCGTCGACCCGGGCTTGGTCCTTGATCGGACGGCGAGCTACCCATTACTCGCCGTCCGCAAGCCCGCGCCTACGGTGGCCGGATGTCGCCTCGCGACGTCCGACGCCCTGGGCGTCTCCCGCGGCGGCTGGGGCGTGAGGTGGTTCTCTCCGTCACGCGGCCCGCCTCCTCCTTCGCTAGCATTACTGCTTCGCAGAAGGAGGTGACTGCATCCCATTCCCTCTCGCCCCGGAGCATGGCCTGAACCAGGTCCGGACGCGAGAGGTTGCCGCCGCCTATCACCTCCGTGAGGGCACGGCGGTGCTCTGCCCAAGTGGAGCAGTCCTGCACCGTATGCTCCACCGTGTCCTCCGGGCGATCCACGCAGTGGTGACACCCGGGCGTTTCCTCCCGCCCTATCCGACACAGGAACCTCCCGAAACAACCGTGTCCGGTGAGGACCTGCGTCAGGCGGTAGGTGAGGACGCCGTAGCGCCTCTCCAGCCACACCTCAAAGAGGGGTCTTATCGCCGCGATTGCGGCGTGCCCGAACTTGGGTTGCGACAGTCGCATCTCCCATCCCGCCATGAGATCGCACCGGAGCTCACTCCGCAGTGCACGATTTGCCGCGGCAGCGGGGTTTCACCCCGGCGCTGCGCGTCCACACGCCACTCGTAGACGCGCTGGAGGACTGTTGCCTCCAGATCCCACGGCGGCAATCCGGCAAGGAGGCTTGCCGCTTCGCCGGAGACCGTGCGATATCCCCGGATCATCCGGATGGCCATGACCCTCTGGCATGCCACCAACTTGGCTGGTGGCCGCCGCCTGATGGTAGGGGCCCCGTAGAGGGCCATGGACCGCACGACTCCGGCGTAAAGCCTCCGGTAGGAGGCGCCTGGTCCCCCGAGGTTGGGCAGGAGCCGCCAAAAAGCAGCCCCAGCCCTGTCCAATCGCGGAGTCAGACGTCGGAAGTGCTCCTTGGGCCCGGGGCATTGCCATGTCGCAGATCACGGACATGGCCTCCTGGAACCACTCCGCCTCGTCGTTGACGTCGGCAGGCCTGTCTGGTGACGACACCCAGGCCTGCACGAACGAGGCTTCCAGGAAGAGCTCCCGGTCCGGCTGCTTCAGCGCCCATCGCGGACCACTCGGGGTCTGTCGGACCGGCGTATCTGGGATCTGGGCGGAGACGTCGAACCGGATGTACCGGTGGTCGGAATATGTCTCCGCCCCCTCCTCTACGCGCCAGTCAACGACACGTGGCGACAGAGCGAGGCTGGCGAACGAGATGTCCACCACCGACTCGCCCCGCATCCGTACACACGTGGGGACAGAACCCCGGTTCAGGATGACCAGGCCTGTCTCCAGAGCCCAGTCCTCCACCATCTTGCCCCGTGCATGGTCCGTGTACCGGGAACCCCAAGCCACGTTCTTGGCATTGAAGTCCCCGAGGACCAAGGAGGGACCCAGGGAGGGAACCGAACCCGGCGACGACGACTCCTAGCTCCCTAAGGGAGACGTGGAACTCGGCGAGAGTTCGGTTCGGGGAAAAGTAAACGCCTACCACGGCGATCTCCCCGAACCGTGCTGCCACACAGCCCCGTCCTCTCTTGACGCTCTCGAGAGACGGGGTACCGGCGGCAGCCGACGCGATTATGACCACCGAGCCGTCGAGGTCCGCCACCCAGTCATCCCTGGGTGGGACAAAGTACGGCTCGGCGACCACCGCGATGTTGATCAGCCACTGCGCCATGCTCTGGACCAAGAGATCCTGAGCGGCGGCGCAGTGGTTGATATTGGCCTGGAGGAGGCGCAATGGGGCCGTGACTAGCCCTCCATTACATCCCCCTCCAGGGCCCTCCTCGAGGGCGGAATCGCCCTAGCGGCGGCGACGGCGGCGACAGTGGCGGCGGCAGCGGAGGGCGGGTGGGGCGCAGGCCTTGCCTCCTGCCCGGTGATCGGCCGGCTTGCCATCAGCAGGTCATCAGCACCCCCGAAAACCATGGACACGACACCCATGAAGCATATCTTGGAAAATTTTCCGGCCGCCATCTTGGATTTTCATTTTGACCTCATTTTCGTCATCAGCACCCCTGAAAACCATGGACACGACACCCATGAAGCATGTCTTGGAAAATTTTCCGGCCGCCATCTTGGATTTTCTTTTAGACCTCATTTTCGTCATCAGCACCCCCGAAAACCATGGACACGACACCCATGAAGCATATCTTGGAAAATTTTCCGGCCGCCATCTTGGATTTTCATTTTGACACCATTTTCGTCATTAGCACCCCCGAAAACCATGGACACGACACCCATGAAGCATATCTTGGAAAATTTTCCGGCCGCCATCTTGGATTTTCATTTTGACCTCATTTTCGTCATCAGCACCCCCGAAAAACATGGACACGACACCCATGAAGCATATCTTGGAAAATTTTCCGGCCGCCATCTTGGATTTTCATTTTGACACCATTTTCGTCATTAGCACCCCCGAAAACCATGGACACGACACCCATGAAGCATATCTTGGAAATTTTTCCGGCCGCCATCTTGGATTTTCTTTTAGACCTCATTTTCGTCATCAGCACCCCCGAAAACCATGGACACGACACCCATGAAGCATATCTTGGAAAATTTTCCGGCCGCCATCTTGGATTTTCATTTTGACACCGTTTTCGTCATTAGCACCCCCGAAAACCATGGACACGACACCCATGAAAGATATCTTGGAAATTTTTCCGGCCGCCATCTTGGATTTTCTTTTAGACCTCATTTTCGTCATCAGCACCCTCGAAAACCATGGACACGACACCCATGACGCATATTTTGTAAAAAAAGTAACGGAACCCTAATTCAAGAATTTTGCCCATTGTCCTTTATAAAAATATACTTCGCGCATATTTCGCGGAAGTATCTATCGCGCAAGTATAGGCGCGCATATGTCTGTCGCAGAAGTGTCTTTCGCGCAAGTGGCCAGCGCGCAAAGGGACTCGCGGAAGTGTCTTGGCGCGGAAATGTCCATTCGCGCAAGTGTCTGTTCGCGGAAAGGTCTAGGCGCGCAAAAGTCCATTCGCGCATGTGTCTTGGCGCGCAAAGGGACTCGCGCAAGTGTCTGGCGCGGAAATGTCTTTCGCGCAAGTGTACCAGATCCCAAGTTAATATACGATGAATAATAATTATTATTAAGCATATGAACAAGTTTCACGAGGGAACTAATCTAATAAAAAGAAAGCACCTGTTTTCAAGTCAGTGCTTGTTGTTTCATACATTTTGATGCATTGTTCACCTAACGTTTTTGTATGAAACAGCACTCTTTTTCTTTAATGGTCCGAGGCAAATGTAGTTCATCTAAGAGAACGTTCACTTCCTGCCAAACTAGTAAGTGTGTGTGTCACGTGAGCTGTCTGCTGCGGCCGCGGTGCTGCTAGTGCTGCGAGTGCTGCTAGAGCTGCGAGTGCTACCATCACCACCAGCACAGTGGCGGTGACGGCGGCGTCCGGCAGGCGAGCGGACGTGCCTGCGGCGGGGGCGGGACGGGGGCGGAGGCGCCTATCATCAAATGGCCAAATGAAGCTATTTACGTATTGCGAGCGTGACGCGTGCCTCGTGCCACGTGCCACACACTATTGCTATCTCATTTACTTGTTTTTTTAGTTTCAATGCGTTTTTGGCACAAGTTGACATCGCTATTTTTTTTTCCTTTTTTGAGTCCATCCGGAACTATCGCGATGATTTCTTGCTTCCTAAATAATTGATACCTGAGATAATCGTTACGATATTTTTAATTAATGGTCATTATTAATCCAGAATTATCCACTGCTTGGTCTGCACCAAACAGTGGGTCTGGATTTAAAGAGGTCTGTAGGCTCCTCTACTTTTACTTCCAACTAGAGATGAAACGGATATCCGGCTACTACCTATCCGTTTTCCGGTCTAACCGGTCGATTTTTATTATCAGGCCGGATACCGAATATGAAAAAAAGAACAATAATTTCTCTTTAATACTTACAAGTAGCTTAAAAACATCATTATAAATTATTATAATTATAATCATTAGCACGCATACAAGTGGCGACTTCTGTTGGCTTCGTAAACCAGGCCGGCTTCAGAGAACGGTCTTTCGATATTAAGACTATTGCCAGGTGCTTAAAGATAAACTCTAGCAAATCTTGCCAACGGTGGGTACTGCATACCCGTAATTGGCAAAATTATTGTTAACTGATCTCTTGCCTGATTTGACTCATGTCGAACTCACAACAATGAACGCCCTGGATGGGGTGGAGATTCGTATCAGAAATAATATTGTATTTAGCACATTTTGAGTGCAGTCCACATCAGAGCCGTAGTAAATACTGTAGCGAACGTAAACGTTAGTGTACGGCGTAGGTGTAGTTGTTAGCGGAAGCAGGGCGGCATCGGCACTTGGCGTGTTACCGGGTGCGGTGCGGTGTGTGTAGCGCGAGGGGGGTGTCATGCTGCCGGTGTGCGATATTTAGCTAACCTTTGCGCGGTATTCTGGGCACGCTATTTGCAGGCCCTCCGATAGCGTCGCCGAAATAGCCGGCACGCGCACCCGTGCCGCACTCATACGCACACACACAGCCGCGCGACGCACGCACGCATGCGCACCTCTACCACAATGCATGCTACACATTATGTACTGCACCCAAGTATAAATATGCACTAAAAAGGCCAGCCCAACTTCATGCCCTTCTGTATGTAACAACGCCGTGTTGACGCGCCACACACCTATCGTGAATACATGAGCCAAAACAGGACTAAGTTCTGGAACCTAAATACTGTAACTATATCTAATAGGTAGGTACTTTAATACTATTGGGTCTAAGTGTTCTAAACTTATAGTAGTCATTTCCGGAATGCCGTCAAGAAATTCAAATCCTGAAAGAGAGACTATTTATGGTATTAAACATTGAAGTATATTTGACATCAGCCCTTTTTGCGGGGCGCTCATAAAGCTTGCACGTTCAATAAGATAAGCTCCAGTAACCTCATGCGTTTCTGGCCCACTTTAAAGGTCTCTAGGCGATGAATCTGCTGTTGTAGAAAATTCATTATAATGATGGGCCGGTGCCTACAGAGCTGTCAGTGGTGACGGCTACAGCGGTCGTATGAAAATGGCACCATTTTCGAATACCTGTGTCCTGTATCCAAATTAACACGATTATGATTGGAATCTTTGGTTTTTGAAGAATAATTTGAATATAAGACAAGGAAAAGATAGGTACATCGCCTTTATCCAGTTTGCCCACGGCCGTGGTACGTGGCACGCTTGTAGCAATAACAAACGTTTTTTCTTTCAATCAAGACGCACGTCGCGCTTCACTTGAGGGAGACACGGGTCGTGGCTTCCGTAAGGGGTAAAAATAGTCCATTATTTAGCACTTTTAATCAATGAGAGCTCATGAGAAATCAGTGGCCTGTACTAGGTCTTTTCTGCTGCATTGTACTAATATCCATTAATTTAATGACAGATAAGAGAAGCTTGTTAATGGTAATGATCCACTTTCCCACACAGAGAGAATGGCGATGCAGTGGAGTGTCGGGTAGTGGTCTAGTGGTCGTCGAGTGGTCGCCGGTGCGGGGTTATAGTAAACACATGACGTAAAGTGCGACGTTACTCGACTTGAGTGTGTCACCCCTCGAACGCCGCTGCCGCCATCGCCGCTCATCACTATCTGTCCAACATAAAGTAAAACATAAATATTTATATATTTGCAGATAAATACGGTTACAAAAAGTCTTACAATGGTATTATAATAGTAGCTTAACATATTCAAACATGATATAATGACATGCATTGAATATAACCACATAATTTTTAATTAAACTGTAGGAATTCTTTTAAAGTGTAGAAGGAATTCTCAATTAACTGCCTGCGTAAGGCCCTCTGAAGCGGACCATTGGAAGGTTTTTGATCTAGTTAGGAATCTTGTTATAAATTTGAATACACATAGGCTAGCAATTCAGCCTATATAATTTTGTTTTTATTACCTAATTAATCTATTGGGATATCTAGTTTTGATCTCACATTTATCTCTCAGTTTTCCAAACATCTCAGGGTGAGATTTGGTAAACTTACATAATGATATTTCCTTAATCCTAACTAATATTATAAATGCGAAAGTAAGTTTGTTTGTTTGTTTGTTACCATTTCACGCCTAAGCCACTGAACCGATCATTCTGAAATTTTGCATATACATTGCCAGGTGTACAGGAACAAACATAGGGTACCTTTCATCTCGATAAAAAGTACTGTTCCTGAGGGAAATCACAATAACCTACTTTTGGTGATAGATGGCGCCACATGTCTTTCGAAATCATGTTCAAATTTTAATTTTAAGTACCTAATACATTTTGTGAGTTTTGAGTGTCGATGGACTAGCTTCAACTAGGGTGTCATAAAATCAATTATTGATAATTCGGGGTACTACAACTAATTTACGATTACCCAAAAAAAAAGTACTAGGGTGTTATAAAAAGGTATATCTCTATGGCAGTAGAAATAAGAAGTTTTAGTCAGAGCGAGGTCAACATTCTGGGTTTATCAAAAAAAGTACTAGGGTGTCAGAAAATGAAGGGTTCACTCAAGCAGAGTACAACCCGAATTGATTAGCAAATCCTAAATTAACGTGAGCGAAGCCGCGGGCGAAAGCTAGTATACCATAAATACCAGTTAGTGTAAGACGTATTGTAAGTTTCCTAAACAGTGGTTTCCAGGATGGTCAGTAGGTCTACATTACAAATGCAATTTATTTTCATTAGGTACTGCAAATAATGGTTTTATCGCTGTGTTTTTTCAACAGACTTCAAAAAGGAGGAGGTTCTCAATTCGACGCGAATGTTTTTTTTTTGTATATTGTTCTACGATTACTCCGCCAATTATGAATCGATTTGGATGATTCTTTTTTTCAACCGACTTCAAAAAGGAGGAGGTTCTCAATTCGACGCGTATGTTTTTTTTTTTTTGTATATTTGTTCAACGATTACTCCGCCAATTATGAATCAATTTGGATGATTCTTTTTTTTGTTTGAAAGAGTATAGTCCTGAATAGGTCCCATAGGAATATTGTCATGATCTGATGATGAACTTTGGAGATATGGAATGAAACTCCTTTGTTTATACGTGTAGTCGATGACTGACTGAAGGAAGTGGGGACCCCCCTCCTACCACTTTTCAAAATAAAAAATATCGTGTGAGGTATTGGTTGAAAGGGCTTTATGTAAGGATTTCAAACATTAACACACAAGCACTAAAAAGTGAAAAATAAAAAGCTTTTTTGGTAATAACCCTACTAATAAACACAATAAAAACATTAATAACACATTAATAACGTACACAAAAAGCTTTTTTACAAAAAAAGATCACCGCCTTCAAAAACCACAAAATAAAAAATAACTTTAGCTTGGAACTCGGCGGCTTTGGTTTTGTTTCTTGTTATGTAGGTATTGCCACCGACTTCCAAGCTAAAGTTATTTATTATTTTGTGGTTTTTGAAGGCGGTGATCTTTTTTTGTAAAAAAGCTTTTTATTTTTCACTTTTTAGTACTTGTGTGTTAATGTTTGAAATCCTTACATAAAGCCCTTTCAAACAATACCTCACACGATATATTTAATTTTGGAAAGTGGTAGGAGGGGGGTTGACGTACCCCCTCCCCAGTTCCTTTAGTGAGACATCGACTACACGTATAAACAAAGCAATTTTTGTTGTTACGGCGGTTCTGCTGTGATTTTATAAGGAGTTCCGTTCCATATCTCCAAAGTTCATCATCAGATCATGACAATATTCCTATGGGACCTATTCGGGACTGTATTCTTTCAAACAAAAAAAGAATCATCCAAATCGATTCATAATTGGAGGAGTAATCGTAGAACAAATATACAAAAAAAAAAAAAAAAAAAAAAAAAACATACGCGTCGAATTGAGAACCTCCTCCTTTTTGAAGTCGGTTGATAAAAAGAGAGTACGTACGAAATGGTCGTTTCTTTTTTGTCATACCGTACCTATTTATAGTTTTTACACAATGGGTTACCTATACCCTATACGTAGGTACGGTTAGTCCCGTAGGACAAGTAGTTCGAAGTAGTTCGAAAACCGTGATAAGTAGAACAATAATAATAATATCCTTCCGATTGAATTCGATTTTATAATAATGGACGTCTCCCCGAAGGCACCCGATGTTGACAGGTCTGTTTTTTGAAATTGAAAACCGTCCTGCTATTAGGAATATGAAATGGAAAGAATACAGTGACTGAGCGACATACGAAAAGTGAAACAATGGGGAGGAGTAATCTTCTATATCCTCTACCTGTATTATATATGTATGTATATACACATATATAAAAAAAACAAAGTCGGGTTGGTTCGAACACTTATTACTCTAGAACGGCTGGACCGAAAATCGGCTTTTTTTTTTATTTGTTGTATTTGAATAGCAGAATGAAGCCTATTAAAAACATTGAAATACCTAATAAATGGCGGTACGAAGTTCGCCGGCTCAGCTAAATAGTATTAAAATAAATACTGATAATCAGTTTATTTATTTTCTATACAACACCGCATAGTGGTGCAGGTCTGCGCCTCCGTCGCGCCGCGCCCCGGGGCTTGGAGCGCGATAGTGTGAGATCCGTTATACAAGAAAGTGTGTAACGTACCGAAGAGATTCGAGTGCCTAACTGATCGTTGGGTTCTCTTTGACATATCATATCAATATAGGGTACCCCAATAGCTCTGCAGCGATGATAAGCAGCCGTGTGTGTTTCAGGTGTGGCTCGGACACATTCGCGAGGAGTGCGCGGCGCGCAGGGCGGGGCGCGACATGTGCGCCGCCACGCTGCTGCTGCTGGCTGCGCTGCCCGCGCTCGCAGGTACCTCCACCCGTGTACACTATGCTAGGTGGCGCGCGGCAGTGCACCTGCGCCCAGCTGTCGTGCTCCTCCGGCCGATGACGGCGCTCGCAGCTAGCTGACCGTGCGATGCACTGCTGTCGGTCTCGTGTGTATCTGGGTAACGCTCGAGTCCAATATGACATGATATTATAGCAAATTAAGAACACTAGAAAAACCGGCTCTCACGTTTGAAAGCAGGCGGCTAAGTTAGAGAAAATGTCTATGGAATATGCTTGGATGTACGCATAATACCAGCGCCTGAGACAGTTGCGCGAGGGCGCGCAGTGTTGCGTTACCCGTTGCGCTGGTTCGATGATCCCGATACAAAAATAACACAACCTTAACAACAGTATGAGTTGGCAAACATCCACAAGTTGAAACGTCCGAGTACTTAGGCAGCTCACAACATTATCTTGCGGAGCTGTGATTGCCTGATCACGTGCTCGATGACGGAACCACTACGGAGCGGCAGTGACGACTAGTGCGCTGTGACCATGAATGTGACGCACGGGTATAGCGTTGCCAGGCGTCCGCATAAAGCTGGACATAGTTAGGCTTTTTGATTGCGTGTCCGGCCAAAATAAACGGTTAAAAATGTTGATAAATGCTTAGGTACCTACCTATCTAGAATTTACTTTTTGGCTGATGCCTTTATTTGACTGAATAATAATAAAGTAGACTTTGACTGATTTTGCATTCGATTTTATTTATATCAGATTAGAGTTTAAGATTTATGGTAATCCTAACTAATATTATAAATGCGAAAGTAAGTTTGTTTGTTTGTTTGTTACCATTTCACGCCTAAGCCACTGAACCGATCATCCTGAAATTTTGCATATACATTGCCAGGTGTACAGGAACAAACATAGGGCTTTTGTGCTGGCTGTAGCGATGCCGGTAATTGTGCCAGTCAACCTACCACAACGCTAGTGAGATGTCCCCATTGCTCCCAGCCTCGCTTTTTTAAGGGCGAACGAGGGCTAAAGATACATTATGGCAAGGTTCACAAACCTCATAATGTACCTTTATGCCCTCAAGTCGCTTCCCCAACGTCATCACCTTCTGGACAAAGTCTTTGGATAACGCTTTCAAAATTTAAAAATTCTACTCCTGTTTTAAGAAGAGTTCCTCGGGGAGCGAGACGGTCTGTTGCACTAAGCTTGGCGCAATGTGTTCGTCTTGCGACCCAGGAGAACTCGCAAAGTGCCTGGGAGCATTTACTCACCTTTCCTTACAGGATTCTGCATATACAAAAAAATTTGGCCTCAAAAAAAACCTTAACAAATCAAATCAAAGAAAACTGTAACAATTCGACCTTTACTTTCGATCCAAAATTTAACATATTAAACCATACACAAAAAGGCTTGTGTTCTCTTGTGGAATCCAAGTTAAGCGAAGGTGATATTAGGGGAGCTGCTAGGCTTTTATTTAGCAGCGATGTGGTGGCGCCTCACTCTCCAGAAACTTTATCAGCTCTGGAGAGTAAACATCCAGCGCCTGCGGATGATCTCACTTTCCCCAACCCTCCTGACCCGCCCGATCTAGATTCTCCCTTTATTAACATCACAGTCCCCCAGGTGATAGCAGCCGTGAGTTCCTTTCGAAGTGGTTCCGCCGGCGGCCTCGACGGCCTGACTCCACAGCACCTAAAAGATCTGCTGGGTCCGGGCGCCGGGGAAGCTGGTGAGTCGCTTTTGAAGGAACTTGCGGTTTTAGTTAAACTTATGCTCTGCGGCGGTGTGAACGATGCCGTCGTTGACGTCTTGTACGGGGCCAACCTGTGTGCCTTACGGAAGAAAGACGGCGGCATTCGTCCCATTGCCGTGGGGTGTACCTACAGGCGTATGGCAGCCAAAATTTGTTGCAAAGCCTATACTGAATCGCTGCGCGACAAATTCCAGCCCCTACAGCTTGGCTTTGGTTCCAGAGGGGGCTGCGAGGCTGCCGTTCATGCCCTTTCAACTTTTATAAATTCCAATCAAAGTGAGGTCATCCTCAAGGTTGACGTAAAGAATGCTTTTAATTCTGTTAATAGGGACACTTTGTTGGCCGAAGTCAAAAAAGAATTACCCGAAATTTATGGTTTTTTATGGCAATGTTACAGGCACCCTTCGAAATTATTATATAAAGACAACGTTTTGGAGTCCGCAGTTGGTTGCCAACAAGGTGACCCTCTCGGGCCAGTTATTTTCAGTTTAGCAATACATCCCATTATACAAAGACTAAATTCCAAATTTAACGTATGGTATTTGGATGATGGGACTTTAGGAGGTGATGTGGACACCGTTTTGGAAGATTTACAACGACTAAAACAGGAATTTAAATCTATTGGCCTGGACCTTAACCCTTCAAAATGCGAAATTTACCTCTCTGACACTACCGACAGACTTTTGACAATAGAAAAATTTAATGCAATAGCCCCACAGATTAAAATTTTGGAAAAAAATTCATTGCACCTCCTAGGGTCCCCAATTTTGGAAGATAGTTTTTTACCTTTTATTAACGGAAAAATAAGTCATTTTAATGATATTTCGGATCGGCTTTCCAAAATTAATCTACATTCCGCATTTACCCTCATTAAATATTGTTGTTTTGGCCCAAATTTTATGTATTACCTCCGCTCTTCACCTTTATGGAAGCAGCCACACCTCTTGGACAAAATTGACAAAGTTATTAGAAACACCTTAACTTCTGTACTGAATGTGGCCTTGGATGACCGAGCGTGGCTACAAGCCACACTACCAATTCGTTTTGGTGGCCTCGGCATCCGCAAAATTTCTAGTGTTAGCTTACCGGCATTCTTGTCTTCTGTCCACGGCACTGAACAGTTAACCAGTAAAATCTTATCCTCGTCACTGGTTAACTTTGAGGTGCCGTGCTTGACCGAAGCAGTGAACGCCTGGAAAGTAGCTTGCCCGGATACAGATCGGCCCGTGATCCCATCTTCCCAGAGACAGTGGGACGAGCCGCTATGCAGGTTGGTACGGAATAACCTTATTAATACGTCCACCAATTCTGCCGAGCGCGCCCGCCTACTGGCTGTGGGTGAGTGGGAGTCGGGTCTTTGGCTTCAGGCACTCCCGTCATCCAACATAGGCACTATGCTGGATGACACTACATTTCGGCTCGCTACATGCTTGCGTCTGGGCGCTCCTTGTGGGGCTCCGCATCGCTGTCAGTGCGGAGAAGCAGTCGACTGCCTCGGACACCATGGCCTATCATGTTGTAAGAGCGCAGGCCGGATGGCACGGCACGCCAGCATTAACGACATAATCCGTCGTGCTCTTGCTTCCGCCGGAGTGCCAGCTGTTCTAGAACCAATTGGCTTGGCACGCGACGATGGGAAGAGACCAGATGGGATGACCATAATGCCTTGGAAGTTAGGTAGGCCTTTGGTGTGGGATGCAACATGTGTCGACACCCTTGCACCATCCCACCTTCCCAGCACGACGTGCTGTGCTGGGGCTGCCGCTGCTGGTGCCGAAAACCTCAAACGGCGCAAGTATAACAACCTTCTTGGAAGTTATGTGTTTGAGCCGTTTGGGGTTGAAACACTGGGGCCATGGGGTCCGAGCGCTCACCTTGTTTTTCGGGACATCGCCAAGCGACTGGTCGACTCTTCACACGACCAGAGGGCTGGCCTTTTCTTAGGTCAAAGAATCAGCATTGCCATACAACGTGGCAATGCTGTCAGCCTTTTGGGCACTTGCCCCATTGACAGCGACGCGGACGAATTTTTTGATGCCCTATGAGGTTTTTTCCTCTCTGCCCTTTTTTTTTTTTTAAATTGTACATATTTTACATTTAAATTAAGGTTTTATGTATAGGTTAATAATTGTATAATAATACAGTAACATAGGGTACCTTTTATCCCGAAAAAAAGTACTGTTCCTGAGGGAAATCACAATAACCTACTTTTGGTGATAGATGGCGCCACATGTCTTTCGGAATCATGTTTGAATTTTAAATTTAAGTACCTAATACATTTTTTGAGTTTTGAGTGTCGATGGACTAGCTTCAACTAGGGTGTCATGAAATCGATTATTGATAATTCGGGGTTACTACAACCAATTTACGATTACCCAAGAAAAAAAGTACTAGGGTGTTATAAAAAGGTATATCTCTATGGCAGTATAAATAAGAAGATTTAGTCAGAGTGAGGACAACATTCTGGGTTTATCAAAAAAAGTACTAGGGTGTCAGAAAATGAAGAGTTCACTCAAGCAGAGTACAACCCGAATTGATTAGCAAATCCTAAATTAACGTGAGCGAAGCCGCGGGCGAAAGCTAGTAATAAATAAAACTTGATTTTACATACAATTTTTTTGTCGTACCTACCTACTACCTATACATATGTATTACTACTGAAACACAAAATGCTAAATAATGTAGGGTGTCCGGCCTTTTTACCCAAATGTCCGGCCAAACTGACTGGTCAGTCCGGCTATTAGGTTTGGCGACCTGGCAACCCTACACGGTACGTAAGTACTTCGCGTCACATCTACTCATCTACATATAATATTATTATACTAACGCCGTTGCTCAGTGGACTATAATAAACGAGCCTGGGCAAAATTAAAAAATCTCATCTCTTGGGTGTTGCGATCACCTGATTACCAACAGGCCACTTGTTGAGGTAGCTCAACATCGGCCGCGCCCGGTCAGTCCGCCACAATCTACTTGCTCTTACAGATGCATGTTTATATTGTTTTCGTCGCTCTCGATTACTGTACCAGTCAATTTGCGATTACTGTGCGTGTTAATGCAATAAGGTAACGTATTTATAATGCATATCGAAGAAGAAGGTACCTATGTAACTATTCAGTAATCTGTGCCTATGTGCTTACTTTATGTGTATTTAATTTTAACGTGTCAATTAATTTACGTAATTGCTGCGTAATTCGTTGGTCTAGTGGTCGCAAGCGCGACTGCTGTGCATGAGGTCTTGGGTTCGATTCCCAGGTCAGGCAAAGTGTTATTGGGTTTTTCCATCAGAAATTTCTCAGTAGTAGCCTCGGAGTCTGGATTTGTGCCCGGTTGATGGCAATAGGCTCGCCCCCTATTACATGGGACTAAAAACATAACTGGCGAAATGTGGGTGTACTAATGGGTACACCTCTGACTAACCCTTCGGGGATTACAGGCGTGATGTTATGTTATGTTATGTTATGTTATGTTATGTTATGTTATGTTATGTTAATTTGCTGATAAAAAGGCATTATTTTTTCATTAAAATAAAAATCAAAGCTTTCTGTTTGTGTCAGATGTTATCGTGCAAAAATTGTTGTTAGGCAAAGTTCAAACATTATATAACATATTATGTAGGTATAATAAATGTTTACATGAAAAAAATCTTGCGCGTACATGAACAAAAAATGGAAGAAGCCGTTTCCTAGTAAATCTTGGCAACTAATAATTCCAGCATCACGATACGTGGAAACTAAAGCAAACACAGAGAAGACGAAAAGTGGCTCAGAAGCAGAAAAAGCAAAAGAAAGAATTTTTTATAAGTTCCAAATAATTAGGCAATACGCAGCGTGGTTTTGTAACCTGCCAGCCTGCACACATGATGCATCGCTTGCAGCAGTATAGTGGGATCGTAATGTCGTTGTCCGCATAAAAACGCCGGCGGAGCAGAGGCGAGCGCTGGCGCCGCGCGGCTGGCCTGCGTGTAAACATTTTAACCAGCGCCCCTTTCATCTTCACCGTGTCGTCGTATATTGCCCAAAGAAACAATATTGTACTCATTTCGTGTGCCAATCGTTTGTAGGTCGAGGCAGAGCTCTGATCTATCTGTACCCAAAGGTAGGTAGCTGCTGTATTGTTATATATTAGAAGAAGTGAGTAGCTGATTGTTCAGTGCCACCGTTAGGGCTGTGTTTGCCCTGTCTAGTATCAGTATGTAGAGCGCGTGTACCAATCGGCGCGGGGGGTCTGCGACTGCGCCGGCCGCGGCAATGCGTCGCGTTACGCGCCACACCGCCGCCGCGCCTCTTTGTTCACAACCCCTTTGCACTTCCCTCGGGGTGTATCATTGTGACGCAAATTAGGAACACCCAGGTGTCACACGGTAGTTAGTTGGGGTTAAATGCAATAAACTTGAAACATTAAATTTGTGTTTCGGTACCTACTATTCTTAAAAAATCGGTAGACTGCACCTGTTTAATGACTTCGTACCGTGTAAAGCCGAGTATGCAAGTAGGTACGAAGAAATTTGTCGCGTTGTATGATACGCAACAACTTGGTTCGCACGTGCGTACCACTAGCGAACATCGAACAGTCTGTTCGCCAAAAGCCGCGTACGCACGTACGAACAAATTTGTTGCGTTACATGATACGCAACAACTTGGTTCGCACGTGCGTACCACTATCGAACATCGAACACTCTGTTCGTCAAACATGTTCGCGGCGATCCTTGTAGTGTGTTCTGTATGGACGGTGTTCGAAGAGCTTTAATAAATGTTACGCAACAAAACTGTTCGTATACCTAGATCTGGGCGGGGTGCGGGTGGGCTATGGCTACTAAGATAGAGATCACGACTGTTGTTCGCGAACTCGACTCGAACTATGTTTGCGTTCGTGTTCGAATATGCCGTCCATACGTACGAACCAAATGTTCGGGTCTGGTGTTTGTGTTCGCTATGTTCGTGTTCGTACGTGCGTACGCGCTGCGGCGATCCTATTAGTACATGTTCTGTATGGACGGTGTTCGAATAGCTCTCTCGATTCAAACTATGTTCGTGTACCTACGTGCGTACACGGCTTAAAACAAAGTATGTAACTTTGTTTGTGACACTGGAAGACTAAGAGTTTTTTTTTTTTTTCAATTGTTTCATAGGAAATTTTAATATTTTACGACGTTTTCAGACTGAGTAAGTAAATATTAGTAACAAAAACAGAGTAACAAATTAAATTAAAGATAAAAA
The DNA here is from genome assembly GCA_949774945.1 of Hoplodrina ambigua. Classification (NCBI taxonomy): domain Eukaryota; kingdom Metazoa; phylum Arthropoda; class Insecta; order Lepidoptera; family Noctuidae; genus Hoplodrina; species Hoplodrina ambigua. The sequence continues at coordinate 49,470 of OX458979.1, forward strand.
GCGGACAAGTGCGAGTCGTACTCGCCCATGAAGCGTTCCGTAGCAGAATCGCGGTTTACGACTTATGACGTATTAAAAAAAAAACTTCTTACTAGATTTCGTCTAAACTAATTTTCGGTAGGTAGAAGTTTACATCATATATATATATATATTTAGTTTTATCATTTTCTTATTTTAGAAGTTACGAGGGGGGGGGACACGCACATTTTAGCACTCTGGAAGTGTCTCTCGCGCAAACTATTCAGTTTAGAAAAAAATGACATTACAAACCTCAATATCATTTTTGAAGACCTATTCCGTATATACCATAGATACCGGACACGTACCTATGGGTTTGATGAAAAAAAAAATAAGTTTTCAGATCGGAACCCACAATAATTGTTTTATTTCTATTTTTGAGTGAAAAACTTAATGCGGTTCACAGAATACATCTACTTACAAAGTTTCAACATTACCTAAGTACCTATAGTTCTTATAGCTTCGGAAAAAAGTGGCTGTGACATACGGACGGATAGACAGACATCCATAAAGGAATTTAAGTTTCATGAACTATCAAATTGTCTATACTAATTATTACTTATTTTAGAATTGTTTTACGATATCCAACAAAAGATAATTATAGGAACAGAGAATCATGTCAAACAAATAATAGAACAAAAGGTACGAAAAAGTTAACAACTAGCTAACAAAGCAATCATAACAAAATAAGGTAAAATCCTAAAACCGAAATTAAAAATCTCAACTGTTGCTGATAATAAATCGACTTACAACATTTTCTTATATTTTGCCAGAGACTCGCGGATATGTCAAGTGGCAAACAAGGAACATTTGTGTTGTTTGTAGCTTTCTATCATTCTACATGTTAATAACATGAATTTCAAGCACGCAATAATAGTAAAAATTATTTACTAAAATATTTTTTTTATGCCCGTCTATTTTACAGCAGAAAAATGACTAGTAGGTAATTGTTTTGTAATGTGGCAGCACTCGGCAGCAGCGAGTGCAGGAGGTGAATATGAGTAGGAAGCTCGCTCGCGCCGATATATCGGGCGGTTGCTCCACAAACAGAACCGCAATGTCACAATGCGGTTAATTGCTTCTATTTTGGCGCCACTTAGGTGTTAGCTGTAACCCGTTTGAAAGTAACATCAGTGTTACAAACGTTCGCTAAACCAAAACAGTTTGCTCATGTTTTCGCTCACTATAGGTACCTACTTACTTTGTTTACCGCTCTCAAACGTTTTTTTTGACGGCCCAGTGACTGCTGGCTACGAGTGTATGGTGTATTTATAGCGGTGATTCCTATGGTCAATAGTCGCCAGTGCACACCCCCGCCCCGCCCTGCCCCCCGACATCAGTCTGTTTAATAGGTAGCAAATCCAACTCTAGACAATCTTTTATGTATAATATTATGTTAATGGTGTACCACTGTGGGTCTCATGCTCTTGTTGCTCTTGCTCGGTAACTACGCGGTGGGCGGCGCGGCGCGGGCGCACGTGCGCACGTGCGCTGGGCCCGCATCCTGGCTCCAGCATATCCGCCTGATTCAATCTCTGATCTTAAATAACCACTACGTAAGGCCTATTGGCAACACAATAGTTCATCCGATATCGTCAGTAGTGCCACAGTCAAGAAACTGGCATTGTATAATTATTATTACCTATAAAGTTTAAGAGTGAAATTGAATTATATTTACTTGTCCTTGATTTGCGCAAAGTATCGCAAACAATCACACGTCATTAATTAATGTTACTTCGCACGTCAGGTCATACAAATGACGTGTGACTACGACGACGTTATAATGACAATAATCTTTCCTTATTAAACATACTTATTTGATAGTTTGTGATTTATAAAATAACTAGCTTCTTCCCTTCGTCCTGTTCTGTGTCCAGCTTATTAGGACTCTATCAACGATATTTGGTTTTTAAACGAGTGTAGGAGATGGATATAATATGCGCAGCGAAAATTCAAAGACATCTAAAAATAACTAATAACCTTCAAATCCTTGTATGGCCACGTTTTTTTTTTTTTAGGTGGTAAAAATCATCAAATGACTCCTTCTGCCCTGGGTGGGGCGGAAGGGACTGTCAGACTTTTACTGGCTAAAAAACCACCCTGTTCCTTCTGTTGCCCTTTACGTTCCGGGGCCACGGTATCCTGTTCAGACGTCCCACAACCCCGGCAGGCGTTGGCCCCGTTGGGGGCCCCGTCTTGTATGGACCCTGCAATGAAAGCTTAACGTTCCTTTTGTTTGTCAGTCATCAAAAGATTCAAAAGGCTACGAACTCCTGATTCGTATGAATTCGTACTGTGCGTAGTGCTTAGTATGAGGTATACCAAAGTTGTCTTTGCCGCAATAATGTTGGTGCACTTGTGGTGAGCTCACCCAGAGCAAATTAGTTCAATGTGCATGACGTTGAATCGCGGCGGCCGCTAAACTGGATACCGCGTTGTCATGTGCATTTGTGCATGTATTTGCTGTTATTCCCGGAATGCATAGTTTACATTGTTGATGGCAAATAACTGCGGTGAATCAGACGCGCACCGGACGCGCTGCCGGGTGCAGCAGTACGCTGCGTGACGTCACGCGCCATTCATGCAGCGCGGCCTTGCGCGCGGGCGCTGCGTGCGGCTCGACGCATCACGCACTACGCGACTGAGCGCCCCGCACTGTACTTTTAGTATTTATGTATTTATAATGAGTCAATAATTGTACATAGAAATTATTTTACTTGGCGCATTCACTTTAATACCTAGACCGTACCTTTATGAATTGTGTTCTACACACAGTAACATACACTAACCATTTTAGAAAAAAATAATGTTAAAAGAACTAGGCACTTATAATCCGAAATCTTAAAAAAGGGATCTAAAGGACGAATCAAGAAAATACCTAATTCAATTACAAATTCAGATGATCAAGGTAAAGCCGTAGTCGCACCCTCTGCCACTGTATACCTACCTACCATACTACCATGTTTGTTAAATGGAGTTGTTCCTGGCGGTCCTGGCACCCACATAATCATAGTAGGTACCTATACACCGTATACAGTAAGTGCGACCACGGCTCTACCTACCTTGACCATTTTTGTCAAACACCCATTCAACATAATATCAACCATTTTTGTCAAACATACATACATAGACTGCCAAAATCATAGGTATTTGGTTTTTGTCTCTTGTCGACATTCAAGAAGAAGCGGAAAAATATGAATACCTACCTATAATGTATGTTCTGCAGGGCGTGTAGGCTGGTGCGCGGATGGCGAGGTGGTGTCCGTGATGGAGGACATGCAAGGCGCGGGCGGCGCGGGCGGTGCGGGCGGCGGGGGGCCTGCGTTCGCGGCGCGGCAGAGGACCAGCGTGCTCGCGCCCGTGGGCCACGCTGCCACGCTGGACTGTCGCGTGCTGAGGCTGCGCGACAAGTCGGTCAGTACTACAAAGGAATGCCTGCGCTTGGGTGTTAAGATTTATTTAGATTTATTTATTTATTTATTCATTAAAACATAAGCTTACAGTTTACAAACCAAGTCGCTTATATCTATACTATAGGTGCTATTCATTTTAATTACAATACAATATTATAAGATAATGTCAAAAAGATAATGCCAAAAAATGACAAAAAATGACAAAAAATAATAATAATAATACAATACAATAATTAAATAATCCAAATAATTCAATGATCATCATCATGACTAATTATAACTAAAAATATATTGTTATTATATTAATTATTATTTCCAATTCAAATACTTTAAAACATTTTTATTTACAACACGTGGTGGATCGAAAAATATATCTGCATCTGGATTTGTCTCAAGAAAACTATTTATGAGCTTGATAGCTCTACCAGTGGGAGTGTTTTCCGCTAGGCGTAAGGGCCACTCAGGTGGATGGGAGAAGAGTTTATGTTGTCGCCTGCCAATGCCACGCATATATTGGCTAGGCACATAGAAATAAATGCTCTCTCGTATTGCAGGGTTGTCTACTTTAAGGTTGTTACCTGTTGACTTGCTACTCTTTTCAATAAAAACACGTCTCTTATATGAATTATAGAATTAATTACCAACAGACTATAGAACAAAACGTAGGTAGGTACCTACCTACGCAAAATAGTTTTTAACCAAACAGCTCGACTCGAATCGATTTTTTTAAATACCTACCTTCGATCTTCGTATTTTTTTTATTGGATATCTCTAAACGGTCTATAAACGGTCTTGAGTTGGATCGGATCGCAGTCTCTTAAGATCGGATGAAAGCATCGAAAGTGTAACTTGGAAGTAAAATAGTCAACCAGCTGCTACTGTTACTGTTCTGCTTCCGTTTCGGAGGTAGGTACTAGGTACAGTACGCGCCACGAAAGATGAGACTTGACAAGCGTCAGTATTAGGGAACTTGCGCAGATAAAGATAAACGAAATAGTTTTCCATAATTTGTGTACTATACAGGATTTTTCGATGACATATTTGATATAAATTTTTAACAATATTTTATTATATTACCTATTACGAAAAAATAAAGTACCTATGTGTGGTGTGTTAAGCAGTGGCGGATTACCCTTAAGGCAAACTAGGCATGTGTGATGTGCCTAGAGGCGCGAGGGTACAAAGGGGCGCGCGGTCGGAAATGTAAAAAAAAAGAAAAAATATATAATATAGATATCATAAAATTAATTGAGCCAGCCATTATTTATTTTTATTATTTTCAATACAGGGGCGCGAGTTATTTTCAATATAGGTGCGCCGATGAGTAACTTGCCTATGGCGCTCTCAACGTTTAATCCGTCTCTGGTGTCAAGTCTCATCTTTCGTGGCACGTTATACCTACGCGAGTTTGCAGGACTTCGCACACAAACATAAGATCTGGGATTCACAAAGATATGCCGACACAACGACACACATGTGGCGCTAAGGAAGACGTTACAGCTGCGCGCCGATTCGCGTCCTCAATATAATTATACTAAAATCATAAAATGACGGATTACTCACTCAAATCAAAACTGAAATGAACTATGAAGCCAAAGCCCCGAAATGAGTATCGTAAACAATTCTCTCGCGATCCAGAAATATCATCGGAATGAATCGACGACGAATGTGAAATGTGAAACGCATTAGTAGATTACACGATGTGAGGATTGTGGGCGCGGGTATGTGGACACGCGCGTGGCCCGCAGCGAGGGGACCGCGGGCTCCTCGCGCGACGTCACCGCGCGGCTAAAAACAAACACCTGACACTGATCGTGAGCGATTTAAAAAATGCCGGTCAACGACACGCTCCCCCCCGGGTGCCCCCCTCGAGCATGCCACATATAGCGGCACGCGCCACCACGGCTGCGCACGCGCCTTACGCCCACTGTGCATGCTCCCGGAAGCAACCGCTGCCAACACATTACGCTATAATTTTCGCGAAATGTTTGCATCGCGACGTAATTACATTTTGTATACTCATCCTCCAAGCTGAACTGAATTGAATAACGTTCCGTTCTTACCCGGTCCGGTTGGACATGAAGGTAGATGTGTTTTCAATTCTCTTGTTACCAGGTCGGGTGGAACCCGACGGTGACATGGTATGGTATTGTGGGAATCTTACTCGGACCACTAATTGGTTACCTTAGTCACCTTCTATACGTTTCACAGATTATTTCCGCAGGGCAATCCTCGTTTCCATTATTTTCATCTTTCTTATTTTGGAGTATTATGTAGGTAATAGGTATCGAACAAGCCTTCGTCAGCTCAGGTGTCGCAATGTAATAGGGACAGCGTCCGGCCTATCTGAAAGGCTGTATGCTGATGAAGACTGATACACAGCGGTACATAAGAGGCTTACTCCTTGTTGGTCGTCTGCTACGGCATGACATAACCTCGTTCCGCACCCATCATAATATTCGCCTGACTTAGCACCGAGTGACATCTGGCTATTTCCTTAACTCAATCAAAAGACCACTCCATTGTGTGTATGGAGTGGTCTATTGAGTTATGAATTTTTACTTGATCGAGGAAATAAAGGAAAACATGAAAAGATATATACCTGACAACGAGTTCTCACAATGTTTGGAATGTTGAAAAACGTAAGCGCATTGTGTCGAGTGGGGATTACTTTGAAGGCGACGAAATTGATCTGGATGAATAAAAAAAATTGTATTTTTTTAAAAACACACTTTATTTTCTGGATAAAACATACTGAAACGTTTTTAGGCGGTATACCCATCTACTGCGTCTAGTTTTCTTGAATGGTCTTGTGATTAGTCCATACAAATATTATAAATGCGAAAGTGTGTCTCTTCACGCTTAAACCGCTGAATCGATTTTGATGAAATTTGGCGTGGAGATATAAGACCCGGGGAAGGACATAGAATAGTTTAGTGGCGGTGAAAAGGAAGGTGGAATTTTGTATGCAAGTACGATATAAACAAGTTGGTTCCACGCGGACGTAGTCGCGGGGAAAAGCTAGTAATATAAATGTCAATGTGTTATGATCTATTGATCTGGGTATGTATAATATTCTTGTTCTAGATAATTATGAAAACATGTCATATATATTTTCATTCACAGGATAGGAGGTTACGCTAATAACACTACAACAACCCACGCTCATTGAGACCTTGAGCCATTTTTTTTTATTTTTTTTATTTTTTATTCGCGGCGGTAAGACCCCTCTTTGAGGAGTGGCTGGAGAGGCGCTACGGCGTCCTCACCTACCGCCTGACGCAGGTCCTCACCGGACACGGTAGTTTCGGGAGGTTCCTGTGTCGGATAGGGCGGGAGGAAACGCCCGGGTGTCACCACTGTGTGGATCGCCCGGAGGACACGGTGGACCATAATATAAAGCTTATAACTAGGTAACGAGTACACGTTGTCACTGTGTACAGGTGTCGTGGGTGCGCTCCCGTGACTTGCAGATTTTGTCGCACGCGGGCGCGGTGTTCACGGCGGACGCGCGCGTGTCGGCCACGTCGGGCGCGTCGAGCGCGGGCGCGGCCAGCCGCCACACGCTGCGCATCGAGCGCCTGCGCACCGCCGACGCCGGCCGCTACGAGTGCCAGGTCAACACGGAGCCCAAGATGAGCCTCTTCTTTAACCTAACCGTTGTGGGTGAGTAGGTACAGAACCCGAGATTATGTCCACATACTATCACGAAACTAGTCAGCCTATCGTGAATTCTCCATCATAATATTGCTGCAGTGCATGGCCATCACCACTGTAGTACTCGTCACTGACTTTTGGGTTCGATTACCAGATCGGATGTAAGTGTTTTTGGGTTTTTCTATTCTTAAATTCTTCAGTAGCAGCTCGGAATTTGGAATTTGATGGCGTGAGATCCCCGAGCCTTGGAAAGCACGTTAAGCCTTTGGTTCTGCTCCTGATCTCTCCCCGGCTGTGTTTCGCACACATATGTACTATAATATCTCCTGCGTAATTGGCTATTCTCCATTGAGATTGGCCGCCGTGATTTAAATTCATTCGGGAAGATATTATTATTCGTAGTCATTAGTGGTCATATCGTATTGTTCATCGTTTAGTTGTATTCTTTGCCAGGAATATTTTTTGTATGCAATTGAACATGTTGTACTCTATGATATGATGTAATGCTGTTGCAGACGAGCCGGTGCCGGAGGTGGTGGTCGCGGTGCTGGGCTCGGCGCGGGTGCGAGGACGCGCGGGGGGCGTGGCCACGCTGGCGTGCGAGGCGCGCTACGAGCCGCCGCCGCGCGATCTGCCGCTGCCGGAGCTGGACATCCGATGGCAAAAGGGCGACCAGCCCATCAGTCTGCAGGTATGCCGCTTTTATAGCTGGCTCACGTGCTCTGAGAGCCTAGACTATTGACCTATGACGTTAGTGATTGGTCCACAGGTTATGTCATTGCTATAAATACTTAGCGTTTAACATCGTTTAATGAACGCAAACGCTGACGGAATAGTAGTTTCCCTGTTGATGTGGTGGTGTGTCGCAGAGCGCGCGCGGCGGCGTGGCGCTGGACACGGCGCGCTGGGCGGCGCGCGTGGAGTCGCGGCTGACGCTGGCGGAGCTGCGCGCGCGCGACGCCGGCGCCTACTCGTGCAGCGCCGCGGGCCGGGCCGCCGCGCTCACCCTGCTCCTGGACGACGACGGTGAGTCATCTCCCGGGTCTCGTCAAGCGCTGTTTCTTAACATCTGCTTGACATCATTTTCAACTATAGATAGGTACCTACTTAAATATTTTTATCACCACTCTACTGAAACGATTCCGGGAAATTCTAACGGCTGAATAAGTAGACTGATTGCAATGATATTTGTAGGATGACGTCACAGTGTTGTCCAGATGTCTGTCGGATATTTTTCGTATTTAATTATTCAACAAACTTGGATTTAAACTACGTACAGTTAGAGCGCTCCCAGACTTGAGCTATGTCCACACTATGTTTAAAACGCAAGATGATCGTCATCTTGCATCTTCAACATTCAATTCATCTGGCATCAAGCGCATGCGTCCCATCGTCGTCATCAGCGTGCGCTACGGACGTGCACTGTTGTGAACTAGTTTAAGCGTATGCCTTATTGCATGTGCTATTAAGCAACTAGCTTCAACTGTCAGACGAAAAGGCAAGATGAACGTGGAAGCGCACTGGTGTGGACATAGCATTACAATTTCAAGTTGGCCGACTAAATCGCAGAGCATCCCAAAAGACTAGTGACATATAGAGAGCCCGCACATCTTATCCAACTAAATCGTCCTACTTTTTAGTTTGACTCCAATCGTATCAGAATCGAGATTACCTTTTAATTAAAAAGTTGGCCAACTATCGGCCGACTAGGTACTCATAACTATAAGTACGGTGCTCTATGCAAACTCGCCGACTACCCACCCTAGTGTGTGCCACACTGTTACCAACATTTGTCCTGAACCGTTACTGCCTTATCAAGCGCAGTTGTTGTGTTGGTTGCAGAGGACCGCGCGGAGGCGATGCAGCGCGACCAGGCGGCGGGCGCGCGCGCCGCCCCCCTCCCGCCCCCCGCCGGCGCCGCGCTCGCCGCGCTTCTCGCGCTCGCGCTGCTGGCGAGGCGGTGAACCGCGTTTCCTCTACATTCGCCACTCATTCTGTATATTTTGAATTTTGTAAATAGTGTAAATACATAATTATGGAGAGTTCGAAGGTGTTTCATTATTGATTGACGTTCTTACATATTATTATGTTTTAATTATTCGACTGCCCCAGGGCAGTAGGTGGGTAAGGTTTTTCGACGGAACTGGACTGCTTTTCAATGGCAGCGAAGAATGCAACGCCATAGTTGTATTTTGGGTAAAGTGTAGCTACCAGTAGGTATACCCTTCCATAATGAGCAATTCGGAATGGCGGCCTGAGCGACGTGTTCATGAAAAATAATTATTGACATTTCGGTCTAAATAAAAGTGAATTTAAGCTTTTGTAAGCTTTGGCAATAATAATAAAATAAAATAAAAACGATCAAAATCAGAACACTGTGAAATCATACGTGATATACATAAAGAAAAAAATAAAGGTATATACGCGTCGACTAGAGAACCTCTTTCTTATGTCGTTTCATCAGTTTTAGAAAGTGAAAGTGGCTGTATTAGTTTTCTTGCCATCTAAAGTCTAGAACATTGGTTAGTAATAATAAATTATGTTATGATGTTATAATAATAATAAACCTTTTTTTTGTATAATAATATTTAAAAATTTAATTATATATGTATATTAAATACATAAATGGAATTATAACCTTTATTTCAGGCAACTAAGGTCCATAAAACACAAATACATAAATAAGTACAATAACTATAAACTATGCAATGAATTGAAATAATAATTGGTTTTGATGTACAGCATAAAATTGCAGAGCGGAATATAGAAATTATTCCTTTTGCAGTTCAGTCGAAAGACTTGGAGATGAAGGCGGCGGCGCGCGGCTTTGCCGAACCTATGTGGACGAAAGAGCCTGTCGCCGTCGTCATTGGCTAGACTAGTAGTATTGGCACAGATTAGTTCTGCTACTCGTTATAGCACCTGCAACACACCGATCGACGTCTTGTAGTGACGACTTTTTTATTACAAGGTACAGAATGGGGATTTGGCAACATCAACGTCAACCAACGCCGGGGGACCAGGCGCCTCCTGCCGGAGGCTTTACGCCGGAGTCGTGCGGTCCATGGCCCTCTACGGGGCCCCTGTGTGGGCCCCTACCATCAGGTGGCGGCCACCAGCCAAGTTTGTGTCATGCCAGAAGGTCATGGCCATCCGGATGATCCGGGGATACCGCACGGTCTCCGGCGAAGCGGCAAGCCTCCTTGCCGGATTGCCGCCGTGGGATCTGGAGGCTACAGTCCTCCAGTGCGTCTACGAGTGGCGTGTGGACGCGCAGCGCCGGGGCGAAATCGCCCGGAGGACACGGTGGAGCATACGGTGCAGGATTGCCCCGCTTGGGCAGAGCACCGCCCTCACGGAGGCGATAGGCGGTGGCGACCTCTCGCGTCCGGACCTGGTTCAGGCCATGCTCCGGAGCGAGAGGGAATGGGATGCAGTCACCTCCTTCTGTGAAGCAGTAATGCTAGCGAAGGAGGAGGCGGGCCGCGTGAGGGAGAGAACCACCTCACGTCCCAGCCGCCGCGGGAGACGCCCAGGGCGTCGGACGTCGCGAGGCGACATTCGGCCACCGTAGGCGCGGGCTTGCGGACGGCGAGTAATGGGTAGATCGCCGTCCAAGGACTAGGTCCGGGTCGACGGCGCGTTCTGTTCGCGCGCGCCTCAAAGAGCTGTCAGCACAGAGACGGGGCCCGCAACGGGGCCAACGCTTGCCGGGGTTGCGGGACGTCTTAACCGGATACCGTGGCCCCGGAACGTAAAGGGCAACAAAAGGAACAGGGTGGTTTTTTAGTCAGTAAAAGTCTGACAGTCCCTTCCGCCCCACCCAGGGCGGAAGGAGTCATTTGATGATTTTACCACCTAAAAAAAAAAACCTCACTAATTAATGTTTTTTATTATTTAAAATAACGTAGACCGGTACGGAACGATGTTTAACATAATATAATAATACTGATAATGAACATTATCTTCAGTACAGATTTACACTACAGATAAGCGTAGTTTGACTTGTGCGTGAAAGATCAAATTAATAGTCACAATGACAAGTGTATTTTAGGGCACAAAGTCCGTTTGTCAAAGCATGTGCTGTCGCTATGAGTCACACCGCGCTAGCACCCCTTAGGGCCGGGACACATAAACACGATACGACGTCGCATCGTGCTACGACGCGGCGTAAACTTAGAAAATAGGTACATTTTTCCAAGATTTTGCCGCGTCGTTGTTGTTCGAATTTCATTTTGTTTAATTGCGCGCAAGAGCGAGCGATGCGAGTTCGGGACTTGAGGCACCCCGACTCGGATAGGTTAAGAAGGTTAGGAGGGAAATGAAATTCGAACAAAAAAAAATCGCAAATGTCTGACTTTCCCGTTTCATTATCATTTCACTGAATCAATTTAGGGATTTGTTCAAATCAATAGATTTCTATAATGGGATTTGTCAAATCACCAGATTTGCATAGGGAAATGATAAAATCATGTTGTTGTTTTAACATCCTCCGTGTTTTTATCATATCCCTGCGACATTACACCTGTCACAAATAGCTTCGGCTGAGTCATTCTTGTTTATACCATTTACAAACATGGACTTTAATCATTATGCAGGTTTGCTATTATTGTTATTATTGCGTCTTGTTATCACGGCCTTGTAATCACATCACTATTTAGCTTATCTTAATCGTATTGAAAACATGTTTTGATAACTATTTTAGGGATTCGTATGATGAAGGTTGCACAGCTCGAAGAATCCTAAACTATTCTTCTATATTCCTATATATTGGGTTCCATCTATACCTACCAATTCGAATGAACCCAGTCAGCTAAAATGATTACGTTTCTTTGAGCTTAGCAATTTAAAACAGAACCCATTTTTTGTAAGACAGTGATGTCTTTTTAATATACATATCTTCCACACTCAAAAGGATACACCGGGCATGGTATCACTCCACCACTCTATCCATACATTTGCCCCTTTTGAATGCGTTTAGTCACGAGAAATTCAGACGCAGTGGGCGTCTAGAATGATGTACCTTCTGAATCCATTTTAGGTTGCACGTCGATGTTACCCCACCTTATTACTGAATCCCATGCATTCTTGTTATATCTGTTAGTATAACTTGTAATGCCTACCTAGATTGTATAGAGTGATAAGCGCGCCAGATAACGCGGCGCACCGTGCTCCTATATACACTACACCCCCGCAGTACGCGGCACTCATCGCTCACAGACAGCTGCGCGCGCGCACTGCTATCAGTTCTCCACGGCGGCAATATGATCACCGCGGCCATCTTCCTCGTCGCTATCGTCGCGCTGTACCTGTACGGTACGCGCACCTTCAACTACTGGAAAAAGAAAGGCATAAAACATGACAAGCCAATAGTGTTGGTCGGCAACAATGCTGACGTGTACTTAATGCGGAAAAGTATCACGCAGAAAGCGGCCGAAATGTACTGGAAGTACCCGAAGGAGAAGGTGGTAGGATTCTACCGATCCACGAACCCGGAGCTTGTGATCAGGGATCCTGAGATCATAAAGCGAGTCTTGTTAACAGATTTTCAATACTTCTATCCTCGTGGCCTGAACCCGCACAAGACGGTGATTGAACCGATGCTACGCAACCTGTTCTTTGCGGACGGAGACTTGTGGCGGATGCTGCGGCAGCGCATCACACCAGCCTTCACAAGCGGAAAACTGAAGGCGATGTTCCCACTGATCGTAGAACGCGCAGAAAAGTTGCAAGCTCGCGCGCTCACCGCCGCCGCCGCCGGCCGCCCGCTGGATTCGCGTGACCTCATGGCGCGCTATACCACGGACTTCATAGGCGCCTGTGGCTTCGGCCTTGACTCCGATTCCCTTAATGATGAAGACTCTGCATTTAGGAAGTTAGGAGCCGCAATATTTCAAGTTGGATTTAAGGAAGTTATCATAATTATGTTGAAAGAAATGTTCCCAGAATGGAGTAAGTATTTAAAGTATGTCGGAAAAGTGGAACAACCTGTGATCGATCTAGTCTCGGCTATACTAAAGCAAAGGAATTATGAACCTTCCGGTAGAAATGATTTTATTGATTTGCTGCTCGAGTGCAAAAAGAAGGGGAAAATGATGGTAGAGTCGGTGGAAAACATTAAAGCAGACGGCACTCCGGAGATCGCTACTTTAGAGTTAACAGACGAGCTAATCGCGGCGCAGGTGTTCGTATTCTTCGCGGCCGGCTTCGAGACGTCGTCGTCGGCCACCAGCTTCACGCTGCACCAGCTCGCCTTCCACCCGGAGGTGCAGCGCACGGTGCAGCAGGAGCTAGACAGAGTGCTCGCTAAGCACGGCGGTCGCCTCAGCTACGACGCCGTCAAGGAGATGACGTACCTGGAGTGTGTGTTCAAGGAGGGCATGCGGATGTTCCCGTCGCTAGGCTTTCTAATCCGCAATTGCGCGCGGGCCTACACTCTCCCGGAGCTGGGCGTGACCATCGATCCGGAAGTCCGCGTGCTCATCCCGCTGCAGGCGCTGCACAACGACCCGCAGTACTTTCCGGAGCCGCACGAGTTTCGACCGGAGCGCTTCCTCGACCAGCTAGAAGATAAAAACAAGTTCGTGTACCTGCCCTTCGGCGACGGACCCCGAGCGTGCATAGGTAACCACTGGTTTTTTCCTTGAGTTCCTTCATGTAGTCTTTTTATGGTAACTGCAAAATAAGTTGGTCTCTAGTCTGAGGAATTGAGATATGACTTGATTAAGATAAAACTGTGCATCGAATTCCTAAACTGTTCATCCATAACATTGTTTTCATCTTTTGAAGTAGTCAATTTACTTATTTTTTTTAGCTTATTTATTTTTTGTTGCATGGAATAGCGATAGCAGTAATTGCTTATTGATTCTAGCCATGACACTGAACAACCTAGAAAGAATACTCTTTCAAATAAAATGTAATCAACAATATAAAACATCCCGTCGAATTGAGAACCTCCTTATGGAAATAGAGTTCAATAGGTATCTGGATGTTGCCACTTGTCGTCTCTTGCGTCGACGAAACAACCAGCTATTCAGCAGGCCTGGAACAGGGCTGACTGGCTGACCGCCGACTTGCTTAGGGAAGGCCAGGGTGTGATGAACATATTACTATTAATTACGAAACATTTTTTTTTTTTTTTATTATTAAGTATAATAAAAAAAAAAAACAATAATACGCAATTGTTTGTTATGTTAAAGAAATAAATGGTACTCTGTGAGTGAGACGTATCACGTAAGCTGTGTTATTGCAGGTCTGCGCCTGGGCCTAATGCAGTCGCTGGCGGGGCTGGCGGCGGTGCTGTCGCGCTTCACGGTGGAGCCGGCGCCCAGCACGCTGCGCCATCCCGTCGTCGACCCCAGGTCCGGCATCGTGCAGAGCGTCAAGAACGGACTGCCGCTCTCCTTTATCGAACGGAAACCTGCGCTATAAACGGACTTGTACTGGATCCTCCCCATGTGTCGGACGCAAAAAACATTGATCTTGAAAAGATGTTGTGCAAGCAAAAGAGTGAATTTACCATAAAATGATCTATTTAAGCGAGTGCTTTAGTGCCGGTCAGTTTGGCTGCTAAGTTCTTTTAAACTATTAATGGATTTGAATGCCACAAACATTTAGAAGATTAATTCCCAAAGAATTATACGGCTACTTTAACTCTAATTTAGTGTTTTATTGTATGTATTGTTAATTTATCATAATATAAAGTAAGCCTGAATAAACAGGTTCAGCCTACATAGTTCTAAAATATATTGTTTCAATACCTAGCCAAGAGCAAATTAAAAGCAGAACTTACTTCTGGACACGGCTCACACAGTTAGGAGGTCTCTTTGTTTGGAGCTCTGACAGCCACCCCAGTAGATTGGGCCCTGTTTACGTCATCGTTGGGCTACAATTTTTTATATTTGTAAATGATAATATTTCTGTATTCATATTTAAAAATGTAATTTTCCATTTTCATGTGTCGTATTACCCAGTTACTGGGTTGTGGTTGTCAGATAGGCAGTTGCCCCATATAAAATACTGGTATTCAGCTGCTTCCGGTTAGACTGGAAGCAGACCCCAACATAGTTGAGAAAAGGCTGGGCAGATGAAAAAAAACGAATGAATGTAATATTTAATTAATAATAAAATAATAATAACATTACCCCTCTGTTTGTCTCCCACTGCAAGGCAAACGCCTCTTCTCATACAGAGAATGCTTGAGCATTGATCACCACGCTTGCTCAAGGCAGATTGTCGATTCCAGACTTATATTAATTACAAGTCCAGGTTTCCTCACGACGTTTTCCGTCACCAATGTCAGTGATGTCCAAGATAAACTTTTAGAAAGTGTGCATTGAAAAATCACATTGGTACAATACGTGCCACCAAAGATGACACTTGACACACCATACAAAATTTGCTATTTCGTTATAAATAATTATGATATTGCTAAGAATTTTAATCTAAATGTCATTGAATGAAGTATGCCTGAATAGATAAACAAATATGGATAACTATTTCGTTCATCCATACCTGAAGCTTCCCGTGCTTGTGAAGTCTCATCTTTCGTGATGCGTATTTTACTTGCTTGGTTTTGAACTCAACCTTTGTACCTATGAGAGGCGAGCGCCTTAACCACAGGGCCAGCACGACACGAGAATAATCACTGGTACTGTAAAAAATTGTGTGGCAACCACACAAAGGTAGGTTCAAATCTAATATAAACATGTAATTAATGTGAAAATTGGGCCAAGTTCGGTAGAAACGACCTTCGGTGTAGTCAGCGTCACCGTCACAAGTGTTAAGATCAAACGGTTATTTTTACCCGACTACGGCAAAGCCAAAAGGAGGGTTATGATAGGAATATACAACGGTCTTCAATTCATTAATAAAACAGTTTATTAGGTTAAGTTAATTAAGAAGAGATTCTCTCTAAGTTATACCTTCTTTACACAGTACAATAAAACATAACAATCAATGTCTAAGATTACATCAAACTTACTTCCATTCCATTCATAAAATACGTTCGTCATCGACTGAAAAGTATTTCTTATCAATCAAATCATAATAACATATATCTCACCCCGGCGAAGCTGGTGTAGTATTGGACTTTGAGCTCCAGTGTTATATGTTGCTGATAGCGCTTCATGCTGCGCTATGAGAGTTGCGATGGTCACGGCGGCCTTTGGAACTCGCATCACCTGCTCCACTTGCACAGTAGCGAGCAGGTGCAGGTCCAAATATTACAGGGAGCCCTGGAGTTTACAATTTAATCGTATCTGATTGGAACAAGTACATAAGTTACTTCTGCGTGCGATTGACTTTATTTTTCGACATTTCGCTTCCATCCATCACAATCTTTGCAACTGTATCACCTCTCCCAACTTTTTCCTGTCATGACGTATCAAAATTTATATTTCACTAGGTTTTGGCTGCAACTTTTTTCACGTTAATTTCCATGCGTCTTCATCATGGCTAGGGATTGTAGGTAATCCAGTTGGCCGGAACCGGCATATTCAAGAAACAGCAAGCAACATTTCAATCTTTACATGGTATAAAAAGAAGTCACGACGACTACCTACGATTTAGATTAGAATAAAATAAGTTTTATGTAAGCAGAATAAAAATAATATTTTGCAACCAAGTCGCCGAAAAGCAACCATGGTTACACTGGCTAAATAAACTTTATGAGATAATGATATCAAAATGTTGTATTAAGGGATTGTTTGTCCTAAATAGGTCTACAGAAAAGTCCGCGATGATGTATACCTATCGTCAGATAACCCACAGTAAACATTTTTATGTTTTACATAAAAATAATGGGTTACTTGCAAAGGTTAGTCAATGTTCATATGAACATTAGTTTATGTCATAGTGCTATGTATTGAATTATACACCAAAGTAGATAAACAATGATAATTATCATAAATGATAACCGTGTTATCTAAGTGTCTTAAGTAATGAAGGTTCATTATTATATAGCGCTCGCTCGGGAACATGGGCGCGACCGAGCGAGTCAGACAGATACGCTGTTTGTCGACTCTGCTGCGACGTCACGCGTCAGTTCGCGTGGCAGTCTCGTCCTCTCACCAGTACTCACATAAATATCTTAATTTTTACAATGTCTTAAATAAGGTACTCGTATATGATTGGTTGTGTTTGTCAGTCCTTGTAAGTTCCGTACATACCGCACAATAATCTATGAGGGATAAGTCTTTTATAACATTACGAGTTAGCAAACACTCAGACAGCAGTACCATGCACGCGGCACCACCAGATGCCGCGCCGTTGTCGTGACTTGCTGTTTGCTAAACTAATCTGACAATTACTTCATTATCTTACCTAAAAATTAATCATCCGATTAAATAATTATGCTATGCTATGCTGTGCTTAACGTACAACATTATATTGTATAGCTGTATTTACAGTTTCCACCCGTGCGCAGGCGCAATACCCGCCCGAGGTACTAGGAACATGCTGTATTCTGTAGATGAGAATCGACAGCCTACAACAGCGTGTTTACTCACACTAGTTTTATCTTTCAACACATGCGTTACGTAGAAGTCTATTATTACGCAGATGTACGTACCACAGCGTAGTCGCTAGTCGATAGCACGTCGACGAACTTAGTGAAAGTCTTCATAGATATACTCTCGTATCCGACTGCGCTGTGTCAGCTAAAATTCGTCAATCTGGGGATGCAGGTGTGCTGCAGTTTCGTCCCAAAATGCATTCATTTACTTATACTTTTTAAATGGATTAAATATAACCTATCAAAATCATAAATGTAAAATGAGAGCCAAGTTCAATATTATGATATATTATATGTATGTCTTGGTTGTTAACTTCAACGACAAAAGTAGTGAGATCTAAATGGGTGCCAAGTTCAATGGTCAATAACTTAGGACCATAATTTTATTATATTGAAACTAAAGGTCTGATTTAGCTAGTTCTGATATAAATACGAATTATTATTAAGTACCTAATAAAACAGCCATGGAAGAGTTGAACGTTGATATCTAAATAACCATTTGAGGTGTGTTTATGAAATATGAAGTACATATTTATCTCAATACTCAATAACCGGTACCAATACCCCGCCCCGCGCTACCTGGTACCTCGCAGGTCTCAATATATGCATGTAGTTTTTGAGGTATAAGGGGGTCAAAACTGGCTTTAAGGCGCTTCCCTGACCAAATGACCTTGAGCATTCTCTCCCTCTTTGCCGCACGCCACTTTCTCATCTCATCTCTTTCTCACCTTTCTCTTTTTCACTAAAAAAAATAATATAAAACGTGTATTATTTAGATTTTTTGATTATACATATAATGAATAGTGCAATTCTCAAATTAATAGCACGTTGCATTAAGCAAAAGAAGCATATAATCAATCATTTTAGTCATTATTTGCAAGGAGGTCATAAATGTATTTATTATAACACATTTAACAAAATTAGAACGTGCAATGTGATGATAGGATATCAAACATTAACAAAGTGCTTTCAGATGTCGTTTTTTTGTTTAATTAATGAGATAATATAAGTCTCTGAAAAATGACTAAAAACAAGGTTTTGGTCAGGGTAGGGCCTTAATGGTTTTGGTGCTGGTCGCCAGTTCTGTAAGCTTGACCTTGGCTTGACACGCTACCACGTGTCTAGATCGGTTGTTTTACAAGTTACATTATTTGGTCTTATATTTTATGTAGCCTTTGTTATGGCATGCGAAGTTTTTAAAAATCAATGGGCAATTTAGTCTTCGGTACATATCTTTGAAGTTTTTATTACTTAATGTAATTAATGCCAATTTAAAATTATTTATATTCAATTTTTTTGCGTTTCTGAGTTTGTGAGTTTAGTTTAAAGGCGATTTCGAAGGCGTTTAAATTCGAGTTTGCGATCGTAGTAAATTGTGACGCCTGTTCAACACTAAACCTAGTAATGTGTGTATAGCGCGATCATTATTATCTTATCTACTATTTATCAAGAATATTGTGTGGTTTTATGAAAAATATATTTTCGTCAGTGTAATCTGTTTGACCATCATCATCATTATAAGAATTTTCTATTTGCTGATACCAAGGAACAACGACCCTGCGGTCGTCTACGGTTACTCCGATCCGATGGAGCGCGAGTGAGTGGCGCCAACTTGATGCTGGAAAGGGTCCAGCCTCTACAGGGAGTAAGATTCTACAAAATAATAAAACCCCTACGATGCGGAATATTGTGCTAGTGTCAGTTGTACTTAAGTGCAATGTTATACTAAGTTTAAAGATAAAACTATTTAAATCCTTATTCTTGTTTGTAAGCTATGCCTCTCTAAAAAAAAGGCCATCGATGTCGGAACACCGTTAAACTGTCATTGAAGGCAAAGATCGAGTTGTTTGAAAACTGTTTGAATTTATGCGAGTCAGTTGTTTGGAGAAAATAATAGTGGAGCAAAGAGGACCCCAGTGAGGCGGAGAGGAGGCGGTGAGGAGGCGGCCGAGCGACAGGGAGTGGCTGCACTCGCGACCGGCGCGCGGCGCCGGGCTCGCCCCGCTGTGCGGCGCTGTCAGGAGGTGACCGCACTCGTGACTGAGGTTGGTTGTTGCTTAACTTAGTGGATTGTTAGTGCAAACCCTAGATCAGGCAATATTAGGTTTTACTTACATCAGGAAAACCAGTAGCAACCCGACCTATGAATGTGCTAAAGGCTTGCCCCTTTTTATTATTTTGCAGTGATGAAATATGGGTTTATATAATGTACTGTTTAGCCATACACTACCTTCTGGAACACCTAAGTAGCACAATGCGGTGGCGCTATATTGTAAGACGAGCCTCAAGAGCGGCGACCGCTGGCAGTGCGACCGCACCGTCTTAACTCCTCGCGGCGGATCGGCCGCTACTCCGTTTATTGCCCAATTATATAAACTGCACTTCGCAGCGTTCTCTCTAAGTTTTCTGAATTAATCCCCTCGTATATTTGAAACTTATAGCTGCGGGAGTGCATTAAACTTGGCGACTAGCGATTGTTACCCACTTGCTGAATAGTGTTCGGTGCGGGGGAGGAGGGCACTAAGTATTAGCTCGTCGCGCACCTGTGCGCTGAGCCGTCTCCGCCGACTGCACACTGCAGTGCACTGCTGAGCCGCTCTGAACACCATAATCTTCTTTCTGTCAACACTTGCCACGAGCGCCAACGTGTACACTGAACTCCAGATAGCTGTACAATATCTGATTGTGACACACTGTCAGTAGAGTCAGTAGCGTCCGATGCGAGCTGTGAGCTGATATACCTTTGAGATCGTCACATTATCCCGCCACTGACTGTGCAGCGCTATGCTAGTAGTGCTCGTGATCTGGCAGACTTGCATCCGAGAACCGACCGCCGGCGCCGGGCGACACGACGGGGTCACGAACTTGCTATCGAGCTCATTCCACGTCGACGTCGCATTGTTAGTCATACGATAATAATGATGTAGGTACTTCAAAGCGGTAGCCAGGCATATTTTAATGTTTCATAATCTTTATTATGATATGATCAAACTGAAGGGTTTTTTTGTTTGTGCTAATCTGTGAAACTACCAGTCGACTTGGAAAAAATATTTTTGTGTAGGTACGATAGCCAGATTCATGAGGAATAGAATATATAATGATCTACGGGAGCGAAACAGTAATCAAGGCTTGATAGAACGTGCGTGTAACCGCGGGGTAGCTTTATTTTTTAAGGTGATTAAAATCATTACATTACTCCTTCCGCCCTGGTGAGATGTAGTATGTACTCATTGTACCTATGTATGCTTGTGTGCGTGCTTATAATAATGTTTAATGGACCAAATATACTCAGTATTCAATCAGCATTACAGATGTTTAATTTTGTCTAAGTCCTGTCCTTATATGGCTATAAAGACGGGACTGACGAAATGAAACATCTGTAATGGCATCTGTAATGTCATGTGATAGTCCGTGACATTTGATCGGGGATCGTCTTAATTATGGCCGCGATTAGTTCGGAGTGTGTCAATCTGTGTAAAAGTCGTCTAGTTACGTACTTCATAAAAGACAATCATCATCATGTGCCAATCTACGGTGCAAAATGAGGAAAAATTGCCATGAAACTTGGATGAGAGACCAATTAACGCGTCATGTTCTGAGGCGTTCTGATCGAACCAGACATTATCGGAGTACCAGTTAGATGCGAAGATTGTAATTGCAGAGCCACCAATTCCTGCATGGGAACTTCAGTAAAGTAACGCGGGGAAAGGCCTATCTAAAACGAGAACCAGATGACTACGGCTAGAAGATTTTGTGTGATTGTGTAAAAAAATTAAAAGAAGCTGATAATTTAGTAAGTCAGTTTAATTGTAGTTTGGAAGAGTTAAAAAAAAATACAAACATCCGAATTGAGAACCTCCTCCTTTTTTAGAAGTCGGTTAAAAAGCGTTGAGACCCAAATAAAAGGAGGATGAATTTTTAAAATTTAATGAACATATTTCACAGTTTTTTTAAACTTTATATGACAGCATATTGGACTTATGCAGTAATTTATCTGTAGAGAAATCCACAAGTAAGCCAGAAAATATGGCTAAGTTCGGGGGTTCGGTGGGGCGGAAGGGACTGTCAGACTAAAACGAATACTTAATAATTAGTTTTTGAGAACTAGCCAATTCTGAACTTAGGCTTGATTATACATATTATCCTGAGTTATAAGAAGTATAACATTTTCAGTTTCTTTGTTTCTCGACCTTTTCATGATGCACGTTACAGTAGGTGTTTAGTTCTTTGTTTTGTATTTTACTTTATTTTTATAAGAGTTATTTTATTATGTGTTGACTTTGCTCAGTTAGTGTTAGTGTAATTTCCTTTGTACATAATATAAGCAGTTTAGTTCTCTACATTCTATTGGGAATGCTATGTAGATATACTATTGTGATTATTTGTGATATTAGAAATAATACTTCTACAACATAAAGTAAGTACTTTACGATCCTAGAAGACCACGGTGATTTTCAATATTGAATCGAATACCTAAGCATTTCTTAAAACGAACCTAGTACATGAAACACAGCTAAAACAAATTAAATAATAATAATATGCTTTAGTATATCAAATCGTACACAAACAAGGACAGATTTCAACATAAGAGTAAGTATTATACATACGTGTGATGACAAATAATTGTTTATGTTCAACACTAGACAGAGTATCGCAAACTAAATATTTAAGTAGGTGTTGTTGTTGAACATAGACTATCCTGGTACAAGCTGGGGCTTGAACAGGTAATAAATAGGAACAGAAAACTGAGCGGAATTTCCAAAACCCTGAGGCATATTGCACCAAAAAATGTTTTATCATTTACTAGCTTTTGCCCGCGACTTCGTCCGCGTAAATTTCGGTTATCGCGGACACAAACGAAGTCGCGGAAAAAAATACTTATTTCCTGTCATTTCAATTATTTAGTTAGTTAATCATGATTCGAAACGACACGTGGCGCCATCTATGATCATAAGAGCGTTATTTTGATTTGTCTCGGAAACAGTACGTTTTTTCAGGATTAAAGGTACCCTATGTTCGTTCCTGTGCACCTGGCAACATATGTATATGCAAAATTTCTGAATGGTAGGTGCAAGTTATTGTACGAGAGTAAAACAACAAAATTAGAGATTTAAAAAAAAAGTAGGTACTCAAAGGTGTTACATAATAAAATAAAATGTACACAAGTACAAAATTATTAAATAATATATAAATACATATCTTATAAAGAATAGGAAGGAGGATTTCAATAAAAAAAATTACTAGCACAGAAACCCCTAGACGTCTCCTTAATATATGTAATTTTGGTACAACCTGTCTTAGTGTACTGCATCCCCATAGAGGATCTCTGCATCCCTATGGGGTGCCCACTCAAGGTCAATAAACCTTTATTGACCTTGAGCGGGCACAACGTGCTCTGATACAACTAATGCATCTTAAGATCATTAGATATCCCACCCAAAGTCTTTTCAAAATTAGTGACTTAGGTATTCTACTAAATTACACGTAATCAAAACTATTTTCAAGAGACGCAAGACCCTACCTTGCATTCCTGATTTAATACAATGTACAAAACGTTCAGCTCAGCTGTACATAGGGTTGCCAACTCTTTGTCGGTCAAATATAGTAGTTCTAAAATTCTTACCCATAAAAATATAGTAGGTAAGGAAAATGTTTAAAAAAATATAGTAGGTTCCAAAATAGGTACTTTATTTCTTAATTAAATGAATATTATTGCTTATGAGTTTGATGCCTTTTAAAATATAGTAGTTTCGCCTACTATATCTTTTTCTGAAAAATATAGTAGGCGGGGGTTCTAATATAGTAGGATACTATATTATATAGTAGGGTTGGCAACCCTAGCTGTACAATAGATTTAACAGGGAGATTTATGTTCATAACAAGATACAACATGAATGTAAAATAATACTCACAAGTTGTATATGAGGACATGGCGGCGGCGGCGCTGCTCAAATAAAACATAAACCGACATCATTTTCAATCCCACGCACTTACACAGATATGACACAAAAAAAAATGCGTCAAACCCACATGATATGACATGATACACATCTCATAACACACTCACTTACTCATCACAGGTATACATCATACCTTACGCACACACCCCCTTACACTTAGGTACCTACTCACCCTTACGTGTGGATGACGGAGTGACGTGTGACGGTGGTACCGCCGGCACCACACACCGTCATTCACACGCACATTCACTTATTTGTTTCTATTATTTCTTAATTTTGTTTTTCTTTTGTTCATGACGTCTTAACAGGATACCGTGGCCCCGGAACGTAAAGGGCAACCGAAGGAACAGGATGGTTTTTTAGCCAGTAAAAGTCTAACAGTTCCTTCCGCCCCACTCAGGGCGGAAGGAGTTATTTGATGATGTTTACCACCTAAAAATAAAAAAAAAACATCACGCCTATACTTAATCCCCGAAAGGGTAGGCAGAGGTGTACCCATCAGCATACCTACATTTCGACGGTTTTTGTTTATGTCCCATTTCCCCCTCCCATAGAGGGCGAGCCTATTGCCAACCTGACTCCGAGGCTGCTACTGGGTAATTCCTTTTGGAAAAACCCAATTACCCGACCTGGGAATCGGATTAAGGCCGCATGCTCAGCAGTCGCGTTTTACGACGACTAGACCAATGGTTAATAAGTTATGGAAGAGCGGGGTCTCCTAACGTGTGTTGGGAGACTCTCTTCCATAACTTATCCATTTATTACTTACTTGTAGCAGTCTCCCGTGCTTGTGCTTTAGTCGCCTAAAAGGAGACTCCAATCACTAGTTTATAAGAAATTCTTGGCAAAAAAATAAATAATAAATAAATATCTTGGTACAACTCACACACGGCTATCTGATCCCAAGCTAAGCAGAGCTTGTGTTATGGTAACCAGACAACTGATATACATGCTTATATAATTTATAAATACATACATATTATAGATAAATCACACCCAGACACAGAACTAACAATCATGCTCATCACACAAAGTTTGTCCTGGGTGGGAATCGAACCCACGACCTCCGGCTTAGCAGTCAGGGCCGCTAACCACTAGACCAACAGGCCCGTCAAATAATACATAAATAAAAAAAAACAGTAATTTTTCATAATAATATTGTACTCAGCAGCGCGTTGCTAACTATATTTGCCCAGGCGCCTCTTTCGTTGTGAGGTCATCAACGTGTAAGTACGTGTGAGAAGAAACGATATTAGCCACTGCGTATATAATATACATAAGCAAGGTATATAAGAATTACCCCAGAAGGTGATGCCAAAGTAAGGTTTCAGTGTAAGGCTAACAATGGTTACCGTGGCGGGCAGTGACAAGCGCAGCAGTACTTACAGGGCCCTAGTTTGTTGAGCGCGTAAGCTGTACAATTAGTACCGTTTCTAATATCTAAATAACAGCTTTTTACTAAATGCGTACGAATGTTTACACGGAATTTATACCAGAAACACAATTTTTTCAATGTATCGTCTGTTTCTTCTGGTAAATCTCCGAAACAACTGACACGATTTTGACGTGACTTCCACTGGTATGATGCATGAATTGAAGTTTACTTATGACACTTTTATTTTAGAAAACTAATTAAAAGAATTAAACGCCGCTAATACAAACGACATTCACGCGAACCAAGTCGCGGGCATAAGCTAGTCATATATATTATATAATATTAATTATTTTACGAAAAGTGAGGACCCAACACACTCCCTTGAGAGCAGTTGAGAGAGTCTATTTATGTGACAATTTGTTCATCTGATAAATATTGCCTTGTTTTATCTACATTACAAATGAAATGTATACAAACATACATACAAACACATAACAGCTTTTAACAAAATAAATATTAAATTACAAGGTAAGACGAAAATACCATTTTCTTGTGTTTTTTCTGTCTGTTTCGGGTAATTTCTGAAACGGCTGGACCGATCTCCACTGGCCAGCCGATGTTGTAACTTAGGCTAGGTAAGTCCTTTTATTTTAGAAGAAGAATTAAGGTACCGCGCAAAACAAAAAAGCCCCTGACAACCGACATTCACGTGAACGAAGCCGCAGGTGAAGTTATTAATAAAATCAAGCAAAAAATTAAATTGTATTTATAATTTAATTTTATGCCATCACCTATGTTGTTCTCTTTGTAGGAACACTATATTTTTACATTTTTAACGAGACGACTGACGTCTTGCTTTCGAACCACTATTAGTGAGGACTGTTATCGTTTTCAAAGGCAATCTAGGTATTCTATTGGTTTTAAAGCGAACATTAACAGAATTCTGTTTCTTATTAGAAGGAGTTGCGCATATTTTTTGGCACATTGCTTTCTTGAAACAGGTTCGTTGGGTGTGAAAGTAAGTTGTCAGTGCAGTAGGTACTTCTACTTGTCGTTAGATGGCGCTGTTTTCAGCAAAGAGTTATGTCGAAGGACTCCAAAATTCGGCTAAAACCCCGGTAATTCGATATCACTTAACAAATCAAATGCATACTTACTAATGATAGGTAAATAAATAATAATAATATCATAATTAATTGTTCGTAAAAAGTTGCATTACATCCATCATTTATGTGACACTGAACCCCCACCAGGTACCAAGATAAATGAACCAATGAGCAACCCTTTAACTCGAGTAATAAAACATAATCATATTTATAGTATGATGATTTCATTCGTTGCTCTAACAAACATTTAAGTATACCTGCACGAATTGGATCAATCTCGGAATTGTGGGATATTCTTTATACAAAAGTCCATTGTATACTAACACTTGAAGTTTAGGCAAAGCTGTAAATTATAATATGTTATTTACACAGCCGTTTTGTAGTTCTTTTATATGATGGAATAAATATCATGCGTTATTTTTAATATGGACTATTGTTTACACTCGTCTTAGGTTCCATTCCCAGGTCGGGCAAAGTGTTATTGGGTTTTTCCAGCAGCAATTTCGCAGTAGCAGCCTCGGAGTCTGGATTTGTGGCAGTACGGTTGATGGCAGTAGGCTTGCCCCCTATTACATGGGACTTAAAACATAACAGGTGTAATGTGGGTATACTAATGGGTACGGCTCTGCTCTTTAGGGATTACAGGCGGGCGTGATGTTATGTTATGTTTGTTACGCTGGCGGTGGCGCCACCTATCTGTGTGTCTGTGATTGTAGACAATTTTTAAAAGTTTTTGTTCTAGTTTTGATAGGTAATAAACGATGTAATATTTTCTAAATTCCAAAATGTATTCAAGTCCAAATACGCCTTTTCTTTCCGTTTTGTAAACTAGTAAGAGTAAAGGAGTTACGAGTGGCTCGGCATCAGCAGCGTCGCTGAACTGTTCCGCCTCGCAAAGTATAGATTGAAGTTGAAGAAAAAAGTTGTTCAGTTTAGTTCTACCAGAACTAACAAAGAACATATTTATGGATGAATTATTATTTTTGTAACTTATTATTAATTAATTTACTTCAACATTTGTGAACTCCCTCAACTTGAAGTCCCTGTTGGTCAGTGGGCGCCGCCACGCGCCACCAGCAGGCCGGCTCCTCACTCCGCTCGCTACTCGAGTTACGATCAGTACTCTTCAGTGAGACGCACTGACACCTGGCCGAGAACAACATTCAGATTCTAATGATTAGGTGTGTTATTGTATGGAAATAAGAGTGTACAAGAGTGAGAAATTATACACAGGCGAATTTATTTAATGATTTATTTTTACCTTTTAGAAATATTTTAAATCTATAACAACTAAATACATTAGCAGTAATGTCATAATTGATAATTCAGACATGCTTCACTTTTATTCAACAGAGATTAATATTGAGAAAAATTAACTTAGTAGTAAAACTATAGGTACTAACTAAACATTCAGTTCAACAAACATTCTTCAGATAGTCAGATCACAGCTACGCGACGCAGTCATCACATCGTGTCTTAGCAAAACAACATAATATTATACTTTATACAAACTACTACTATACACTTCCTTCGGCTATTTCCGGGGACGTTGCTCTACATTTGGTTACGATGTTCGCGAAGCCGCTCCTAGGACCAAGGATCAGTTTCTCGACCATCGTAGCGAACTATATCTAAAAACATTTTCGAAAAGTAGTACAAGTATAGTAGTGGTACACATTACAGCCCAGAGTGTGGGTGGTGTGCGTGTCTGCGCGGCTACAGCGAGCGACTGGTGTCGGAGTGCGCGGGGGTATCGGGGATCTCGAACGTTGAGTCTCGTGCGGTGAAGATGAGTGGGATGCCACCCACGATGTTTTGCACGATGCTGGACTTGGGGTCGGACACCAGCTCGCGCTTGGTCTCTGGCGCCGGCGACACGGTGAACTTGGCCAGCACCGCCGCTAGTCCCGCCAACGACTGCATCTGGCCCAGGCGACCACCTATAGCAAAACAAAAATATTTCGTTAGTCAACTAGTTTGTGTTACATTTATAATAAATCAG
Organism: Hoplodrina ambigua; assembly: GCA_949774945.1. Lineage (NCBI taxonomy): Eukaryota > Metazoa > Arthropoda > Insecta > Lepidoptera > Noctuidae > Hoplodrina > Hoplodrina ambigua. The sequence continues at coordinate 77,514 of OX458979.1, forward strand.
TAGGTACTGCTACAGTTAACAAGTAACATTATGTGACACTTTTCGGCGCTTAGGCGTTTAGGGTTTAAGCTACTGCCGGTTTTCGATAGATGGCTCTATTTAAAATTGTTAATTTACTGTAAAAGCTTTGAATGGCAACAAAAGTAAAGTACTCACCGATACAAGAGCGGGGTCCGTCTCCGAAGGGCAGGTACACGAACTTGTGTCTCTTAGCTACCTCTTCGGGGGCGAAGCGCTCTGGGCGGAACTCCGTGGGGTTGTCGAAGTACTGCGGGTCGTTGTGCAGCGCCACCAGAGGGATGTTGATCTTCACACCCGGGTCGATGGTGACGTCCGTGCCCGGGATGGTGTAGCGTCGTACGCACTGCCTCAACAGCATGCCCGACGACGGGAAGATGCGCATGCCTTCCTGCAGCACCCAGTCCAGGTATGTCATCTCCTTGACCGCGTCGTAGCTGAGCCGGCCGCCGTGTTTGGCGAGCACGTAATCGATGTTGGCCTGCGCGCGTGCTTGCACCTCCGGGTGGAAGGCGAGCTGGTGCAGCGTGAAGCTGGTGGCCGACGACGACGTCTCGAAACCGGCCGCGAAGAAGATGAAGGCCTGCGCCGCGACCAGCACGTCGTCCATCTCCAACTCCACCGGCTTGGGGCTGCCGTCCGGTTTAGTCTCCTCTAGAGATTCTACAATGATCTTACCCCTCTGTTGCCATCCCATTAGAAAATCTATGAAGTCATTACGGCCAGAAGGTTTGTAGTTTCTTTGTTTTTGGATCTGATTAACCAGCGTCAAAATGTCATCTTCGAGATCCTGACCAAGAAACTTTATGCTTTTGAAGAACTGGGGGAATATGGTCTTGCAGAAAATAACAACGGTGCGTTTGAAGGTAATATTGAAAATTTTCATGCCCAGTTTTCTGAAGGGCGAGTTCTCATCGTTAAGGGAGTCGGCATCGAGGCCGAAGCCGCAGGCACCGATAAAGTCAGTGGTGTAGCGCGCCATTAGGTCCCGCGCACAAATGGCACTGCCGGAAGATGCAGCCGAGAGCGCCCGCGCCTGCAGCTTCTCCGCGCGCTCCACGATCAGCGGGAACATCGCCTTTAGCTTGCCGCTGGTAAAGGCAGGGGTCATGCGCTGCCTCAGGAGGCGCCACAAGTCTCCATCTGCAAAGAACAGGTTCCGCAGCAGCGGCTCGATGACCTTGTGCGCCGGCGACAGGCCGCGGGAGTAGAAGTACGCGAAGTCTGTAGTGATGATCCGCTTCACGAGGTCGGGGTCGCGGATGACCAGCTCGGGGATGCAGCCGCGGTAGTAGCCCACGAACCGCTCCCCGGGGTACTTCCAGTAGGTCTCTGCTGACATTTGAGCGATACTACTTTGCAGAAGGTACCTTTTTGCGTCAGTTCCGAAAACTGGTATGGGCTTGTCATGTTTGACTCCTCTGTCTTTCCAATAGTTATGGTTTCTTGTCCCGTACAAATACAGCGCGACTGCGCCGACGATCACAAGTGCTAGGATGATCATGTTGCTGTGCTCACGAACTTATGTCCCAATTGCAAGTAGGCCGCTGATTATATACTTTACTGTATCCGGCAAGATAATGGTTCGCCCGCCTACCACGCGCCGTTACGACACAAGCGGTGGAAAATATCTTTGAAAGAGTTCTAATAAAGGACATAGACAAAAACAAAGCCCAGTTTAACCTGCTTTAGGAGATTCAACTTTAAAATAACAGATATAAGAACTAAAGGCTGAAGTAAAATTATGCTAATGTGTGATTATCAACGAGATGTAATACAAAGATAGTATTTTATTAGTCACAACTGATAAAGTGAATCGTGTTGGTTGTTTGTGTCGTTTGACGTGAAATTGCGAAAGAAAATACATGTTAAGGAAAAAGACTTTTAGCTAGGCTGGTTCGGTAGATAGACAATGAACATAGTGCATTACTAACTTTGATGTAAAACCATTCAATGAGTTATTTTGAGGAAACGACTATTCGAATAATATCAATGAAGTGTAGTGAAACGTTTACGTCGCACAACGCAGCGTGCGACATGCGGCTTCATGTAAACAGAAACGAAAAGTTTATTGTTAACCTTTAGATCGTACTCATAATGAAGTGTAATACATAGTTCACCATTATTATCATTATTTCGGAAATGCAATTAAAAATGTTCCATGTGTAAGTCGTGAAGTGGTCAAACAGTGTTTCAAACGGAGGCGTTGTGCCACAATATGCTCGTAAATATTAACAAGTCCTGGCTGCTTGAGTTAACTTTTTGGAATATTTCGATACTAGGAATAGTTTATGTTGTGCAACAAGTCCCGCCGTCACGACTTAACAATGCCTTTTTCCCACGTTTAACAGGAGGAAAATGATAATTATGACAAGAATATAATTATATGACGCATACCTACACCTAAAAATAAGTATATACAAAAATAACAACTATAAATAGCCACAAGATATGCAGCATTATTGATAACGTTGATAAAAACCGGTTAATTACTCAGAATCAATTAAATGTTGATATGTAGTTTTGTAGACTTTGACACTCACGAAGATATGGAATCAGGATGTTGATTACTAATACTCGATCATAATACTTTAACCACGTTGCGAGGTCTCGGCAAGGACTCGCTGCTTCTAACTGGGCTACGAGCTACTACACGTAACTTGACGTGAGCGAGCGGTACACTACGCGTAGCATTCATCCTCAACGCTGCACATTGCATGTAATCATTGACGTGTAGTAAAAATAAGGCGGGAAATTGTTGGAGTTTAAAAGTGCGATGTTCCGGCGGAGGGAGTGTAACGGTTGAGTGTTATTCGTGTTAGAGCGCAGTTTTAATGTAAGAGAAGGCAGAGCCGCGCCGCCCGTGCGCGTTCAATTGGCGCTCCATCAAAAGTTCGCACATCGTGCGCGGCAGATAGCTGCGCGGGGCGGAGCTGCCCGGCCACAGCTAACGTGTGCACGTGGCACAGTAGCTCGATTCAGAAGACACCTATTGTAATAACATCAGTCCGCTGCAGGGCATGCTTGCGAGCAGCGCCCTGGAGAGTCACGGGTTCATGTCGCGTTTTTGCCACATCTACAATCATCGGGATTGCAAATGTGAGGGCCGCGGCTTCAGACTTTTCTACATTTTCCACGATGGTGTGAGCGGGTGTAGCTGCCGAGCTACTTAGCCTTGATCATGAGGTTTACGACTGGCTATTTTCCATACAGTTAGGTGTGAGGTCGTGACTCACGCATTGCACGGATTGCAACACAAATCTGAATCGATTAATCTAATCTTAATAAAAACATGTGTAATGTTGGGTTCGTCGCGGATCGCTAATCGTCCCAGTGTCACAGACACAACACTTACGTATTATTCCAATATGGCGTAAGCAGAGATGCAGAGAGTAAGGACTGCTGATTCGAACTCAGTGTAGGCTAATATTGTTTTCTTTCCATTAGAAATATATTAGTAGTAGTGGCAACACAAATTCATACTTTTTTGCATTGTCTATGATTGCTCGGTTTCTCTGTGATAATATAATAGTGAAAGCAAGCATGGTTGTTCTTATTTCGACCGATATATTCGTCTATGTAAGCTTAAAAATTGAGCTAACGGGTGTGCCGAATATCACAAGTCTACGTAGGTATGTATGTACTCATATATGTGTTTGTTCTAGTATTTTTCAGAAACAAGAAATCCAATCAAAAATGTGTTTAGTTTCGTAAGTAGGCGAGAATACAATACACTGCATACTTAGTACAAAATCCACTGTCTTCTCGAACTATACCTAGTTATTTCCACTTTGTAGTGTGTATGTAGTATGTACCGCTGTTAAGAAAAAAGGAAAATGTTTATCTTGGATATCACTGACATCGCTGAAAGAAAACATCTTGAGGAAAACTGGAATTATCTATACAAAGCAATAAAGTGGCTGTTTGTAGTGTTAAAAAAAACAGCCTTTTAATAATTGCATAATGATGAATGTTTACAATAGTAAAATAGTTATTCCGAAAATCATTATCCCAATCACGTTTGATATGAACTTCAGTAACCATAAACATTTGGTATAATTGCATTCCAGTAACGTTCAGAAAATATAATATGATAGTCGTGAGATACAGGTAACTCAAAGTCAAAAGCAGTGCACGTTTTGAATGGTTCACTTTTAACGGTTCACTTTGACTTGCGTTAAACTTTCGAAATTTTCGCTTAAACGATTAACGAAGTTAATCTTTTAATTAACGATTAACGAAGTTAACTTTTGGATTAATGAATTGTGCCCACCTATGATTATTGGATGTAACGTTTATTTAATCGAGAATCATTTGGTCTATAGTTTAGTATTTAATACTATCACTGTTCAATCCGACTTGGATAGGTTAGGTTGTGGCATAGGACATTTATTTCTCAAAAGATTACAAGAATCACTTACTGAGAAAATACAATATTATTTGAAGGCTAAGGCGTCATCTCTAGCCTTCGCGGTTTTTATTTTTATAACCGCCCAGAAATAGGAACCCCTGGTCGTATCGGGAGACGACCACTCTCGGTGATCCGATAACAAGGTGAGCACTCGGAGCCCATATATATAATTTTTAAGTGCGCCGTTTGAGGCGGTTGGCCCCGCAGCGGCCCAGCACAGCACGTCGTGCTACGGAGATGATTCTTAAAATATTAACATATTTTACCTTATTTCCGTGTGACTTATATAAGTATTGTAAAAAAAACAGCGTTTTATTGACTGTAACTAACCTACTGGTCTCGTGGTCGCAAGCGCGGCTGTTGAGCTAGGGCTTCAGGGTTCGCTTCATAGGTTGAGCCCAATGTTGGGTTAGGAGTTTTTCAGCATCAACTAGGATTTTGGAAGTTTGTGGTGTGACGCTCAAGTGCCATCCCGCGCCTGATCTCTTCAGTGCCATCCTATCGGACTATTCGGTCGGAAGTAAATTATTCACTGATTGTTGTTTCCTCAAGAGATTGCTAACAACAGATAGGGCTACTTCAGCGGCCGTTATCTGCCATTAGGTGACTAAGTGTTGCTACTCAGTTATCATACAATCACTGCTCTCGTTATCAGTCACACTAGACCAGATTGCAGATAATGTAATATAAACTATTATGTATTAAACCCTACATTCTCGCAGTGTACGATTACAATTTATTATCAAAGTATGTCCTCGTGGCATCACGCATCGTAGTGATGTAGTTGCGAGTATCGCTCACATCCAGTTCGACCAACTGTAGATACTCAACACATCAGAGGGGCAGTTCTTGTATTTTTATAATTATTCAAATGCCAAAAATGTCTCTAGTTTAAAATACTTTCCGTTCGAGACGAGAATGCTTGGTAACGCATGCGATAACGTTGCTAGATTGCGTGTTTATCTCTTACTGTCACTTAGGTACTAATTGTTATCATCTTTTGTATTCATGTACTGATTATAATCTCACTCCGTCCATGTTAAGTAAAGTGCTCAATACTTATCATAAAACTAGGATTATTATATGTTTGTTTTTCCTTTCCTCTGAGATTAGTTTATCCACTTTATCGTGAATATGGAATATTGATTGAATATTTCTCCTACGAACAAGAACAGCAAAAATCAAACAGACTCAATTTCAAACAGCCAGAGGTAGCGGATGTGGTGCGACGAGTGTACGTCGATGCGCGGAGGCCGCGGCGTGTTGCGCGGCCTCCGCGCTGTGCACTGCGCGCCCGCCGACACAGCTGACTGCTGGTGTGCAAGGGAGATGAGCACGCTTACACTTACACTGTTAATGCTACAGCTGCATTTACGTTAAACTAAACTCTTATCTCGTTCGTAATAATGGCATCGTCAGAGCAATCTCGCCTAGGCTTGTTGCTTGAATTACAGTAATTTAAAAAAAAAACTTGGATAGCCTCACGCGAAAACCGATCAAGGGTAGGGTAACTTTTGTCTTACCACGGAATATGATGTTGGCCAGAAACTAGGTCGTTGGGATAACGATACCTAATAGGTAGCCGCTCCGTGTAGAACACTGGTAAGCACCAGCAACCGGTTAGATTGGAGGCCGACCGCGATATGATTGGGAAAAGGGTGGTCCGATGATGATGTTGGCGTACACTGACCTGTGGCCGCTCTCTATGCTCTCTCGTTTGTTATTAGGCTTTTCAGAGGTGACAGAATACTGCGGGTATTTTAATTACTCAGGTATACACACATATACACTAATATGCCAGATAAGCCACTTTGTAGGTACACAATGACGTCCATCATAATTGACATACACATAATTGAATCGTTTCTATTGCGATTCCTGACATGGGATGCCACCGGCGCTTTGGCGGCTGGCACTTCTCGGTGTGCATATTGAGCTGTAACCAGTGGAATACTGGTCTCGTTATTAGCACCGAGTACTCGAGAAGATATTGTTACTTGCCAACTTGAATGCTTCGCCCTTTTTCGGTTACTTTGAAAAGCTGTTAGCCATGTTTAGATTTGTACATGAAACGTTCAAAATGTAGCATCGCTGTAATGTTACACTGTGCGGATCTGCCAGCCGATGTACTTCCTGCCGGCCCCGGCGGCCGGGCAGCGTGTCCGGGGGGAGTCCGCGCGCACGTCGTGTCGCTCCGTCCGCCGGCTTGTTAGCGGTCCGCTGATACAATTGAACACGCGGAACCATCCAATCAGGAAACTTAATAAAGCGTGCCATGCACTCGCAGACCGCACGATTTAGATGCTACAGTGTATACCTACCGCGCTTTAAAATGGACACGTACCAAATTGGATTTTGAAATATAGATACTTATAATATTAAATCCGGTTCTTTCTTTGAGTTGAATAACTTGTGTCTACGTAGTTTTTTTTAAGAAATTCAGGTTAGGTCTACACTTCCTGATAAAGTGCAAGTCAATCAATATAAGCCCATACAGTTTTATGACATGGGTGTGGGACAGTACTACTTAGTAATTGGTCGTGTCGTGGTGTGTATGAGCATCCTGGATGAAGTCTGGCTCGTGGTTGTGGTTCTTATCTGTTTCTGTACAGGCTAGGTGTTCGTTCAGTGTGGCCGGCCGCGGCTGTACTGTAGGTCGTCACCTCACACTTGACGACCCATGGTATAGCAGGGACAGGGATCAGGGACCCTTTGTGCGGCTAGTAGCGACACAGTCACCAATATCTGGTGCCTCTCTTTCCATGAGCTTTAATTATTTTTTTTACTTCATTTACAAAGGAACGACAGAAGACTGATAGTTATCTGGTCTGTGATGGCGAATTATCTGAGGAGGCGCTAATTCAGGAATGTTTAGCTGCGGGCGTTGTTGTATGACCGGCCTTACTTATTGTGGGTAGCATGGGCTTTACTTTTTTATATCTTTGTCATTGTTACATAACAAAAGTCATGCCCTTAAATATAATAAAGCATCAAGGCCGCGTTCGCGCCAACGTAACGCCCGCTGACAGTCAGCCGTCACAATCAGTAGATAAACCGGCGGCTGACTATGATTGCTCATACATTTAGAACTTAGAGCTCATAGCCGGCGGCTGACTATGCGTTTGGTGTGAACGCGGCCTTAAATGGTTCACTTATAGAAAGAGCGTGCACTGTAATGTGATAAAATGAGGGTGCGCTGCAATGAGCGCGGCACACGAGCCGCTCGCCTCTCCGCCGTTATTGTGTTTATATTAATAACGATCACAAGTCGACACACACCGTATTGTCGGGCTTATCGTAATTAACGTCGCAAGGCGAGTATAGGACAGAACGATTGTATAACAAGTTCGCTTTGCAGCAAGCTGACGACTGTCAAGTGTTTGACCATTGTATGACGAGGTTATCTTAATACAATTGGTGAGGTCTAGCGAGGGCTTGCGACGGAAATTTAACACATCGGGCATACTCCTGACCTTTTGATTGAAGCAGTTGTAAAGATTTGCAGTTGCTTAGTTCGTCGCATGCGACGGGCGCACCGGGGGGCGGTAGCATGGAGATACGGTCGCGGATCGCACAGAGGGCGCAGGAAATTAACCGACACGTCGCCGATGCGAGGCCGACACGGGGTCGACGCGGGGTCGTCGCAGGGTCGACACGTGGCCAACACAACCCTGCACTTCCAAAGGCGATGATTAAAAGCCGAGCTCTGGCTCGCACTGCAGCGGCTGCACTAGCACATTGCTGATATTTTACCGTAGGACTGCAATTTGTTTGTCTTAACTGTAACTATATTTACACTACCACAGCAAACGCATGTCCATAAGACTGCTCATATACTAACTTTGTACGCGCCCCAGCTCCCGTGTCATCAAGAGCTTACGCTTTCGAGTGAAACTATGACTCCGTGTGTCGGCATCCTAAGAGCCACCGCGCGGCTGGCGCTCTGCGCAGATTTACGCGAAAAAGTAACTTCAGACGCGCACGGCGCCTGAGAGCGCGCGGGCACACTGTCCAATACGGCACGAAACAAAAAATTGTCTCGCGGACGTTTTAATGTGGTGCACAGTAGATAGAATAATAACATTTGATTTTGTCATCACAAACTAAGTTCACGAGTAGCGCGGCGTACTAATTATTCTCAAGGTAAAGAAAAATAGATAAGTAATAACAATTAGTAATAAATATTCCATATTATTATCAGCCCACATAGGAGCAGCACGGCGGTCACCGCGTGAGTGCCGCACTCAGATGAATATTGATGGTTCATATAAAGCAGCGGACGCGGTCACACGGTATCATTGTCGTGGGCATCTGCTCAGAGGAGTCGCGCGCTTCCGCTGCAATGTCCAAGTTATATTGCGTTCAGTATTTATTGCTCTCACCTGTCGCTCGTCGGCCCCGGCCCCCTCACCGCAGCGTGTCGTGCAGCGGGGAGACGCGCGATAACGCTTGCCCTCGCTGCAGCCAAAACAACTAGTACAAAGTCAGCCGCTTACTCTAACCGCCTTCATCGACAAACTGTATCGACTAGCGTTTTTCAACCGTTAGTATTTAGTAGCAGTAACATAGCAGTTTATGGAAATAGATAAGTGAGGTAAAGTAAAACCAACAGCATCGAGCGAATAACGCAACCAAACAGGTCTCTTGTAGGTATGAGGACACCTTTCATATTTCAGATTAATTTTTTTTTTTTACTATCCCACATTCCTTACGGTTCATGAGATACATACAGCCCACTGATAAATGGACGGACAGACGAACAGCGGGGGCAAAGTAATAGGGTCTGTTTAGCATTAGCACCCATCGGGTATTCTAAAAACTAACAAACAGGAGCGCGATTCCCTATATACCACACACACAACGGCACAACGTACACGGGTGTTCAACTGTACAGTGCTAATAACTACGTTTTATTCAGTCAACTATGTGCTATAGCGTGTAATAATAATGGACGACCATTCTCGTAGACCTAGGAACCGTAGCGAACGCAGACACGTAGTCTGTAAAATGTTCAGGAACGAACTAGCAGATTTGAATGGCTCATCGGCTCAGTGGTTTGCTAATGCCGACAGTCGTTGGGTCATGTCAGACTTCTTTATCGTTTATTGTTTTCCATAATCATGATGTTCAGTTGTTGCTCATCTCCTGACACCCCCCCCCCCCCCCTCCGATCGCCGCGGAGTATTCACTATTTACGAGTAGACCATAATGGAGCGGCCGTTGAAAATTTTCTCAATAAATTAATATTAATCCTGTAGAGTTTTAGAGGTCGTTGATTTATCTTATCTGTGGTGTTTGTGAGTTACTTCCTCAATTTACACGGTTCATCGGCGCTTATGGGACACCGGAAAAAATAACCGCTCCATAATGTATGGAGGGCAGGACTAGCACAGAGTCTAGCTCTGGTGGTTCTGGCAAACGAGCACCACGTGATCTAGTGTTACCTTCTTATACAGTTTACTCTGAGAGCAAGTGAAGAGTTTGACAGCCGCATAGTTTAGCTCCATAGTTTGGCTCCATATACTGGCATCGTATCTTTGGATCGCTGCGTGGTGTCATAACTGGGATTCGAACTCACGATCGCGGTCGTTCCTCAGTGTTGCTCTGTACTCTGTAGTCATTTCAACGGGAGATAAGTCACAAGACGGAGGTTGGTGAGGCTCATGAATAATTTGGGGCTGTTTATCCGCGCCGTACATCACGCGTGTCGGTCGCGCCCAGCGCGGAGCCGGCCAGCTTCACCGCCACTGCTGTACGTATATTAGCTTGGACTACTAATATCGACTTCGTTCTATCTAATGTGATGACAAAGCCTGGTTTTCCATTACTTAACGAGACCAAACGTTGTTAGGTGTTGCATAATTTTTATTATTTCTGAAGTTGACTCACGATCACTTTGGCCTAAGTTGTGATACCACGATAAGAATGTAATTGAGAAATTAGTGATAAATGGAGATAGGTGGATTTTTGTTTGCGATAATTTTAAATCAGATTTTGTAACAATTTTTCCTTGATCGGTGAATCACCATAAGCCGCGGAATCACTACTCAACAATTAACAAATTAATAATATGATTGGAGATTTTATCACTCAAATACCTACACTTTTACAAGTATATAATATTGATTGATTAGCACCGATCTCTGGTTTTTTTCGATACATTCTCAACTGAATAACTTGTTATCAATCAGTCAACAGATAAATGTTTACATAAAATTAACATTAGTACAACGTTTTCACTTTTGCCGCCTTTATAGGTTATTCGTGAGATGCTGGTCAGCGGTAACTACACTACTGATAATAATACTACATTTATCACGTATACGTACATAATTATGTATATTGTACGGAAGGGTATATGGTTAGCGTATGATTTGTACTAAAGCTGAACATTGTGCTCTCCGCCATCACCACTGTCGCTACATCATCTCCTGTAAAGCCTTTGTAAACTAGGGTACGTCGGGGTCGGCTTCTAGACTAACTAGATGCAGCTGTTTTACATGGAGCAACTGCCTATCTCTCCTCCACAACAAGACACCCCTTCGTAGGGCTTGCCACAGTTTTCGTATGACTGGTAATCATTATTTGCACTAAAGCACAGCCATGCGCCAAAGTGACACAGTGTGACGTCAGGTTAGCTCACGAGCGCCGCCGGGCATGCGGCCGCTGGTGACGTCACAGGTTAGGTGACCAGTCAGCAACCCCGTTTAACAACAGCATACGAAGAGGCTGTAAGAATATAGAGTGGCAGCACAGTGTGCACATAGACCCGCCTAACCAGTCTGACAGTTGGCAGTGCAGTCTCGGCAAAAGAATGTTTAGCAAATTGACTATGAACTTTGTTTGTTCGTACATTTGTATTACAGCCGTTATTCTATAGCATTCGTTTGCAATGGCTGTAACCAGGCAACCCGTGCGAGTGAGTCAGAACATCGAAGCGTGACACTTTCAGACAATCAGTGTGATGCGATGGACGGCGCCCGACGTTTACTATACAGTTGACACACAAGAAGGCAGGCAAGGAAGGATGCGTTAATTCGAAGCCCCGCTTTGTTAATAATGTGCTACAGCAAGTGGGTGTAGCTCACGATCCTGCTCCCTTGTAGTTGCGGGCCCCACGATCACCTGGCGCTTGCGGGAGGCACGGACAAACATCTATCGAATAACCTGATAACAGTGTTGACATTACAATGAAACCTAATTAAGTGTGTACAACGACTCGCATCAAGTGATAGTATGGTGGGTGTGTGCGCACAATGGTATTCCGCCATAACTCACCGCCAACGACTTCATGTTCTATCTTAAACAATTTATTTAGAGCCCGCACCCCGCGCTCCCCCGCTCACACACCCGCCCTCGCCCCGCGCACACCCGCGCGCAACCCGCACGTGCCCGGCTCACTCAAATTTTAAATTATCATTTGATTTCACGCGGCCATTGTTCACGAAAAATAACAGAGCAAAGATACGACGCGGAAGACAAATGCGAAGTGGCTTTGTTTGTGGCGAAATATCATAAAAATATAAGACGATAAAGTGGCGTGATTTATAAGCACTGTGCCCGCCGCCGCCACGCCGCTGCCGCACCGCCGACGCGCCGCCCCCGCTCCGCCGACGCACCGCCGCAGCCACACCGCAGCCACGTATACGCCTGCCCTTTATTACGCTACGCTTTGTCTTGAAGGAAACTATTTTGTATAACTTTTTGTAAAGAAAATGTGAACGGGGCATCAGGCGCTGGCAGTAAGCTCAACTAACTACCGCCCGAAGTGCGCGGTGTGCGCGCTGCGGGACAAGCTCACGCACGCTTGCGGCTGAGTTATGTCCCCGACATTATGAATCAAATGGGACAGGAAAATAGTTAATAGAAATTTTGTACCTCAAAGATCTGTTTCTGGTAAACATTGGAACTTACGAAACTTCGTTTGTACTGTGTGAGTAGAAATGCACGCAGTTAAGGATGCGCCTATCTGTTTCTCGTCTTCAACACGAGCTCATAGAAAGTAGCACGTAGCAAAACGTAGCACGTAGCAATCGTAGCACTTTGCCTAGCGTGGCACTTAGCAGCACGTAGCAGAACGCAGCATGTAGCACGTCGCTGAACGTAGCACGTAGCAAGCGTAGCACTTTGCCTAGCGTGGCACTTAGCAGCACATAGCAGAACGCAGCATGTAGCACGTCGCTGAACGTAGCACGTAGCAAGCGTAGCACTTTGCCTAGCGTGGCACATAGCACTGCACGTAGCAGAACGCAGCATGTAGCACGTCGCTGAACGTAGCACGTAGCAAGCGTAGCACTTAGCCTCGCGTGGCACATAGTAGCACGTAGCAGAACGCAGCACGTAGCAGTCGCTGAACGTAGCATGTAGCAAGCGTAGCTCTTAGCTTACGGCTTGGCCACGGCGGGCATTCGCTGTTGCGGAAATTCGCGCGGTGCGAACGGCGGAGCGTCTTGCGACTAAAACAAATGTATGGAGAAGTACTGGGCATGCCACGCGTGTCGGCGGCCGAGCGAATTGCACGAGCGTCGGGCGGAGCGGCGGGCGACTCAAACAAATGTATGAAACAGTACGGCGCATGCCACGTGGTCGAGCGGCAGACGCAGCGAATACTCTAAGAAACAACAAAGTTTAGTTGAAGGTAGGTACTCGCCTTGAAATTTTGCAGAAATATTAGATAGACCAGCTATTTGGAAGTCTGGTCATCCACAACATGAATAAAAATATGTGGAGAAGAGATTGTGGGGAGGTAGTATTTTTTTTATTTATTTAGTTACAAATACATATATGTAAGTCAGTGGGTACTAAAGTAGTTTCTAAAATTTTTCAGGATATAGCTGCATTGCTCGTCTCTCTTATGGAATCCTCCCTCTATACCCCGATTTTTATTCAAAACATGAACAAACAATATCCTGGATAAAAAAAACGACATTCGCGCCGCCCGGTCCCGTGGCCAAACCGTTAGCGTGGCACGTAGCTCGTAGCCGAACGTAGCACTTAGCTCTGCGTAGCACGTAGCAGCACATAGTGCGTAGCAAGCGTAGCACTTAGCACAGCGTGGAACGTAGCATCACGTAAATAGTCGCAGTACGTAACATGTAGCGGAGTGTAGCATGTAACAGAACGTAGCGCGTAGCATTACGTGGCATTTAGCAGAATGGAGCACGTAGAAAGTAGCACCTAGCAAAGCGCATACAGCATAGCGCGTAGCAGAACGTAGCGTTGCAGTTCAGCGGCAGGTTGTGTATGTGTGTGTGAGCGACTTATTACCGGCGTGTGTTTATGGCGACATAACACGGCTCATGCGCGCGGGCCGGTGTGTGGAGGTGCGCGCCCACACTGGTAGCCGCTGCAGCAGCACACTGCACGCATGTGCTCGACCACTCATAGTGGAAAACTCTAATGCCGGTTAGATTACATGTAATGTAACATGTAAGCGTGCGGCCGTTGCGTGTGTGCGTGCGGCGCAGAGTCAGTATTTGCCGCCACAAGGCACGCCCCCACATATTATAATAATATTATAATAACTTCACAAAACAGGGATACAACATTTTCCCCGGCGAAATTCATTTCGCGGACATTTCATTATGTGCCGAGATTGGATTAAGTTTTTGATGAAATTAAGCGGGTGTGCGATGCAACTCCGCGAACTACGACCGTGTACCGTGTTCACATTCATAGAGAAAATAGTTTACTGAACTATTTGAGAGAGAGATGTCTCAGAGAAGGTTATTTAAAATATTTATTGGTAGCCGTAATAACATTACAAATTGCAATTTACGAGTATATTGACTTGGAAAACAACGTGTACTGTCACCCAGTGTGAGTGTGTGCGGCGTGACTTCTGTCTCTTCGCAACGTTTCATGAAGTTAGTGAGCGCCTCTGGGTTCAGCTTCATCACTGTCTGATGACTTATGATGGAGGTGGAGGGCACCAGCCGCGGTCCCGGGAGCCGCTCCGCGCCCCGCGCCCCTCCCCCTCGCCCGGTGATTCGTATGCATGGAATATCCACGTAATTTGCGAACTCATTGCCTGGATCAAGGTAAGATTTAAAAAAGTCGGTCGGGGAAATAAGAAAAATTCCTGGCTTGGCGCGAAAGCCGACACCCGAACGTCGAAAGCCGAGAACCGAGGAGCCGAGGAGCCGGGGCCGGGCCTTTATAATGCAAATGATACTGATTGTTCCCATCGCTTCGGATTCTACTAATTTACGACACCTCCACGTGAACCTCCAATTTCCGAAGACATTTGGTGCGGCTATTCCCGAGAGCGGCGGATATTTAGAGTGCTTTTCTGGCGAGAAGATTATCGTAATGTTTAGATCACACTTAAGCATCGCTAGGAGTATTGTGCGCGCACACATTCACCGAGATATAAAGATAGTGATGGTTGGGGGCCCGCAGTGGCGGTGATAATGACATTCAAACTAAAGGAATTCTTGGGGAATGTCTTCGACCTGAACGTGGCCTGTTCCCAAAGTAAGGTTCTCCTATCAACTAGAACGAGGAACCTAACATTTTCAAACTGAGAACCCGAAAAACCTTTACAAAAATTCTAAAATGTATAATAGTCTCTGCTCTACACGTACGAGGGTGTTGCCAGTTCGTACATTAATTTACAATTGTTGGGTACCTCGCTGTTGAAAGTTTTTAAAAAGCCTCCGTCACGCTGCTGCTACAGCAGTCTACAGTAATAAAAAAAAGAAATTATTTCTGATGTCACTTGCGCCACGTGGAAGAGAAGAAAATATAGTTAATCTGCTTATTCACTTGAAAAGTTAAAAATGAATTAAATAAAGATGGAGATGAAGCGAATGAATAAGTCAGTGTATAATAAGGATGGCGCTGGAGCCGAGCCCCAGGTCGCGCTCTCTTAAAGCTGGTTCAGAACTCTCTTATAGATAATCTGTTCCCGACGACGGCTGCTGTACATCTTTAGCCTTCTGTCCTTTCCGCAGTCTCAAGTGATTACTACAAAGCGTTGCAAACCTTTCGTTTCATCCATATAGATATTGCAAATCTTGCTTCTTACTAAGTGGACATAATTGTTATCGTCGCTAAGCGATACTACATATTAAAAAAAAACTGTCATAATTTACAGCCAAGTACAAGTTTATAATCATAACGTAATAGTTGTGATGACGTGGCACGTGGATGTGCGGCGCGCGGCGCTGCGCTAGTCATCGTGATGACTAAATAATGCGATCACACCGGCTGTTCTTACGACTAACTAACTATATCTAAACGTAACCAACTTATGCCCGCCACTTCGTTCGTGTGATCATCGTTTATCTATTCTTTTTTGCGCAGAGCGTAATTCTTTTTCTAATTTAAAAGTAGCCTAGTTCTTAAGTTAATCCGTTACCAGCATACAAAAATACCAACTTTCCTCTTTAAAATATTAGTGTAGAAGAACAAATCAACAGAATTGACCACATTACGAGCATCGTTAACTCGTTAGCTGAATGTCCCCATACGTATGAGCACGCTGAGTGCGGGCGCGTAGGCGGCGCTCCCACACTGTAACTCTTCACAGAAACTAAATAGCAGTTGTAAACCGCCGCCACACATGTAGTGCGACATTAGTTCTTCAGGCCTGCTGTGATAATCGCGTAACTGCCCACTGAGCACTCCTTATTATGAAACTCAGTTGCGGCACCAACTAGCGGTCGGTTAGTGAGTAGCGCACGCAGGCTGCGCGACAGTGGGTATCGCTGGGATACCGTGGTCCCAGGCTGAGCTGCAGTGAAGCGCGACTTGTGAACGTCGTCTTTATGGCCCGCACACACACGCGGCGCTCATTACGCTGACCTTGTGACCGGATACACAGAGCTGCGCGGCACGCCCCGACGACTTGCCCGTGAACGGGGAATGTGTATGTGCGAGTGCGCCCTCGAGGACTATGAGAAGTCGATCAGCATGGGTGTAGTTGTTGGTAATGTGTTCCGCGGTGAGGGGCGATGACGCCGCGTGCGCAATTATATGTAAATCTGAGAGGTGCGGGAGGCACTGGGGGAAGGGGGGATGACATTAGTGGATTGTTCGCGTTATGTGTGATAATAGCAGTTTAAGTGTCGCTCACGTGTTCCTACGTAGACGTAATGACGCGTGCGACTAGTGGCGGCGCGCGGGCCCTGTCGCCCGGCTCCCTGGTGCCCTGGTCGCGTCAGTGACGTATCCCACAAATACAACGAGTAACACAATAAAATGATAATAAAAAAATTGTATCTAAAGGTTTTCTTTTATTCATTGTACCTACTTTTCACTGTTTACCTTATAAATATTTTGAGGAGTATCCGTCAAGGTAGTCTGGGAAATTTAACGAAATACGTTTTTAAGTTGAATTGAAACGATTGTATTTGATAGAAATCGACATATTTTTATTAAAAAGTGTTATTTCCGTAAGTGTTGTAGTATTGAGATTTATTTACATAATTATATAACACCAATATAAACTATTGATGATTTTTAAGTGATAATATAATGTTGGTCTAATGGTCGCATAGCGCGACTGCTGAGCATGAGGTCTTGGGTTCGATTCCCAGGTTGATGGTAATAAATGTGGGTGTACTAATGGGCACAAAGTCAACGTCAAAGTCAAAACATTTATTTCAATTAGACCATTTACAGGTACTTTTGAATTGTCAAAGAGTCGGTCAGTTAGTCCGAAAGTTGAAGCTAGTTGCTCGTTCCAAAACGCAGGTAGGCCTCTATGGAGAAGAACGAGCCAGAAACTCCACGGCACTCTTTTAAATTAGGTTTTTACAAAATCCTGGTTACATAATTCTTGTTGATTCTACATGTGATCACAATGAAGATGAATATAAAACCGTAGTAAAAATAATAAAAATAAAGATGTAAGCCATAGCAGTTAAGAGATGACCAATCCCTACACCTACACCGTTACACCTTTGCCTAACCCTTTGGGGATAACAGATGTAATTAATAAATATAATTATCATCATGATGTGTTTTAAACTATTTTTTTTGAAAATATGAGTCGTTGACCCACACTAGGAATGACTCCTGTGTTGTGGGCGTGTTTACAAACATATTAACTCACACACACAAACATCAAGACCCGGGACAACTATCTGTAGGTCATACAATTTGTCCCGTGCGGGAATCGAACCCGTGACACGCAGCGCGGCTGCCACTGCGCCAACCGTGCGGTGCCTTAATTAGTCAGGCGTTATTTAGTATCAAGGTGATTCGGCTTACATGTTGTTGTCGTCTAGACGCATGTGTATCGATGACACACTGCGATACGCGACGGAATTAACTCCAATCCATTGTTGAAGCATCGGGGGCAGGCGGGAGGCACTGCTTGTTGCGATGGTATCGGCGCATATCGCGTATCGCTGATTACAAACAGACTTTGCACATTAGATATTGGTGTTAATGTGCCTTGATGTTACACGCAGTTGCTTGCCTCAGTACAATTAGGTATAATTAATAAATAGTTATAATTATGTCAATTTTTTTTAACAAAACGTTTTCATCCTAATCGTAACTATCCTAACTAATATTATAAATGCAAAAGTAAGTTTGTTTGTTACCAGTTTACGCCTAAGCCACTGAACCGATCATCCTGAAATTTTGCATGTACGTTGCCAGGTGTACAGGAACGAACAAAGGGTCCCTTTAATACCGAAAAATGTACTGTTAAGCCACATATACTAAACATAACATAGGTTAGTGATCTTTAGTAAAAAAATCACATAAAATATTATTGAGTGCAGATTGTGTTATTGACATATTTATTTATCCTTTTGTTCAGGCAACTAAGGCACATACCTACATTACAAAACATATATCAATTAAACAATTATAGCATAAATGTACCAACCTGTTGTGACTGTATGTCACGTACTCTTATTAAATAGCTAAATATTATATTTGTTTTAAAAACCTTCACACGGTCACGGGCCACTCAGGAACTCATAAATTCTCTACTTAATGGGAAACAAACTAGGGACAAGTGCCAGCCGTCAGGTCAAATGCAATATTTCGTCAAGTTCTAAGAAAACGATTATAATATTTACTTTCTAAGCGCAACTCACAATACTAGTGCCACATCTGGTTATCATAAACGAGCCCCGAGTAGTACTTAAAAGGACCCTTAGAACAATTGAGAAATTGTACAAAAAGGGCAATAAATCGTTGTGAGCAAAAAAGTATGTGAACATGGGCTGAGTGTGAGGATCTCGAAGATGCTGGAGGCGAAGGGGCAGTCGGTTTGGGACGCTAATAGGAGACGGTCGCGGTAGGCAGGGCTAGTGAAGTTAGGAGTCTGGCGCGGCAGCTACGTCCATGGTGAGAGTGAATGTTAAGGCGCGGAAGGCGGTTGAGGCAGACAGCAGGTCTAGTATTCAGGGCTGCAGGGTTTAGTAAGTGTATAGTAATCTAATCCAATCGAGACGCAATTTGGTAAGCATTATCTTTATTTAATTTTAATAGTTATAGTCCTAAATAATATTCTTAGTGCAGGTCTATTTGTATTGTAATTTATAGGTAGCAGTTTGGCGGTGTGGCAGATTATCTATTAATAATAATTTATTCTAGAATGGCGAGATTACTACATTATGTTACTTCTACGTTTAAAATTATAACTATGTACTCGTATATTATGTGTCCATCTCCTAATCCGCACCTTGGCAGCGATTCATCATAGCGTTTGGTTTTAGGGAAACGGGGAAGGCCTTCCAATACACTCCACACTCATACACACACATGTACACTGCACACTAACACACCCGACTATTGACTTTCAATTGACGCACAAAATATGGAAGGCAGAACCGTAATACTCAGATCATCAAAATGATCTAAGAAGTTATTTAAGGATCTAATTCCTTAAACGATTTCTATGCTTGTTTAAAACTAGGCTACAATGCCGACCTGTAATAATTCTAACGGTATAAATACCATGAAACAACCAAATGTTATTGATGATAACTGCTCCCTTTAGAAGGTCTCGCACGGAGTACTTGCGTTGGGCTTGTTGTGCGTACATTCCCGGGGAGGGGGGTAGGCTCCACTAAGTTCGCAAACTTACTTGGAATAGCCGTTCTATAGAACGCTAGGGTCCGTGTCTCGTTAAAACCCCACCCGGCTCTGATGCCTATTTCTAAATCGTCACCCTTTAGCGAGACACGTGATTTGGATGCTGAGCTTCTGAAATATGTTGTGAAGCATCCTCTAACCGGGGAAGTTTAGAGGGAATGAGAAGTGACGATATGAACCACTTCGGCGTATACCAAGCACAACCGCAATGAATTCTGCTACAGACTGAGTCTACGGTACACTTGTGCTACTTTTGTATTGTATGTGTAGAGGGCGTAGTCTGTCGTAAGAGGGTCAATCACACTAGTACGCGAATAGGAGATTTATTGAAACTTGTCTTCCTCAATGGCAGTGGACTTCGCAGTCCTCTGTCTTAGGATTGTGAAAGACACGTAGATAGAGCTTAGGGAACGTGTTCCGCTAGAATCGTAGCAGTGTCTCTAGTGGACCTATGCGTTCAGGTCTAGCCGTACACGTACGTGGTGTCACTAAAGTGGGTCTTTAGTACGTTGTAAAGAATAAATTAACGTAGTCCGAAATGATGAATTTATTAAGCGCAAGTGTAACGATCCCGCCATCACTCCTTACATTTTATATTATACTTTTGCATATCCTCTTGTCTTTTCAATCACATTGCATTATGTTATAATATGTATGTCTATCTAACTGTGAATTCCCATACTAACATCCTTGGTCCCCTCCTTGTCCCCCAGCTTTCACAGTCGGGACAAGGAAGTGTAGGTTTATGGGAATTCATTTCGTATTAATGGTGGGAGAGTGACCAGTCTGGGACGAGCTCTACAGGGCCGTGCGGACGGCGGGGCACGGCCCTTTCCCCTTCGGGGGAAGCCGACAATCACCCTAATACCTTATATTTCAAAAAAACAAAAATTTTATTAGACTAGGCATTTCAGGAACAGTCACACTGTCAATATTATTGTTTAACTTTTTTTAATGAGTATTACCTATATGAAGTTTCTTGCTCATTCTTCTCCATACTATACTATATTTTGGTAGGAGCAACTAGATCAATATATTTTCTCTTGTAAGTAACGTTGAAAAGTGCCTTCTAAAGGTTAATTGAAATAAATGATTGGTTGAATGGTTAAATGATTGGAAACACCTGTTCATTGCATACACACAATCTAAGTCAAACTTAGATTGTTTTTGTAATGTTAGTATAATTATGTACCTACCATAAATAAGAAAACTTAAACACACGACTCAATTGGCGATGTGTAAAGCTAAGAGGAACGCACAAGTTCAACAATAGTGCACAGGTTCAGTCACGAGCAAATACTAATATACACTTAGCAAAAGCGATTTTCTTGTGAAATAATGGTTGTAACTTTGATATTTCATAGTAGTATTAAATTCTAAATACTATATTCCTAAAAACATGACATTTCAATCAATATATTCAAAGAAAATAGCTTTGTAATGTTGTTATGTTGCTTTGTAATGTTGTTTTTGCGCGTGACTGTACATATATGCGTGGGGTATCGTATTACCCAGTTGTGGAGGTCAGATAGGCAGTCGCTCCATGAAAAATACTGGTATTTAGCTGCATCCAGTTAGACTGGAAGCCGACCCCAACATAGTTGGGAAAAGGCTAGGCAGATCGAGAGTAGTATCATCTGTAAGCTTCCACACCCACACAGTTCAACTCAACAATGAAGGTGTTCTGGCGAAAATGTAGCAGTTTAGGTTAGGTTTTGATAATAACGTCTCGCATGTTAATAGGATTGAGGCCATTATTTTAGGCTACTCTAGCCCGTAAATAAATACCTTCAATGAAACAATACCTATATGTATAGTTCATCATGATAAACTACCAAGCAGTCGATCACTGTGCGTTCGGATGGCACATTA
The DNA here is from genome assembly GCA_949774945.1 of Hoplodrina ambigua. Classification (NCBI taxonomy): domain Eukaryota; kingdom Metazoa; phylum Arthropoda; class Insecta; order Lepidoptera; family Noctuidae; genus Hoplodrina; species Hoplodrina ambigua. The sequence continues at coordinate 98,878 of OX458979.1, forward strand.
TACTAGTGAGCGAATACGAAAGTGGCGCTCGAGTATGCATATCTAAGCATCCTGCCATGCCGACCCGACCGATTGAGGCACAGGAGGTACAAGCTGTGACGAAGCCGCCGAGCAGCCTCATATAAAAAAAATACAGGATGAAACAAGACACATCACATAGCCGTTAGCAAGGCATATCTTATGTAATATTGAGAAAAAAAAAATTCGAAACGACTTTTTTTTTGTTTAATATTTCGCTTTTTATGTAAGTACTGACTTCTGAATGAGGTCTTTGATGTTACTGCCTCTTTTTTTTAATTATTGACACAGTTTATATCACATGAATTAGATATAAATCCATTTCCAAAACAGAATATGGTTATTAACACTGTGTCGATACTGAAACCGACCCACATCGAGATAGCCACGGTAAAGTCTGCGGAGATTTATTACGCTTTTTATTTGGCTTACACCGGCTAATTTATTTCTGTTCAGCGGATAATTGAAACTGCCAGATAAGTACTGCGTATCCGGACACAAGGAATACAGGCGCAGAAGGTCCAACCAAATACAAAGCAGTAGGTGAGTGAACTAAAAGGAGATGGACAACAATTAATATTTATATGCTTTTTGTCATACACAGTAAGGTCAAAGTAATACCAAACATTTTACAGAAATAGTTACAGAGAATAGAATTTGTCTAAGTTTCGAAAAACAATTCGACGGTCCCTACGTATATAAAGACATATATATAGGATGTCTTTATATACGTAGGGACTGTCGAATTGTTCTTTCACTGTTATTTAGATGCTACTGCGTATATTTATCGCCTGTAAGAGTTTTACAATATGTTATACGAGTATTATAGGCATTCGTACAATTAATTTTTCGTTTATTATATTCATGAAACTACCCTTATGGTAGTGACGAAATAAACTTTTGAAACCTTTTTGATTAATGTAATACAATACCTGTACCTACTATTGAATGACACCCATGTTATATCTGTACAAGCCCATATGATTCTGGGGTACAGGCCTACACAATCCACACAATTTTAAATTTGTTTCTTAGAATAGAGTAGTCGAGTCAACATTTGTAATTTAGCTCATTAGCTGCAGGTTTGTTGTCATGTTATTGTATAGTGCTCAGCAGCAGGTTAGCTAAAGAGATATACTTTGGTACGAGGGAGTATTCTAGCATCTATTTCTATTAGTTATACCTATATTACGAAGAAGTAATAGTAGGTACCTAAAAATAAAATTCACATTAAAGCCGCGTTTACACGGATTTCGATTTTCGAATGTCGATAAACGAGAATGCAATGAATGCTACGCGAGGCTCTTAGACGAGAATGTTCGGCGGCTTAAGGCACTCGTGTGTTTAAGCTTCTTTTACAAGATGAACGTAAGCACATGTGTGACAGTAGAGAGTCTCTTCTTGTTTTATTCTTAATGAAATCTAAGAGTGCATTTCATAATAAAACAAAGTGTAGCTTCTGAATCGTTCGCGTTGGCTTAAGTTTCCCTGAGTGTTTATTTGTCGCGTTACAGCCGTGACTAACGGTGGCACTTGAACTAATTCCTATACTTCATAATATCGAGTTGTTCGCCGCTCACTTCACAATAGTCTCTGAGCAGGATGCATCGCACTAATGCTTGGCACGTCGCAATGATTTGTCTGGTTGACACAAGTACACAACTAAGCTCAGCTTATTATTTGGCTTAAATAACTTATAAAAACTTAAAACATGTACCTACCTCGTAGATAGCCTTGGCTTGGCACTTGGCTGTAATCGCCAGGTTTATGGCACCTTTACCTACAATAGAATCACATAGCTCTTCTTGTTACGATAGCTTGGTTCATAGGTGTCGTCTATCAAAGTTAACAGTTAGTATCAAAGTGTTGTAAACTTTATTAGTTTTTTTTCCATTACATTTCAACTGTCAGTAACTATTCAGTAATTAGTGGTGTTAGATAAATCATGAAACTCTGGAGTTGGAAGAGAGTCGCGCGACGGGTTGGCCACAAACATTGGCCGAACGTGACCAATATCTGAAATGTAAACAGGCGACCCGAAGATAAATGAGAATAGTACAAAATGCAAATAGTTAGCGAACTGCAATTCTAAACTAGAAATCGGAGACTTTAAGTGGCGACCGGCTCTCAGTGGCAACTTTAATTAAACCTAACTTCTGAGATGACGTCCCACTCAAGATAATCCTTACAAACTTTCTTTGCTATTTACACAGTGAACTTTAAACTCTACACAGAAGATTTAAGGTTTGATGTAAATGCACAGTTAGTTTGGCAAGCTATTAAGCTGTTGCGTCCTGCGGCTGGAGGAGACTAATTCAGAAACAAGATTGTGGAAGTGGTATTCTAGTACGTTTAATGTGGCCGGACCTGGCCGGACCGGACGGTGGACGCACACCGGAAGCCAGGTCTCGACATGTTGATGAAAAGCATTCAAAATTTACAACATAATTATACATAGGTATTAGCTACATGCTGACCGAATTGTTGTAATGGGAATAGATTCATCGGCGAATATATTGTAGGGTCAGCGTGTGTTCAACATGTCCGCAGGCACGCGCCTGCACTCGCACGCGGAAACTATTACCAGCCTGATTTACATATCACGCCGCGATACGCCGCGCCACACCGCCACACACCGGCCCGCTCGAACCGAAACGAAAGCAGTTGTGAAGCTCTTTCGTGTGCCGAATGTGTGCTGGTGGTGACACAGGGTCATTACAGTTCGGAAATAAACCACTGAGTGAATTAGCGGAGACAGTATTGTGATGCTGTGATTGAGCAATGAATACGATTTGTACATAATACAAGATAACCACGACTCTTCTGAGCAACTCATTGAACTGATAACGAAATGAAGTAGATAATTAATGTATCTCTCTGTGTAATTCCCGCCGAGGCAGTGTAACAATGATTCGCTATTTTGTGCTCTCCATAATTATCACTTGCGTGAAAAGATAAGAAAAGAATAGGCTCCCCGCTTTCCTTCACGATGTGATCACCACGTAGACGAGCTAGCGATGCTAAATTATGATAATAAATGCGAGTACGTGAACCTCACAGAAGGAATAGTTCACAGCTACATTGAGCGGAATCAACAGATGAAAGCGATGAAACCGACACGATACGATCCATCTGCATAATGCCGGACCGGCTGTACCCTCTCTGCCATTACATTAATAGCTGTTTTCTACCCCGCCCGACGTGGCTCGCAGCAACCCTTTTTTTTTAAAACGGCTTCATTAAAATGTCAATGAAAGTTCATCGGCGGGCTGCTCGGCATCTCTGTAGGCTTAGATACTAAGTAACCACTTGAACATGTTAGCCCTCAGGAGGTTTAGTGAAACTTAAAAAGAGTGTTGCATTACATTAACAGCATCACCCTTGAAATGTTCAGTCCCTGTAATGTTCACACAGATATACTTTACCTAGATTGAAACGTAGCGAAATGTCCTGGGATAATAAAGATCCTTTGACAAAAAAGAACTCGCTGAATATCAAATGACGAGTATCAACGGATATCGAGTTCACGAATTCTTGTATCTTTTTCATTTAGTACATCAAAGTAAAGCCGTCATGAGTGAACGAACGAATAAGGAGTAGCTACGTACATGGCCACCTAATTAGGTAATAGAAACCCGTTACGTGACACGGTCAATTAACTCTCATTCACCGTGCCTCCAATTAAATGGCAGTATCAATAAGTTTACTAAATAGTCAATCTTTGCCCCGGTGGGCGCCCCGGGCTCATATCCCGGGATTAAACGCTGACCCGCGGCCTGGGCTGGGCGCCTGGTATTAGTCCCTCCACTTAAACCCCTGCCGATATTCATTCTATATCTTAAAATTCCATTTTGGTAAGTTTCCAACTGCCCAGCTGATCGGCTGTCTGGCAACCCGGCTGTCCGGCTGCCATGCTCACGTTTCTAATGTGAGCTCTCGTACAACGACAAAACATTTTGATACGACGCTGAAAAGATTATTGATATTTGAATACACGGTGTAATTACGAAACATCGGAGTGGCGCGTCGTAGTCGATGGAACGAAAGCGAGTTTTGTCATGCTAGTTGTGAAGTGTCGCTCCTACGACATGTTCGCGTTGAGTCACGAAGAACTGAAGAGCTCGCCGAGAGGCACCGCATGCACCGGTCAGCTACCAGGCGTTCGGCCCGACACAGTCATCGGTGCTATGATCATATATCCAGCTCCGATTGTTGTAACTGCTCTCGATCGATGGAAACAAAACGTTCATTGCAAGTTCTAAAATATTTGACAGATTATGAACACATCGTCGTGAACAAGTTACACCTGCGGAGTGGTTGTGTGACACACATGCTATGTGACTCTGAAGGATTTTGTAAAGAGAGAAGTTGAAAAGTTTGTCTGTGTAAAAACGTAAATAACGAAAAAAAATTTAATTTTTAAAACGACACTCAGTCTTGTTTCTGTTGTACTTCCACTATTCACTTCGAGTTGCACAAACATGAGCTGCTTATACACCAAGTATATGAGTTTCGTTTTAAATATCAACAAATACCTAGGTAGGTATACATATATAATATAGACAACTCGTCTAGACAACTACTTAGTCGATTCAAGTTAAGTAAACTGTTTACATTTTAACAATGATACAGAGAAACGATAATAAATGATTCAGTACTGATAAACATGTACCCGATCAGTTTCCCCTAAGCCTCCAAGCGGACGATACATTTCCTTTGTATAAAATGACATTTTCTCGGCGCTAGGTTACATTAGCGAGTTTCCCCTGGCATCCGGCGCGAGCACGACACTGCCGTGTACGAGTGATTCATCACCGGACGAAAACCTGTGCGGTTTACATTATGCAGCGCTTTCAGCGGCGGCCGGCGGTGCAGCGGTGCAGCGGTGCCGGCGGGCGCCATGGAGCGAGTGCCAAACACGTGCGGTACACGTGCGCCCCAGCTTACAACGTTAGCCGAATGAAACATGTAGGTATTGGAAATAATGACTAATTAACAGATGTAAAGTCAATAATAACTGACGATTAAGTCTCAAATAATATTTACCAAGATACGCGATGGGCCGTTGCGCAGCGTGTCGCAGGGTCGGTGCTCTCACGCGGCTCCTTGCCATCTAATAACAAGCCGAGCGCGCTGGGCTTCACCTACAGGTGTACAGTTACCTTCGATCACCATTAGGTAAGTGCGCATTTCAGCGGATCATTCCACTGAAACATAATATTTGTGTAATAATAAAATATGTTGTCATTAATCAAACGGGTTCACGAGCTAACTTATAAATCATGTTCACCTTCAAACCGGTGTAGTAAGCTAATTTAATTGTAGCCGTCTATTGTAGCGGTGCGTTGGACCACTGAATAATCGCGGGCTCACAATAAATCCATACTGAGCCAACACAATTGTTTACCAATTAACCCTCTAATGGCTAAAACTGTGAATAATTTGTAGTAAATCAGTTGGCGGCGTCGCGCAGCTTAGCATGATTCATGGCGAGCGCGGGTGTGGCCGGGGGTGGCGGGGGGGGGAGGGGGCGAGTGTGTGCGATAGTTGTACGTACACGTGCTAATTGCCTTGTGATTGTCTCAGGAGGACACGCGCGGCCAGCACACGCGGGGAGTGCCGCGCTCTGTCCGTGGGCCCACTGTGCATTGTGCCGTGGAGGATTGTTTCACATATTGTCGATATGTACAAGTGCATTTAAGTACAGTAGTGGTCATAAGTGCACTAGCATCCTAAGGTTTGAAATGCTGTGAACACGGGGTACAGGCCACACATCTGTGTGTATAAGTGATGTATATAAAGTTAAAGTCAAAGTCAAATCATTTATTTAATTAGGTCAATATAATAATGACACTTTTGAACGTAATAACACAGTACCTAAGCACACTTCGAAATTCGCACACGACATCGAAAGGTCGTAAGTTTAACCAAAGTGTCAATCGATTTGCTTTGTAGATTGCTACTCCTAAATGAGTTCGTGTACAAAGGGTACAGCTTCATGGCTAAATAAATTCAATTCGGTCTCATACTATGGGGAGTATCTCACACAATGACTGTTTGTGCTCCATGCTCCCCCGCCTCCCCGACCCGCAGTCCGGCCGCGCGGTATCGCGTTGAAATTGCACTCACTATTAAATTAGTGTGACCTTCCATTTGTCTGGCTTTTCATATATTATGCTGATTTGTCTGCAGATTATTGTACGTAATGGCGGCGACGCTCTGGCCGCGGTGATTACGTCACAGAAGGTCGCATAAGACGAGCCTCTGGGACATTTATAATGAGCTTTTTATTTTGGAATATTCTTCAAAACCGCATAAGATTATAAGAAATGAGGTAAGATATGGAAAAAAGATAGATAGATAATTTTTCTGCGTTACATAAACTATGTATGTATGTACATATTGATTAATTAAAAAAATCTGTTTCTTTTTTCTGGAATTACGTAGAAGTTGTTTAAACTAAAATGAAAAGATCATTATCTACGAAAGCCTTCTTGTGAATGTACCTACTTCTGTTATGAAAGATCAGAAAGTAAAATTGATCAAAAACTATGCTGTTTATGGAACTCAATAAGCCTAACAAGTTCTCAAATGAGACTGAGATCTGTTGCCGAACTCAAACTATCTCAGTTCACCCAGTACGTACAAAAACCGAGCGCCAGTAGTTAGTCGAGCGATAATGACGCGACTGGTCGCAGTAACTCGCAACTTGCTACCCGCCGCCATGTTGGCACTTTTTAGTTTATCACCGGCCGAGGCCGAAACGCGGCAAGTTGCGGCTCGTTGCGGCTCGTGGCGGGTCGACTGGTGATAATATTGGTGATTTATGGACGATCGGGAAGCGATGGGGGATGATAAAATATTTTATTGGTATGTAGGTATATTATAGTGACGTTTTCCGTTAGTGGGTGTGGGTAGGGTAACTGTCGGATACGGATTATAGTAGGTACTGGAGTAGAATGGTACAGAAAACCGATCTGTTTTGTTTAAAACACGGAAAGGATCACACCACCACGCTCATAGGTGATGAAATAGTAAATGACCATAAAGTTTAGTACAACGTAAATGGAATTCATTGAAACCATAGATCACGTGAAAGCGCGTGTCACACGCACACAGACGCGTCGCGTGTGAGTGTGGCGCTCAGTGGGACGCCGGTGTCAGCGGACGCGTTCAATACGCCTCCTTTACCTTTTGCTAATTAAAGTGGAGCCGTGTGTGGCGCGCAAAGCCACGGCACCCGCACACACACGGCAGGCGGCACACTGCGCCGGCAGGCGGCACAACGGCAATTAATTGATTGGAGCGCTGGCAGTTGTTTGTCCGAGCGTTCGTTCCGTTACACGTCGTAATTACCATAATAGAGAGTAGTTCGGCTAATGCTCACCGGTGTGCTGCGCGCTCGGAGAGACGAGCGTCGTGCGCTACGTACGAGCGTGACTCGCGTCCGATGTTACACGGGCGCTGCCCTTCGAAACCAAGATATACCACTGAAATAATAACATGCAAGTCATACTACGATGAGGATTTAAAAAAATAATTATCTCCGTCTTAGCAAATTTAGATACTATTTGGCAATTTTTGTATATAAAAACAATAGTGACAGTGTCTCCGAAGTGATCAAATAACATGTTCGACACAACAGTAACGGCTCGGCGCCGGCTCCTGCACCCATTCCTCTCTGAGTACTCGTCGTACTGGTCGTTGAGTTAATGTGGTTCAGAATTCGGCATTGAAGTCTTAAATGAAGTACGTCGGATCCAATTTGGTGGTAGCAGCGAATAGATAATAAGAACATTTTGTGTATATTAGCACATCATTTGAGCACAAGGTCTGGCGCCCCGGCCCGGCTGAGTCCGTACCTGCGCTGAGATTGTACGTGGAGTCACAAGTAATAAGAAAACAAATCAACATGCTTCTGCTACTTCTATAGGGATGAATAAATCAAGTAAACCAATTAACTGTTAGCATTTTGTTAAAATTATTCAAACTAGCGTTACAAACGCTAATAATAAAATTCAGTTAAGTTATTAAAAAATATGATTGTTGCTACTTAAGAGTTGTAATTGTAATCTACTGCCATACATAAGGACATACATACAGTGTGCATCATCGATATCAGAAATAAACATTTGACGTATTATTAGAACCATTGTTTATTAACTGTCAGTACATCTGTGATAGGCAATACCTTTGAACCGATTTCGATCACGATGGCGAATTGTAATGGAGACGTTCCAAGTCCGCAGGAGATGGATAACGCACAAGTGTGTTCACAGGGACGACAGGTGTCCTCCCACTTTACTCACCCTCATAGTCAATAGGACGGTATTCTAATCGTATGCATCCCGAGGCACAGCAGTGTTACACCACCGACATCCGAACTCCTATAAAATTCAATAACACACTTGGAAATCGTACTTAGGACGCTCAACAGTCGAGCTTGCGACCACGAGTCCAATGGTGCAGTCAACATCTGTGACAGATAACACACAGACGTAACACCCTACTTGGCGAACTATCGGCCTGTGTAAACCTTACCTATCAAAACGGTTTCTATGGTGCCTATCATTGACCTAGACACGCGTAGCGCGTAGCGCGTAGCACGTAGCAGCGACCCGCGATGAAGTGTAGTAGCTGTAGCGTGTGAATTGTCTACGCAGCCTGCCTCGCTACAAAGTTGTAGTCTAGTTAACTGTTGATTACAATTTGAATTTTTAAATTCATTTAAAATTAAGTGTGCTCATTGTGAGAATATGAAATTAATGACTTTTTTTTTATTGTTTAAGCATTTATTTTATCTTTTTTTTTATCGACAGACTCCCCAAGTCTGCCTCTCGCCGGCACGCTTTTATGGAGAAAGGATGTATTATCCTATTCCCTTTTTGCCGCCTACTTTGGGGCCTTCATTTTACGCGGATTTTGAATTGTACTGAACCACGACCAGAAGCGACGAGTGGCTGCAGCACCGACCGCCGCGACAGTATATCAGTATAACTTAGTGTAAGACATACGATTTAATATAACATAACACCACGCCTGTCATCCCCGCAGGGTTAGGCCGAGGTTGCTACTGAAAAAAAAAGACATAAGACACAAGATACACACATAAGACAAGAGATAAGATTTCTCTATTTTGAAACAACAAATAAATACAAAAAAATGTTTCCATACAAAAACGTGCCGCTATATTGTGTTATGCATTGGTTTTGTTGATTCAACTATTTCATTATATTATTATTCAAATATTAGCGACCAGCAAGAGACAGAACACGCCGCGCCGGAGGAAACTCCACGTAACGTAACACATGCACACCCTCGGGCTCATACCTTGACCTCGCACCGACAGCTCTCTGAACAGATCACACTCCGCCGGAAATAAACCTGTCAATGTTGATGGCGATCTACCCGCGCCCCTTCCCGCCGGCACCCCGGACTGTGACGTCACGCGGGCCGGCTCACTCGGCGGCCGCGTAAATCAAGCCTCCCCTACTTGATATTATGTAAATCGTGTCCACGATAATGTGAGAATAGATCCATAGATACCGCTTAGAAGCTCATGCGTCAGTGCATGCAGCAGATACAACGTGGCGAGAGCCCGAGTCGTGACAGTTAGCCAGTGTTTAGCGCCGCCCTACTTACGTCCGCAGTACGCTCTGGCAACATAAGCTGGTATCTTCCGTCTGCACATCTTCTGTGTCCTACAACGTGGTTTCGGATCGGTTTAATATACTATGCGTAGTATTGATTGCGCTTTCAGTAGTAAGGTTGAGTAGGAGTAGAACAGTACTTTTTGTCGGAAAATGTAAAAATAATTCGGGGTCTCCTGACACTTTAACTCGAGAATAGAACTAAAAGCACGCACTTTACGATAACTTGGTCCGCGCGCCGGAAAGAAAACCTATTATCTATAGTCGCTTGTACCTATAGATATACGTTGAGCCGAGCGGGCGGTACTCATTACGCTCTAACTTAGCTCGCATATTCGGCCAGATTAAGAGATTAAGCAACTTTATGGAATCGCCTCCCCCGCTATTGGACGATTGAATTTTTTCCACAGTTTAAGTACTTATAGGCAATTAGGTACACGTGGAGTTTAGAGGATGAGTCGCCTTCTCAAATATATACTTGTGTTAAAGTACAGACAAAAGGGATTTCGTTTTATTAGTTGGATTAAGATTTCGTTGCCAGTTTACGCAGTTACCATGACAACAGACTGAGTTTCACTACATTATTGAAATTATACGTTCGGCACGAGGTAGATTGCCTATTGGGATTTATTCCATAAGTATATCTTGGATATCACTGATATCTATAGGTATATACGAAAACATCGTGGGGAAATCTGGATGGCAATGACAATGCTTTTTTTTTTTAGGTGTTAAATATCATCAAATGACTCCATCCGGACCGAGCAGGCGCGACAATGGACGAGGCGCGGTGAGGCTGCTGCCAGACCTTCAGCCGGCACTTTCGGGGCCCGCGGGTGGACTTACGCTCGCTCGAATAATCGAACGGATAATGTGCCCGTAGTTCGATCGTTATCAATAACACAGGCAGTTATTATCAGTTTATTACAGGGTGCTTCGTTAAAAGCTATGAATGTTTAGAACTAACAGTGATTAATTATAACGATACACGTTATAATAAGGTAACTAATGGTTCGTATCAAATCGCTGAAGTTCCAAATGCCGCGTTATTCAATATAATCAGCAAATTGTTGCATATTTCTATCGCACCGTAAATACTGGAATATTTGTCGGGTCAGTGATCGGAGCGAGATGGTGGGGATGTGTGTACTATGTGACCGAGCTGCTTATTACAGGTTAGTTTAAGTGGCATATAATACGGCAGGATTGACTTATAAAACCGATTAATTTATAGTACAACCTATCAAACCTTTCCGAGATACGCTTCACAGCGACATCCACGTAATCACTTCTACTTCGACCTCTTTTACCAGTTTATAGAGTTAGCCACATTAGGTATAGCAATGCATAAAAATGCAACAATACCTAATAAATTGCAGCGGACAGCATTGAGCAGGAGGCGTGGTGCTAAGTTCTAGGTGCGAGGCGTCAAAGAGCTGTGCATCAAACTCGCGCTAAGTCGAACAACTTAGATTACTTACCCACCTCCCCCGGCCCCCTCCCCGCGCACCGACCATCCGGAGCTATCGTCTGACACTAGCGTGTAGTTATGTGAACTGGCGTGATGCTGCTTTGGGATCGAGTGCGACGTTCTTCAAGAGCTGGCTAACTTAATAATAAGACAAATGTTTTATCAGACACTAGCTGTTCTCTGCTCCCTTTAATTTGAATGTAAAAAAGAAATAGTAGCCCACCGGTATCGGGAATAAGGTCCAAGCTACCGGCGAGAGGTCAGGGTTCCAGAAAAAACCTCGTAACAATGCAAGCCGTGCCCAGAAGTAAGTATGGCTTCCTGAAGCAACCTGTTCATTGAGATGCTCAACGTGAGCCTCCTCATTGGTTGGCTGAGTCTCCTGGTTATTGAGCCATAAGCTGTAACGACTGACGCAGAGTCCATATCCCACATGTTGCCATTGCCACCACACGGGCCGAGTCAAGGTACTTTGATTTGCTTATACTTCTCGCTTTTCGCGAGTTTCACGTCACGCCTGCTACATCAACTGCTATGTCAACCATCACTGAGCTCTAACCGGTTTGCCACCACTGTGTCAGTGTTCAAATCAAATGAAAATTGTTGATGTGCTAGAGCGCGATACTTGTAGTAAAAAATTTCGTGTAAATAATACACTGTTACAGATGATAATTGGTTCAAAGGTTCAACACGACACATAACTTCACCCTCTACAAAACGTGCCTGCATAGTGCATTTATGCAAGTACCCAGCTCAAAAACTCGCCGACTAAAGTGTGATACAAGTTACAAACAAGGTGTGCAGTTAATAACATGAGTAGTGACTTGCAACACTACCCACTGTGAACTTGACTGCTGCCTGCGTCCAGCAGTCTCGGCTAATTCGTGACTATCACGAGTTTAGTTGACAAGTGCCGCTTTAATCATTATTATGATCGATTCACTTCAGGTTGGTCTTACGCTGATCTCTCCCCGGTGGTGTCGGACGATCGGACTATACGAATGAGAGAAGAGGGATTGCACCTTTATTTGCTTGTACTTGGCTAGTTTCCATTGGTCGCTTTGACCAAAATTCAGTCGAAGATATTCGTATTATTAATTACATACTTTCTTCGTTCTTGCTTGCTTTAGTAACACTAATCAAATTATATGTTAATGTACTTGAATGGAGAAATTAAGAGTAAATAAGCTGAAGCTGCCGACGCCCACCAGTCTATTGAGATAATAACGGTCATGCTGTACAGTTATGCAGTATAAGCTGCATGGCTTTTACTTTGTGCATGCAAATAAGAAGGGAACACGTAACTGTCAGTCACTACAACAAAAGCAACAACAGTGACGATGAGCACAGTACAAAACTGCGCAGGAGTATCAACACGCGTCCGTACAAAGTAATGACGATGAGCTTCCTAAACAGTCGGCCGTTAACGCACTAACTGCGTCAATCTAAGTCGAGCTGCCCCCACATTATAGGGACTCGTAAAAACGTAGCGCGTTGTGCCGAGTGCCGAGCGCGCCGCCGACAGTCGGCGTCGGCCTCGGAGGCCGACGCCGACAGGCCGAGGTTGGCGCCGAGCCAGCCAACTGCTGCCAACTCAACTTTTTACCTCACCGATTAGTTACTCAAAGTGTTACACAAAAACGACTCAACTCGCTTACTTGCGCGCTTTCTTTTTATATGTTTGCGACGTCATTATTGTACACACATTCAAGTTACAAAGTTTCCAGTCACATATGTAGCTGTGTCTCGAGGTTAGGAAGCTACTTGTCTAACTGACTTGGATATTGGGTTTGAAACTAGACATCAGGGTGAAGCACACAAAAAGCTTATTTATAGTAGGTAAGGATATCCGCGCCGAATGTATTGTGCAGCGCTTCCGTACAGTTGCATGGAGGCCTCGTGGGACATGCTGCGTGTACTGTCTGTAGGGTACCGTGCAAAACGTTACTAGTCGTTGAGAGTGTGAGGATGTTAGTATGGCATGAATTTGTTCAAATAGTTTTAGCTACTTTTCTTGTTTAGATATTATATGTTATATCCTCGGGTACTTGACATTGAGACATCGCAGATGTATTTCAACTTTAAACTATAGGCATGGTAATGTGTATTGCTATAGCAGTCGCTGCATTAGCAACCTGCACCACATTGCAAGATATGAGAGTGCTACCCGGTTTAAGGAAATCAATTATGTCAGAACACCAGTAAAGCTGAAACATTAAACATAAGTATCGTACAGCACACCTGCAGCCAGTGCGGCTGACAGACCTTAGCAGCGCTGCCGTCTGCCGAGCGGTGTGGTGACACGCCGCGGTTACTGAGTGCCGGCCGATCTCACCGACAGAAATACTAATGGTTCAATTCAAGCGATGTTTACTCGTTTTATTAATTATACTACGCACGTCATCTGCGTTAATATTATTTTCATAAATAAAAAATCATTACATTGTAGGACTGTAGCTAAAGTTTGTTCGTTGGCAGGTAATAGGGTCCTACCCTATATAATGAACAGTAAAGACACAGGCATGGTTAGTACTATTTGTAGGAATGTGATAGAATCGTCTCAGGTTCGGCCCAACTGGTAGGTTTGAACAAGCTAGTGACCGCCTGACACAGCGACACGTGCGTGATGTAACCGTGTGTACTGACAACTTTATTGCTACGCTAACGACGCTGCAGTTCATGGATCGACGGCACGCCACGCTTACGGACGGCACGTAGCGGCACAATGCTAAGCGCTGCGCCCACCGGACACCCGCTGAACATAATACACAGGGAGACAGTCACACTACCTACGCAACTTAGCCCCTTAATACAATCAAGATATTATCAACCTTAAGTGAAATAGATGAAAGGTGATCGTAAGTGCATAGATAAAGTTGTGAACTGTTAATCCGCGAGCGCGGACTAACTGCTTAATTATGCGGCTGCGGTCCCCGGGGTTATGTTTTTATTTTGGGGCTAAAGCATTATAAATTCCTTAGAACATTCTCTTAATGCCGGCTTTATCTGAGCGAGCGCCATTACTGTCTCGCGCCACGAGCGCGTCGCCGGCGCCGAGTGAACCCACCAGTGTACGTCACGATTAACTATCTTAGTTATCGGACCACTAGTTTGTACCGTTTGTTATTTGTACACCAACAAGTGCCTGGAACATCTTCACCTTGTAACCCATTTCGACAAATGAATTAAATTGAATTGAAATATAAATTAACGTTTTCTGTTTAGCTGCCAGGACTAAACATTGGCAGAAACTGGGGCATTGAAACCCGCTTCGTAGGTGAGCTGCATTTGTAGAAAGTTTGTATTTACTAAGTGCACACGTGAGGAGCTAACGACTGCGTCAGCGGGTTGTGTTGTACACGACAGCTGAACACTGGTTGGCCCAGTGTTCAGTTCAAAAGATGTAACCAAAACATATATTTAATATATTTTATGTATATGTTTGCGATCGATACGCTAAGAAGAAAAAGTGCGCGAATTATACTTTAGTACTAAGAACAAACGTTGAACAACAGACGAACAACAGTGTAGCGGCGTTGGGTGCAGAGCGTCGGCAGGTGCGCGGCGAGGGCGCGCGGCGGTGTCGCGTCGCCGATTTCCATTCGAAGGCATTACGTTGAACGCGGAGCCGCGATCTGCATTTCCTGAGCTAGTTAAGTCAGGACCAAAGTGGATGAAGTTCCATAAATCATGTAGGTAAATGTTCGGTTTTTCCCGACACCCGCGTTGCCTGGCACCCTTCCAGCTGCATACCATCGGAAGCTTCACGTTGCTCTTCGATCCGATATTGTTTCCTTATTCACTGAATACTGTTCTTTAGTTAACGTTACACAATTTATGTTATTAGAATGTTTATTTTTCTTTAAATGTTACCTAAGCTGCGGCGCGGGCCGGCGCGCGCGTTAGTGCGCATACCATGTGATAGATGGCGTTACTTACAACAATTGTCAAAGCGTTCACAAGTTTTTGCGTGTCCTTAGCCGAATACGATATGTTGCTCTGTGGTGAGTTGTAGTGGTGGCTCGTGCTGGTGCTACAAAGGCACTGTTAATATATATTTTATAGAATTATATAGAATTTTAATTATTTTGTACTAGTGTACACTTCTGATTATTTACATTTTTGAGTACTTTTTATTTAAATCTTGAATTGTATTATTTTGCGCTCGTACAATAACTTACACCTACCATGTTATCTCTTCACCACCGTTGTATTCTTGTGGCATAAAGTTTAAATAAATAATATAATTCAAACTGACACGAAGTTGGTAACACCAACCAACACGATACTTCTTACTTATTCATAATTCCTGTATTTTTTTTTTTAATAATTAGAAAACGAAACTTGCTTGAGTTAAGTACTGACTTTAGTTTGAATAGACCAAATGGACGAGAAATTACACAACGTGCAGCAGCGGTCCTTGGAGTTGTTTCTATTTCATATAGTGAACACTGTCATTCATCTGTGAACATCCTTCACCTTCTGCTGTGGCGGGTCCGTGGACCAGTTTACTAGTGAACCTTCAAAACCCATTTGATACTTGTTTGTTTTAGCAATCAAAAACAGTCGGCAAAAGTATCAGTTGATTACCATTTGGCAATGTGACGCCCGCGCGTCGACACTCAGCACTGGAGTCAGTACACAGGCGGCAGCTCAGCGCGGCTAAGCGGGCTGTCTCATAGATCAACATACAATCAGTTTACGGAGCAATCCTGATCACGTGACGCTTGTTAGCGCTCAGCGCCCACTGCGTGGTGTGTGCGTGGTGGGAGCGGGGCGGCTGCGGAGCAGGTGCGTCGACCGCCGTGTGTTTGTGCATCGAGTGAGTTAGGTGTCGGCGGCGGCATGTTGGTGCATGCGATTGAGGCGACGTCTGTTTGTGCAGTATAACGTTATTGCAGATTTGGACTTCGAGATTTACACGCGTGACCAGCTGCGTGCTGGATGCAGCGCCGGCTACGTGACGACATAGCACACGCTTGTTCAGCTTTGGAAAGTTAATTATTGGATTTAAAAAAGTTCGGTAGGTAGTAATTATGAGTGCGAATGATTAGTGGACAGGATCTACAATAAACCGTTATTAGTTTTATACAAAACACGGGTTGTAATTGTTCACAAAGAGAAGTTGCAGGTTTGCAATTTCATGAATCTATAAAAAATATTATAAACTTGCGCATTCAGTAAATGGTTACCCCTGCATGTGCTTGAACCTAGATTAATAAATCATCTTATTAGAACTCTCGGGAGCTGATTTGAAATGACTAAAAACTTAACAATTAGTAGTCCAACAGAAAGTTTAAGGAACATAATATGTCTCGGTAATTTTTTAGGTTATCTCTAATACAGATAAACTGAAATTAATGTTTACCTAGTACGAGAGGTACATTCTATTGTTTAAACATATTTAAAAAAAGCCATAGTTTGATATCTCCAATGCCACGCTAAACAAATAGTGGCAGCATCTCTCCTGCCTTCGATTGAAGTCTGTTAGTCAGTTAGTAGAGAACATACTTTGTGCTTTTATCAGGTTAACGCTATACTTGTGAGGTGTTCCCAGCGCACTGGAGGGAGTGGTGAGCCGCCTGCTCGTATGCTCTCCCTCGGCGTCAACCGCCGTGTCATACACATCGACACGTGATCCGTGCTAGTATGTCACGCGTGCCACTAATCTGAGAGTTATGATTGTCCGGCTGCCTGTCCGGTGTCGAGCCCGGACGGGTTTGGACGCAGGGCTGGTATCGATGCGCTGAATGATGTAATGGTTGTTAGATTACTGAACCCAATCCATAAGTTAAATAGCTGTGAGGTTACTTTTGGTGTTTACTGCATTCATTTAGTAGGTAATGTGGACCTATTATTATGATTCGCAACAAGTACTCTTAGAAATTAGATAACTAGCGAAACATTTTAACAAACAGGGAACGGAATTGAAATATAAATGGAAGAAAAAATGAAAAACCATTTTTTAAAACAACAGAAACACACGAAATCCTGAAAAAAATATAAACGCGAACATTTTTATCTGCAGCTGAAACACACTTGTTAAAAGCGCACAGTAACCGTAACGGATATAACTCTGTTTGAATACAATAATAGTAAAACTAACGCGCGAGCGGCCGCCATGCGTCGCGTCGCTCGCGCCCGTCGCATCGGGCGCATCGGTCGCATCGTGTTGAACCTTCTGTGCACACTACATACGGCGGGATTTATCGCCGCTCTTAATTACCGCGCAAACGCGAGCGACAACCCTGCTCGTACGTTTTATATCGCTCGCTTTGTTTCCAGCGCTTTTGTTTCATCTCACACTTCACTAGCGATGTATTGCACACCGGCGCAGGCAGATCGCATTGTTCGCGTTTCGGAATGTGGCGCAAATAAGTGTCATCAGTCTTTGAAACACCAGTAGGTCAGTGGCCGCGCTGTCGCCGTCGCACGGAACTACTCTTTATGAGTTTTGTTTATGGCACTGTCTTGTTGGGAGAATGCTTTATGTCGGCGATACGTGCCGTATCGGGGAAGTTTTCCGTTCACTTATATACTGCATTCGGTAATTGGGAGTCATTTAAAACACGTAAATCACTTGAACATTATATTTTTTAATTATCGTATCTTTTTATTATTCCAAAAGCGAGTGTTGTACCATAATTATTATATTTGACTTTAAGATAATATAAGTCTTCTTCTTATCGTGTGGGTAGTAAAGCCTTACGACCCCACACACCAGTGTCAGAGTTTCTAAACCGCCTCAAGGGCCTCTGACATGGTTTGACTGGAACAGTAAGTCCAGGTTTCCTCACGATGTTTTCCTTCACCGATGCCAATGATGTCCAAGATAAACTTTAGAAAGTACATATGAATTGAAAAATTCACATTGGTACTTGCCCGGATTTGAACCCACAACCTCATGCATGAGAGGCGGGCGCCTTAACCACTGGGCCATCACGACACCCTTAACCACTGGGCCATCACGACACATAAGACACGCACACGATAATATGAGAGTTTACATCATAGGCTACGAGAGTTCGTAGCTCGTAGCAAGCCTCGTAGCTCGTAGTAAGGATCGTAGCCCCTCAATGCTCGTAGGTTGATACGTGCGTAGAGCTTTGCACCGGCTGCAATAACTACTATTATTACCTATTTCATGCAGAAAACAAACTCTGTATTCCTATAATATATAAGTCGAAATACATTATGTTAGTAAACTACTCATATAAATATTTAACTATAGTTTATTTTTAATATATCATTAATTTTTATTCTAGAAATATTTTCAATTAAAAGCGATCGGAGGTAGGAGGTAAAACAATAACAAAATTAAACAGAGTAGGTTCATAAATCAATCCACTTATTTGATATAGGTAGCGAGTCACACAATGCGGCCAAACTTTGTCTATGACGAAATTAACTCGCGCTCCCGATGCGCGGGGTACGAGAAAGTTTTCGGCGAGTCGTTTGGGTGTCCGGTCCATCCGCCCGCCCCGTCCAGTGTGTCCGGACAGACACACGTGCGATGCTTCTCATATATGGTGAAGATGGACTTTCCCAGATGCGCAGTATTGAATTGCTTTAAATAATGATTATGTTGATGGTTGATGATGTTATTATTAATTATGAACAAAATGTCTTATTTATTAGTAATTAGATTTTTATAGCAACTCAACAATCTGCACTCTAGGGCGGCAAACACTATTCATTTATCAATTTTAGAAATAAAATGAAACATTATCAGTACGATTCTATCTAAACTAACAATATATTCACAGGAAATACCTACCTATTCTTTATTCCTTGATTTAATGAATATATATATTTTTATATTGTTGTGCGTCGCTGCGAGTGATCCATAACATCTCACGATATAACTAATTTATTTCTATTCACGTGGACCTGTAATTAGCTTTAAGTAACTTATTCAGCTTCTGTATTCATATTATGGTATAGCTGTTGGTTTTCTATCTGATACATAAATAAATAAGAGTTTAAATCTTACATTACAGTAGAATGTGGTAGTTTATATAAAAAAAGGAATCTGTGCAAAGTATGCTCTTGTCCATAAGTTAGTTAGGGTTTTGATGTTAGCATTGCATTACAAAATGTTTCTATTATTTTTGTAAAGTAGGTATTACCTGATGTAAATAACGCTCTTTCTTTTAGCCAGCCGTGTAATTATGTTTTCGTATCGATGAATAAACATCGGTATTTTTTCACACTCGGCTCCACCACGCAAACCAGCTACGATTATAAAGGCAAACTTAATTCACTAGTATTATAATGTACTATTTAAACGTGTACAAGTGTGTGGTAATGTTTTGTACGCTGCATAATAAACTCCATTCGAAACAGTCGCGAGTACGTAACACAACGAGCTTGAGCCGACAGTGCACAGGATCGCCAGCGGATTGACTCGCTGTTGTTTGTTATTCTGTGACCGCGTCACCTCTGCTCCGGGCTTGTCTTCCGTGTGCATATATGAAAATGCTGCACTGTGGTTTTGACTGAGAATTTGACGATATGAGGTTAATAATGCTTTTAAATAGCTGCTTATAGTAAATTAAAACACAATACATTTAGACATTCCTAGGAGTATCTGTGAGTGGACAGGCAATAGACATGTTGCACACACGCTGAGCTTGGCTTTTAACAACCACCCATATGCTTCAGGGCTGTTTACAGTCACATTAACACATGCATATATTTGGCCATTCTATGCAACACCAGCTACAATGTAAAAGATCGCTACAAGTGTACAGGCGGGCTCAGGTGGCGGGGGTCGCGGGGGGCGGGACGTCGCCGGGGTCCTGCCGCCTGTCGGCTCGGCCGCTGTCAGCCGCGACCTGTGTCACGCCGTGTTATTGGAACACGTCATAACGACCGTCCCTGCCGATCTGTCGGACATGGTCACTGTGGCGGCCAGAAGGTTCAGTCGGCGGGCACTCACACCACCATCAGCTTATATCAAAGTTTGCCTTTGTAGACAATCTTTTCCGTGACAGTTCCGTGTGACAGCGTGTGTCTAATTATCACTCTATGACATTCATTTAACTATCAGTTATTTAAAGTGACGACAGCAGACAGCCAATAGCGACTGGGATTTGGTTAGTGATAGATTACTTGGTCATTTAATTATAGTTGAAAAAAAAACTCAAAGGCTTCAGCAAAGTTAGGTTTCCATGGTGGTGGTTGCATTTTGTATAAGCTTGTAACTGAAACTCTTACCAACTCAATCATCGTCATGCACCTGCACATCAATATCATTAAGTTAATTATAGCCCGGGATCATACAAATGTACACAAGTGCTAAATAATAATAATATCATCTATACAGGAGAAGAGATTGATCCCGTAGGAGGGGTCGCGGGGGCGGGCGGCGTGTGAGGGGGAGGGTTGTATAATTAATTAATTGCTTGAGTGTAAGAAGCCGATGGAGAGCAACCCGAGCCGCTTGTAAGGCGACAATCTGCTCGACGTGTTAGCGGATCCGTAGCAGATATTATTCGTTGGAGTACGTAAGTAAGGCGTTATTTATAACACTCTCGCTTCATTCGTTTGCTGATCGGATCAACTCGGCTCACATACACGTGCCGTGCTTTTGCTTTGATCTAAGTGACGACGGGACACTTTATTATGTTATTGGATGGTAAACAAACCATCCACGTCAAGGTGTCAGTAAAAGTCAAGCCATGTAAGTGGTCATCACCACCTGTCAACACTCAGGAAAGCCAGATCTCTCTACTGGTGTCTATATTTTATTTCGTTAATCATTCGTTTCTTACGTTAAGTGCGACAACACACGAACTGGGAACATTTTCCAACCAGTTTTAACTTAACAATAAAGGCTTCTCAAACATTATCAACTTTTGATCACTCCTTTTAAATGCGTTCCTTTTCACGATAGCAAAAAAACCAATTCAAAAGGGTGAAAACCTCCGCCGAGGATCATTGTACCATTTGTCATGGCGCGCGAAAGGCCCCCAGAGGACGCAAGGCCTCCAATCATCAATTTTCCAGTACGCGACGCCTCGGCCGCGATCGTTGTGAATTGCTGCGAATCGGTGCGAATCGCGGCGGTAAGCCGCGGTGCGATATAAATTAGAGGCGAGTTATGCGACGTTTTGTACGATCAGCGTCATGGACCACCTGCGCGGCTCGTACCCGATACAGCCTTTTATGTCACAATAAAATATTATTAAATATGATTTGCCAACTAATCAAATTCGTGCGAGATATCCCGATATTGTTAATGTAGCCAAACTTGCCACGCCTGAATAACTCCAGTAACTTAACAACTACAAGAAAGTTCCCAAAGATTACAAATTAGAACCTGAAATTAAGATTTATTATGATTAGGTATCGGCAGTGCGTCTCTCAAGAGTACAAAGCGCCACCTTCAGCGTTCAGTAACTATATTCAGCACGAATTCAGTGTCAAAGTGCGCAATAAAGTTGTCCTCAATATTGAGACAAGTTCGTGTCTGTCGGGAGCAAGCGGGAGCTCCTAATTCACGGCTTCCACTCCCAAATTAATTAAAAGTCGTTTAATAAAAACAGTAAATTTGCTGTGTATCGTTTTTTCGGCAGCGCACCGGCGCGGCCCAATTATTGGAGAACACGTTTCGATTTAATAAAGCAATTTAGAAAAAGGGCAATTTGCATCGGAATGAGGGAAGGGTTGTCTGGGAGAAAAGAATCGGGAACAAGTACAACGGACGAGCGTCCACCGGAGACGCGGGGCGGGGGGGCAACTTGACGTTTGTCAAGGTTTGGAACGTCTTGTTAAACTGTATAAATCACAAACTTTCGGAAAAATATTGGATTACACCAAGAATGCTGTTTGTTTAAAGTCTCACGTCATTTGGATGGTCTGCCGCCTGCGGAGTAATGTTGACGTGAGACTGCGATATGTTTGGCACAGACTAATAGTTTGTGATTTATATTATTATAACGCATGACTATATCATCTGCAGGTGTTGTGTTGTAGAATATTATAGAATGTACATTATTACAGTATGCAATTAAAATGGTCTTAGTGTCAGTCATCGTGAACCGATGACTGACACTAAGACCTAGTAGTTTAATTAGTGTAGCTTCTGCAGTAGCTACATTAGTTATACTTATGAACAATAGTATGGCATCATGAACTAACACAAGATACGCAGCGTAGTGAAGTGCGCCGTAACAGAGTCGTCCAGGAGCCCGGGCCGAGCCAGCTAAGGCAAGTCCAACAGTCCGCTGCGCCGCGCTGCTCGCGTAATGCGGTGCTTCGCATGCCGCCCCGCCCCGCACTATCATAGCCGATGGAAAAATCGCCCGATTCCGTATACAATAATCGTTGGCATTGAATAACAATCGCCGTCGCCGGGTCGCAGAGCCTTTATTAATAAATTCTATTACATATTACGGAGTGACACGACGGAGGCGCGCTGCTCTTTCGTCTATGATTTTCGTTTTCGTTTCTCGTGATATTGTGGACGTTTAGCTGCGCATTTTATTTGCCGTTGATATCTTTAGGTCCCATCTGTTGTGACGTAAATGCTAGAGAATACCCTGTGCTTGTAATAAAAATATATTAGTACTAACATAACCGTTTACGTACCTCCAGCCTGAGATGGCACAACGAGAGATGTTTGACTGGGCACTTTGAGATCTAGCACATGTACAGGTTACAGATGTACTACATAACGGCAACCAATGAGCTGGCTTTGGTATCTACATCACCATTCGCTGACTGTTGACTCGTGGTTGATATTATCTGCTAAATATCGAATCGACACACCGAAGTGCCGCGTGATCTCAGCTGTAGATCTAATTCCCCGCTAATGCGGCACGTTTCATGTGATTACTGCCGGCCATACATTTGGGCCTCTGTTTATGTAATTCGGTTACTGAGGTTGATCTAGCCCCGCGCGGAGCTCGCCGGCTAGTGCTTCTAGTTAAGTAATATAAGTTGCTGTCAGTGCCAGTTTTGATTTATTATTAATTTTTCTTTTTGAGCAAAATAAATTTCTTAAGCCGTATTTTTAAATAGGCATTAGCAGTGACCGCGAGCTCCGCCCTCGGCTCAGCAGCGCAGGCTGCACGCGCGTCGCGGGGCGGGCCCGGCCGCCCGTGCTTCTATATTCTATGACATCGTAATCTGTGCGTTTCCTTTCTTTAGTACTGACTCGTGTTATTTCTGCTGTGGACTGGGGCGGGTGGAGACCAGGACGGGAGGGAGGGGGGGGGGAGTGTGTCATTTCCGTCTGTCTGGTGGCTCAAGGACTGTCCTTGTGTCTAATACACTTCTCCTCGTGACCTCGACCTTAGAATATACTGTGTCTTACGTAGGTATTTGCGACAACAGAAGAGCTCCCTACTAGTATCTTGGTTTCTAAATAATTGTCGGACTGGGGATACAAACGGACACTTTGTTTGCGATTTTAGGTATCACTGGAGTTACAGCATACCCTTTTTGCTGAAGGTGCTTTTTGTAGAAAACTATACCTAAGCTTAAGTCTAGGGGACACTCCTAGGTTGCCTAAATGTCGCATGTGGCTCTATTCCAACCTATCATTATTATGTACATTATGAATAGTATCTAAGTTTAGTTTTTAAAATACAATCGTTGCGTGTTTTTAATATCGTAAGTTAATTATTTAAGCGCACAATGCATCAACACAGTGTTTCGTCAGTAAAACAGTACTCAGAATAGAGAATGAATAGCGAAAAAAACAGGGAAAATGATTGCATCATTAAATAAATAAATAAATAAATATCTTGGGACAACTCACACACGGCTATCTGATCCCAAGCTAAGCAGAGCTTGTGTTATGGTAACCAGACAACTGATATACATACTTATATAATTTATAAATACATACATATTATAGATAAATCACACCCAGACACAGAACTAACAATCATGCTCATCACACAAAGTTTGTCCCGGGTGGGAATCGAACCCACGACCTCCGGCATAGCAGTCAGGGCCACTAACCACTAGACCAACAGGCCCGTCAAATTCCGTCATTAGGTATTGAACTGTGGGAAAGCTAATATATTCAATTTTAATTTACCAATGAAAATCAAGCAAGTAAAGTATGCTCGCACTAAAGTTATTATAAACAGAAACAATTAATTTGTAATTAAACAAAACAATTTGTGATTAATTAAATGTGCTTACAACTTGTTCTTTGTCCGAATATTCCAGAGAATTCGTCTTGATTACGAAATCAATGTACATGAAAACTATTTCATTATAAATACCTAATAAAGCTACAAATAACTTCGTAACATTAATCTTACCTACGTTAAATTGAGAAACAAATTCGATAATGTTTGATTTGATTTAAAGAAAACGGTTATTTTGTAGAGACTTATCATCATCTGTTTAGCCTTTTAGGGTCGCCTGACCAGATGCATTTCAATACCAGTGTCGAGCATGGAGCCACTGCCCATCATGTTGTTTGTTACACGCCGACGTGGTGAAGGAACATTCATCACATTTGACTGCAATCGCTTCGATTTGGCGCTAATAGAAGAAAGCCACTGAAAATTGGTGAGAAAAAGTGCGGTTAGATAGCGGAGGCTCTCGGTGTTCGGTCGTAACTGTAAATTGATCGTCACGTGACAGCGGAGGCTTAGCGCCCCCCGCCCGCGCCCGCGCCCCGCCCCGCCCCTCGTAACCTGAGACACGGCCGATTCGGCGGCGGGCCCGCATTTCATAACTTCCGATCCCTTCGCGTAAGGCAAGTGGCCCCGAGCCCTGAGCCAACTTGCGAGCTGCGCCACTTGGCGAGTTTGGAATCGTATCTTATGAGCAACTGTTTATCAACCGACTTCAAAAAGGAGGAGGTTCTCAATTCGACGCGTATGTTTTTTTTTTTTTTTTTTTGTATATTTGTTTTACGATTACTCCGCCAATTATGAATCGATTTGGATGATTCTTTTTTTGTTTGAAAGAGTATAGTCCCGAATAGGTTCCATAGGAATATTGTCATGATCTGATGATGAACTTTGGAGATATGGAACGGAACTCCTTATAAAATTACAGCAGAACCGCCGTAACAAAAAAAATTGCTTTGTTTATACGTGTAGTCGATGACTGACTAAAGGAAGTGGGGAGGGGGTACGTCAACCCCCTTCCTACCACTTTCCAAAATTAAATATATCGTGTGAGGTATTGTTTGAAAGGGCTTTATGTAAGGATTTCAAACATTAACACACAAGCACTAAAAAGTGAAAAATAAAAAGCTTTTTGACAAAAAAAGATCACCGCCTTCAAAAACCACAAAATAAAAAATAACTTTAGCTTGGAAGTCGGTGGCAATACCTACATAACAAGAAACAAAACCAAAGCCGCCGACTTCCAAGCTAAAGTTATTTTTTATTTTGTGGTTTTTGAAGGCGGTGATCTTTTTATCACTAGTAGTCATGCAGTGTTCTTCTTCCACTACGATACGAGAACAGACAACTTATTAATATTATCATGTGAACATTGAATAACTATTTCAAAAAATCAAATATTGTTCGTAGCTAACTGGAGTGTGCAAATAACCTAAGGGGAATGTAGTAGATCTATAGGTAAGAGTAACGATCTCCTAGAAACACCAAATAACTCGTGTGAAGTTGTAACAAAGCAATTTTCGTATGAAGCATTGTACGAGTGACTGCCTCGTTGGTCTAGTGGTCGAAAGCGCGACTGCTGTGCATGAGGTCTTGGGTTCGATTCCCAGGTCGGGCAAAGTGTTATTGGGTTTTTCCATCAGGAATTTATCAGTAGCAGCCTCGGAGTCTGGATTTGTGCCCGGTAGATGGCAATAGGCTCGCCCCCTATTACATGGGACTAAAAACATAACTGGCGAAATGTGGGTGTATTAATGGGTACACCTCTGCCTAACCCTTCGGGGATTACAGGCGCGATGTTATGTTATGCATTGTACGAGTTTCGAGAATTATTTATTTCACGTCAAATAACTTTAAACACTACCGACACATTTCTTTAATTTTACGTATTACGCGATCGATTCCATGAAAAATAACAACTTCTTGTACTTACCTAAATTGGAAGCACAAATGAGTTTAATTAGTAGGAGCCTTTGACGGCCGCTTGTGGTTTGAACAAGAACTCTTCCCAGGAAGCGCCCTCGCACTTCCACCAAACGAAACTCTGAACAACAAATTATGGCAAAATTATTTGCAATAGATAATTTTCACTTTCTGATATGTACTTAGAAGTTTTTTTAAACATTCTAACAGCATGTGTTCATTAGACCTACTGACAACCGCATGTTGCAATTAATTGATAGCTCAGCGTGAAGATACAACAAGTGCAGATCCGTGCACGAACTCCACTTGAGAGCACCTACGCAGAAGGCAGCCGGACAGTTGTTTGATGTTTGTACAACAAGTCGTCAGCGACGGTTTGTTGCTTGTTTTGTCCTCAGCGTGTCAGTGGCTCGGCGGCGAGGGAGGTCTCTAGAATAAAATGTAGAACCTCTCGGAGCATTTACAGTTGTATCTTGTGGTAGTAGGAGTAAACAAGGTAAAAGTGCTCGAGTACGAAGTTAAATTTTATTGTTTGTCAACATGTACCCACCGTGTAGGTTCAGTCAAACCATTTGAATGACTACTTATTTGATCGATCAAAACATGAAAGTTTCTTAGGTTATTACTTCGCGCATGCGCATGCTTATTATTGCTCTTAGGATATTTTTAATATTAAAAAATGTTTTAGATTATTAATTGGGTAGTAAATTATATTTTGTATGCCTAAAGTGTAACAACACGTCACGTTGCCCGTTCAAAGACTTGGCAGCACAGAGACGTGAGCCACCGCCACCAGCCGGCGCCAGCCCGCGGGCGGATGCGGCCGCACGCTCCGCCGCGCGGGATGCCCACGTGACACGCGGCGTGTCATTATGCTGTACATAATATCTACCACAATGAGGTGAGATCCATTCATTAAACAGCTTATTAATAAATTATTATTTTTTCTGTTGTATAAATATTATGATTGTAATATGATATGTCATGCTATCCGTCCGCATGCGGTGAGGTGCGACGCAATGCGGTCCAGTGCCACGGGGCGAGCGGTCAGCTGCGGTCATGCGCTCAAACAGATATGACGTGCGCGTTATTGTGCTGTTCGTATCGAACAGTGAGGTGAGCTCTATTAACGCTTTTTCTGTACGTGACGATTCCTCCTAGTAAACTCCTGCCGTAAGCCGCGTTAAGAAAGTTCATTCCAAATCTAAGTTCCAATAATTCGAATGTAAAATAAAAAATAAACTACCTTCTTCAAACAGACATAGTACAATTTATTGAAAATAGCGTCGATGCGTGATTGCTAACTAATGCATTAATTGTCCGCGACCGTCCGGCGCGGCCCCGGCCGGCGGTCATTACGGCGTCAATTTGTGCCCATTGAGCCGCGCACGTACCGTGGGTGGTGTGGCGCGCTCAATTGCATCTATTTTACACGTCACACGCATCGCACGGATGCTGTGTTAATATCAAGTTTCAAGTAAAACGGTTTTGTTATTATCGGATAATTTATTTAAAGATTATCTTTAAACGTTATACATGCAAAGATAATCTGCTAATTGGCAATGTCATCCTCATTAATCATCAATTTATTATTAATTAACGACCTAGATACAGAAGTCAGTACTTACCTGTGTCCATTCTCCAATCTTGATTGCAATCTGTAATATAAAACATACAGGGTGTTTATAAATAGAAACAAAAGTGGACCCTGTTGCGCATCGCAATCGCAAGGTGTCCGTAGGCAGACGTCGCTAATCAAATCAAATCATTTAGTTCAATTAAACTGTTTTCAGGCCCTTTTGAATGGTCAAGTCAGCCACACTAGAAGCTGTTGCTCGTGCCAAACAGTAGGTTTCTATGAAGAAGAACGAGAAAGATATTCGATGAACACTCTTTTAAAATCAATCAAGTATGCAGTACAAATAATGTAGGTTACAACTCGTGTACCTTAAAAGAGGTCTAGAGTAAAATGTATTATACATACAGACTAGGCAGCTAAGAAATTAGCAGTCCCAACTGTTGGCGCCCGTTCACGAACATGACGTACGGATCGGAACTGTTCATCTCAACTACTTTACAAGGAGCAGAATGATCTGACACATGCGCCACTACCAGCGGAACACTCTAGTGAGCCTGACATATACTACACGCAGTGGATACTGGTATGACTCGTATAAGTGTGGAAGTAACTCTGTCTGTCTGTTACGCTTTCACAACTGAACTACTGAATCGATTTTGACGAAACTAACTGTTGTCAGAGAGTACCACACAGCTACGTGATTAGGGGGCCTATAACATCAGAGGGAACAGAAGTCATAAAATGGAGACCAAAGTAGCAAGCAGGCCGAGCACTGCAATACGATGTAATGGTTACAATGAGAAAAGACTTGCTGTCTTATTCTCAGAATAAACACAAAGACAGAAAATTAATGAGCTACCTTTGTTTAAGACGGCAACAGTCTTGGCACTGAGGTAGCGCGTCACTGACACTGACAGTAATGTGAAACGAAACATGTCATATTAAATAAGTGGGCACTTGATAACAATTTCATGTCTCCAAAGATTTTTTTGTGGAATACGCTTTTTATATCATACGTTGCCGTTGTAGTAATTAGTTGTTTTTTGAAGTATCATGAAAATACTTGAAAAATAATAAACTGAAATAATGATGGACGAGCTTCTCGATGCTCAGGTACCTCTCGGTAATTTGTCAAGAATTCGTATGACAACCCTATTGCTATAGTCTGTTAGTTCGCGGCACTCACCTTCACCTTTGAATAACTGAGCAATTAATCATCTTGTAAAAAATAATTATATTACTTTTATTTTAATCACAAGTCATAATACTTTACGGAATCATGTAATTTAGTACGAGCACTTTTCTTTTTTTTTAAACTAGTTTTGAGTTACATGTATCCTACAAATACTAACAAAACCATAACCTAACATCAGTAAACTAAGCAGCCTAACCTAAGCAGCCTGTGTCGCGTGGCACTAAGCCGTGTCTCTATCTAGGTGTGCAGTCGTACCGAGTGACCCAGCACCGGACAGTCCCACCTGTCACATAATGCACTCCGGACGCCGTGGAAGCTGGCGCGCTCTGCCGGGGAGCGCGGCTCATCGCTTACGCATTATAACGTGGACAGCATCCACCCTCACCTCAGTAAACATGCCTGCCGCGCTGCAGTAGCGCGGGCAGCTCCGTCAATATCTTGAAAGTGTTATTATATTGCACAAGCAGGGCGCTGTATGCCTTCTGCGTGTACGTAACCCACAGACTGCAGGTGTCAAGTGAGCGGCCGTAAGCCACAAATAGCGTCATTACTTCAGCTTAGCTGTGTTCTTGTCTCTGTCTCGCGCTTGTAGATTGACAGTTGCGCGACAGTAAGGATAAGGAATAACGTTTAGTCAAAGCACGAACTAAGTATTTATTCATTTCTATCTTAGATTATATTGAGATAAATAGCTGTAAATAAATTGTTGTATAGAAGCGTTTTCTTTATTTGCCAAATGCCTTCCTCACCTGGTGGTCCTGAGCTCTAACAATAATACACGTTAACACTACACTTTAGAATGAATGCTAGGAATTTTACTACAGTCTCTAGGTGTATTGTAATCCTTGTGTGAATTGATTTCCTTTGCTTTGAGCCTTACAGCAGAAGATTTTCATAATCTTTGGTCATTATGCTAACTACGTAGGTACTAAGATAGTATTATTTGAAACCAAAAGTAGTGTCGCACTTCAGGAATGAGCTGTAGTTTTTTTTAAATAAATGCCGGTTATATAAACATAACACCTTTGTTCAGGATAAGAGAAACCGGCCCAGTCACAATCACTCGTCAAAGTATTTCCACAAAACAATAAAACCTTCTTCGTCTGTTCGGATCCGTTTAGCAGTTTGGACATTTGTATTTGCGCTATAAAGTGGGCGGCCATCTGTCGCGTCATTTGGTGCCATTGAGATAGCGGCGACAGTGCCTAACGTACGAGTCCTGAGCGATACGTGTGGCGCGATCGTTTCTGTTCGGTAGGACAGCTGCGTTCGATCATACCGATCAACTCGGACAGAGGTTTGTTTGCTGACGGATTACAGATTGTTCAGAACGTTGTTTGAGAAATGATGGCACGCGATGTTGCGGTCACACAAGTCTAGGTCGCAATTTGGATAACCTCGCTTATGGCATAAATTTAATTTTTGCTGTTAATGCTTTAAATGTCTGATACTAAAATGAGTAACGCAGGAATTACAGGGTTCACTTTTGCTTATCAAAGGTTGAACTGTGCAATATTGTCATTTTAATATCGTAAGAAAGCGATTTATTTTAACTCACAATGTTGTAACACGCGGCGGTGTGGGTGGATAACATTGTTGTTAATGCGAGTGATATAGGTTCACGAGGCTGACAGGAGCGACGAAATTACGAAACTATCATTAGCAGCAAAATAAAAAATTGTAATACTCCTCTAACTTTAGTTTCCAACACAAAAAGGCATACAGGCATACAAAAGTCGAAGTGCACTAAACAAATGTACTTGCGGAGGAGTAGGGAACTAGTGGACTAGTGGATACAAATCCAATAGAGGCACGTAGCAAACATCTTAGAGACACGTTGTAGGGAACAAAACATTAATTCAGTGGCGAGTCAACACTCGGCTCCGGTGGCGCGAGCACCGCTGCACAGGGCCGCGCAGAAGGGTCACTTTCGCCCGGAGTGACACACGCCTAGGTACGGTTTGCAGAAAATTATAACGCTTTATTTGGAGGCTACTTCACTCCAGTTAGAAAATGGACTCTCAATGGTTTATCATTATGGATCTCCGGGGCGCCGATGTGAAACACAACAGCGTCATAAAAACTGAGGAATCACATACGTATAGTTCAGGTTTCTCACTTTTGATGACGCTGTTCTGTTATTAGCTACTTCGCTATACTGTTGGAGCTGCTCAGCGACCCTCACTAAACATAGCCACGGGTTGCAATCGTACGGTTATCACATTACTTTGCACAAATCTGAGCTTAATTGTGTTAAGTATAAAGTGGAACTTCTGACTCCATCTAAGGTGTCTTCCAGAGGGGGCGCTAATCGAACGGGATTGGTTTCATCGGCGCTCACGCTGATTTACAGCCCACCTGACCCGCGCACTGCAGGGCGCGGACTGCTAGCTGCGAGGGGGGAGGGGGAAGGGGTTGCCAGACGTGATGCTCACCGCTATCCCCACCATCTGAGCTGACACAGAGGACTGAGGACTTTCCTTCAGGCAGATAGCCGATTGTAATGTAAAGCTGTCGTTTTAAATTTGGCGTGGGGAGGTTTAACTCGTTACGCGAGCACATAATGTTTGTGGTGAACTCTGTCTAGTGAATGCATCTCAAACGTATTTGCTGAAGATATTTGTCCAGACGCAAATTGAATTCTGTTCCAATCACAACGTCGCGTCGCCTAGAGAAATCATTTCGTTTACTAGATTGATCGCTGACTCACTTACATGACGTGTTGGATCATACATTTTTTTTGACAAGTTTCTTCGTACTATAGTATGACATATAAAGTACAGGTAAATGAATGTTTGTTTTCTCAGGACCAAAATGTTTAGACTGTTCCCTATGTGATGAGAGCAAGGAGATCTTCAATGACGTAATTTATTAATTTCTTCAATATAAACGTATATTTTATTAATTAATAATTTTAATAATTACAATACATTTTTGTAAGACCGAAGTTAGAATAATCATAGAAAAAAGAATATCGCATTTTACAATAATACCTTTTATTCAAAGATATTTCTCCTAAAAATAGCTAATCTGCCTGTTGTGTATATAGGTAGTTGGTCGAAATGTGTTTTATTACACCAACATTACTCAATTTCAAGCAAAAAAATAAATGCAAGTTTTTGAGTGTTACGTCAAATGTAAATGAGGGGGCTAGGGTTGGCACCGGCGACCAACTAAATGAGTTATTTTCCGTGTAGGGTTAAACCAAACAGTAGGAAGGATAGAAGGCTCACCGTCAAGATGGAAGCATCTACAAGTGAGGCTTGACACTATCCAGCGCCCTGCATAGCCACTCTACTAGCCCGAAATTAGCCAGTTACTGCAAGAGGACTACTACCTTGGACATGGTAACTTGAGGGGTTACCTTTCTTTTACCTACATACATATTAAGTTGAGTGACTCTAAAAGTACCTATAGCATAACAGTATTACGGTGATAAAAAAACAAGACACATCTGCTACGGCTAACTGTTGGTGCAGGAGATTAGATATTACGGCAAAATATTGTGTTGCTCACCACACGCTGTTGAGAGTGAACCTTTTGCATGTTTCTATAGTCTGAAGGTGGCTTTTTGCTTGCGGCGCTATCAGGATTTACGTTCCCGGCCGGGGCCTATTATACCCGCTATCATAATTACGGGGCTGATCGCACACCCGCACACGCGCACACGCGCACACCCGCGGTACACCTGTTTTGGTGCTCTGTCGTAATCATCGTAAATGTTTAACAACAATTACATGACGCTTTTACACGGCGGTAGCTGAAATGTGACCGTTCTCATTATTGTACGAACAAGTACCATTTGAGAGATATCATAACTTTCTGTTATATTTCAGAGAGAGTGAATCATGTGAATGATGATTCATTTATAACAAACAGAATGTAAACTCCGATGATGTCTCAATATCGTACGTATGGTAGACTAACTGACTGTCGTAATGACAGGTAATGCTAATGATTCCATCATTACTGCTCGAGTCGAGGTCAGTAGTGATCATCATGAGACAGACAAGTGGCAGCTTTTTTTTTTTTTTTTTTTTTTTTGAGTTGGTAAAAATCATCAAATGACTCCTTCCGCCCTGGGTGGAGCGGAAGGGACTGTCAGACTTTTACTGACTAAAAAACCACCCTGTTCCTTCTGTTGCCCTTTACGTTCCGGGGCCACGGTATCCTGTTAAGACGTCCCGCAACCCCGGCAGGCGTTGGCCACGTTGGGGGCCCCGTCCCTGTGCTGACAGCTCTTTGAGGCGCGCGCGAACAGAACGCGCCGTCGACCCGGGCTTGGTCCTTGATCGGACGGCGAGCTACCCATTACTCGCCGTCCGCAAGCCCGCGCCTACGGTGGCCGGATGTCGCCTCGCGACGTCCGACGCCCTGGGCGTCTCCCGCGGCGGCTGGGGCGTGAGGTGGTTCTCTCCCTCACGCGGCCCGCCTCCTCCTTCGCTAGCATTACTGCTTCGCAGAAGGAGGTGACTGCATCCCATTCCCTCTCGCCCCGGAGCATGGCCTGAACCAGGTCCGGACGCGAGAGGTCGCCGCCGCCTATCGCCTCCGTGAGGACACGGCGGTGCTCTGCCCAAGCGGGGCAGTCCTGCACCGTATGCTCCACCGTGTCCTCCGGGCGATCCACACAGTGGTGACACCCGGGCGTTTCCTCCCGCCCTATCCGACACAGGAACCTCCCGAAACTACCGTGTCCGGTGAGGACCTGCGTCAGGCGGTAGGTGAGGACGCCGTAGCGCCTCTCCAGCCACTCCTCAAAGAGGGGTCTTATCGCCGCGATTGCGGCGTGCCCAGACAAGTGGCAGCTTGCGCCGAGCACTCGACAGTAATGGAGCACAGATTGTATAAGTATATCTGCCACAGTTTAATTGTAAACAGTAGTTGGGCCTCATCCTGCCTAAACGAGCGAGCTCATAATCATTTAAGAATTAAATTAATTAAACATGACAATTATGTACATAACTATCCACTCATTCAGCAATAACACTTGCACCTGAAACTTGTGCTTACAATATAATATAATTATTTAAAATAAATCAGCGTTAAATATCTAAAATGTTTCGGCAGAACTAAACTCAATTCGTACTACCTCCATAATAACTGTATTAAAGGTATATTTCATAATAATTTCTATTTTCATTTAGAAGTAGGTACTACTTTCATTGGCACGTACAGGAAATGTATTCAGCGAATAAAATAATGATAATCTAATCCTAAACATAAGTAGGCACTGAATGGCGATGAGGTACACAAGAAATAATATAAAGATGCTGTTACTCTTTATTCAGTAACATATACCGTTATAAATATATTAATAACACCTGAAAATACGCAATAGGACTTTTCTACGTTAAAATAATTTAAATATCAGCCTTTTGTTGTCCCACTGCTGCGTAAACGCCTCTTGTCAAGAGAAGGCACGAGCATTGATCACCACGCTTGCTCAAGGCGGATTTGATGTTTCAGACTTATATTAATTAGGTATTTAATAAGTCCAGGTTTCCCCACGATGTTTTCCTTCACCGATATCAGTACTCTAGTGAAGATAAACTTGGAGAGTATCACATAAATGAAAATGTCACATTGGTACTTGCCCGCTATCAGACTCGCGACCTCTTACATGAGAGGCGGGCACCTCACTACAGCGCCATCGCGAAATAACAGCTGTCCATAACACTACTTACCGTGTACAAAATATGAAACGCGTTCAATGAATAGTAAAACGCGCGTCAAGTAATTGTGTCGCACAGTGTTACTACTAAGTGCTCTATTATGTTCTGCGCGGCACACACTGTGCTCAGAACAGCATTCTCGTGTCACAATAATTTTATTACTAAAATCGAAAACCGAATTATACAGGGCTAATTTGCCGTAGATCTCATTATCAGATAGGTGGATTTATGGAAACGGCCCGAATGAGCGCGCTTACTAATTGCTTTACAATGTTTGCGATATTCCAGTTTTGTCATAACAGTGTTTTGGTATTTATCGTCGGGGTTGTGGCGCGTCTAGATAATAGTTGGTTTCCTGGAGGTATTTGTTAACCTAGTACAGGTTGATACTGCTGTGCTATTTTGAAGGTAATACGGTGTGCGTCATGTAACGAATATTGTAACATACATCGAACCAATGCCTGCTAGCAAAACATACGGTGTAGTTTCTAGATACAATCCTGAAATACGTAGACGTTGCGAAGGAATATTCCTCCTTACTCTATCTAGAACATGATCTTACCAACCACACATTGCTTAATAAATGTAACGTGTTTTTTTTATGTTTATTTGTCCCAGTAAACTGCATTTATATTTAAATCAATTGCAAAATATGTAAGTACCTGGCAAATAGTAAGGCTGGCTGCATATCAGCCTCGGTCGTAATGTTAAACTTTCCTCGCTAGTATCATAATGTGTACTATACTTTTAATAAGCATACACGGCAGTGTGTTTTACCTTGCTCAAATGCAGGGACTCAG
Organism: Hoplodrina ambigua; assembly: GCA_949774945.1. Classification (NCBI taxonomy): domain Eukaryota; kingdom Metazoa; phylum Arthropoda; class Insecta; order Lepidoptera; family Noctuidae; genus Hoplodrina; species Hoplodrina ambigua. Next base: position 134,292 of record OX458979.1, read on the forward strand.
ATGGTCAGAAGTAGTAAATTGATACAATGATATATTTCAGAAATAATTTTGCACTCCATTAGTTTCTACCATTATTTGAATATGTCAAATAAATCCCAGCATATTATCTAACTGTAAGTTACCTATTTAATTAATTTATGTTCACCTGTTACACGTGTGTTTAATTGCTGTACAACATTCAAGAGAAAATGAGAAAGTGCAGTATTGTATATTGAAACCCCAGTAATTAAAACATTTTGATTAATTAACGCGAACTAAACAGAACACTGTTTCACTCTTAATTACTTTACACACAGAATTAAACTAATGAGATTAATATTTGTAACATTAATAAACATAACCACTATAAAGGTGACAGCAGAGCTCGTGTGAAGCTTGTTGCCAGGAGTAGGTACCTACATTGTTTACACAGCGACGCGGCGACGATGGCAAACGAGCGATGACCATCAGCGCTCGCCGCAGCCTATGGACGCTCGCAACGCCAGGGGTATCACATGTGCGCTGCCGACCCTTGAATAATTCCTAAACTTCCCATTTAAATATGCTCCATAATGTAATTTTCTAGGATAACGTCGTCTGATATCAAAAATAACAGTTTATCGCAAAACGCATATGAATTACACAATACTTATAACCAACATTATAATCTTTTAAATTTTGGTCTGCCTGTCTACATATATTTATTTCGGCCAATCTCTTGGCTGAACTGATTCTGGCGGGACTTTCACTGGTAGCTAACTGCGATGTTTTATGGAAGCCCTTATGACATTAGCTATCTGTCTTGCCTAGGCTATTTTTTTTCTAGAAAAAGAAATAAAGTTTCACGCATAAAATTACCACTACCTATAACCGACATTCACGCGGACGAGGTCGCGGATATTAGCTAGCTGTGAAAAATATAAAACGTATAAAAGGTTATCTATATGAGGAGGCCGCAGTTATGGTGATATGTTTACCGACAGCCAATGATTCGCACATCGTCTTTCTAAACAACAACCACAGAACATCGCCTAATGGTTGAACAATAACAATTTCCACATATCTATTCACCCACACACACACACCGAAAAATCCGCTTTCGTATGAAATATATAATTTTCCTTCACGTCAGAGGGGATTCCGATGACGACGACACACTATACATAATACGGATAATGTCACATGAAAATGACGAAAACGACACTTGAACGATGCCACATTACTCGTATGTACACACTTCGCCTAAGCCCTATCGCTTTTATGATAAAGTTTATAATTGCTTGTGGTAGTTTAAATGTGGTTGGTAGTTTGAATAATGTCAGGGCAAATGTAGCGAGCGTAGTTTTCGGTCAAGTCCGTTGATCCTATTACGATAGCGGGGAGCGGCTCACTGGCTGCGGAGACAATGGAGGCTCCTGCGCTGAGTTATGTGCTGAAGGCGCGGATGTGTTCATTTTGGTAAAAATGCGCAGGTGACGGTGTGAGGGCGCGCGCTGGAGCAGCGGCGTGCCGCAGAGGGTCGAGGAGGTATCGCAGCATGTTTGTTAGTAATATTTATCTATTTATTTTGGCACACCAGCAGCAAAGTCACAAATATATTCAAACATCAATTAATTGTATTGCAATAACGTGACCTTGTGGCTTTATGCACTACTTTTACAGAGTAGTGTTACAGTGTTACAAATAGACAAAACCAAATGACTGAAATTGTATACAGAGTATTTAAGAATCAGCATTGCATTGCCACTATTTAAAGTAGGTACATGTTATAAACTTCCCGTTTATTGTCGTTATTTTATATGAAATTATTTCCATTTACGAAAAGGAACTAGCGAACATGTGTATGATTCGGTCACAGCTAGGCGTGCCAGTCCTTCTCTGTTTATTGACGTGAGTGACTGCGACACCTGCTGACCACACTTCAGATCAAGTATCTGTCGCGTTTGTCGGCTTATTTCTTCAGTTCATTCCACTAATAGCTCAATAGTTACTTGCTTCATTAACTCCTCGTTAGAAGAACACAAGTCCGGCTCCGCGCCGCGCACAATGACGCCATCTCAATAGTAGACAAACGACCTAACGCTCGTGTGTGTACAACAAAAACATTAATCATGGCCAGGAATCGAACGCGGACCGTTTCTCTCGACGCTCGCACGTTAGAATCGTTCTTGAGAGCTACCATCGCACCACGAATACTAACCATGATGGAGATGCTTGTGTAGTGAAGAGCAGATAGTCACGTACATAGTATATAATATATTATATAAATACTATTGACGAAGTAATTATTGTTTAAATAATTATGCGAGTATTTTATGAAAATATTTGAGGGAAAGGGGAAATTAATAATGAGCATAAGAGTATAATTGTACTATCGCACAGCATCATTAAAACTGCTCAATCCTGCAGAATTAAATATCATAATAATTATGAATCGTATTAATTATACGGGCTTATTAATGTTTGCAAGACAAAGACGGTTTCTCATACAGGCACGAGCATTGACCACCACGCTTGCTTATGCGATGCTTTCCTCCACTGATAACTGATGTGTGAGATAAACTACATTTGACTTTAACATAATTAAAACTTAAAAATGCGTATTATTTGGTACTTGCCCTTGCAGAATTGCGAACCCGCCATGAGAAGCGGGCGCCTTAACAGCTAATGAACCTCATGACGTAATATAAATAAAAATTAATCGCCGAAATGTATGTACGCGCGTAACTTCCGAACTATTGCACCAACTTGGATAATTCTTTTTTGTGTTCGTTATTTCAGAATAAAACCTTATTCTGTATGTCTGTCTTCGTGTGAAAGAAAATTTAAAAAATATCGACAATTAAAAAAAAATCCTGATTGATTGGTAAATTTTAAATTCACGCGAGCGGAGCTGCGGGCAAAAGCTAGTATAATATAAATTGCAATTTTGAGGTTCATTTTTTTGTGTAAATAGGTGTATGGTGGCTATTACCTAAAATTGAAAGAGTTGAAATAAAAACCATAATTATTAAACTTTCTTAGTTCTCTTTCATGTAGTACATAATTATGTACGTACGAGGGGGTTGGACTGTTGGATGTATTCCTATATCGTGACTCCGCGGCCAGGACGCGTGGACAAAAAATAAATGCGTTCGTTCGGCTTGATGTAGTACGCGCTGCCGATGCCGCTCTGCAACGCATCTTACTTTTTGTCACCTAACCTGTGCGATCGCGCTTGTAGTCGCGTTTTGCGACCATTAGACCAACGAGAGAAGTATTTAAGTGAATTTAGTTCTCAATGCACTTGAAATTGGAAATTTTTACAAGTCACGAGAATAGGTCGACGCGAGAAAAAATCAACGATGAAACGAAAGGTAATATCGAGTGGGAATGCACAAAATATCCGGAGAGAGCGAAGAGGCGAGTATTTGGCAGGTATTTCACATAACCGGTATTATTGGGCGTTACGGCGTAATCTCTTTATGCGGAGAGCGGCGCCGCGCCGGCCTTTTACATTTTAATCCGGAGCTCGGCCGGCCCGCTCCGCCGGATATAACAACCGGCTGCCTGATGGACCAAATGAACTCATTACTTAAAAGGAACACACCTAATTAAAATTCAACGAATTTCTTCCTACTTATTTAAAGTGTGATGAGAATTTATTGTTATTAGGGATTGCTGTGAGTCGGGGATAAGTGACCGTGGAGATCGCCTTATCCTTGGTAATTAGCATGGATCAGAAGCAGCGCGCACTGCCGACTCTCAGCTTAGCGAGTGTTATCTGTGCGAGCCGACGTGTCGACGGAGCGCGTGTCACGCCTCGTGTCATTAATAGCCGTCGGGTGCACGTCGGTAACCGGACCCGGACTTATGAAGAGCATTACTCTTTGTAGAAACTACTGCTATTCTGTAAAAGTAATATAATAGAAGTAAGCTGGAGGTGTAATGTCAATCCCTGGCATTAGGTGGGACTTGGCAGTGACAGTTTTCCTCAAGCGCACTTTCTCTAACTTTATCAAAAGAGATATTTATAGAATAGACCGGCTGTCGGTGATAGATGTTGGATGGTGGAGCTTGTGGTGGTTGAAAATGTCTGTAGAGTTTGAGCCTAGTTTCGACATTTACTTTTGTATGAAACTATGCGTCAAGTACTTGAACGTACTAAGACTTAAAGCATAATCTTAGACAAGTTTTGCGGAACATACCGCAAAACTGTTCCAAGCGACCGCGCGTATTAGCTGTCGCGGTGACGCAACGGATACAGAGCCGTGGCCGTGCGCCCGACGCTACGCGGTGGCGTGAGCCGCGCGAGTTTTGCTGTTGCGATAACGTGGCGGACGCAGGTTGGGACCGTGACGCCAGCGCGCAAGCTTGTGTGACACGTACCTATACTCCATCATTTTATTTACAACTAGCTTTTGCCCGCGACTACGTCCGCGTAGAACTTGTTTATATCGTACTTGCATACAAATTTCCACCCCCCTTTTCATCGCCTAGAGGGTGATTTCCGGGATAAAAACTGTTCTATTTCCTTCCCCGGGTCTCAAACTATCTCTATACAAAATTTCACCGAAATTGGTTCCGCGGTTTAAGCGTGAAGGGGTAACAGACTGACGGACAGACACACTTTTGCATTTATATTATTAGTATGGATGTTGTCCCAGTTAAAATCAAAAAGCGTATTAGGTAAGGGGTACCTTAAGCCCTTTTTGTCGTTAACTGGGACATTACCAATTGGCACTCGCATCTATATCTGCTTCAGCGTTAATGATATAGGCTCGATTCCCTAAGCTAAAGCTTCATAATAATATGATTGAAAGAGCCACGCAGCATGGAGCGCACGTGGCGCCGCCAACTAACAGGTATCCATCACTAGGTGCATGTCGTCGAGGCAGAAATCCCACTCAAAATAAACATTGTGCAGTAACTGTAATGGACACACGAAATGACTGAACGATATAAGCATAATAGAAAGTGTTGATCTGTAAGTACAGTAGTGCTGGTCCCAAATTACCAATAAATTATTTTGCACGTGTGCCTGCCCTAGTCCGGCAGACCTTCTGTTCCCGCGCGACGCTGCGGCTCCCCGCTGAGGCACGGAGTTAGCAAACACTTCTCCGACTTGTATGTTTTAATTGTCGTAATTGGACGCGTTCCTCTTTGTGTTGTGCTCACCGTGTGATAAAATTGTCAAGTTGGCCGCGGGCTTCCGATTGCTTTTCGCAAGTGCTTTGAATGTACGTTTAAAGTTTCTTCTTAAATTAATATGTCGATGTTTAGATAGTACATTGTTATTCAGTTAAGTTACTTTAAATTTAATTTATTTAAGGCTCTCCGTCTGTGTAGGATATACAAAACCAAAAACTTTGTAATTTTGTCTTTCGTATTGACGAAATCGTTAACGTACAATTTCTAGAACAAAAATCAACGTTAAAATAAGCTACAGTGATTGGTTGATTGAATTGCCAATTCGTTTTTAGAACCTAACTTTAAAATTTGTAATTTCCATTAGGAACTTTTGAGTTCCGTGTCATAATCATTTTTGATTAAGTAATTACTATTATAGTTTAAATACTATTTCCCCTATCTTGTTTACAAACTGTCATCAAGTATAATTACGTATTGACCAAAATAGTACTAGGTTAGGTTTTGTAAAGGTCGGTAAAGTCTTCTTTAAGATATAACTATCACATCTACGAAAAGTATCATCTGACCCTGACTTTAAGTAGAAAGTAAAGTTATGTAAACATACCGTGTGTAACACTCGACTGTAGTGTAGGTAGTTTCCTATCTGTGAAATATTTTTTGTAATCCGATGAGTACTTCCAGATTCTACGTCTTTCAATCAGACAAACAAACAATAGTGCTCCTTTATAATATAGGTGTAGATGAGAGTTCTGGCGGAATGTCATGTAGGTACAAAGGCGACTAGTGATAATGACGCTCCTCACACCAACTATTTCGTCACGATCGAAGTGGATCCGTCCCCTGAATTTCCCTTTGATGGTTGTTAAAGTGCCGCCAAGGAAATTTAATCGTTGCTCACACAGTTACAAGACATGACGTCATTACGGCACAGATTGCCGCCAGTAATGCCGTTACTGATTGAATATCCCCCCCTGCCCCCCTCCCCACCACTCAGCTATGCACTATCGTGGATTTATTTTATTACTGGTTAATCTGATTGCTGAGCCTAACGGTATTTATGTAAAAGTAAACAAAAATAAAGCTTATTTATAAAGGATTTTAAAAGCGTTCTGAAAGCTTTTTAAATAAAATGCTTTCGTTTTGTATTTTGCCTTTTAAGAGTGTACGCTTTGGAAGTGTTTTTGAGTGAATAACACCTGCGTAATACTTTTATCTTGTCACCGTATTGCTATTATTAAGATCACGTATATGGAGCCAAAGGAGAAGCTATGTACAGTACGGTATTACTAACGGACGTGGCTGTGTATGTGTGTTACACGCTAGCGTGGGTACTTTAAACACAGTCGATATAAACGACAATCGTTCCGCTTCCAGATTCCCCAAAAAGTCTAAAAATCATAAGCAAGTGGAGCCGGACAACAAGAGCGGTTGTGCCGTCACATCACGTGCGGGCTCGCACATAAAACCAAATGACTAATCCAATTACCGGGCGAAAGGCCAATCTGCCTTCTCATGACCATAATTATACTAACCTTAGCTTTTTGAGCGGCTAATAAAGGCCCCCGTATTCTGTGTGTAAAATAAAACTGGTGGGCCTTTATTAGTGATTCCTCGTGTGTTCTCATTTTTGTCCTCGTAAGTAGGTTCAGAGGTTCGGCTATTTTCGGAAGTTGCTCCGAGTTTAATTAGAAAGAGGATTTAACAGAATTTTGGGACATGTTGGTTGTAAATTAGGGCCTTTGTCGTCTCTTGTCACATCCCGTTAGTGGCGCGGGAGTGACGGCTCTGTGGCCTGCTGCAGGGGAGGCTCCTGTGGGGCACACGTCGGCCTCCGTAGTCCTGGTCATAATAATATCTTATAGACAAATCAAACATAATGCGCGAGATTTAATTATAATAACAGGATTCTAAATTCACATTGAAGAAACGCGGCTGTTAAATTTTTCACTACATAAGTAGATGGACTATGATAAAATTCTAACTTGACAATATTTTGAAGTTGAGTAGACAGGCTGAGAAAATTAATGTGGCGTCGGATTGTTTTATCTAAACTGTATAATGAACGAACTGAGAATTTATTAACGTTAAAATATACATTATATCGTTAAGGTATCAACAAGAAGCTTTATCCGTAAGCTAATGAGACGTATTTAATTACACGTAATTAACACAATACAATTTATCAGCACTTCAAGCCAAGGCTGCCATTTGGTATCTAAGCCGGTAGGAAAAATTAACCCTCCAAAATCCAACACTTGACACCTCTCGTTTGCCCAACAACTCGAGCCAGCGGGGAGGTTCCACTGTCACAGTCGCTCCACATTTATAATAATAATAATAATAATAATCCTTTATTTCAGGCAACTAAAGCCCATAAAACACAAATACATATATAAGTACAATAACTATAAACTAATACATATTTTAACAATAAACTTATAAACTACTGAACACGCAGTGTCGGCGTCGTGTTACGCTGCGAGGTGTCGCGTAGCTGGCCGCGGAAACGCCGATACAGCACACCTTTCGGCCAAAACTCTTCCTTGAGAAAGGTCATCAAATGTTGGGTCGGAACGCGCACAACAAATGAGTTAAAATTGATGCTATGTCGCGCCTCCAACTTCACCACCCTCAAGGTCCAGTTGACTTTCACCCGTATGTACTCTACGATATCCTCAGCCTTCGTGGTATGATGTAAACGGGATACGTAGAGGAGCGTCGTCGGCACTGCAGGCCGTAGCAGCATGTTATGTCCTGCCAGCGCCGTCCCACACTGGTTGCGAGAAGTAGGCTTCTTCTTCTTTCTCTCCACCTTGACGAAGCCGTCCTCATCGCAAGCATTCCATTTATCTACGATTCAATGCATAACTCGCTAATACTACTGCTCTTTCCGAATGAATGAAGTCCCTTCGAATTTCTCTTTGATGATGTCTTGGAGGGTTAAGAACGCACTTTAATCGCTGCTCACTCGCTTACTGGAGGGACGTTGTTATGCTCCGGCGTGGCCTCCAGGAGGTAATCAGTTTAGTGATTTAATTTCCTTTTCCCATACAAAGTTACAACTCAACACAAGCTAAATTCAAGTTTACGTCGTGGACTTAAGGACTATGTCGTCGAAGTGAAGAAGGCTTATGATAAAAACATATTGAATCGCTATTGACGTTATTATTATCCGCAAGTCGTTGTAACGTAGGAATGTTGCTTGACATTAAGATGGCAACTCGTTTCTGAAACAATTGTACTCAATGTTTAGCCAGAAGTAAAATGTTACAGTTGCACATAAAAACTTGAGATTAAAATTATAAACTCACTCAACTTTTATTGCGGGCGGTTACATTGTCTTCACGCTTGTAAGCTCGTCAGACTGGGCAGAGGTATAAGTGTTAGTGTGTGGTCCACTCACTAACACTATGCCTCTGCCGCATACGATTGAATATATTTTTTTACTTTTCATTTCCTTTGTTTTTTTTGCCAGTGGTTCTGAGAAAAACGAGTTTCAAAAGATTTGTTTTAATGTTGATGCTAAAGTTGAATAGTCACATACTTGAACCAACTGTGCAACCAACAGAGCTGTGCCATTGATAGTGTTCCAGTCCAGCATACAAACGAATACAAATCACTATTGATATGAATGGTGCAATCAGTCGCGATCGACTGCGTTGCATCGCGGTCAGCCCGCCAGAGCGCAGCGGGCGCAGCAGTGTCGACCACAATACTCTTTTATAGTTTTTGTAGCACTACAATCAAACCGTTCTCAATAGAACTATAGAAAACTATAAGTACTGATATTGTATAGAATAGATCATCATGTGACGTTGTCGTTACTGATAAATACGAGAATATCTTAGCAGTGGATCGATTCATATATGTATATACCACTCTTTGATAAGTGACACAATAATGTTGACTTAAAGCCAGCTCTGTCAATCGAGTGCCGCCACCTGACTGCACTGGTGATGAGCGAGTGTTGCGCGGTGTGAGCGCGCTCACGCGGACGTAGGTATCGGCGGGCTGCCACTGAATGGTTCAATTATTTGTTTTATTTGGATAATGTTACAACAGTTTGCTTTGATTTGTTTAGTTTTGCATGAACAGTTAATTACTCGTCTACGATAAAGATCGCAGTTGAGTAATTTGCTTATTTTTAGTTTTTTTTTGTAGTTAGCTAATTTTTAACAAGGTGTAATTAGCCTTAGCCAAGTTCTACTCGGTTTGTGGTCGTGGCTCAAAGAAAGTTTGAGTCGTTGATGCTTTAATGATATCATTAAAATAACGAAGAGAATTTAAAAAAATAATTTTCATTTTAATCAAAATAACAATGGCGTGCTTTCAGTAAGTAAATAATTCCCACAAGGAAAACAGAGAATAGAACACTATGTGTACGTCAGATGTTGTGAAGTAGCAGCGATATACCGGGGGTGCACAGCACGTGCACGTGCGCCGCGCGCCGCTGTGCAGGGCACACGTACCGACGACCATAATGTAACATGTGATATCAGCCTACCGCCAGCTCTTAGAACAGAACCATTTTGATTACTCAAGTCCAACGTTATGAGACACAACTGATTTTCTATTGTTTTGTCATATCGGTGTGACAGCCGGACCTTTTTTGTAAATGAGTGGTTAATATTACTTAAAAATAAAACAAACGAAAATGAAAAAAAAAACAAAAACCTCCAATGATTTGACTTTGAACCTTAACCTTATCGCTTCAGTATTAAAATTCAATTCTCAATGGAAAGGGTATCTGTGTAATAATACAAAAAAAAAGAAGAAAAAAAAAAAAACGAAAAAAAAAACGACAAAAAAAATAATAATAAAATATCTGAGTAAAATACGATAGTCTACTTGATAACCCTAGTCATTAAAGTCCTGCACCCTGATCTAATGTTGATTTGAATAGATTTTCTGTCTATGCTTTCATACGTCGTGGTCCTGTTCCGTATAACTTTGCGCCTCTTTACAGAAGGGCGCTGAGTATTTAACTATTATGTCTCTTGCTCCCATAGATGCTGTTAACTGCAAACAAATAATCCTATGCACATTCCGTCCCTTAACCGCGAGCTAAAATATAGTGAAGTCAGTTTGCCTGTAAGGCGCTTTCCGATGTAGTCTCCGATTCAACAAGTACCTATGTAACTTGAGTAAGGAAAAGATTGCAATCGTGTCATTGAAAAACTGGTCGCGGCAACTATTCCGGAAACAGTCTTATGTTTATCTATATGTTTATTAACAGTTTAATGTTTGTTTTCGGAAACGTGAAAAGCAAGCCCTTTGATCCAAACACATTACAGTAATGTCACATCAAAATCCAAATATTCAAATATCTCAATAATGGCGTCACTACATCACTTGTGCCCGGACCACAGCGGGGGTGAGGTCACCGTACGGGCAGGGGGGAGGAAAGAAGCAAAAACCCACCGCTCTGAAATGCGTATTCATAGTGGATTAACGACCAACGATAGTGAGCCTTTCACGCCATTAAAAGTGTTAAAAAGCGAGCAGGTTCGATACCGGAGCGCGGCGCCACTTGTGGCGTGGGTGACTCGGCACATTAACCATTGGAACTAATTAGTTTTTTTCTTTTGAATTGGTTTTATGAATTTGCTGAATTTTGAAGCCGTGAGTGTTATTTTTGGTCTGCTGAAGGATAATTTTTGGGAAATGTTTTAGTTTGTGGAATGGGATTTCTTCCAAGATTAGTCATAATCTAGTACAATCGAAATCGAGTAGATACCACACAATATAAGACCACACATAAATGTACAATCTGTCGTATTGTATATACGACGGCGTATGTTCTACCAATAGAATAATTTAAATAGTGATAACGCCCCAATATTATTTTCGGAAGGGTCAGTAATCACTGGATATTATAATTTGTCAGTACCCCCGCTACCACTGGCACCCCACAAAGCAAGCCACTATATTTTTTCCATAGGCACAATATATTACACGAGCACTGTATATAAAGGCTTTAGAAATGTGCCGGTTAACGTTCGGAGGTGGCACAGATCGCCGGCCGGCGGCACCTCCGCACCTCCGCACCTCCGCACCTCCGCACCTCCGCACCTCCGCACTGCAATAACAATGTTAATAGCCTTCGTTCGCTCCGTGTCCATTGCTAACGTACTGCTTTGACTTCGTTCTTTTATAGTTTTACGAATTTAAGCTGCTCATTGTAGATAAAAGTGCTAGCCAAGTACAGCACTGCTGGTGTATCCAGTGTGTATTCTTGTTCGTTTTCAATTTTGACTGTAAGCAATAATTGTGCAAACAATAGTTTTGAGATAAATAAAACCGGCTGAAAAATCTATTGGTTATTTGTTGTTTTATAAAAGGCCTTGACAAAAGTCAAGACAATGTCATTATGTCAGTTGTAGTGTCAGTTTTCAATACAAGATAATTTGTTACAGCATTTAACACCATACCCCAAAAGAAATAATGTAAGTATATTCTTTACATAATATCTAATATGCTTGAATTATTTTGATACTTAAGATATGTCTATAGGTTATTTTTTAAAGATGAACATTTTCCCCTTCTTACATATTATGTAAATATATGTATGTATGGTTAGCCAATAAAGATAGATAATATCTATGAGGTGTATACTTTGACCAATGAGACAACACAACTGCAACATGAGTGTGTACTGTATGTCATCGCAAACATGAGTGTGTTAAGGAACGCGTCGTTCTGCAGTTCCCGCTCAACCCTCCTAGGAGAAACAAGACGACATTTTATTCGTGTATCGTTGTGTAAAAGTTTCGTTTAAACAACTATAGCTCCAGATCGCCACATCATTTTAATTCCGCCAATGGGCGGCGAGCCCGTGCCGGTGTCCTCTCAAACAGTGTTATGTGCACAGCGCGGTATCTATCATCATCTATCAGCGGCGTTTGTTGTGTGCCAGCAGCAGGACTATCATACAGGCACGGACAGAAGGCTCATACTATATGATATTATATCGTTTCACAACACTTCATCAGAGATGATGAAAATCAATCCACTTGACATTATAACGTGTAGTAAGCTATTAGAGGTTAGTCAGCCAGTTCCGCTGTTCTTGTAAAAGTTGTGACGATATTAGATATTAGTTGTTAATGCTCATAATACGTAAACACAATAAGTACAAAACTAACTCATTGACAATATAATTGCATCAGTGTCAGCTTTTGTACGTAGGTAAGCAATATTGCGGAACAGTTCTACTGTGTATCAACTTGGTGTGATCCAGCCACCCGTCACTTTTTGTAACGTTACCGAGCGACGACTGTTTTGTTAGACTGAACTATTATGACGTGATCACAGTCCTTTGGAAACACAATTGGGGATTTGAAAAGTTTAGTCTATTAATGTCATAAACGAATACAAGAAGATAATTTAAATTCTAGGAAAGTGATCAGTCTGACAGTTCCACCACCTCGCTATGCCTAAGGTCATCGATACGGGATTGAATAACCATCGATCTCGTTCAAACCAAATATGTTCGTAACAATCTTCCCTACATCTGTGCTTGTACTCTAGAGGGAGTGTCCGCCATTTCCCTAAATACTCGTAGTATGTTTCGTATTACGTTTGCAGGTAAAGCGAGCAAGCCTGTGTAGCTGGTGCGACATCGCATCGCACAGATTCGCGCGCTTCATATAATATGCATTCAAATCCGGGCGGCAGGCGGCGTCGCGCGGCGAGCGACTGCCGTGCTCGATACATTGGAATAACAATCCTGTTCACCTGTACACGTGAGAGATAGCTGCTAGGACCATGTACAATATAGTTACTATGAGTAGCCCTTTTGCATCTGAGGGGATGTTTACCACTAGTGTGTCATCATTAGAATCTTGCCACCTTATTTTGTAGTATATTTTTTTGTTTCAGCGATTCTGTCGTGTGATCCCGATATTATCTTTTGTAACGGTATGGTATGGTACGGTACGGTATGGTATGGTATGGTACGGTATGGTATACATATTTAATACGTTGGAATGGAACAAACCGCATAACAACGGCTCCATAGAAAAATAAATTCATTAGAAAAGGTCAATATTTGAGCTCAAGATTAGATTTCAAGATAATATTTGATAGCATTTACCTCATTTACCTACCATTCGGTTTTCAAGTATTTGAATGTTATAATTTTGGTCGGGTGATCACCCAGCGATTTGAAAAGAGCCGACATAGTAGTTATTTATTATTTATACGTGGAGCGAAGCTGCTGTGGGTGCATCCCGCCTCAAGTTTGGCGAAATAAACGTTAATAAAAAATACATGTTCATTTAGCTTGACAGAAGAAGGCAGCTGCACACCTCCGCTGAAGCAGAGGTCAAAATAACCTCTACATTGTACTTATTGCGAACTGTGACATGATTGTCATATAAACAAGTAACGTGTTGTAGTTATACCTACATAGCGGAAAGTTTAACTGAATGTAACTTTCGTACGAAGTCGGCTCCTCGGTAAGAGCCGACAACAAAACAGACTCAATGTCGCAGACATTCAAATTGTAATTGCTATTTGTATACTTACAGGTAGCTATTATAGTTAGTTGTTGTGTTTGTTTCCGCGAGTGTCGGAGGGAGGCTCGCGAACTTCTCAACTAAAAAGAAACTTGAATTAAACAATGAATATTACAACAAATCACGACGCGTTCACAACGGTACCCTTACTTAACAAAATATGTTTATTTGTGTTTGTACACAAGTCGGAGGTGCGCGCCTCGCGAACTTAGGAACACCACCCGCAACCTGCGCCACGCACGCCACTGACGCTATTCTCAGCCGTATGCCACTTGTAATAAGACCGTGGCAAGTGTGTCAGTGAAAGTAGTTGTTCGTAAGTCGTAAAGCCCACTAGCACAATAAATAAATAGTTGGAGGTCTAAAGTTGGTGCTGAACTAACTTGAGCACGTCTTCTCGATTTTTCCTTCGCTCGTGAATTATTTACCTATCCCCTTGTTCCGATAGTTGGCAACTCGCGCTTTGGAAACAATATCATTGGGAATTATTTCCATAAATATTTATGTATTTTATGACCGTGAACGACCCTGACCTTTGAACATATCGCTTTGATTCTCTCAACAATGACATTTTGACATTCCCTCGCATAACGATCGAATGCACGACAAGCCCCGACTCTTCATGATGTTTGATTCTACATAATCATGTTAAACATAGAGAATCCCAATAATTCAAAGTCTTGGTAGTTTTCGGCTGTCATACCGACCGGTATGACAGCACAATAGAAAATCTAGATCTAGAACAATAGATAGTCTCATTACGTGGGACTTTAGTAATTAAATACCTACTTAGCGATATCGAATCGATAACAATGTATCAAATTATTTATTTCAATTTAAAGGCACTTTTGATCGTCATTTACAAGAGTAAGAGAGTTAAATCTAGTTGCCCTTTCCTAAAGATAGATTTGTGTGGAGAAGAAAGGGCAAGAAACGTCACAATTAACTTTTGGTTTGGAATTAGGTTTTGTTTCTTGTTATGTAGGTATTGCCACCGACTTCCAAGCTAAAGTTACTTCTTATTTTGTAGTTTTTGAAGGCGGTTGTCTTTTTTGTAAAAATAGCTTTTTATTTTTCAATTTTTAGTGCTTGTGTGTTAATGTTTGAAATCCTTACATAAAGCCCTTTCAAACAATACCTCACACAATATATTTAACTCCCCACTTCCTTCAGTCAGTCATCAACTACACGTATAAACAAAGCAATTTTTTTTGTTACGGCGGTTCCGCTGTGATTTTATAAGGATTTCCGCTCCATATCTCCAAAGTTCATCATTAGATCATGACAATAATCCTATGGGACCTATTTGGAACTATACTCTTTCAAACAAAAAAGAATCATCCGAATCGATTCATAATTGGCGGAGTAATCGTAGAACAAATATACAAAAAAAAAAAACATACGCATCGAATTGAGAACCTCCTCCTTCATTCAAGTCATCGGTGCGTCACGCGTCATGGCGCTGCAAGTACGTAACCGTGAAGCGTTGAGCGCTGACTTTCTGTTCTTTTCAAGACTTGAGACATTTAACATTAATGAAAATTTGCATTTACACTTGCAGCACTTTTTTTCTTGCGTCATGCAAAAGTCTTACGCGCCAATAAAAAATCTTCATACATGGGTTTGAATTGGAAAAAACCATTGTCAATGATGCAATGACAATACGATATTTGATGTCGACTCTAACAACTTGATACTTAATATCGATAAAATAGTCGAGTGTCAAGGCGCTAATACGCTTTCCACTTTACTTCAAATTGGCAGATTATCTTCCCAATAAGCTATACTTATAGTTAATGATGTTCGTCGCGTTGGATCTGACACCGGAGCCGATTCCCTTTGGATCGAACAATTGAGGTACGAGCCGGTTCACCGGTTGTGTTGGATAAGGAGGAAGAATTTTAATAAAACTGCTTGTTTATTTCTTAATACAAATCAAATACCTGCAAATAAAACAACTCACGTATGACCATAGAGTGTCAGTTACCTCCTTGGAGTAAAAAGTATATTTTTCAGATACCACGTCCATGTAACTGGTAGTTTACTGAAGTAGTTAATTGCATGTTCATGAATTGCTTTCCCACAGATTTTCGATGATTGGATTATTTTTAGATAGCATACCGTTCAGATGTTGATGATATTAATAGCAATCTGCGCCCCCCACACGCCGCCACACGCCGCCACAATCAGGCTGCGCGCCCCCCGGGAGCCGCACGAATAAATATCCAAAACATGTTTACGGCCAGTCCTCAAGGCGTTCACAATGTAATTTTCTTCAGCAATCTGTTCGGGAATATTACCGCTGGTATTTATTCCCGGGCTCATTACAGTCGCGGGATCCAATCGCGGGATAAGATTCCCGACGCCGGGATGGCATTGGTCGCGCACTCCCTAGAGTCGAGTTGAGATTTGAGTCGCCAGTTTAACTGGACCTCTCTATCTAACACAATCTAAGAAGCTTCCTCCTTGGTGGGGAGGTCTTGTTCAGCCGGTTGTGAGGTTATGATTCGATATAGCGGTTATTGGAGGCGTCGAGGATACTCCCTTGTGATCGAGGTGTCACAAAATAGTTTTTCCGGTTCGTTTTGCAGTCTCGTCGTGTTATCGTCGGATACGTGTCTCGCTTGTGTACGTGTGTGTGCGTATGCCGTGTCACAGGCGTGCCAGATGCCACAGTCATGGTCGGCGCGACATCAACAGATCCACCAAGAATTATTTTAATAAGTATTGAGTTGTAAATGGGTGGTATCTTACTGCACCGTTACTCGGCCACAAATACAGATTCCAAGGCTGCTACTAAGAAATTCCTGATGGAAAAACTCAATAACACTGTGCCCGACCTTTAAATCGAACCCAAGACCTCTTACTCAGCAGTCCCGTTTTGCGACCACTAGACCAACGAGGTAGTCAAACGAGGCAGATGAATTGGTTGATAGTCATAATTGTTCGTCTAACATGTATATATGTTTAGGAAAACGTAGGTAACCTATACCAACCAACCGGCGGATCTACAGGGTTTCAAAAACTAATTTGAATACGTTGCATGTCTGAGGGGTACCTAACAACCAAACTTTTGCAGTTTGCATTATCTTACATACTTTCACCAAGTTTTTTATAAAAAACTTTGATTTTTCACCTTTCTGACAGGGGTGGAAGTTTCACGGCGATCTATAAAAACAAACTGCTCCGGGCTGGCGAAGTTGGTAAAGTCACGAGCTTACCGGTTCGGGGCGGCTCGGCGGGACTCGGCTCGGCTCGGGCGCGGCACGGACGCGGCCCGGGCACGCGTCCGGCTGGCCGTGACCGGCATGCATGACTTGTTCCCGAGATTCCTTAATGTTGCACCTGACGACATTATTTGTTTAATTTAAATTTAAACGCTGTGTTTTGTTTATCAAATGAAGTGTTTATGTAATTCGAGAAGCTTCTGTGTATAGTTTTAACTTCGCGAGAAAAGATACAGATAGTCAGAAAAATAAGTTACGGGAACGATGACAGGCTACACAGTTATGGTGCTTATTGACCAGCGAGTTACAAACGAACCATTTCTATAAGTTTAAAGCCGAATTTTAGTAGTAAGTTTTGAGTTTGACAGCCAGTAACGTTGTTAAACAATCGTGGCACCTGCTGAGTAGGTGAATCTAACTTTACTGATTTGTGTAAATTAGCCCGGTGTCGCATGCGATTCTCAAATGATACGGTTTTGCAATTGCTTTACTTCAAGTTACAACTCTGACTACTCAAGTAAGGATTTTATCACACATTACTTCGAGCAGTATATAATGCAGATCAGTATCCACATAACATTACTGGTCATTGTAATGTAGACTCACCGTATTCGATGCATTATTCAAAAATGATAATACAAAACGAATACAAAAGACTATCAAAATAAACTAGTCGTTTGAGAGAAAATAGTCCAGAAATACTTTTATGAGGTACTCTAGAGGCGGGACAGGTCTCCCCGAATAATGCTGTCACGGCCCAAGAGGTAATCTCCAGCAAAAGTATGGAAACGGCCGTCTGTACTGTTGTGGAACTTTCACCGGGGGCGCGCCGCGCACTCGCACGGAAAACGTCGCGGTTTTATCCTATTACTTTATGCAGAAAGTTTTTTTTTTAGAAGATATAGATCAAAACGTACTACGCGGTCGCTTATCACAATATAATCAAGTAACAGAGCTTGTATCAATAAATGAGTATTAGTGTTACAAAGGTCAATGTAAGAGCCTGTAACGTATTATGTATTCATGTTGAATTGTTCTAATTTACTCAGACTGGCACACAAAATACTGACAAAATTAACGCATCCGCTGTAACTGTTAGAGGTATACGATTTAGTTGGTCATCACCAGCGTAGCCTTCTTCGGCTATACTGGGGTTGGCTTCCACTATAACAGAATGGAGATGAATACTAGTTTTTTCAGGAGTGAATACATATATTAGATGACTTCAACAACCCACTTACTGGGTAACATGATACTTCTTGTTTAAACTAGATTCAATATTATAATTTTTCTTTACTCTTGTAAATGACGTTCAACAGTGCCTTTTAATGGTCTAATTGAAATAAATGATTTGACTTTGACTTTGACTTGGTAAGACTTATTGTCAGACTTTCGGGCTGCGGACTCCCTGTCAAAGATTTACGAAAATAACTATTTAACGTTTTGGTAAAAAATATGTGGTCACACATCCGCAGACCGATAAAAGTTGCTTATCGTTGATTGATCGACTGAATTACTTAACTAAGAACCCTGTTTGTTATTTAGTTGATGTTATTCACAAATATTGGTATCTATACATGAATCACAATCGCAGCGCGTTCTCAGCCCAGTGCGTTCCATTGACCGCAACTCCGAACTTGTGTTGTATGTACGTGAGCGGCATGTCTCTCGCGATAAATATAAGCGTTTTAAACGCCGCTCCACCCACTTCTTAATTTGTTTGCTGGCCACAGCAGACAGCAGCCGCCTCCCGGCGTCGGCTGTTCAGGTAAATCTTTACTATTTCCTTGTTTGTTTTTCCATAAGCGTTTTTGTGAACTAAGCTTGGTGTACAGAAAATTAATTTATTCATTCAGTTTTATGGTATTTTCAAAAAGTGTCATCACTTACAGTGACGTGGCTGGATAGCTGGGTTACTGTGGCGAGATGCTTGCAGCCTTGCGCTGCCTACATCTAGCAGTGACGTGTTGCGACTGAATGATGGAGATGAAGGCGGGAGATAGTTTTGTTTATCAGTGTGGGGATGCTTACCTGTGTGCGTTATGTTATCAGTTTAGATCAACCAGGTCGTTTACATGTTCTACGAGCTATAGTGCTCACTTTGGTGAACATTAATCTTTCCAGCTGAAGCAGATAGTTAATGCCAGCGTGTGGTCGCGAGCTCGGAATATGAACGAATGTTAGTGAACCTTATGAAACCTTCAGCGAAGGTCGCAATTAATCTTTCAGCACTTCTTGAATATTTCGCCGCTTTTCGCTTGAATTTATAAAGTGGTATCTCCGACATGCTGAAATAAACGGTTTAACACCGTTACTGAGCTACTTATCTTACTTTACACGTATATTATTAATTTGAAGGTCAATAACATTGTAACGGGGGATCTTTGTACTGTAGTTATTACTTGTCAGACACGGTTAGTTATGCCAATCATAGTATAACACGGCTGCGTTCAAAGAAACAAATCTAAAACTTGTACAGTAACCGCGCGAACCAATAGCAATCCTCACTAAATGTTAATTTGTTGAGCTGACAATAGCGTTAGCGAGCGTGTTACTACTTAGTGCCACCGAAAATGTACGGCACTGTGCGCAGTCAAACACAGTGTCACATCTGTACAAAGAAATTAGCTCGCAACTGTGTCATCAGCAGCCGCGTGCACAGTGTCGCTGTGTGCATGTTACCGCGCATCTCGTGTCGTGTCGACTGCGCCCGCATCCGGTTGGTTGGTCTGTGCCATCTGTCAGTACTATGACATCTTTTATGTTATTTTGTGTGAGGTAAGCTTTTTGTAATCCTTTTGAGGTTGTGGTTCATGTAATTGTATGTTAAGATACGAGTACATTAGGGTTGCGTGTCCTGAAGCTGTGTAGCGATGGCTGCATTACCCACCAATACAATCACTTCATTTTCCTAGTAGTGTTTGCTCGTGCATAATATTGGTAATTTATTTTATTATCAGTAGCGCATGAAGCGGCGCTCGATTGCGGCAATATCGGAAGATAGCGTTATATCTGTGTCACTTGTGGCAAATGGCGCGCGCCGCGTGCTCTGCGCAGATAGTCATGTACGATAGCATTCATTAGCAGTATTATGGTCGCAGTAATTGATATTAATTGTTACCATTGATCATTGTGTGTTCACTCTTCAAGTATTCAGCTTGAATTAAATTACAGATTTGATGGCTTTATTTTCACTTTGACTAGTTGAATCAATTCATTAGTATGTGACTAAATCCTAAACTTACCTATGCGCGTATGGATGGCGGAGCCATGCTTGTACGTCTCCCGTGTAGCTTGCTACCGATTCTCAAACAGTTTCCTAACTGTAAGTTATACGAGAACACCTACTTAAATCCTTGCTCACCTAATCACAATGTCGGCCAGAGCTTGTGAACGCGCGGGTTGCAGCGCATAATATGGTATAATCGTGTGTCGCGGACGCGGCGCGCCGTCAGTCCGAGCGGATTAATCTAAACAATCTTAACTAAGTTCAGTTCACCTCTGGGGAGCGCGTCGACAAACACCGGGACAAGATGCAAGCGATCAGCAGGACAAGAAGAACGGACGGACGGAGATACTTCAACAACTAGCTTTTCTTTGGACGTTAATATCAGTACATCAGTGCATCTTGAAAGATGAAAACCGTTCTTAGTATTACCAGTACTCGAAGTCGTAGTTGTGTTCGTTTCTTACAAAATAGCATTTCCAAAATACACCATCAAAATATAATGTGGAACAGCTTTTTCCACCATTTTATAGTTAGTTATATTATACGATGTTTGTATCTTAAAATATATACGAAGTGAATTAAAATTCAGTGGGTATGTATCCGAGGCTGAGTGTCTTGCTGGGACAGTGAGCTCGGTATGTTTAAGTAAGTACTTATTACAAATTAGCTACTCTTTTCAAGTATAAATAAAACAATTAACTTCACGTTAGTGACATCCGCTTCCGCACGTAACTTAAGTCGCGTCTGAAGCCGTTATTGCGGGCAACGGTTCAGCGCACCTGGCCGGCACTCGGGAACTGATGTTAAACAACTATTATGGGCCGGCTCGCCCACGTGCTTGCCCAGCCCTGCCCAACTATCTAACGCAAGACTGCAAAAAAATTGCATTTTAAGTTATGGCAGGAGCGAAAACTGATTAAAAATATCTTCTGTCTCTTATTGATACAACACTTTACAAACGTGGAACGTCAGAAATTAATCTTGGTAATGTGCTTCCTAGTTGCTATCATGAGAAAGTAAACAAGTTGATGGTATTCAATGACGTTTTTATAAAACCATTTTATTTAATTATTTCCTCAAAATACACCATAATGTAACGATGAGTGACGTGGCGCAACACGCATAAATCTAATAACCCTACGTCTAGACGCGGCGCGCTCGCCGGGCGCGGGGCGCGGGGCGCGCACCACTGCGACGATGCCGCTCAGGTGATGTGTTACACAGGCACTCGACTGAGCTCTCCCTACCCAGCTCCCCGCTCTGCTAAACGCTCTTACACATCCACGATGTAGTTGAGTTCTGCAATATGCGGGTTGTAAGAGGCTCACGTTAACATGCAGCATACGACACACACACACACACCACACTCATAAATTTTATGATTAAGAAAAAGTAGGCGTCCCTTAGAATCACAACTTTGAGAATTCCTTGCTGATCGGACACGAGCCCGAGCTTGATGTCCTAGGTTCGGTGCCCAAAGTCTGTGAAAGTAAAAGAATATCTCCCGGTTAGTGGCCATAGCATCACATAACATGGAACTAAACAACATCAATCGCCAACAAATATAAGAAGTATTTGCATTGTTACTCGTACATAGTGCACTCATAATAAACGCATCCTCTTCGTGGTTCGTTAGAGTTGTGAATTGTGCCACTAATAACGTTATAATTCGTTTGTTTAACGGAACCCGCACGGAAGACCTCAGCTATTTACATGACAAAGACTAGATTGTAACGTTCTACAGGATTGCTTCAAAGATACAAAATTAAAAACTATTTTATATTCATATCTAATATCTTGCCTTCCATAAAATATTGAGTTGAAGTTCCAGTTTCCATTAAAAATATATATATATTTTTGATGAAACCCTGCGCAATATTTACTGCAATTTTCTCCGTATTGATCAACTTTAAATTAATTAAACAATCTATACATTATATAATATTTGAGTTTTTAACCTTAGATTTGAAAATATGATTAATTTACAATGATGTCACAGTTCGTAGCATTCTCGTAGCCGGGTCTACGAAAACCGTAGCACGAGGCTACGAGTTTATGTAATTAATTTTAATTTATTTCGTATTTATTATGTGTTTATTTGAACTGGATTTATATTTTATTACAGGAAATATTATTATTTTCAGTCATGATAGAATAAGGTAATGGGCTTAAATTACGAAGAAAATGTTTTGTAATAAAGTGGGTGGGTTTTTTTGCTGAACCGTAGCACGTCAGTACATTGATTTTGAATTTAAAGTATATAATGTTGTCTCAATATTATTAAGAGCTACCTACACTGAAAGCATTATTTCCTGTTGGTACTGCTGCAGTATAATGTTCCAATCTCCAGATACCATCTTCAGTATTATTAGCTAATAAAGCTGGCCAGTGCCGGGTGACCGCGCGGCGGTCGTTCGTCAGTCGTCGGCGCCGCAATGAGACGCGCCCTATATCACCGCTAGCAATTTAAACGTCGGCTCGCCTACTCGCCCGAATAAATTCACCAAAGTGTCAAACAAGCGGACAACTTTCGCACCTGGGCTTATGGCCGCACACCGGCCGCGCCGGCGCAACACGCGAGCGAGAGCGACGGCTTTATCATATACAAGCTTCCGCCCGCGACTTCGGCCGCGTCA
This sequence comes from Hoplodrina ambigua, assembly GCA_949774945.1. Classification (NCBI taxonomy): domain Eukaryota; kingdom Metazoa; phylum Arthropoda; class Insecta; order Lepidoptera; family Noctuidae; genus Hoplodrina; species Hoplodrina ambigua. Next base: position 157,012 of record OX458979.1, read on the forward strand.
TACTTCATATCTCCATACAAACTTTGGACCCCCGTTTCATTCCCTTAGGAGGTGAATTTTGTAAAATCTTTTCTTAGCGGACGACTACTAACTATGAACTATTTCCCTGCCTTTCATGTTTATACGTGAAGCGGTTATCGATATTTCGTGATGAGTGAATGTGACCTTTTGCTTTTATATATTTAAATACACTCTTTGCCCTTAAACAAAAGTATAAAATGTATGGTTTTGTAGGAATATAATAAAAGAAGTGTCGCTTTTTTCTGGGTTAATGAATAATGCCGATGTTAGTTTGACAGTTCAGGAAGCACAATGATGTGCACAATGATTGTATTATTGACATTGTTATTACAACCGTTGTAATACCAGTTTGCATTTATTAAATAATGATTTGTCTTATATAAACATAGTGGCCTCATTATAGCACGTGAGTAGTCGCTTCATGCTGTGACTTGTGGCGTCGGTCAGCCATTCAAAAACACCTTAGTTGGAAGCCATCCACAAAAAGTAGCTCCCGTGCGACGCAGCGACTGTTTTTAAGAAAACTACCTCCAAATTACAATCAGGAGCAGTCGAGTCTGATGAACAGTCGTAGCTTTAATTGCTTTGTGGAGTCAAATAAGAACTTGTTCCCGGGATGAAACCGCAGGATGCGATGAGGTCAACCGTTGTCGGTTAAAAAGTAGTCAAACTTACCTGACATATAATTGCATTTATTCTTATTAATTTTGTAAGAAAACTAATAAATAAAGCAGAAAAAAGTTGAACCTAAACATGTTATTTAGTGAATCTATTTTAGACGTTCATCATTTAGAGGGAGAAACGTAATCTGTAGCCCATTTGTTGGATTTTTATGCAATATGATAGACGCCATTATTTGTCACCCCTCTTTTATTGAAAATGGTAACGGAAAACATTGTGAGGAAAGCTTTTTTCATCTTCGATATTTCGGTACTAGAATTGGAGACACATCCACCGGCCCGTAGTGAGTGTGCAAAATCACAACCCACTACTTACAGAGGTCTAAGTCCTAGGTACAATATACCTACATTGATAGTTTTATAGACTTAGTAGGTGACATATACATAGAAGAAGCAATAGTAATAGCAAGTGTATACGGCTCCTCTGCCAAAACGTCGAAGTTTATCGCAAAATCAAACAAGTAAAGTGAGTGCAATTGGCGCGAGTGTGACAATAAAAGTCAGTGAGACAGTGCGCGCGGCCGTATTCTGGCGTGTGACGTCATCGTCGCCAACGATGCATTCCGGGAGCGCAGGCATAGGGTAGTGATAGCTAGATACGTATTCGATACAGCCTGAGTATTCCATTGATTAGTAGTTTCGGTTGAATAATGTGAAATGAAATATTTTAATTTCGTTTATTAGTTTTTGTAGTACAGTCTGTTATTCTTGATATTGAGATTGACTCATTGACTCTGTGTGAATAGCCATTACCATACCATTGAGCTATTTCGTATGTCTACCTAATTGATTCCAACTCGCGTGATAAAATCAATTGGCGTTATTTATCTGGTTGGCAAGTTGCACACCGGAATAAGGCTCATAGCTGCACAAAGGAGTTCTAACTTCGCTCATTAAAGAGTAGTTCGCACGAGCGGCGCCAGGATACCAGCCTAGTATTAAACGTACATCCTGCTATTAGAAGGTTATTTTATTGACTATGATTACCCGTATTGAGTAAAGTGGTATGTTCGGAACATTGTTTTTCTATTCCATTCTAGAGTGTCATCCCTTTCTTGGGAAAGCCTTTTCCGAACTTTAAATCTATCAATCATTTTAATCTATAGTTTGGGGAGACCCAAGTATAGCAAGAAAGTCTTGCAGTTGATGTGATGATAACGATGAATGTAAAATACTCGAAATTAAACTAATGTTGTATGCGTAGAGTAAGGGTCTAGAAAACATTTCCACAACTTATCTCGTGGAAAGCATTGGCATTCTTGTCAATTAGACGCGTTTAAAAGCCACTCAGCTCTGTGAGTGAGTTCACATGTGCGGAATAAGGCTGTCTTTACTTAGGCACCTGGCTCTAACTAAAAACACATTCACAAATTGTCTGAAACCCAAATATGGACAAAGGCGGTTGGCGCATGAGCTGTGTCCGCACACCGTCTATAAGTTCTTTTCAGAATTGTCAGAGAGATAATATATATATATTTTTAAAAATATTGTTTATTATCGTAATATGAATATTTACAAGCTTAATAATAAAAACAAAATAAATAAATATTTTTAAATATTTTGTAAATATTTGCGATATTTCTACCTCAAACAGACAGTGCCGGAAACACTGAAAAGTATCAAAGCGAGGATAAACCGACACTTGTAATTGCTGACGTCACAGACATTAACGAGAATAATATCATGAGGCGCATGCGACGTATGTATGTACTTTATTCATTGACGTTTTTAAATTGGGTAGTTCAATCCTTTAGCGGTTAAAAATCTCTCAGCGGATATTCTATGAGAATAAATGCTCAAACAAACTCGAATGTTATGTATTATAGTAGAACATTATTTCGAACAAAAAATAACCAATCAAGATTGAGTCAATTGATACTTTGAGCACTCGAACCAATAGCTCGCCACCTGATCGTAATCCCAATCTCAACTAATTACCATCGGCAACTGTTGCCAATTAAACTGCGTCGCAGAGTTGTTCTTTGCTTTATTAATGATTTATAGCCGCGGCCTGCGCGCGCCCGATAGCGGATACCGACGAATTAATAACTAAATACTTATGTCTCGGCTGACCGTTGAGCTGGGAGCTGGGAGCTGGGAACTGGGTGCTGGAAACTTGTCGACCACTGGGACGTGCGCGAGTTGTGCACTGTGTTTGTGTTAGGCGGGTGTTTAGATTGCGGAAGAGATAGCGGGAAGTGAAACAACTATGTATGCTATGTAAATTGTAGACTCATAATCATTATAATTATTCTGATATACGTTCAGAAAAAAACTGTTTTACTATATTTATAAATATGACCTATATTTCCCGATTAACATTAATTTACATTTATTTTTAACTAGACGTAATAAATAATCTCCCATTATTTTGTAAGTTGGTACTACAGGTACTACTAAGGAAAACAACATGACGAGACAAATTCCTAGAAACCATCAGTTAGTTTTCAATGTCCAAGTCCCCATTATAGGTACAAAGATTTTCATCGTTCGTGGAACTTAGTATTATTAGTTTAAGTTAAGATATATCAAGTATTTGTCTGGCCAGAAAATTATAAAATAGAAAGTTAAAAGATATTTGTTCTATTATTATTCCCGTGTTAAACTGTACCAAACGAGCCAAAATAATCAAATTAAAAAATAAAAGCAGGAACATCCACAGTGTAAGTGAACACATTGATTTAATTAGCACATATTATCCTCACGATGAAATGTAAAACACATCTTATGAAGTGTATCCTCTTTGAAGTAGGTTAAACGTCCATGAAATTAATTTCGTTCCCGCTTCTGGCTCGCGGCTATTTTGAAATGACTGCACCCCGCGCAGCGCTTAATCGGGCATTATTTAAATTTGTATATATTTTGGGGCTATTTCTAACAGATATTGCCTATAGACACGCATATTGCGTTGCGATGGGGATCCTTGATAGAGTTATGGGTTGGTTTACGTTGTTTGGCGAGGAAGCGGTTGTTTTACAACGGGGCAATCATCCCCTAGTTATTTTGATCGCTGAATTAAGTGAAGGAGTAACATTGTTTGAGTCAAACTAGCGAACGAAACCAAAGTTATTAAAACTACTCCACCCTCTGTCTCACGCGTACTCTCAACATTACTGTTTACACAACTGATACACACAAAGTGCAGTTTTGCATCCTCGTCAAATTCAAAGAAGTAACTATGCTAGTGTGTTCTAGTAGTTATTCTGCGATTTGGGCAGAGATAACTCTAGCAAAACAACAGATCATCTAAAACCGAACGAAAACTAACCCGACTTAATAAACAAATATATAGATTTACATAATAGAAGTAGGTTCACGTGCTATTATTTATTAATGTCTCAGTATTCATTATTATAAACTTAGTTGTTACAACATATTCATTAACGCTTCCCTGCTAGCGCGACTCGCCGCCAGCCGCCAGGCTGCACCACGGAGGGAGGCAGATAGGAGGGTCCTCAAATTTGATAACTGTCTTGTTGTCGAAGAAATTGAAATCTTCACTACGTACAGCTGCGAAGAAATTAATCTGTAGGGAGCCCATGTGTGAGCTGTGAGACGTACAACATGCTGAATATTAAATTGCGAGGTAAATATTGCAGGTGTACGTTTTGCGTAGCGTTGACGCTGAACAGATTTATATTAGTATAAAAAAAATACTTTTATTAATAAAATACTTTTAGAAAGCGGTCAAGTCGGTCTACTGTTGACTTTGTATCGATACCATTAATAATTAGCATCGTATCAGTCAGTGATGGCACTACGAGCAATCACGAACAAGCATCCTTCTTATAATGAACCGATCAGCCTATAATGTTGTGAATTAGATTTCCTGTTTGAGAGAGGGAGTGGGCCATGTCACGCGCTCTCAGGCTGTGCTAGTAGATGTCACTGCATATTGTTTGCTTCCATCATAGACATATCCTGGTCACAATTTAGATATCTGGCACTTCTTCTTCCAAACTTTAAACTTCATAGATAACAATAACACCACTACACAGCTTATATAACAGGAATGGATTCGTTTATAAATAGTTCCACAAGTATTATCGATTCAGTGATAATTAATAAATGTATCTTAGTAAGTCGGGACCGAGCGGGAATCGGGAATAAAACCGGGATTAGCGCAGAAGCGACGGCGAGGGATTAAGCAGTACCTAGTTATTAAATAAGTTGGGCTGGTTCACAGCCGCCCAGACAGACTATACGATCATAAACGAGCTCGTACATGTTATAGCCGTTACGAGCTCTACTTGTGTTGGCTGCGGCTATTATTAATTCAAATAAATGTTTAGTTTATAGTGTTTTCTATAAATAATTTGATCAGCTTAATAACTTTTTAATTGGAGATATTGTCTTCCAAGTTTTTGAATGTTATAATGTCTGAATGTCCTGTACTTTCTTGAGGTCGGGATCCGTCATAATCATGAATTGGATCAAACATTAGCAAATGTTTGCGTTTTGTTATAGCGTCACCGACACGCGTATCCTACATACTCAACTAGAGCTACTTTTTCAAGTTTATGTTAAGAATCGTTTATTTCGACTAACCAAGCAAGTAGAAAACAGAAGACGGAAATAAAATTAGAAACAATACGATCACAACCCTATACCTACATAACACACTCATTAGGCTTCGATTACTCATTAAATAAACCACACAGCAATGGTTCAGGTACTGACTGAGTGTACTACGTGGAGTTTCTTGCTCGCTTCAACTTTCTTATTGACTGACCGACTCCTTGACAATTCCAAAGTGACTGTAAATGGTTTTATCGAATTAAATGCTTTGACTTTGACAGATGAGCCTCTGCACGGACACCCCCTAGGGGCTTGAACCTGCGCGTCAAGGATTCTTTTTTGATCATAAAGGATTATTTTTGCAAAGTTGTATAAGAACGGTCTCACACCAACTCTAGCGGGCATCCCTGATGCGCTACAAAGACAAAAAGCGTTTTTCCTGCATGCAGCGTTGCAATGTTTGTTGATGCATATAAACATATGTATGTGAGTATAAAATAAATACCTACTCATTAAAGATTCTTAAAGTTTTACATGATATTATTAGTCAGCTGTATAGACAAGTCATCACAATGTTACACTCGGTCCATCAGCTGGATATCACTCAGTAACATGATATTATTTATTAACGACAGCGCAGCGGCTATAACAAATCTGAAGTGCTCAGTATAATTTATATCTGTGTTTATATCTTAATATTATCACTTTGTATTCGGGGCTAAAAGATAATTACCACTTGTAATGTATTTATCTTACTTAAAAGCGAGTAATGTTAGTAATTTCTTTATTTAAATACGCCCGAGGGAGAAATTACGAGGTTCTGCAAAATAAGGCTCGTTTCAGATGGGACAGTAATGTTACCCACAATACAAAACAATCAAACTTTTCACACTGTACAATAATAATACTTGCTACAATTAAATGGTATCGATCTCCAATGAAAATCGGATCTAGCTTGCGATCTTTTGTAGCCAAGCCTTAAATTTATCTAAGAATTATATTATAATTGTTTTGGGAGGATAGCGCTTAGCTTGACGTTAAGCGATCAATCTGCGGCTTATCTTGCGGACAGAACTAAACGCTACCTCGGAGTATTGACTACTTATACTTCGAATCAACTAAGCATACCTACACAGCATATTATTCTACTGGCTAATTTATAACTAAACGTGGTGGTCATCGCGTGGTTTGTAATGGCTCGCCTGAGACAATCCTGAGAGAAAATCTTAAGGCAAAGAAACAACGTTAAAAGGAAATCAGTCCTTCAATATTTAATTTTATTAAAAAGAAAAACTATTTCAGTTCCATTTCCATTAGCATACGTACTAATATTGTTAACCTAGTCTAATTCCTAAACATATTTTACTACATGATTTACTCGGTGTAGGTACACACGCGAGCGCTCAGAAAGCAATACGAACAAAATATAAATCCGATTATGATTAATTCGGCAGCACTCCACGGACAGAGCGGCTTACGGACGGAGACAGTGCTTTAAAGCGCTATTTTACACATTGGGTTAAGTCAGAAGGTTCACGTTAAAATGGTTCACTTAAACTGTTATAAGAAAAAGTATCGCTGTAGAATGAAAATTGAACATGCTTATAATTAGTTGTAAATTTTATTTTCTGTAGTTTTAGTGCTATAGTTATTTTAAAGTAATATAAATTGTTTTAAAATGTTATAGTACCTTAGTACGCACGTATCACAACAGGTTTGTCTATGATTTTTCATCTGTCAGTAAACAACAATTGTCAGGTTTAAATATGACAGTTACTGTAAGGAGTGGTACTTCTGATTTCCTCATTACAACGTGTTCACAGAACACAGTTTTACGAGGTGACAATTGCGCTTTAATTTGATCGAATCGCTGGAGAGTCGCCCCTTGTTTATTGGGCACGAGTGATGCAAGCTCGCCAATTGTACTCCAAGGCTTATCAGCTGAGAACGGTTCGTGATTTTTTAAATCCTTCGTTACTGCACTGTTCTTTTGTTTCGCTTTCTTTTTGAAGGCAGAGAGCAAATAGAATTTTGTTTAAGTAGCAATCAATTGTCTGTTATTCTATAATTTAATTAATTTTATTGGGTTCGTTGACCTGATTGCTATTTAGGTGTTTTGTCAATTTATTGTAATTATTTTAGAAAAATCTTGACTTCGAGGAAAGAGTATTAAAGTTTCTAAATAGTTAAAATATCGGAAACGGAAAAGGTTACAAGTAGTAGGTGAAGTGGGGCTGTGGGCGAAGGTGATGGGTGGCCTAATTATAATGACGTATCTGTATATATTATTATAATATAATATAATGTAGGAAAAACATTCTGTTTTAATAAATGCAAATGAGTCAGAAGCCATCTTTTTCATGTATTAACGTAACATCCTTTTGTTCATTAATTATATACTTTCTTTATACATGTTACGAAAACTAGTGCACCGACTCAACAGCCTCACTCATTGTTATACGGGAAACAATTAGCAAATAAAAACTCTTCCAACCTGTTTATAAATTGTTTGGTAAACAATTTAATTAAGTATGAATGATGTCGTCGCCATAGCGACCGGTATTCAATGGTCAGAGAGTTATTAAATAAGTTTGGAGAAGTTTCCTCGGTTCGCGAGTACTTTACAAGTTTTCATTTATTTATTGCCGATTTATACAGCAGCGAGACGTAATGTGGGACCCGAGCCGTACTCGCGAGCTTCATGGAGGTGATGTTGTGTTGTTGTGTGCTGGAAGAGGTAACTTCCACTCGCTTTCGGTTAAGTTTGAGATCGAATCTTGAAGGGAATTGATTGATTTAACTGATAGGCGTTTAGAGTTCGTCGTCGTGGATACGAAGAGAGTTAGAGTCTCTTTTGACAATGCTTTAACACAAAACAAATTGTATAACAACAACATGACGGCATTATTATAATCTTTTGAATAAAAAATTGAGCGATTACACTTAATTAAATAACATCAACTGAATAAGTAGAAAACATTTTGCCTCGCACATAATTTTTCCTGCCTTGATGTTTATCTGGAGAACGTAACAGCTTTGATCTCTCTCCAAGTGTCGAATACTCTTATTATACAGCTGGGTATTTGAATCAAGTTATATTGGGATAAATAACTGTAAAAATTGGGCGATCGGAGGTATTAAAATATTAAACAAAATATTCAACACACAAATCGTATTCTATGATGTAAAAGTCACAGCCTTTATTTCAATTAGACCATTAACATGCACTTTTGAACTGTCAAGGAGTCGATCAGTTAGTCAGAAAGTTGACGCCAGTTGCTTGATCCAAAACGGAGGTGGGCCTCTATGGAGGACAAACTCCACGGACGCTCTAGTAGTGTGTGCTATAATCACGTAATTAACTACTCGTATGTTTTCTTGGTAACTGACTCGATTAAAAACTACCTCAGTATAACGAACTCCACATTATAATTTGAGCTGAACGTCGTGAACTATGCAAGTGGCGCCATCTGTGGGCCGCCGTCAAAATGCAACTTATTGAAGTTTCCAACAAATATGTAGATTGGATCCGACGGACGGCGAAAAAGACAAAGACAGTTAATATAATTTGAATACTTAGAAGTTGATCCTCCGCGTGGGTAGGTGAGTAGCTACCGATTGGGACAGTTTGAGGGTAGCTCCTTGAAAAGGTTTGAGCGAGCAGGTTGGGCAAAGTTGCCAACGTAATATAACATGTTTACGTAAAGGGATGGGATTTTTTCTTTTTTGTTAATTTAACTTTATACTACCTCTGCTAAGGAATAAATTTCTATGTCTATCTCTGCTTAGTATATATTCTTCGAATATTTCCTATAATAATTAACCTAATTATTTTACGAGTATGTATATCAGCGCATATAATTAAGTTATTCACATAGAGAGTGTGTCAACAAATCATAACAAGTTACATGATTTTCAAATCCCTTTTTAATGTTTTATTTAAGTACGTCGATGCACCTACTAAAAAGTTAGATATATTATTACATACAAGCACAGAAACAAAGCTCTATATTCCACTAAAAAAACCTAGCTATCGTCCTCAAATGGGAACATGATGTCACCTGTGCCTGGCTATGCCCCGCGCGGCGGCGGACGGAAGTTATTCAATGAAGGCGGCGTCACAGCGCCACACGCCCGCGCGCCTTTTTACACTCACACGCCTCACCGGCTTAGAGCTAATTAATTGCTTGACTATTGTTAGGTCTTCGGTTGGAATACTCGTTCATATGAGATTTGTCAAGAAAAAAGAAATGTTTGGCATTACAAAGAGTACGTTTGAGATAATCGTGTTTAAATTCGTAAGCGATTATCAGCCATTAATTTCTTCCATTCCATTAATTCTGTCTTTTCTTTCTTATTTTTTAAAAACTTTGCCCAACACTAGGAATTTGTCCGGTTTCGTCGCTGTTACAAACATATAACTCACGTACACAAACGGCATTTTATTTCACTATTTCTTCTTTTTTTACTATTAATAATTTTATTATTGTTCGGATGTTGAAAATCAAATTAACCTCCTACTTATCCAGCATATTCCCCGATGTTTTAAATTAGCAAATATCTACCATATTTGCAAATAATAATTGATAATGGATTATTCTATATCTATTATGATCATCATGTACAGCCAGTATAACACCAAATCCATCAAGAATAATACATACTTTGCAAATACCAACATATATTTGTATTTTTTTATTTTATTACAAATTCAACCCTCAGCCAGACCTTTCAAGTAATATTTCAGCTATGCTCAAATGACGTAGGAGCCTGGTATCTCATGTTATATTACTGAGTGAATATCTAGTATCATTATTAGTACTAATCCAGTTACAACTGGTTCAAAATAGATCTGACAGTTAATCACAACTCGAATTAGTATTTAGCAGCACAAACACACGGAGCTACTTTATTACATAATGTTGCCATGATCGCTGAGAGAGGAACTACTACTCGCTGAGGGCGAACTTTTAATTGGTATAGACGTACGGAGCGAAACAATACCGCGTACACAACATTATAGTCATTCATTACTTCCTTGTGCTGTCATTTTGCCATTTAACGAACGTACATAATTAAATATTTTAGTTTTTTATTTTTACTAGTAACAAATCACTTGTTAGTGTCATTAGTTTAGCAGACAGGTGGACGTTGCAGTTACTACATACCTATAAAAATATAATAGATCAAGTCTTACAAAAGGATCAGGTCCGTGGAGCATCGTCTCCTGCTTCACAGCCGTGTGACAGTTTCTCTATCGATACCTACCTAAGTCGTACCTACCCAAGGTAGGTAATAGGGTAAACTATTATTTGCTGTGAACCGCACCGACATTCTCGATAATTTGGGACACAAGAGGCCCTTTTTGTAATGTATTACATACATATATGTACTAGTGTCGTCCATTGTTAGAAGTGTTCAAGTGTAAGACGAAGGTTCGTGTCAATGCCGTCCACAAGAATCATTTGATTTAGGCTCTACAAATACTTGGCGCTACGTATTATCTGCGTCTCGTGCCGGAGGTACATACCACTCGTTTAATTAAAGGTAATCACCGGCTGTCTGTGCTCGTCGAGCTCCCCCGGCTCTGTGCGCTACGGATGCAATGCAACGTGACACGTTACAGTTACTTATTGCTGTTGGCGCACTATTACGTAGATCTGATATGTATATACCACTTGTGGAAACGAAAGCAGTGGAGGGTTTACTTGCTCGGTACTTGCGACATTTATATTATTTTAGGAATATTCTCAAGCGCAGGAGCGCCGCCCGACTTGTTCGCTTATTATCTACCTATGTATCTTGCACAACTTTAAAGATAAACCTTGATGTTATCTATATCTCCGCGATACATCACAAGCATCTTCGTTTATTCAACTTGGAAGAATCTCAGATCCTGAACTCGCAATCTGTTACCACGTTTACTAAAAGAAGTTTTATAAAAATAAAATGGCGCAGTTCAAACTAACGTTGAAGAAGTTTCTGAGTTTTAAATTAAGATACAGCATCCTCTTATACTCGTTTCTCACACAAAAATAAACATGTGATTATAATATTTCTCATTAAAAATATCAATGTGTGCGCCTTCTTCATACGTATTTCTAATATTACGCACATAATAAACATTGAGCCAGTGGGGCCGTGGACCCTCCCCGGTTGCCATGGAGATGGCGACAACATTCACGCTTTTTCGTGTAAAAATTATAAGTCGCACATGAATACTGATCGCTAGGTAACGAAGCCTCGAACAGGCATACAAACACACACACACAAACCCAAATACTCAGGCAAATAGAAAGGTATCAATATCATTTCTTATGACGTACACGAGCGAGAATAAGTCATCGATTTGTAAAGCCATGTGCCGCTCTGAGCGACAAATTGAAACGCGTGTTTGATATTGTTGTCCTTTGATTTAACCGCAAGCATTCCTACATACAATGCAGGCAGCTTCAAGCTTCAGTATATCTCTTATATTCTATAGGTGTAGATATACATAAGTACCTCGATGACATGTATCATATGGGCCAAACTTTTGACTTTATTTGGCGATTCATTATCTCTTTTAAAATCGAGGCGTAACGACGTGTGAGGCTGATTGTAGTAAAGTGTTGGTGTGCACTGCTGACGCTGCAGCCAGTCGCGCCGGCAGCACGTCAGCGAGACGCCGTTCATATCTACGAGACTTACCTACACAGATTATTTGGAGCCACGACACCACAGGTGTCAACCAAAAGTTGATAAAAAAGAGCAGGTACCGAAGAGATCAGTGTGTGTTGGTCACTTGTAACGTAGACCGACTGTCTCATGACGGTCTCGTGTCAGCTGGCTGAGGGTGGCGCAGGAGCGGTCGTCGTGAAGATGCTCGCGGGTGCGTGCGTTCACCACGCAACGTGTTATTGGCTGAGTGATGATAATATTTACGAAACTTGCTTTACTAATATTCATTTTCTTTAAAACTCCAAAATTCTAGAAGAGAAATCAATTATATCGAAGTAAAACTTTTATAGTGTGGATGTAAAAAACTTTTGTATCCTTCAAGATTTCAGCCATTTCTAACACTTCCAAAAGTTAACGATTATTAAGCTGCTGCTGTAGATTAATAGCGCTTAAGATGTAGATTGAAATAAAACTTGGATCAAATTATAGTTTCATAAAAGTTTCTGAATAAAGATTTATGGAAATTATACTAAGGAATTTGAAATGATTATTTTGTGTCTTGGCAAAATGTTGGACTCAAATTACAGGTTTTGAAAACTGGCAAAAAACAACATTATTAAAAAAAATGTTTTTTTTCAGATCGCCGTTCTTCTAGCCCTCAGTCCGAGACGACCAAGTATCGGGTTTCAATCGTCCCCCCTCACCCCTCCCTCTCTCTACATGTCTCTGATAGTACTCCTAGCCTTGTAGGACTTGCCGAGTACCTAACATGCTATATTCAAAACTGACCTGACTTGAGCAATCTGACCAAAGTTTAGTACCGAATCATATTCATGACATTTGATACATTTGTCTGTAATACCTGGCCTACTAATAATATGTCTGATTAGGCCCAGTCTGTTCTTACTCTCATGAGATTTATATTTGACAAACTACCTACTCGTTATCAAATTAGTTTGTAAATTACTTAAACAATGTTAATAGGTATTAGCTATTATGAATAATCGTTAACTTTGGCTGTAATATTAATTAATATACGTTTAGGAACTTGCTCCAGCTTTGAAACACTAAGCAGTACTGAGCGTGATAACATTTCAGTGACGCACGGTACTCCTAATTATAAACTCAAAAAATCTCAAAGGAAAAGCTTGAATTTTAGAAACATAAATAACTAGTACTTTAGTTCTGTGTATTTTGTTCTTATCATAATGCTCATAATAATTAACAGACTACGGAAATTAGCAGAAAAGAAAGCCAGAAAGAAAGCGCGCTGCTAGTGTGGAGGTATTATGAAAAAGATAAGTTTCTTTGTTTCAGAATGCTCGGAAAAATAATGTACATTGTACGTCTGAGCGCTCCAGAACAACTTCTTAGATATAAGTTGATCTTATTTTTATTATTTTACTACAACCGGGAGTACAAGCAAAGAATGGACCGTCTTCTTTTTACCATTCCACTCAGAGAAATAATCCCTCACTCACTAACATAACATTTAAGATTTTGATAATAAGTAGACGTGGGATGGTAGTGATCACAAGGAGCTTGATCTTAGCTTTGAAACGAATATCTGTCCATTAGACGTTATCGATAATATTGCAAAACAGCAGTACCTATTTCAGAGATTGAAATAGCTTCGTAGAAATTACAAGAGAAACCCTCTGTATGCAGTTTAAGCTGAATAAAAACCGGCCGCAACATCAAAGTAAGCCCCTATCAATGATTCACTGCCATCCGACGTCCACCTACGTACGCTGTAACAAAAAAGCCGTTAAAATAAACGACACAACTTCACCAGAGACAATTAAAAATAATTGAATCAAACCATTCCTAGTTCACATAACCGCACGAGGGCCGAATGGAAACTCCAATTCACAATTTCAGACTTTGAATTTGGAGCCATCGGATGCGGAGCACTATGTCAGTGGTATACTGGCACACCGAAGTCCATTTAGAAGTTTAACTAAGCCTCCAAGTTGTCTCTCAAAGTGTACTATCTTAAGATAGGAGAGGACGTTTTATGTTGTTAGTTGGTATTGGATCGCTCCCAAAATATACAGTTTTAGTTACAACTTCGATTATGAAGTGTTGTAAATTTTGAGGATCATGACTTCCTTGTTCCAAACTTTGAACTGTTTTCTTGAAGGTGATGGACCAAGCCAACGAGTAAATATAGTAAGCGCTCCACTTACTGTATTATTATTCATTTATTGACCCAATGATAAATAAGTTTACACATAATAATATGTTTCCATCTGACTACTACTTACACTATCATAATTATGTATCCTGTGCAAAAAGAAGTAAACAATTAAATTAATTATCGTAACTACCAGATCATGTTTATGCTAATGTACAGTAATATTATTATACTCAGACACACGAAAACTATTTATACTTTCGCAAGAACCACAAAGAATGCCTCAAAATATATATGAATAATATTGTTCAAAATGCCTTTTATAGAACTGGATAAACACCAAATTATAATAGCAATGTTTTGTACAAACAAATGTTCATGTGTGAGTATAAAGTTCGTGATAACCGCCCACGTCCCTCTCAGACGGTATCAGACGAGTACGTAAACTAAACTAAATTAACAATTTTTTTTCAATAGGCCACGCGTGACGATAAAACGAACTGCTGCGATGAGTCGTAAGTACCGTGATGATGCGATGACGTGGCGAATACGTGGCGAATACGTGGCGATTACATTACGATCATCTTAGAGATGAGTTAAGAAAACAATTGACTGAGGAAACGCACTTCAAAAAATAAAATCCTTATACTAGTCTAGCCTTATCCTAAGCCTTATCCTAGTACTAGTTGATAAGCCAAACACATTCATAATACTTGTGTATTTTTGATAGTCATGAGACGAGGTGCTCGTGCATAAGTACATGATATTGTAGGTACATGACATGTAGTGAAGTAAGTTGCCGCCCGTCGCTAACATTTTGATTGTTCACGCTCGTAGTATTGAGAGCGGTTTATGTCCAACATTCAGCTAACTTGGAGTCGGTAGTCACACACATGAAGTACTACCCATTTAAGCGTCCAGTTCAAGTTTCACTGATAGGTAGTTAATAGAAATTGACAGCGATCTGTCGTGTACACGAGCGCGCGAATGAAATGTGACGTGTACTCGATGCATTTAAAAATTTATAATATTTGTTTCACACTTTCACCATCATTTCAGCCGAACGACATCCACTGCTCGATAATTTAAAATAAGTTTTGTAGAAGCATGTTAAAGATGTTTATCGAAGCAACCGTGCAAACTTTCTAACAATGTTTACATTTTCTACTTCCTATAAGATACAGATCGCATAAAAATTAAGGGTGTCCCAATAAAATGGTAACGGCGTGTTTGTTCCCGGCGCCGACGTGTTGCGGCGCGTGGCGGGCGGCGTGCGGGGGGCGTGCGGCGGGCGTGCGGGGGGCGTGCGGCGATAATTAGTAATGCGCCGGGTTATGTTAATACACACTCATGTTTATTGTTATTTATTGGTAACACTGCGCTAATAGAAATTATTCCATGTTTATTGATGTTGATTTTGCGGAAGTAAGTTCTAATTTAATATTAGTTTTAGGTGGCAATATGAAATGTACTATGAGATTAGGAAAGGAATCAATTAAGAAAGTATTTGAAAGTATGTATATTTGTTAATATATATTATTGGGCTACGTCATAACTGAATCCTTTCAATGTAGAAGTATGCCATTATTATGTTAACAAAAACAAACGAAATTTTAGATATAATTCGTGTTTTTCCGTGCTCATCGTGTTATTTGCTCACCATTTCCAACAGTAAATATTGTATGACAATCCAAATGAAATTTGTCAAAGTATTCGAAGCTTTCGTTCACAACAACAAAGCGGTTGTCAGTGAGTCGTGCAAATCAATTCGGCTCGTCTAAGCCTTCGCTCAAATCGCTCGCGAAAACGTAAACACAGTATAAAGTATTCATTCTGTTGAGCCTCTGTACTTAACGCGACGGAGCCGAAAAACAAATCCCTTCGCACAATAGACACGACCCCACAATAAAACCTATAAAATTTATATCTAACCTCGATATCAGTAGAGAGAATACGTAATGAACATTAGGAACAAAGGCGTGTGAAAAGAGCCGATACCGAATTGTGTAGGTGAGAAATTGATACCATTCCTACGACAAGCAAAATGTTACGCTAAACACAGGGCAATAAAGTTCACTTTTTATCGTTTGAATAAGCAACAGAATCAAACAGTGTTGCCAACAAAATATATTGGACTTAAGTAAACAAGAAAATAGGGTCTCTTTTGGTTTACGGAACTGCCAGTATAGAAAAAGCAAGAATCGAAGATAAGTGAGGTGGCGCGGCTCTCGCGCTGAAATATTAGTGTTCTGAAGGTTTTCTTTGAAATCGCGTGTAGTGCAGCGAACTCTTTTGTAGCTTCCCGCTTGAACATTTATCTTCTTAGCGTGCTACGGCGTAGCACGCTACGGGCTACGGGCTACGAGCTACAGAAGCGCTACGCGTGGCCGGTATTGGACAGTTGCTAGTTGCCGCAACTGAAAACTGTTAACGATTGCCGCAACTCGAAACTTGAGTTGCTCTGTGTGCGCAGTCCCATTGAATTATATGTAAACAGCGAGTTGCCAGTTGCCAGTTGTTGCAATAGTTGCTCTGTGTGCAAAGCGCCTTATTTCCCAAATTAATTTAACCACATAAGTACATTTATTTTCTGCATCAACGTTTCAATTCAATTCAATTCAATTTTGCAGGTTTATAAGTCTCTATATTTTTATGGTGCGTCTTTGGTTGCGTGAAGTGGTGAGACAAGTTCTATTTTTGATAACAATATTTTTAAACTGGTGTAGATCTGGGACCCGTTTCTGCGTATTCAAAAATGTGATAATAGAGCGCACATAGTGAATTGATTGAACAGTTTGACGCTTTTGGTATTCTGCGACTATTGGCTAGCACTGACCTGCCTATTTTTACAATTTAAAACAATACAGAGTTAATAAAAAATTACACTACGCTCATAGCGCGTCGCTGAGATGACAATTAATTTATCTACAATTTTTTTATAATGTTATTCAAATCATTCACGTTTAATTTTGTTTAAGGAATTTATCTTATATACAACACACACGGTATTTATTCTCAGAACAAAAAAATGTTTGTATGATCTACAGATATGTATCCCGTCTATATTTATGTGTGTGCATGTGATTTGTGTGTGTGTAATAGCAGCCACATTACGAGCAGTACCAGGAGCCCATGAATTTGAAGCGTTTATTTATTTATGGCCAACATTGTACGATATTCCTGAATCAATTTCAGTATTGCTTACACACATTTTTATGTAAGTTCTTTTTTCTCGGCGGTTTTAGTTTTGAAGATGGTCGTGAGTGTTCAAGAGGAGCTCGTGGCTAAGTAATAACAGCCGCACGGGTCGATCTGTCAGGTTAAGCTACGCTTGCCGGGGTTGGTCCGTGGATGGGTGACCATCTTTACACACCGAGACTCCTCCGTGCCTCGGAAAGCACGTTAAGCTGTTGGTCCCGGCTGTCATACGTCGATCTTTGACAGTCGTTACGGGTCGTCAGAAGCCCGAAAGTCTGACAACCAGTCTTACCTAGGGGTATCATATTACCCAGTTACTGGGTTGTGGAGGTCAGATAGGCAGTCGCTCCATGTAAAATACTGGTATTCAGCTGCATCCGGTTAGACTGGAAGCCGACCCCAACATAGTTGGGAAAAGGCTAGGCAGATGATGAGACTTTTAGTGTGCATTTCTCCATTATATCACTATTGATTCCTCAACGTGTGACCGCACGCATGCTATTGCTAATTCCCAAAGATGAATTGGAATCACCAACATTATCACTCGTGCACATTGGAGTGTCAGCAGGTCGGCCGCCTGTTGCAGCAGACAAGGCCGAATTCAACTCGACAACCGCCAAACCTGGGCAAAAGATCTTAAAAAAGCCGGTCAAGTACGAGTCGTACTCTCACACGAAGGATTCTGTAAAAAAAAAACAATCTCTTGTATGAACCCCCGGAGAGGGGAATACGACCAGCAAGGGAATGCGCTCTCTTAGATCTTCTCGACACATCCACATTGATCGATCAAGCTGACAAGCTTATCACCCGTATATTGGCTGCTGCGCGTCCCTTAGCACTGGGCACACAGGACACCGCATCAAAATAAACAACCATTATGATACGGGAAATCCTACAATAATACAATAAGTACCGATGCGCATTTGCATTGAATTAAACGTTTTCAGATCGTAATTCATACTTATTACTTACAGATTTATTGATTATGTTTTGTAGCATCCAATAAATATGTACTGGCCTCTGCCACAACAAAGTTGTACGAGAGGACGCCGAGATAATGGTTTTGTCAATCTTTCCGATCGCGAGTCACTTGTTTGATTTGTTAATCGGCGGGGAGCGGGAGGGGGAAGAGACGGGCCCTCCCCTATAGCATTATTTTGAAAACGCTTTCCACAAAGTAACATTTAATTCAATCAATTATTAGTAGTATCCCATTATTTTCTTAGCCGACTTTAACGGCCCACGCAGTAATAATCTCTAAGTATTTTTTTTTTGTTTTAAGATTAAAGGCATAGAGCTGTCCAGTGGAAAATGATGTGGATAGTTATGTGGACTCACAGCTTTGGTATTGAGTAGTATAGGTCAATTGCGTATAGTTTACATTGACTTTCTGCACAAAGTCCCAGTACGGAAACAAAACCTTTTACTATACATAGGTATAGTTGGGATTGATAGATGGTTTTGAAATGAAGTCGTTAGGATCTAGACTAGACATCCTCCTTTTAACAAGGAAACCGAAAAATTAGCCACTAATAAACTGATAGGAACGATCGTATAATAAAATGTTGTAATAGATAACAAGCGAGTCATGACACTTCTCGTTCAGTTAGTTATCTAACATTAACCGACGATCCGGCCTCGAGCTCACCATTACATCTGCGCTATTACTACCACAATACGTCTACTTAACTGAGCATTATTTCGAACAAACGATAATATAATATTCATACGTAGCGATCCATTACTATTTAGAATATGAATTGTGATGCTCTTTTCCTAGCGGATGGGTATTCCCCGAGGCACCGGCTGAGCTGCGCCGCGCTGGTACCTACATCAATACATAAGTATCCGCTGGCCATATCATAGGATTGCGTTATCGGTTCACTAGAGCCGCTGTTCTGGCTATTCTGTTGACTGTACAACACTATGTTTTATTCATATGATTGACTTACATTTTATTACATTATCAGTGTGTGCAGTTCACTCAGCTATAGGGCCCTCACCACAAAGCTTCACCTTTAGCTACTCCTGATTATGTACCCATTGTTAGCCTCTGCACCATTCCTCTCTATTTACATAATTGAACTTTCATTAAATATTCATTTATCAATTGCGAATATTCCATAGATTTTCGTAACTAATTGCTAAGCTCATAATAATAGTTTGATACTCACCCCAATCAATCAATTAACTCAGTGTACTGCAGTCTGCCCGTCAAATTATTGTTTATAGATCGACGCGAAAAGTTCTCACAATTGACCTGACTTGCTGGAGGCACCTTGCTGCTCTGACCTTGAGCTACAAACATAATCAACACGCCTGTTTTCTTTGAAAGGTCGGAAAGAGTAGTAATGTGTGGCGTGTCTGTCGCCATCAACTGATACATGCTGCTACTGAGAGATTTGTCGTGGAAAAAACTAGTAATATTTTATATAACCTGAAGATCGAATCGAGGACATGGAACTCCGTGTGTCGATCCCCAACTCGACTGAGCTCCGCAGTCATGTTGGTGACCGTTTGGTCAATGAGGCAGTTGTAGTCCCGTCAGAGTAAGAGAGCTTTGAGATAATCTAAATATAGCTTAAGCCGGCTTTGTAAGAAAAATGTTCAGAAAACAGTAGGATAACTCCCCCCGCTTCTAACAATCAGAAAATGGAACACGAAACGAGTTATCTTGACAGGCGTTATCTGAACAAAGGTTTCTAAATTCATTCATTAAAGTCATCATCTAAACGAGAACTTCTCGAATTGACTGAGAGTGCAGTCAATTCAAGAAGTTCTCGTTTACATGATACAGCACAATCCGTGATTAACTCATACTTTGACAATACGATGTACTTCAATAGTTATAAAGGCATATTCTGTGCATGCATCAGCAGCTTACTTCACACAATAGTTGAACGGTAGTGTCCCAAAAGTGCCCTCGGCGCGACGCACAACTTCTAGCTGAGCGTCTTGTTGGCTGACTTTCGCGTCAAGCATTAAACTAGCACCTCCGTTGCGGGCGCTTGTTGAAGAACTCAAACGAGGAGTCCGTTGTTCAGAGTCGGTCCAGAATGCTATTTAGAATTTTTGAAAGGGTGTATCGTAGGATATTTAACAATCTAATACATCGTTTTGTTAAAACTAAATCATTGTGTTTGCTTTCTGGATCCTATAATATTTTAGGAAAACTTTCTTTTCTTTATTTAGATATAAGTAACGATGTAGGTAAATAAAAGAAGACATGGTAATAAGTTCCATAAACGGCGGGAGGAGAAATAATGTATGAAAATAAGCAAAAACGCTTTGAGCTCGTTTCGTTTGATGTTCGAGTGTACTGGAACGTGGATAAAAAAGCAAATTTTTCATCTTCCTTCAACTTTGAAATGAATCTACCATAAGCGTTATATCAAAAAATAAATGAGCACCCGTGCACGCGTTCATCATAAATTATTGTAAAAGAGTCATTAGAGGCCGATAAAAGTAAGATAACTAATAACTGAACGACCAGCACTTAAGTCCTGAGGGTGAGAGAACGACCATTGAAGCTCACTGACAGAGAAAGGTTTCTTTTCTGATGTGATTTTTTTGTGTGCCGAATTGCAGCGGGGTGTGGGCGCGCGCAGGGAGGGGGGATGGCCGGGCTCAGGCGTGCGCACCCGGCAGTGTCTAGCCGGTCGGCGGAGAGCACGCACGTTCGCGCTGTGCCTCATTCGGCTCGGACCCACGTTGGGCGCCATCAATCTATAGCGCGATGTCGGCGTGTTATCGCCGCGTGTCAAATTAAGCCTTATCACGGGTGCCACTGTGAGGCCAGTGCTCAGTGAAGGATCTACTGTAATTAAAAGTTAAAGTGTTTAGTGTTTACACAACAAAGATTAAAAAGAAAAAGCTAAAACGAAAAATAAATAAGACCGATAATTGATTAAAACAAACAAACTAGTGAAAACAAAAGTCACATAGTGGTTATGGTATAATAGTAAGTAACAGTACAAGTGAAGTGGCACGTGATATTTTCCCTCTCGATCGGAACTTCACAGAATAGGTAAGTACTTTGTCCGTAAGTAAGTTTACGATACATTGCGGATGATTGATAGGGCAAACTTACTGGGCCAGTGGGCCGAACAAATGTTTATTATCAATAAACAAACTTTTGGCTATTCCTAAAAAGGATCGCGCGGCGGCTGAAAGGAAATAAATACAAACATGTCGTCAGTAACAGATGATGTACGTTTCACGTGATTAACGTTTAATGAACCGCCGCGCAACTGGCATTAGTTAAGTAAATAGGTCAAGTCTTATGTCCAAGTTCTCCCTCTTGAATTTAGAGAGACTCGATGGGCAGCTTCAAATTGTTTTTAGAGCATTGTGTTCAATTGAAAAGGCGCCAGCCACTGAAGAAATTATGTGAACAGAAAACTTGGGAACAAATTATAAGTAGAGTCGAGTGTCCCCCGAGCACTGCATTATTTGCTTCCGAACTTAACAAACTTTTTTTTTCATATTCCCCAAGGAATTAATTAAGTAAGGATCACTTTGCGAACAAAGAGATTCGTATTTCTTCGGTTCATTATCTCCATTTTAGAAAATAGCTTGTAATTTAATATTCTTTTTTGCGACAATACTTAAGGGACCTTCGTTAAAATGACATTGCTTTAAAAAGATCTTCAACTTGCGAGGTCAACGGCACGGATCCTTTTTACAATTTGCTCCAATCAGAGCCCGACGAGCTAGTGAAACGCACTTGTTACTAATTACACCTCAGCTTGGTTTGCAACGTCTTTTTCCGAGTCAATTTTAACAATCATTGTCTAGTTCCCCTCGTATAGAATACTGCACAATCAGCGTCAATTCATCAAAATCTCTGGAAATATACTTGTCATGAGTATTATTAAAGAAACAAAAAGCAATTTTGGGCGTTACGCGAAGCAATCTGTCACCCGCGCGAAGAGGAATAAGTCAACAAAACAAGAAGTTGTCACTCCGGGATCCGGGAGCACCGATACAATATTCAGTATTAATATTAAATACCGTTTGTGCGCGGGATCGACAGCGCGCTTTGTTTATACAAGCACCATGATTGGTTGATGGGTCATTTGAGTTCGTATTATCGCGAGGAAAAATATCATAACATGAAAGGGTACGGAAAACATTGACATACTCGCTCGAGAGGTCCTCCATGAGATTGACGAAGCAGATAAGGGTATGTTATGCGCATGTGGCTTTATTATACTCGTTTAATAGGTCAACAAGGACGCTATGAATATTCGAGAATGATTCGACAGCATCATCGAATGGAATTCATGCTTTGGTATCGAAACAGAGAGCGATCTCTCGAATATTATGTGCATCTGAATGTAGAGCTTACGTCATCTTGCTCATTCGCTGCCGATAACTGTTCATTACTGAGTATCAGCCGCCGCGCTGTGCTAACAGGGAACGTTTGATGAGGGATTTGGCTAAGCGGATTGGGAATTAAAATAACTGCATGCGTTAACGCAGCAGCATTGTTATGCGCTCAGTCAAGACTTACATAATCATTAGTCTTGACGTCAATTATTAGCGCTTAAGTCAGTTGATGTTTACGAAGTAAGATGATTATAGACAATAATAACACTCATGTCATAGAAAGATATTCCTGGGGACTATACTCTTATAATATCTTGTAATGGGTAGGAAACGTGCGGGGGTTACTTAGCGATTGGGTGAGGCGCTTGTCTGATGCCACTTATTTCTAATAATTAGGATGTTATATTTAATAACGATATTATCCATACACATATATGTATATACAAATAGTCGCTCAAAACGAAAAATAACTTAAAACAAAACCTGATCAATTGAAAGGAGGTATAAAAAGTTCAAATTCGTCAAAATAATGTGTTTTATACATAAACTGTCAATCGTTGTTACACTACTAACAGAAAGCGATGAGAATATATTATAAGAAGACACACACACATCAATCTTTCTTGAATATAATATCAAACAAATACTGCTCACAGCACTGACACAAAATAAATTGTTTCTCGAGAATCAAGACAGAATGTAATCAACATAAACACGATTGTGACAACGCCGGTAGCAATTAACAATCGAATCTTTTATCTTATATCTAAAAGGGAAACAAAACACCCTTGATCCAGTTGTTGGGACATAAGGAAACTCATACATCAATATTCAAGCGACGCTCAAAGACAAAGGATCAATAAATAAAGCAACATGTTCGCTGCTCGAAGCTGATTTCTATGGATTCTCGGGAAAGTGAGCACAACAAAGGCTGCCTTAATTCTATCTTTCATCTCAGCTCGAAACTGAAGAATATATTGAAATAAAGAAAAGGATAAAACCGAACTCCTTTGAAGTGGCGAACAGAACGACGGCCGCACAATCATTCGGGATCCAAAACTTTGAGCCGACAATTTCGACAACTAATTTCAAGTAGAATCCTTGTAAGTATGCTTTGTAACCAGCTTCGTTCTCTCTCAATTAATTTTGTACGTAGTAAAGTCAGAGAGCGTGGCACGTTTCTGGTCCAGTAAGCTATCGAAGCCAATCGTGGTCCACGTCGTAGACCTCCACTCATAAACAAGCGTATCTCAGGCAGCTCGAGAAGGACCCTTTTCAATACGAGTAGGCTTTCTGTAACTGCGAGAGATTATTTGACGTTTTATATAAATGAGCCAATGGCCGAGATAAAGTATCTATTGTGAAATCTAACCGGGATCGGAGCGGAGCTGGTTTGGAAAAATACGTAATTTATCTCAGTTCAGGTTTTACAGTTCGCTACGTGGAGGTCTATATCTGGAGAGAGAACAGAGTTTCAACAATGACCTCGCCGAATATTGTGATGCAAAACTGGTTTTGTTTGTTGAGCTCGATGCGATTGTATACGAACCGTTGTACTGGCCAATATTTATTTTAGTAACAAGTTAAAAATATAAATCTCAAATGTGGAATCGTGCGTTATTGCATTTATTTTGTACTGAATGAGGCATGTCAGTAAAAAAAAAGATTTAACCACATTTCTGAAAAAAATGGACGCCAAACTAATAAATAATGTAAAACAGTAAGTAAAATTTGTATGAATTAAATATGAAATGTGTCGGACCCGAAAAATGTGAGGGTAAATGAAGAGGCAATAGAGCGACGATGTATTGAGAGACAATGTACCACGGATGGGAGCGCGTCACTACGTAGCTAGGAAAGAAATGACTGTTGTTGTATAGGTAATTGATATTTTTTGTTGTTTAATGGAAGTTGATTTGTTGAAGTATGTTAACTTATCATAATAATAACTGAAGTTTATAAGATGCTTGTTAACTTCATTTTTAGTTTATTCACACTTTATTTTTTTCCAACTTTATCTACCTACTACCTAAGCATTTTCAAAGACATACACACAAATAAAATGGGGTCTAGTACGATTCGTAGCTTCTATGATAAGACTAGCATTACTTATCGGACACAGTTCTTGTCCTAGGCAACCAAAGAGAATGTTAGGCTCAATTAGTTAAATCTGAACTTTCCGCCGAGGGCTCACCAAAGTGGATTCTGTGACCAGTTGACTGATACACGATATGCGTCACTAAACATTGAGTTGGTCTTAATGTCCTACACGTGTTGACAATACTCATACTGGTTTTGATACAATTCTGAGGATAAACATTCTTCTGACCCTGATGAAAACTCATATCACAGGTGAAGACTTCAGAGTTTGCATTGTCACGTGCTATCTTAACCTTATTTTCAAGAGGGCTGATTATATCATTATGAAATTGATACTAAATATAATATTATGTAGTCGTGATGTGCCGGGCGTGCGGGGCGTGTCTCGGAGGCTCGGTGTCCATGACGGCTTGGATTCAGGCGAGCAGCAATCACGCCGCCCGCATGGCCGCCGCAATTTATTGGATCGCTTGAGAACTGACCGGCTATGAAATATGGCTGCCGTGTGCGCACTGATTTATCACCACCGACACTATGAAAAATGATACGCTCCCATTGAAAACGTTGAAACTATCGCGAGCCCGAGCTCCTTTTGAGACGCTTTTAATTATCTCCGCAGCGAATTTTATAAGAACATCTTTCTTTATGCTTAGCGAATCTTTTTTGTTCGTTAGTAGTGCTTTTGTCGTTTCTTTTGAAAATGAAACAGGATTGTTATCGTAGTTTGTTTGCAATTACTTCAAACTTAACCTGGAAAATAGGATCATGACAAACTTGAGTCTCTGCGGGCACTCGTAGAGCTTCTGTTGTCAAACCTGCTTTTACCAATAGATTAAGATACATAATATGCTACTATTTAAAGAACTCACATCTCCTAAAACGATATAATCCATCAGTACCTATAAAAACGTTTTCTTAAATAATGACTGAATCCGTAGGCTGTCAGCTCGATAAAGATCTATTCGGGAGTACGGCATACTGCAGTGTGGTCACGTGGGCCTGTCGATATTCTATCGAACGGCCCTCGGGTAATTTATTGAGCCGAGCATGCCTTTATGAGTTATGGCCTCGAACGGCCTCGCCCTCTCGCCCTCAAGTTATGTTTATAGAGAGGGAAAAATTAAAAAGTCTTGCGATTAAGCGGTCAAGTAGCCAACCTTATTGAATAGCTTCACGAACCTTCAGCCCGCGGGGGTCAAGCAGGGTTTAGGAAGTTGACAACCAGAGATAATTATTGGTAAGTTACTTCGCTATATCGTTTTATCTTTTAATTATGCCATACGTAAGAGGCACTTTATATGGAAAAGGACTTACATGAAGATCAAAGGACATCAATGAAGGTTTTGTGTATTTCAAAAGTTCCTTCAAAACTCATGAAATGTCTTAGTTGTTGTTTTGGGCGCAAGAATTTGTCGAATAATATTATGGTTAGCACCTAATTGGATAAGATCTTGATAATCTTCATAACGACGAAATAATCGTCTTAACGCTTTGTAATAAACAGCTAAGCTTCACAACATGATTAAAAGGTTGAAAGTAAGCTTTTGTTACAAAAATTGTTTGGTAACACGAGCCGGGCTCGTACTCGCACTCTTGTTACTAGAACAACTGGATATGAAACACGAAAACAAAACCTATTTATTTTTCTTAAATTCCTAGAACTGCGTATAAAGCAACTTTTCTGGCTATTTAGATTGCCATAATTACAAGTGAAACTAACCAAGTACTTCAGCAGGCAGTTAGCTCCACGTCTGACTCGTGCCGTTAATTACACTAGTCTGCCGTAACGTTATCCACAATGTAACTAACGAGTCTGTGAAACATCAAAGAGCAGCAACTTGACCTCTTGACATTCATTAGGAACCGGACAGCGCGGCGCACGGGCCCGGAGCCGCCCGGTGCGGCCGCGCGCCGCCGTGCGGCCGGCTCCAGCCCGAATGGAATTAGCGGTTAGATAAGTCAATATTAGCGATAATCAATTATTAGCTATAAAGATTAGCTAGTCATACCTGTTTACGTCTCAGAAGGGATGAGGTGTGAGTTCATTTTACGTTATTTGTGTTGCGCGGGTTATTGACTGATTGCAAATGAAGTAACCTCATTATCATAATATAGGGCGCTGTCAGTAACGTGATGTTTTAATGCAAATCAGTCCATTAGGACTCGTGTTGGTTTCTGCCACACAGTAAATAACAGACGTGTGTCGATGTATAACATAAATATAACGTCGATTTATTCGCGACATATTTTGTCTTTGGTAGGTATTGCTAATCCTTTGGCTATTACTATAATAATGAGATCTTTTACTAAGCCAGCACATTCATGTTTTTGCATGAAACTGCCGCGTAAAATCGGTGTGGAGTGTTTGCGTAATCGTAACAAAATCGAATGGAACCGCACAAATCAAGTCGTTGAGCATTGATCATCGAATTGGTTTGGTTTGCTCTTCAGATTTCAATTCAGCACTTCACATACCTATAAATGGACATAAAATTTTGTTCAGCGCATGAATACCTTCCTAAAAGTAGGTACATTGATTTTATTTTACATACTCTTACCAAAAATTTGGTCATGTTTTTCAAATTCTCTCAAGTAGTGCAATATCTCAGGTGTTACGTTACACATTTAAATTACATATAAGTACCCAGCTTAACCATTACTATAATTTCTTAACATATGTCATGATGCGGAATAAAATCTCGCTACAAATACTAAAGCTCTGAAATCCTTAAGGAACATTAATTAAAATAGTGGATTACAGTGAAGGTGGTGCAAGTAGTGGGTGCAGCGCGATCCGGTATTACCGTCACAGTAATATCCGGTATTACCATTACAGTTCCACTTCGATCCGGGCGTGTGTAACCTGCGATTTGCTTTTTTATACTGCATTACTGGGATAATCGCCGTGTTTCAATGGCACGAATCAGAATAAACTACATTTCGATTAATATGAGCTGGTTTATGTCTAGTTTGTAACCGATGAGACTACATTTTTATTATCCTTGAGTTTTGGTTTTATATGATCCACTAAGAATAATAGTTGTATCAACATTATGATGGAGCTACACTTGCGACAAAGCTGCAATAAAATATACATTGTATTAAACAAAAGATGTAAACAAGAGATGAAAATTGATACGTTGCTTTATATAATGATCAGTGCTATTTATGCGGGAAATTATTTGATCATGCCATGTCACAGATACTTAAATTGCCAAATTAATTCAAATAAATAAATATATATTTGTCATGTCATGACACCACAGCTATCAAAATTTCCGTGAGGCTAATAATAATCAGTATTATGATGGTGTTGGAATATGTTGTTTTGGCGTAACTTAACCGCGTCATTAATATTTATAAATCAACAAAAGTAACGAGACGGATGGAAAGTTGGATCGGGAAAACCTGGAAAAAGTTAAGAACAAGCGGCGGAATGATGATGTTTCCAATAGATCCAAACGAAAACTATAAAGGCTAAAACCAGTTTGGTTCTATGAACAAAGTTACCTACTATAATTCGTAGATATTACACAGCTTTCAGTGACCAAGACACCATTTCCAAAAGGTGGCAACATTGCCCAAATGAAATCGAATCGGACACAGAACAATAGCTCGCAGTAAAATGAAAGCGCCAACCGACAGGTAGCTCCCAAACTCCATAAATTCCTACTCGCAAAATTGGATTTAAAAGTGCTGAAAAGTTGAAATCCGACGAGCAGCGGGCAGCGGGCAGGAATGGTGGGCAGCGGGAAGTGGGCAAGGTGCCGGTTTTTGGAATTTTGTTAGTACCTACGTCCTTCACGAGGGTACTCGTGATGGACGTGTCGTGTGGATTGTGTTCCTTGATGTTTGGGCGACCGTCAAGTAGCCGTATGAGTAGGTTTTGGTATAAATTATTCACGTGTTCTTCATAGTTCCTTATTCAAAAGACTCGTCGAAATAGGGATGGAATCCAGGGAAAAAGTAGTAGTGTAGTGTTAAAATATTAAGAACGTCCACCACGCGGTTAGCTCTACGAGTTTCTAAAAAGAGTGTTGGAAGACGGACAGACAGGCAGACGGAAAACAAAGTGATCCTAGTAGGGTTCGGATTTTGCCGACTGAGGTACGGAATCTGAAAAATTAAGAAAGTAATTCTGTCTATCAGAAAAAAACAGAACATACGCACAAATAACTTGTGTGCATGTTTCGTTTTTTTTGCCCAAACCGCTGAGCAACTTTTGATGGTTTGTGGAAAAATTTAGGAATCGAGCTTAATTCTGAATTGTATGCAGAAGCAGTAGCGGGCAAAAGCTAAATGTATATAAATTATAGGTTGTCAGAACAACTCTCTCCCTATTCAAAGCCAAGCCTCTTATCTCTATGTACATATATTATAAATAAAGGAGCAAATAATTTTCATGAAAACATTTACACTATGTATACAAAGATTTTAAGTTGGAAGTTATATCAGAACTTTTATAATAAATAGCTTATCGGTGATGATATAGAAAATTACATATTATGTGGCAGAGCCAAGCAAAGTGCTGTACTGTAAGTACGTAGGGATATCGCAACAGAGAAAATACAAAATAGAATGTTTCATGAATAACGCCATCTTTGTTATTCTACAGATATTGTTCCATTGTTTTCCAGGTTACTATTATAATCAAATAGTCTATGAAACGAATCACGTCTTAAAATAAACCCTACACATGTAAAGCTGTATACATCACGGCAAGCCAATAAAGCCAACTTTGGAAACAAAAATTAAATAAATGTACGCAATGCGACAGGTGAGTTATTTATGAAGAGTTGAACAAAACAAACACAAACAAGATTCGAAGAGTTTGCGACGAGATGGAGCAGATCACGCCGAACGAGCTCGAAAGCTTTCAACTTTGAAACACTCTAATATTAACATCATGATTAGCAACTCTTTGAATTGAGGTAAAGCGTGTACATGACGTGTACACAACGCGAAATTTTTGTCATAATAATTTGTAACGTGATTTGGTGGAAATAGTCATGTAGCGTCCCCTAAGTCTACTAAAACCGGCGAGACTACTCACGTACCTATAAAAGTCACTGCATTCAGAGTGATGAGGATGGGTAACCACACCTAACGTTGATGTACTTCTATTATGTCCAAGTATAATATAGGGTGTAACCAGGCCTAGGCTCACCACAAAAGATTGAAAGAAAAATCGCAAAAGATCATTCATCATCATATTTATAAGACGGAAGACATCCATTATTGAGGGTTAGCTATAGAATGTCGAGACTAATGAGGAAAAACGGGTTTTATGGCGTGTGTGCCAAGTATCAAAGTGTTGGAATTGGCACCGTGCGTGTGACCGCTGGCACCTACAGCATCTAGGCTGCATACACTGTAATCATGTTAATATCATATTCAAACTGCTCCTTAAATTAGTTTTAGTTGTATCTTACTAACTAAGTATGTTCTACATAGTGGAATACTCCGGAAAGAATTGCCCAAGTGATTAAACCTGAACTGATTCCACATAAATGTGTGTTTAACGTAAGAAGACCGACGAAGTCGATCGTATGTTATATAAAAGAGTTCATTTTATTAATCAACCAAAACTTTATTTGTTCTAAATGAATGTAATTTGATAAGAGTGAAGTGATTCATTGGTAATTAGCGAAGCTGATTTGTTAGTGATATGTTAAAGATCCAGAGTGCAGTTTGAAATCCTTCGTGTTTTTGTATTATAGGTATTTCCGTTTATGTTCGTTCAATCAGCGAGTATGTGCCCGCGTTGGAACAGCAGACACGCGTCTTGCTACTTGCATTAAAACTCGCACAGAAACGATTTCAACTCAACGACAACAAACTTGCTCGTTAAACCGGCCGCTTTCAAATGTTAATAAACTTGTGTTTTCTTGCGAAACTCATACATACGGTAATAAAGTGTATGATAATTCTGTTTATATAACACTGAAAAAATATTCCCCCGAGTAAACAGCGACGGGTGAATTCAGCAATGGCTGCCGTTGTGGCGCACTCTCGCTTATATTTCCTTTTTATTATATTTTTATACAAGTGTGTGCGGGTTATTGTATAATATGCTAGCTTCTGTCTGCAGCAGTCAATCAATTTCAGGAGTATTTTGAGCTCTCCTGTCTATTGACAGCGATCCGCTTGTGTCGTCATATTTCGGATGTTACGCAATAGTTCGTATATTTATATCTCATAAAGATTATATAATTTATAGCGATGTTTATAAAAACATCGCAGCGCTTTCTTATTTGCTGGACTACTAACCTATGTGTTAACCATTTCTCTTTGAATCATTTTCGTTCTAATTGGTGTGTTCACGTCATAAGCTGTTTATGATATTAACTTATTTCCGTGAGCTTCTTATTCTGTATATTGTATTTATTTATAACATATAAGGTTTGGGTTACAATAAAATTCAAACACAAATGGGTAATTACAGTAGGTTTTACTTCGTTCACTAAATGTCATTAAATAGTTGGTAAGCATTGTTCGCTAATGCAGTTTAGTGGGTATGTCGCGGTATGGCAGCGATGCGCGCTTTAACTCTCACACTGAGCATCCACATTTTATACGGACAGAC
The DNA here is from genome assembly GCA_949774945.1 of Hoplodrina ambigua. Classification (NCBI taxonomy): domain Eukaryota; kingdom Metazoa; phylum Arthropoda; class Insecta; order Lepidoptera; family Noctuidae; genus Hoplodrina; species Hoplodrina ambigua. The sequence goes on from OX458979.1 coordinate 188,243, forward strand.
ACCTACACGCTGAACAACTTGATGATTATGGCGCGTGCCTTGTGACGGTTTGCATGATGGTGGTGCATGAATGACACCTTATACAACAACTAAGAAACAAGTAAAAGTAAGATTATAATAATTGCTTTTATTTTTTATTAAATGATTTTTGCAACTATGCTTTGCTTTGATATTAATCGTGACTGATTTATTTTCCCTTGTCAGTACAGGTTGCTTTTAAATAAATAGACTAGAGCAACATTAGATTTATAGTTGGTTCATAAGTTTAGTAGGTATTTTTCCTCTAGATTATTAACGAAACATTACAAGGCTTTCCTATTTAATCAACGCGTATCATTTTATAACAGGCCCCCGTCTGCTTTCACCTCAGGAGGTCTTCGAACACTCGCCGGCGCGACATGTGACGGACAAGCAATTTGATTAGGAGCGAGCTCCTGTCTCTCTGGCGCCCTGGTAACTAAGACAAGGCTTCATAGATTGACGGTTATTTGCTATGAGTCGAGATGACTCGACCAACTTTATTATTGTAGGGACCTGTTTCGGACATTAGGAGTTTTAATTTTATTTTACAGAAAACAGATTAATACTTTAATTAGAGACTTCTGTTTCTTCTTTTACATATTATGCTAAGTAAAATATTGCCTACAGTGTTCTAATGTAAATGTCGAATCATTTCATTGTAAATCTTTTGTTTACTGAGTGTCACCCACAAATGTAAAATTATTGTATTTCCTCTTCCCCGAGTGGATTTCCTGTGGCTTTTCGTGAAGGGAGCCGCGCACGAAAATCGAGTTATCGGCACTTTTTGATACCCACAGTTAAGAGAAGAGAGATATCGTCATGATTGTATTTCCGAGGAGCAAAATGAAACAGCTTAAAGATTATTAAAAAACCAAAAGACTTTCTGAAGACGGACAGTTTGTGTTTTTCAGATTTTAATCTGGACGTGACTGTAATCTTTTGTAAGTTGTCTCGAAAAGATTAAAGGATAAAAATGGTAGACAATTATAATTAAGAAGGGGATAGGTAAGTAGGCACTTACACGCGAATTCGAAATTAGATTGAACTGCGTAGGATGGCTCGGAGGAATTTTCCTGTCTTTCATAAAGCTGGACGATAAACTGAAATGGGTATTAAGTCTTACTTTTTTAATTTAAATATTTAATATGATCTTTCAGGATACCTTAAGGTCAACTCTAATAATTAAAAACGTTCGAAATCTACTAGCTATCACATTTCAGCGACAATCAATGTAAACATGTAGGTTGATTAAAGGTATTATCAACAGATTGAGAATGAGATTACATTGCAATTGTTCCTAAAAGTGAATATATGCGCTCTTGTATGCTATCTTCACCCAGACATCAATATTATTGAATACCTTATGACTGATGTTCTGAGAATGATGTGTTGGTTAGAAACAATGGCCCAGGCATCGGAGACATAGTAACTACCTATATTAATACTCCTTTATGACCTATATTTCGATTAAGACTCTTTGTAGGAAATATTCTCAACCTTTTAAAGCAAAAATCAAAGAAAATCTGAGCCAGTTAGTTGCGACTTTAGCGACAAGTTGCAAGAGTCAACTGAAGAAATAGGTCACCGTGGAGTTATTCGATTGGCTGCGACCGCTCTATTATATTGATGGCGGGGAATCTTTACAAACGCTGTCTATTAGTAGCGAGTTGGCAACGCTCGCGGTTTGAGCAGCAAATGTTACTTATATTTTAAGCAAAGACTTGAATGTATTAATCATTATTTTGATAATGTCCGTGCCACACAACGTAATTAACTATTAGTACATAAGAAAGACAACATTAATCAACGTTTTGTTATTTTCATTAATTAATAGAATTGAAAGCACTACAAACCAAAATTTGTATTACGATACTTAAAAACAGATAGCTTTATAAATTACTATTTAAGAAGTCATAATTTTATTAAAAAAATACGTAGAATTCGTTGTCCTTTAGTTATTGAGATCATTTCATACCGCCCCACACATACCTACCATGTATCAACAAGCATCGCAAACTCGATTCGGTGCTAGTATTCGATTACTCGATAATCACCACTCGAGCCTGCCCAGTGTAACTCCACCCATAATCGGAATCCGCGTCAATCGACTCATCTCGCATGTCAAACGAAGCCGGAGCGAAGCGCGACACGAGTGCGGACTGATACGGAACGTAGTGGATATTGCCTGAATTACTGAACCGACGTAATTTAAATCAGATATTTTAGTTCCTTAATTAAGTACGAGTACGTAGAACCATCTCAGACAAGTTAGGTCTTTTCTGACTTATAGGTACTGATCGGCACTGAGTCCGCGGAGTGAGTTCGCAAGGTGACCTTCGGTTGAGGTGAAACCGTTGCTCTACTCTGGGATAAGTACAAGCTGCTTACTAATTAAAACAAAGTATACTAAGAAACGTATCAATGACCAATAGGATTAAAAAGGCGTTAAAATAATTAATTAAAATAAAAAATCTTATCTCCTTTTGTTGGCACAACTCGTATATTAGCACTGTCACAAACCACTTGCCCTCTACTTTGTAACATTTGCGTGAGAGTTCGTATTATTAAAATAATAACTAAAACTGTATCACTTCATCCTCATTCGTGCTAATGGTAGGTATTAAGGTAACGACGTAGAGCTAAATTGCTTATTAAAACTAGATTTCGACAAAATAGTATTCAAGCTAAGCTCAAAATTAATAAAATCACTGATTTGTTAATTACTAAAGCTTGTTAGCTCACAGGAAGTCGAGCCGTCGCGCATGCGCCGCTCCCTCTGTGATCGTTAAGAATCATGTACCTACATTATTTATTTACTTAATAAAGTACACCATATACATCAACGTTCGGCAGCACAGTACAGAGGTACTTATGGTAAAGTATTACTTCTAATGTATGTACACCAATTATAGGTATAAATAACATTCACAAATATATGTAAAGGACTGAAGCTGCTGTTAAATTAAAGGTAAAACCAAAGTTATATGCTACATGAAAACATATGAAAATTAAATACTAATTAGTGAAGAGCGTCGTGAACATATCGAGAGCAATATAATACCTAGTATGTACTTCATACTACAATATAAATTAGTTAACTGAGATCTAGTGTCAAGTTTTTTCTGAATAGGTAACTCAAAGTGTCATGAAATATGTCCAGTCTAGAATTTATGTTGAGCATGTTATAATAAGCGGACCATGGGCGCCGATGTTAGTGCGACAGAATGGACTATAACATGTATTAGTTAGGTCAGTGCGGGATCTTAACTGTGGAACTCACCAGATATCACAGCTAGGAGGTTGTGACTAGAGGCTTAAAGTATGAATTCTAACATCTCGGGGGGAGCGTCGAGCCATAAAAAATCAAGCTCGTGTGAACACGCTCCTGCTAGAGGTCGGGCTTATATTAATATAGTCATAAAATATACCTGAGCTAATATTATGTTTGGGATCATTAAAACTATAAATAACTGCCGTGTGTTCACAATGCGTGACTTTACACGAGTTATTTAAATATAAAGTACATTGTTATGGCTTCGCTCAAATCATGTTTTGAGATTATACAAGTTAATGCGTCGTTCGTAATTAGAACAACTTCGGTTTAAGTATTATTAGGTCTAATTGGTTCAATTTGTGAAATGGTACACAATTGAAGTTCATGTGAGTAATTCAATTACATACATAGGTAAGTTTGAAATATTCCTGCAATCAAAATATTGATTGATCTTCATTTGCTAGAAATGCTTTTCGTGCTGGAAAAGAAATTCTTATTCTCTTCTTGTTCTTTACAAAACAAAAAATATGAACTACAAATAAATCTTCTTCATTTTTTCCACGTTTAAGTAACCATGCCTTTATCGTGCAGTGAGACTACACGCGCTAAAAATATAACAATAAGTAACATGGTATTCCACTCCTCGCACATCATAGTACAAGGCATTTCACTTCACTATATTGAATGATACTCACTGTGTTCCCTTTGGAGAACAGTCGCGAATCTACGGGAATTATGTCGCGGACACACGAACGCGTGGAACGCTCGTCTGCTGCGGGATTGTGAAGAATGCCCATTGCCTAGTGTGCACACGCCCTTATCTTTCAGGAGAATTCAGACAATTATTGGTAATGATAAGTATTTTGATTTAAAAACTAACGTTTGACTAAAATATAATGTTCCCAAGCAAAAAGTCACAGAAGTAGGTGGAAAATGGTGCCAATTATCGGGCAATTCCTTTTAATTTCATGTTTGTAACCAAAGAGAATATGAGCTCATAATAAATTAGATTAGATTAGATTTCATAGATTCTGTTGATGAAAAATTGCTTACATTTTTGAAGTGTGTGTTTAAAAGGTTCCGTATTCCTGAAGTTAAAAGCTCGGAGAGAAACACAAGAAAACAATATTTGCTTTACCTAAACAATATTAATTTTTCATCCGTACGGTTATGTTTATAGAAAAATATTTTCTCCATGTTTTCATTTCAATTTTCACCCGAAATTTAAAATCATATGAGCTCTGGAAAATACATGCTTTCATCGTTAGCTCTACGTATTTTTGGTGAAAATGTTCAGATAACAAACAAAAAGCCTCCTACATGCTTTCGGAATATAAAACTATTAGGCCGGTATACGGGCCGCTGAAAACTTTGAATATCCGTTCACAATGAAAAATGTATATTCCCAATTAACAAACGTAAAAGAAAATATCAACTATCTAGTTTTGGCTAACGAGTTGGAAAGATTTCGTTTTGTTCACATTTTATCAAAGTTGTGCTGAACTCCAGGTGGTAGTACAGACACGCATTACCTTCATAACTTGCACACACACAGCTACAGCTGCAGTGCACTACGCTGTGGCACACGTTTATTTATCATCTATTGTTAGCATTTCTTTTTTTTTCTTTCGCAAATACGTTTTAACACTGTTGCCTGATCCCAGTGAGCGGTCAGAATCATCTTGCTACTTGACGAAGTAGTTTCAATATCTCCAAAACAACCCTAGCTCTTCAAGTACCTACTCATACCTAAGATTCACTTGTATACCTGGCTAGCAATTCCTTCAAACATAAGTACCCATTATTTCTGCTACTAAGACCTCTATTTGCCATTTAACTAAATTCGGCTTACACTACGCAAGATATAAGAGATACTTGGTACCTGCGCATTTACTTAATATCATACTTATTGTTATCATCATCAAGGCTTACGTCTTAAAGGTAAGCAGTATCACCGAACACATACTTGTACTCGTATAAGCGCTCCAAATTGCTCAATAATCCAGCAAAGAGTTAACTTGTTTAGCTAACTTTCGACCTTATTCCACTGTAACAGAGTTAACATTACATCGGAGATGTTAAAGCATGCACGACAAGACTACTGCCCTCCATTAAAACTAAACTTCCCACTAATAAAGTTATCCGTAACAAAGTCCATTTCCGAGTAAACAAGACACATCTACACAGGCAGCCGTATATAGCTAGCGATGTATAACGCTAGGATCAGAATAGCCGTTTGGAGTGCGAGTCGTTGTAGTTTCAGGATAGGGGGGCACGAGTTAGATTATCTTTGAAATCGTCCCACTAGTGCTGACCCTTTGTTTAATTAATGCCGTTTAAGTTTAAATTGATGTGACTACTGGTGATTCGTTTATTTTCAATATTATGTAGTTGTTATTCATATTTCTGAAATGGCTCTCAGTCGTCGTTAATATTCAAATATTTATTCTCGAATATTAGAATATTGGCAAAGTAAAGTACGTCGTTATGATAAAGGAGGTCGTTCGGAGAAGTACATGAAGTCCAGGGATACAAGGTTAAACATACCAAGTTACTTAGATAAATATACCGAAGAAAACGGTCTCCGAAAAATCTCCGCGATTGCTTACATAACTAAAACATTTTTGTACATACAATTTGGGGACCGAGGGCATTTTTACAAAATGAAATTGGGTATACCTACTATCCGAACATAAATAACAAAAACTGTAATTTTCTTACATGATAAGAATACTTTGTAGAGGGAGGCGAAATAAATGATCATCTGTCTTCTACGTGTAAATGTTTATGTATACAGGGTGTGAATTAAAAGCAAGAGACACGTTTTCACATACACGCTGCCGTTTTTAGGGTTCCGTACCTTTAAAATTGGACTGTATCTTTTGACCCCGCGATTGGTAGACATTTGAAATTTTGCACAGTGCTAATTACTATAGTAGTATAGCGACTATGACAACAACCAATAAATAAAAACTTAAAAAAACAGGGTTCCCATATAAGAAACGTTATTTTCAACGTTTTTTCTCGATACGGTCTTCAATTTGGCTGTATCTGTTGAACTGTAATGAGAAGACACTTGAAATTATCACATATCAAAAACTAAAGAACTAGGGATCTCCCTATACGATAACAGTATGTTTTGTGTGTAGCGTTAAATATTGTACAGCGGTACTGGACTTGGCCGGTTATTTTGTAATCTAATAACATGATTACCGACTTATTTGAAATCACTACGGTGCAGTTAACATTTCTACGAAAGTCATAGTTAGTAGTATCACACCTCATAATCCCACCCTGTATAATGTCAAATCCACTCGTAACGCCTCGACTCAAGGGTTAAGTTCCGTCTGAGCCAGTTGATTGATACTTATGATTGAAAGCTCTCGGATTACGCTATTGTGATCCGTGAGGATGCTGTGATACACAACAACATTATATGTAACAGTAGACTCGTCTCACTTACTTAGATGAAGTTCATTATGTGGAAATGGGAAAAAATATTAATACTTATAATTTTAAATAAAGCATAAAGTTCATTTACATTAAACATTAATAATGTACTAGTTGTGACCAAAGCATAAGTTCGACAGTACAGTTACACATAACCAGCTGTAAGGTAAGAGGCAAACCAACTACATAGTAATGATAAACCGATTACTAAAAAAACCCTTTAAAAAGAGTCGGATAGAATGGAGACAAAACATAAAACTGTGAGCGGATTTAGAAGTCGTGATAAAATCGTGTTCACCGCTGCGCGCTAACTTATAGTGCTAACTTAAACCTTGACACTGTTTGACTTAGGTGCACTCTATATCCTGGAGCAAACACTAGGAAACAGGAGAAGATCCACTCTGTGCACATGCTAGCAGAAGTAGTGTTGTCGATCAGACCTTCTTCCAGAGAGATACGATACCTTTAGATTCCTTGATTTCGTTGAGGTACGATGCATTTATTTAACTACAAACTGATTTTTTATGACTTGTTAATAATGAAAGAATTGGGACATACATATTTATTTCTTCCCTAAGATACGATTAAATAAGGCAGGCTCTTATGCAGGTACCAGTAATTTGTATCAAGCTTCCGGTCGAATATCAATTTCTTTAATATGTCTTAGATCAATCAAATTCACAACTCCAATAATATATTTTTGACATTTCTTTTTACATGGTACGTTTTGTTTCGCCATTCTTTTAACTATGTTACCTTGTAAGTTAGTAAGTCTTCTTCACTTTGTTATACAGTGTTCCCTCCTACCTCCTCCTCCTATCTCCCTCTTACTGACAACAGCATGTGTCGTTCCTCGCTCGTCTGCATAGTCTGATGTCCGGTGAACTGATGGAAGATCGTGAATAGGAAGAGCTTATTATGCAGTTTGGTGTTAAGCGGTGTTGGTCAGGTTGATTTAAAACCCTACCTAGTTACGTGTCCACGGAATATTATATTTCATGAGGATATCGAACTATTAATAATCGACGGCTGGATTGATTCTTGTGCAAAGGTTGTGCTAGGACCGATACTAGCACAAGTCTTGAATCCCTGGGTTCAAACCTCAAGGAACAAAATATGTCAAGCCACGCTTACAGACGAATACGGATTGGTTGGCGCTATGCGACTGCAGGTCTACAGTATTTTGAGATGTTATCGCTTTACGTACTAGAAAAAAAAAGTCAGTACTGGTACCACTGGACCGTTACTAGGTTACTACATCCTAAATACTAAATCGTACGAGTACTGCCTGCTTTTGACGGCAGATATTGTGTAGTGCCGCTATAGTGGGAGTCTTCAATACCGCGTCCACTGTTCTCTCCTCCACGTCACGTCAGCTTCGCTTACAAAGTCCTGTTACTTTAATTTCCGTTCTTTCGTACTCAATTTGCCGGCTCTTTGAAGCACGCGTATGCAAAGACGATGTACCCTACGATATTAAGCAGCCTTTTTATTTCAACTTTGTTGTTCGAAAGTTTGTTCAGCAATAATTTGACGGGAACAAGTAACTAGGTTTTGTTATTAGGTATCCGAGGGAAAGCCGGGATAACTTTGAAGCAAAAGGAAATAAGGTATAATCAATATTTCACATTTTGTTCTTTAACAAAGTACACGAGTAAATACGAGTTCAGAGGTTGCAGCCACTTCTAACATAATTATGTTTGTTCTAATATATCCGGATGTAATGTTGGATACTATGAATATAAGACTGAACATTCTCTCAGTACTAACATCGATCGGTACAAACATTTAACCTAATATTGTTCTATTGTATTGCCTGCTAAGTACGAATTTTTTGACAAAAAGTCCCTCTTCACCTTGCTATCAGACAGAAGAAAAGACCCCACGTATCTGTACCTGCACAAAACACGAAAAAACCAAACAAAACTAGCTCATAATTGAAAAGATAATTCAGTGGAGATCAGTGGCAGCATCACACTCGACTCAAATGAGATGGGTTCGCCGTCATTGAACAATGGTTGTCAGGGGCAGGCGCTAGGGGGCGCCCGGCGTCTCTAACGTGTTGCGACAGACTTGGCACTCGCTTGATTGTGAGGCCGTTGGAAGTATTGTGTGTGGATTGATTGATGGGAACTACGAGGAAGTCATCTGAGATAATTTGTGATGCTGCAAAAAGACCTCATTATCGATATTACAGTAAAGTGCTATAGCCACCACTTGACTGAGTTTCCATGACTGCCTCAGAAATTTTAATTAGATTAAAAAGAAAATTGGCAAATACGAGTATCAAGACGCAATCCCAATTTCAAAACCTAAGGTGATAAAACTTCAAACGACCCCACCTCTCATGAAGGCTCTCTGCCATCATGGTCGCAGCGCTAGCGACGACTTGCACATGCTGTACACCCGCCACCTCCCATGCATTTACCCGAACACTAAACCCACGTAAAATAAACAACATTCTTCGCGCAAAACTAGCAAACTGGACCATAGTTTCGTCCACTAAATTATGTTCAGGATCGCATGAATCATACCGGCCCTTGCAGTACCCCTACCACGGCTAAACGATTGGCTTTCCTCGTGAGTTATCGCCTTCCTCGCGTTAATCGCTCGCATGATTGATGATCGCAGGCGCCGGCGAATTGTTAAATAGCCATTTTAGCTAAATACGGGAAGATGGCGGAACGGCTGTGCGATTTCAATTAGATACGACAGTGTGACTGGTAGGGGATTGTTTGACTTGATTTGAGGATAAGCAGAGAGCTGATCCGGGAATGGCTGTAAATAGTTTGACTTGTTCAGGATAAGTCAGAAGAGAAAGGAGGGATAGGAGGGTATATATATCAAATATTTATCTAGGGATGATATCGAATTAAGAATCCTTATGTATTGATAACTAAAAATTTGTTTTATTTCTCAAAATAAGCAAATTAGATCGTCGATATGCTTTTATAAAATGGCATAGACGACAACAGCTACAGACAAAAGTTCATTCTGTACTTGAAAAGTAAGTAATTTTTTGACTCACCATTAGAAGTCAACTCTAATTTGTTTGGAAATAGGGTAGCTTTGTTGATAGTCAAAAAGTTTATCCAATCGATGTCTTTTGTTCAAAGTAGCTCTAACTCAAATGTTCTCTATGGATGAATGGTTTACGATACACAATCTAACTAGACGTTAGAATATAAGCTGTTCGGAACTAAGTTATTTAACGATGCTAATAAAACATGGCTCTCCGCACGTCTCCTTTACTACCCATACAAGTGATTGGTTGCGGATCAACTACCTCTAACTATACTCACTATTACACTCTACTGCTATATCCTAGACGATCATTTCCAGTAACTTAACGTTATCTGGCAATATTTCGAAATTTTGGCAAGATTCCTGAATATTCTCCAAGCGTTTGCGCCAACTCCACGCGATGACTTTAAGTTATTGAAACATTTACAAAAGCCACAATCAGGAACAGAAACGGTTTCTTTGAATTCCTCAGTGAAGACTTGCAGTAATGGCGATTAAGGAGTTAGAAACTTCTATAATATCAGACAGTTCATCCTATATAAGAGCTTGGCCAGTCGATTCTTCTACACAGAGCAAAACTTTGCAGATAGGACAATGGATCTCAAAGTTGGGTCGACGAGGAATTTTCAGAGCTTAATCAAGTTAAACTGAGCGTTGTTAAAAATGTTTCAATTAGTTCGTTAATTAACAAGTATGCGGAAACTGAGACGTTGTTTGAAGTTCAAGAATTATGGGATGACGGCGACTACAAAAGGGTAATAGAACCGCCTCAGGAGTTCATTCAAGTTGAGGGTAATGGGATTGATAATGTGGCTCCTTAGTAAATAGAGGTCGGCTTACTCCAGTATTGTACTGCCGGCTGAATAGCTCGTTTACGTTAATCGATACAAAACGATTGCGGGTTGGCTTAACACTACGCGATCACTCCCACTTGCGGTTCCCGTTTACGTTGTCTACGACTGCGCCTGTCTGATGTCAACTACAACATTATTATTTTTAATTTGGACGACTTCCTATTTTTCTTGTTTCGTTTTTGCTGGTAGAATATTATTATGAAAAAGTTTGTCAAAGACACATTAAAAAATATGAACCCAGCTAGGGAGCAATCAATAAATTAATTTATCGACACATACGAGATACTCTGTGAGTTTGTTTAGCGTGTCCCTGAAGTTTGGACAGATGACCGTAAAATCGGTGATGTGGAACAATTGGCTGATTTTCAATAACTCTGCCCAAAGTTATGAGTATGTTACTGGGTACGCTCCTGTGCGCAAACAACTACTTCACGGTTGGCCTGATTTTATTCCGTAAACGTCTGTAACTTATAAACTAGTTGGCCTAAATGCTGCCTAAAAAACATCCAACATGTTTACGCCAAACCGGGACCCTCATGCGCCAATAAGTCAAAAACTTTTTGTTATGTCGGTGGCGCGGGGCCGGGGTGTCGAAATCGGCACATTTGCTAAAGTGTTCCACTAACTTTCTCCATATGAACTCGAGTGTCGTCGAGTTAACTTTTTATAACCCGCGCTTTTGTATTTCCAGATTTGACAACTTTCACGACCCTCCGCTATATTTAAGGACTACGTTCCCTGTCCTCTCTACATGCAATCTCTTCTGATTCGTTTCAATCATCCTTTGTTTTATGGCGGTATTTTTTGTGTTTGCATGTTATCCTTTTCTTACGACTGGCTTTCCTTTTCGTTCACGCTAGAAGGATTAAAATAGAACACGCAATACGAGGCACGAAGGTCTAAAACGTGCACAAATCTGTCAATGTGCATAAGTTCTGGAGGAACAGTCAGGAAAATAGCAGATATCCAACAGCGACCCCCGTGATTACATGAAAAGTTTTTGTATTTTAAATGAAGATGTATGGAACACCGGGCGTCATTTTCCTCATTACAATTTACGACAACTTTGGAAGGAAAATTAGCTGAGTTGTTCACCGAAATTCCTTCCGATTTATCGCTAAACAATCAAAGCAGTTCCCGAAGAAGGCGAACTCGACGTCGGCAAGAGTTTCACAAATTTTCCACTTCTTACTAAACTCCAATGAACTTTACAAAAGACAGACGTTAATGAACCTTGTACTTGTTAATTTTTCGTTTAACTTTGAGTTTACGTGGCTTCTAATCGATGAGTTGATGAAAATTCAATGTTTCGCCCACTGACAGTTGCGGCCGAGAAATTTGTTATTGAGTTTAAATAACAATAAAGCGGAGAGCACTTAGCGAACAAACAAGAGCTTGGCGTGTTACAACAATTGGAGCAGTTTGTGAGGAGCGAGTGACGCGGCGGATGTACGTCGCGTACAGGAAGGCTTCTCGGCGGAGATTGTTCTTGTTCTGAATACGACTCTGGTAACCGGGTCATGAACAACACACAATGAGAACACCTACAAATTAAGTTTAAAATAATTTCTCAAACAATTTTGTTTTCGGGTATACATAGGTAATATTATATAACACTGTTCTGGATAAAATCTTTGAAAGCTTAGTTGATGCCTTGACAGTGCTTTTAAATATTTATAAATTATTTCAATATAAATCTTACTTAGAAATATAAGACTTAATCACCAGTAGCGCGTGAAAGAAAAAGTACTGAAAACATTTCAGTATTAAACTTTATTCCACGAAAAAGCTTAATTTTATTGCGGGCACTAGGCGGGTTAATACCTAGTAGCTGGAACTTCAGCAGTTTTCCAATAAACACTACCCATTGGTACCGATATTCCTTAAAAGCACGTTGAGCATTATGAGAGTTCGTCTAATTTGCTTTCAATGTTATCTATTTGTTCTTGCCTGTTTTTTTTATAACACCGGCTTTAGTTTACTTCTGTGGTGTGTGTAGTTTACTCCTTGTTACATACCATTTTTTCTAGTTGACTAATATTTAAGTTAGGGATCGCCAACAGTGTCTGCAATAGACCCAGTCACGTCCACATCATTTTTTTCTTCTTCTCTGTTCTTCTTCAATTCCTTCACGCCATCGTAGTTGTTTGTCACTTAAAGTTTTGTCTTGTTATTTTGTGAATTGTGGTAGTTTGGGAGGTCGGTGGAAATTTTCACATCATATATTTTAGTTTTATATTTCTACAAATATCTGTGATCACTTACAAACGCGAGAGAAAATCTCGTCAAGTCATATAATATATCAATATTGTGTCAACAACTTAGCAAATATAGGTAGGTGTGCGGTAATGGCAAATTAATAAAATGGGTAATACAGCTGAGCGACAAGGTTTCCATCCAATGGTATAAAAATAGCATCTACTTTACTTTTTCATATACGCTCTTTGTTGATTTTTTAAATATTGGCTTAGGATTCAAAATCTTTGACATTCCTATTTATCATTCTTTTCATAAAGTCGCGACACAACATCGATTTTGAGTGTGTGTGTAATGGGAACGGCACTACATGTCTACTAAAATAGAAGTCCTGCGTGACGCTCCATGTCCTCATGGGTATTTCTCCACTAAGTACAGTACCTACACGAGTCCGTGATCTAATGTAACAATCTCTCTGTTATAAGCAGCGCTCTGTTCACCAGGGGGGAACGTATCGTATCCTAAACTCGCTTAATAAACGTAAATCCTGTACAAAGTGAACTGTATTTCGACTGCGGCTCACCAAAGATTTGTAACCGACTGTTGATATAAATCCACCGAATCGCGGAGTCGGGTCCCGCCCCGCCACGCCCTCAGAACACTGACTATTTAACTCAGCAACATTATATTACAGCTTTGCAGTTACTCAGACCTTAAAAAGTTTAAAGTTATTTTGCCAAGAAGTAGGACGCAAGTGTAATAGAGTATCAGCTTATCTCGACTTGCGGAGGAAACAAAGATGGAATGGAATGGGTGCTCGGCGAGACTTGGCACTCCCACATCAGATTCTAGGGTACGGATGGTGAACGTAATAACTATCTAGAACTAAAATAATAGTTTCTTTTTTAGTATAATGTACCAAACACTTACAAACCATCTCGTGTCCACTTTTTGTGATATGAGATATAATAAAAAAATATCTTACCCTTGTCTTGTTGCCCTTCGTAATTAACGTAATCATCGCACAATTAACCTAATCACGAATTTTTACATTTCCCTAATTATGCCAGGAATTAATTTCCCAAAAAAGAGAGCTTGATATAATTAAAATGACGGAGGTATCGTACGGGGCAGGTAGCTAATACGACATACGAATGATTAATTTGAGTCAGGCACGTGTTGCAAGCGGGCTTTCCTCACTTCCCCCCCGATCCCCCCGCCGCCGCTGCCGTGCCCCTCCCCCGCCGCTCCCTTTCCTCAGAGCTGATGTATGGACCTCACGTGGACCGCCTACACTGGCCGAATTAGTGAGTGTTGCTGAAATTTGCTAAATACTATGTCGGAACATTCAGAACACGGGTTTCAGCAAATGTAGTCGTTTTATTGTAGTTTTAATTAGAACAAATAAAATTCAAATTAAGTTATGTAGTTACGTGGCGGTTGGTACGGGATTAAAGGTTATCTGTGCTAATAAGATAAAAACGATTTTAAGTAGATAATATCTGAGCTCAGGCTCGTAACCTCTACAAAGCTACGCGTTTGAGTTTAATGGGAAAGTAGTATAATGAGCATTATTATTTATCTAGACACTTCACGGAGCCGTTTGAGGCAATCTTATGTATGAGAGCTTCTTATTGATGCCTTTTAGGGAATAATCTACAGACATCACTTCAAAGGATGAGCTCGCGTTCCTAGAAGTCGTCGGAGAGTGTTGGACCTGCTTGTGTTAGTAATGCTGTTTTCTCCAGGAGATATTGATCACGTTGTGTCGAAAAGATCCTTCGTCGGCACGGATCGTATCGGAGTTGATTGCTAGCAGCTCTTCGGAAGTTTTACTCATCGAACATCAGGGCAGCTCCATCCCCTCATTAATACGAAGTAGAATGAAGTAGGTACCTTTACCTGTTATTTATTTATAATTTAAGTAAAGCAACGCATGTACACAATTCTACAAATAAAGATTTAATACCCTAGGTATACCGGTCACATTTGTAGGTTATTTATAGACACACATCTTTAAATGTTAAGACATATTTAAAACAAAAGTGACGTATTGCACATTTTAAACCAGTTTAACTGATAATCTATACTAATATTCATTATCTTCCTGCCCTTGTCCCAAGTTATTTGGGGTCGGCGCAACACGTTTTCTTCTTCCATTCCATCCAATATTATAAAGAGGAAAAGTTAGTGGGGTTGTAGGGGGTAATCTCTAGATCTACTGAACGATTTTGAAAATTCTTTCGCAATTTGCAAACTATGTTATCACTAAGGCTATATATTATTATATAAAAAATAGGGATCTGTAAGAAAAATCACAGGGAGAGTGCTAGTGTTAAATATAATCAGCTGTTTATGTGCACTGTATACTTCAACGTGATACAGTTCGTAAATCCTTCCAATGGTACGTAATTATTTGAATACGGCCGAGCACCGCGGACACTGACGAGCGTGCTACTGACGCATCATTTAGCCAAACGCGCGGAAAATTGACCGACATCAGTGCCATTGTCGGATTCAACGGCGTATGAGTGCTGTCGTTAAAACTTATTGCGCTCAAATTAGAAGGGTGTGCGCAAGAAGCGGCTCCTCGGGAACAAATCATGTAGGAATATGGCGGCTCGTACGTTACGCATGATTCGTTTTGGTTCGATGCAAGATGTACCTAAATTATTTATATTCAATTTTCAGAATTGGAAACGAATAGGTAAATGCGAGTCATAATGTAGATAATAATACTAACGTAATAGACGTTTATTAGCCAAGAGTGATCCACAAATCAAGTACACTTGTATCTTGGAACCCAAAACATGACGTCACAAACAGACACTTAAATATTTATTCGTACAGATTGTATAGAGACGGTATATCTGTTAATTTCTGTTCTAAATCTAATGACTTATTAGGACTGAAATTTCCAGAATAACAGTTCATGGAGCCATAAAATAGTCTACAATACTTTTCTGCTTATCTTTTTGAGATTTTTTTCATAATCCGTAGTTAAAATATGTATATTCGCAATTTATTCAAAAATCTTCTTACCTTTTGTATTTACAGGTTCTAAGAAATTTAGCCTAACGAGCACTGGATACATATAGATTAGTCAATCAATATTGAACCCTCACCCCTGCGGGCTTGAGAGCACACCATTAATGAAACATTAGTTTTTGCCCAAAGCTTCGCAGTTAATGATTTTTTGTCCCTACATAATGATTTTCGCGACGAGCCCCGCCGTGGCTGAGACTAATGATTTTTCGTCGGACACCCTCGGTCAGCACAGATAACTCAGCAACTCCATTAATCATGGCTGACGTCGACACTAGTTCCCACTCGTACTCCAAACTCCCGAGAAAAAGAACCTATCGGGAATTCCCGGTATTCAGCTGGTATTCTACCTTTCATAATAAAGAATCTCGGTTGAGGTTTTAAGTCCGCTTTTGATGTTTCCAAAGTTACGATCCACTCTTTGACTTACGAAAGTACGCCCAAGAAACTAGGTTAATCCTTCGTAATCCCCTGTTTTAGTACACCTCTTTATTTCATGCCTCGTTTAGTGTGGTATAGTTTAAAAATTTAGCATGAAACCAGTGGAGCAGTGTTACGGCGCGGAGTCCTAACATAAATTGCGATGTCAGCGCGTAAAGCGGTGTATTATTAAAGGCAACAAACTACTGTAACCTATCCGATTCATCAAAAATTAACAAAGCGGTTCTCACCGCGCGGTATACGCTGACTGTACATGACTGTACACTCACCGGACAGAGGTGGCCTGAGGCGGGAGATGAAGCGATTTACGACAATCACATGTGTTTCTACAAGAGGAGAGAGGAGAGAGAATTTTTCTAAAAAAAAAACTTGATATTTATTTTTTAACTAGAAATAATGCCTTAATGAGACAGTCTCTTCGTCCAGTACTATCAACTACTATTCTGAACACATGCATCTTGTAATACATCTCAATGAGGTATTCCAAGTGATCCCCAGCAGCTACCCTTACATTATTCCTCGTACCGCTACATCACCCCACTTGGGTTATCACCACATCCGCTGAGGGTTTAATTGACCTGAAGACGAGTTGCGTATGACCTCAATTTTCCGACCCTTGCGCGCGTGACGTACAATGTACCGGTTTTTAACGTTACATGGAGGATCTCGAACACAAGGAGCGACGTAATTAGAGGGAATCTCGTGGGATAAAGGACTCACTATGTAATGATCATCAGTTCACTGATCTGAGAATACTACCTACGTACCAGAAGATAAGGTTCATGTGAGGCTTTCTTTGAATATTGTTGAAAGTAAAGTGGAGTTACGTTCAGGCAGTCAAGCTAGTGCCAGCATTTGAAATTTGTTTAAAACACAAAGAATTTCACTTCTACACGTTATTTATCATAATTATTAACAAATGTCTATTATGTAATTTTATGTTACTACATAAATATTCCTATTCCACTTGAAATCTAAGTATGATCAAGAAACTCTGGCTTTGTAATTCCTCACTTCCACAGTCTGGTAACTTACACCGCCGCCGCCGGCCTCAATCTGCTGAGTAATGTTAGTTTTTTCCTCCCTATTTGTCAAGTAATTGACCACGTGGTCAACCGTCCCGCCACTCGCGTCGGAGAAAAGTCAACTAGATCAAGATGAGCAAAGATATTTCTATAATAACTTTTGGTACTAAGTCATCATTCTATCAACGAAATATTAAGAAAAGTAATACTAAATGTTATCAATAAGCAAGCACTAGTACGGCCCCGGGGCCCGGCACTAAGTATATTTGGGACTTATTATAGCAGTATGTGTCACAATGCTGACAATACAATGATGATATTGACGACGTCGATAAATTAACGAAATTAATCACACGGTCAGTCACTTTTGGTGACTAGCGAAGTTCAAAAGCCCATAGGCACCCAAACTTCGCCCTAAAAGCGGTAAATGAACGATATTTCACACTAGCAGGTCCCCGAGAATAGCTACTCTAAAATATTACCAATACGTTAACTTAATTAAAACAAGGACAAAGTTCAAAAAGTCAAAGTTGCAAACAAAATCAGTTCCATGAGTTGTGAGCTCGCTGCGTCAATATGTTGGTGTGAAGCTTATACGTAGGTAATGACGGGCCGCTCCCGCCGGTATCGGCACATAGTTAAAACTCACAGATCATTTGGCAATGGAGCGGTCGCAAACTATCCTAATTGCCAGCCTCGGTTTTAGATATCGCTGGGAAAATCCGAACCGATTTAGAGCGAGCTAGAGAGCGGAGCGAGTAGCGGGAGCCGGCGGGGGGTCGGATACGACTTAGATAACTTGCGTTTTAAGATTCTGTCGACATTCAAATGATGGCTGAGTAAAATTTTGTTAGTCAAAAGACATTTTTATTCGTCGTTTTCATTGTTTGGTATATTGTGGAAACTATAAAAAAATATTTAATAAAAATGTCAAAGAAATACAACGGGACATAAATGTTATTTTGAAAGTTCGATTCCACAGTTGATTACCAAAAAGCAATGCACGGAAAGTTTTTCTATCCACTTAACAACACAACACAACACAACATTTTAGTGTTTGTTTGTTTATTTATCTTCAGACCACGATTTTGTATTTCTTGTTTAAACTGTTACTGACAATTTTTATTTTTAAATTTTATTTAATGAGAATGACATACATAACTAATTTAATTAATGTTCCAATAAGAATTTAAATTTTAACAAATTTTTATAATGGAAATGTTTGCATGCCGAATGGTGAAATATGGCAGAACTCTGATGAAAACCTATTACTACCTACTTATGTATAACCCATATTTGCAAATAAATGATATTCTATTCTATTCTATTCTATTCTATTCTATTCTATTCTATTCTATTCTATTCTAACATTCAAGTTCTTATCACCGCTGTAAAACTTGCACATTCGACATAAACGTACCCGCCCCCGCTCCGCCCGCCACGCTGTCCGCTGCCTTAGCTTATCGGACCACATTTTCAGCACGGGCCGCACCTATATCACTAACGACTGAAACGCCCATTGTGCGATAACCACCTACTTTATATACTTGTTAACTACAGTTATTTAGTTCCTATCTACCGAACAACTTATTTCGGTAATGTACGCCTATTGGTTGAAACTTGGTGTCATTTGTTATGTATACATCTGTTTGGGTACTTAGGATTGTTTATGGTATTTGACGATTTGTTGTGTTTATTAATAAAGGGTTATCTTTGTTTTCAGGGTACGTAGTCAAGAGTGGTGTCGCTGCTGAGTCATCTCAGTCTACTTCTGGCAACTCCCCAACGGCACACACACCTGCAAGTATTCTTTGTATCTTTTGGGTTTGGTTTCTGCACTCAGTCCTCGATGATGGACCATTGTGCGTGTCACATCCGCAAGTATTTAATTGCTGCTATTTGGAGACAAAGCGTTTTATACAAAATAAAAACAAGAAAGCGATGTGTTCAAGTTAGACCATACTCAAAAATGAAAAGCTTCGTCCATCGTGTAGGTAGAAACCAGTGCAAAGATCTACAGCTACGTCAAATTTTCCAAAAATCAGAGAGAAAAGGAATGTAAATGGAATGCATTCACTCAATACTTCTCATTCCTGTCTCGGAGAGCTGTAATCTTATTCCGTGAGTTTGTTTACGAATATCTGTAGAAACAATCTGCTGCGAGTTGCTTTTGTAAATCATTATTAATCTTATTTGAGAAGCTTGGGATTGCTCAAAAGATTATGATTTCGGTAAATAATAGGTAATTAATGTTTACCTTCTTTATTAGGATACGGTAGCTTCCTCGTTTTTGTGTAAAATGGAGGCCATTATCCTTAATGTAATCTGGGGTATTATCAAATAGCCGTACGATGGTGTGTTTGCTGAGGTACGTACCGGGAGCTTTCCTCCGCGGCTACGTGTCCCTTTCACTTTCATTCTTAACAATTTTGGGGTGCATTTTGTTCGGTTTTTTTACTATATTTCAATAAATTATTTATATCTAAGTTTTGCTCCACATGATAATCCCCCATTCAAAATGTTACAACAGTCTCACGACTTCCATACTAACTCCATAATGTGGGTATCACCGGTATCCATACTCCGTCCACGTTTATAATAGGGTTTGTTTTATTTATGGCGCAAGTCGTGGGTAATGCGCCACGTATAAGACGTGACTGGGACCAACCACGCGTACACACAGTGCTGCGATTTACTCGTTTCATTTGAGTTATTGTAACAATTTTTGGGTTGTTTATAGAAGTTTAATTATCTCTTTAAGAGAGTTACATTGGAGAGCAAAGAATACAAAGTTTGATGTTGTTCGTGAGATAACAAAACCAGTCTAGTCAAGATCTATCTAAATCTGTGAAACTGAAGTACATTTTTAGCTGAGTAAAATATAGTAGGTACCTACAAACAGTCCAGAGGTCTTGGAACTGACCAAATACTTTTGTTTCTATGAATAGTTTCAACTTCTAATACTACATACTGTTTTAAATTTTAAAAAGTCTCCTAATATTTGTACTTCATTCGTGTGAAAAAGCAAAACTTTTATATTGGAAATTATACTCCAGTAGTTGTTTGTTGTTTCACAATTTACTGTTTGTTCTACTTTTATTTGTTTCAGAATAGTTAGTGAACCAAACAACTAAATATTTACGAACAAATATGGAAAAAATCATTTCCATACTGATCACTGTATCGTTTCAATATTTATATATTTTGAAAAACTCAATATTGACGCAATACACCCAATCACAGAAGGTGCTAAGTTCACTGCCAGCCAGTTATTCTTTTACAATGTTTGTAGGTTAATTATTTAGACTAAAGTATAGTTGTAAATGGCGAAATATGGACGTACAGAGGTATGTACGTTTCTGTCTAAACTTCCTAGGTGAATGGGCGTTATTTTATTTATGTACACACACACACACACACAATTATAACGCCTTTACAGTAAAAAACCAAAACGATGTTATAAGTAATATTAGAATTTTATTAAGTTAAAAATATCAATAGAAAATATTATATATTTTACATAAAATGATTCAGTTAAATAGTGTTGCGTTCACGTTAGTAACGAGTTTTTGCGACACGACGTTCAGCCATATTGAAACCGAAAAACTATAACTTCTGTAAACTAACTTTATATTGACAGTGAGACCTACAAATGCACACATCACCTATGACTTTCCAATCAAACGAGTTATTTGTTCGCTACCGCGTGTGCTTATAACACAGCCGTATACTGAATACCTATTGATCGATGACATAAGTAGGAACCTGTTGAGTACAATACTTGTGATGAGCGGCTCCAGGTACTTAATCATAGCGGTGTTTGATGAACATGCGCATTATTGCGTAATGGTCTATTGGTGCTTTCATTGTGGCATTTGTAGCATCGTGTTACCCCGAAAATATATCATTGATGGCTCCTTTGACCAAACTAAGTAATTGTTAGCTCCAGCGGCCATCCGTTTGATTGGAGCACTGTTTGTATGGCCTCCGTCAACTCGAGTCTGAGTGTTTATGAAACAGTCCCCGAGATAAGACTTACAGGATAAATTAACCAATAGGGACGATGTTGCAAACAAAAAGTGTAATTGTCAACAAACTTGAGCAATCAAAACATTATGACCTTTTCATTTAAAAACTTGTCCAAGTCTCGTACAATAAATCTCACATTTGTAAAATGTTTGCCGTGAACAAAGTAAAACAAAAGAGCAGTTGTTGGCAAGTTAAAACAAATGCAACATTAAGGCCGGTCGAGCCATAAGCTAAGCGATTAGCGACGCTCACTTGCGACAGAAACGCTTTTCATTTCCTCTTATATTCCATGTTTATTTTTGTTTTATACTTTTGAACTCACAATGTATGTTTAATTTTGCTGAGTGTTCGTTTTTCCGTGGAGTGGTGCATTTTATATAGTATATAATGCAGCTATTTATTAGCCGGACGTGTAACTATTTTGTTGAAAAGATTTATAACTGAGAGTAGGTTTTATGAGTAATGACGTTGGTAACGTGTGGTATGGACCGTGGCTGCTGAACCAGTATTTATTGCTAGTGGAAATGCCCTCGCACTACTGAGCTGAACAGTCATCACGTAACATAGGCCAACGAATATACATGTAAAGTTACAATAAGTAAAGTAATGCTGTAAGCCTATCCTATTCCTTTCATCCTGAACTCTCTACTGGCGACAGCCACTGAAATGAAAATGACATTGTTTTCCACAACTAAACGACTCCTAACGACCATAAAAATGCTCTATTTATCGCATTCAATGTAAATTATACCATAATAGCAATTCAGAGTTAAAACAATGAGTGTGCACTAATTAGTAATACACGATCAGGTAATTATGATAGCCGTGTATTCTATGTTATATCTATAATTTATTTGGTTTTAGCCAATTATGGATTAATGATCGTTAATGTACATAATTATTATCCTCAGTGGTTTAGAAGGTGGATATTTGTGATATCTAAAACGGCGTCGTTTTACATAATATTAATGTTATTACAATTTGAACAGTCATTTTAATGAGTAACTAAAACTGTAGTCTGTTTCTGGTAAATAGCATATGATGTGGATGTTTGACCTACCTCATCACAGCAGGATAACTTATTAAGGATTAACTTGGTATTCAACCAAAACAATGGGGTACCCGTTTATCTTGGTAAAAGGTAGTGCTTAATATATCTAGTGTTGCCATCTAACATTATGATAAGCTGCAGCTAGTTGTACCTACAGCTGTTGCAATGTGAAGTTTTGTGCCAATGAAATCTATTTCAATCTTTTTACTTCTCTCCATTTCCCTGTTAATGAAACAGGTTTAAATAATTTACAAATATATTTTTTCAAAAAGAAATTCAGGCTCAAATACTCAGTGACTAAGCCCGAGGTGTTGGGTTCCGCAGTGAAACGCATAAAACCTTGATGTCGGGATGATCACGGATTACTTCGCCGTCCGACGGCGGTGGCGCGTGAACTCTTATAGCGCGCCCGGGTTCTGTGCTACATTATTTAATTACTTCCGTTCTGCTTTAGCTGGGGTTTTGGCAAATGTATGCATTTTGAGGTCAGCTTCTATTTAGCTACTGAGTCTGTTGTGTAGTCTAACCTACGTGGCAGAATGTTCCACGTTTTAGAAACGAATCAATGACTTCAGTGAGCATAATCTTCAGAATGTTGAATATTATTCTGAACACGTTTTGTAAAACAGAATATCTATTATCCTTCAACTTCTGCATAAACGTCTTCAGTCAGTATAAATCTCATAAAGGCACATTTATTACGTTACACGTGTAAGTAAGCAGTGTGCACGCGATCACACGCCGCAGCAGGCAGCCGGGCAGTCGCGCCGACATGCGCCTGAGTGGACATGCTCTAGGGCTACATCAGTTTTAAGTGCGATAGCGAGTAATTTTATATTGAAGTAGGTACTTACTTTCTCGCTTAATATTTTACACTTTTTTATTCTTACTATTATTTTTATAACTGTAGGCTATTTATAGGAACTTTTGATAGATCTGTAGCTTTCTTCTTTCTTCTTCTTTATCTAACCTGTAACAATGTCGCGCTATCATAAGAATAACTGTCTGGCTGGAAATGAAAATAGACAAAAAATAAGATAGATAAGTACATGTATATTTATGTAGCCCATTAGGTTTCCAAGTACACGTCTTTCATGCCAAAATACCAAGTAACAAAATACCTTTAGCAAATAATATATTCAGAGTACATAAATAGATAATTTGAGAGACCCAACAAGGCTATTATATAGACTCCATGAATAACTGGAGCACAAATTATTTCAGAATCAGTAATAGAAGTATATTTATTATATTTGATGAGCCACCATCGCGGCAACTTGTTTGTGTTCCGATATATCTTTATAAATAGACGCAACGACAGGTGAAGTATATTGATCGCTAAATTGGTTTGTTTGGGTTTTGCAGTTACTACTTATGTGCCTAGTAGTTCTATAAAAAACATTGTTCAAGTAAGAGTTCCTTATTATATTGCAAAAATGTTTTTTTTTGGGAATTTAAAGATTTGATAGATTATCAATTACAAATTGCAGGTAAGGCAAGGCGATACTAGTTCTCAACATTTGTAATAGCGAGAAGCGACCCAACTGTACTTTTTGCTATGATATTTTTAAAATACACGCGTTTCTCAGGCGATCACTTTGCCAGAAATGGACGAAACTATTCGTTACAGAATAAAATATTACAGCTATTATAGGTATAACGGGTATTCTCGTGATTTAACGTTGTGTTCCGTAATGTACGGTGACAGTCTCCCAAAGAAACGGAGCCGGAAACTAGCGCAGAACCTTACCGTGATGCCGTGCCAAGTCTCTCTTTTAAGATATTTTGTTTCGAAAAATAAAAAATTGGTATCATTCTTTAAAAATGTACAATTATGAAGTGTCTATTTATTTACTGAGCTGTGAGTGCAGTCGGGCTGTGGATGACGATGATGATGGCGGATGTTTTTGTTTGATAAGTAGCTATGCATCTACGTGAGTCAAATATATGTACATGATGTTTCCGTTGATAGGTTGCCTAGGTCCTACAAGTACCACGAATTCGAATTCTGTTCATTCGGAAATCTCCAATATCATTCTTAAGCTTTTCAGTTTATCTGCTTGAACATGATATAATGAAGAAACAAAACCAACCTCCACACACAGCCTACATAACGGCCATCCTCAACAAACATCCGTCAATAGTAATATGTTAACTGTTCCTATTACAACATTACCATTACTCACGCGCACATGAACCGCACATAAATTCATACACCGCGAACAAGCACGTTACATTATCTTACCCGGTACTACCCGGGTTAATGAAATGTGCCGAATACCGGACCTCTTGTTAATGATTTTGATGCTGTTTAATTTGGCCGGATCATCCGGGTGAGAAATTTAGTGTATAGTGGAGTTTTAGATGTTATCTGTATGTTCGGGAGTCATGTTGTTTGTGTTTATGGAGGGCATGTATTTACTGTGGTGACAGCTGGCTTTATGATGTTGTACGTAGGTAGCGGCAAAGTTATATATAAAAGTACATTATATATTAAATTAAATAAATTATAAATATTAAATTCCCGAAACTTCGATCATTAATAAATTACTACTTACAGCCTCACCAAATAATTCTTACTTGTGATTCCACGTAACCTCTAAATGAATAAACAATAATATAATGTTTCGCTATATAATGTTTCGTATAATGCGCTAAAAGTAATTAGTACGATGTCGTAATGGCCTAGTAGTCACGCTTCGTATGTTGTTTACAAGGTTGTCCCGACATCACTGATATCGGTGAAGGACAATTCTGTGGCATTTTTTTTAATTAATATTAGTTTGAAAATGCCAATGCACCTTGAGTAAGTGTGGTGATCAATGCTCGTGGCTTCAGTTGAATTGATCGCAGTTAGAAATAATAGGTACCTCTACAAATGTTACGAAGCTTTTATTTTCTTGAACCGAATAGAAAGAAGTTTCTGAAGGCTGACTTAGTGCTCCTGAGAGAGTTAAGCTGCGGTGACATCTCACCGTTCTTCACAATCATAGGGCGAATAAGTTTGCAATTAAGGTTTGGTTATAAAGTTGACATGCACTCGCTGATTAAGTAAAACCTTTTATTGATTAAGCATTTAAATTAAAGTATAAAACTGAAAAGTGTGAAAGAATATTTATCGTTCTAGGCAGTAAAGTAATTACAACATTGTACAAGTAGCTCTAGAGATTCTAAAACTGCATACATGAACTATTACTATTTATGCAAATTTCCAGAAGTTTCTTAAATAAAGAGTAGTTGCAAAAAATAGGTAAATGTTCTCTAACGTCAATATTTACAATTATTTGTACGGCATATAAATTTTCTACTACTTGCCAAAACCCCATCATGCGGACCCTTCGAGTATTCCTTTTGTTGGGATTATTGAGTGAAAGCGAAAAGGGAAAATCCTACAGAACCTTACGTACTCTGTGCGTGACCACTGTAATGTTATCTCCCTTGCCCCTTGGATCTGCGGAAGTGAGTGGGAGCGGGGGGTACTACAATGTAAGTGGAGAGGTCTAGTGTGAGTGGTCATGTTTTAATGTGGGTAGGTATAAATCGGGTGTGTAGCAGTGAGTCAAGTGCGGTCAGCGGTCGGTTCTTATGACATGGAGATGATTGTTCGTTCTTTGTTGTAATACTTGTAAATAGACGCCGAACGAGTGGGATGCTGTCAACATAATTGGCTCGGATTTAATCTCTGTTATACTGTTGTTGGTAGCTTATATTAGAAATATCTCGAAATGGTCACGGCCTTTACGTTTACTACCAATGAATTACTATAACTATGCGGACGCACTAATAATAATAATAATTATGTCAACGTAACGGCACAACGTCTATCGGATCAGGTGCGTGCCATCCAACGTAATCATATGTTGGATGACATTGTGCTTGATCGACTACGCATCGAATCACGGAGTAGCCACGTTACACTTGCTTCGCCAGTGGTTGCAGTCGCGGTTCAATCGCCGAATTTACCTAGTGATTCACCGCGACTCTACCGCATAGGTGAGGAGGTTGATGACGGGGCTATTACTGTGAGTTCCCAGTGTAATGTACAGTTGAGGAGTGCTTTGGAGGATGCGTTTCGGGAGTATCGTTCTATGCAGCCTGAGCTGAGACCTCGATTGCCTCGTTTGCCCATGCACAAGAAAAATAAGGCGCTGGTGTGTGCTCTGGATTCACAGCTGTCAAACTGTTTTGACAGCAGTGTAGACCTTGTTGATGCCCACTCGATCTTGTACTGTGCAGCTGTAGCTGCATGTCGTGTAGCTCACGTCAAATTTCCCAATAGTGACGGAGCTACACGACTAAAACCAGCGGTGCCAGCATGGCAGTGCAGGATCGAGCGTCGTATCGATGGGGCTAGAGCACTCATCGGTAAGCTAATCTGTTTTAGGGAGGGCAATACTCGCCCTAGAGTGGTACGCTTTGTGAGGCGGGCGTTCTCGGGGACTGATGTAAGTCCTCGAGATTATTTGTCCCGCGTCACAGAGCGTATCGACTTCCTGAAGCAGAAAATCTGTGCATGGGCAAACCGTATTCGTCGGTACAAGCGGCGAGTGGAACGATACACTCAGAATCGCATATTCCAGAGTGATGAGAGGTGGGTATACAGAGCTTGGGAGCGACCAGGCCAAGGTGTGATTGATACGCGCCTACCGGATGATGACGCCATGTGTTCGTTCTGGCGCAGCATCTGGTCGGTGCCTGTCAGTCACACTGAGAGCGATTGGACACGGGAGGTTGAGCGAGCGTGCGATCTGATACCAGAAATGGGGGCAATTACCATCAGCCCCCAAGATGTGGCTCGTGCGGTCCGTTCATTACCTAATTGGAAATCTCCAGGGCCGGACGGGCTGCATAACTTCTGGATCAAATGGTTCAGAAGCTCGCACGTTTGCTTGGCGTCCCAGTTCCAGTCAGTTTTAGTGTCTGGATCGTTGCCCCAGTTCTTAACAACTGGAATAACCCACCTGCTCCACAAATCGGGTAGCACTGCGGAACCCAAAAATTATAGACCGATCACTTGTCTGCCGACGGTCTATAAAGTTCTTACATCCATTTTGAGAGCGAAAATTAACAAACATATTGAAGACAATTCTATCATGTCTGCCTCTCAGAATGGATGTAGGAATGGGTCCCGTGGTACTAAGGAGCTGCTCCTCATTGATATGGCCATTAACCAGCAGGTTCGACGTTCTCGAAAGGATCTATCTACATGTTGGATAGATTATAAGAAGGCCTATGACTCGGTGCCACATACATGGCTTATGAGGGTGTTGGAGTTGTACAAAGTAGATGCAACTTTACGCACCTTCCTAATGTCATGTATGGGGCAATGGAGGACGGTCCTTCGCTATCCAGGATGTAGGCAGATTCCAGAGAGCAGCGAACCGATAAGGATAGAGCGTGGTATATTTCAGGGTGATAGTCTGAGTCCTCTGTGGTTTTGTTTAGCCTTGAACCCTCTAAGCACACTGCTGGAGGGTTCGGGTCTGGGCTATCGGTTGAGAAGAGGTGGTCAGGTCATATCTCACCTTCTTTACATGGATGATCTGAAACTCTTTGCCCCCAACAATTCGCGACTGATGGAGCTACTGAAGGTAACGGAAACTTTCAGTAATGCCATCAGGATGGAATTTGGTGTGGACAAATGTGCAGTCATGCATGTGAAGCGAGGGGAGATTATGGAATCTGTGGGAACCCAACTCTCGGATTCCATAAACCTTAGATCCCTTTCCTCAACTGAAACCTACAAATATTTGGGTATGTCGGAAGCGTTAGGCATCAATGCTGCCGATATGAAACAATCGTTGAGGGAGCGCTTCTTTGGCCGCCTGAATAAAGTATTAAATAGTCTTTTGTCAGGCGGAAACAAGGTGCGCGCCTTCAACGGTTGGGTCATGCCGGTTTTGATGTACTCTTTCGGCATACTCAAATGGACTCAGACGGAACTTGATGCCCTGGATAGGAGGGTCCGCACATTGTTGACCGCAAATCGGATGCATCACCCACGGTCATCGGTAATGAGACTGTATGTCCCGCGGAAGTGTGGAGGTCGAGGCTTTTTAAATGCTAAGACCTTGCACAACCGTGAGATATGCAGTCTCAGGGAGTATTTCCTAAAAGCCGACGTGGGTATGCACCGAGATGTGGTCTTAGTGGACAAGGGCCTCACCCCGCTCTCCTTAGCGAACGAGAACTGGCGCAAACCTGTAGTATTGGATACTAATGATCGCATGGAGGTATGGAAGAGCAAGGAGCTTCACGGGCGCTACTACCGGGCCCTACATGGGCCTGATGTAGACTTTATGGCGTCCGTATCCTGGCTGCGCTTTGGTGACCTCTTTGGGGAAACCGAAGGTTTTGTCTGTGCAATTATGGACGAAGTTATAATGACGAACAACTACCGGAGATATATTGTGAAGGACGGTACGGTTGACATTTGTCGGGCATGCCACCGTCCCGGGGAATCAATCCGGCACATTATATCTGGGTGTTCTCGTCTGGCTAACGGAGACTACTTGCATAGGCATAACCTAGTAGCCAGGATTATTCACCAGCAGCTTGCCCTTAAATACAGTCTTGTGGAATCGGAAGTACCCTACTACAGGTATGTGCCCGACCCAGTTCTTGAAAATGGCAATATCACATTATATTGGGATCGATCTATCATCACTGACAGGACTATTGTTGCCAATAAGCCTGACATAGTGGTGATAGATCGATTAGAGCGTCGCGCAGTGATTGTGGATATAACAGTCCCGCATGACGAGAACCTCGTGAAGGCTGAGAAAGATAAACAAATGAAGTATCTTGACTTGGCTCGCGAGGTTGTCGACATGTGGGATGTGAGTACAGCAATCACTGTGCCGATAGTCGTGACGGCCAATGGCATAATAGCCAAGAGCCTCGACCAACACCTTAGGAGGCTCTCGTTGGACGGTTGGATCAAGGGCTTGATTCAGAAAGCGGTACTCCTGGACACGGCGCGTATTGTTAGGAGATTCCTTTCTCAGGAGCCCTGACCACCGGTGGCTTGGACCCTGTTCCCGACGCCGGTGGGATACTATTTTTTTATATTTTTAAATGTTTTTATATCTTTTTTATAATAATATTTAAAAATGTAATTATATATGTACACTCAATAAATAAATGGAATAATAATTACCGCAATCATAATACTCGTTACACGATATGCCTTCCTGCACGTTTGTATAATATTTACCACACAGTCATGGAGGTAATTCGTAAATGAATGCGAGTTATCGGTTATGGCGACCTACGGACCCATGGCGTTCGGATCGAGCCCATTCACGATGGCATTTCATGCTATCTATGTATACTGTAAGTGTAGACACGGAGTAGAGGAGAGATATGGCGTGAAGGCGCGGGAGTGGGTCTTGCATGTGTTTCATCAAACATATTGTGGTATGAAACGATAGTGTTCAGGTCACGTTTTGTAGCAACGTCTACATATGAGTGAATCGTTGTGGAAAATTCTCAAATTTTAGTTTTTTTCTTCAACCAAGCTCCCAATGTTGAGTGTAGGTTTTCTCTGTTCTGTACCATTTTTATCGGGGTTGAGCCTCCCGCATCATCTGGCTCATGTAACGCAAACCTTACGTCTGTGGTAAGGCTTAAAATACCACCTTTACTGCTATGAAATAAAGATGTTTTTAATGTCAACATTGACATGTACGATGAGCCTTGTGGGTGTTTCACACGTGACGTCACGTTGAAAGCTATTCTACTGCCTCAGTTATTAACACTAAACGAAATATTGCGCGAAAACTAATTAAGCAAACATAATGAAGGTATCAATGGTCGACCTCCGCTATAGACTGCGGCAGATTGAAGCGGCGTATTACACTACTTTACGACATTATCAACTTTCTGAACTACACAACGCACGACTTAAGCGCCAGGTACGACGACTCTAATATTTTTATAATATCATAAAACGCGTTTATCTTACAGCAATTTAGCTGAGAGCTTCCAGCCCGTTATTAGTTAGCGCGTAGTTAGAGTACAGTTAGCGTTAAGCAAACGTAGCGTGTGTGCGACAACTTTAGCACATACTTTAAACTTAATTAGTTATTGCAAAACACGAGTTGAAGCCGTCTTACTTCGAGTTACTTTAGCTTAAGCTATACTATACGACTTTGTAAAGCTTTATTGCGGTAGTGGGAGGCAGGCTGCCCGCTCCAACTTACAAAGTTTCAAGTTAAAAAAAGACTTATCGTTGAACTGCGCACTCGCTTGTTTCATAAGTAAGCTTAAAAAAATGGCCTTGTAATCAATTTGTAAAAATTGTTTCTAAGAATTTAATTATGACAAAGGTTTTTTTTTAATTAGTAACATATTTAAGCAGTTCACGAAAGGAGGATAACTGAGTATCCGCTACTCGCGTTTCGCTTTGCTACGCGACGAGCTACGGCGTAGCACAGAGCTACGAGCGCGCCATCAATGTATTTTTTAAAAATCAATCAATCTATCATTATCAAAAATAATGTTTGGATTTCTAAGATATTAATTACAAATTGATTTTATTTGTGGATTGATTTATACATACCTACCTAAGTAACAACAACAACAACAACAATTTCTACTATTAAAAAATACTATTCGTTTTAACATTTAAGTTCTATGATGACTGTTATTACAGACGTGGTGTTTGCAACCTCAATACCTTTTAAAATAATGAAAAATTGTTCTAGTTTAATGAAATTGAAGACTTTTCAACTGTTACCGATATCATTCATTTCAGGAACATCAAAATTAATTTCAGGAACTCCAAATAGGTTTACTATACAACGGCATAGTACCTAGAACAAGGCATTCAACTATAGGTTGATAATATCAGAAGGCTTAGAAGTGCCGAATTCATTGACATTAGCCCTATGTAGTTCAAACAGGATAAAAAAAAAAAGTTTTTCAATGTCAGCACGTGATAAGAGCCATATTACGTGCTCCAGTGGATACATATGTATATCTTCGGTAACGAGTATTTTTTTCTGTTTCCTAAATACACAGCGACAAAAGATTTAGCTGGGCGCGGTGACTACACAGTTCTACACAGGTCGACTCCGACTCCCGTCCGCAGGCTCCGCTCGAGCCACGTCAATGAAACAATCGTACATTCTCATAAACACCGCCCGGTTTATTTACTGGTTAGCAAAAGTTGCACCTACTCGTATAAGTTCCATTCTGCGTGGAGTAGCGACCGCCCCGCGACCTCGCCGCGATTGATTCGGCCCGGCCCGCACCTAATACGCACATTTATAACAAACCACCCACACACTCTACGCTACACAATATACACATACACTCAGAAGGTCCACAGAGTGTCAAACTCGAGTACCTATATGTGACGATGGAAATGCTATCAGAGGATAACCTAGATAAATACGTACTTATACTTTCGGAATTATTATTATGAATCATAATTGAACATCTTGCGTATCCCTTTCAGTGAGCCCTGTTGAAATGTTGTGATGTCATTGGATTGAATGAGAATCATCCTCTGAACATATTTTTCCCTCAAGTCTTCGTAACTTCTGCAATATGTACCTACGTTATCTAATCACACTCTGATTAGATTGTGGGACTTCTGTAGTTGGTTGTGTGATGTCCCTACGCACCTGTAGCGCGACCCCTTTGTTTTAATCCCCCCCAGTTAATATCCTTGGGTGAAGCACGAGGATATAATCAAATAATTCGACTGGAACAATTGTTTGTCCGCTTATAAGTGAATATACCTGCATAGTAATAAGGTGTGTTTTATCATCTGTTTGTTTGGTACAGAAAAGTTTTATGTTAAAACAAATATTTGAACTGTAACGCTTCTGCTGGTGTGCTGAGGGTAGTCCTGGTCTTAGTCTGAGAGGGTAGACTGTTATCGATCAAGACAAGAAAACTTAGCTAAACTGTCATAGTACTAACTCAAAAGTAATACCTCGTGTTCTGACGCGAGCAGACGTGCTCCGTTACCCGCGTCCTATAAAACTATCCTAGTTTAACTATTACACGTTTGTCAAATTAAACCGGCGACACTTGCATACACCGGTTGACATAACGCGCCAACTTTCGACTCAACCCGACATAAATCATCGTCGCCCCCTCTCGTCACCCGAGGATGACGCGGGTGACGGGGGTGACGCGGGTGACGGGGATGGCGTTATCTTACCAAATTAATTTCTACTTACAAATCTTTGTGCCTGCTCCCTTTCACGATGAATGGAACTTCGAGGGTGAAGTTTATGTGACTCGCTATCAGTCGGAGTTGTGCCTTTGGATTATGTCATTAATTACCTATGACGTGTGCCGACGGGCTCATGACGAGACTCAAAAAATCCATTAAATGGATAAAGTTCTTTGTAATTTGTAAGAAAAAGTCATTTACATATTCTTTTTCCTACAATCTAGTCATCCTGCATATTTTTTTGCTAGTAGGTGTGGTAAGGAAGAACTGCAGTAATTTAATATTTTTAATATTATAATTTTGTGTATTGAAAGCTCACTATAGTGGTCCCTATATACGAGTAGGGCCAGCGTAGCACGCGATAGTGTTCGTGCAACGTGTGTGTTCCCGGCTCAGCTGGAATCGTTTTACATCGTGTCTTCCAATTTAGCGTTTTACCGCTCGCTCGTAGCTCCTCTCATTGCGAGTAATATAATTTGATGTCGGCCCGTAATGTGTTCCTTTTCTTTATACATTGTTTCCGTTCGCGTTTGTTACGCAAATCAATCCCGAAATACCACCGAGGATAAAGTCAACAAAAAGATTCGTAAAAACGGATCGGAGGGAATCACGTAATTTATGAAAGCGAGTTCTGACTGACGTTGATCTATTGAAAAGATGCCCCGCCATCAGATCAGCGCTGGCACAGTGCGGGCCAGGCCGCGGGGGCCGACCTTCGCCCCTAACTTACGCGCACAATACGGAGTCGACACAAAAAGCCCTACACACGCAAAGCTCGTCTTAATCCCTTTCAAGAATTGTTGTTCAAATATCAGAGAATGGACCCTTTCAATTACAATCAGGCGCTTAATTAGAAGGGAGCGGGCGGAGTGTTTATTAAGGTTTGCCAGGGTCCGAATCAATGGGCCACTATTTAGGACTATGTAAGGTTTTGTCGCCGCCGAATAATCTGCCAGCTTTCGTTATTGGCGCGATTTTATTTACTTAATGTTATTGCAACGGGTCGGTGCTGCCGCGACGTACTTTATAGTGGCTCTCGTTGAAAGGAAACAACATAAATCTTTTGAGATGAGGTGTCACCAATCACACCTGTCGGACAGCAACTTCGGCATACCTACTTAATAAAAAGTTATGTTAGAATATTAAGATCATTATCTTGCCAAAAACGTGAGATTACATTTAATTTATCAGTAGAGCAGCGCGCGGTGAACAGGCGCTTGACCTGGTCTCACGCCGGTAGCTTACCCTCGGCGTGACAGGTGCGCCACTTAACGTCGCTCTCAGGCTCATGCGATAAGTACTCGTGTGGGATTCCTTACGATGCTTTAAATCAAAACGAGTACCTACCTACTCTGCTTTTAAAATGAAAACAGTTTACTTAATAAGCACAGGTTGATCCTAGATCATTTTATTGAGTTTCAATTTAGTCAAACGTAAATTACCAAAATGCACAAATAATACAAATAGAATACAAACAGAGATAGATCACAAAATATTTAAAAAGGCCTTTTGTAGAGGATTGTGCATTTGCACAGTTTTATGGCTTACAGATAACACAAAGTTGTGGCTGCGAGCACTTGGGTGATAGTAGATTAGTATTAAGTGACGGCAGAACTCTACGACATCGGTGCAATTTCCCCGCATGGTGAAAGCCATTGCGAGTCAAATTGATACAATAAGAAAACGTGAAGCATGTCATCTTAAAGTAGTATTAGAAGTTTTTTGTTTCAGTAGATCCTTTTAACGTTATCGTATTAGTAATGAGCAGCACACGGCGCACATACTCGCGTATTGCGCTAACTTAGCCAACTTATAACGAGATGATGAAGGCGTTTCACAACTTTCGACGTGTGAGTTACGTAATTAGTAGCTGCTAATGAGCCGATGTGTAACACAATAAGTGGAGTATTGCGAACACTTGGGGATTATGTAGACGTTAGCTGTGACGTGAGACTTTGTTCGTTCACAAGTTGAGACCCCGTGTAAGTTACGTACGTCTTACTTGAAAAATGCTTTCCGTACAACTGCAAATCTCCAAATAACAAGGGTGAATAGTTAATAGTAGAAATATCTAAATTGAAAGTAACGTTTAATTTATAAAGTTTCTAAACACAGACGGCAATGATTATTAAAGCGTATAAAACTGTCAACGGTTAGCGTCGCAAGGTTATCAGTTAGTCCAGGCGAGCAAATCGTTTGAGAAAATAACTACAATATCTGTGAGAGTGCTCAAGATATCAGTTGCACCTTCATGCTTCATTTCAATTATTAACAATATTTTCTGAACATTGTGTTAAAAGCATTGTAAGAAGAATAAACATGATAAAAGCTCTAGCTGTCGATTAATATCAAAAATACTTTCATTTTATTTTTTGTCAATATCTATACTATTCTAGTTTTAATACAACTTACTCAAATACGTGGTAGGTACATAATTGTCTAAAGCTATTGTATGTCCGCACAGCGGGCGTGTTCCCATGCCTATGAAATGTCCACTATATTATTCACACAATAAATTTTTATATCTATTTTTGTATGCCCACTATTTCAGCAAATAACAACATTTTATGAATGAATAAACTTCCAACAGTATGTGAAATAGGTACTACTTTCATATAATACTTTCTTCTTGAATAGTACACTTAAATAAAATTCATGTACCGAATAAATTATTCCGCAAACTTGATCTTGTTCTTGTGATATCTTAAGCAACGGGCGATCACTTGGAGCGTTTGCCTAAAACATTGCGCATTGTGACTTACTCGAGCAGATATTTTTATTTTTTATGCAGACATAATAAAAGGACTGTTCTTGTTTTATATTTTTTAATAACTCCTACCTGAAAGTATCTCCACGCAAGTAAAACGTTTACTGCAATCAATAAACAGAAAACATTCCATTACAATATCGATGCGGAAATAAAAACGGATAAATATAAAAGGGTGTTGGTATAAACAGGCGAACGCACGTAAATTCGGCGATGCGATAAACCGCGGTCCAATATCGTAGAGAATGAATCCCGAAGACAAATTGTGTGGGATCGCGCGATAAAACGCGCTTGTCGGCGCAATATCGCGCGCCTGCAAATAAACTCGCGCCGCGACTGTTTGTACGACGGAATTAAACGCCGCCAAGTGATCGCCTTGTATACACGCTGCTATATGTACTGGGTTAACATGCGCGCCTAGTTTCTGGTGGCTAATAGAAGTTCATATCGCGAGCTGTAATTTACACGGATCATTGTGAATATTTTGCGTTTGCGACCCAACAGTCAAGAAAACAATTGAAATTGAACAAGAAACGAGCTTAAATTAGAAAGCACATTAAATGGTCTATTCCTCAACATGACTACAAAGTGTTCCCTTGTGCGCTAATACGACACCACTTAAATCACACAGCCAATAAGAGTGCGTGATCACATAGTCACATAGGGCCATAGTCGTCGGTTTGGCAGCGGCCGGCGCATCAATCATCCGTAATTTGGCGCAACTAAAACGCGTCTTAACGCAGCACGTATGGTGCAAGTGCAAGAGGGCAGCGGGCGGATTTTTTCGCTTTTTTAGGCTGGTTTAATATTAGTAAATTTATGATATAAGTGAGGTAATTTGTCAACAAGGACGAGGCTAATTTACTGCCAAAGGCAAGGGCGTAATGGAGCTAAGAGTGTATAAATAAATGCTAACGCGTTTTTAACTTCGATGATTTTCACTACAGTTTTGAGAAAATGAAATGAAATTTCATAAATTTAAGTATTTCGGACTTTTGGATTCCCAAGATTTGTGGAAAATGGCGCGCGGATTTTTTTATTCAAACATGAAACCCTGACTGTTGCTGACCCCCATGATTGATTGACGATATAAATAAATAGCCTTATTTGAAAAATACTGCATATTTTTGTAAATATAACATAAATTACTGTAAATTTAAACAAAAATAAAACATTTGGTGTAATAATATTTTTTATTTATCTAAACTAATATTATAAAGAGGAAAAATATGTATATTTGTTTGTTTGTTTATTTGTAATGGATAAACTCAAAAACAACTGGACCAATTTTAAAAATTCTTTCTGTTATTATTATAAATGTTGTTCTGTGAAAAATAAAGCAATTATTGTTGCGCGAAGAGCGGAACAATTTGTTGCCTACAATAGCTGTGCACGCGTTTAAAGAGATTGCCAATCAATCCCGTTAACCCGGGATTATGAACCGTGACGATTTAACGAGAAATGTTCGCCCGCACGGGACGCGGGACTGCGCCAAGCATTGTTTTTATTTTATTTAATTGTAGGTGAGCCTTTGCTGATCGTGACGATTTGTTCCTCATCGCACGCTCCGCGGCGCTTCAAAGAAATATCGACAAATTACAATTGAATAAGAATTCTTCTTTGTCGTGTCTTCCAATTTGTTTTGTAAAAAGATTACAGCCTGAGTTTACAATAAAATTCTAATAAAGTTGTAGGAGGAGTAGGAGTTGGACCAAAAATATTGCGTGCCCCAGTCCTCCAGGCGTCGTTAACAAAGTCGCCAGAGAATAATTTTGTCTGACCTATGTAGCTATTTCTGCTACAGATTTATGACAGTAGCATTCTTGCAAAAGGACAGCGATTATTACTTATTTTCGTTATAGTACAGACAGTAAAGTCCGGTGAGCCCAGGGGCGACATAAAACAAAACCCATTAGAATCCCGTAAAGTTACGGCCCTATAAAGAGTTCTCCGTCATTAAAACAAAAAGTTAATAATCATATGATAATTTATACGGAACAGTGTAGCATGCATTTTAATTAGGACAGTAAGTCAAGTCTGAAGTTGGACCGCTCCGAGTTGCCGGGTATCCGGCGCTGGAGTTGAGGTGATAAATAGTGTTCCCGGCCACTAAATCACACCTTTATATGAAGGCATCCGAATTAAGGCGCTTCCACCGACGCTATTCTTATCCGGGATTGTAGTGTCACCTTTGTGTTGAATTAGAAAAATATACGAGGGCTCGTAATAAATATTAGGAACGACGCCTTTACAAAGCTACGTCGTGATGAAATTACAAACGTGATATTTATGCGTTCACAAAAAGTAACTGAGAGATTGTCGACGATTTAATTTAAGATTTAGGTCTTGGGATTTTAGGGCCAAGTTTTATCTTTACACATTTTGTACAACTATTAATCTTAGTTTACGTTAGTATGGACGAGGTAAACTTTTACCATAGATTCAGTACATAATTCGAGATCCAACAGCAATCAAAATGTTCGTAACAATTTCATCACTAGAATTGTAATAATATCTATACGTATTTACATGACAGTTTCAAATAGTTTCAGCTTGACAACTCAAGATTTCTGCTATGTTACATGAACACGTATGGAGACCACAGTTTTAACTCGGCAACGCACAGAATTATTATTCTGTGCGTTGCCGGGTGTAATACACAATCAGAAAACATTGGATATTTCACAATCCTTCAAACAAATCCTTTCAAATATTCCGGTGTGCCGAGCTGCATGCACGACACCGCCGTGCGCTTGGCGCGCCGCGCACTGTGACTGCGCCGCTATTCCAGCCACGTGGCTGCAGCTGAATTATGAGGCGCCCGCGAGCTCGTGATATTGTTTATGCGGTGTGAGCAGACACCAATGGATATTGTGTGTCGACTCAATTTACGAGTTATTTGGTGTAGGAGCGCGAAGTATTACGAAAGATCCCATGTAGTAAGTTGTTTATTGTGCTCTGAGTAGCGAAATATGATTGTGGGATTGAATTTAGCTTCCTATTAGTGAGACATAGGAATTATAATTTTACGTTGCTATTATTTTAATAACGTTAAGTGGTAGGAACCTAAATTACTGTCCCAACCATGACTATAAGCCGCACGTTTACAGCATAACTTTGCAACCATTTTATTGAAACTGGCTTCAGTTAAATATAAACTGGTCGGGCATCGGATAGTCCCGAGAAACTTCACGTAACTTTTAGCCATAATATGTGTAAGTACTTACTATTATAAAAGCTTCTAAACATAAAATTAATTAATATTCACTTCGCCATTAACTAGTATTTGATCGATGTTATTATAGCCAACACATTAATCCCGTAACATTACCGATTCCAAGGAAATTGTATAAACCAGTCAACTACAAATACACACCAATGTTTTGTTAACAATTAAAGTTTAATGTAATCCACTCGCTCACTGAGCACCGCAAGAAAATGTCTCGGGGCAACCCTAGTCGTAAGATTGGGCGCACATTACCGACCGAGGCGGCGCGTGCGGCAGATTGTACGGTCTCTTACAGCAACACCGCGACTCAGAACTTGAAAGGCTGCGGCTTGATCGCAGCGTAAAATTAATCGGCTTCACGTAACTACCATAACTTTAGACGTAAGATGTTTTATCTTTCCATACGGTATGTACTCGCAGGTAGCGTAACAGTTGGAATCACGTGTACGAGTAGGTTACGTGGTACTCTACATCTTGATACGGCTTCAGTAATAACACGTCGCTACTATCGCTTGCCTAGGAGCTTGCGAACTGCGTGACCTGATATACAGCCTTCATAAACTTGGAAAATTGATCTTCCAGAATATAGCGTAAGTAGGTATTATGCAGTATTATGTAGACTGGAAATTATAATGTACATACTTACAACTGATCTTAAAAAAGGCAGATGTTACTTTTAAAGTTATTGACATGTTTTTAAACTTTTAGCACTGCGGTTGTAGTTGCATAGTTTTTTAGTAAGTACCGACATCGATAAACATTAATTAATTACTCAAGTTCTACGTAATGGGACACAATTGATTTTCTGTTGTTCTGACTTACCGGTAAGTCAGCCGGGGCTTGAGCGGTTAAACTTTACACAAAAATGTAGAAACCCGTCCTTAAATAACGAGTTCCTACACACATTTAATCTGCATCCTGCAACACCACTGAACAGTATCATGCAGCGAATTGGGTGCAATGTTAACTCGGTAACGTTACATATAAGTACAGACGGCGCGACCGCGGCGACCGCAGCGCCGCCGTGCGGTGCGCGCTGGCACTAAACCGGCCTCACTCTGCCAGTAGGGCTGCCACAAGGTATTACTGAAATAAACACTAATACTCTGTAGTAGTAATAGTTTTCCACCAATGTAACTCTACCTTTAAAAATGTTAGTCCTTATGCAATAATAAGAAAAATATAATATTTGTGATTTAATACTTTCATCTTTTCAGATTGCCCCGTAGTTTAGCCACGACACGGATTCCTATGAATATAAACCTAAGATTTATTCACTTCACTGTTCATTAATGACATGTAATTATACACAAAACATAAGCTATACCTGTATTATTCGATACCTAACTGAGTAGAATCGAGCAAGCGGCTCATCTGACAATAAGTGGACTCCGCCATGAACAATCAGCTATGTATTGCCTAAATACTGAAATGATGTTACATAATACGTCTGTAATAACACCAACGGCGACGTCTATGCTCTTCAAACCGAAACACAGCAATGCGGCGGACATTGATATGATATCAGTAGATAGGTACCTACTTACCCGGGCGAGTTTTTGCACAAAGATTTCTATCACTACTGTCTTCATCAATTACCAGAGTCGAATAAATCAAAATAAATAGGTCTGAACAATCTCAAACATTGAATTGAATACAGACAATATGAACGTGACTCTTAAACATTTGCTTCACAATGAACTCATCAAGTATTTTGTGTCAAAAACTCATAAAACAAAATGAGCCGTTACGTTTTCTTTTGATGGGTAGCGTTAAGCTGAAAAATTAAATTCAAAATCACCGCCCAAACGTTGAAAAGGCTCTAAACTTTATTTAACAGGGAGCTTTAAGAAATTCCGAGACTCACTGACTTGTTTATCCAAGATGAAAGATATTATGGCGCAAGTGGCAAGCGATGGGATTTGCGATAAGCATCGCCACTAAATAATGCTGGGCGGTGCTTGTGACGCTGTTGTAACAATTATGTACACTGATCATTACTTGGCTTCTGTAAAGTGGGCGTGCAACTAAAGTAGGTAGACATTAATAAACTAATTGAATTTCAAAAAATCCACTCGGTTATTCTAAATATTCGTAAGCTTTTTCACTTCTGTTTTAATACCGTCCTAAATAAATTTGATGACATCACGAGCAGGTCGTACGTAACCGTAAAAGAAAAAATATTTTTGCCCGAAATACGTACCTACCTACCTCTAAAATCAAATCTGACAAATTGCTGGCATGAAAGAAAAATATTTTACGAATGTTGGCCCTTCACGAGGCGACTCAGTTGTCATGATCCATTAGGCTACAACAGTGTCCCACGGGCTCGCCTGTGTTCGCTGTTCGTCTCACACTTCCACCAAGGCAGTAGGCAGGTACAAAGCACCGTTGTATTAAGTCGTAAATTAATTTCACCTTCATCCCGCAGAGGGGTCGGGTCTCACAGTAACGAGGTGCACCCTATTTATTTATTTTTACACATATTTATTTATTAAAACTCGGCCGTATAAAAACGTAAAGGAAAACGGTTTTCAACGAATAGCTGCAGCTCTTTAATCCTACTT
The DNA here is from genome assembly GCA_949774945.1 of Hoplodrina ambigua. Classification (NCBI taxonomy): domain Eukaryota; kingdom Metazoa; phylum Arthropoda; class Insecta; order Lepidoptera; family Noctuidae; genus Hoplodrina; species Hoplodrina ambigua. The sequence continues at coordinate 229,408 of OX458979.1, forward strand.
TACATCGGGCCCTACTTCAATTACAAACGTCGCAGATAAACTTGAGCTCACATTCCAAATATTGTTGATCTGTTTAGATAAAACAGCTTGCTTGATATCAGTTTGTGCAGTTTAGTTGAATCTCTGCTTGGGCTGTAAAAATTCGCCGAATTATCTGCTTCAAAAAATTCTCTACGATTGAAAACATTTCGTTTTCTAATTCTGTCTTCGTTTAGAAGATTGCTTTGAGATATTTTTTCTCTCATAACTTCATCAAACAAACTTCATTTTGTGCAAAATGAAGCTAAGAGCACTGGTAACAGCATCGATGAAAATTCAATTTAGAAAAATCACGAACTTTACGACTAGTGAACGAGTCGACGTAAAATAATATTATGTAATTTAAGTGAATAGACACATAAAATCATCGTTATATTAAAAGACATTCCTTTTGGTTTACGTAAAGCCCAAAAGCGATCATAATTTGTTCAATAATTTTCTGATTTCAAAAGGACAAATCACATTGAACGAAACGCGTAGGAATGTAATTGTTCGTACACCATACAACAATTGATACAAGCTAATGACTTGCGAAATTAAATCAAACGAACGAGTTAAAAGGACTGAAATCGCATTAAAATCCAAAGCGACACCAACAAAAAAGGTTTTAACTCCAATTATTACCCATTCCGTATCTGTCTTACACGGGACCGTGAGCAAAAAAGGGACAAGGGGACAAAAAGAGCCAGCGATAATGGTCCCACGCACTACCGACAGCCTCGGGCCATTTTAGGGTTTAGTACAATGGGAACGCTTGAACGGTAATCGACGTTTTATAAGAAGCACTACAGAGCGGTTACGTCACCGCGACCTTTTCACTGTACAACTTGATAGCCTTTGTGTTGGTCTCATTAGAGCCACTTTGGATTCTCTTTCAGTGGGTGAGTTTCTATCGGATAATGCAGTTACGAAAGATATAGGCCTATCCAGCGGCTTGTACAAATTTCTCACTTATAAACCATTTCTTTATACCTTTTTACAGTCAAAGATTTGTGCAAGTAACACACTTTTATTTAAAACGTGCTTTGAACGCGATCCAAGAATTCTAACGAAAAGCGTTTTCTAGCTGATTCATACAAATGTATCGCACACATTGTTGTCGCATGAATGTAACCTGCCGAAACTGTTTTGCCGATGTTACTTTAAAACATACAAACGGTGAGCAAATTGCTACAGCCATCATCATTACTCACGCCTGCGACCAAAGAAAGACTTCTAGACTTGGAAGCGAAAATTTGATATCCGATCAAACATACATTTATCTTCGCCATTTGCGGGCAGACAGAAATTTGATAAGCGCTACTCGCAAAAAGCCCGATTTACTTAATGCAAGATAACATTTAGACATCCTCACGGTAACGGTGAGGTTGTTCTAGAAAATTCCCTTTAGAAGCGGAATATTCGAGCAGGAGAGGGGAGCACTCAACGGAACGCTAATGGCATCGTTTTAAAAGGAAACGAAAATAATAAATTATTGACATCATCTTTTCTATCGCGCCTTGGAAATTATTTATTTTATCTGTACAGTGTTAATGCCCGTCTGCGTTGGAGGGAAATAATACTCTTTGCTGCGGTCAATGAAATGGAAACAGATGTTAAATGTATGAAATGCTGATGGAACTCCCGATAGCGGTGAGATTTATTCCGTGTTGTTTTTTGCGTATGTTGTGATCGGATTAGTACTGCGCCGAATGGTGAGATGAAAAATATTAAAATTTTCAATTCAATTCAATTCAATTCATTTATTCAATAACAATTTTCACATTGTGTCTGAATTTCTACAACTAATTATATCCTAAAAGTATACATGCAATCTGTATTTAAATCATTACAATTATACAAATTAAATGTCAATCCATATTTAAAAAATCTAAATTATCCAAATTTTTAATAGTAACCGTAATCATTATTTTTTGAGTCTTTTCTTTTATGGTCATGTCTATGAATACCTCGAAAGTCAAGAGATTACAACTACTTTTTTAATTTTTTCGTAAATATTACATAAATTGTACATGATTACATAACAACATTGAGAAATTTTGCAAACAATAACAGTACCAAAATGAAATCTGTAACTGAAACAGACGAAGTACCACTGAACTTACAAACTCAAAACAGTTCAGTTAAACTAATTGTACAATACAAACAATGCGGTAACCGTGTGGCCCTAACGATCGCTGCAGGTGGAGCTCGGAACTAACAGGACAGATACAAGTAACAGTGTATACAATACGGTCGCACAAAGGAGGCATCGTATGAGATAACAAGGGGGAGAAGTAGCGGCCCCATTACGGTGCCTTGAGGTACTCCACCCTTTAATGAACGCTAGGACACCGCTAAAGTGAAGTGTTCTTGTTGCTTTAATGGTTTTATTCACACGTTTGGTGTGGCTTTTAATGACTTTATAATAATAAAATGTGACATTAATTGTTTTTGTGTTTCTTCTGATGGTTTTACGAGTCCAAGGCTTATGAAGCGAAGCAATTATATCGTTTTATATAAAGTTTTAGTTTGGCTACAAACGCTGATAGAATAATGTCTTCATTATTATAGTTACGAATTTTATAAATTCTTGTTGACAGATGAAAATAAAGAACAGCGGTGTGCATGGGGCTGGTGCCAAGTGGCGATTGGTGCAAAGACCCACTGGCGACTAACAATAATCTGGCTTTGGCACGCGTCCGACTCAGCGCAAACCGTGTTGGGATATTAAGCTTCGCAATGTGATTTGACTCGCCACATTGGTCTAGTGGCACTGCACAGCTGCTAAACATGTGGACCTGTGTCATTTAGCGGAATAATGACAAGTGTACACCTAGCTCGTAATACTTTGTATCTTATGATGGATGGATTCGGATTCCATCAGTGAAAGTGACATCGATATGAATGGATCTTAAAACTGAATATATTATACTAGCTCTTATCTCATTATCTCGTTTTTTTTTTAAATAAAATGTACCCTTAAGCACTTAGGTATTGATAACGAAGCTTTATATAAGCGAAATGATGTTCAGAGTCGGAATAGTAAATAATTCCAGAGATTACCGTTAAACAAAAAAAAAAACAAACATAATTACATCCTTTTATTATCAGTATAGATCCTGGGGGCTTAGACAAAGTAACAATTGCAAAACGATAACGAAGTTAGAAAAGACTACAATGTATGGGATTGACATAAGCTGCGTTAAGTCACGTGGTCAATCGACGTAGCGATGTTACTTTGTCTAAGCCCCCTGTACTATAACTCAAGACAGCAGCAGACAACAACTGACGAAAAATGATAACGCTGGGTCTAGGATCATGTACTGAATCCATTAACCTTCATTCCTTCAACTTAAAGTATGACAACTGACTGCTTCCCCTGATGGCAGCGGGACAAATATTATGCTGTGATGAAAATTGTTGTAATTTGTATAATTTATTCATTTACAGAAACTCATCACATTATCACATGAAAATAGTTCAAGTAAACGATGATATGTATAATCATAACACTTGAACAATATATATGTGTTTGCAACAAGTTCGTAAGCAAAATAAAATCGTCAGATTAGTGCCAAACTCGCTCACGGATCAATTTAATCACGAGCCTCTTCAAACTAATGGGTGAGGCCCACTTAATGTACAAATAGGCCGGTCGGATTGTAATCTGGATAGAGATTAGGCAGAGATTGAGGAGGTCATCGCACAATCCTCCCCAAAGGTCATCAATGTAGCGCAGCTATACAATATGGTATTAGCGATAGCCGCGATGCTGTGTTCACTTCAATGTCCGCTGATTGCTGTATTGTTTTGCTTGCCTTTCCATTTGAGAATTAATTGCGGATTTAACTTCTAGTTGAATCTTGTCGACTCATTTCTTAGTAGGTATACTTTGAAAAACTTACTTTTAAAATTATAATTTGTATTAGCGTAAAACTAATTTAAAATGTTCACAAAATAATTTAATCTAATTTTTAGAGCACGATTACGTAACTTTTTGAGGATAGACCTCATAAATATCATCCAAAATTTAAGGTCACATTACGAAAAGGTAGATTTCATTAAAAACTTTCTTCTCGTAAGAATCTTTTGCATAAAATATTTAAGGTAAGTTTTAATGAAATACAAGTAATATTCATAAAAAACGCGAAGCGTTCGTACAAAATAGTTTGTCGACAACTACTGTGTACCGACGCGACTTACAAAAAATATGCCATAACAGAGTTAGTGTTTCATTATCTTAAAGCGAATCTTCGTTGGAAACAGACACAGTGTTTAGTTGGGTAACCATTTAGTATATGTGCGTTATGGATGAATTCGAAATGATCGTAACTATGTTAATTATTCCGCTGCGACAATGGAGTGCGGCGCTGCTGGCTTTGAAGTTTGACATATTAATGCCCCACGACGGGAACTTCACCGTGCTCATAAAAGCTTTGAAGACATGTATCCTCTCCATAGTCGACAAAACGGCGGGATATCGAAAACTAATATATTACGACAAAAATTAATTGAAATGTTATTAATCAATTTCTATTTTATTTTAAAATATGTTAGAAAAATGATTGAAGTAAGTAATTTAAATATCAGCCAAACAAAATGAGAAGAGCTGCTAAGCGCTCAAATGTTTTATGTACTTGCTTGGCTCTAGACTGCTTTACTGAAGTTTTGCAATTTGTGGATAAATTATAAAATTATAAACTTCATTAGTACTTACTCCTTTGGGTAGGGCGCAATATTTGAGCAATTTCTAAAATTACACGTCGACGAATTTGAGCGTTCACCCAAAGTTCAAAGTAATATAACCCTAAGAAGTTACAACTAATCGAGTCAGCTGAGCAAGGTCAACAACTTTTCATAATACTTGTAAGTACTCATGAAAGTTAACGTAAGATGACTATGGTTCCAACTCTTTCCACTAAAACATTATTTTTTTTAGTAATTAGCGAGTGGATTACAAGGTTCGGTTGCCGGAAGCAAACAGTTCTACTGAAACTGTATTTACTTCTTACTCAAGTTTCTACAAGTAATGTCAGTGCTTTTAAATTCCGCAAGGGAGCTGTCGCACTTCTAAGTTTTGCTGGAAAATTATATTTTTACAAAACGCTGTCTGTATTTTAACGTTGAAATTCCTTTGTGAAATTGGAGAGGCAATAAGATACAAAACGTCCATGAAGAAATATTTTATTCTTCCTAAACTGCATCAACCAAAGTGGGTACGCATTGTAAACGGAAAATTATGGAAGCAGGTATATTATTCCAAGGCACAACATAAGAACGTGTAAATGTTGACGCGATACGCGAGAGTGAGCTCAACCACAAAATATTATCTAGGGGAGTGCTAAGTTCCAACTTAAAGCAAGCTCTGAAAATTAAGCGGACGATATAATGTTATTACGCGTTACATCGCCCAAATTTATGGTAACGTCACACCATCGCGCAGTCCTCGTTTACATGGCGCGATGGCGACACTCGTCGCGGCGCAACGCGGCCCCCGGGACATGTTTGACAAATAGAGATCTCGTGCACCGAATTTAGCTTGAAAAAAATTGTCGCGGAACGAGCTCACGAAACCTATATCTACAACCAAATAATATTGAGCCGCCCTGCCTCCTTGAAGCCGGATTCCGGTGACAAGAAACGGGCTGGAATGAGCGCGTTGACAGGTCACGGAGCGCTGGCCTTGATACGTACACTGCAATAAAGTAAATTGCGAGCATTTGCTATACGTATTTGGTACAACGAGGATCTTTATGGCGCCGATAATGTTATGGGCAGGTAATGTTCTGTTTCGAATGTACCAATGGACGTTTCATTGTTTTACGATCGTCTTTGTGTTCTTGATATTCCTTTGTGTGACGTAAAGTCGCTGTAAGGTTTAACAGTTTACGAGCACATTCGAGATTTTGCCTCTGAAAGTACTCTAATTATTCGGATATTAGGAATTTTATGGGTTCTTATAATATTACTAGTGGGTAGATATCGTTTAGACATTTGTTATAGCCTAATGACATTATATTCCAAGGCCCGCTTGCACTACTTACAAGTCATTTAATGCATTTGGCGCTAAATTAATTTAAAACATCGTTCTATTTCTTTCAACTGGTTGAAGTTAACAGAAACAGAATGATTATTAAATTATGTTTAAGGTTACATTTATTGACTTGTTCTTAAACGGAATCTCGACGTTAATTAAGGAGATGTGGGTTTTTTTGGAGAGCTGTAAGAGAAACAATAGATACACATCGATGTGGGACCAGGTAGTTACGCTTAAAAGTCCCGTCGTCGTGTTTTCCTCCAGTACAAAGGTTCCGCCAGAGCCCATCCATCTTGAAGCCAGGCGGCTACCTATCTATTAGAACTGCTAATTAATTGATCTCTTTACTTTGTTTCTCTAAATTGGAGGTACGCGGAAGGTCGTAGTTCCCACCATTGTTCAGACTCCCTATTATTCTGGTTTAGTAATTGGTAATTCCCGGAATGATATCGAACCATTAAGCTCTAACTATGACTGCTGGTGCGTGAGGTTCCTTATTAGTTCTATTATAATTATATAAGTACAACTTATACCTTTTAGTAGTTAACCGCGAGGTTAACTACTAAAAGAAAAGAAACTACTGAAAGAGGTGCGTGGCACCCCTTGTGTTACCTACTTAGAGTTAATTTAGGTTTTCATCTTTGATCATAAAGTGTTGCCAAGGATTTTGTTGCTATGGAGTTGGAATTTGTTCTAAAGTACGTTAACATAGCAGGTATACAGTAGGAAATGTATAGCACTGATGAAAGTAATTACTGTACTTACAAATATTAAAAGTCTAATTACACACCAGAATATATATTTCGGTTATAACTTTAACATCTCGCAGAGGATAGCTGCCGACATTATATATTTCATTTAAGTCGGTCGTTGAACCTCAGCAGGGGTGTCGGTCGCCAACTGCCAACCACTCGTGTTCCTGAACTTATCTTCTAAAAACTTTTGGCATGGGTTTGCTCAGTGCCAAATCAGTGCTCATTTAATATAACTCTGCACGGTCTCTGCACTATTTGTATTTCGCACTACACGTCCTAGTTCTACAAAACGTAGATATTTCCAGTTCTTTTCACTTTTAGACTGATATAAAATTTTATCTCGTATCGATAGGTGCTAGCAGTGCAATGTCGCAAGCCGAACAAAAAGGAAGGTAGGAAAGTTAGAGTTTCTATAGACCGAGTGAGGCCAATCGAGGCCAATCGAGGTTTATTTTAGTTTGCTCTTCTGGGATAAGCTCTCTCTATAGGAGGTAGTCGCGATAGCATTCGGAAGTGTTCACGTTCCCAGGGGGGTGGGTAGAGATGAATTTAATACAACTTGTCTAACCTTTTCATAAATAAATAAGTAATTGATTTACTGAACAGCAACCGACATCAGTGATTTTAATATCATAAGTTATTTTCGTTACACATTGTCTGTATCTTTATAATAACGAACTTACCTAATTTTGTACATTTGTTTATCCAGGTTGCAATTTGCCCGCATTAAACAATTTGGTTTAAAAATAATAATTTAGTTTTTAGAATATCACAATTGATATTCTTAAGTTCGACTTTATTGAATTATTCCGATAGAAGCTCTAGTCTAGGATGAGAGGTTAACGTTAAGTCAAGTTACACTCATTACACAGCAATAACAATATCACTTAGAAACTGTCAACTGAATTGTAGTGAAACCAAACATTGATCAAGACCAAGATGTCTTAATCCCAATATCGCTTGGACAAACACGAGCCACGCACAAGTGAGTACCTACCACGTGTGACGTCACAGGAATGCCGCTATGTCGACAATATCTCTGGTGAGCATCAAGTTTGTCGAAACAATCAGTCTGCGGTCAGCGGCGAGCATGCGCCTGTCTGCAGGATTACTAGTAACTAATGACGTAATGACAACGCTGTCATATCACTACTGCGAATGCTCTTTGTTGAATAGAATTAGTGTCAGATTGTAACAGGACAGTTCAGGGATCACTATTGTTATGGGGCTTACGTTATTGTGTGATGATGGATGTTTACTTCTATTGTTTATTATTAAAATTAAAGAACACTCTAGTCCCTTTACATAAATATTATTTTAAATTTGGACCAATCAACTGTTCTTTTTGTAGGTCTAAGACATAATTAAGTTTACTTCTTTGTTACAGACTTAATTTCGGCCCAGTGATGTAACTGCCCACCGTTCACAATGAAGGTGAAAGTGAAATGAGCGGCCAGCCAGAGGTCCGGAGCCAGCGACGATGAGGCGGACATGAGCACGATCTGCGTTACCATGACAACCAAGATGCTTCTCTCGCTGCTACTGCACTGCTTCTGCGTCGCCACCACAGCTTCAATACCCAGTGGAGGTAAGTGACACGAGACCAATACAAAGCGATGAAGCTGGTTGACATTTAATACATTTTAAAATAATGAAAACTGTCTCTTAGTATGAAGCATTAACAAAATCAAGTAGTTCTTAATACGACGTTATTGAGTTATGATATGATGTCGTAAAGATAGAAGCAAATTATTTATTAAAATGAATGAAAAGTATTGTGATAAGCTTATGGTATTTAGAATTCATCTACGAGTATAAGAGTAAGCATTTGCTCAACTGAAGTGGTTGGAGTGACGGAGCAGCCAATAACTTTATGCAGATGACGTTATTATTCTCATCACGTATTTAATTCATGTCATAGTAAGTATTTTAGAAACATTTACCTACCTAACATTTACTACGTGCTCAGTAGGTAATCTGTCGAGGATTTTTTTTTATACGAAGTGTCCATAGTTAAAAACCAATTTATATTTCAAGATAAGAAAACTGAAATGATAACTTTGAGCTCGTGTATAATAAATATATTTCAACTCTCGGAAGTTTTAACAAAAATAGCTGCAAGTTACAGGCTGATAAAGAAACTTGCGATATTCGCAGAGAATCTCGCTAAAATATTCCCTTAAAGCTCGGCCATAACTTATTCTATTCGGGAAATAAAACAAAGACCCCACTATCTACAATGGAAATATCTCAAAAAACACGTTCTATTGCGCGTTTTGAATGAGATGGAAAAAAGAGGATTCCTTCTGGAGCAGAGGTTTAACATAAAATTCTAGTAAATGGGAGCATGTTACAGAGTTTGTAGTAAAAGGGTGAGAGAATTTGCGAGTGTTAGTGTATTCATATAAAGTATGGGTACATGGAGGTGATAGTATGAGGCATCGACGCGACAAAGAGCACCTGCCTGTACTAGTCCGTATGAAGCATTTTATTAAGTGTCAGAGAATTTATATGCACTAATATTTGTGCACGACATATAACACTCCGACTATTTACTTTGTTTTATTACAAGATCTTTTTTTTACGCAACAGTTAAAATCTGAAAAGTAAAAAGCATTCCACTGAAATCAATTTACTTCCATTCCGCGAATCTTTGGTTTACGTTACGCAACAAATCATGTGCGATACATATCAATCATAAACGATGAACAGGACGAGCAAAATATATTCTTTGACACAGAGCAATATCAATCGGAGCGGATCAATCCTGACAGTGGAGTGTCCCGCGGAATCTCCGCACAAGTGAATGGATGCGAGCTAGATACCATTCGTTCTTCATTCGGCGCCAATCGAATGGAATGAATCGTGTAAAACCTGCTCAGAGTGATTTTTTATTGAGAATATGGTAAGTATGCGAGGTACAGCGATTTCGGGTTACAGGAAACATTTTTTATTCGGAACTGCGGAATTGGAAACAAAGGGAATAAAAGCGAGGACGCAGCGATACAAAAAAGGAAGCTTTTTATTGTCATACAATGGGTCGTACACTACATTTAGGGTCTTCTACTGTTCAGTCAGCACCTCCTGCGACGCCAATACGGTTTGCTATGTTACGCATAACATTGGACTCTAAACTAAATTGACATCTATACATCTATACAAATAAATAAAATTGAAGTGTCTGTTTGTAATATTAACAGCTTTTTACTACATGCATAATAATATGAATGTAAAATAATAACGGTACTTATGCCAAAATAATTTGTTATTCAATGTTTGTCTGTCTGTTTAAAACCAAAAAACACGCGGACGAAGTCGCGGGCATAAGCTAGTACGTAATAATAATTATCCTCCGATTAACCCAATTTAATTTCATTGTATTATTCCTAAAAATCATTTTATAAATCCTAACTAATATTATAAACGCGAAAGTAAGTTTGTTTGTTACCATTTTACGCCTAAGCCACTGAACCGATCATCCTGAAATTTCGCATATACGTTGCCAGGTGTACAGGGACGAACATAGGGTATCTTTGATCCCGAAAAAAAGTACTGTTTCCGAGGGAAATCACAATAACCTTCGTATAGTGATAGATGGCGCCACATGTCTTTCGAATCATGTTCGAATTTTAAATTTAAGTACCTAATACATTTTGTGTGTTTTGAGTGTCGATGGACCAGCTTCAACTAGGGTATCATAAAATCGATTATTGATAATTCGGAGTTATTACAACCAATTAACGATTACCCAAGAAAAAAAAGTACTAGGGTGTCATAAAAAAGGTATATCTATATGGCAGTAGAATTAGTCAGAGTGGAAAGATCAACATTCTGGGTTTATCAAAAAAAGTACTAGGGTGTCAGAAAATGAATGGGTTCACTCATGCACGCAAGCAGAGTAGGTACAACCCGAATTGATTGGCAAATTCTAAATTAACGTGAGCGAAGCCGCGGGCGAAAGCTAGTATTTTATATTTATTAAAAAAGCCAATCCTCTGAAAAAGGAAGCAAATTATCTGCGTCAACACTAATTAAAAACGATGAAAACAAAATGGTTTCTGTTCCAGTAACGCGATATTTTACACAAGGATTAGATTAAGCGGAATGAAATCTTTAGCCGGATTGGAATAATAAGGAAAATACGTACCTATGAAATAACAATGAACAGTATGTTCGTTTGTTTATACAGTTCAAGCATTGGAGTTTCTAATACGTAGTGCCTTTTTACATTTGAAAGTAAAAATAAATTAACGTTGGTGATCATGTGAATTTCTTAGTTGCAGTGTTTGTGATTGATCAGGAACAATAAGTTAGTTTCATTAATATAATGACTAAACCATTTTATGTGATACACCTACTGGTGTGCTTAGCCTGTCAGTGGAGATTTAGTACCTACCTAATAAGATAAAATTATTATCAAACTAAATTAATTCGCAGAAATATAAGAAGTTGCTTTTAAGTATGAAAACTAAACAAATTCCGTGCGTGAGTGCAATAAAAACATGTGTTTAATTTTACGAGTGCAGTTTTCAAGGCTTCTGTTTATTCCCAAAACAATAAAACAACCGCATACTTGAATATTTTTCTGAGCAAAGTGTAGACTGTTTTAAGTTTATTCTAGGAATATTCCTCACTTGGATTATCCGCTAAAACGAATGTTATTTCAACTTAACAACTTTGAGAGATTCTCGCCAGATAGACATGTTACTATATCTACGTAACTGTCTGTGTAGCGAGATTGTTGGCTAAAATCTGTATGTTTCATGGAGTTATTTGTTCTAAACACAAACATTTCTATTTCAAATATTGGTATGGATAGTTCTTGTTTCAAACTATACAAATAGTTTTACATGCTATACATAAAAATCTTGCATACTAATATATTAACTCTGTACGGCTTTATAATTGTATATATTGTAGTCTACTTTCTGGAAAACCAAGCAGTGATAAAACTACCTGAAACGTTTACAGTTAACAGACAATCAGAATAACATCAACCAACCTGAATAATATAATATATAGTTACAATCAGATTCAAATACCAATATAAAACCGGCTGAAAAAAGGGAAAAATACAAAATAACTTTGTGAATTCCCGCCGCGCAATGAAATGGACGATTGTACGAATAGCCGAGCGTTGTACTTTACAGTACATGGCGCAGGTAAACAACCTATGAATATCGATAAAACAAAAGGTAAGGAGAAATGTTCCCGAGATTAGCTTTTTTGCTTAGAAAATTATTTGGCGAAGCAACGTTGGCGAACGTTTGGCAAGTCGGGAGCCGCACGGGGATCGATATGAATACAATTTGAATTGAGGAGAAGTTATCTGAATATGAGCTCATGAAAGTGTTCCTTAGTGTACCTTGTGTTACAAAATATATAGTTTTATACAGCTTGAATAGCACACTTGGTAGCTCACAGTACTTCTTTCTTATCAATATCCTACAGTTTGACGAGGTAAAGATTGTATAAAATTATGCAAAAAAGAACGAAGATTACTTTTACAATTTCTCAATTCGGTGAAATTTTAAAAACTCGATTGAAGCCTTTTCTTGTCTGCTAAATAAAGTTTACTTAAAGATAAAATCAATTATTTGAAACCGAATCTTTTGTTTAAAAAAGCACTTCTTAATAATCCAGGAATACGATACTCTGAGAGCCGATATCTTTATTCTCTGGAGACACGGCTTTCTGTACAAAGCGTTATAAATTTTATGCCGAATTTTTTTAGTATATTCATTTGAGTCGTAAATCGTCTTCAGGATAAAAAAACAAGATAATACCGTTGAAGTGAGCTGCTGAGCGGCGGGCCAGCGAGATCAAAGGGCCTGTTCTGTACACGTCGGAACCTTTGAGTTCATCTCAGCGTTCCGTGTGTGCAGTTATCAGTCTATTTATAAAATTCCACTCTCCGGAGGGTTCTGAGGAAATTGTTCTGTCGAAATCATTGGATGCTTTCAGGAAAATAAACGTGTTTAGAAAAAGATGGAATTAATTTAGGAAAAAACGTCTAGTGGTTTAATATTAGGAAATATTATTATTAATACAAAAACACACAGTGCTTAACAATGTTATGCTGGTTACAACTGTAGACGAAATAGGTACTAAACACGAAGCAGTAGGTACTTTCCTTATCATATTATTATCAGCTTTGCCTTTACCCAACTATGTTAGAATGTTACCAAATGCAGCTCAAAATCAGTATGTTACATGGGGAGACTACTTCTATGACCTTCACAACCCAGTTACTGGACAACATGATACCATTTGGTTATACCCAGTAACGACTGTTGAAGATGACTACGAATAACAGCCGGGACCAATATCTTTACTTGCTTTCCGAGACAGAAAGGTATCCCATAACCAATGTCAAAACTTCAAGATGCTACTATACTAAGAATTTCATAATGGAAAAACTCAATAACACTTCGCCTGCCCTTGTAATTTACCCAGGACCACGCGCTCTACAGTCGCACAGGTACTTTTCTTATTATCTATTGGTATTCTGTACTAATAATATTATAAAAAAGTAATTTAGTTTGTTTTTATGTTTTTTTGTTTGTAAGAGGTAATCGCTGAAATTACTTTATTAGCTGTAGGCATGTTCATTGATATACTTCACTTCCACGCCGACTAAGCCGCAGGCAGAAGCTAGTAAACAAAAAGAGAAACTATAAGTTCTCGTCGTTGACTAGTATAAAGAGTCAACAATTCTCTTCCATTCAATCAACCCTATAATTAATAAATAAGTGCTTCAATCTAATTAAACGAATAATCGCGAAACGAAATTTCACACACGAATAAAAAGGCAGCTTCTACTGACATCAAAAGGTGAAAAATAATTAACAAATTGATTTTCACAGTTGATTTGAGCTGATATCAAAGAGTGTTTTCATTTTAATTATTGAATGGTGTTCTTGAAAGTCATGCTGTCTAGTGTCTGGAACATTTCATAAGAAACCCAAACAACACGAGGTCAATGATCAGATAACAAAATTACATCGCGATAATGTCTGTACCTACTCCATTCAGTTCAACGTTACAAAAATAACGTTGCAACGTTATTGTTACGGTGTTGACAAACATTCGTTAATCTGTAACATTTTAGATTCGATTTTGAGCATTACATTATAATAGGTACTGCGTCCCTGACTGAGCATTCGCCTGTAAGGTAACATGAGATTCGATTTTGAGCATTTTATTGTTTCCAAAATGTCAGACAAAGCGGTCATTGTGCTGCGTGCAGCAATATTAATTCGACATAGTTATCTACGATAAAAAAAAAACCTGCTCGATTAGAAGTAGTGCGCATTGATGTTACAAGTTGTATCAAAATATTACACATTGTATCATCAAGTTGCGCACTGGCTCGGTTCTCTTACCTCACCAATGTTATGCTCGACTCTGCAACGTTACATTACAGGTAAGTGCTCCAAGTGAGGAAGCACCTTTTACGTAGAATTAGCTCTGTAATTTCACGAAATAAGTTATGAAAGTATAATAAATATTAGCGTGTTAAGGCTTTTTCTATAGACGATATAATTATTCAGTCGACTATTTTTTTTAGTTCATATTTTGCAATATTTTTTACTTGACTATCATGTTTCTACAAACAAATACCGTATTTTTAATGGATTAAAACATCATTTTTTTCATGTCTTTAAGTAAAATAATGGCACATTTTTCGCATCACATCAAACGCAAATAAGTACTTGTACAAGGATGTATTAGTTAAAGTATGCTCGCACCATGGCGCGCTATATTATAGCCCGCGTTCCGCACCATTAGTTGCCAACAGTGTGGTGAGTCAGCTTGCTTTAGGCTATGTATACACTGTATTGTAACGTGTGTGCCATTATTGAAGTTAAGTCATGTAACGTTTGAATTATAAGCTTACAGAAGACATCATTGGGCATCATTATCAGCTTGATAACATAACATCACGCCTGTAATCCCCGAAGGGTTAGGCAGAGGTGCACCCATTAGTACACCAACATTTCGCCAGTTATGTTTTTAGTCCCATGTGATAGGGGGCGAGCCTATTGCCGTCAACCGGGCACAAATCCAGACTCCGAGGGTGCTACTGAGAAATTTCCTGATGGAAAAATCCAATAACACTTTGCCCGACCTGGGAATCGAACCCAAGACCTCATGCACAGCAGTCGCGCTTGCGACCACTAGACCAACGAGAAAATATAAGCTTGATATTGCCTAAAAATTGAAAAATTAATATAAGAAATGCCTGCAAGAACTTGCGCTAGGATCACGTTTATTATTAAAGCCCTAAAAAATAAACAAAATAACTGTAAGTCTAAATTATAATTTCTAAAAATAAATAAAATATTATCACACCTCGTAAGTTACAGCTCGTAATTGGAGGAGAAATAATCAAAAATTCCGTTTGAAATATTATAGTTTTCGTGTAAATAATTATGTGTACGGTCTATTTCTATTCTCCTGTAACATAATTTATTTTAATTACACGATCTCATTATCTACCCAGCAGAGGGAGAATGATAGATCATGTTACTGGGTATACCTTATGTAAAAATACACAAGTGCTATAGTACTAGCTCGGCCAACTCTGTTGACATTACGCCGCAGCGTGACTACAGCCCGATAGTTGTGTTCACATTAGGGCGCTCAGCAATCGATCGGGACACCTGCTTGTTTGTTTGGGACCACACAGAGCTGACTCATGTTTTTAATCCCGCTTAGCGACCGGTGAGAACCTAGTCCTTTAATCCGTCTAGGTACTCTATGCGGAGCCCACCTTTATTGTGATATAATATATAAATATTAGATGAATATGAAAATATTATGTATCATACATAAGACAACGAGACACATAGACGTTCCTAGAAATTTCATTTTATTATAGAGGCAGTCGGTAACAACTTCGTAGAAATTGTTTATTTAGATACCTATCTACTCACAAAGGATAGTCATATTGTTAATTTGTAATAACTTAGGCTAGTTGAGTTTATCTTTAATAAAACATACCTATTACATTATATTTGGGAGTGGGTGGTGTTATAATAGTGTGAGTATTGCAGTTGTGCTGTAGTATTTTTTTACCTTGTATTAAACCTTTGTCTATGTATAATATGTAGGTATCTTTAAAAAAAAACCTTCTTATTTGGTCAATCATGAAACAAATAAATATATCTTCAATAATTTGGTCTTGTAAGATATGATACGAGTATTTAATTTAGTTTTTGTACAACTGCTGTAGCCACATCACTTAAATATTTATATTGTTATTTCAGCTCGTTAAGTTTCTTTTTTTATGTGTTTTTTGATCTTTGGTTAGATTGGGCTAAAATAATTTTTCTTCTGAACACTTATCTCATACTGTAAGCCTAGATTGCTATTACGCAAATGTTAATATTTACACGACATCTGTTTACATCGCAAATAATTATTAACATGCTACCAACCTAAATTCTCAGTAAGCACTCGAGCCTTCAGTAGTAGGATTATGTTTAACTCCACAAAACCTTTTTCTTGAAAATCTCTGAGAAATTTCATGAATCCAACATTCCAACTATCGGCTCTGTCTAAAAATATATCCTCTGACATCAAAGGTGGGTTAATTCAATTGAAGGTGAACAAGGCATGGCGTGCCGACACAGTGTAAAAAGATACAGTAGGTCAGCGGGCCAGTGGGCATTGCTTCACAAATGTATAGGACTTTCTCGGAAGTAGGGACTCTACAGAGGAATTGGATTATTTTATTTAAAAACAAAGAAAAAGCTATTGTACACTAGTAACATAATACTACGGTGACAGTACAATTTAACCACGTTCTCATCCTTTATCAACCTTCTTTACAAATCTGCGTGTTACCAAGCCTGTCTAGCATGCCTACCACCTTAATTAACTCGATCGAGCAAAGTACCTGTTCTCACACATTTACTGAACATTGGGTACATTAGCCCCCGACAGTCAGACATGGTTTTATGAGCTAAGTGCTTTCACAAGACGGTCGTGTGAGTTACTCGGTGTTATATTAATTTCTTCGTAGTTCATGAATAAAAGAAAATGGTTCAACTGTTCTGTGTAGGAATTCTATATTGTAAAATAGATGACGATCGGAAATTCTACTATATTATTTGTGTTGTGTGAAAATACGAATAAACAGTCATAGTTAACTGTCAGTGACTAAACGAGAAAAACAATATAAAGATATAATTTAATCATCATCTGCCTAGCCTTTTCCCAACTATGTTGGGGTTGGCTTCCAGTCTAACCGGATGCAGCTGAATACCAGTATTTTACATGGAGCGACTGCCTATCTGACCTCCACAACCCAGTAACTGGGTAATATGATACCCCTAGGTACGAGTAAGACTGGTTGTCAGACTTTCGGGCTTCTGACGACCCGTAACGACTGTCAAAGATCCACGTATGACAGCCGGGACCAACGGCTTAACGTGCTTTCCGAGGCACGGAGGAGTCTCGGTATGTAAAGATGGTCACCCATCCACGGACCAACCCCGGCAAGCGTAGCTTAACTTGACGGATCGACCCGTGCGGCTGTTATTACTTAGCCACGAGCTCCTCAAAGATATAATTTAATACGCTGTAATAAATTATAATGCAATTTTATTTCCGGTAATTCCTAAACAAATTTTCCACTTAGCTAAAGATTATTCTTCTTTTGTGATTACCAAGTACTAGTATAATAACCGCGTGTATCAAAATGTCAGCGGTGACGTAAGCGATCCTAATGTAAGCTTAGTACAAATCCTATTACGTAATGTATCGTAACGCAGCTTAGCGTGACAATATTGCTGGCCGGTTGACAACCCCTGACGGCTTTCTAATAACGCGTCTAATATGAAACAAGTGTTTACAGAAATACCACCTCACACTTTATACAATACAGCGAAATAATAAAACGTCAGTCTTTGTCAAATGTATTAAATATAAGAATTATTTCTATTTTTATTTTAGGTGCTCTTTCTGAAAAATATTTTAGGTCATAATAAATATCTAGTCGCCTTATTAGTTACCACCATGGGAGAACTTGTAATTACTTTTACTACACAAATATTAAGAAATAAATTCAAAATGAAAAAAGATTATGAAAATGAGAATGTCATCAGTACTTATTTATTTAGAATCTCCAACAGAAGATATACACTAACCACGACATACACATAATAGTCAATAAAAGGTTTTACATAGGTGTACTCCTTCACTTATCGGAGACCACAGCGCGTACAATAAAGTTAACAACTTGCTAACAAAGTAATAATGAAATAAACTTATTACTGAGTAAATAACATAAACACAGACTTTGGAGAGCACTCGCTTTATATGTGGTTTGAACCGAAAGCATGTTTTTGTTCGGTTCGTCTGCCATTTATTATATGACGCAAAAACTACCAAATGGATTTTGATGGGGCTTTCATTGCTCCGAAGTGGAAACCGCAATTAAAATTTGGAGTACCGCATTATAATAGTTTGTCTGAGAGAAAAAATAAACCAATACAACAATGTACATACAAACTAAAGTACTACTGAATAAAATATTTTATACTGGGTTGACAGAGTTCTGTAAAATATTAGCATCTAACTAATCATTTCAGAAAACATGTCGTTATTTCAGTTAAAAAAATATTTGGACGCCCGGGATATTGAAACTGTAATCAGTTTCTGCGAGCACCGCGTCAAATTGACAAAGCAAAAACATACTTGTTTACTCAGTCATTTAGACCAAGTAAAAGTAATTTAATAAATGGAATACGGAGCGCGCCGTAGGAGGATGAACGTACCAACATAATGTAATAATATACGGAGTTTTTGAACAACAGGCACAGATGCGCACAGTGTTTCACTTTGTGTTTTTGTAGAGCTCGATTTAATCAAAATTCCAAATTATATTTCATACAAAACGTTCGAATGAAAGGAAAATATACATAGAGTGGACGCCAGATGTGAGTGTTCTCACTCAAGTTTTCTGTTCGGAGAGGATACTTCGATGCTTACGATTGCCCGTTGTTTCCGAACTATTAACTCTAAGCTGCGCCTGTTACTGAAGGTACGTAAAAGCTTGTCGAAATCACGTTCTAGAATAAGGTCGTGGTAGGCAATAGTGGCTGAGTAATGACATGTTCTGAGGCCATCACTCGCGAACGACTTAATAGGCCGTAACCTTCAGCTCTCTTACAAGTGCGCAGAATGTTAAGTAAGCTCTAAACAGATTATACAGCGCGACGCGTACCGACTAGAGCTGGTCTCGTCGTCATTACTGAACCAAATAGGGCATGTATACCAAACCGAGATTCTGCGAAGCAAGTAGGTACAAAACAATTTGTATGCTACTACTTGTCGTTTAGAATGGTAACGTTCAATATTTACTGTTGCGATAGGGAAGAATTCAAAGCATTACAGTAATGCATCAAATACAATTTATTACTTTAAGTATAACAAATACACTATCTATATCTCCTATACTATATCTGTATCTCCTCGTCCGACAGTCGTAACAACTGGAGGGGTCCTCTAAAACGTTAGATTACTCAATTAAGACATCGCTAGTGGCAGCCAAAATAGGGATGTCACTTAACGTATCTATAGCAACATTTTACATGGTTGTCGACAAAAACACGTAAAATTATGCGCATACACGGTGGCTCGCAATATTTGGCACAACACTATAGTCCCGGAGACGGAGCGCGATATTTGCCAAAACGTTATTTAATATGTAAACACGCTGAACGTTTACACACATAAACAGATTTCTATTGTTTACTTTGCTTACTGTGTGCTTACATAGATGGGAGTTTAAACTATTTTGTTAGGTTGATATAACGCGTGTTACAATAAACGAAACGTTTGCAGGCCGCTAGGATTCGCAATGTAATCATGATTCCAGACTGATTGAGTGCAAATATAGCGAGTAATCTACTGGAAATAATTATTATGACTGAATCCAAATGAATTGCTAATTAAACGCTATTTGGAATATAATTATTACGAGTCATATTATTGTGTCCTATCATAATATAAAGAATTATATCTTCTAGTAGAATTTTCGATAGAATGAAATATATTACTGTAGCCTGTAAGCAATACATTTCTATAAAGTCTTTATTTGTGAAATAAGAAAATATCGCTAAGTTAATACCATGTCTCGAGAACTGAGAGGCTAATTTAATGACATTATCTTAATATAACCTAAAATAACGAGGCTACAGATATAATAATATTCTTGGAAACGAGACGGCGACGAGCTAGATTATTTTTTGAAATAACTTGAGTAAAACCGCTTTCCACGTTGTAGACTCAACATAAATATATATAGGTGGAAACAGTGACAAACATCAAACAATGTATTTATAACAACGCTTGATCCTTAATAAAAATTAGTCGGTGTCCGGGCCTAGGCTGTTAAAACAAAAGGGTTTTTTTTTCATTTGTTTTTGTCTGAGAACATTCGTCCAGAGGTCGCTGGGGCCAGCGTCCATTAGGACACTCTTTAAACAAATAAAAACGCTCAACAAATAAAAGTGAGCGATTAAGATGGAAACATTTCAAAATGGAGTCGCCGTTATATGTGTAATAGTTTCTGTAATTAGCCTGTCGGATTCTCGGTAAAAAAGAGATTCTTTTTTGTAGATTTGAGTGGCTTTTAAGTTTTCATGTTAATGCGATCATACAAATACAACTTAGTATTCGTTATTATTGGGTTTGTAAGAGCAAATGTGAGTTGGGAATTATGTTTAAGAGCAAACGGACGCAACAAAAACATAACCATGTAATGACACTAATTAGAAGAACTGAGGAGACTGATTTGATCAACGTAGCATTGAATTACAGATAAAACTTAACATATCAATTTTGATTAAATAGTTTTGAATGGCACAACATGGTGTACTCTATTTATTTATTTAATTAATTTAAAACGGTTGAACCCATTATAGTAAATGAATTTGAACAACACACATACACATTAGGTACATTAATGCAATAAACATGTTCTTCAACGAAACATGAAAAACATGGTAAAAATAGCTTCAAAAATATAAGTAAACATGGTACGACGTAAATATACACTTAGATACCTATTATGCATTCGTCTTGCAGTACCTCAAGCATTTTGACAGGATCACCTTCCATTTATCATTCATTATTTTTTCATTCTATATGTTTCTAGCAACATAAACAAGTGTTGTTACAGGATTTATGAATAACTGTAATAACATTTGTCTGCTTCCTTTGCATACAGTTTCACGTACAATATTCACGTTTGTAGCTGTCTCCACTCCGTGCGGTCTGTTAGGCATTTCTGGAGCAAGACGTGTAAGTTCCGCGGCACAAACTGTGGGGTCGGCAGACCGCTGACCTCGATCTCACAATCTACCGAATGTATTTCAATGTATCGAGTCTGTCGGCGACTCGGTTACAAATGTTCTGGCCGGTGGCTATTCAATATGTACCTAAGGTTGATTGTGTACGATGCAATAATGTATCATGGTAGAAAATGCGAAAGATTAGAATGTTTTTGTATATTTTTCTTTTTGCGTTTGAAATGGTTGTACATGTTACAATTACTTAAGGTGAATTATTTCACCGGTCGGACCCGCATCTCATTACCATCAAACCTCCTTCACAAGAACGTCGTTTATAATGTCGTGTCCGCACACCATAAAGCACTTTATTATTCGCTATAAACGTCCTTAATCATCGTTTTAATAATTTATTTTTCATTACCGCCGGTGCTAAGTAGCAGTGTGCTTAGTCCGTAATATTTCGCGTAACATTTGTGTGAAAAATTCAACGCTTTTAAAAACTCGTTTCCTGTAGGTGTTTGCGCATAAGAGGACGTTGTGTGGGTTGTACTTGCCGCTGAGAGGTATAACGCAGTAGGTGCATTTACTGTCATCTAGATTCATACCTACAAGAGTATTTCTTAAGTTTCCCACCATAAGCACATTGCACAAATGCACATACCTAGGTGAAGTCACCAACAGTAGACACGACCATTCCCGCGCTAGGTTTTATGTCAATACGTAGGTTATACCTGCAAATCACACATTGAAAAATCGCTCCGCTTCCTGCTATATACGAATAGCTTTGCACTCAATCGACGTACTTCAAGAGTTTTCTTATAAGTAACCGTTTCCGTTGCAACGTAATATCCGCAGCTATTATAAAAGTGTAATGTTTAGCGTAATATTCCACGTTTGTTACACAATTGTATCTTCTGCTTATTTTCTGTTGGTTCCTCGACGTAAAATCTGGCTTAAAGGATGACACCCTGTTCTCATAACATAAGTCGACAAATTCCCGCGTATTTGATGCAACAAGCGCAGAGTGGAAGATTTTGTGCAATAAAATAGTTTTATTCCGGAGATGAGTCGTTGAATTAGAGTGGTTACTCGCGGTAGCATAATACAATGTCCTACGAATGGATGCCACGTTTATTGCCGTGGCATACATATTGGTAGATGGTGGTTAGTAATAGTTAGTCGTTTAAATTGGAAGTTATTTACTTTTCTATTGCTTTAGTACCCACGTAGGTAATTAAAGTTTAATGTTCTAGAGTGAACGAGAGAGATGATGATCTATTAGACTGACCTATAGCTTCAATATCTATATCGTTACATATTTGTGTCAACATTTCTCATAATTCTCATCCCGTAAATCCACTCTCTGCTCTCACACAAAACGTTACAAACATCGCCAGCGGCCGCCGCGTTACATCACACTGTTTTAACAAACTCCTCGTTGAACTTTGTGAGGTATTTTATAAAAAATTCAATAACACAAGTCACCAAGTTGCCGCGAAATACTAAGAAAATCTCGCCTGTTTGTGTGTTGAGCACAGTAGACCCATGAGCAGAAGTCCCACTCAGCTGAAAAGGAACTCATGCACGCACTTGATAGCAATAGCAACATGGTACGAGCTCGGCCACAAGTCGTGTATAAGGTATATAATTGTTTCATGGTTTTTTTAAGTCAAAATCAAATCATTTATTTCATTTAGGCCAATAAAACGCACTTTTAAGCTGCATATAAAAGAAAAGACGAATTGATAGTGATAGTGTGATATATAAAACCTGTAATGGCTTTTACCATGTGATGGTTTACGAGTACCGTGATGTAGTAACTATCGAGCACACATTCCATACAGTGCGGCTCTCTTCCATCCTCTTCACTTACATAAAGTATACCAAACATTTGGTTTCGGTATTGTTTGTGTGTGCATGTTTCACATCACGTAATTAATTTACAGACTGCACCTTCTGACTTACATATTTGAGTAAAAAGGCTGGCTTCACGAGGACCGGGTGTGCTAAAGCAATTTAATAAAAAGCCCAGGCGGGAACCTGGTCGTATCTCGTCTGTTACCGCCTTAACATGGATACAACCTATTACGTTGAAATGATGCAAAGTTCCGCCATATGGAAATTGTTTACTAAGTGCCAACAATTGTGTTAAACATTTTTATTAAAAATTCTTATTTCCATACAAAGTATGTACCAATTATACGTAATATGTGAACGAAATGTTTTTGTAATTTTGTTCTTGTTTGGAATTTGTTACACACGGCTCGTTTATGGAAATAAATTCGACATTATTTTTAATACTGTCACGCTTAAATAGGTAGGTATTTTTAACAATATGAAAAATTGAATAAAAACGAATATTCACAAATAAATAATTACAGAGAATCTCTAATCAATGGGTCAGTGAAAGATCTGATAAAGGAGGCTGAGTCGTCACCCCAAGTACGGATTGAGACGACGTAGCTATGTTGTATGTAAAGTACTATACAAAAGCCACTGCCTCAAAATTAAAATGTTAATTCCCCGTATAAAGATTACCAAGTGAACATTCCAGCGTCGTCGGGCGCACAGCGCACACTACAAGCCAACAACACAAGTAACTCCGCGTGGAGCGGAGCATGTCCTCACAAATACTACTTATACTGAATTTATTTAGTGCTGCACACATAAATACAAGTCGCTGGCAATTGAAAGTAAGTGTAGGCCACGCCCCCTGTCGGGGAACTTTAACATAAGATCCTTTGTCGCGATTTCCGACGGCTGAATGATGGCGATGGGGGAAATGGGGGATAAACTAATGAGGATAATGTTTGGGAGACGGAAATCGGGGTATAACCGGTTTAGAATGGTATTAGGGTTGTGATATATGGCTTTGGTTTCAAGGTCAAGGGTATTATTTGTGAATGTTGCATGGGAAAATGCAACATATTGATAAGCATCATGTGAAAAAGTAAAGATCTCAGGTAAATTTGGTAAATTGGAGTGTATTTTTTTATTTAAACGCGCATATCTTTGGAGCTGCCATTCGGATTTGAAAATCTTCTGCTTGTATATGACAGCCAGATTCATGAAGAATTGTAGGTATAGGCTAGATAACATCACGCAACGACCCACGGAAACTAAACAATAACCAAAGGCGTAACGAAACGCGAATGTAAAAAAAAAACACGCGGACGAAGTTGCGGGCCAAAACGAGTTAATTAATAAGTTTAAACTACCTATATCTCGCTTCTTATGATCTATGATAGATGAAATTTATATATTTTCATAAATGTTTTATCACAAGTTTTAAACAAACAGGAAAAACTCAAATAGATAATAATTACGTACCTAATATGTTTCACTAACCTTAATCATTGTAGCGTTGTTCCATTATCGCGGATGCGCGCTCCGATGCACAAACTGGAAAACACAATGGAAATAATGAACAAACAAACGTACAACCAGGCACAATCTATGATGGAATTACCAACGAAACAAACTTCATTACACTAAGCTCGTGTTATTTATTAAATCCACATAACTCATATTAATTAACAATGAAACTGCACCTAGTTAGTAAAACTAATTGCAACACTTTGTAAATTTGGTTTTCATTCTACCGTTGAAGCATGGGGACCGTAATTGGTCGCACAATAAATTAAGGGGTGGTTTGATGCCACGTTATTTGATTAAAGTGCGAGTTGTGCCAAGTGCTATAGAGGAGTTAAATGGTGCAATTATGCGCTCTTAAGCTGTGCCGTAATGCGGTAATATGTCACGCTGTGTCCAAGCGGTTTTATTTTGGACATTAATTGTGCATGTTGTTGTGTTCAGAAAGAACTATTTTAATAATTTATGAATAAGGTACATTTTTTTAATATTTTCATTCTCCAATTCCGAAATACGTTTCTGATTTACATTTCAAACCCTAAGTCAAAAAAGAACTTATTTCGTGCATGGATTGAATAATATTGGAGTTACACTTTACAAATTACAAATTATTAAATCTAACTCGATTTCAGACCAAATCAGTTCACCATAAGCATGTCAAGTTATACTAGTTTAGCCTAGGACAATCTAGTTTGGCTAGTTTGACTTTTGGCTTAACCAGTTTAGCCTAGGCCGATCCGAAATTAAATTATTATTGAAGTAATACCTATGGGCTAAACTTAATCGGTAACAAATTGAAGGTTTGGCCGGTAACATTTATGCAACCAAAAAATAATATAGTCCAATCGACTTGAACTCAAATGTTTCAGACGTTATATAAAGAAAAGCGGATGTTAATATTCACCAAAGTGAACGAACTAAAGTGCATCCTAGTCGCGGTCGCAAGTAAAGCAAAGCTGACTTTGCCCGACCTCGGTCAACTTCGGCAAACTTCGGGTGTAGTGAAAACACACCCTTTTTAACTACCCAACAAGTTAGAGGAGGTAATTCTTCACTTAGTGTCGGGGTGCGTTACTCAAAGGAAGTTTTCTGCGTGATTGAGTTAAAGTTCGCATGTTTCATGTAGTTTGTAAAATATTTATGCAACGAGGATTGTTGATGTTATGTTGTGGTACTTTATGAATGTTATATAATGGGAATATGTGCTGACGAATTAACTTATATAACCGCAAGTGTCATTCTCATAAGTGTGGTTGGCATCTTTCACTATGAGGTATGACATATTCCGGATCGGTCAAAGTGTATATAGTTGCCTCAAAGAGCTGTCAGCACAGGGACGGGGCCCCCGTTTTTAGTCAGTAAAAGTCTGAGAGTCCCTGAAGGAGTCATTTGATGATTTCTACCACCTAAAAAAAAAACAAAATAAAAAGCGTATATAGTTAACGAAAACTTTAAATCAGCAACGATTTGATTACATTTTTTGAGTCATCTATTAGATACCACAAAAGCTACGATTAAACAGTCTGAAGTAATGTGAAATCAAATGAAGCCGAAACTTTACAAAATGTTATTTTACTTTACTACAACAATACCACTTCCCGTCAGACAATATTAATCAAATGGTACAGAGCTGGAACAACAATAAAATACAGTACTTATATAAGTACTTCACGTGCTAATTTTGCACATTTTTTGTGCCAAACCACTGGGTTCTGTCGTAATTAAACCTATGTCGTTTTGTGTTTATTTTGTCCAAATTAACGCGAGGAATTTCCTGTGGGAGCTCTCGACCATATTTTAGAGTTCATAGTGAAGGTAAAAAGAGATCATACATTTCAGAATAGTATTTACTAAGTGGATGTGTATTTTGTACACGTTAAAGGATGTTGTATTTATTCCGTTGATTATGTTGATTTATCCTGCGCTATATGATGGTCTTAACAAAAAGTAAAGAGGTTTAAATTCGTGGCAGTTATAAAATGTACAATGAATGATGTTCTGTTTCTCCTAACTCATACTGACATCCGCCATTACCAAACATCTAAAATCTGTAAACTTCCACGTAACTAACCCTGTTTCGAGTTCCAATCGGTTTCGAACAACACATCATTATTACGACCACATTAACAGATACCCGCTAAACACTACACACACTGGGTGGCCAATAGACCATGTACTACACCCCCCCTTCCCCCACCCCTTGGACAATAAATCCCCAGTTATGGGCGTCGAAATAATTAGTGGGTTCATTAGGGAGCCGTACTGAGTCATTATCTCATGCGTGATGTGGGGCACTGGCTGATCGCTAGGTGGAGCCACCTGGCTTCCGAGCTCTAGAAGGTACGAAGTGGAAATGAGGAGCAAGTGACCCAGCAGATACACAAAAGTAAATAGACAACTAGCGAAAGTTACATTAAACGAATTATACATTAATTATGTTCACGGACAGAAATAGACGATTTAGTTTATTTGTTGTAGGTACCACTACTATACATGTTTAATGTATTACGTCGGAACAAAAGGCCGTAGTACCTTTTTGTGCTAATTATAACACACAAAAGATTACTAGCGTAGCGTGTTGATTATTGACCTTATCTTACGACCGTCCTGTGAATGGGTCACACAATGAAACTCCTGTAACGAGTAGTTTGAGAGATGCCGTTGTTTTGCAGATAACACATTCAGTAAATCTTTACTTTTGCACAATGGAAAGATTAATAACAAAATACGCAATATCAGAGATTCACATTGAAAATATTGTTTTCAAGTAAATAAGTAATGTAAAACGTGAGAATTTCAATGATTAATTATTAAATATGATTACCATGGATGATTGGCTTCTGTTCGTTAAATAAAATAAATATACCTATTTTAGATTGTAAAACAAATGAATATCAATTTATCTCATTAAAATCCTTTGAAAACACGGAGTAAGCCTTTAATATCACTCTAATTCAATTAACAGAAAACAAATAATTTCGCGTTTTAGTAGACCATTTATGAAACAATTAATTCAATGATTATGAAAAAAGGGACGAAACCAAGACAAAGTTACCAGAATTAAAATAATATAGATAATCTGATGAGATAGGGAAGTGTTAATTTCAATAAAAATAACAGTTAAACTCGTTACGATTCACATTAACGGTTATTGTGAGCAGTTACAGTAACTATAGCGTTATAACCGCGTTATTCGCGCCATCAGGCAATTAAAAGTGGTATAAATTGTATCCAACGCGGTCCGACGCCAATTATTATCAAAAACAGAACGATAATTATAATGTTTCGATGTATTTAATGATTTAATTAATGGATAACAGAAAATAGCTCGTTGTCGTTTATTTACGAGCATAATATGTGCGGCTGTGGCATTGACATGCAATTGTTTTATTGACAGCATGATAGCGTGACACGAGTGTCGGGAGCAACAAAAACTGAATAGGTTCTTTTTCTGGGATTGCGTATAGGAATCGCATGTTAGAATATAGAAAAAAGTGAATACAAATAAACAATAAGCACTCCTCTCAAAGTGAGCTGGCCAATTCCAATGAATTACGAGCACTTCAATGCAACCACTTTGATGGAGCTCTTATATGAAATTGGAGCGATGGATGCAATTCTCTTGACGTTGGCTCCGCTTGTCTGCGACGAAAAACTCAGTCAGTCTTTCCAACTTCGTTTTAAACTTAAATATTAAACTCTGACAGTTTAGTAAGCAAGCTTGACATATTTACTAAACATTATTATTCATATTTGGAGACTAACTAATCACTAGTTACCTTCAACTTGAGCCGTTTATTAGTTATTGTTTTACTTACTAATGGATACTACGACGTTAGTCGTAGGGTATAAAATGGGATTAAATACTTGTTCATATAATTCTTGTTCAAACTCAATTGATTACTGCCGTCTGTTAGCATTACAACAGACTTAAACACAATGGTGAAATAGCAAAATTAACACCATAGACACTGTCACTTCTCTCAAATACCGATACCGTCATAACCCGCACAAAATGTCTATTAATATAAAGCAGAGCATCTGCAAGGGCTCCTCCCGTACTCCCGCCAACAGCCACCAATTATTATAATTGAATCTTCTTCATCCCTTTTCTTTTACAATCTTTTTACGCCGAGATGCTTGCGCTGAAAATTGTATAAGATTTTTATGTTTCGGATTAAGTTGGAGCGCCGTGTTCAGGGTTACTTTTAATGTTTTTAAGCAAGGAGTAGTGGAAATTTCCTTGTAAATGTTTAGGTTGTTTCGTTTCATTTAAACTGGGAAAGAGAGCTGGGAATACAAAATGACGCGGAGGTCGAGGCAGATCTGCATTGAGTAAGGTTACAGAAATATTATTTAGTGCAATGATTCTATCAATGATCCGACAATTAATAGATTACGCGTCAGGGTTTGATATCAGAAAGGTCTATCAAAATCAATTACCGTAAGTATGTTAGTCTCACAACAACTCGAAAATGGTTCCACCAATTTGTTTTTTGTTTTGTTCGCCTCAATAGTGAAGTGGTGTAAGTAAAACAAATTGATACAAAGCTCACTGGGTTATCTAGTATTTTATATTAAGAATGTGGTCAAGTTCTCAAGGGGTCATTAATAGTCCTAGAATAACAACAACTTTAAAACACAGTTACAGGTTCCTTTCCAACTTGTCATCGTCCAGCTAAAGCCAAACAAATTGTCAATACAAGTCCAGCCCCTCGAGACATACGCGCACAAGTGTGAGATTGATAACACTAGACCCTAAACTTTGCAACAGCCTACGTTTGGGACTACAACGATAGAGCAAATAATTTGGACGATCAAACCACTTCATAAAGTGCTGTAACTGGAAGCAGTGAGGGACAGTTTCTTAAGTCTTGTTTTAGTACTTTGCATGTTCCGATCTAACTGAACTTAGTTTACGATAGTTATTTCTAGCTAAGATACCCTTTTATGTAACCATCGCTTCTAAAGGTTCGTTTTGGAAAAGTAAATTAAATTGGCAAACTCTGTTACGCAACATTAGAATGTTGTGTTGCTGGATAGTTTAGCAATATGTTTGCTGCTACTCAAAAATATGTTGCCCTAACAATGTTGTGAAACTTTCGTTTCCCATGAATAGTCACACACATACACATCGCGAGGTACGAAAACAGATTCTTTGCCAAAAATATAATAGATAACAACATAATATTATACCAACTAACTCTTTCGGAATATCTTATGGAATCTCCGCATTTTCGTAAAATTTCATACATAAATGTACGAAAAAGGCAGAAGTTACAGCACTCATACATATTTATACGGAAAGACAGATAATGTATCATTTTATATTAATATTCATGCGAAACGGATTGTAACTGTCCAACAGTTGAATGTATTGGAGTTGCGATAAAAATGTTCTGCTTCATTAAAACTGTATCATTAAAATAAATATTTATATGAGAAATTCCATTTAACTTTATGTTGACTGTAATTAACATTAAAATAGTATTTAAAAGATCAGAACGATTTAAAATAAAAAGTAGTATTGAAGCGCAACGACTCTGAACACCCAGCAGTAACGAGTTCGAACACCCACAGTAGCTTTGATATTTTTCTCATAACTGTCAAAACAATCGCGCCTCACAAAAGACTTACATAACTTTTAAGAGATTAAGTTAAATTACTTTTATCTGAGAAATAATTATATGGCGATCAAATGGAAATAAACGTACTACGTACGTACGTCAAACCGCCGAATTAATTCTTCAGATAAAAGTTTTCTGGTGATTGAAAGATTGGCTCTCAGCTTCAACAATTACAACAGTTATTCAACAGCAATTGACGTATTTTAATAAAGGTATTACTAGTAACTATAGGAATAGAATAGTTGATGTAATAAGATGGATGAAGCTTTGTTGAAAATGAGGAACATTTAACTAATTTATTTGTAGGCAGGTACGCCGTCAGTAAACTTGCTCAATAAGGTTTTACGTTAATAAACAGTTCCTGAACTTAATAGCACCACGAAAAGAGACGCCAATAAAGGAAAATTAACAACAAAGTAATTTAAAAGCTTACAAAGGCTCCATACAAACGAAAAGCAATTATAGAAAGGTGGGTATGGTCCGCGACGCGCACAGTCGCCACCAGCGCGAGCGTGCTACTAGCCGCGACTCCCGGCCCCACTCGTGCCGCGCCTTTTCTGCGCACTGCGATGAGAGTCATTGAGTGTTGATTTCCACTTTGTTTATCACAACACAATTTAATTATTGTATCGACGGTCGAGTTCAATGCAATTGTGTTTGTAACAAAAAAGGGCCACCCCGACAGGGGATGTATGCAGGATTTCACTTGTTTGTATACCATTCGATTGTTAGGATTTCGGGAGTTTTAAGTTGGTTTTGGTCCCGTTTTAAACGTAGCTTTTATTTATTTGTGTTGTTTACGGTCCCATTTAAACTTTTTCGTTAAAACTGAATGGAACTCCTACTGTTAAAATTTGTGAACAAAATAGCTCTCTACTACTATCAATCATCCAAAACAAGACTCCATCACTTAAACATTTACAGTAATGATTCGGATCAATCAACGAAATCCCAATTTACTTATCTTTCGTCCGGCGTAGTACAGCTGCTACACGCTACGGCGTGCGTCCGCTACGGGCTACGAGGCTACGAGTGCTACGCCGTAGAGGACATGCAAACAGTCCGACAGTGATGTTAAACAAACTCAATTACTGCTACGGACTAGTATCTGGCCTCAATTTTACTACTGGGGAAATTCTGTGGTGGATACAAAGGCTTTAAATTAAGTAGTTCTTTACTCTTATAACGGTACTATTTTTCATATTGAAGCGAATTCAAATGCTATGTTTATTCTACAGCAAATTGTACTATACGCATTTCTCTTTCCACACGTCACCATCACCTGCAGCACGAGTATTGCTGATCGTGGACTCTCTGTGGTTGCTCCATGTTTCACACTTTGTGTTGACACGCGGTATTCAGTTATGTCAACCTATGCAGCAGCAGTACAAAATTCAAGCTATTTTTATTCCTCTCAAAGGGCAAATATCACCATCTGAAATAGAACTACCGACTTCCGGATATAATCCTTACAAATTGCTCAAGCAATTACAGTCCAGGCCAATTAGTGCCACCACTTTTGTAGATCTTGTGCAACAAAACCAATTCCACTTTTAACGAGAAATCTCTTCAGCAAACAACAACGGAGCAGTTCCAACTCAACATCTGTCAACTTATATATGACATACCTACGAGGCCTCAGAACATAAGTTTGGCTGAATACGAACACAGGATTTTGAGCTTTAAAGCTAGGTGATTCAGGTGGTTGTCGTGTGGTGTGTGAGTGTGAATGTGTGTAATTTGTATGCAGATCGGTACATGTCAACAGTGAGTTAGGACCGGATTCCGAAGGAGCCTTTTAGTGACGTTTAGTACTTGTGTAAATTTTATTCCCTTCCCGTTGATTGTCGCCGAATTAATGTACATGGGTGTGTACTGACAAGTACGCCGAGTACTTCCAGTATGTACTCATGTATATTTAGATATTAATTATATAATATTGTTGCGCATGACACACTACGAGTGACTACTAAAATAACCAAAACAAAAATGATAATTCTTATCGTTTTTTTAAAAAAAGGGAACCGCCTGCCGAACCACATTTTTAGGACAACGAATTTTTTTTTGTTTTGCTTAATCCGACTACAAAAACTAAGTAAATACCTACTAATTATTTCGTGCTTTTCATCTATTAATGCGAAAATTTGTATGAATGGATGTTCACGAAGAACAGCTGAACGAATTAGGATGAAATTGGGCACAGAGATAGATTATAATCAGGAATAGCACGTAGGCTAAAAAAATGTACGTTTACTACTAACATATTATATTAACTTTGACGCGAACGAAGTCGCGGGCAGAAGCTAGTTGTATCATATTGTTAATTATTATAAATAATTATTGGTAGTCAATAGTCTATAAATAGTATACAAATATGCACTTACTTTGTAATTTATGTTTCAGCGTAATTATTTTAGATATTATCAATGCTTGTACCTGCTGGCCTTATGTATGTATTGAAATATTGAACTGATTAAGGTTAATTGGTTTAATTAATTCGAGCATCTGATATGACGAAATTACTGTACATGATTAGCATTAACTAATAACAGCTAATCAGTTGGCATTATGTTTCAGTAATGTGAGTGAGTAAGCTGGTCACACCACAGAACTCTTAGGTGTGTGGTCTTGCCACGCTCAAAATGATAGATAATATGAAATGAAAGAAGGAAATCAGACCGGTACAAGTTGCTATAATATAGACATTTAGGGGCTAAGTGGACAGAGCAACTTTGATCTCTGTATTACAGCAACTGGCAACTCGCAACTAACTGTTAATATATAACCTAATGAAACTGCGCAGACATAACAAGACTAGTTACTGCAGTCGATAACAAAATCAGATTCAAATTGACGCAACTAGCAACTTGAAATTTGTACTGGTTGTGTCAAGTTGCTGGTTTCCCCAATCGACAATTGCAACGTGTTGAGCAGATTCACTCGCTCCCGTCCCACGCAGCGTCAGTCACCAGTCAGTTGACCACGGATTTGAAAAGTTAATTTAGAATCGCGGCAATCGTAAACTGTGCCTGTCTGTTGCTGCAACTGGCAAACTTTAACTAAAACTTTGAAAAAGTTGACAGTTTCTTCAACTAAACTTGCTCTGTCTGCGGAGAGCCTAAAAATATAAATATAAAACAAAATGAATTCAGTAAAATCATGAACATCCATTTAAGTTTTTTAATTTATTTTACTTTACGAACAAGGTTTTATTCCAAGAAAAGTTAACACTAAACAATATTTAAATAAAGAAAAGCTATCCAAGCTAAGTATCAAAGCTCCACAAACGCAGTCAGAATAACTAACCGATTAAACTCCAGTCGTTTAAACATTAACTATAGAATGGAGATCGCAGCTAGAACTGCTTCTAGTAAAATTACGAGAGGCATTATTTCACTCGTTAGCTATTCCGTTACGTGTAAAATTTACTAGTGGACTCATTAAAACTTGGCCAGGGTCCAAGGCCCCGATATTGTGTGGCCTGGCCTAAGCACATTTCAACTCGTTACATGTGTCCGAATCAATTCCGTGGATAGTTTCGTACTGGGTTCATTTAAAGTTGTTTCATTTTGTTTTCGTTTCGCTGTATCACCGGGCTATGTCTGTGTCGCCGTGTCACCGGGCTATGCCCGTGTCGCCGTGTCACCGGGCTATGGCCGAATCGCTGTATCACCGGATTAGTATGCCCGTGTCGCCGTGTGACCGGGCTATGTCCGTGTCGCCATGTCACCGGGCTATGCCCGTGTCACTGTGTCACCGGACTATGCCCGGGTCGCCGTGTCACCGGGCTATGCCCGAATCGCTGTATCACCGGACTAGTATGCCCGTGTCGCCGTGTGACCGGGCTATGTCCGTGTCGCCGTGTCACCGGGCTATGCCCGAATCGCTGTATCACCGGACTAGTATGCCCGGGCCGCCGTGTCACCGGGCTATGCCCGAATCGCTGTATCACCGGACTAGTATGCCCGTGTCGCCGTGTCACCGGGCTATGCCAGAATCGCTGTATCACCGGGCTAGTATACCCGTGTCGCCGTGTCACCGGGCTATATCCGTGTCGCCGTGTCACCAGGCTATGCCCGAATCGCTGTATCACCGGACTAGTATGCCCGGGCCGCCGTGTCACCGGGCTATGCCCGAATCGCTGTATCACCGGCCTAGTATGCCCATGTCGCCTTGTCACCGGGCTACGTCCGTGTCGCCGTGTCACCGGGCTATGCCAGAATCGCTGTATCACCGGGCTAGTATACCCGTGTCGCCGTGTCACCGGGCTATGTCCGTGTCGCCGTGTCACCGGGCTATGCCAGAATCGCTGTATCACCGGGCTAGTATGCCCGTGTCGCCGTGTCACCGGGCTATGTCAGTGTCGCCGTTTCACCGGGCTATGCCCGTGTCACTGTGTTACCGGGCTATGCCCGTGTCAAATTATTCCCCAAAATATTTAATTTGCTACATAAGTAAAAAAAAAAATTGTTATACATAAAATTCCGTCCATATTCGTAACAAATTCCGACTTTCTCGTCAGCAGCAAAAGTATGTAGGTATAGAAATTTTTAACATATATTAACATAATGCATATTCAGAGTAGAGCCTTACCTGGCATAATTACTTATACATATGTATGCATATTAGAAGGATATTTGCAAAATGAGCGGAAGGTATTAAGGTGCCAGTAATCCTCCGTCTTTTGCTGAGTATGCGGGTTTACTTGCTTGACTAATTATTATTAGCGACGCTAGTGGTAAGGATACGATAAGGCCTAATTTGCTTTATATTAAAAATGCAAATCAACAGTGCTAGTAATACCTATACATACATTTATATCACTTACTTTCCAAAATGTTTAAAATAATGCTATTAGGTTTGTTTAATTCCGTTTTCGCACGAAATAAATATTTGCATAGCTTAAAGATAGTTGTTCCAGGGCGGGCAAAAAAAAAAAAATCCTCGAGTAGGGCAACAGTTTCTTTTTTAAACAAAAAAATATAATTATAACTTTGTTGTAATGTTATGCTCTTGGATGGACGGGGAGCTTAAATGCTATAAAATAGAATATGTTCATAAATTATACTAGATATACTAGATGTAGCCAATATTTGCCAACATGCAAGCTCCAGTGCCTATGTTAGATTATGTTGTTTCTTAGTTTGATAAGCTTCTGATGTTGTCCTGTTTTCTCTTTTTCTTTTCTTGTGCGAGCAGTACTGAGTTGTTCACACCATTTTTGCCAGCCTGTTTTTTATAAGTGAAGACTTGTAATTGGCTGTCAGTTTTATTTACTATTCTTTTAATATGTTTTATTTAGCTGTAAGTCTTCCATAAATCATAAATAAATAAATAAATAAATAAATAAATAAACATTTTTCTGAAAAAAAATCAAAACCGTTCTCCGTGTTGCGGCGCCTGTAGAGCCAGGAGGCTAAGGGACGGCCTATTGTCGGCCACCCACGTTTGTCGATAACAGTGCTATGTGTCATGTCATAAGGGATGAGTTTAACGCTATGTACAGTTTAACCCGAAATATTTCCATGAAATATTGAACTGGAATTTCTACACGCACTAACACTATCATTTCCTTTGAATTATTTTATGTGAATGTGTATTTTTACAATTATCTACTTTGATACGTGGCTATAATAATCATCATCATCCAAATGTATTTGAAGTAAGTACTTACAAGTAACTAATGATAATTTCCTTAATTACTTGAAAATACTTGTTTTAGTTTTAGGTTTTGTATAGAATAGAATAGAATAGAATATTCATTTATTTGCTTAGAATGTAGGTATTTACAATGAGATGGTCACAGTGATGTTGGGAATCCTGGTACATTCTACCATTTTGGCATGCAAACATTGATGCAGTTCATCATACAAAATATTGAATTAAAAGAAACATTTAACGGAACTAAAATTTATCAACTAGGAAATCCGATACGGAGTAGTAACAATTGTTTAATAATAAAGCGGTAAGTTTATTTTTGAAGATTGTCACTGGTTCCTCTTTTATAGATTTAGGAATGTGGTTAAAAATAGCCGGTGCCATACCAAAAACACTTTTCTTCAACAAAGCAGTCCTGTATCCACCTGTGCGTAACAAGTTTTGGTATTGAGATCGTAAAGTTGCATCTCGGTATCTGCTTTCCGATAAAGTTACAAATAGGTGTCGATTACATTTAACAAAAAGAGCAGTTTCTAAGATGTAAAGGCAAGGAAATGTCAATAAATTATGAGATTTAAAGATTGGAACACAGCTGTCAGTAACCTTCAAACCAAATATTGCTCGTAGGCAGCGTTTTTGGGCTTTAAAAATGCTCTCTCTTTCGGTACAATTGCCCCAAAATATAATACCAAACCTTAAAATGGCAACGACAAGACTATGGTACGCTAGCAATACTGTTTTGAGGTTAACTTTTTTTTTAAGATTATAAAGTGCATATGCAGATGCGCTAAGTTTTTTACAGATTTCTTGCGCTTGTGCCTTCCACGTCAATTTACTGTCAATTAGAATTCCTAGGAATTTTGTAACGTCTACTCTGTCCACTTTTTGCCTATTATAATTGATATTTAAGTCATTGATTCGAAGTCTTTGGTAAAAATGCATTATATTTGTTTTCTGTATGTTTATTTGCAAGTTGTTACTATTTAGCCAATTTATTATAATTTTAATGGTGTCATTAATATCATTTTCGTAATTTTCATTATTGTCGCATTTTATGAGTGCTGTACTGTCGTCAGCAAACAGAACCATGGGAAAGGTGATTTGGCGCGGCAGGTCGTTAATGTAAATTAAAAATAGCAAAGGCCCAAGGACGCTTCCCTGTGGTACACCGAATTTAATTTCCCTATTGGAAGACACGTATTTTTGTTCTAATTTAGACTTTACACATATTTTATAAATTTCTGTCATCTGTTTGCGACCCGATAAATATGTTTTTATTAGGTTTAGGATATTACCTCGGATGCCATACGCATTTAGTTTTTGAAGCAGTATGTCATGGTTGACGAAGTCGAAAGCTTTCGACATGTCAGTAAATATGGCGCATATAGGCGTTTTAGTGTCCACATTCGACATAATAACATTCAACAGGTCAAAAATTGCCATATTCATATTCCTATTTTTCCTAAACCCGTATTGCTCAGGGCAGAGTATATTACATTTATTCAGGAAAGATGATATTGCTGCATATATGACCTTCTCTATTATTTTGGAAAAAACGGGAATTAAAGCAATCGGCCTATAGTTTGACATATCATCTTTACTGTTCTTTTTATGAACTGGTTTAACAATTACAGTTTTTAATTTGTCAGGAAATATCCCAGAAAATGTAATGACGTTAATAATGTGAGTTAAAGGGCCAGCTATACTATTAGCAACAAATTTTATGACTTGCGTGGAAATTCCGTCATAACCAAAACTCTTTTTGTTTTTCAGTGATTTAACTATTCTCATCACGTCTTGAGGAATGACTGGTGGCACAAATATTGAGTTTGGGTTATGGTCTATTTTCTTAACGTCGTGGATTGGGTTGTTAGGTATATTAGTGATTTGGTCAATGAAAAAATTATTGAAAGACTCTGCTATTTCTTTTGGATCCGTTATTATCTGACTGTTATTTTTGATCTGTGATATTGGTTCCCTGTGCATTTTGCTGTTATTTATTATTTGCCATGAGGTTTTTGACTTATTCTTGGAGTTCTTGATCAAATAATTATTTTGAGCTTTTTGAGTTAATTTAATAATTTTTTAAAACCTCTTAGAGTAACTTACAAAGGCGTTTTTATTTTCTGATGATGGTCTTAGTCTATGCTTCCACAGTAAATGTCGTTGCTTTTTACTGCATAATCTTATGCCACGCGATATCCACTTAATTGGTTTTTCTGATTTTATAGTTACTAGCTTATAGGGAAAACATAGATCATACATGAGTTTAAATATTTCAAAAAAATTATCATATGCTTTGTTCGAATCCTCTGTGCTGTATACATCAGAAAACGATAGATTTTGCATATAGTTACTAAATTTAATAAGATTCTCTTTACTAGTATCTCGAATCTTAGTTCTCCAAGTTTTAATAATGCATGATTTATTTACTTTTATCCTAACTATTTGAGCTGTATGATCTGATAGCCCAAAGTCTATTACTTGACAATGACATTTTTGTCTGGTATTGTGTGCAATATTATCCAGACAGGCATTACTAATAAGTCGTGTCGCTTCATTAATTTCTAAAGTAAGGTTGTAACCCAGGAGAAAGCATTTAAATTCCGAGGCAATTCTATTTTTTTTTAAAACGTCTATATTAAAATCGCCGCAAACAATTACTTTGGTGTGATGATTAGTACATATACTTTTTAGAATAATATCTAAATTTTCATAAAATTTGCTTAAGTTAGACAGCTTAGGCGGTCTATAGATACATAATATAATTAAACTGTGCTGTGTCATTTTTATGGCACAGCATTCTATTATTCCTGGAACCGAGTGTTTCATAATGTCGGGTAATTCTTTATATTCATGACCCTTTTTGACTAGAATACAGGCTCCACCGCGTTTTATGTTGCATCTTGCATATAATGCAGCGAGCCTATAATTGGGTATATGAAGAAGATGTTCCTGGCCCGACATGATAAAATGCTCGGTTATGCATATTGCATCTACAATAATTTGTTTGCTTAATAGCTCCTGAATATACAAGGTTAACAGGTCGGATTTATTTATAAGTCCGGCAATATTCTGGTGCATGACATACATGTGGTTAACGAAAAAACTCGGTATGTGTGACCGCATTCGTGTTTACATTATTTGTCAAATCAGGTTCAAGTTCAAGCAGTGACATTGAGAAATTATTATTTATAAGTAAGAGCAAATTTTGAAAAATATTTCTCATTCCTCGGTTATTTACTTTCCTATTATATTTTGAAAACATAGTAAAATCGTAGAGTAAGTCTAAATTAGAATCTAGTACTGTTACATAATTATGTGACAGTAGATCTAAATGAAGCAAGTTGTTAAACGTTTCGATACGCCAGTTAAATATCGTTGAATAATCGCTAAGTTTGAATGTAGGTAGGCACAAAATAATATTTGTATGTTGAATTTTTTCGAGTGTTTTTCTTAATTCTATTATGATTTCAACATAGTTTTTTGTTTCAAGAAAATCTTCTTCACCAACTAAAATTACACAGTAATCGTTAAACGAGTAATCAACAACTTTTTGCTCCAAATTGCTAATGAGTTGTGACAGTCCGGAATTCGGTGACACATAGTGACAGATCTGTAAGTTTTGGAATGTCTCTTCTGAGATGGACAGAATATTATTTATTTTGTTAGCACTAACAATGCATAGCTTATTCCTGGTAGATTTCACACTATCCTTTTTTTCTATAATTTGAGTCTTTTTATTTTGTGTTTGGTTTGTGGTGCATAAGCTAGTTGTTTGCTGTTTTTCTGTTGTGATCCGTTTACTGCTTAGCTTTTGTGTTTTTGTTTTAGATTTAGGTGTTGAATTTTTGGTTTGTTCCTCGACATTATGTCGTTTTTGAAACAAGTAATCATCTTCATGGGAATAATTCAGTTTGCCTTTATTTATACTTTTCCTCTTAGTTACGGTTGAAACTCTTTTAGGTGTGCTATTACAAATTTTTTTCAGGTTGTTTATAACTTTCTCGTGGTTAATTATTATATTTTTTAGTGAAATATTTTCTGTTATTAAGTTTTCAATTTCACTATCAGCAGAAGCCAATTTTTCTTGCAAGGTGTTAACTAATACCCCTAATTCCGTTTCTGTTTCATTTTCATGAAGTGGTAAGTGGGGACAACTTGTGTTATGTTTGTCATAAGGCATAATAGACGGGTATTCATCGTCATCGCTCACTGACAAGGATGCAAAAGAATTTTCTGTACTTATGGTTATTCTGCTTTGCTGTTTTCTAGTGGTTACGTTATCAGTTTCTAGTGAAAACAATTGTAAATCAGAGTTGTTTGACATGGTAAATACGTAAATACGGCGCGAGTCACTCAGTTACGTTGTAGATAAGAATCGGCACAGGTCAACACAGAACACGATACTTTCCAGCAGTCGTTCACTGTGTAACACAGTGTTGGTGGGCGGGGCTTACCCGTACGGTCGCCTGCTGCGGTGACACGGTGAGACACAGATCGACACAGAACGCGATCCTTTCCAATTACGAGACACTGTGTTTTTTCTTTAAAATTCGTTATTGAAAATTTTAAATTTATTTTTGTTAATATCTGGATTACCACTTATTATTTTTAAATTCTGATTTCACAGTCACGTAGATAGTTTCAAACGGCACACCACCATATAATTTACTATAATATTAATTTGTTTTTTACGTAGAATAGAATTTAAAATCGTAGCAATCGTAACACACACCTAACTGCTAGTCTATGAATTTTGTTGTATGAATTTTGTTTTGGTTATATAACCAAAGTTTTGATTGTGTTTCGTTAATTAACTTTAGAAGTATAGAGCCGCGCTTTAGCGAAGAGAAACAAGCTCTAAATCAAAATAAATAAAAAAAGTCTGCGTCACATATTGGAAAATTTTGCATATAACGGGAATTGATTGCACGCCTCGATCGCTAACACGGTGGCCGCCATGTCGCCCGCCTGTGCAAA
This sequence comes from Hoplodrina ambigua, assembly GCA_949774945.1. Taxonomy (NCBI): domain Eukaryota; kingdom Metazoa; phylum Arthropoda; class Insecta; order Lepidoptera; family Noctuidae; genus Hoplodrina; species Hoplodrina ambigua. The sequence goes on from OX458979.1 coordinate 270,167, forward strand.
CTGGCGCACAAACACTCGTGCACAAGGACTGGCGCACAAATATTCGTGCACAAATTAACTGGGCAGCGTGGTGGTGCGCAGCGCGAGTGGGTGCGGGCGGTGACAATCACTGCGATATTACCTCCGTGGATGGCAGGTAAACACCGATATTTTAGAGCGTATTGCCGGGTGACAAGCTGTGTGTGACCTGAATTAATTCTCTGCGTTCGCATTCACATTTAAAAGGAAACTTTGACTGAAAAATGACTAAAAACTATGTTCGTTTAATTTTCGATGAATTTCATGTGACCAAAAGCTTTGTATTCAGTTCTTAGATTTTACCAATATGTTGTTGGTTAAAGAAATCTACTATCTATTCTAGCTATCTATCTATATGGATAAACTAATAACGATTTGAATTGGTATATCTACTTACAATGGTTGTAGTAGATATAGCGCAGGTGTGTATCTTACGAATTTGCTCCGACCTTTGTTTGACTTGCTACCATAACGGCCGGGTAACAAAGTTTATTTCGAAATAAGATATTACACCTAAGCTAGGAAACACTCTAAAACAAACCACTTCACTAACGTCATTAAGTTGTTTATAAGATGTAACAGTCAGGGTAGACAGGTAACTGTCTTAGTGTTAATCTGTTAATGCAGGAAGCTGTCACTGGTGTGATCACAGCTATCGGTGCAGAGGTCAGTGTGTCGTACACTAAGATTATATCAGTCGGTGGCTCAACGAGTGATGTTCAATTTTTTTTTTACAAAGTTACATGAAACATTTAGTGTTCACGCGAACAAAAGATTTTGAACTGTGTTGTAAAGTATTTTGGTTGATAATTGAATGAGGGATGAATTGGGATGAATACAAATGCGGACATATATTTTAAACAATAGTGCAAGTCAGGGATGCGATGGCGTGTATTGGAAGTGACGGGTTCCGTGCGTGACACGCGAGTGACGACTGATTGTTTTGTTAGTGGACTGGGATATTAAATATTTTCCCCTTTTCTGCTGTTTGTTATTGCCTACGCCAGAGTATGTAAATATTTATCTGCATTTATTATTTACGTTTTCCCCAAAATTTATGTTCTTGTTACCTACCAAATTGAAAATAATCTTTCATTTAGTACATTGCTTCGTACGGGTGAGATTTCATTTATTTAATGTTTTTATTGGAATTTGATGAAGCGTTTCACACTTAATCGTTTTAATTATCGTTTCTAGATAGTGAGAGCACTTGTCTATAAACTGCAAGTGTCGCGGAAGGGTCGAGGAACAAATAAAAACAAGTGAACGTGAAACTTAAGAAAACTCTGTCTTTTAGTAGTTTGAACAGCGCTTAAATAGAAAAACCTCACAGGGTTTTTTATGATACTTACTGGAACACAAGGAAATAATTATTTCGCAATTTATTGTGAGCAACACCTCACATTCGATGTTAAGTCGCACTCGGTATTAAGTTGTCATGTGTCCATCAGTTGCAACCATAAAAGTACCTACGAGTAGGTAGGTATATTGTCGCGCGTACGTCACTGGCACACAGACAATCAATTCGAAACTCCTCCATCCATTGACATCCATCAGAAACTATCGCGGACGTTTCTATAGCGAACTAGTGGAAAAGCAACGCTCGCAAGTGGGGCGCGCACAAAGCGATGACGTCACGCCACAAAGCGCCAATGACTCCACAAAGGTGGCTCGATGACGCACGGTACAGACGCAGTACAGACGCGGCACAGATGCGGCACGACGCGGCTCTGATGCCGCATTGATACCGCGCTGTGATTAGTGGGCACTGCTTTCAGTAATGCGGTGCGGTGATAACTTGTTTCGTGATTTTTAGTTGTGTAGGCTGTAGACTGTGTGTGGGAAATGATGTTACGAAATTGTCCGGTTTGTGTGGTTCCAATTATGTGGACTCTTACAATAGGTGTCGTCAAAGGCATCGTAACACCTTTTGTTAAAAGAGTATTCTTGCGAGCGAGCGCACAACCAGATCACTCGTTGAACTTCGCCAGCCAAACAATTTACTTAAGTATCACTATTTTGGTTGCTTTAAAAGTTAAAATATATTTAAAAAAAAATAGGTAAACAAGATAGGTTTCGTTTAGTCTCTGCCTTTATTCTTTGATATTTTATTACCTAGTGAATATGCACTATACAACTGATTAAATTACTATCACTCTCTAAATGATGTGCACTTTATACTGTGATGATGTGTACTTTTTTATAGACAAGTAGATTTACTATCCGGTAAAAAAATGTCTTGTGGAAACTTCTTCGAAGTTTTAATTATTATGGTGAATTTTCCCAGCGATCAGAATAGGTCTTCAATATGTATGCCCTTTAATAAAATTATCATCAGCTTACTTCTCATATAACTGGAGAACACAGGTGTTGACATAATTAAAACGATTTTGACGCAAACAAAATCCAGCTAATTCCAGGTTCGTACAGTGAATGGAAGTGACCTGATTGCGGGGCGCACAGCGTCTTATTGTGCCAAGCGCAGTCGACGCGGCTTTGTTCGGCGCCAACTGGGAAGCAGTTGCGACGCATTCAGTACTCACGTACAGCTTTGAATTTAGAGCTGTGTATTATACCTGCTTGGAATTACGTGTTTGGGATGTGTGTTAAATTTTGGATTTGTATGAATAGTTTTCCTTACGATTAAACGTTAATGTTTATTTTATTGTTTCATGTATGATAAAAACTATTTCGTGCATTTATATCAGAGATATAATTTAAAGAAAATAAGATCACCACACACAGATTTCCCTGTGTCTGGTGATGGATATAAATATGATTTATTTATAAGAAAAATCATAGTTCTCTGGATAAAGCACAATGAATAACGTCTTTGATTCAGATTTCACTGAGCTGATTCTAACTGAATGCAGATGACATCACCTGAATATTCCGTGAATAAACTCCGCTTGCATACTACTTACTGCACACACACACACACATGTTGCACATAATAACATACAAGTGCAGTTTAACCGTTATTATAATTACTGCTATTATAATTGAGTTTATATTAAGCACCGAAATCGGTTCCTAATAACAACAAACAGGCATAATTCCGTGCGCACCGCGCGGGAGGTGCTAAATAAGGCCGCCTACAAACAAAGATCGCATAGATTGCAGCTAATCGCTCACTAGCGCAGGGTTCACGCGGCGAGCACAGTGTTATGAAATGAAGTGAGAAGCACAATTTTTTAAATAAAATTAAGTAATACTCGTAGAATGAACAAAATTGACCGAGATACTCAACTTTATAAAACAAGTCGACGAAGTAACTTAAAACTGTAAGTTAATGTCTGTATTATTGTTATTATATTTTTGCGTACAAACATATTTCATCTCGATGTGTATCAATCATTTCGTTTCATCTACATTCACAATAGTCTGAACATTACTTTTAGTTTACCTAGATCCTAGAGTACCTCAGAGACGTTTCTAAGTGTGTCCTCAGCCGTAATGTATACCAACATTTTCATTAAAAACTTGAGAACGAGCTTAAGAACTGTATTTTATTATGAACTTTGATTTTGAAGGTGCGATATCGTCCGGCAGCACCAAGTTATTGCTCAAATCATATCTCTGGCTGAAATGTTAATGACACTTTCATTTCTTTCTTTATGTCTCGTTAGATACGTGTCACGAGTAGTATTCCTGTGGTGTTGTAACGCGGCGGCGCTAGAGAGGCGCCGTGAGCCAGCCCGTCCGACAATAGTGCGGGGACAATGCGAAGCTTGCCACCTTTTGTGCAATCGATGCTTTTCGTTTAGAAAAACAAAGCTTTTGTGGTTGTATCATCAGGGTGTCTCTCTGTATCGCTGCTATTCTTTCCAACACCCGACGCCATTTCACTATCATTATTTCAAAAAGTCGCTGTATGAATTATTCTTGTTTTCTTTCGTCGTCTGATTATTTTCTCGTATTTATAGGAGAATATGAAATCTAAGTAGTAGACAAAGCCGCGGGCAAAGCGACAGTGTAATGTGAACTATCTTAAGTAAAATATTGGTGAAGGTATAATTTGCTAAAAGTAGGTAATATTCCGACACTCAATACTTTAACACTTATACATGTATTAATTAAAAACTACAAGGTGCCTTTGAAAAGCTGCCACCTTCTAGCGCTACGACTTCGGAGCTACGCGAGGCTCTACAACTGTCGTAGCGCCGTAACAGCGTAGTAGTAGCTATGAAGAGTTTAATAGAAAACCTTCATCGTTCAAGCTGCTTATAATTAGTAGTAGCACGTTTAGTCACAATGTATATATTTATTAAGGTTTGTTATGATAACATTCTATAAATATACCCATACCATGTAGTGAACACTGTTTTTATTCATTGTTTACACCTAAATGAATTTGTGATGACTAGTCCATTAGAGAGCACTCATTCAATTATGATTCCTAACGACCCCGCAGAAGGTCATGTTTCATCAACTCATTAAAAACTAAACAACGTCGTTATGGCGTCACAATTAATCATAAATCAAGTGTTGCGACACGGCGACACGACACTGACGGGAGGCGCGCTGCGACAAAACGCCTTGACGCCGCAACAATAACCCGTCAGCTCCGATACTACGAATACTATTAATATCCTGCCACCAGCCAACCAAACGACCCTCACTCCCTAATTACCAATACATTTTCAACCTTATTCTTATAACAATGTAGCTCTAATTCCCCTCATAAATTGTATTTAGATAAGGTTAAGTAAAGCGTGTAACGATGAATAGACATATTAAAGATTAATTACGATAGCTTGTTGTCGTATTACTGAATAGATGTTTGTTTCAGTAATTTAATTAGGCGGACAATTGTGTTTCCTGGTTTTGTACGTTGTGAATGATGACTTACTTGGACTTGGACTGCCTCGTTGGTCTAGTGGTTGCAAGCGCGACTGCTGTGCATGAGGTCTTGGGTTCGATTCCCAGGTCGGGCAAAGTGTTATTGGGTTTTTCCCATCAGGAGTTTCTCAGTAGCAGCCTCGGAGTCTGGATTTGTGCCCGGTTGATGACAATAGGCTCGCCCCCTATTACATGGGACTAAAAACATAACTGGCGAAATGTGGGTGTACTAATGGGTACACCTCTGCCTAACCCTTCGGGGATTACAGGCGTGATGTTATGTATGAATGATGACTTACTACACTTTTGAGGTTATCTGTGGGTTTGACTTTATCAGCCATCTCTGCATGTTTTTATAATCAAAGTAATTAGTAATTTAGATTTATATTATCGTATTATAATGTTATTAGTCTGTAAGCTTCCCTAAAATAAATACGTGTATATGTTTTCATGTATTCGTCCTACTAAAATTATTACTGTGACAGTTTGTGAAAGTGTTTTTAACAAACCATTGAACGGATTTGTTGGTTTTTACCCGGGTTGCTTTATTTTTATTATTTTTATTTCATGAGACAATTTTTCGAAACGATGTATTTAATAATATTGTCCGACAGCCCCGGGCAAAGGCTAATATGTATAATTATTTGATCATAGAGTCTACTCCACTTTCACTAGGTAGGTACTTTACAGACAGATCAACCTGTCTGATAATATATTTATTTATTCAATAAAGGTATTATAAGCTAGTACCTAATATAATCAAAACGTTTATAATTATACTAGAACAGGGTAACATACACAATTATTATTAATATAGTATGCTAATGAATAATTACAATATGAAATTAGTTAATTATAGTTAGCATCTCTGGTCCATTCTGTACTTTTGCATGCTGTCCAGCAAAGTATGGCTGTCGCTAATTTATGCGCATCCTGCGGTTTCCGCAACCTTCAGATTGCCAAAAATATCTTAACGTAATTCGATTGTCATAAAATATTAATTAACCTTTAAAACGTTAACACCGCACAAAAAAGAATTTGAAAATCATTTGTAGGGACTACGTCTGACAAAAGAAAAATTCTAGGTTAGTTACAATCCAGCCCCAAATCAAACAAGTGTCAAACTCGTTTCTCAATTAAACCGTTATTTAACGATAACCCTATAACCGCTACGTTAATTGTCAGCCAAGTATTCGCTATGACCGAGTGACAGGCACAATTTGGTCGCGTCAGAAGCCCTGCGGCCGCGGTGTCGCGATGACAGCTGACGGCCGACGGGACGGGCCGGCCGGATCAGCTGACAAGCAGTTTTGTTTAGCTGACAGTTTGAAAAGCAATGATTTGAGGAATCTACGCGATTCCATTAATATCAGTTTTGAGGACTTTTTTAATCGATTTATTAGTTAGAATGTATTCCTGCTTAGTGTTACACAAAGTTGATAAGATTATATCTCACATGTATCTTAAAATGTGTATGGATACTTTTTTTTCTTTTTCAACCCGTGACGCAGAAGGGGTTGTTATAAGTTTGACGTGTCTGTCTGCGGCATCGTAGTTCCCAAAAGAATGGACCCATTTTGATGCAGTTTTATACCACAAATAAGTTTTTATTAAATTAAAAATGCTTGTTCGGGTTCTAAGGCGCTTTGCACACGGAGCAACTTAAGTTGCCGCAACTGGCAACTTTTTAAAAGTTTTCTGTAAAAGTTGCTAGTTGCCATAAAGTTGCCGGTTGCCGCAACTTTTTGGCAATTTGTAAGCAACTTTTTTAGCCGAGTTGCAGTGTTGCAAACTTTGCGGTATTACCACTAGATCTGGTAGATTGGGACCACCTTCTGGTGGTCAGAATTTGTATCTGGTGGCTTGTGGATTTTTTAGTGGGCAAGTTTTAGGTTGATGGTTTTCAAAAACAAAATTGAAATAAATTTACAATACTAACACTTTCAATGTACTTATCCGTTAGATTACTATGGTATGTAAAAAAAGAAAAAGTAATCGTACTGATAACAGTACAAGTTATTCAGGTCGACAAAAAAGAGGGTAAGAAACATCATTCTCTTAAAAAACAATCCTATTTAGTGAGCCCGAGTGGCTGTGGAGCAGGACTAGCATTTAGCCAAGCATTTTTGTCCGTGATATAAGTAATCATCTAACTTATAATAATGCTTGATTAGATAGTGTGCGTTTTATGCATGGTTTAAATTTTCTCTCATTTAGTTGGGGAATATCAAGAAGTATATTATTAGAATTTTACACATTACCCCAAATAGAAGTGTTTACTTAGTGGGAAAAACCACTAAGTTAATGGCAACACTATGCCGGGCACAGGGCGAGGGAGGGAGGGTGTGAAATCGAATATTTGACAGTTGCTAGTTGCGGCAACTAGCAACTAAATAAGTTGCTAGTTGCCGCAACTGGAAACTGTTGACGATTGCCGCAACTCGCAACTTGAGTTGCTCTGTGTGCGCAGTCCAATTGAATTACATGTAAACAGCGAGTTGCCAGAAAGTTGCCAGTTGCCAGTTGCTGCAAAAGTTGCTCCGTGTGCAAAGCGCCTTACAATGGAATAAGAAGCTGAAACACAAAAGCAGAAAAAATGCTCAATATTTTATCACTTGTCACGACCCTCCTCTCCATTATCAACCGTGACGTCCAATCAAACATAACAGTTACAGTTATTACGTGTCGAATGATTTTCCAACAAAATGATTTCATGTCTGACACAAAATATATTCAACCCTTTGAATAGACAGAAAATGTGGGGTGACAATACAATTCGCGAACGGGGTCGCGCGGACCGACGGGCGGTCGGCGACCAGCGGGGTTGTGAGTGATGTGAAATACATCGAGTAACGAACGCGCCGTCGAGTGTTCTATCGATTCGATGTCGATCATGAAGTCCGTCTTGCTCACCATGATGAATTTGCGAATCGGTTTTCATTTGGTTATGTCACATGTAGGACTACTGTCTTTAAGGGTTAGAGATGTCCGATGATGGTAGATTAACATAACATACAACGCATTTATTTATGCAAACACAGATTATTAAAATAAACATTGGTTGTATTCTTGGAAAAAAACATATAATAAAAGAAAAATACTTAAGTAGATTATTTATTTTTTAGTTTTCAAATTGTTGTAAAAAATGAAACTGCTGATTATATACTAAAATCAGCTTAAAAAAATACTTTAAATAATTCATTCGAGGCTTAGTGAAAATTTTAATCCAATATTGAAATGAGATTCTAGGGTCACATCACATTTAACTAGACTAGAAAACAGATTTAATTTTTCGAGCAAGTCTCTTTAAATTCAATATTGTACTAAACCAAGTTTTATTATGTAAAAATACCTTAAATCGAAGCTGCCCATTTAAGTCGTCACTCGTTAATATTGCCAGCGGAAATTAAACCATACGGTTTCTACATAAAATTGAATTTAGTGTGAAAGGATTGGGTTATAACTCTCGGTATTTTCAATATTTTTATTTGCGACGAAGGCGCGCGGCGGTCCGCTTGGAAATGCTAATAATGGGTTCTGCAACCTTTTGCTGGCTCCAAAAAGAAGGAGATGGTTTCTAAAGACTTTTTTGGAAAAAAAGTCAGTGATTCTACCTGGTGTTTGTCCCTTTTAAATAATTTAGTTTATACGAAGCGTTTACTCACACAATCAAGTAGTAACGGCTTTTTGAGTACAACGTTGAATCTCTTTGAACACAGCACAGTGTTTCCTCGCTAGGTATTCCACGCAAACTAAACTCTGCAATATTCTAATTACGCCCGGCATGCACCGCGTAAAAACAAACAACCATAACTTTCCACACAAAAGCTCAGCTAAAACACAACAGTATTCTTCCTTCCTTATACGAAAGAGAAACTTCTCACATTTCCGAAAGAATAAATCAACTTAATGTAATCCCATAACGCTGGCTTAGAACAATCAATTGCTGGCAGGCGAGAACATTTTTTAACGAAACAAGCGCCCATTCCACTGCTGCAGCAGTAACTATAATCGTTAGTGTAGTCGTCAGCTTTAAAGTAAAGCGCGCACTGAACACCGATGTACAGTTCAACTGGATGTAGTCGTCTCTGCTTACGGGGTGATGAATATCAGATGTAATTTATATGTTAAGTCTTCGTATTTAAGATGTTAAAGATCCTCACAAGTACCTACAACATGGCTTATTTGGCATTAAGCGTACATTAACGCTTGACTTACCTATGCGAAGGAAGTCGTTCAGGATTTTTTGTGCCATTCCTGGTCTTGTCGCTAAGCAGTGTTGCTTTGTCCCAAAGAGTAAGGCAGCTGGTGTAATTACAGGCATACGAGACGTTTCAGTTCTGTCTGTGAAATGCTAACGCACTTGCTACGACCATTGGCGCATCTTATGTTTGCCAAGCTGCCACATAAATAGAAAACAAAAGACAAAACAATGTTCGTTCCATTCCCTCTACCTCTGTGTAAGCAAGGGGCCAGTGAAGCTCTTATTTGTGAGCGGAACATGGCCGACCCGTATTATGGTCGCCTCTGACGCAAATTGCCCAACAACGGCCTAACTTCAGCCGATCTTGTAAGCATTTTGTAAGCGCTCATATGCTCATGTACGCTTGCGGAGGTAGTGTTCTAGAAATGGCTAAATTGTGTTCCCTAATAATAAAATTTTCAGACTTGGAAAAATTTATAAAGTGATATTAGCTCACACTGCTTTAGATTATACATCTCAGCATACCTACTTATACCTATATAAATATAGCTGTTGTCTTTTGTGATGTAATGTTGGTAACATTACATTACAAAAGACAACTGCTCTTCTATATTTTTTGGAATACTTGGAAGTCTATATTTTTTGAAATTCTCTAAATGTAGGTAGGTAGTTAGGGAGGAATAATTATTTTGTCTGAGACGTGAGTTGCGTGTTCTCAAGGCAATGTTGTTGCCTATAATATTATGATAATAGCCCATAAGTAAAACAATTTCAAATGTAATCCTCGTATGTTCAAACCTTGAAAACAACAAACACGTGATTTGAATTTCAAGTTTGTCTTTCAGTTTCCATGTTTTGAATCATTACAATTTCTATGTATAATTTGTGTGTGAGTATTACGCGTGAATTTCCATCCCCATGAACATACAAATATATCAATATTTGTACTAGGTACACACTGCTAATAAATAAATAGGTAACTGCTACTAATAAGCATGTTATGTTATACAATAAACAATTAAATAATCAATATTTATACAATTTAATTAATTAAATGATATATATTTACATTAATTAAATGATACACGTAGTTTCAAGAGATTTTTTTGACGGGCCTGTTGGTCTAGTGGTTAGCGCTCCTGACTGCTAAGCCGGAGGTCGTGGGTTCGATTCCCACCCAGGACAAACTTTGTGTGATGAGCATGATTGTTTGTTCTGTGTCTGGGTGTGATTTATCTATAATATGTATATATTTATAAATTATATAAGTATGTATATCAGTTGTCTGGTTACCATAACACAAGCTCTGCTTAGCTTGGGATCAGATAGCCGTGTGTGAGTTGTCCCAAGATATTTATTTATTTATTTATTTATTTATTTTGTCATTTTCTTTTTAATATTTTTTATTTTCGCGTAATAATTATAAAACTGTTTGTGGTATGTAATAAAAGGCTTTTTTGTTTATATTTATTGATTTTATAATTAGTATATCTGTTTGATATATAAAATTCAGGATCCGTTCTCGGTTGATGGCAATAGACTCGCTCTCTAGAACTTGGGACTTATATATCTAGTGAAATATGGGTGTAGTATAACACCTCTCCCCGACCCTCCGGGGAGTACAGGCAGATTCAAGATTGCAGATACAGGCTCGCATGTTAACGAGCTTCAATGGTAACCCAACACTCACATTCAGATGTTCTTGTTCTAGCTAGCATGCAGTAGGCTTATTTGTACATTTTCTTAGTGAAGTAGTAATAGGTGAAGTTACTGTAGAGAAGTTAAACTAGAGCTATTAGAGAATAAGTACCTATTGGATAGTACTTAGTACACCTCTTTGTGGGAGAGTTGTCAACTGCTGTAGTTGGTTTAAAGAACCAATAAAATGAGAAGCGCCAGAGTTGAATACTATTGCAGATCAGAAGAAATTTCAGTTAAAAAAACTGTTACAAAACACGTCATTATAAACGATGTGGTGATTGTCTTGTGGTACTATATGATCTGTTTATGTTCCACAACACAACCACATTCAAAATAAACAATAATTAATACAAGAGTTATAAAATATCCTGTTTAGGTGAGATATAAGTAAATAATTATAAGGAAAAGGCCATCGCTTTTCAATTTATAATTAACCAAAACATTCGTAATTAACCTCACTTTGTAATCTGAAGGTGTGTCAGACATCCTTGGAAGTTATTTTCATAAATTAACGAACTTCACTCTGGATTTATATTGTGGAGGATACTGCGTCAAAAAAGCCTATAATATTTGAATGTACTTTCCTCTGAAATATTTAATTATATCTGAACTTATTATGTATAATTTCCGGGAAATAATTTCTTGAGGAAAATATTTCGGGAAATATTTATGTACGGGGAAAGAGAATTCGTTACTCGTAGGTCAAACAATACCTATCAGTTAGATAGTGCAACCTTGAAGTACATTCAGGTCTATAAGTTGAGTACACTAGTCTTACACCGCATCATGCTAATGAAAGCATCAGCTACTCCAATCTGCACACCCTCATACTTCGAACAAATAACATCACTCAAGTGCAATCCTAACAAATAGCTGAGTAAACGTCGCATAATAGTGCACATTAGAGATAAAGGAGGGGCCACACCGGCGCGGCGCGGCGAGATAATGTCGCGCGACAAATGGCCGCCGCGCTGCCGTTACGACGTAATGGTGTGCGTTCTTGTGGTTACTGCCTATGATAGAATATCGGAGCTATTGTGACGCTCTCACGGGGGCTGTGGCAGATACGGTTGGATAGATTATTACGAGAGCATTTGATACAGTTTCAGTATTGATTCTGTGTTTGAGTTATTGTATAAAACGTAAACGTCATGTTTTAATTTCAACTGGGTCTACTACAGATTATTCCTAAAATAAAAATAATTATTGACTGTTTTGTCGCTCATACAATTTGTTTATTTATGATACGTATTTATTTTTAGCTCAGCCTTTTTTTTTTCTTCTTTGCAAAGCTTGATATAATTTAGAAACATAATTATTGCTTTATTGCCCACAGTTTTCTCAACTAACTTAACTTCAGCGCTAAAAACAAATATTGGAAAGACGTAAATTTTTTACATGAAACTATTTTCTTGGCAGTTTGAAATTGAATTGAAAACATTTCACGGTTACATTCAATAATTTGTTAGTAACAAATGCCTTTTTTTAACAATTTAAAAGAAAGCATTTGTTGCATATCGTATAGTATGTATTTGAATTGATAAAAGTTATAATAAGTGTTTGTATTGATGACGTTATGTCGAAAATTCAATAAAATAGCGTTACCTTTCGTAATGCTCATTTCTTGCCATCAACAAATATTGATTGCAAAATTCCAGGACATACATACAAAGTTACATACATACAGGTAAAGTTAAATAAAAGCTTTTAAAATGGCGAAACATTCTATACATTATTTAGATAACGCTGTATTTTTTTACTCTCAAATTAGCATAAAAATACATACATTATTCTTGCCAATGCATACTCATGTAATGGTCCCACCAAGTTAGCCACACGAATTACGACCTGGCACCAGCCGGTTAGATTTCACTTTACATTTCCGCCCGTCCATAAAAGTCCGCAATATAAAACGGTGCAGACGCAGTAATGTATTCAGATCCAATTGTGAACAGTGCACCAATACTATGTAGTGGTCGTTATACGGAGCGACACAGGATTTACAATTCAAGATTGTGTTTAAGTGGGGAATAGCCGGCATTCTAATGGTCCTCATACTTCACAGCGATTTAATACAACATTCTTTCTTAAAAATTGTGTAGGTATAGTTTAATAATGATTTAGAGTAAATGTCAATGTTGTAATAGGCACATAAGTTAAAAGACTAGAATTTAGAATAGTCAAAGAGTTCGGAGATAATATTTATTTCCTATATTGATATCATATATTTGACTCAACACAAACGAGGATTATTCACTTACAACAATTAAGAGCTCCTATGTTCATATGCCCGTTGAGAACATATTGAAACTAACTACTTGAAACGTTAATTATCACTGCCCTCGAAATTCCTCAGCATTTTGTATGCCAATCGTGAGCTATGTGTCCCTGATGTCACTATATACGTAAGTAGTTAGCTCAAATCTGTTCTTAGGTACAATATATTTTGTCCTTATTGCGAAAATCTTGTTGACCTTTATCCTTAAAGAGTATTCACGAGAAATAAATTATGCCTAATCGTCCAGACTGGCCGCGTATCTCGACTAACAAATTTCCTTTATTGAAATACGTTTTGATGATATTTTTCTGGAAATTCGGGCCACTTTCGTTTCCTTTGACAAAAATATAACGAGCTTAATGCAAAATTTGTTTATCTCCCGGAATTTTATTTCAGATTTGGTTATCAGTTTGAATATTAATCGAGTGATGTTATTTTTACCACGATTAGTTTGTGAGCGTTGTGTATTTTATCTTATTATTGGCACACGATTCTCTCCACGCTAACATAGATCTCACCACTTCAACCACTTCAACTTTGACAGTGATAAAATCTTTGCCACTACGTTGAAATAGTGTTGAAACTCTTGTATCATAAATAAAGCTCATCAATGTTCCTAACTGAAACAAGAACGAAACAAGATAGCTGATCTGTTTCAGAACCCTTTTATAAAACAGATGGAGTTATGAAAACCGTTACGAATCACAATATCAGATCAACGCTGATGGAATTTATATCTGTTGCCGCTATCGCTGTTCCAACTTTGATGGAGTCGCCAATGAATCGCGATGTGAATATCGACTAACTGGATTGTACCGACTTAGCATACAATGTCGGAGGAATATTCTAGTATAAGATACCTCGCAGGTGGACTTTCATAATTGAACTAGCATGTTTTGCTTGCAAGGTTGAATACCTGCACAGGCAAAAGTTCAATCAGTGAAAAGAGAGGTGGTTCAGAGTTTGTGGGCTAGAGGTTACTCTCAGCCAAACTGTTTGATGTCAACCGAGCAAGGACCGCGTTTGTACACATAGGTACACCCTCACTGAGCAAATCACTGTGTTTATATTTAGCAGCCGTTGCAGAGTTTGTTTCGGGGAGCGATTCAGTACCGAAAAAACCAAGTACCTAGTCATTTTAAATTAATCCTGTAGCTCAATTTAAATTAACGAATTTTAAGCTCCACGTCGCATTTAACGATAAATTGTTTTTCATTGCTTGCATGCATTCCTCCATCACGCTATCTGCACTTCTCTGTCTGCAGGCGCTTTTATTGAAACACTTAAACGCCTAGCCATTATTCGTATTTTACGAAGAGCGGGAGATGCGCTCTCGGAGTGCTCGCAGCGCTCAAATAATTACGCTAAATATTTTTTGCGAGTTCACAAAGCGATACTCGATATCGCCGGCAGCTTCTGTTTGAGTTTCAGCTCTTAATTTATTATACGATGGCGAAATTTTCGCTAATTTCGTGAGAAACTTGAGAAAACCGCCAACTTTACCAATTAAACTGAATTCGATTTATTTTAGTAAACGCCTCTGAAAAGGTTCACAGCGTGTTCTTGTGGGATTTACAAAAATGACTTTCGAGATCCGATCAAGTTTTCGAATTACATTTTACGGCTTCTGCCGACTTCGGGAACTGTATAATACGTAATATCAATTGGATTTCAAATTTTGTATGTGCTGAAGGGGCAGTGGATGCGATAGAAAAACTTGGAATACTTTTATTGACCTTTTTATCGCTACCGACGTGATTTAAGACCTCGCTGAGTACAGATTTGAAGGAGAGACCTCAGGCTATTACCAAATGAACCTGCTTTTGATTTTCTTTTTTTTGTGTAAAGGAAATCTTCTTTCCTTTGAAACGAAAGCAAAATAATAGCAAAAAAAAGTTTTGGCTTTTTTTATTAATAAATAATTTCTTTGATGGTCGTGGTTTACATCGTTAAATTAAATAAAACTATCAGATTGAGAGTAACGTTTTCATAAAACCAGTGCGCTCGTCTACTTAGTTTGGAGTGGTTTTGAGTAGTTTTGTTGCGTAACTAACGTTGTTAATTCCCGGTGCATCATGTTCATCTCTATGGCTAAACCTACATATTTTTAGTGTTATCTCCATGTTATATAATTATTACAGTTTAACATAGTTAATAATTTTTTTTTTCAGTTTTTGTTATGATGATGTTGTCTTTTAATAAGAAAATACCATGTTATAGGAATAGGTACTCCCTAATATTATAATATGTATATTGTTTTTATTGTTGATAGAAATGTAAATTTTAGTAACTCAATTAATAATAAGGGCGAAAATTGAATTGTATTCATAATGTTTAATTAATATGATTTGATAAATAATCCTATAATGTACTTGTGCGCCACGATATGCGACTGAACTTGATAGAACATTTTATGTGACTCAATATCTTTATACAAATAAATAAATTTACTTACTCACTCACTCAGCCTCCTTGTTCATAAGTAAGTACTCATTACCCATCATCATAATAACTTTTAACATAATACAAATATAAGTATTTCTATTAAAATTCAACTTGAAACATGTTCTGTAAGTTAAAGAGAACTCGAAACTTGTCTGCGTTCATTAAACTAAGGGCACTCGAACAGCAGACGTGGATGAAAAACTCCAGACAGAACCACCCACTGTACAACGAAGACGACTCGTTAAATGTGCACGAATGAGACAAGCCTCAACGAGTAAATGCAACAATGAAAAGTCATTTGAAATATTTTGAACTAAAATTAATGTTTTATTAACAGAGACTTTTTCTATTATGTTGAACTTGATAAACTGAAAATACGAGAATGGCATACTTACACAATAGCAGTAAAGACCTATAAAGATAATTTAGTTCATAAACACAAATGATCATTTCTATGCAAGTAATAGAATATAAAAACGATAAAATGTTATTGGACACATTATAGCACCTCGGGGTACTCCAACCTTTACTTTTATGTGTCATAAGATAATTAAAAATTACAGACAGAATTATAATTTCGGTAAAAGAGTGGATTCAAATGAAATAAATACCTAACTTTTCTAAGTTTTGAACTATCGATCTATATTTGTGTAATAATTACTCATTGTGTGTACAGTGTTTAAAGCTCTAGAGAGATATAGGAAATGATAACACAACGGAACAAACGATACTGCAAAAAGTAACCCAATAGTAAACATTCGTACGTAACTGTGAAGCAATTCACGCTTGAACTAGGCATAATAAATCATAGCAGGTTTTGCAAACTGTAGGAACTAAACCATCACTAGAATTTGACGGTCGCAATTAATGGCCGCTCTCGAGTGCTCGCCTGTGGCGTTGCCTAGCAACGGTACCATCCGGCACACGGAAATATAGCTACGCACAGATTTGCCCCTGATTTAAAAATACCTTTGGAGACCCTTTTAGTCCTAATTAAGCAAAATAAAAACAATCGGAATTAAACACTTTTAATTGAACGAACCCTTTTTTTATTCGAAACCTTCTCTTTTCATACTTATTTTGTCCATCTCGGGTACAAACCATTTACAAGGGTTGTTTCAATTTGATTGAAAACCGTTATGTAATAAAAATATAGCATAGTAGGTATACGAACATTCCAAAAACAAGAAAAAACGAAATCAACCCTTTTGATGTGCGGTCCCCAGAGCATAGCACAGAATGTATTCAAAAGAATGTGCCACATCAGCACAAGGTAAATGTACGTAGCTGTGAACGGTAATACTTATTGCTGAAAGTCACGCAGTACTAAAGCGAAAGGCTTCTAAATCCTAATGGTCGGGTGAACTCGCTCGGTCATCTTTCATGAGAACCGTTATAACTCGTTTTCCATTAACAATTGAGATCCGCGATGAAAGCGGTTGCCTTTTCTTAGCCTTGAACTTGAATATATTTCACTTTGCAAATGTCCATCTTTTAATACGAGGCTTACTTATAGAATACGACAAGCTACGAAATACTAAGTTAAAAGTAAAAAAGAAAAATAATGATTGAAATAAAAACGCTAATTAACAGAGAGCTTCCACAATAACATACAAACAAAAAATACTTTTCAGAAACTAAGACAGGTAACGGTACAATCTGTAAATAGTTACAGGTTATAAAAGAATATCATTTCATTATAATTGTATAGCTACCGGAACGAAAAATGGTTTAGCATTGAAACTGGTAACCTTCTTAACTACATATTATTTCAAAACTATTTTTCAAAATTACAGGAATGTTAAAATAACGTAGGTGTGGTTACTTTCCGATCTCACTTTATAAGTAATAATTGTGCAATAAACACTCCAATATTTCCGGGAAGTAATGAGGTGTGGTCTGACCGGGGCCCGACGCAGCAGCATTTATTACTTTTGCAAACGCAAAATATCTCTTTCTAAAATGTTAATATTGCTGAGACAGCCACCTTATTCAAGTCGCAGTGTCCACACGTTCGCGCCACGCAGCACAAAGCCACGTTCATTAAAAATATTTCATTTTGACATTATTACGGTAGCCACGCGTTGCGGATATCTGGGATATTTGATCTCTGCGAGGAAATCATGCAGAATATTTAATTTTGAATGCCGACATTATTTTGTTCAAAGTTTATTGGATAGTGGTGTATTTTATAGCGAATTTCTTACTTTGTTTACTTTTCTTGTTTGTGTATACATTTCCCGCGTAAGTTTTTTACTGTAAATGTGTTTGTTTTTTTTAGTTCATTTTGAATTCATTATTTAACTTACGTTTTTAAACGTAAATATTTTTTTTAACAATTTTCAATGAAAAACCTTGGATATAGCACTCATTATTAAAAATTTATTTAATCTTAAATGTTTTCATCGGCTATCCAGACAATCTTTAATACCAAAAGGTCATCGGTCCGACATAAAACACTATCTAAGCATGACCGCAGAACATACGAGAGCTTTAGCCGTCACACAGGCGAGCATCTCAGACCACAAACACTTAATATAACATCTCTCATAAGTAATCTCCAAACTAAATGCAAATTACTACAAACGTACACAAGCGAAACGTTCACAGCATAATGCTAACACGTGTCGGGACATAGAGCTCAGCTTAGGACACTAAACAGTCCTAAACATTGATTACTTCATAAAGGCCGAATTAGACGGGATTCGTAGAGCCCCAAGCCTTTGTAAAGCTTTGAGTGATTTAGGTTTCAGAGCTCTCAGCTGATGTTTGATAAGACAGAATTGTGTGGGTGATTTTGATGACCCGTGACACTGGAATGAATTGTGTTGTAAATATTTGCGGACTTATGGCTAGTTTTCTAAGTCATCATTGCATAAAAACTCGGAAGTAAGGACAGCTTGACTTGACTGTAGTAGATGTGGAAGTCATTTCTCTATGATGACTAATTCACGTATTGCAGTTTATACTATTTAGCTTGAAACAATATTGGCAAAGAAACAAATGACTACACACTTAGCCCCTCGCCCAAATCCTCCACTACACTAACACGGTTTGCCACATTAAGCCCCATCAGCTTCAATAAGCGGTCCATCACAGCACCATTAAGGATTCGCCCGGGGCAGTCTCTCCGCGTCAATAACGCTTGGCTCCCCTACGCACCGTATCATCTCGCTCAATTTATGTCAATTACGCGCACAAAGTCGCAGCAAAAAATGAAAATATCGAATAAAAGTGCCCGCACACGTCTCAGCATCCCTACGTTAGAACCTTTCAAATATTCATCCGTACCTTTTGACGTCTTTGTATTACCTTTTATATATTCATATCGATTCGTACGGGATCGCTTTTAAGTCTTCATGTCTGTTTGCGTTTATTCGAGACGTTGAAATGTTGACTTTTTCGTGCTTTTCGATTTGACAGGAAGAATCAAAGGTTTTGAGAAATTATTTGTTGGAAAAGTTTTCCTTGGTGTTCTGTTGTTTTGTCTTTATATTTCCTTTAGAGGTTAAAGTCCTGTATTACTCAGAGTTATTGAATTGGTTATAGGATTTATACCTACCTACATGCTTGTCATTTTTAAATGAAACTTTATTATTTAAGCTCATCGTTAATTCGAAGAACTTATTACGAAAAATAATTGAGCAACATTTTATCAGAATGACTACACTGCTATATGAAATTGTTTACATTGGTCCGTAAACCTATAACAAAAATATTTTCGCTTAAAACTTAAACATTATTACTTGTGTTAATTATTTTGACACAGTTATATTCGTGCATTTAATTCAGAGTCCGAACTGTGCACCAACTTTTGAAACGCATTTATAACAAAATTTATCTCTCGTTTAGTATTATATCTGTATGACGTAGTTTCAAATTAAATGTTTTACACAGCCGGGCTCCCAAACGGGTTGGCGTTAAGATAAACTTTAAATTGGTCTACCGTTTTCTCTCGACACTACGAATTTTCTGTAAAGTTTGTGCTACATGAATTCACGTAGCAGTGTGTGTGTGGCTTTGACATCGATGTCCATGAGAGCTGCAGCGAGAACCGACAAGATCTTTGACCTGTCCCACTGAGGAACTTGCAACGCTTTATTAAAATACCGGCTATCGAAGTTTCCCCCTTACCTTCTACATCGCTTTTCCGTCGTCATCAAAGCTGTTAGAGTTACAATTAACCAGCAATTGAATTATTTTGTCGGATCGTCATCGAATAATCTTTTCTGATCCTCAAAATGATCTAAATATGGTCACACATACGAATACAATTCTTTATATTAAACTAGTTGATGGCAATAGGCTCGCCCCCTATTACTCAAACATAACTGGCGAAATGTGGGTGTGCTAGTGGGTACACCTCTGCCTAACCCTTCAGGGATTACAAGCGTGATGTTATGTATACCAAACTAGCTGTGCCCGCGGCTTCGCTTATATGGACCTAAGTGTTACCTAACAAAATAAGTATTAAATGCTATGTCATCATAATCGTCTAAGCAACATAGTTGATCTAAGGGTTAAAAGTACAGCTGAAAGTTACGATGGGGTTTTCCGTTAGGAATTTGTTTGCTGACGCCCGGAGTCTGGATCGGTGACCGGTTGGCAAATGGCTAGTTAATTATTTAAAATATAAAAAATATCATTACACAGTATAAAACAAAGTTGCTTCCCGCCGCCTGTACGCTTTAGATCTTTTAAAACTTTTTAAACGAATTTTAATGCGGTTTTCATCGATAGATAGAGAGATTCAAGAGGGAGGTTTATGTATCTACATTGCACGCGTGCAAAGCCACACTGATTATAATTTGAATCAATGTTAATGGGAAACCAATCAAAATCATTATTCTGAATGGACACAAATATGGTAGCGGTATTATAATAATGTTTCACTACACACGTTGTCTCGCTATCTGATAATGATTGTGTGTGTAAAACATTAAACAAGTTTCAATGACTGTTAATGAAATGCGCATAATTATTATAAACACGTAAATAAATTTAAATCTTCTGTTATGTTTTATGGCAACGTGGGTAAGGGCATGGAGACACCGACATGGTGTGTTTTGGTCTTGAGGTGGTTTGCTCGGTGGTATTTGCTTAAATAAAAAAGCCGTGTTTTTTGCAAAGCTGTATTGGACATTGAAGTCTATAAACTATAGATTGAACAATTGAACACTAAGTAATTAATACAGATTTTAACCATTATAGGATATTCAAAGGCTTCCAACAATTTCAACAATATTCACTAGCCTATATAAAATACTGTACTTATATATATATATTACCACTGTATTATCTTCTACTACAAACCATTCCAACAATCCTCGCAACTACTTGTACAGGCAAAAACCTTCACAACATTCTGTCCAAATAAAAAAAACAAAATAGTAAGCCAGTAATATTTTATTGATGGCTCAACTATGTCCCAGTTTTTGTCCTGGCAATCCCGCCTAGATAGCCCCCCGGGGAGTAGTAACACTACAACTATCAACTACCGTCGTTATGACGTCACAAGCCCCTCTTCAACAACTTCCCGCGACTTCTATTTACTTGTTTTGCTGAATTTTCGTGAATATTCATAAGTTGGGCACGGATTTTAGTAATATTATGAGAGTGTTCTATTAAATTTTATACATTTGTGTGATGATTGAAGTGAGAAAGTTTTGCGCGACGCAACTTTGACATTTTTGGTTTAATAAAGTCTGTGGCTAGGAAATAGGTTAATGTTCTACGAATTTCTAGTTTAAATCGACGCGGATCAAATATTGTCTGGTTATTTTTACGAGAGATTTTAAGATCAGTTTATTAATTGCAACTACAGTTCAAGAGGAACTCCTGGTGGAATACTCTTCGAATCCAATAAAATCTTTAAAATCAAAGCTTTCCCATTTAATTTCAAACCAAACACAATTCACACACAACTTTTTTTCAAAATATCGTGTCGTATGATACGTACAGCTATTAGTTTAAACCGCAGCGCACACTGGCAGTAATTCAGCCTGTAATTGAATTCCTATCGGGCTCAGCACGTGATATGTAGGGTCGGCGCTCACTTGCCATCAATTACGGCGGCGGCTTTTTTGGTGCCAATATTAACGTTGTCTCTCGTGTATACATGGTGTATTGTATCGGGAAACTGTATACGTTGACGTTGTATGTATCTCTGCCCAAAGGGAAAAGTTTATCATTTTCTAAAGTGTTACATTCCAGCCCCACCTTAAAGGCCCTGTACAAACATATACCTGAGAAAAAAATTAGTTATAAATTAATAATACAAACTTAATGAATTTGATAGCATTAAGTTTTGCACGTAGCAGAAAAGCCATAGTATAGGTTTAGTTACATATTTTAATTATAATTCGACGCCCCCAAGGAATAAACCTGTATTATACTATTACTGACTTTTTACTGTTATTCCATTTTCGGAATCTATGGGTCGGGATACACCTATGCAATTTTTTTCGTATTTTTTCTGCGGTAATTTCCAACGATTTTCCTTGTAACACTTTTGTTCTTTGTAAATTTTCCATTTTTTATTTACTAGAAAAATAACGTTATACATTATTACAATTTAAGTTCTGTGGCTACATTTCGGTAAAGTAATATTACTGTAAAATATTTTTTAAAAAAAACTTGGTTAATGCGATTACAGGTTTATTATCGTAAATTTTGTGGTACACATTTTCGCTTATTGGCGGTAACTTGGTCGCGCTCGGCGAATCAAGTACATTTTCGGGTCATAGAGGAGATTCCCAATGCATAGATAGAATTTAACAACACCTCAAAAGTAATTGAGTATCAATCTCTCTCTCTCTCTGTAATGAAAAAAAACGTTCAATAATCCAGTAAAGCAATATTATGCCAATAAGTTTTAAGAAATTTACAAGAATAAATCGGTAAGTAAACATTACTGGAATAATATTGATAAGTCAGGATCGTAAGATATCAATACCATAGAAATTTTATGAAACCATTTTCGGTAATATGTACTTTGGTGAATAACTTATTCTGTGTATATTTAATAGTTACACTTAATACTTTAAACTTTTCGGGTAAAAATTAGCTTTTCCGTCATATAACAATGTTCTCATAATTACCTTTTGTTGAAGAGATATACGCCAAAAACACTAAAACATTTTTCCTGTAAAATTTGATTTTTGCGATTACCGGTTTATTCCTCGGGGACGTCGAATTTATTTATTAGAACCCCTGATGTAACATGGGGTGAAACTTAAAATGTCTAATATAAAATTCATTACACCACCATAACGATTCTAATCCATAATCAAAACGCGCACTTTCTAAGCAATACCCTCACATTTAATTCCTATTCAAAGCAAGTAAACCCGTAGTTAACGCCTGGTATGCCATCAACGAAAGTGATATTTATTCACCGAATGACCTCTGAAATTTACAGGGTGTGGTGATTAAGGCCCTCGTTTGGTGATAACATCGATCGAGGCATTTGCAAGCCAATGGGACATTAATAGCCCATTGCTTACTAAAAGCCTATTTATATTGGTACATAAAGATCCCGCTTTCGAGCTCCGGCAGAATAACAAACGGGACAATGTCGTTATTCCTGTCCTTAAAGGTAGTTAGTTTATAATTTTGTTTTAAAGTGACGAGTGAAAGACTTTAGTAATTCGGACAAAGGTATTATCAACAATATTGTTGTAATGTTACAGGCACCGCGTAAATTGACGAAAGCCAACCAAGAGTGCTTAGTCTTAAATAACAATGAAGCCAACCGACTATTGTTCTCCTTACACTATGCTGTCTCAAGGCTGATTGGCGATTGCAGACTTATATTTGCTACAAGTCCACGTTCCCTTAAAATGTCTACATTCTATTATATATCAGTAGGTATACATCAATACACATATAATACGAACCCATAAAACAACTTTAAAATTAAATCACAATTCAAATTCAAAGCGAAATATCAAACTACAGTGCACTCAAATAACCTCTTTGATGTGCACAATACCAATTTAAAAAAGATACGTAAAAAAATGAGAAAATTAATAAATTAAAATGAACAATGAAAACTGTAATATTTTTAAAAGATGAATGAGATTCAAAACAATGGCTACGTAATGGACTCCACGAACGTGTGAAAAGGGGGATTTTTATCCTTCATTGGCATCGTTGAATGGCTTTTTTAAGGGCAATAAACTTGTCATAGGTCATTTAATATTATAACGCTCTCATGTCGAGTTACGAGCTTAAAGTCGTTCACAATATGTCCCATCTTATTTTCCAATAAAAAGCTGAGACAGCTGCTAAGACAGCTATTGTGATTAATTTTAGAAATAATCCAGATTTAAGGTGTAATTTATATCTTAGATAACTTAATATTCTTGATCAGTTGCTAAAAAATAAAGATGAAAATCTGAGCTTTGTAACGATTTTTAAGATATTAATTGTTAAGATAGTATGTCAGCTTCAGCAAAATATTGATTTATAATCCGTACAAAATATCTGTTACTTTAATATACATAAAAGCATTATTTTCTTTCCAAAAACTGTAAGCAATATATGTAATTACTTCTAATAAAGATAAAGCAATTAAACGTATTACGAAAAAGTAAGCAAAAATATTACCAATTAATTTCACAGTTATTAATTCCATACATTTACTTCACACGCACATACCCGCACATTAACTTCATTTCTGTACACTTGAACAATCGATAAACTAATACAATTTTTACTTCATTTATTTTTCAATTCAATATACTTATTATAAAACAAACATTTAAAATCTGGCTGTTTACATTGTTCTCTGAAATTAATTTCAGAATTCAATCAAAACTTTTGTTTAACAAACAGTAAGTTTGTTCGTAACTGAGTTAAATAAAAACAGTCGAGGTGTGAATAACAATACAAAAGGTACCTATATATAAAGGAGTAGTCGGTGGGCATTTTACAACGAATTGTTAGGCTGTCGATTGACGAGCGTTTATTTCGTTGGATCTGCGACTAACTGCGTTGACATAAAACGCTCAGTGAGCCTGTTCGATATCGAGAGTGGACACACTGAATGCGTTAAGTTTCCATCGGTGACGTAAAATGTGTCGTTTCAACAAATTGCCAGTTAAAAGAGTGACATGCGTTCGAGTTGGTTTCCACGTATTCATGGTACATTTTGTACTAGCCTTTTCTATCACTTACCGAACTTTTAGTCACACGTCCGGCGAATATTGCAGGTTTTTAGCCGCAAACCCACAGGTCACTAGTGATACTTTTATACAACATCGTAATAATATCACGTCCCGCCTCAATTTTTCTTACTTTTATAAAAATGTGTCTACATCTTATTGAATTCTACGAATACGATTCGTATTAAGAAATTCTTAAAAGTGTGTGTGAGTTAGAGAAATATTCGCATTTAGTCATAGAATTTACATTAAGGCAAGTTACTGCTAAATGTACTGACAATGTAATAGTTCTTATCATTAATAATGACCCCTTATATTACAATGATTACACATACACGCCCCCATTACTACACATCGGGCCACAATCATGTACACAATTCGGATCACGTTGATATTTACAAATCACAGAAGCGAAGAGCTACGGATTTATAAATGTTTAATGAACGTGAGACCAATGTCGATATACATAATATATAGATATATATTTAATAAATCAGCTTCCGCACGCGACTTCCTTTCCTTAAATGTCGGATATCACGGGGTTTTCTTTAGCGCGAACCCCTAATTCTTTTGCTAAAATAAAAGCAGTAAAAGATTATAAGAGCAAACTGAATAACATAAGTTTTCTTTAATGAAAATGTGGCACTAACCACAACAAATAATAAAACATATTATTATCCAAGAAATTAAGCACAGGAATGACGGCTCAGTTAAGTCAGAACACGCCATTACATTCACGCGTGGCTCCCTTCCTTACACCGCTGTTAATTTTAATAAGCGTCGCGTTTTAGGACACCTGTGTCATAATGTGGCCATTTATTGTCGCAGAGATGCTCTTACAGGGAGCCATAGTCCTCGGAGCAACTGAGAAGCTAGCATGGGAATCAATAACATCCAGGGATGTTTCTACATGTTCTTCTCTTGATTTGAAAAGACACTTTTGTTTAATACCCACCTCTCATGTAAAGGAGCATTGTGCTCCACAATCTCACTAAATATATTTACTGAAGTAGATATTAGTCAGTAACAAATAGACAGGAAGACATCTTAATATAAGTTATAATGTGGTTCCGTTGCTACGCTTGGGAACGAAGCCTTTCAAAATAGCTCAGTAACATCGATGTGGGTTTGTAATTTTCCTCATAAGTCGAGAAAGACTTACTAACGTGTGATGAGTTTCCTGTAAGCCCAACATTACGTACCACGAACATAATACAATACGTCAGATAGGTTCGTAACAAATTCAGTATGACACTAATATTCAGTAAAACTAGATTGGATCCCAGAGCGGGAATTAACGACTCTTTGGAGCGTAACTAATTCACACCTAGATGGCGCGTGAAATTGATTCCTCTTTCTATTATCCATTAAATAAATTAAGTGGATTTTTAATGTCATCTTTATAAGATTTGTGTGATATTTAACTGCTTGAAATCTTTTGCTTGCCGGCTGAAAGGTCATTGTGAATGAACTTGAGCAGGAACACTTTATAAAAGTTCTTATTTAGATGTAAAGCCACCCCGACTCGTACAGCCACCAAACATTAGTGCTAGACTTATTTTAGTTACTACTTACTACTGACTTAGTTACTGCGGCATCAGTGGCATTTTATTGTCCTCTAAAGTGCAGATGTAGGGACGCTTTGGGCACTGTAGTAAGTGCTAGACTCCGCTGTGACACGTGTGGTGATGCTACATACGTAAACGATGCATACAGGAAGACTTTCAATTTACTGCCAAAAGTTCTCATGAACGTGAACAACTTTTATTACAGGTTCAAATCTTAAATTATTGTTTTGTATGACAACACGATTCACATGTTTGAAACTGCATATTTCCGTGTGGATCCCCTTCTAAAAGTTCAAGTCAATGAGTATAGTATATTCGCGTGCGCAATGCAATGACAATCAATGTGGCTTGTGGGATCCTGTACTTGGGTAAAGAGTAAGTACTTATCAAGTCTATAACTCAGTCAAGTAAATAACAAGGCTCACATAGGTAGTTAAGTGATGATAAAGGGTTATTGTAAAAGTTGGCAGACACACAAGTTTGTAAGTAGCTTAAAGTATGCCAAACTTTAGTTAGAACATTTAGGTCCAAACATAAGTAGAGAGTCCGTTTCATGCCTGAAATAGCTTAGGAATAGTTTGAGGTGAAATGTGGATGGAACGCCCGCTGTGACAGAAACCGCAGTCGTACGCAGATAGTGTAGGTGTGTGTCTTACACCTACACTACCAGACAGTTCTCAATCAATTACAAGTATTGATTCGTGGAAGTGGAGTACCAATACCTACATAGTTGTGAATCCTTCTACACGTTGATACGAATTTCTACGAAACCTTTAACTGGCATTTACAAAATAATGTGTCTGTAAACCAATCAGTGGTTTTACAAACGTTTGTTGCCCTACATATGGATGATTACCATCACCACGCTTGCTCAGTGCGTGTTAAATACTAAATCAAGATGGTTTAGTTCAGTTTTAAAGTTCAATATATTATAGAGCAGAAGTGTGTGAGCAAACACAGGCTTACTCCCTTTCCCCTCACTATATACTATAAACCGATAGGTCGGCAATCCGACATGACCGGCAAGAGATCAGACACAAGACCAATGGCTTTACGTGTTTTCCGAGACACGAGGGTGTCACCACCAACTTCCGAACTCCAGCCTACTACTAATAAATTCCTAATGGGAAAACCTAATGATACCTTGCCCGACCTTTGGACCGACCCAAGACCTCACAGTCGCGCTTCCGAACACAATCCGAGAAACAGCAGGGAATCAGATAGATATAATTATAATCATTGAAATATGCAATTAGGAAATACTTTTCATATTTACTAAAGGCAGGCTGGTACTCAAGCAGCGAGTCCATAAACTGGCTACTTAGACTTATTAGTTCGACTACTTATCTTTTTTTCCGTGGCATGTATAAAAAGATAAGTAGCTAGTCCAAGTTCCGCAGTGCTCGACGGCTGATCACGGGTGAAGTGGTCCTTCAGCCGCTTCCACAAAGTCAACTCGTGATTCTATTATGTATGCCCCTTTATTTCGTGTAGGAAGTCATTTATCAATGGGCGTCTCTGACTTCTCGCTCCTCGCGCAGTAGCCGGCGGTGGGACGACTGACCTATATTCAAAATAGCTTTTTATTGTGATAGTTGTAGCGTAAATACGAACGATTTTAATGTTGTTTTGGCGTTAGATCTGCCGCTGTTGTCTTAAATAGACTTATCTATCTCTTTGTCATGCTTTGTTACTGTCTTGTTGGCATTATAAAGAATAACTCAGATGAATAACCTTCCTAGATATATGAACTAGCATTAGCCATTTTTATTTGAGATGATGATTATACTCGTATAGAAATAAGTACCTTTACATTTGTATATTGTTTCAGGAAATCAATATCACTTATGTTTTCAATAAACATTTGGAAAAAACAATAATATTTATATCTCTATTTACATTACACACTGTGTAAAAACCTCAATGTGGGAGCACTGATCTTTTATTCAACAATAAAGTTGAATTGAAGAGTTCCAGAGATTTTTTCTCTAAAATCATAAAAAAATCTATTTGTATCGTAGCTGTCTAGGATACTTTCTGAATAAACACAGACAGACACAATATATTTTATTCATTTAAAAGGTTAGTCGGGACGCGATCAAAATGTTATTTTTATCTGTAGCCGTTCCAAACAGCTGAGCTGAAGAACTGGGTCTAGGTCTGTGATGCTTGGATCTAGTTTTATTGTTTTAGGCTACGAAAAAATTATGTCTGTATAATAAAAAGTCTATCTTTTAGTTTCTTTGGTAAGACCTTCAAAGGCAGAGTGAGTGATTCTTTAAGTTTGAGTTGTTTTATATTGGCTACTGTCCACTTCTATTTTCAGTTTTTCATTCTTTAGTTCAAAAGTTCATCATTTATGCGACCATAATATGATGTCAAACACGTCACTAACTTGTTTTTTTCTGTCTTAAATAAAACCAATTCAATAATTTGCTACACATTACTCAAACCCTTACAATAAAAACAAATGTTTCTGATCTCTCTAATGTGGTCACTACCAGTAAAATATAGTCGATGACGATGCGCTCAGATCTTGTTTTCCATTTTACTTCAAAAATAAAATATTATTTGAAATAATAATTGTAAGTACAAAATTATAGGCATTTTATATTAATTTATTAAAAATATCAAATCGTTATTTGATTCCAAACTTACTTGGCTTGTTTACGTAATGTTTAGTTTTGAATTACTTTCAAAAGATCTATTCATTTTATTAAATATTTTCGGTGTTGATTTTGACCTTTAAGTACATAAATATGTATTTATGATCCTAGAAAATCTGTTAATTAATGATAATGTCATAATTATATCTTCCTACGTAAAGTATGCGAAAATACATAACTTTCAAATATATCGCTTTGAAAGTCATGAATATCAAAATAAGTAGACCGTATCAACGTTAGAACATGTTTCTATATAACTCAGAAACATTCATGTTTGACACACAAGAGCGCCCCAACACTCAACTCGCGACATAATTCGAATGAAATAAACTTTCACAGATGGCGGAACACCCCTGAGTATATTTCTTGAATAACGGCCGTCAAATTCGGGGCTGTCCTATTAAAAGTTGCCAAGATTATGGACATTAGCTTCGGGGGAGAAATTTCAAGTTTTCCATAATACCCACCTACACCTAACGCGCGAGGGTTATTTTTTGATGCTCTTCTCTTTGGGGGTCTTCTGGCAGTGCGAAATGATAATTAATTGGTGTCCGTTTTACAAATATTATTAAAGTGGACATTACTTTGTGGCATCTAAAATTTTGGCATGATATAAGATAATATTGTGTGCCATTTAAGCTACTTTGTCGCTTCTCTTTGTTTAAAGGCAGGTTATTAACAAATAATAATTAAATAATAAATCTTAACACGTACCTTAAATCACTTTTAAATTATCCTTTAAGATTTGATACTTATGATTATATATTCAATCTGTTCGTTCATAATATTTAGGTACGGGACCCCAGCAGAACTCTTTGAAACCAATTCCCCCTCACCTTTTACCCAGCGCCTCCCAGAGCGAAGTTCCCGCGTTTTAATATTTGAAATGAGCTGTTTTTCTTTGAATTTGTACAGACTGCCTGTAACTTTACAATATATACTTTTTTTAAAGGTTATGGGCCTCTGAAGAACATTTCTTTATGTTCTTTTTAACTTGCCGAGAACTGTCATAAAGAAATTTTACTTGAGATAAATCTTTTTGAGATGGATAATATTTTTATAAGTATTTGGTTTAACATTGAGTTGTAATTTGATTGATATCAGATTTTTATATCTATTTATTTGAAAAGCTTTCTGCATTACAAATATTATATGTGGCTTGAAAATCTTAAATTAGAGTATGGCATAGAATTTGTTTTCTTCGCTCAAGTGACCACACTTGACACTTTAAGCATGACTTATTTTCGCAAAGTAAATACGTAAAGCTCCGCGTATTATTTGCTGTCTGTGTCTATTTACCATCTTAAGTGTATGTTTAAAGGTTAAGGTCAAGTCAGCCCAGGACAGTAGCTGCGAGGGCGGCAGACGTTGTCATCGTATTATTTGTACAGTTACTATAATTTTTTTATAAGAATTATTTTATCTGCTTCAGAGCTAAGTTTGAACAATTTGGTATTCCGTTCAAGTGCTGTATTGGGCCCGTAGGTGGAGGAGACCGTAAACAATAATAACCATTGATCACTGAATGTTTTCGTCAACCAATAACTTTAGATCCAAACAATAAATCTATCTACGCAGCCCTATAACATTAACCCCAATTTCCATCGAAAGCGAAAGATAGAAATCCAAAAAAGCTATAAACAACAATGTATAAAGCGACACTAACGTCGAGCAAATAAAATAAATCAGCGCGTAAATAACGCTGTTAACTATATATTCCCCAAAACGTGGGGAACGAGCGTCGATGTTAGCAACACTTAAATAATTTTGGGCAAGCGATGGTATGGAGAGCTTAATTTATGGTGGACTACGGGCTTTATTTATGGGTATGAGCATAAAAGTGGAGTTAGCTGTTGTACAGTACAGCGGGTAATGGCTAAATAATAGTTGTTCGTGAAACTATCGTAATCGCTCTGTAGTGGGCTCGCTGTCAGCACGCACTCTGGGAAGTAATCGTGTTTTAAATTGCATACACTTTCTATCGCCCTAAAGGTAATTTTGAATTAAAAGTAACAGTCTTAACGATAACATAAAATATATGACTAACAAAAAACTTCATAACAACATTTGCTAGCGCAGTGATTCATTTTGACGCTATGTTTATTAAGATTGCTATAAATATAAGAAAAATAAAATAATAAACAAAATAATATCTACGGAGAACAGAAGTATCTTCTTAAAAAAAAAACAACAATAAATTTCCATAAAATGTAGACTGAGTGAGGGCCGCGCGGGTCTATCAACAAAATTATTGGCATGTTTTCCCAATAGCACACTAACAAATTATTAAGTACAGCAATGCAAAACTACGGTGACAATAATTTACACTAAACACGCCTATAAAACGGGAATAATAAAATTATAATATCGAAACTTTGTCAATAATTCTGTGATAGGCGAAGAATAAAGTGGCCATTGTCCCTCGAAGGCATCAAATTATGGCCACATTATCCATGATGGCGGTATACTTCCAGTGTTATTGCGACACCCTATTTATTTGGTACCACGGACTGTTCATTATATATGTTTTTTATTGCAAGGTCACGAGGAAACGCTGATAGTTAGTTTACCATAGAATATTAGATTTATTTAATGGCCAAACATGAGTGGAGCGCGGATGACCGGAACGTTATTTTCAATGATTTCGGTGAGTGGTTTTCTATTGAGTTATAGTTTATGGGATATTTTCATTAGGACGCTTTTTAGGTAGTTGTAATGGATAAAATAAGAACAGTTCGTAAAGTGCCTACTCTATTAAAAACTATTGACATAAAATGCTTATCGTTCTTACTAGTTAGCGGAAAAAGCAGATATTTATTTCGTCGTAATTTGAACGTGTGATTACGATTTCAGCATATCTATCTACAAAAGGACCTCCTAAATGAATGTTGTACCTAATTTAAACTTTCCCGCGCTCACTAACCAAACATTATCTACTAGGCAAACATGACCGCGTAGATACCAGTACATGTATTATTATTAATATAGGATTTTAATGAGTTGCGAACAAACAAGCCAAGGAGCAATCACTGTTCGATTAACTGTTGGCGAACAAAAAGTTGTTGAGTCGACTCTTACTAATGACTGTTTCATTGCATTAGCACAACAAGTGTATTAGCTGGGGTTGCCAGCTTTTCTAACTCACTTGAGTCTGTTCCTATTAGGAGAAAGAAAATTAGTGGTATTGAATAAAATATTGCGCGGGTTTGCTCTCTGTTCAATGATTATTAGAAATTTTAGTACAAAATGTACACAAGAAGCGTCGTTTAAAAAAACATATAATATTTATTTTATTATTTGAGCGAGTTACATAAAAATGTTTCATGAGCCAACTAAATAAAAAAAAAACTTAATGATGTTGAACGTCACTGAACTTGTTTTCTATAAATCAAAATAAATGTCGCCGTTAAAAAACAACAAAACCACAACTCCAATTAGCGCTACACAAGCGTGACTGTTCCTTTTTTATATTCACCACTAAAATCAGTCGTAAAACAATATTTCATTCGTATATAATACTCATTCGGTCCACTCAACATAATATTGTACCCGTTAATAGCACTTAAAGTGTGCGTGACGGGCGAATATTAAACCTTCCGAAATACATCAAGACTACGGGTAGTGTGTTACTGATGCGAGAGGCTCTGCACAAGTGATGTAGTCGCAGAAGTTTTGAAGAGTGAATTGCTATTGTATTACATTGTTTTACCGATTAGATTACTTTGTCCCACAAATGTTGACAAAATAA
The DNA here is from genome assembly GCA_949774945.1 of Hoplodrina ambigua. Lineage (NCBI taxonomy): Eukaryota > Metazoa > Arthropoda > Insecta > Lepidoptera > Noctuidae > Hoplodrina > Hoplodrina ambigua. Next base: position 302,804 of record OX458979.1, read on the forward strand.
TAAAAATGCTGATTCTTTGGCCTAAAAAAAAGGCCAGCCCTCTTGTCACGTCAAGAGTCGATGTGCTTGGCGATGTCCCGAAAAGCAAAGTGAGCACTTGGAATCCATGGCGCTAGTGTTTCAACCCCAAACGGCTCAAAGTTCCAAGAAGGTTTATATTGCCCTAATTGATTGATTGAATTCTTATTACATTTTGAAGTCTTACGAGTTTTGTCTGCAAATATCAGCTATATAAATATTTGTCCGTCCAAACTCATGGTCACCGTACAGCTGCGTCATCACTGTAACTGAGGGTGTAACTCGGTGCTAATTACAAGCCAGCAAGAAGCATGCCCAGTGATTGATGGGTACGCTTTCTTAATATCTGGCCTACCCAACTTTGGACATAAATTATTTAATTACTTCTTCGTTGTTTGTAATAGAAATTGAGTAACTTCGTGTCTATAATTATGTACTTTGTTGGAAAAGAAAAAGATGACATCGGTCTGCACCTAAAGATAGTTTGAGCGAAGTTCTACTTCGTAACTAGCCTAGCCGTAAAACTGGCAGATCCAAGCGTGTCATAAAAATAGATCGATCGTCTTGTTTCTTATGGCACTCGAGGGATCACTCTGCTGAGTGCCAGTATCAGTGTGACTGGAGTGAGGGGAAAGAGGCTGTTTGTAGCCAGGGACACACATGTGTCAGCCGATCAGTTCGGGATTGTAAAAAGATGTCACGTAGCTGACAAAGTTTGATTATAGTTATATGTTGAAACTCCCAACTGCACTGTCTCATGTATCAAATAAAATCGTAAAAGATTTTTTTGTGAAAAAAAATGTTTTATTTCGCTATTTGAAACTGAATAGCTGTGTAATGTATAAATTGTTTTTGTGTCATAAAAGGTCACAAGGATTACATGTTAGTGAAAGTTTAGTAATAGTAGGACATTACTAGAAACACCAAGGGATCTTTATTATCTGGGATTAAAGATGTTAACTATGCTAGTAAAATACCGCTAGTACACCGCTAGTACTAGCCTTTTAAATAGTCTCTGTGTATGGCATAGGACTCTACACGTACAGGGAAGGTACGAGGATTGATCTCATGCTAGTTTAAAGCGAATTGGCGATTTCAAACTTAAATTAATTATAACTCCCAGTTTCTTCACGATGTTGTCCTTCACCAACGTCAGTGATGTCAAGGATAAGCTAAGGAAGTATATTTGAATTCAAAAATTCTCATTGGATACTTGCCGGTATCGAACCGGTAAACTTATGCATGCGCCTAACCACTGGGCCGTCATGACTAGTCATTGTTTCAAATAATATATACGACCCACAGGGCTGCAGCAATTCGTGGTTACGGCATAAGGCAAGGCATAATGGCATGTTACAATGATCCCTATTACTAGTACTACACTACTATTATTACACACTTCACCCTCTTGCCCAATCACAGCTATTTACACAAAAACTGGCGAGCTTATCGCCCTTCTCGGTAAGTGCCACCCCATTGGCAATAATGGCTTCAAAATTAAGTTACACTCAAATGTTACGACTAAAAACAGGAGGGCGATTTATTTTGGTCTTAAACGTTGTTTCATTTAGCTGATGCGATTTGACACTTGAGTAGTAGACGGGAAGTCTCTTTAGTGCCGCGCTGATGGCTTCCAAACTGATTTTTATTTGAACGAGGAACAGAGACAGCCGTTTCGTGAGATTTTCTTTTGTGTTTTTTTTCACGTTCTAATTTGCCATTATATTATTATGTTTAATAATAACGGTCTACTAATAAATTGAATAACCTAAATGAAGTTAATAGTAACATAACATAACATCGCGCCTGTTATCCCCCGAAGGGTTAGGCAGAGGTGTACCCATTAGTACACCCATATTTCACCAGTTATATTTAAGTCCCATGTATTAAGGGCGAACCCATAGTCATCAAGTTAATAGATTTTTTTTTCAATTGACGAATGAACTCAACTTGTACGTCTGGTGCACACCGTAAGTGTAAGTTGGTTGTTTTTTAATAAATAAATAAATAATAAATAAATTGACGTCTCTTCTTATATACTTTGACCACGTGAACCAACACAATGTGAAACATTATTGCTCGTTCCTTCACTGCCTGAGATGACATTACAGGCTGGTAAAGGCAAAATATTAGAGGCCAAACTCAATAATTAAAAGCAGCCCTATCCTTATTGCCCAAAAAAAGGAAAACAAACATTCGGCCATTAATCTGTTAGCAGGCGACGGGGCGCGAGACAAATGACGTCACCCAATCGATATAAAACTATTTAGCTGTTTTATTGGCTATAAAGATAGCCGTTGTTTATGCCCAGGATAAGCGTCCGAGGTGTTGATTAAAGCTGTGTTTTGTTTACGGGCCGCGATTTAAATGAGCTGTAAATATGGCGGGCTTTTATAGGGATGAAGTTCTGGGAGGGATGGAGTGACATGCTACATTATATACCTTTGTCAGTAAAAAACTTCTGGTATGTTTAATGTAATGAAATCAAAACAGGCTCAAACCTGTGGTTTACCTTAACAAAAACACATCATAAATGTAACATGTCTGTAATATCTGCATGACCCCGTTGTGACAGATAATGTTATGAAAAAAATATATATACCTATTTTTAATTTAAAAAAATAGAATAGAAAAATCTATACAAGATTTCGATAGTTAATACCTATTTCGAATAGGTGAGCAGCAAAACAAAGTAGCATATAAGTAACATCCGAAGGTGCTACCTCTCGTTCCTCCGCGTGTAGTACATACAAAAGGGGTATCTACACAGCAGAAGGCCACGTAAGAATTAACTCGTGCCCCAAATAGCACATTGACAGACTGTCATTAAAAGAAAATTGTGACGCGATACAATACATGCGGATACCTAGGTAGCTGAGAAATAAGTTCTTTAATGAACATAAGTAACGGTATATAATTATAAAGTGCCTACTGAACAACATTATTGTGAAAATCATTAATAATAGGTACTATAATTACACTAGTAATATTCTATCATATAAATGTTTTATCAAAAGTATCGCTTCATTAATGCAATTGTAATAGTCTATAATACGAGTATAAATAACACAATCGCATTTGAGGATAGAAAAGCGATTTATTTTATTTTATTATGCATATTATGTATTTTATTGTTATAGGCCTATATCTATGTTTGTTGTTCGCGATATTTTCATAAATCTGGAGAAGTTAATAACAAGTGACATCCTAAACTGGATGTTATACGGAGCATTAATAACTTGTGAAGTAACTCAACTTCCGTACCACGTTATATCAGAGAGGGCGGTCCATGAAAAATGATCGCTCGCGATCGCAGCGCCCTCTGGCAGGGTACAGCACACGTGAATAATTTCACGAGCTTAACCGGGCTTCACACCATCTATTTTTGAAGTTTCGCTTGTGTAATCTATTGGAGGATCGGTGGAACAAATTCCAATGTAAAAAAAGAAATAGAAAAATATATAAACACATTCATGTACTCATTGGTGCGTTTATAACAATATGTTAAGATGTTGGCTCACCTCATACTCACCTCTCAGCCTGCGACATACTAACACATGTACTTGTGAAGATGTTCTCGCGACCAGTAACTATGTTATTCACGTAGCAAACTTCTGATCAACACAAGAATGGAAAAGAAAACTAGCAACTACTTCAGATACCCTACAGGAAACTGACGCTAAGACAACGAATCCTTCTTCAATATTTCAGTGCTGGAGCATTGTTGTATATTAACAGTAGCTAGCCGCCATATTCCCGCCAAGTTCTGAGTCTTAAGAAAGTCGTAACTTGATGCCGTTCGCAAGGAGGAAGTTTTCATTACTCGCGCACTATTGCAATCTATTAACTCAACTGTTGTTCGAACAATATTTAAGTTAATATTGTGTTTACTGCTTAAGATAATAGATATTATATATTAGTTTAAGTATAACAAAAACTGTGAACAATCCATTTTACATAAAAAAGTGTCATAATAATTTTATTTAATCGAATCTGTAACTAACAAAAGGATTGACATGAAAGTTTTGTTAACTACTACAGTTCATGAAATTCCACTTTTAGTTGGTTCGAGACATTAAAACTTGCGATTTGCTTTTACTTATTTAAAGACTGTTGCGGATGCATTACACATTTGCTATCAGTGTGCCGTGAGGTGACGCAGAGACTTAACATGGTCGGTAGAACAAAATAAAACGGTTTTTAATTGTTGTTCTGGCTTGTTGTTTTTCGACAGTCCTTTTAAATGGAGAGACTCATTTTAGATTCAGAGTCGTGTGTGGTACCCTTTACACATGGGCATCTCACTATCCAACCAGCATTTGTCACCTAAATATTTACTTTAGGTTTAAGTAAGTATATCCTTGTTAAAAACCCTCCAAGCTGCCAAACCACCAAAAAACTGCAAAATCAATACGTCGTACCCATCAGATTCAATGTACAATATGGTGATGCAGAGGCTCCAAGTGGCTCCTGCGAGTGCGGCCATCCTTGCGCCGGCCATTTGTGCAGATTTACGGCCTTCTGCCGCGAAGCCTCCATTGTTCGAGACGCTCCACCGGACGCAGCCCTACGTCGTCAATACTCGTCATGATTTACAGAAGTAGGGGGGAGATGGTGGAGGGGGGGGGGCATGACGAGGAGTTCAGATTCGGTCGGTGGAGTCTGTTGATGTGGTTTTATTAAATTGAAATTGAAGCTTTAAAGAGTACGGAGGTCTGTGCCTGTGGCTGGACAAACTACATGCGGTGACTTTTGTGTTGCGTCATGATACGAGTGTGCCGCACTTGCTTACCATTTTATTAAAAACAATATTAATAGAATGAGTAAGCAATGAGTTGTGCTTTTGTGATAAGCCTGTGTGTGTAAAGACGTTATAGTGTTTAAAAGAAAGGAGACAAGAAAATTTATTTACTTTTCTTGGTGTGACTTTTATGGATAAATATCGAAAACACTAAGGAAATAAAGCTAAGCAATATTTTTTTTAACATTCCAAACTTAGTATCTAAAACAAATAATATAAAATACTTGTTTTACTAACTTTAACAAAGTTGAAAACCAGTTTTGATATTTTACAAGTTCACTAAAGTACATATGTATAACATTATGTAACGTACGTCATGGAATGATTTAAGTATTATAAGTAAGCAAACTTACTTTGTTTCAGTTTGTAAAGTAAATAATCAATGTTAAGTAAACAACATTACCCTTTAATAACGACGAACGATCAAATAATACTTGACGTTTACGAGGAAACTCGGTGCTACGCGCTCGTAGCAACTCGCTACGAAGCTACGGCGTAGGCACTAAGTTACTATGTTAGCTTGATATCAAAACTTATTACGTTTTCGTCAGTTTATGACCATTATATCTAACTATGATATAGGTTTGTGTGATATGTAGCGCAGGCTACGCGGTGGCTACGTAGACGTACGTGGCGTAGCGCGTCTCCAGGTCTTATAAAGTTAGGTCTTAATATCCGATATTTGGTCATCATACAGTCAAGTAAGTCAATAAGTAGAGCATCTCATTCAAATTCAGAAATTTTATTTGAATGACAGCAAATTAAGAGATATTAGAATTCCGAATCTCTTATTCCTTGAATAATAAAATTAAACAGAATAAAAGTTAGGAGATAATTTGAAATCAGTTAAAATTGCGAGAAGTTTTTATACAATTTAAGATAAAATGAACCTACTGGCAAAGTTATTAAAAATTACTTCGTCTAATTACCCAAATTTAACAAACCCCTCTGCTTGAATATTACAGAAATAATATAAAGTAAATTGGTTTTATTTATATAAAATTAATATAAAACACTATCACGTGATTCTACAAAAAGCGCTCATTAATTAAAGACTCGTTATATTTTATTAGTACTGCGTGATTAATTACCATAAGTATCGGAGCTCGTTTGTCCACACACACTAGTAAATACAGATTTAATGTTAAATGTGTTCATATAGTAATAACATTAAAGTCTTGTTTACAGTAACGAGTACAAATAATATGGTCGGCATTAATTGTGTGATTAACAAATGGTACAAAATAACTATGATGTAATCAATTAAGCAGCTTTGTTATGTATAATAAAGTCATTAACAATTATCATGAACAAACCAATTCGGGAAAAAGGCTAGACAAGTTCATAACATATCATGAAAAATGGACGGCTGAATGTGAAGAACTTTAGGAAAGAATATTTAAGCATAAGAATGAAATGCGATACAAAATAATACTTTGTCGTGTAACCTCAATCATTTAACACACACCTGCGTTTTGTCACGTCTTTGGTACCTATTCTGCTCCCGTGGTTCGTAGCGTGATGTTTTATAACTTTTACTATTCCTTTTAAATCTAGCTATCATATACAAATGAGGATTTTTTCCAATCTGACTGGTAAATTCAGAGATAAGCGATTTTAAACGAACTAAAAGCTTTTCAGCTTTTTTATATTACTTTGTTTCATATATTACTGATACTCTAACTTTTTCATCTTTTCTTTTGTAATTTATTGTCCTTGTAGACAATGTATAAAAGTAATTATTACTAGATATTACTGTCAACATGAACATGGACACAGTCCGTAGTTTGTATCTCTATCCTCTAGTGTAGGTCCACAGCTGAACTCACTGTCTCTCAAGATACAGGTTATCCTAGTTTGAGAGGCAGGGCTCACAATGAATGTATACAGACTTATTGTATTGCTTTATATGTTAGTATAATGTAATTCTTGTATGTATACCAGTGTGTTTTTTTTCTGTGACAATAAATTATTATTATTATTCCATTTATTTATTGAGTGTACATATATAATTACATTTTTAAATATTATTATAAAAAAGATATAAAAACATTTAAAAATATAAAAAATAGTATCCCACCGGCGTCGGGAACAGGGTCCAAGCCACCGGTGGTCAGGGCTCCTGAGAAAGGAATCTCCTAACAATACGCGCCGTGTCCAGGAGTACCGCTTTCTGAATCAAGCCCTTGATCCAACCGTCCAACGAGAGCCTCCTAAGGTGTTGGTCGAGGCTCTTGGCTATTATGCCATTGGCCGTCACGACTATCGGCACAGTGATTGCTGTACTCACATCCCACATGTCGACAACCTCGCGAGCCAAGTCAAGATACTTCATTTGTTTATCTTTCTCAGCCTTCACGAGGTTTTCGTCATGCGGGACTGTTATATCCACAATCACTGCGCGACGCTCTAATCGATCTATCACCACTATGTCAGGCTTATTGGCAACAATAGTCCTGTCAGTGATGATAGATCGATCCCAATATAATGTGATATTGCCATTTTCAAGAACTGGGTCGGGCACATACCTGTAGTAGGGTACTTCCGATTCCACAAGACTGTATTTAAGGGCAAGCTGCTGGTGGATAATCCTGGCAACTAGGTTATGCCTATGCAAGTAGTCTCCGTTAGCCAGACGAGAACACCCAGATATAATGTGCCGGATTGATTCCCCGGGACGGTGGCATGCCCGACAAATGTCAACCGTACCGTCCTTCACAATATATCTCCGGTAGTTGTTCGTCATTATAACTTCGTCCATAATTGCACAGACAAAACCTTCGGTTTCCCCAAAGAGGTCACCAAAGCGCAGCCAGGATACGGACGCCATAAAGTCTACATCAGGCCCATGTAGGGCCCGGTAGTAGCGCCCGTGAAGCTCCTTGCTCTTCCATACCTCCATGCGATCATTAGTATCCAATACTACAGGTTTGCGCCAGTTCTCGTTCGCTAAGGAGAGCGGGGTGAGGCCCTTGTCCACTAAGACCACATCTCGGTGCATACCCACGTCGGCTTTTAGGAAATACTCCCTGAGACTGCATATCTCACGGTTGTGCAAGGTCTTAGCATTTAAAAAGCCTCGACCTCCACACTTCCGCGGGACATACAGTCTCATTACCGATGACCGTGGGTGATGCATCCGATTTGCGGTCAACAATGTGCGGACCCTCCTATCCAGGGCATCAAGTTCCGTCTGAGTCCATTTGAGTATGCCGAAAGAGTACATCAAAACCGGCATGACCCAACCGTTGAAGGCGCGCACCTTGTTTCCGCCTGACAAAAGACTATTTAATACTTTATTCAGGCGGCCAAAGAAGCGCTCCCTCAACGATTGTTTCATATCGGCAGCATTGATGCCTAACGCTTCCGACATACCCAAATATTTGTAGGTTTCAGTTGAGGAAAGGGATCTAAGGTTTATGGAATCCGAGAGTTGGGTTCCCACAGATTCCATAATCTCCCCTCGCTTCACATGCATGACTGCACATTTGTCCACACCAAATTCCATCCTGATGGCACTACTGAAAGTTTCCGTTACCTTCAGTAGCTCCATCAGTCGCGAATTGTTGGGGGCAAAGAGTTTCAGATCATCCATGTAAAGAAGGTGAGATATGACCTGACCACCTCTTCTCAACCGATAGCCCAGACCCGAACCCTCCAGCAGTGTGCATAGAGGGTTCAAGGCTAAACAAAACCACAGAGGACTCAGACTATCACCCTGAAATATACCACGCTCTATCCTTATCGGTTCGCTGCTCTCTGGAATCTGCCTACATCCTGGATAGCGAAGGACCGTCCTCCATTGCCCCATACATGACATTAGGAAGGTGCGTAAAGTTGCATCTACTTTGTACAACTCCAACACCCTCATAAGCCACGTATGTGGCACCGAGTCATAGGCCTTCTTATAATCTATCCAACATGTAGATAGATCCTTTCGAGAACGTCGAACCTGCTGGTTAATGGCCATATCAATGAGGAGCAGCTCCTTAGTACCACGGGACCCATTCCTACATCCATTCTGAGAGGCAGACATGATAGAATTGTCTTCAATATGTTTGTTAATTTTCGCTCTCAAAATGGATGTAAGAACTTTATAGACAGTCGGCAGACAAGTGATCGGTCTATAATTTTTGGGTTCCGCAGTGCTACCCGATTTGTGGAGCAGGTGGGTTATTCCAGTTGTTAAGAACTGGGGCAACGATCCAGACACTAAAGCTGACTGGAACTGGGACGCCAAGCAAACGTGCGAGCTTCTGAACCATTTGATCCAGAAGTTATGCAGCCCGTCCGGCCCTGGAGATTTCCAATTAGGTAATGAACGGACCGCACGAGCCACATCTTGGGGGCTGATGGTAATTGCCCCCATTTCTGGTATCAGATCGCACGCTCGCTCAACCTCCCGTGTCCAATCGCTCTCAGTGTGACTGACAGGCACCGACCAGATGCTGCGCCAGAACGAACACATGGCGTCATCATCCGGTAGGCGCGTATCAATCACACCTTGGCCTGGTCGCTCCCAAGCTCTGTATACCCACCTCTCATCACTCTGGAATATGCGATTCTGAGTGTATCGTTCCACTCGCCGCTTGTACCGACGAATACGGTTTGCCCATGCACAGATTTTCTGCTTCAGGAAGTCGATACGCTCTGTGACGCGGGACAAATAATCTCGAGGACTTACATCAGTCCCCGAGAACGCCCGCCTCACAAAGCGTACTACTCTAGGGCGAGTATTGCCCTCCCTAAAACAGATTAGCTTACCGATGAGTGCTCTAGCCCCATCGATACGACGCTCGATCCTGCACTGCCATGCTGGCACCGCTGGTTTTAGTCGTGTAGCTCCGTCACTATTGGGAAATTTGACGTGAGCTACACGACATGCAGCTACAGCTGCACAGTACAAGATCGAGTGGGCATCAACAAGGTCTACACTGCTGTCAAAACAGTTTGACAGCTGTGAATCCAGAGCACACACCAGCGCCTTATTTTTCTTGTGCATGGGCAAACGAGGCAATCGAGGTCTCAGCTCAGGCTGCATAGAACGATACTCCCGAAACGCATCCTCCAAAGCACTCCTCAACTGTACATTACACTGGGAACTCACAGTAATAGCCCCGTCATCAACCTCCTCACCTATGCGGTCGAGTCGCGGTGAATCACTTGGTAAATTCGGCGATTGAACCGCGACTGCAACCACCGGCGAAGCAAGTGTAACGTGGCTACTCCGTGATTCGATGCGTAGTCGATCAAGCACAATGTCATCCAACATATGATTACGTTGGATGGCACGCACCTGATCCGATAGACGTTGTGCCGATACGTTGACAGCTGGCTCAAGCACCTGAAACAGAGAGAGCATCCGACCACGGTACGCAGTCAAGTTACTTCCCCCCTCTGTAGCCCCAAAGTATGAGCGCATGACGTTTTCATTAACGGACTGTGTCCATCTCATGCGCTGCACACTTCCACCGGAAGCGGGGACCCTATCAGAGGCCGGTGGGCCTCGGAGTCCTAAGCAACCCGGCGGCCGGCGTCCTCCCCGCCGACGAACAGGTGGTGGCGTCGAAGGCGGAGAGAAATACTCGTCGCTCGAACTCGACGCAACTGCCGAGGCCGGTGTCACAGCACTCACGATGGGGCTGGATTCCGGCGGGGGCGAGGCGGAGCTGAGCGACGAGTCCGGAGGTGGTGGGCGTGCTACTAGTTTTTTCTTGCTTCTTGTCAACATCGCATCACATACATATTTTCAGTTCTTTCTTATGACGGCCTTGACAGCCGTCATTATGGTTATAAAAGTTGTTTTTTTAGTTTTTCCATCCCGAGACTTATTTATTTTTGGTTCTATTGTGGATTATATATATTAGGTTTTATGTAAAAGCAGGTTTTAAGTTTAAAAATAAATTGTTTGTTAAAAATCAGGAAATATTTTTTGTTAAGAATTTTGATGCGACTGATTGACTCAGTGTTGCCAGCATATTTATTATTATTATTATTTCAGAACACTGCAAGATTTTTTAAGATAATTTAGAGACCAATTTTATTTTCTTTTGCATTTAAAACTACCGTATATAACTGAATGATAATTGTAACAACAACTGAATATAATATCAGTTTGTTTAATTTTAATACGCTTTGATTAATTAATAGCACTGTGTTAATATTTTCATACATTATTAATGTATACATCGCAGCAAATAACGTGTACAAACAGTGATTACATATTACAAGTACCCGCTTTTACTACAAATGAAATGAATCTTTTATCTATAGGACTCGGTGATTAGTGGCCGATACTTTGTCTCCGCAAGTGACATGTCGTTATAGCCCAGTGGTTAATTCGCTCGCCTCTCATGTAAAAGGTTGTGGGTTCGAATACGAGCAAGTACCAATGTGACTTTTTGATACATGTGTACTTTCTAAGTTTATCTAAGACATCGTCCTGTGCCTCGGATAGCAAGCTAAGTGAATCTTTGATAGTCGTTATGGGTTGTCAGAAGCCCGAAAGGCTGACAACCAGTTTTACCAAGGGGTATCTTATTACCCGGTTACAGAGTTGTGGAGGTCAGATAGGCAGTCGCTCCATGTAAAACACTAGTATTCAGCTGCATCTAGTTAAATTGGAAGCCGACGTCAACATAGTTGGGAAAAGACTAGACAGACGATGACTTTGTCTACTCACGGGGGTACTTCTCGGCGGTTAGTAGCACAGACCCGAAACGTTGCACTACATTCTATTTCATTCAATATTATTATGTAGGTACTTTGTCAGCAAAACCTTGTTTTTGAACATATTCTTTTACTTTAGTTTTCCTACCACATTCGACTTAACAAATATAACTTCTTCATATAATGGCTTCCGTCTTTCTAATGCCGCTCAAAGAAGCTCTACGGAGCTAAGACTTAATATGAAGACCGTTATAAGTCTCCATATAAAGTAGGTTCCCTTTGACCCGGCAGCCAGGCGGATGCAATCGTCGCCATGGCAACCTCTCACACGCCGTCTATAAAAATATGCGCTAAGAAATTGATACTGACAGTATCTTGAAATATTTTTCCTAGCTTCTGTTATTGTAAGGAAATTTGCTGATAATATATTAGTATACAGGAATAGGGACCTGTTGTATTTTAATTACGGGACATCGATTGTACTGATAACTCAATGACTTTTGGTCCGTAGGGTTCTGAGCCTCAAAAGAAAAATTAAACGCCGAAAAATTACTGGATACCTCAGAATAATAATACGCTTCTCAGCTTTATTCATCTTATTCAGCTTTCTCCTGAAAGCATGCAGAACTTATTTTCCTGGTGCCTCTAAAATTTCCGAAAGTTGAACTGAACATCAACTCAAAATATTTGCTTTTGTCTTGACTACCAAAATCATTATCATTTATCAAACAGGATTTGAATGATCACAGTTATGCGCTAAATCATAAAATGATCTCCGCAATAAAAGAATAAGCTTTCAACAATAACATTACAAAAATGACACCTAAAATACGGCATCCGTTCAGCAATTAACCGTTCTCTAAACTATCGTATAAAAGTGAGCCGTAACGCGTCATATAAGGGCACGCCTCTATCGAGGCGGTAAGTCCCCTCTTTGAGGAGTGGCTTGAGCGGCGCCACGGCGCCCTCACCTTCCGCCTGACGCAGGTCCTCACCGGGCACGGATGTTTCGGGAGGTTCCTGCACATCATCGGGCGGGAGGAAACGCCCGGGTGTCACCACTGTGAGGATCGCCCCGAGGACACGGTGGAGCATACCGTGGCGGTGTGCCCCGCTTGGGCGGAGCACCGCGACGTCCTCGTGGCGGCTATCGGCGGCGGCGAACTCTCGCGTTCGGCCCTGGTGCAAGCCATGGTCCGGAGCGAGAGGGAATGGGATGCAGTCGCCTCCTTCTGCGAAGCAGTAATGCTAGCGAAGGAGGAGGCGGGCCGCGTGAGGGAAAGAACCACCTCACGCCCCAGCCGCCGCGGGAGACGCTCCGGGCGTCGGGAGCCGCGAGACGACTCCCGGCCACCGTAGACGCGGGTCTGTGGGCGGTGAGCAATGGGTAGCTCACCGTCCGTTCGTTGATAACGACAGACCGTGTCGACGGCGCGTTCGTGTTCCACGCGCGCCTCAAAGAGATGTCAGCAATAATTGAAGGGGCCACTAAGGGCCGATGCCTGCCGGGGCTGCGGGTTGTTCGAAAGAGATACCGCGCCCCCGGAACGCAAAGGGCACAAGAAGGAACATGGATGGGTTTTAGTCAGTAAAAGTCTGACACTCCCTCCCGCCCCGCCCAGGGCGGGGGAAGTCATTTGATGATTTCCCATCGGTAAAAAAAAAAAAAAAAAAACGCGTCATATAAGAGGGTATCGACGAGCGACGTGACGCGCATGTTTAGGGGCCCGCGTATCGACAATAAAACCCAAATGTCCCGCGGTCCCGTACTTTGTTGCACGTTTTATTACTTTTATTTACTTTTAGGGTTCAAAGATTGAAACTTGATGTTTTTTTTTAAGAGTACAGTGATATACGGTTTGTCGTAAAGGTCATCTGTGAACGGACGAACCTGTCATTTACAGGGCTTTGAGGAAATTAATGCCAACATTAAAAATGGTACTATATTGACCATAGTCATAATATACTGGTGGTCTAGACACATCAGTATTTCATAATGTTGGAAATGACACTACACCAAATTATTTTAACAGAAAGAAAAACTACGCAAGCTCTCATAATTTATTCAAATTGGAACCCTCAAATCTCATAATTAACACAAAAACAATAATATGTAACGTAAATAGTAACTAAATGAAATTAAACCATCAAACATAATAACAGAAATAATTACAACAAGCGGCCGCCAACAGCACTAAACTGTGATTTGTGGCCATTTCACACCATTGTGTGAAGAGCCATGCTTTATGAAAATTAATACTGGCTTCAGTGCTCAGCTGCTAGTCGCTTTGACCAGCTAGTTTTAGGTTATTCACAGCGTGCAGATTTCCACAAGTGGGAGAGGTTAGTTTGCGAAAATCAGCGAGTAATTTTATAGAGATGTGGTTTTTACTGACTTTGGACTAAATGAGTGGTTGGTTTTTATAATTTTAAGCAAAGGAATGTCTTTGATGATCATCAAAAAGATGTAGACAGTTAAGAAAATATGGTCATTATAATTTATCTGGCTTCTGGGTACCTACTAAAATGTGCTAGTTAAACTCCGGTCATCAAGCGTCGTTCCAGACTCTGTGTTGATTGATATTATAAAACATTGGAAGAGGAGAAATAGTCTATTTAAATGTTAAGCAATCAGGTCAATAAAAAGCTAAAGATAAATAATATAATTTACGAGCAAAGCTAAACTACCACATAGTTAGTAGGTATATTCAAACAAAGCGATATGAAGCACAATATTTAGAGAGCTAGCGTCTATTCCTATCTCCGCGAACAAAACCGCGACACAAACTCTATTGGGAATAATGCCATAACCATTTCGCTAAGCGGTTGAGAATACTTCACAATGTTACATAAACATTTAGGTCAACATTTAGCTGAATGAGATCTAGCATTTTCTGCTCAAGATTTTGTTTAGAGATTTTCTTTTCTACCGCAAGCAAAATTAATTTACGAAAGTGCCACTGCCATTTTTATAATGGAAGGGATCACTTTTTATCTTATTTCATTAGATTCAGTACACCACTACAGTATCCTGTTAATATTCATTAGTGTAATTACTCCCCGCCTGCACCCCCCGCCTCCCCTCCCCGTCGTCCCCCCTCCCCGGCTCTTTGTCACCGAAGCTCTGAAATTCAGCCACTTTACAGAGTCAAGTGACTTATTATTTATGAAGTGCCCGATGTGAATTTTTCCTAAATAAAATTCATGATCTTCTTAAAAATGGCGAAAATATAATATTTGTGTTTGTATGTCACAAAAAATATTTTGATATTTTCTTTGCTGTCTTATTATCTTGTCTCGTTTAAGAGCTTTGGGTATAGACCGTAAGTAAATTATCAGCTAATGAGCTATTAAAGAATCTTATTATATTTCGAGCGGTCTGAGTGACATGGCAAGGTTTTTAGATCGTCGTTTGTCATTCAAGTATTCGTAGGTATAGGTAGGAATAACAAAACTTGGTATTTTTTTGTCTTTATTGTAAATAGACCTTTTATTGGTCTAATTGAAATAAATAATTTGACTTTGAAAACAGGCGGCGTGCACAGCGCATTATTAACACAGTAAAATTGTCGACACCATAAATTGTTAGTTAAAACATTAATTTAGAAAGTATTTATGCTAGCGATAACTATGCCAGTTCAACAACGCGGTCGCGTGACGATGGCGGAGGAAACAAATGCAAGTAACACTTTGTAACTACTTTACAACTTTTCGGTTTATTAAATGTAGGTTACAGGTAGGCTTGTGTAAATAACTGAATACTTTCGTCTACTTAAAAGTGTGCACATAAGACACTGTTCCCTGTATTACGTATGGAACTACGTACTTACATGCATTTGCCTATCCGTTGCTGGTCTGAGAAACAAGAAACCGTCTCATGCGTCTGCAATTCCACCGCTACCTACCAATTAACATGAAACTGAAACACGGGAAGGACCTACGATTCATCCCATTTGAAAACAGGAATAGGCACAAGGAAGGTCGACTACTACCTACTACAGTTTACTATGTGTGTATTGTGAGAAATTGGAACTGAAAATCTATAGTAAAAACTACGACGTAAATACAATTTATTGTTATTTATGTTCAATATCGATAATTCTGCTTATCTCAGCTAACTATAGATGATTAGTACTAAGTTAGTAGTACAACATGAAGCCCTATTAGTACATTTATATGAGCAGTCTGGAATAATTATGCAGTGACGTATCCTGAGTATTAAGCTAGGCACGCGGTAGCTTGTGACACCATTAATACTATTAGTATGCCTCGGTTTGACTTGCTAGGTCAGGGTTAACGGAAACAAAGCAATATGCTCCATTAATAATTGATAATTAATCTACAGTCGAAAAATTATTATGGTATGGAATATAATAGCGTGGAACTTTTTTAATTAAGTAATTTATTTCTGTAGTATTTTAATCAATGAAAACTGCTAAAGTATGACCTTGAGGTCAAAAAGCTATAGTTAAACATAAAACACCCCAGAGAAAAGCTGACAGTCTAAAGATCATTATCTTGTAAATTCACACACAATTACTTGAGATACATTTTAGTTGAGAGGCATGATAGAAATCTCAGTATTTTTTAACAGCAACCAGACATGCAGTACCTTCTTATGTAAAAAAGGTTTTACAAATAAGGTATTGTTCAAAAATCTGACCAAACAAGTTATTAGGTTCTCGAGCTATTTAGTATTTCAAGCAAACATAGTACGCAGTAATCCAGGAACTACAACAATAGCTTCAGCAGTAAATGGAAAGGTTTAAGTACATTATAGAGTATTCAATGTTTCCATTGTCCTTAGTTAACAGACACGACAGCTACATAGATTCCACACAAATTCAGTCTAAATAATTCCAAAGCAATATGTAGCATTGTTGAAATGAGCGCGCTGCATCGCGTGCCACACTTTTTGCCGATTCGCGTGCAACTGACACGACTGGCGTTCTGCAATCGCCTGCAAACATTCTAAATATGCAATGTATTGCACCAGGTCGGATCGCTGCTGGCTCAAATATGTGCTTGTAGCTACTTGTGTGGATGGTGATCGAGCGTGCTTGATAGTGTTGTTGTATAGCGGGGGTGTCAATTCTAGGATGGTATTGAATATATTGACATTGTTCAATGATATCCAGCATTGTTATACTACTTGGTAACGCTTCCAGACTTTTGCTCACTTGCCCCATCAACAGTGATATATACAAGATTTTTAATGTAATATAAGTTTCCCTCTTTTACAAGTTGTACATTATCATTTTATAATATCGGTATCTATTAGATTGCTTCGACATAAAAGTGCTAGTTTAATACTGAATGGGTATCTTGCGTCGCCATACAATATTCATGATGTTCGAGGTCCGACGGCCAAGAGAAACACTTATGGCATCACTCCGGTGTTTTTTTATTCTTGTTATTATTAAGACATTTTTGAACTTTTTCTGAACACGAAACGACGTCCGCCTACGTGAGATTTATGAAAGCCTACCTTTTTTAAAACTTTGGTACTTAATAATCTAGAACTAGATACTTAATAAAACTGAAATTCGTGAAACTTACATGTATTTCACCTAAAATTTCACGATTTACGCAACTGTATAAAAATAATTTCATCCATTTGCCTTGCCGACACCCATTTCAAATCGGAACGCTTAGCAATAACTCCGCGATGCAATATCAGAAAACGGTTGGTATCACGAAAATTGTTCAGCTTTCAGCGATATAAAGTGTTGCTCCTACCTCGGTTTAAATCCATTTACAATATATCTTTTCAGATACCTGGAATTTTGAAGCGAAGCGCAATGGAGCGAAGCTGGGGGTAGCGAAGCATGCTTCTGTAAATGTAGCGCTATGTGGTTTATTTCCTCTGGCACCCGAGGACATGCCCTGAACGTCATTGTTATGGCTGCAGGAGAAATTTGTTTTTATAAAATTATAAATCTGGGGCTAGTCTTTGAAATAGTTATTTTTAGAAATTTTTGATGGCTGGTCGCGTAGTTAAGGATTGTAAATTTCGTTTTAAAGTGGATATAGACTGATGATAAAGGAATGTTCTGTGATGTGATGTGTGCGACTTCGTCCGCCTAAGAGCCTATAATAGTAGCCTTTGTCCTTTCTTGGGGTTCAAACTTACCCCGTACCAAATTTCATTAAAACCAATTCAGTGCTTTAGTCGTGAAAGCGTAACATACAAACAGACAAACTTACTTTCGCATTCATAATTTTAAAAAGTTCACATTCATCGCATCATCTACATAAATATAGGTATATATCCTTTGTCCGAGATACCACGTGAATATAATAATAACGTACCTAACTACCTCAGTATTGATATCAGTCCTGACCGTAAGTTCTGTTTTTTAAATTATCGAGTGAAAATTAAATCGGTTTTGTGAAAATATATTTTAGATTCTGAAGTTAAAAACTTTGAAGAACCACATTTTTTCTGTCTATCTCATTAAAACTAAGTAATTATACCATGAAATATCAGAATTTTCTCTCTGACGTTAATTTTCTTAGAAATAACGTATCTGTAATATTGGAGGTTATTATTATTAATACCAATTACTTACACTGATAAACCTCGTCAAGCTAATTAAGGTAAGAAGGTAATTATCTTCACTTTGGCATTGGTGATTTCGATACTTAACATTTTTTTATTCGTTTTACTGTTAAATTACTCATTGGTAGTCATATAAGTATGACGTTTTCTATCTATAAGAATAAGGTTTAACTATCACATTTATGAAAGATCGTCACTTGAGAACGGATTAACCAGTTTACAGTTTTTTTTTTTTGTTTTTGGAAAGTTCTCTCTAGAGAATGAAAATTTGAATGGTGTTTTTGAATGAAAATCTCACCCGTACCGGGATTGTTGGCAAGTTAGTAATAAATTAATAATCCCCTTTACAGGTTTTCGATATATTAACAATCGCCCTGTTTAATTAAAATATACAAAATTGTTTCCAATATTCCTATTTTAAAAAAAGGCGTACAGGTAAATCTGCTGTCAGTCGTGGGCGGGGCATACGTCAAGCAATCCGACTCGTGGTACCGTGGACCGTGGGGTTTAAGTCGGATGGTTGCGACATAACCCTCCCTTCTCCCCAGACTGAGGGTATCCATAAGGATTTCCCGACAATAAAAGGTCGCCCCAGGAAGACCTACACTGACCTTATTGGTGAGGTCCTTCAGAAAGGTCAGGTGCGGAGTACTCGTAACCGGCGTGCTTGTATGAACGTAGATGAGGCGAAAGGAGTATGTAAGGGTCGTAGCAGGTGGCGTTCTGTAGTTTCTGCCTACCCCCATGGGAAAAAGGCGTGAGTTTATGTATGTATGTGTATGTAAAAGGTCAATTTACTGTATACTACACTAGTACCTCATCAAAGGAATTGGTTACATACAAATTGATTCTTGACTCGCACATGAAGTACCTGACGGTTTTATACCCTAAAATAAGATGTACCTAGATAGATACCTACCTATCTAGTTAGTTGCACACATAAAGATGCATGTTGCCTGTTACCTGTGTAGCAATACGCGGTACGGAAGAGACACGTTATGAGACAAAAGACTCAACCTTGGTACTCGCGGACTGAAGTCACAAAAGAACTTCATCGCTGTCATTTCCATTTTCTTGCTGCACCACAGACTTATCGTGTGGGGCTTGGAAAACTGCGAACTGAATATGTTAACTTAAAATGAAATAAATTGACAACGGATATTTCTGTAAATACATTTTTTCAGTGGCATTTCATTCATTGAATAAATGTACTCACCTACTCACATGTACTTTTTTTTTTCTTTTTTGGAACCCACTTGGGCGATAATAAAAATAAGTTATACAACGCAGATTTGGGATATACTGAAATATGATTAGAAAATGTTCTATGAATATTAATTGTAACATTACATTGGTCCACATTGATTTATTGATATTTACTTTAAGTTCAGAAAGGGATATCCGATCGCTTCTTTTCACTACAGATCAACCACATCACGTTTTAATAAACTATCCTCCTATACTGTTCTATCTTCATTATTAACTATCAAACACAAACAAGAACAGGGTCACTATTTTATAGAAAACCACTCAGCCCACAATAAATGACCGTACGTACGTTTATTTCCAAATAAAAAGTAGGTATGTAGCACTTTTTTCTCAATATCGTGTAATTCTCGCCTCCGTTCTCGTGGCCCGACCGCAACTTTATGTGCTCTGCCGTGTTTCCTTTATAAGAGGGCGGGCAAAGGCTCCGTTCTTATTTCCGGTTCGGTGGTGTGACGGCACGTACCCGGGAACGAACGGCACTCACCGACACATTCCAGTACTATGTTGTTTTCTCTTTTCTTATTTTAAGATTTGACATTTGAATATTGAGTGGACTGTGAATGTAGTTTAGTTAAACTTAAAATAAAAGTTAAAATAAGACCATTTCTCGTATATATACAATCACGTTGCAACAATCAAGTTGCAATCTCATCTCGGCTTCAAGCAATGTCGAAAATGTGTTAGAGATATTTTTGACAGATTGAGCAAGAGATTATAATGCTAATATTGTCAAAAATATGACAACTGTCCGTCTCTTAACTGAACATCTCTTTATCTGCTTAACTGCTATGCTACACTCTTTTACACAACATAAGGAATATCAAAAGAGAGACAAGTTAATTGATGTTTTTTCTTTGTGTAGCCCAAATTTAATTTATTTAGGTACTTTCATAATAAGAAAACATGACAAAGTAGGTATTACTAGAACATTTCCAGGCAAAACTGGCACGCTTTATATTTCCATTACTTTAAGCCTATAATGTAAGACAGTTTAGCGCCTAATTCCTACAAAATGAGACGTTTTCTAAGAAAAATAAGTTTTCTTTAAAAATATGAGATTGTTTTGCTTTTTCGTTAAAATCGCTAATCAATAGGTATAGAAATGTGAGCACAAATAAGAATTGCATTAAATTATATACTACTAGCTTTTGCCCGCGACTTCGTCCGCGTAAATTTCGGTAATCGCGGACACAGACGAAGTCGCGTAAAAAATTACCCCTGTCATTTCAATTCGAAACGACACGTGGCGCCATCTATGATCATAAGAACGTTATTGTGATTTCCCTCTGAAACAGTACTTTTTTTCGGGATTAAAGGTACCTTATGTTCGTTCCTGTACACCTGGCAACGTATATGCAAAATTTCAGGATGATCGGTTCAGTGGCTTAGGCGTAAAATGGTAACAAACAAACAAACAAACTTACTTTCGCATTTATAATATTAGTTAGGATATAAGTTAGTTTCTACATTGAAAAGTAACATCACATATAAATGAATTAAAATCACTTTACCAACGTTTTCGGAATATCGATTAGAGTCTATAGGTACCAGCAAAGCTCCAGTTTTTGACATGAAAAACCCAAACTTGATACAATATTGATCTTCCGCGTCGCTAACTAAATAAAAGTAAGTAGGTACATACAATGTCAATTTCTTATAAAATTATATCAGCCTATTTGCATACAAAATCTCTGTACCATCGAACGCAATAAATGTTTGTAACTTAAATAATCAAGTTATGTTTGTGTTGTCAGATATATCTCGCGACGTGTCTTAGTTTGGTAAACACCGCTGCGGCATATTACGTTGGCTGCGGCCCCACGCTGGCGCCAATGTTTGGCCAATATCGCACGCGCGATAGACGCTCAACCAATGTTTTGTTAGTAAAATTGAGTTCGCTAGGAATGTCTAAATTGAAACTCGTAGGTAAAAATTTTAAACTGCTGATACAACTATTTTACTGAATTTCGCATTAGAGGGTTTGATAATATGAATGTCACATCAACCAATCATTGTGAGCTAGTTAAAGATCTAGCTCACAAATTAAGTAACTATAGGAGGTTTATTACTGTGTGGTTTTAGAATGAAGTTTATTGTATTAATCATTTTACCTGTGATTTTTTTTATTGGCGCGCCTTCCTTCTCTTTTCAGCTATATTGATGACGTTACCGAGCAAACTTTATCAATTTATTTTTCACTTCATCACCTGTAAGATATGGATCAGATCCGACCCAACATTGGTGCCAACATGACGCGTAGCCAACACAAACAGTATGCAAATCACGTCGGTCTCAGGTGGCGAGCTGTCACTCCTATTTTGTTAATTCCAAGATTTCATTCAACTCGACGTAAAGGATAATTGCTTGTATCCTAACTAATCATACGGCTGTTCTAGTTGAGGGATGGCATATGTTTGTTTGTGCAGGATTTTACATTACAATAGGTATATTTATACCTACTTATCCTCATATCCACTTCTGGATGTATTAAAAAATGATATAAAACTGCCTGACCATTGTCTACTGATCATTTCATTTATGCTTCTCTTATTCAAGCTAAAACAAAATCTGTAAACTTGAAAATAAATTGTTGATCTCTATAGGTTGCATTGCGATCACTAATACTTTTTTGAAGATAGTAATTTTATGTAAGATGTGATGTAAGATGTAATTTTAGTGATATTATTATTTTGTCTGTACCTTCACATTTATCTACCTACGTACTGCTGTAAAGTAGTTATATCTTTCTATTAATTTTAAAGTAGTTTAATATCTTAACTCACAGTGCACGAAACAATTCCCAATTAGTTTATCCAAGTAATGAAAAAGCCATTAGAACAAACACAGAATGCCGTCACTCAAAGTTTTTAATTATTTATGGTGTTTTCTAAACTTTACAGTCACCAAAACTAACTTAATTATGTTTGAAATTAATTACGAGTGACAGAATTAGGTTATAAAGATAAATGCAGCGAAGTAAAAAGTAATTTAATTATTCTTTTTGAAAAGTACGTAATTATGTGTCATAATTTGAATAAGCATACCTGAGAATCTTCTGGTTACGAAAATATTAAGTCATAATACAACTTTTTAAAATATTGTTTGTTGAAAACATATTTGTAAGTATATATCTTCCTACACATATGTATAGGCAGATATCACATACTACACATACGTCATTATAACGTTTTATGAAAAGGCCTTTTTTATTTTATAGTCACTTCAAGTCGTTGAGATGCTAAGATATTAAATTGGCAAAACAAACCGACAAGAGCTTACATTTTTATTCGTAAGATACGATTTGACTAATCTAAATGGGCGCTAGACTACTTTTATGTAACATTACGTTTCCATTGTTGCAGGTGGTCTGGCGGGCGTGAGCGGCGGCGACGGCACGCGCCTGGAGCGGCCCTACTTCGACGACGTGTCGCCGCGGAACGTGTCGGCCGTGGTCGGCCAGGCCGCCGTGCTCCGCTGCCGCGCCAAACACATAGGAAATAGGACCGTAAGTGTAACGAACTATTCATTTTACCTGTTACAGTCCCTTTTACCCCGCGCGTCTTTTATATACAGCACTCACGAGTATACGTTATTACCTATTAATATTATAAAATTAAGGTAATCTCTGGATGTACTCATCCGGCTAAAATATTTCACCGATATAAAGCTACTGTTTTACAGTTAATGTGTTTTAATGTATCTTCAGCAAAATTTACATCAAACAAAAATGTAAAGAACGTGACTTTCTGTACTCGTCTGCGCCAAAGATCAATAAGTGCACTCCACATCTATATGCAGTACCTAAACTAGTTACCTAGAATAAATAGTAGTTCATAGAGTGACAACAAGCCGAGCACTCTCAACTCGCATCGCCTCTCGATTCCTCCCCGTGCTGTCCACTCCAAATAACAAACTTCCACAGAATCAATTACAAACTGAACCTAAGAACGTGAACTACTATATTAATTACAATTTCCTCTCACTATTTCTACTGGTCGCACTCCTAAATCAAAACTTAGAATCCCTTAATCAAGATTTACAACGATCGCTTAAGACATACACCAGGGTATTCCATCAACATAATCCGAAACATAAATTACTATTATTACAGCAATGATTGCGGCCACATCCCCTTCGGTCAGCCGAGCGAGATATTAACCCAAGCGGTTATTATCTTAGTCATTAATACCTTGATTACTATGCTCTATACATACGCTTTGTAACTAAGCCAGAGTCGGCAATGTATACTTAGTGACGTACCGAGTTAGATGGATGAGTGGCGGATCATGAAGATCTAACTATAATTATTGAGGTAGGCATGTACTCTCGGTAATGGAATTGGAAATCCAGTGCGATTACTCTCTAGATGACTTTTTGTTGCTGTTCAATGTTCACTTGCAAAATAATGTTATATTATCTCCTAAATATTTCATCTTCTCCGCACTAAATTTTTATCATACAAAGTACGAGCTGTATTTCAGATGTTTCTTGACAAATATAATATACTGTTTTGGAATCTCCAGTTCAGCTCTTCTAACAATATGTAATAACATCCTCATAATGTAGATATGCTCCTAAGGTCAGAAACCCACCCACAGACACAGATTGAACCATACAAATCAAAATTCACATGACCTCTGCGCCATAAACTCCGCGGGCCACCTGGCAACCTCTCGAAATATCATTTTTCAATGTCGATGTCCTCATTGGTTCGATATCCCTCCTCAGATCCGCTCCACTGGCCTCCATATTAATGGTAGAGGGATCCCTAACCCATTCGAGAAAATAAATAGCCATCTGACATGTCCTACGATGCATTATAATATATTGTTCGGCATGGATTATCTGCCGTCATTTTCTTGTAAAAAGGCCGCGTGGATTACGAACCCTTTTTTTCTGTTTTTATCCCGTTTTGATGGGGTTTCTGTGTTGGGTGGAAGTGTGTGCTGAGTGGCAAGGGTTTAAGTTATTGGTGTTCTTTGAGCTGTTATGCTTCAACGAACGCTGAACTGCAAAGATGAAAAAAGAAATTTGTTGTTTGAACATTCTACTTTTAAGTTACGGAATGACTCGTACAACAATGCTTATCAATACTCGTACCCCGGTAACCCATTAGGGTTTACCTCTTATTAGAGGTCTTATACATAACTTCTAATTAGTGGATGTAACCTCTGCTTACCTCTTTGGACAATAAGAGCGTAATAGTGATATTATTTATCTGATACAGTTTACGATCGTTTAAAAACAACTCATGCTGAAAACCGAAGTTGATACAATTTACCCAAATGTTTCCTCCACATAAACATTCTTTCAATCGTAAAATTACCGAAAATCATCGCTGAAATTGCTTGTAATGGACTGATATTTTCATAATGATCATACTCGTTAAAATAGCTTTAACAGCAATTTGGCACAAATGTAATATTTGGGTCACCGCAGGCGCCGCCGTTATGTATGGTTGTGTCGTCGCTGTTTCCTCTTACACTACACGCGGAAATGTTTTGGCCAATAATGTGTTGTAAAAAACACATTGATTTATATAGTATTGGCTATTTATTTCTTCTCCTCATTGTTCCGGACTGTTAGAATCCTAGTAAATTAGTATTTCAGCTTGTATAGTATAAGATTGTGTAATATCTACATTCTACAGACTTAATTAAATTGTAAAATGAGCTATAACATTTCTTGAACATACACATTTCGGTGTCCCCCGTCATAAACTCCCGGATGATCATAGTAAATCCTACACATTTCCTCTTCAGAGAATAACGTGAGCAGGACAGAATAAATCTTCCTTAGCCCTTGACGAGGATAATAAAATAAACAAATATCCTACACACTTTTGCGGAAATATAAAACGACGTCGGCTGACCCATTTCAATGCTGAGGTTAATTCATCAAATTTCTGCGAGCGCTCAAGAGGAATTGAAAAAAACCTCTCAGTCGCTTAGCCGTTACTTAATTTTATTATTTTAAGGGCTGTAAACAGTCTGAGGACGTTCCATCTTGCTTAATTACAGGGCGGGCTTACGAGCTCACCCCCAGCTTACTCTAATTACGTAGAAAAACAAAAACCCAACAAAAGGGAGGGGAATTTATTTTCTAATTTCTCAGTCTGGAGAGCTCTCGAATTAAAAATATAATTCAAACGTTTATTGTCGGTGTAATTTTAATCAAAGGGCACAGGCCTATCTCTTTGTGATGTAGGCGCGTTACGGAAAAATAAGTCGCCCGGAGGGCGGAGGTAAACGCTTTACGTGTTTGTGTGGTTTATCTTAAGTTGTCAGGGAAATGTTGCCTCAACATAACTGAATACATTTAATTTGAATATAATATTACATATAGTTATCAGTTGTTACATATTTCGTGCCTAACTCTACATGCGGCAATAACTTCTCAAAACTTTACGAAAGATTAACTCGTTAAACTTAAAGCCATAAAAATACCTTTTTGTATCAAACATAACATTAAAAAGTAGCAAAAGTCACGTTGCGATTTACCGCCTGCAAGTATTACTCGTAAAGGTCTTCACTTGGAGACTTGCCTATAACTATTCCGGAGCACGTATGGAGTCCCTACAGATTCCGCGGCCGGGACAATTCCCCATTTCACAGCAGTTTCTACGAATTCAAGGATACAGGGTTCGAGTGAGAAACCCCCATATTTCATTAACAGGCACAAATCTATGTCGGAGGCCAACTAATCTCAGCCTTGGCCGGTATATTGAATACTGATGTTTACGACTTTCATCCTAATTTTAATAGACACAAGAAAGGTTCCAAGCAATGTGGAGTGGCTTCTAATTGATATTCGTCAGGTAAAGTTGGCTCAAGAACTTGAGGCCGGCTTCACTTGAAAATTCTGGTGTTTGAGCCAAGTTGGTCGGTTTTTGAGGCCCTCGGGACATAAGTTCGTAATTCAGGTTATTAGTAAGCTTGACGCTTCGAATTACATTTGACGTTTGGTAATTGAGTTATTATTGATGCTCGGAATGTTGTGTTATTCAATATGTCTTATGTTGTACTGTTTCCAATAAAATATTGGTATTAATATTGAATGATCGTGAAATTTTATCAGGATAATATATTATCATGATGCTTTTGCACGTATTCATTTAATTGAAAATACTCTTGTTAATTAAAATTAATTTAAAATAACATGTGTGCTTTTTGAAACCGTAGTAGGTATATTTTTTGTAGGGACAGTAGAGTATATAACTTCAGATCATCTGATTCAAAATGTGTTTATCGTTTACCCAGGTATCGTGGATGAGAAAACGGGACCTTCATATCCTGACTTCCCACATCTTCACGTACACGGGAGACGCAAGGTTCAGCGTCTTACATCCAGAACCTTCGGATGACTGGGACCTCAAGATAGACTACGTGCAGCCAAGAGACGCAGGGGTCTACGAGTGCCAGATCAATACGGAACCCAAAATCAACATGGCAGTGATCCTGACCGTCGAAGGTGCCTTTTTACAATATTTTTAGCAGAGGTCTTGTTAAACTGGTAATCGAAACTATGTATAAAAACAGTTTAAGGTGACCTTGTACTTTTGGATATACTTAAATATCTATAGTAAAATCTGCTTTTTAGAAAAAAAGTATTTTTCAGTGTTTTTAGGATCTCCGTTTTTTCATCATACACATTTGCCGCAGCCCTCCATAATTTTGTAGTATATTTACCAGTATTGTAAGAACATTATTGAATATTATAATTATTGAATTAGCAATACGGTCACCTAATAAGCTCTAAAAATAACTCAAGGCTAATAAAACCGAAACGTTAATTTGATGAGAAGACTTGAAGCAAAAAGTTAAGATTCAATTAGGCATAAGAATAATACCCGCCGATTCGAAATTAAATAAAAATTATACACAAACCAAAATTAATCAAGCAGGTATTTAATTTATCACAAAGAAAACCAAATTACAAAAATATCTAAGCGCTCAAGAAACCCTCTAAATAATTTTATTAGATAAGTACATACTTCTGTTTAGATTTACGGAAATATAATATTTATTTCAAAAGCAAACGTTAGTGGAATATTTGAAACTAATCATTTAATATGATTTGTAATGATGTAAATACAGATTGAAAAAATATATAAAAACTTTTTATAATTATGATCTTCAAACATCTTGTTCACAATCTTAAAACTGGGTAAATACACGCTTTTAAGCCCACATTAAGCTTACCTTATAATATGAGCTAGTTAGTAGACAGATACCAACCTTCTTTGGAAAATTCTATTAATTTATTAGAACATTCATTAATATTTTTGAAATACTGAAAGGCTTCACCAAATCTTGTGTATCTTATGGACTGAGAATAACTGAAATATTGAGAATAGGTATAGTGTGACTGGCCATTAGTGGCCGTTACTTATACACATGATTGTACTCACGATAACAAACAATTTTCCCATAGAAACGATTTTTTTTTTTAAATTTGCCAAGCGCCTCTGTCACCTCAATAGAATGTTGCGTAACAAAAACAACACTCAATCAACTGTAGGTAATTTGATTTAGTTGTTAGTTGTTGTAGTTAGTTGTGTCAGCCTAAAAGGTGATGGGAGTCATGCACTTTGCAAATTAAAAATAATACATTATTTTGGGAAAGGTTTTTGTTAAAATGAGTATAACATATTATCATCACGTCTGTAATCCCCAAAGGGATAGGCAGAGATGTACCTATTAGTACAGTACCCACATTTCGCCAATTATGTTTAAATTCGATATAGTAGGGAGCGAGCCTATTGCTATCAACCAGGCACAAATCCAGACACCGAGGTTACTGAGAAATTCCTGATACGACACTCAAAACGTAAACTTTGCTTGGTTTTAAATCCATGCTCAAGGCCAGAACTGTGTTTCAGTACCGCTCTGTATAATAAGGGGCTTAGTGTCATCACGTCATGTGTTAGTAAGAAAAGAGGATAGTTATAGATATAAAATATTAAAACTTCATTCGAATTACCTACATTACATGTACCTAGATATGTATTTTAATAAACCATTATTCTGTTACAAAAACACATGGTATACTCAAACGGAATGTATAATGGCACATCGAAATGGTTCCTACATATTTTACGAAGGATGGGTCAGGACGACCCTCGAATTACAAGCGGGGTAATCATATCCGGCAATGAAAACCTAAATAAAATGAGCGAAAATAGTAAAGGGGCAAAATTGACGGTACTTACGAGAAATTACATGTGCTTTTATGGGCTACAGTGTAGATTCTATCTACCTGTCCTAAAGATGGTAGGAAGATTATAATAAAAATAACAGAATCTGATTCCCATAGCAAATGATTATGCCAAATTTGCTTGTATTGTTAGCGTTTTTATTATATTTTACAGGACTGCACTGCGTTGTACTTCTGAGTCACCATGAATGCCATCATTTTATTACACGTATTGAATTAAAAACATTTTCTAATTTAGATGACTAATTTTATCTTTCTCTTTCACAAAAAATTAAAGTACATATTCCTATCCAATTTTGTGACCCCTAAAGCATCAAAGACCAAACGCATACAACATCGAAGTAGCTAAACCAGTCTTTAAAAAAAAAACATATCAGCCCATTACCCATAACGTCGTCGTATAACAAGGATAAACAATACAAAAAGCCTTGGTCCTTCAGTCCGCGGGATCGTATACAACGCATGAAAAGTGACGATGGCGTAATCCGGCATTCATCTCTCGTCATATTAGTAGTGGCTCTAATGCCGCGGTACAAAGTGGAACACATCTGTCTACGTCACGCGAGACGCCGCCCGGCCGTCTTTGTATCGTAGTTGTTGAGTTATTATTTTTATTTAAGTTGTATTGGATTTAATGGGCTTTTTATTCAGACCAATGAGAATGGAGGACGTAGCAAAGGGCACTAGACAATTTTCGTGTTTTAGTTAGTTCTTCAAAATGCTTCTTAAATATTCATTTGTGTTTATGTAAGTATTTTTATCAGTTCCAATAAAACTTATGGCCTGTGCTTCCTTTCCACTGGAGCGTAGAAAATCAGTTCCTTGTTTAGATATACAAATGGTTCTTAGAGAATAATTTATTTCATGTTATAGGTACCTATTAAAATCGTAGGTTTGTTTACTCTGATTTCCGCTTAATTTGCTTTCTCTCTTCAGGAGCCGATAACTTGGAAAGCATACGTACACCATATTTCATTTAAATAGATCACAGACCTTTTAGACAGTATATAATAGGTTATTTATAAACGGTTCAGATTTTAAGCCAAGCAATCGCAATACGTTATTGGTGAACGTGACTGAGGGGATATTACTCGTGTTAGGGAGGCTTTACTTTCTATAATAAATGTGAAAATTGGTACCCAGCGTCGTAGCTGGACAACAGATGCGGTAATGGAACGCTACAGTTTTACAGTTACCGTCTTTACGAACATAAAAAGCATAGGCAGTTTGCTGTCCAGAATAATTTATTTAGGTACATAACTCGCGCCATTAAAGTAACGAATTCAAAATGGCGGCTGAACAAAAGGAGTACGTACATCTTACCATAATATCTGAGCGGTCACAATTAGCGTTAAATCTAATAAGTGCAATGTAATATTACATTTACCCTTATATTGTTTTCTGACCTCTATCATTGTGTTTAATTTAGTGAGATCACACAAAGCCCTCAAGATTACGAAGACATAAAATATATTATTAAATGCTCCTATGAGACCCTATCTTATTCGAGTACACTTAGATTTTTATGTAATTACACAATTACTAGATATTATGAATTTTAACATGTAATTTAGATCGAAATCAGTGAACATTATAAATACTGAGGCATTAAGTTAATTAAAATTTACAAAGTAAAGTGAAAGAATACTGAAGACACGGTTGGCGCAGTGGCTGAGCGATTGATAGCTGCGCTGCGTATCATGGGTTCGATTCCTGCACGTAACAAATATTTGTATGGCCTTCATCTAATTGTTCTGGGTCTAGTTTTTTATGCATGTGAGTGTATATGTTTTATGCACCCATGATACAGGAGAAATTCCTAATGTAGGGCAATATTTTTTTTTAATAAAAAATATATAAAGATGTCTTAATAAAAACTATCATGGCCTTGATAGCATTCCAATAGAAATTGATCAACTTCCTATCAGATCAGTGTCCTGTCCTAATGAACGATCAAAGGGAGCTATCCAATATAAGTGGAGGGGCTGCTCTTCTAGTGAATAATTTAAAGTAATCGTTAAGGGCGAATCGTTCCATCATCTATCGGAAAGGAATTATTTATAAATCAGTGTACAGTACGTGAATTAGATTTGATACCTTTTGTCCACTGGTCCTTTGGTACGTGTGCGTTCTTTTCCGTTAATTCATAATCTGGTGACATTTCAGCCTAATTGTATTAGAAAAAGGTAGTAGCCAGATGCTGCATGGGAACATGATTTTTATTATAAGTTTTGCTATAGTTAGCAGTGCAATTATGTAAACATCGTTTCTGTAACTACATTTCAAACATAACTTCTATTGCTAGTAACGTTAATCAGATCGTGCGCATAAAAATGAAAATATAATATACATATAGTAGTAAAGAGAGAGTTTTGACAGGACAATCCTAATCTCAAATTAAAAACTAAATTGAACCTTGCAAAGCCCCGCTGAATATGTAGTTGAAAGCACGCCAATTACTAACACTCAGCGAAATATCTCCGCCAAAACCATTTGGGACGAAAATGATGATATTTTTTCATCCGATTATGAATCTTTAGAATGAAAGCGGCCAGTGGGTTCTTTATAAAAACTTTGTGACCAAGCGGGTCAAGGCCCAAACAATTGAGTGGGTTAATTTAACAAATTGCTACGTTAAAAAAGTATGTTATTTTTTGTTGTTTTCAGAAAATTTAATTTCGCACAACAGGTCAAGGTTTTTAGAAAAATGTGCCAGGTTTAATTAATTGCGGAACATAAATTCTTATAAAAATATGACTTAAATCACGAAGGGTATGTTTAAAAATGTTATCTTTATGAAACACAAAATAAATTGACTACCTTGTTAAAAACACGAACTATACATTTTAGTATATTTTTTTGAGCTTTGTTTTAACCCTTTACAGCGTAATTAAGATTATATAGTCTTCCATGACTCTCGAGCAGTGGCGTGCACAGAGTTTTTAGACAGGGTAGGCAGAACAGTTAAAAGCTATTTAAGCTAGGTAGGTATCTTACCAAACATGTAAGTACCTATCACGGTTTTGGTTCGTCGTCTTGTCGACTTAAATAATTATGTAGGTAATTGCCACCTTAAATAGCCTAGATTGACTGATTTTGTAGACATATTTTACGGATACCTACCTATATGTTTTGATGTTTCATATTAATTTGAAAATTAAATAATAGCAGTAAATTAAATTAAATCCGGTGTCATTGACCTTTCACGATCACGTCTTTTTGTCACCTGTAGTTTTAAAAATGCTTATTTTTTTACCTCCTCTATACACACACCACATGAACAACTTTCACAGTGAATATTATCCATTTTTTCACACTAATAACATCGTTAAATCTTAAATATCTGATAACAAAGCACGATCACGTGTTTTTGTCACCGATACTTTTAAAAACACATTTTTTTATTTCCTCTATACACACAACACATGAACAACTTTCACAGTGATTATTATCCATTTTTTCACACTAATAACATCGTTAAATCTTAAATATCTGATAAGAAAGCTCACGACCAAATCAAAACAAACAAACGACTAATGGCCGCTCAAACTACTAGTTTATAAAATACGACAAAAAAAATGGTGCTTTATTTAGAGAAAGTTGAATGAAATAATGTTACTTTTTAAAATAGTCGCATAATAAAGCTAGCTTCCGATCGGAATCGGAACACTTCGGTAAGTATCGTGATTCGTCGTGTAACAACAAGTCATGCAGTGTCTATTTGGTGCGTTTGTGTGCGTTATTTGTGACATGTGTGCCTCGTATCTATACGAACGCACACCCATTTAATCCGTATGACCACGAGAGCACACATATACACATTAAGGCACGAATAGTTTGTGTCTTTTCCGCGGCAGTCAGCGGCGTTAGCGTAGCGCAATTTGAAATCGCGTCAAATTGTACTCGCGAATGAGCTGACTATTTTGTATCGATGTTAATGTTATTTATACGACACTCGAAAGATGGCGCTGAATTATGATTTAAGATTTTTTTGTTTATTGATAAATCCTCTTTTATAAAATAATATTACATATCAGAACAACATAAATATTTATGTGAGTTACGTAGGGTCGGCAGTGTCTTTCTGCCTCTATGGTATGCACGCCACTGCTCTCGAGAATATTACATTTAAGTTAGAAGGTATCGTTAGTTATTGACAGGACCGAAGCTAACGTTAAGCTACATTGTTAGTTATCAGTCTTCTCCCTTATAAATGTAAACAATTATTTATCAAAACTCAAGAACTGACTTACTCTATTAAATAATTTTTTAAATACATCTAATATGAACAAAATATTCCTGTTAAAAGACCGTGAAGATCGCCAATTAAATAAATGACTCAATTCATAGCCGACACACATGAGTTGTCAAAGTAAAACTCATAGATGCGATCAAATCAATCCGCACACGGTAGATCGGTCTGAAAGTACGACTACCCACTGGGACTCACAGACATTATTCAGAAAAAAATATGGGAAAAATTCTATTGGTGTTTTGTTTCAATGGACTGAGAAATTCCTCTGTCCTTGTTCATGTAGCAGGAAAATGCTTTTATCTGGCAAATATGTGCGATATTTATTATGTCCTATAAACTGATGTAAGAGGAATTTGCTGTATTATCATTTTTGTTTTGGTTCTATATCAGCTTGGGAATTTGCTGTAATTGGTACATTTTTATGAAACATGCGTCCGAAGTATGTTACTAAAAAGTGTATCAGTAGGATAGGTAGCCATAAAACACCGTAAGGTAATTTTTATAAAAGTAAAACTCACGAAACGTTAACACGTAACTGATAAAATATAAAATCAGTTAACGTTACACGTGGCCCCTTTGACTTAACGACTAAATGTAGGAAGATTTTTCATTTATCTGAGATTCCTATTTTAGCCTGAGGATAAATAATGTCTGAAATAACAGAATTCGCGTGGAAATAAATAAGTGAGTAGTTACTTAACTCTCTGAGATTAGAGTCGTCACTTAAGGCAGAGGTTATAATGATATTAAAGATAAAGTTGTGAATATTATGACGATAACAACAGACGATGCTACAATTACTTCCAAACGGTAATAGAAGCATCGTGTAGAACGGCCTTTAGCTAACATGAAATCAGAAGTAGCTAGGGTTATAATTAAGCTTAAACTTAATCTATACTTAATATTATTAAGTTCAAGAGTGTGTTTCGAACGCGTTAATGTCCAGAAGTAATGGTCCGATCTTGAAAATTATTTTACTGATAGGAAGTGTGTGATATAGGCTATATTTTATATACAGAAACTTTTAAGATTATCGACGATATAGCAGACAAAAGCTCGTATAAAATAAAGTGAGTGGCAGAAGGTAAAATTAATAGGAAACTTAAAGTGATTTTCCTAATTTTATAAAAATAATGCTTCGTCCCTCAGGTTTTATAATCCCGATTATTTAGTTACCCATTACAGCAGACTCCCACTCACCCAGATTATAACATAAAAAAGCACAACACTTTTAAGTTAACCGCAACCTAGAGAGTTTAGAGCACACGCTGTTGTTGTCACTTACATTTTATTTCATCGTTATGAAACATTAAAAACTCTCTCCTACAAAATAACTCTATTCGTGAATGTTTGCATCGCTCCGCAGCTTATGTTTAATTATAATATGGGGATTGTGTACGCTTACTGTAAATATTTTTGGATGAATTTCTAAAAGTGTAATTTTGTTGACGTCTACATTATTATTTAAATCTACTAGCTTATGCACGTGTCTTCGTTTATGTAAATTTCCGTAGGCATCTTTCATTAAAAAAAATGCATAAATGTTAATTACTGATCATGTAACTTTCCATAAGTGAAAGATTTTTTTAAATTGGTTCAGTAGATTTTGAGTTTCTCTATTACAAACAAACATACAAATCTTTTCTCTTTATAAAAACTAGTTTAGATTACAGGTATGGTCTGTATGTTTTATAAAAAAGGTAATGTTGTTACTGAGCTGTTCTGCCTCTTGGAGACAGCGAAAATCTATACAGCCAGTGGGTGTTCTATTTTTAGCGATAGGTTTACTTTCTTGACAGGCCTTCACGGATTTTTCTGTTTTGTCAGTTACACTTTCGATAATTGCTTGGCTTTTCTTGTGTACGTATATATTCTTGCGCAGTGAAGTGAAGTAGCAAAAAATGTTTTTACCTAAGAGGAATGTATTCCTGGTACATGTATAATTGAATATATTCTTTATTCTTTTATTTACTACATACAAAAAAGTTGCTTTACAAATATTTATACAATATATAACATTCGCCCGCGGCGAGAGGTAAGAGTAAATTATTTATATAGAATTTTACTGATTCTCTGAATTATCAGCAAAGAATTTATTGATTAAAAAAATCCTTGAAAACATTTTATTAAGCTGTGGAAGATTCTAAATCTCGAAACCTTTACACAATAAAATGATTGAATTTTGAGACGAATATTTATCTGTGTTAAAGTCATAAGTTTGGGAACCTAGTTTGGATTATAATTGTCTCGTCAAAGGAATTCCGGAGTGTACTAAGGAATACTGATCTCAATAAAAGAATTCATATTGAAATAAATATAGAGAAGCTGTAGGAAATCAAAGCACAAGTATCCACAGTCCCGGTATTATCTAGAAGACATTCTTAAACCAGCAGAATTTTTATACGAAAAATTCATTCAATCTATTCTAGAAAATCCAGAGTCTAGGACTCAAAGTCCATTATCGATTACGTGACTAATGTGCCTGAACAAATCCGTTTCGTTACCAAAACCGCTGTTGCCTAAATGAGCACCATTTTTTACTCGACTCGTTTTCCTAGTAGCCAATTTGTTAGTGCACGCTTCGCCGCTAGATACATCATGCGAGCCTCTCAAATTCACCTCACAGCCAATTACAAGGCTTGTTATTGTTGAAAAATGTTCGACAATGCCTCACTGAGATTGTTTCGTATAGTTTCATGGATAGTTGATTGTCCAGAGAATTTAATTGAGTAGAAGTTCTCGTTCTGCTATTTTCCTCTTAATTCTAAGACAGCGACGACTATTTTGTTTTTGCCTCTGTAGATGATATGATAATTTGTTACGATTAGTTAACGGAATTTCAGTTGAGTTTAGACAGTGACAATTGGCCGTCTATCTAACAATTAACAGTGTCGTTTTTAGCATAATGGGTATTAACGTATTTACTTCGAGAAGCGAAGTTGAAAATTTAAAGATAAGACGCCCACACTGATGTTGCCATGACGCTGGTGGGGGGATAGCAACCAGTCCATAGTTCTTCAGTTCAAACAAAACTAAAATAGGTGTTTGAAGATGTTTAGAAAAAAATATATACATGTTACAAAAATATATTTTGACAAAGACATTCGTGATTTTTATTTATTTACTAAATTATAATAATGTTATATGCTGTTTCTGCAATGCATAGACAATGGTAAGTGTACTTGTAGAAATTTCACTCTAAAACTATCTTCTAAAATTTAACTATTCACGGCGGGGTCTCCACTACTCTAATTGATAAGCTCTCGCAAAACTCCTAAGTTTAACTCATTCGACACAGTTTTAATTCTATCACGTCATCCCCCATTTTCTAGTCCCCAGACTTCTGTACCAACTGTGATTTGAATAATAAGTACCGCATCAAGGTCATCTGTTACATGAGTCTGCTAGCCAGTCCCTAGTTCACTAATTTCCATTCCATCGCTATCTCTGTATCGCTAATTCTACCAAATCTAATACTATGTTCAACTCTTTCGATGCATCTCTGGCAGGGTCACATGCTGTTTTGTATTCCTCACCCTCTCCTAAGCTGTTGTCTTGTGAATTCCAGATGAGTCCCTCATCCCCGCGACCTCGGCCCCGCCCCGCTCCTCAGGTACCGGTTTCGTATCCTTCTCTTCATTTTTAATTACATTTTTCATTTGTTTATTCATTAGTACTTCATTATACTTTCATTTGTTCGTAGCAGCTTCATTTTCGTGTTTTCGTTGACAGCACGAGATGTTATGTTGGATATGATTAGATGGAGTTTTGTCGGGCGTGTGGCGTAGCGCTTTTTGAATTTGCATGAACTCTGCGCGTCCATGCAGTAGAGTACAGTTTGTGTAGTTCGCGTTGGTTGACCTCCATCGGGTAGTGTACAGTGTAAACAGATGCATGGTTGTCCCTGAACGAAAGCGTAACTTTTAGTTCAACGAAGAGGAAATTAAATATTGCTGTAACAAAATTAACTCGAAACTTGGCCGACGAGCTATTACTGTCAAAAACTGTGCCACAGAAAGTAGAATAAAATTTTATTGCCAACATCCAAATCGGTGGGTTGCCATAATAAAAATAAACGCTTTAGTCGTTACGTCAACCAGTGTTTGGAATTGAGTAAGTTAGAGAAAGCCATAATGCTAAGTTAAACACTTTTTAAAGTCAAATTAGGTTTAGTCGAAGTGGAATTGGCTCGGCTTGGCTTTTAAAGTTGCATCATCATTATTGTCTTGTTTAAGTAGGCTCTTAAAAGAGTTATAAAGGATTTCAGCTGAGCTTGGGTACCAGTGATTTATTTATATTCAAACTTCAATTTATCTTCATACGAGTGTAATTTTCTGGAAAATTCCATAAGAACTTTACGTCAATGGTCTTAAGAGATTACGTACAAGTTATTTTCTACGTGGAATTACGCATGAAACCTCTTTGATCGAGGACTTTTGTTGCCCTTTAACAACGTGAATACCGTCCGTTGTTAAAATCCCAGATCCGACGAAGCTCCTCAATGTTAAACTAGTTTCATTACCCGAGATTTGAAAACCTTACCTATCAGCCCTGAATTCCCATTTGCATACGATTTGTAAATATGCAAGCATTTTCTTGTACCGTAACTGATAATGGATTGTGTACTTTAACGTTATGTAGTGAAGGTGCCGTTTCATTTGTTGCAGCCGCTGCGGCGACCATATGGGGTTCACAAGATGTGTACGTGAAGAAAGGCAGCACAATATCGCTGACGTGTTCAGTGAATGTGCACTCGTCGCCGCCCTCCACCGCCTCCATTTTATGGTAAATCTTATTGTTTGTAATATTTCCGTGGTCGGTGGGAATATCTACGTTTCTATTTGGACGAGTTTTTCTTTTACCCTTTCAAAAACCTTTTGGGCTTCTTATCTTGGATCCACGTTTATAAAGTTGGTGAAAAATTAACATTTGTCTTGGAAATTAAATATATGTCTTCCCCCAGGTATCACGGCAATTCAGTAGTAGACTTCGACTCCCCCCGCGGGGGCATCAGTTTGGAGACGGAGAAGACTGAAGGCGGCACCACCAGCAAACTGCTGGTCACGAAGGCCGCCCTCACAGACTCCGGGAACTACACCTGTGTGCCGAACAATGCTCATCCTGCTTCTGTGTCTGTTCATGTGCTAAACGGTAAGTGTGATAAACATATTTAAACAGTACTAAATAAATTGGCGCTGAGTTCGTCTCTGACCGATTTCAGAAATCATTTTAAGGATTAGATACGAAAGGCGGGGAACTGGGTATTGTGTGTTTTGTGAATTCAGCGGTCTATTTTTTATACTCCTACACTCCTCCTCCACTGCCACTCCTCCTACACTGTCAGAAACGTGAATATTTCCCAAATATTCACGTCATATATTATATATTATAAATTCTCGTCATTTTTGTCATCCTCAAAAATGTGTACTTTTCGTTCAGGCGAGCACCCAGCAGCGATGCAGACGAGCAACAGAGCGTCGTCCTACCTCACGTCACAGCTGAGCTGTGCGATCGTCACCTATCTGCTGTCATCGGCCGTCTGCAGATGATCGGTTTAACCGCCAGCCGGTCGCGGGGGCACGGAGCGTTTTTTAATTAAACATGCGTTTGAACGGGCAACTATAACATTGCGACATTCTTGGCTATACAAACTTGGCATTGCAGTAAATTGGTTGAAGATGCCGAGACATTTTCTTCAACAAAAAATGACAAGAATTGTGCAATAGATCTGCCCGTATAATAATAGTACCCAAACTAATCATTCCATTTTATTAAAACATGACATTCCATTCATGAAAACGATTTTTTTTTCCTCAGCTATTTTAACAATGTTTGCTTTACAAAGTCGGAAATCTAATTTGTAACTGACGTTATTTGATTAGTATAATTAAATGTACAAATCCTTTTGGCATGTAATACAGTTTCAATATTGAAACAGGACTCGGATGTTGCTCTCTGTTCTATCTTACTTTTAGCACAAATATCAGTTTATCTAGATGGACAAATTGAGTTACTTCGCTTAGTAACTACCTCTGTTGGACACAAATATGATACAGTGGAATAATTGTGATATGTTATTTTAATATTTACAGTTTATGTTACAAATAAGAACAAAAGCTCCACCCCCTTTAACGTTGTAGAGTTAATATAAATTTAAAAATAGTCTTAATTTAGGAATTGTTATAAAATAATTGTCATTTTTGCAAAATCTCAATTCGTGATTGTAATGTTACTCGGCAGTATTATTGTATAATTTATTTAAAATAAATAAAAAAAATTTTTGTTTAAATCTTTTAATAATGCTCATTTAAATTAAAATATATTGTTTTATAAAAATAATAGGTAGTTTTGTTGACGAATTATTATTTAAGAAACAAGTGAATGTAAAACATTTTTTGTACATAAAGTAAACTATACGTAATAATGTAGAATAAATAAAGTTTATATCAGATTGCATTGTAAATATTTCGTATTGTTGTAAATACAAAATAAACGAGTTTAATACATAAGATTGGATATTATAGTACCTAGTCATTCTACCATTCGAGTGGTGAAAAACTGTTTTCTTTATTTGGTTCTTAGAACAAACTATTTAAAATAAACTTAAGCCTC
This sequence comes from Hoplodrina ambigua, assembly GCA_949774945.1. Lineage (NCBI taxonomy): Eukaryota > Metazoa > Arthropoda > Insecta > Lepidoptera > Noctuidae > Hoplodrina > Hoplodrina ambigua. Next base: position 342,206 of record OX458979.1, read on the forward strand.
TTCTCGTCGGAAATGTGAAGTGAATATTGTGAATAAATAGGTGTTAAACAGTTACAGTTACGCAATTTTTTTTTTTTTTTTGTAGGACGGAATTTTTATTATAATAATATTTAAAACCACAATTCACCTGGTAAACTTAATACTGTTATTAAGCTGACGTGATACACAAATTAATTAAAATAATAAGAGCTTGGTACCTAAATTAGATTTTGATTTACAATTTCATTTTCAAAAAATACTTTTATATTATCCACTTTAACAATATAATTAATTTTCACAAAATTTACTCAAAAAACAATATTATACTCTGTGTACGTGCGCGAACATAAATTATTGGATTGTTTATCCTTAAAAAGAGTGTACACTGATTGTTTAAATTACGCAGCATGTGTCGTAACGTAAAGACTGTGTTTGGCGCAAACAAAACCGCGCAAACTTTACCCCTCCCCCCACTCCCCGGACTAATACGTGATTCACCTGTGGGTGTTGCAGTGTCAAATAAGTTTGTGTGGAGAATTCCAAACAGGTAACTTGGGCAACCAAGCCTACGGTGAAACTTCGCCCTAACGCGCTGACGCAAGCTATACGTACCGACGCAACTCACCATTGTATCAAACTTTTCCTTTTTATGTAATGAAACATTGAAAACAAACAAGTCCATATTTCTGATGACAAGAGGCTTCAAACTGTAATTACTAGGGAATAACGACAAATAATTATTAAGAATCTATTGACTGTTTTCCACTAAAACTTTTATGTATAAACGGAATTTTCATCGCAGGTACTAGAATTTAATTTCCATGTTAATCTAGATCCGTACAGAGTCAATTTACGCTGCGTAACACGAGACTTATTAGGTTTACGGCGCGGAGTAAATTTGGGGTTATTTAAGGCGGAGTGTCTAATTGATTCCCCGCGCAGCTCGTTACTTACGCGCGTACCTTGCGCTCTCGGACCGCGACACCCGGCGCCGACAACTGTTCACTTTTTCCATCTTCTTGTATACTTGTAAAGTAGTCTAATACTGAAATATTGCGATAGTACGGTAGCTGAAATATACCTAGCTATGTTCCTTTAAATAAAGCGTAGTATGATGTTATTAAATGTAATTCGACGACTTATTTGTACGGTTGAAAGAAAAGGACGTTTTTAATAATAGTGGGTATAATGTGAATATCCGACAACTGATTATTGAAGGGGTTGATTTTGTTTCTTTTGTATCTTGTACATAAATTGTAATAAGAAAAAGGGAGTATTAATAAATATTATAAAAAAATGCGCATTTTATTTTATCAAAACATGACTATCCCGAGGCCATTAGTAACGGGATCCCAATCCATGAGAATAACAAGTACCTACTTACATGTGAAGAAAAATTGTGGATGCTTCAAATTGATGTTTCCAAATGCAAAATGATGAAATGTGGGGTGTCATATCGGTTACATCATGCGGAAACTTGACATATGTTTATTATTTTTTACATCCAAACGAAAATGTCAAAACATATTGTAGGTAAACGCAATATGAAATCAAATACGCCTTACGAAGCTCTCACGTGAACGTCTTATTTGCCTTCTCATAATAAAATCGCATTAAAACCAACTCAGAAAAAGCGATTTAGTACGCGAATAAGCAAAAATATATCTTTACTCTTTTGAAGTGGAGTGCCAATCTTGGAATTTATATTTTTTCCTTTCATAATCTTGCTAAGTACAATATTTTCTTTGGGAGGAATAAAATCGTCGGATGTATCAACTGGTTAGGTACCTTTTTAAGCTGCCGTCTCGATGTGATGACACACGCGCGGCGTATATTTAGGTCGGCGGATTACCGGCGAGTCTACACCATGCTTTATTTTACTTTGTTGAAATTTTCATAAGAGTCTCGTAATCTCGGCTACGGGGATTTTGTATCGGGATTGATGTCGTTCTGATTCCGTAAGTTATTTTTGAGTGCGTGATTAGTCATCCCATTCTACATAGAGATTTGTAAACCATTAGAGATTGATTATTGTCAACCAAACATCTTTTTCGAATTCTGTCCTAATAAAACAGGCTTTGTAATGATTCGAAACGTTTTGTGTCATTAAATAAAAAAACATTTGTGAAAGAAAGGTTTTATTCATTAAATCTTGCAATTACACTTCTCTATGTCCTTGATGAAATCATTAGACTGTATTTACAAACAAGAAACAAACTAACTCCAATTGAAAATTTCCTAAATCAAATCCAGTATTCGGAGCGGTGCCTCCCACATTGATTTATCCCCACGAGTGGACAGCAATAGACAAACGTACAAATAATTCCACCGGCTCTGGCCGCTATCTGGAATGTTCGACCGAATAAACATGGCTTGTTCGCACAAGATTGCACAAGACTCCGACCAGAGCACAAAGACTTCCCTCCTGCAGTATGAATGAGACAAGCTGTACAACACGTTTGCGGAAGTTAAGTATCCTTTTTTTTTTTTTTTTTTTTTACCGATGGGAAATCATCAAATGACTGCCCCCGCCCTGGGCGGGGCGGGAGGGAGTGTCAGACTTTTACTGACTAAAACCCATCCATGTTCCTTCTTGTGCCCTTTGCGTTCCGGGGGCGCGGTATCTCTTTCGAACAACCCGCAGCCCCGGCAGGCATCGGCCCTTAGTGGCCCCTTCAATTGTTTGCTGACATCTCTTTGAGGCGCGCGTGGAACACGAAACCCGCCGTCGACACGGTAAGTTAAGTATCCTGACATTGATATTTTATGGCACATCGAGTTTCAGAAGGAGTCTGCCACACTGATGTGAGAAATCACACAGTGACCAGGTCAATTGCACAATTTGTTTTCAAAACATGATGCGCCATACCTATATGTTACATACTACATTTTTTAATACATTCACAATAATAATAATTTGCTAATATTACATGAAAATACATTGTTTGTAACATTAGAAAAGAAAATGTCTGCTCGGCGATAAAGATAAGACAATTAATGTTGTTGTGTCATCAAAATGAAAGGACACTGGTAAGTTATACGATGTCGTGGCTAAAATTAGTTACCAAGTAGGAGATGATGTGGAAATTTTTGAACTTCACTTTACTGACGCTACAACAATTGATTTTGGAAACGTTTTGAACTGGTGCAATATAGATTGCCATTGAAACTCTTTAATAATAATGTTAGGCAACAGCTAAGCAGCGGTCTACAGCTAGTCTTCATACTCTCATTTCTAAACTGTGCAAACTTGGAACTGTAGAAGTGTGGCCGGTGCTATTGATGAAATGTTCGGCTATTGTGCTAGGCAGGTATTTAGTTGCTCTCCGATACTTTGTACTAACAAGTTTGAAGTACTTACATATAGACACCTAGACAGACAATTTATTGTGTAAATGTCACTCATGATAAATTGAATTGTAATTTAATTTTTTAATCAATGAATTAATAACAATGTAAATTCCTCACTAGTGTGTTAAAAAATGTCGCATGAAACGCGTTAGCATTTTATCATTACACACTCGGCTTCATTAAGCAATTCAGTCATAATGTACTATTTAACTTTCAAAATTCAAAAGTCCTGTAAATCGTCTTATTAAAATAAATGCTTTGACTTTGAAGTTATTGAGAGTCACAGGTACGAACTATAAACTTGAAAATTAACACAAGCATTTTACTAACTCCAACTTGAAATAGTAAAATGTTGCTCCACTGTTCTGTTGAAGAACTTTTCCAATCATTATTAACAGAACATTAAAAATAGCACAATCAGCGTTATGTTATAAACTTAATCAACGTTATCACAGTATCATATTCCGCCTCGCTACACAACTGAAGTTGATATATTTCACCAAATATTTCACAGTGAAGAATACCGCTGTAACGCGAGCCTAACTTTAGTTACGAACTACAGGCGGTTTAGTGCAGCGCCCGCTAAACTCATCGTTACAATATCATAACTTGAGCTCCTACAGCTATGTTTAACATTTACCATTTCTACGTAAATCGTGGCTTATTTCACTTTTATCTTTATTCTTAACGAAACATTGTTGAAGTTTCTAAGAAGAAAAGTGCTTACGTCATACTTTTTACTTCAAGTTACTTGCTCCTAGGATAAGAACAGTTTGTCTTTAAGTACGAGTACAAGTATCATAATCAATTTAATGGTCATTTCCCGACTATGTTAGGGTCGATTTTCAGTTTATACGAAAGCCCGAAAAGTACTTACCATATCGGGGTACAAGTACTTAGCCTCGGGCTGTAAGTACTTAAGTCAATATAATTATGAAAAGCATCCTACTTATGTCCTCACCATGCAGTTTTTTGGCTAGGTACTTAATAGCTTACTATCATTAAACCATACCACTTTTTGACTGAATAGTCGAAACCTCCAGAAAAGCTTCAGTAAAAAGATTTCCTTAAAGCTCACATGAAGAAAAAAGATTTACGTCACAATCCCGATTATTTATTACCGAAAATATGATCGGAGAACACACAGCCTAACCCGAGATATAACCGCGTTATACAACAATCCCTAAAGCGATTCGGCGAAGTGTTTGCTTGTCGCAAAATAATAAACCGCGGGAATACGCCCCGAGGAAGACTTAGTTGATGACGTAGCGGTGTGGCGGTGCGTGGGGACGCGTGACGTCACTACGTACTGACGGAAACGTTCCGTGTTTGGTTAGTTTGATAGTTGTAGTGCTAATTACGCTAGATAATAGACGAATTAATCGCTATACGGTTTCAGTGCTATGCACACTAAAATTGGTTTTAAACTAAACTAGTGACCTAGTGAATTTACATATCTGATTACGGGCCGATTTTTCATAAAATCTCGTCAGATTTTCTCTGAAGAATTGATATGGCGGTTATGAATTACTGCGGCAGTATTGTCAAGCTTATAGGTGCATTAGGTAAGAAAGAGATATTTTTATTCAGTGCGTTCATAATCTACGTAAACAGTTATTTAAATGAGCTAACTTCATTTAGTTTCTACAAGTTAAACTTTCAAAAATGGACTCTGCACAAGTATTCCAAAAAAGCCGACGCAAACGGTAAGTTCCCGTCAGCTGATCGATTGAACAACTTAAAATAAACGTCATCAATCAACTCCTAAGAGTTTCCATTTCCTTTTCCAGACGTTCCTAACGAGGTTTCGTGAATTTTTCCAAAAAATATCCGAATTTGTGAGAAATTCGGCGACGTCAGCGCTTTACCCGCTACTTCACATCGACGAATAAAATCAAAGACAATCCAATTTCTAGGTCTTGAAGTAACCTTTTTGTTATACTAGTACAAGTGGGAGCTTTTTATACAAAAGATTTTTACACAAATGTGAGCCTGTGAAGAGATCAACTTTGGCGGTGGCTCAATTCTGTGAAAGCACTTTTATTTTCTTTTAATCGATAAAAGACTTACTTTTGACAACTTTAACGTGTTATGACGATAAAGGTAAGTACTAAAATATTTCTGGCAGTCTTGACAACGTGCATATTATTATGATGTCTCTGCAAAAATTACAAACCAATGATCAAACTCACATGAACACAACTTCATGTTAAAAAGCAAAAAACATTCATTTAGAACCGTTGTACAGAGCGCTCACCTCGCTAAGCGAGCTCCACATAATGAAGAGATACATCCATAATTCGATGGAGCTACGTACAACGCGTGAGGGCAGGGGGAACAAACAAAAAGCACAAAAGCAGCGGCCGGATGCCGCGGCTTTCTGCCCGCGAGTGTGCCCAACTCTCTAAATTGTGCCCGTTACACTAGCGGACTTTGCAGAATGCCAAACGAAAAAGTTTTGCCTTTTTTCAGCAGTCCACACACAAATGTAATCATTTCGAAAAAGGGCGATTTAATTTTCTACTTAACGGGTTAAATTTTAATAAATCTACGTGTGGTGGGCGCGTTGAATTTTTTATTATTGCGGCGTTTCCAGCGTGGCAATCGTTTGTAATGGTAAATGTGTCGCTAAGCTACTTACTGACATCATCATGGGGAACATTGAGTTATGGTAATCGTGTAAATTATAAAATCAAAAATAAGTTAAAAGTGGAACATTTTTATACTGCAAAAGCCGAATATTTATCATATAGCGGGAGTTACTGATGAAGCTAAAGTATTTTACGTATCTACCGACTCGCTACGTATTCGTCCTTTTTAAATCCTAATATTCAATTAATTTTGGTGTAAATAATTGAAGAGTACGTAAGTCCTGACTGTCAGTAACATGTATAATTCAAAAAGTCTTCCAAGTAATTACGCCAGACGTAATAACCACAAACAAAAAGTAGAAAGCCAATTATTTTCCAAAAATAATAAGCACACTATTTCTCTTTCGTTGCTAAACCGAAAGGTTAACTAAGAATTACAGAGCCTACACAACACGCACAGTCTGTGTTCTTATAAAAAATAAATAAAGTAATATTACAGTGGTTAGTCCGTAAATAAGGATTATTAGGTCGGATAAAAAAGTGCGGCTCCCATTAGCACTGAAAATCACAAAACAGTGAGCTCATTCACATTATCCTTATACTTCATGTTGTAATTTCGGGAATTATCCAAAATACCCGTTATTATAGTACCGACACTAGCATTAGAGGCTCTCCACACGGAAGCGAGCGGTACGCTGCGACAGAATGGCTCCAAGTGATTGACGGGCTCATTAGAATGAGCAACAAATACTTCAGCACAAGCTATGACTCTTTAAAAATGTCATATTAATTTTATTACAAGATTAAATTATGCTACACAGAATAAGAGTTCTTCAGCGTTAATTTAATTTTTAATAGGTTGGTAAAAACAAATCTCCCTCCATTTCAAAATTAAAGTCTAATCTATTATTTCAATTAGACTATTAAAAGGCAATTTTGAACACTTGTTTTTAATAGCCATTCACTTAACTACCACAAACAGCACGATCTGTAAGTTATATAAAATACAATTTAAAGTATTTATATCTTACCAGCGTTGTAAATTGTATGTAAAAAACTGAAAGCACGTTAAAAATATACCCGTAACAAGATTAATGTCAAACGGTAGGCATTTTTGCAGTTTGTTTCAGGATATATTGGCAGAGGTTTTTCAACGTGGACACTTGATGGATTAGTGTCCAACGCTGCGTCGGGTTACGATCGTGTCGATAACGCGTTGATGTTGCTTCCATCGACTTGCTAAAACGAATTGCAAAATAGTACGTATCTTCGTCACGTAGGTCTATTATAAAGTCAAAGTCAAAGTAAGTCAAATCGTAGTAGAGTAGGTACCTGTGAAATAAGAGACTTTATGTCGAAGTGTTAGAAATAACCAAAATCCCCGGGAGTATGCTTCTTTCTTTATCGAGAGTATGTTAAACAGGTTCATAATATGAAAAGTAAAATAATAATAGCAGTCGTTTATTCAACCCACAAAAAAAAAGTTCCTGGTTCATGCATAGTAAAAAGTCAAGGCTAATCTAATTTAAGGATAACTATTGATATATAAAACTTACCAATTGTACAACAAATAAAATCATCCACATGATCGTTTCGATAACACATGAAAGCGTCTTCCTTCCTAATTTTAGAAGATATTCGATTACCCTACATATACAGACCCGTATCGAAGAGTCCGTTACGGAAATGTAATCAAGCTGACCATGGGCGGACCCGAACGAGGACAAAAAGGTCACTTAGCCAAGATCACAGCCAAGGTCGACAGCAGTAAGTGGGTAGAAGTTTTTTGTTTCAACGGACCATTACAGATCATATATTTTTGCTAAGATGTTCATGCAAATATACAATACTGGAACAGTATATAAATGTCTTCTTCTGAAAGGGCTGCTATGTGGACCGGAAGTTACGAGGTAATATTGCCACAATCCTGGCAATGATGCAAAAAAAGACGCCCTACCATTCTGCGACAATATTTGTAAACATAAATACTGTCGTGAAATTGTCTCGAGAGTCTTTATTGTTTATAGTCGATTATTTGTTGATAGCAGCGTAATTAGATATGATATTTTAGCTAAAGAATAAGAAAAACTGTAAACTTAAGAAACTAAAATATAAAAATATACACAATTTTTAAAAATAACACAGCCGTCTGCTTCAAAAAGCAGTCCTACGCACATCACCGCCCGCCCGTCTGTAAAGTCTTAGGCCGCAATCGCATTTGTCGGCTACCGAGTCACGCGATCCAACCATCTCGTCCAACCATTGTTCTGCTGCCTGCCTAATTATAACCGACAACTGACGGCTATCGTTCCTGACACCACCAACACTAAGTAGGTAGACGCAGAAGGTTGGATTTATTACAACAAACGAAATCAGGTGCACTCATCACAGAGTCACAGTCAAATCACTTGTTTCATTTAATCCATTTTTAAGCACTTTTGAATTGTTAAGAAGGCGGTTAGTTAGTCAGAAAGTTACAAGCTAGTTTCTCGTTCCGACAAGAACTTGCAAGAAAGTCCACGGACACTCTCTTCAATTATGTTTTTACAAAATCCTAGATACACATTCTTCTTGCTTCTATTTAAAATGTGTAAACAATGTACGTGAATAGTAAACCATGACAGTCAAGAGATGACCTATCCAATCAAGACAACGCCCGTTCATGAACATAACGCGTGGATCAGCGTTTTATTTACACAAACATACATTTTGAGATCCAGTAAAGATGTTTGAGTTGGATAGAGCTGACATTCTGCACATAACTATCTTGTGCCACCACTTACAATTACTATTGAGGCTCGGGGTCATTCGGGGATATCTGGGGGTATTTCAGGGTTACTGTTTCTTATTCAGCCAAATAATTTCGGAATTATTATTAGGAACATGAAAGGTGATAATTAAGCTTGGTCGGTGTTATTTGAAGTATTTCCGTTGACTTTGTATCGTATTCTTAGTTCAGCAGTTTACGTGTAATTTAGTTAATTAATGAATAAGAGTGATGATTCAAGATGGAGCAACGATGGCTTGTTATCGTTGAATTAGGTTTGTGATAGATATCGTTCAGAGTATTTTTTTTTCCATTAATTTATTATTCTTCATAAGCTTAGTTTTGACTTACAAACGTGATTTGATTGATTAATTCCCCTTACTTTTTACACAGAGCGGTAATTTTAAAATAGTTCCCGATTCTTTACCGCCGACAACACGGAACTAAATTATGTTTTTCATCATGAAAACGCGTCGTAAAAAGCAATATAAATAATCTGTTGACAGCTTAATTTAACACCTCCGTACACATTATTACTGATACGAACATATAATCATCTTTTACAAACAAAAATTGATTCGTCATAAACACCACGCGATGCCTTTAAAAACCAATAAAAACATCGTATACACCTCAGAACACACCATCACAGCCGCAGCAATAACAGTAAATCACATAAACGCTCTTAAAGGTATATAACATAAAGATGATTATAGCATATCAAATGTAATGCACCAATCATAATTTCTTTATCGCTCGATCTGAATAACAAGTTATGGTGTTAAATATTTATGTAGTTACGGGGTGATGCTAAAAGTGATTTATAAAACAAACAGAGTGCTGACTAGGTACATTTACAGGAAATCATTAAATATTCTTCCAAGTAAGTTCTGTAAGGGAAAAACGGTTTTTTCTTCCTCATGTCAACGTTTTCCTAGGTCATTATCAAAGTCATCCTTGGAAAGAAAAGTAAGTTTTTATTTATTTGTCATAAGTTGAGATCGATTTGAACCTGTTTTCCGTAATCCTGTTCAGTTGATCTTTCAAGACCGTGTAGATTCTAAAAAACATGGTTTTATATAACTAGGCAAATCTGAGAAAGTAAAATCATTTTACTAGAGTTGCCTACTTTTTATTTAAATACGGCAAAAAATCTCTGGCTTTATTTTATATAAGTTTATTTTCCTTTTAACTTCAGTCTTTTTCCTTCGCTCTGCTAATGTCACTTGCCACGTACACTATAAACGTGTCCCTTATGTCCTTTGTAGCTTGTTCTCACTTGTGTGGACATATTATGAAATTACTACGTACTATAGTCATGCGACAACTTGCGCCGCGCGTCGGGGCTGTTGGACTAGCTGGAATTATCAAGTTTTTTTTTAATACATACCTACATAGTCTTGTAAAATCATGACATCCTATTGGCTTTATTTAAGTCTGGTAAAAAAATTTAGATCTGCAATATTACTTATTTACCACTCATGCAGTTTAGGTAAAACTGCGGGGTGGTAAAATAAGTACCTACATATTGATGGTTTCGCAGAATAGATGGATAAGAAAAGCAGAGTGAAATTGACTTGAATTAAGTTTTATATATAGATGTTGGCATTTAAAAAAAACAACATAAGCGGAGCACCGACTTTTGTCGTGTAGGTACTATTTTGAAGCTCCGATAAAATACCTAATAAATAAGGGCTGTTTGGTAAGATAATTAATACCAACTTTGAAGCAAACCTTGAGTTTTCCATCACAGTCAATTCTTTATTTTGGGGTAAAAATGGCCGCTGTATGTATCCCTTGTGTTGGCATAAATGACATGTAATAACGACGGCTAACTGAGATAGACGAACGTCACATTTGTACTAAATAAAGATTTACCCTAGTGAGGCAACAGTAAACAAGTAACCAACCCTGCACTTACCGGTGCTGTATACATGTCGGTAATGTGCTGTGCAGGGCAGGTGCGAGGTGCGCCGATCGTACTGCTGCTGTCTACGCTATACTTTTTTCCAGGTCGATAAACATGAAATACAAAACTATATCGTGATAAATCAGAGCAGGCGTGGCGAGGCATCATTTTAAATAATTAGTAAAATAATAATTTTTGAGTTCTAATATTGAAAATATGCTGTATCATTTTGAATTAATTTTATACGACAAGCACAGTTTTTGTCATTTATAAATAATTAAATAAAATATTGCGAGCGAAATAGATATCTTTAATTTTAGAACTCAATCATAATTATTAACATTACATTTAAACCGCGCGCCCGCGCCCTCTTATGACTGTTAATTACACTATTACAATTATCAAGACAATCTCTCAGACATTTCCCGTACACACATCAATGTAAAAACAAAATGTACTTATTCTAAGTTCCCATCATTTCCACTGTGATGAAAAAGCGCTTGACAGCGTTTATTTTATAGGTCTTATTCCAGCCATCAAATAAGTAGGCAGCGGCTAGTAGATAAACAAAAGCGCTTTACTAACACATAGAGATGACGTATCACTGGTATGATGGAGTCGTGACGTCACTGCTAACTTTTTATTGGCAGCCGGGAGGTTTATAGGGCTATCTGATATATAGCTCAGGGGACTGTGAAGTTAGGGTATAATTTTGTAGCGCTTTTTTTATGTTATTCTTAATAGATTATTAGCCGGTAGACGTTCGCATATTACAGATATTTTTGTAAAAGCTTGCCCTTTGCAGGTTAAAAAGACCTACCTACTAAATTCCAGAAAATTTTCTTTTCATTCAGCATCATAAGTAAAAACAATAAATTGCCATTTATCTTAAAATATCTGACATCTAGTGAATATGAAAATATCTGAATTTAAGATCCAGTAAAGATATTTTCATATTTACTAAAAATGAAAATGTGGCACAAAATCTCTAGAATTACATTAGGAGTTACGACGTAACTTCTTTAAAATTAGGAACATAAAAAGAATAAAATATTATTCTTGGATAACTCTGTGAGAGCGTAAGTAAGTATCAAGAATATTTGAGTGACAAGCGTTTATCTTTCGATCAAAATTATGTGTCTAGGCATTAGAGCGATTTAGAACATAATTTATAACTTTTCTCTGGTTGTACGAGTTATCTTTGAATGCTGACATAGCAATGAAAATATTAGGATTCATAAGGGGCTTATTTTCTTTACCAAAAAATGAAAAAACTAAAGCTAGTATTAAGTAAAGAAACGTTTTTGCTGAGTCAAATATTTGTCTACTAGTTTAAAAAATAGATCTTTTAAAATTGGAGTTGCGAGATCTACAAAAAACAAAAGATTTTTGATTTGTTTCATTTATGCAGAATATTGTGTATTTATAAGCTCATAATAATATTCAATGTATATTACTCATCGCATAAAACTGCATAAGTCACACTGCACTGTCACACCATGTACCCTACCTCCCCATTTTACCCAAGTCCGCAGTTTCAGTAGTGAGCCATACAATTTTTGTCTCGACCCGACAATACGAAGTTATCTTTCGATTTCACTCACTCAGCGCTCTGTTTGTCTCTTGTCTCGATAAACGCGAGTTGTATCGAAAAGTTTGTCGCTTGTTATAAACACAGAATTGCTGCCACTTTTCGAATACGTTGTTATTCGGGACGGGTACCGATAATTACCTACAAGGGAACAACTTTTGATTGACAACGTGAACTTTGTTGCGATGTGTTGTTTGTTTAAAGTTTGTTGAAACGTAGGTTTAATGTTAGACATGTAAGTTTATTGTTTTGATTTGACTTTTAGGAACGTAATTTACATTGTTCTTTTTTATTTTATTTACAGTTCTTTTCCTGATTTTATAACATAAACATCTTGCCCATCTCAAATTCATAGCAATAAGACAATTGTATCATACGAACAATCATTCTAATTAAAACATCATAAAGGTGACCTAATTCCTTCTAACAACGTCTCACACAATTTAAAAATCCCTGCGACACAATACAAAAACGTAGAACCTCATTACGAAAATGTAAAGATCAACAATAGAGCCATCGAATGATAACAGGTTTTTATCTCACATCAAATAGCAATCACAGACTGAAAGCGTCCTCTATCCTTTGATCCTGGCAGCTTTGTGCCACCGCCTGACTTTTGCCTGCGATCTAATGGACGCGCATTTTAAAATGCTTTTTTAAGCTGAGAGGAGTATTAGTCATTTTTCTAGGCGCCAATGAGGACTTTGTAGTCAGAGACTTTGATAATAATGAAGCGTGGAGACTAAGAACTAATTTTTGGCTTTTACAATATTTTTTCTGTAAGATTTCTCCAAACATTATGCTGGCGATAGATTATGATTACCAACCATTACAATTACCAAACTTACCATTTATGTCGGTAAAAGATTCAATGTGAGTGAGTGTACGTAAAGCTAATATTTAAAAGAGGTCTGAAATTGCTACATGCCTGAAAATTGCGTCAACGATCCAATAAAAAATTAATAAGCACCGAGCATAACTTTCCATTTCAAATAAATGAAAAATTCCGCAATACAGAGCACGAATAATGTATAAACAATAGAAAGAAGGAAAATAAGGCAGTATTATGTTAATATAAACAGGCACCTCGTCACGGGGTGAATGACGGGACGAATATTTTGATTAAAACTTATGAAAAAAAAACTCTTTGGGCGCCCGGCCTAAGAGACGGGCGCGAGCGGGCCGAGTGGCGGGCGCGGGGGGCGCGGGGGGCGCAGAGATATGAAAATATTATCAAAGTTATTGAAGGGTTACACTCGTTGGGCGCTGGACGTGCGATTATTGTAATTGGATGGAGCTGTTTATAGAGTAGGTATGAGGGTTTGGAGTACATGAATGTAGGTCACTTTTTAGCTTCAAATTGGGATGAACTGCTGGGGCTTTCTGACTTTATGGAGATAGGGCAGGCTCATGTAATTGTGTTGTTTACTGTAGTGAACCTACTGTTTCTTGGAATACAACCCTCCTAGGTATAGCCATTGCCCCTGAAGCCATTCTCTGTTCGTTTTCTTTAATCAATAATATTATATTGTTCAATCAACTTCAGTTCCTGACTGTTATAAATTTATCCATCACGCACTAGAAGGCAGGTCTTTAAATATTCAAGAGCTAATAAAGAAGCAGCTCTACAGTAACTCATAAGTCGGCACACAAATCCGTGCCTTGAGCCGGGCTCGCGGGACATGCCGACGAAACTTGTTAAAAATGTATCAATTTAACTTTTCCACGATAACATCGGAGAGTTTGCGTTCGCCCTTTGACAGACCGCCCTTCTAATTTCATATCGAAAAGTTCAATGATTAATCTTTTATGAAACAATTCATAATATTCTGGAGATTTTCGGCAATCTTTGGAATGTTACAATCTGAGAAGCCTTCGGTATGATATTAAAATGAAGGCTGCCATACATTGTTGTTTACTGGCTCCATCCGCCGCCAGATGCCTTCAGATCTGATTTAAAATATTGAACATTTTTCATTGCAGCGAGTAAAAATGTTTATTGTTGTTCGTATAATATGCTTGTAGACGTAACGATTTTATTAAGCTTTATTAAAAACATTTTATTCTGTATCAACACTGGAAAATGCGTCAGCACGTAATAATCCTTACTACAACGCAACTTCGACTATGACATCAACAATGGTCACGTATTCTTGGTAAATCAGTTAAGCGCATTAACCGAAAGCCGTTGATCTCATAGGTATAAAGTAAATAAATACGTTTATACAAACATATTTATTTACTTTAAAAGCCTTCTTTAAGTGCTATAGACTCTGACTCTATATACGTAGAGTCAGAGTCAACAGTACTTACAGAAGGCAGGCTCCAAACAACAAGTGGAGTAAAGACACGCAGACACGCGTAGTACGGCGAACTCAAATTGAATGCCAGTCGCGACTGCAATAATTGCACTTGGTGTATATAAAGACACGTATCTATGTGTGCGAGCGTTATATCGAGCGAACCTTCTGTACCTACCTATTGTGTGCTACTACCATTACGCAGTTCATCAATACATTCACATGTTACGTACTGACGGACAGCTAGTGACAGTACAATCGACTTCCAACTAAATGATCGATGCAACAATTTCGCAAGCCATTAACGTCCTTACACGATGCTTATAGCGCCCATAATAGAATACGCATACGGAGCAACTTTAGCGTGTTGACAATGAAGGCAAATTGTCCTTAAGTCGTAAATATTTTACGGCCGACGATACACTAAGTCCTGTATATGAAATTACAGAACATCAACGGAGCCTTGATGACATAACGAACGGTTGTCGTAAAACCAGGCCAAGTGTGAGTCGGACTCGCGCGGTGACGGTTCACCACTACCACAATTATGTGACTTGAAAGATAAAGGAGTTATATACGAGTATTAAGACTAACCATGATAGCGGCTATAGTTATACGTTTTTGGGAAATAAAAATATGAACACTAGCTAGCACATTTTATGTTTCTAAAGGTAAAATTCGAAACTGTGCCAGATAGATAGACGTCATTAACTTAGTCAAGGCTTCCGTATTTAAATTTCGTTTGCAATCTTTGGGCATGGAACCCTAAAAATAATGGAGTTTTATTGGCACTGGACAGTGGTTGTGTTCTGGCACGCCAGCCTGCGCGCCAGTCGCTGGCACTGTCGCATTATAACAGAATGTTTCCGCGAATGTTATCGACACTACTTTTAATAAATTCTTGCGGAAATGTTAGCGTGACGACCCTGTGAGGGAGCGCGATATTTCTTCTCCATTATAAGATGCGATAAGCGATGATAAATGAAAAACTATTGATGTCAGTATTCTGTTCTCATATTTTGGCGATATAACAGCTCCAATTTATCCTGCCAGTTATGATAGTGGCTTGATAATGAAGTCACGAAATTCGATACAAAGAGAACTAGCTATGCGTTTCAAGTCCCTTAACGGGGGCGAATTTTGGAAAATCCTTTCTTATATAGCGCATGCCAAATTTCACTGCAATCCGTTCAGTGGCTTGAGCAGTATATTGATGGATCAGTCTATTAGTAACGGTTGTTTTTTAATATATAATACCTAGTGAAAAATAGATGTATTACTCGGTACATAATAACATGTATTTCGTAGAACCTTACAACATCGGTCATTCAGATTCAGAGCGTTGTACAGAACATTACGGCTGCAAGCCGGTACACTACAATTGGGGCTGTAGCGTGAGATTAGAGCGTTCCTGATTAACGACGATAGGCTCGTCCCTTATCTAGTCTAAGCTTAATACCCGGCATCGGTATACTGTTGGTTTACGGTAGCAAAAACCTTACTGTTTCTTGTACCTATATAGGTATTTGTTTCATTGTTGTAATGGGCCAGTAGTTATCGGACAAGTATCGATGGGACTTCTTCGATGTATGTGTGTATGTAGGTGCTTATATTGCACATCACCGACATCGGTGGAGGAAAACATCTTGAGGAAATCTGGACTTATAATTAACTAGCTTTTGCCCGCGGCTTCCGGCTTCTTAACCATCCCAAGGGAACAGTTTACCGGGATAAAAAGTATTATATGTACTAATCCAGAAAACGGTCTATCTATGTGCCAATTTTCATTCAAATCTGTTCAACGGTTTTCGCGTGATTGAGTAACAACATCCAAACATCATTAGTAAGATATAAGCCTAAAATCACTAATCCTTCTCTGCATAAGAAGTGGCTTTCGCCCAGCAACACGACAATAATGAGCTGGAATTATTTATTATCATTTTGTTTCCTGTAAGACGACTACACATTAATAATACAATCACAGCTACGTATATATACATACCTACAGCTAAACACGCTAATAGCCCTGCGAACAATGATTCAATTAACGGAATGGGTCAAATGAGCTTATTATTGAGCGGCGTATTAACAGTATGGCGCAGATTAATGCGTCAATGATTACTAGTTGTCCCTCCGCTGTATATAGTGGCGATGTGGTGCAAGTGAGTGGGTACACTGCTCGAGCCACTAGCTACTCCTTACGCGACACAATTTTAAACTAGAGTTATTGTGGCCCCGTAGTCAAGTATTGTTGACTAAATAACACACAAAGTACAGTAATGGTTAAAAAATAAATATTTACTTACAAGAAATATACTAAATTTTTTTTATAATATCTCGCTGCTCGGGAAAGACCTCTCCCGAGTCCTTCAAAGTATTATTTTCTTAGGCCACTTCAAACCAGCCCTCTCAGTAATTTACTTGCTAATTTCAATATTGATTCAAAATATTTTAACCATGTTAAAGTTATGACATTCGTGAGCTCCAGCTAGTGTAGGTAACATGTACGATAGTGGCAGAGGATAACTATACTTAACATACAAAACAAAACATTGAGGTAGCAGTATATATGCGAAAGAATAACTAGCTTACTCTATGTTACAATAAAATCATCGAACTAAGCTTAAAAATGTAGTACCTACCTACTTACTGGTATTTCTATAAAGACGTCTAAAAACAGCACAAAAGAAAGCAGACATCTTCGAATACGTCATGTAAGTACTAGGACAGTAGGAATCCCTGAGAGTAATACAACAAAACGGTTCACATGTCCAGAGCCACATAAATCAAGCGCGCCATACATCACGTGCTCAAAAGAAGCGCCTCGCTAATGGTCTGGTGATACGGGGCAGTGGACGCTGAACTTTTATTTTTTACGTTTACTCTTATTGGGTGATTAGGTATGAATTATTGCTAGCCAGTAGTTACAATAAAAAACGATACCTAATTGTTATAAAATAAAACAGAGGTATTTTTCAAAAGTGTTGATGTAATGAATTTATCAGTGATTTTTAAAATACTAAAAGCCAGCAACAAATATATAAAAATAGTTTGCAAAAACTATTTTTATATATTTGTTGCTGGTTACTGTATTCTGCATCATCCCACTGATATATTGACATACCTACATTTTATTATGTGTCAAGTAGTTTTTTTTTATGTCATCCGTAAAAATATACTAACTAACTAAAATTCTGATGCCACAAAGTTTATTCTAAGCAGGATTTCAAATAAAACTATGTTATTCAGTTAGTTACCTAGAGAAAAAAAAAAAATCTTACCTATTTTGCTCTTCAAGGAACATTTTTCCATCCGCAGCAAAACTGCAATAAATAAAGTATAAAATTATAAAAACTTCTAACGCTGTCCAGGCAAAGCGCGCATAACCCTGCTAAAGCGCGCATGCCCCGCGGCGGTGGCCGTTCAAAGTGGAGAATGGCCTATTAAAAGCTGCACACCTTACATATCTGCCAGGAGGCGGCGATATCCGACAGATAAAATTTAAGCACAACGTTAACTTCTAGTGCAAAATAAAACATCATACATTTGAGTTGATCGTGCATGCATTTACTGGACGTAAGTGGCTAGTTAGGTGGCAAGCCACTCGAGCCACAATGGGTAATCGTGTATGATATCGGAACGACTTATCACGAGAACAAGAAGTCAGTTTAGTATTATTAGGTATTTTGCTGTAGTTTTCTGCTTATTATCAAATAAGCACGCTGTTGAATAAGTTAAAGTTATTTTAATTTTACCTGAAAGCCGAGGCAAACTAATTATAATTACGAGCGAGTGGCAAATAAACAATGCACGTCGCGACTCAAAATATTGTTCACATAACATCTGTTCTATAAACAAAACATAATCCCGGTGTAACTCGAAGCACTAGTTTTATTAAATTTAATGTTGTGACGTAACTAGGACAAACAGACGGAGGCGAGCCAAGCCTCTCTAATACGAACATTTTCCTTCACAATTCCACTTCAAAAACTCAATTTACAAAGTTCCCATACAAAATATAAGGAAATCAAAGGAATGCGGGAAACGTCACTACTTTAACCAATTCTTGACAATAAACAAGTTGACTACAAGACATGTTCTGCCAGCCCAGTCCCACTGCTGGGAGCTGACAGGCGCGCCCGGGCCTGGCGCGAGGCTCACGAAAATACACATTCAGCGTTTTGTATAAAGTTGGGATTTCTTTGCGTATATCATATGAAGTACAGAAATGCTCATCAAACAAAATAAAACCCTATTTCTGTTAAAATAAAGCACAATTTAGGTAATGTAGTGTTGTATATCTCAAAGGAGCGATTTAAACCATGTTCAGAAATGCTTGTGGTGAAAGCTTTCTTGGCAGAGTTCTGCTTGCTGTTTTATTTTTTTTAATCGCGATTTATGTTCGTTGAGATGTTAAGGTATTCTAAAGGGTCTCGGTTTTCTTGCTTCTATAAAATTATGCGTTACGAGACGTTGAAAAATGAAATAAGTTTATGAGACGGAAATAAATAGTCTTGGCTCTGAAAGTGTGGCTTTCTTGCATCAGATAGATTTATTAGTTGCTAGTACTTGTGTCTACGGTTGGCATGTTTTAAAGCTCTTTGGATCTTATTGCGGGTTTATCTTTTCTATTTACATTCTAAACGGAATGGTCTACACGTATGTACCTAATAAATGAGTACCTACCCATACCGAACTGTTATATAGTTATTGATATGTTTTTTTTCGCTTCCTGCAACTTCTATGCTTCGGTAAGCGGCTTCTATGTTCAGTTGTTTATAACAAGAAGTGGAAATAAATATGAATAACATGTCGTGGTTTCATATTTTCATATTATCGTCACATCTCTTTCTCTCCAGTTTATACCGTTTGTAAGTATTCTCAGTAACTGCGTCAACATCAAAGGTTCCGCCTTCTTCAATAGTTTACTGGTAAACATTGGAACAATGACAAAGCCAAACTAAAGTTCCAAATTATGTTAACACAGCCACAAATACGTCATCATTTGCTCCCTCCCATCATTCGCCATAAAGCCAATCCTACAAACCAGTTTTATTCGTATTTCAATTTTTGTCCAAATTCTTCGAAGCCTACTGAAACTCGTCTATCTTTAAGAGAACAAATCTTCTGTCGTCCATAAAATCGTTTACTGCCGACTTTCAGTAATCTTTTCGCAATGTAAGCATTTCAATCAAATCAAAATCATTGTAGTAAAGCTTCTGTAAGGCAGTGCAGGCTCATAATTGGGGTAAGGAGGAATAAAACTGTCCGTCTTCGATCGTAAAAATGAGGAGAGGTGGGCTTAAGGAGGTGTTATGAGCCCCTGGAGGAGCAAAGTGCTGTGAGAATCACTTTATGTGGCTTGTGGTCTGAGCTTGAATGCCTGGAGAACTGGACGCTCGTGTGAAGGATGTGTAGGTACTGTCGATGCTAACTTATCCGACATAAAAAAGTGTTGTTTACGTTTTTGGTAATGATTATTTTGCACCCACTATAAGAATACCTATTGAGGATTGTTTTCGTATTTACTCAAACTATTCAAGGTCTTGGAAATACACGTGTTTACGGAAAGTGTTTGTAATAAAATAAGAGAGGATTTTTATGTACGAGACGCTTCCAGTAACACTCGTTATGTAAACATATTATTATACTTTAGCTGCCTCCGTTTATGTTCATCATCATTTTATTAGACTACAACGTTTCGCTGCAGGCGAATTGGAGTTGTAAGACTTTCCTTTATTTATTTATTTTTTTAAAGGTTTACTCAATATATTATATACTTATACACAATATGATTGCAAACAACATTCCCAAATAAATGTACCCCACGGCGTGAGTACGCGTTTCGTACGGTTAATATAGTTAAATGAAAAAACATATATATTGTAAAAGTTGAATAGTTTTGTTTGTGAAAAAGGATAAGTAAATAAATTAAACTACAGCTGATTGTGTGTTATTTTTGTTACTCGATACTGTATTTAAGCGATTGAGGTAAAAAAAATAGATTTTAGAAAAGTTGTTTGTTATCAACACTGCCTCGTAGGTCTAGTGGTCGCAAGCGCGACTGCTGTGCATGAGGTCTTGGGTTCGATTCCCAGATCGGGCAAAATGTTATTGGGTTTTTCCATCAAGAATTTCTCAGTAGCAGCCTCAAAGTCTGGATTTGTGCCCGGTTGATGGCAATAGGCTCGCCCCCTATTACATGGGACTAGAAACATAAATGGCGAAATGCGGGTGTACTAATGCGTACACCTCTGCCTAACCCTTCGGGGATTACAGGCGTGATGTTATATTTGTTATCACAGGTACAATCATGTGTATAAGTATCGGTCACTAATAACCAGTCACCCGTTTAAAGATTAATCTCGAAACACACTTAGCTTAGCTAATATAAGGTAGTGCCTAAAATTCATAGTGATTTATGGATTCCACAGAAAATAGCCAATAAATAGCGTGAACTAGCAAACTAATCGCCTCCGAGTACCGCAGTTATTCATGTCCCTACGTATGTTGGGCTGATGCTTAATAATGCCTAAGACCGCTGCCCGCCCGGAGGTACCATTAGCTAACTAATTTAGGAACCTAGGTGAATCAACCACTTTCTCTGAAATACTTTATTTATTAATACGAAAAATGTACATGTTTTTACATGGTATTAAGGTTTCCTGTTGATTATGTAAAAAGCACAATTTAAAGTTGTCGTTTAAAAAAAACTAAATAAATCTTTAATTAAATAAATCTTCGAGCTATAAAATTAAACAAGGTGAATTGCTACGACTGCGTAGCTGGCGTAGCAGACTGCTACGTCGTAGCAAATGAGTAGCATGGCAAGAGCACATGCAATTTCGATCAAATTGTAGAAAATAACAGCATCATCCAATATGGTACAGTATTATTTATTATTATAGTATGGTAACTATATAGGTATAAAAATATTAGTTCAGAATAGTAGTAGTCTGTAAAGTGGATCAAATAAGCAGGAATAAAACGTAAAGTTGAAAGTGAGTTATCAATAATTTCAAAAATAAGCCGCTAACACAATATTTCGTTCCACAACAACACTTTGTATTATTACAACAGCTAAACTAGTTATTATTTTTGATAAACATTGAGAAATGAGTTCAGAACTTTCTCTCGTTCGCAACAGTTCCTATTTACTTGTTTTTACGACATGTTGTTATTCAAATATCTTGGCAACTGTACATATACTTGAATAGCAGTAAAACTTTGACAACAGAATGATTGCTCATAAATTTTATGTTCATATTATTTACTTGCATTCTTCGTGTACTGTTTATTGTTTAAACAAGATGGTTCGTTTCGGCCCAATGCATATTGAAATAAACTGAACAAATTAACCAAAAATGTTGATTAACAACTTATATAACTTACGCTAGTTACAATTTTTAGCCTCGTTTTAAACAATTAATTTGCTTGTGCCAGGATATTCATTTTGATTCTAAAAAAAATATTTTCTTCCATTACAGTTAACAGTACTTTTAAAGTTTTCCCCGAGCCGAGCCCGTATCTGTGAAAACAGCAACTTTACAAAAGTACGCTTAAGGATAAACATGGTTTTATTTATTTTAGGCTCGTGAAGGTCGGAAGTAATTGAGAATAAACAAAGTAACGTTTGTGTAATTTCAATAAAATATTATATGTATGAGCGAGTTCTTTTAGAAACGTTACAAATAGCTGCCGAACTTTCGGTTTCGCCGAGTTTCGACCCTAAATTGGAGATTCGGTTCCGGCAGAAATCCTGCCGAAACTACGTTCGTGAGCACAGCCTTCGAAAGCCATCGACATCGTGTAGTGTCGAGTCGACCAGACTAAGCTCATAGGTTTTCTCTGTACCCTCGCTAATTGTCGTATATTTTTACTGTTACTGATTTCTATGAATTTAAGTTTTTGAGGAAAATTATACCTACCTAAGCTTATTCTCAACCAAATAGAAGAGATAGCTTTTTTTGACGACAACTAAACTAATAAGTTATCAAAATAACTGCATCTTTGAAAAAAAATTAACAGAAACTGAAAAAATTTAATGATGGCTTGATGAAACTGTCTACATACACGAAGTTCTATAGATTAAATATACTCCAGCACCCGAGAATTTAAAGAAACGTTGGACTGTATACGTGGCATCTACGCTAGGTACTGTATTAAATCCATTACGACCTCTTTAACTGAAAAGTTTATTTCTTGAATGTTTCAAAAGTACTTCTACTTAAAGTTTCACTTGCCATCAAGTAAACTGTTGAGTCTGCGCAAAAAACTGTTTCATGTTTATTTACTTTTAAACTTAATAAGTAAAAGAAGTTTTACTTGACTGTTCGTTATATTCACGCTAGTGATTTTTTAAGGCGAAGCAGAAGTGGGAATTGCCAATACGTGTTCAGTATGGTTCTCTCATATTCCTTCGCTGTGTGAGACGTTTTATCCGTTAGCAGGCCATCACTTTAGGGATTCCAATCCGTATAATAATAATAATAATAAGTCTTGTTCCTCATCTCTGGCTTGCCTTCATTGGCCGGCTAGAGTGAGCACTGACGAGGAATAGACCTCCCACCTCTATCTTGCCTTAATTGGCCGGTTAGAGTGGAAACCCGCGAGAGCATTCGTGCGTGGGGGAGGAAGTATTCCAGTAAGACGCTGGTAGGGATCTTGACCGTACTTCCGGGATTGTCCCGATAGCCGTGGAATACCTCTCCATCCCCTAGCACCTCAAGATATGTTGCCCCCTTGTCGCTACGTCACTTAGTGCTAGCGACTATTTTAGGGGGCCCATATAGTGAGTGTGCAAGTAACCCCCTGCCATTTTATCCATGTATACAAACATAGGTCCGGCAGGGGCCATAGTCACTTCATAGTTTCAGGTAACCAAGTCATTTTAGCAACCCATACCCATAGTCCAGTTCTCTTAGTTTCCATGTCCTGTAATAGTCCTGCACCAACCGGGGGTTGTCCTTGGGTGCACTTGCTTAGTGCATACAGGGATAATCGTCGGTTGGTGTCTCATTTCATATAAAGCTACCTAAGGGGCCTCTGCGAGTTGGCCCCGGCCCCTCGTACGCCTTACAAAGGCCCGGGACCTCAGGGTCCCGAGATACAATATGCATATAAAATAATAATAATAATAATAATAAATTTTATTCAAAAAACATAAGGTATATGTTAAATACAATTTTTCTTAAATCTATGTCAAGTTCAGAAATAATCTATGCCTGAACTAGGAATTCCTGTGTTTCAGGCGAAGGGAGGTTACATTAATTTATTAAATAATCACATAATAAGCATAATAATCTATAGACTATACAATATAAGATGTTTAAAAATTATGGTGTTTAACTTAGTGTATCCAATATAAGTGAGGTAATAAACATAATATATTATTATTATCTAGAGCTGTTCGCATAATGAATCGTGAATAAACTTGTTCCATCGAGCTACTCTATCTACTTCATAATGTAGAACAAAGTGTTTAAAAAATGCTATATGATGTTACTTTATTACTAACGATGCTCGCGACTCCGTTCGCGTCAATGCGGGAGCTGTGTTCCCCGCACCCCTCACCCCTTCTCGACTATACAGAGCTCTTAGCATGCACAAGCGAGCTGCTGTTAACTCGTTATTGGTATTTTCCTATACACTATCTCTGACAACAAAGTATGTGAAACCGAAGTTGAAACTGTACACCATTCTTTTTTAGCACGTTTTAAAAATAAACTATGTTTGTGTGTAACGTTTCTGGCACTTTGTGATTGGAACAATGCGCACGCCAATGTTGGAACTCAAATACAATGTCACAATATTCTCAGCTGTATTTTTAAATGGCTCCCGACAAGTTCGCTCTGTGTAAACACAACAATCAAACAAGCACATCCCATAATACATTCACAGACCTACACAAATTCTAGTTAATAAACCAAGAGAAGGACGCGAAGAGTTGTAAAATATGATAGAGGTGCCCCTCGGAATAGTTTGCGAAGGTCCCCGGGTGATGCGGCTAGAGGAGCGGTCTGCATTCAGTTTTATGGGCGGCTAATAAAGTTTGCCGCCACGGGAAATGTTATTAAATTCGAGACGCTGCGACGTTGACGGAACGCTCCTGTCTGCGTACTGAAGAACGTAGGCTGGGAGTGTGGAACGCGGGTGTTGGTGGTAACAATTTTGTCAGTAACATTAATTCTGTGCAGTGATACTGATTACTGCTTGACTGTTAAAATGCATCAATGCATTATCTCAAGTACATTTCAATTTTGAAATAATTCATGACTTTTTCTATACTGGATGCACGTAGACGAAAGACATATAGACGAGACGTCTCAACGGGTATTTTTACTTAAATTAAAATTAAAGTGGTTTTCGATCAATGGTTATTCGTTCTGTCCTGGTTTTTTCTTAGAAAACAATAAAAAAAAAGTCACAGACCTACACAATTTTAATTAACTCGTAACTTCCTAAAGCAAAAAATCTCGTGATCTGTTATTGGGTGCCAGCTCCCGCGCTACCACCCGTGTCGGCTGGCTCCCATCCAGGCGGCGCGCGATGTTAAGTTGCATTAGGAGCCGTCACGCCATCGCACTACGTTTGAAGTCGCATCTAACGCGGCCAGACCACGTTTTTCTCACTTGCCACTACGTATTTCCTTTTGACTTAAGTTGGATTCCGAATCCGTAGGTGTTTTCTAGCGATTACATTTTGAAATTGAGTCAGAATCTGTTGTTGCTGTGGTTTTTTACAATGTTTAACGTGGTAAAACATAATGTTAACATAGTACCTAGAACAATAGCTAGGTGCATGGTTTAGTAAAATTTTAAAAAAATATCCTAAAACGCGTTAGGTTGTTCGAGTTTTATTTCTACCATTTCCATTTCAATCGCATGGAGATGCAAAATCCTTTTATGTATATTTTACGCTAAGCCCAGCTCTCAATCCTCAAACAAAACGATAGTTTTTCAGTCGTAAAAATATTTTTTGTGTAACCACATAAAAACTATAAAATTATTTTAGTGCACGCGCGTACCGTCAGCATGTGCCAATGGCGCTTCGTTTCGCACATTTTATAAAAACAATTTTTCATCGCGCCACTACTCGTATCGGGGGAAACAGTCAACGCGTCCGCGTCCAATTTTAAACCGAATTATCTCGCAAAAAAAGTTCGTCTAAACCGTTTCGTAAAAAATTCCGTTCGAAAACCCATCCGTTCACGTTTCGCTCCTCCGGCCACGTTTCCGCGCGGTTTCTGTTCAAAAAGTTTGTTTGGACTGTGCGAAATTCGTTTGCTGAACAAATATTCATTTTTTTTCGCCGTGCTCTGTATACAGCACTTTGCATTGTTTTTTAAACGGATGTCCTGTTTACTTTTGTCGGGGCCACGGCCGCGGTTTTATAGCCGTGTTTATTATGTCTCGTGTATGGCGCGCTTTATTTCGACTTTCGGCTCTGCTCGTCTCTGTTACAGTTTGAAAGATTTATTACATTTTTAATTGTTGCGGAAGCGTGCGCTGTAAACAGTTCGTTTGATAATGTTTGTGCAAGTTTGCGGGATGCATTGCTGGATTACTATGTTACCAACGTTTCCAGCTGAATATACGTTTTTAATGTTGTTTATTTACTCTAATAATTTAGTGCAGTAAACAGCTCCTATACTTCCCGACTAGTAGCGCGATGTTGAAGTTTATCAGAGGGTTTAAACTCATCTATAATATAAAAATGAGTCGCTGAATGTGTTGGTAAGCGCAAAACTCGAGAACGGTTGGACCGATTCCGCTAATTCTTTTTTTTTCAATATTCCTTGAAGTACGAGGATGGTTCTTACGGAGAGAAAAATTCTAAAAAAAAAAAAATTTCATCACGAGAAAATGGTTACCGCCCAACGAAGTGGGCACGGGTCAGCTAGTATGTAATAAATGAAGAACCAATCGTACGATTAGAATATGATGAAATAAAATGTCGTGAACCTCTTTCTTTAAAAAGATAAAATCTAGAGATTTGCATACAATTGGAAAATAGATTTGAAGTAACTTTTACGATAAACTAAAACAGAAAACTAACAACATACATATATAACAAAGTATAAACAAAATAAGCAAGTAGATCCTTTAAAACATTGTGTGCGCAATAATATTCAAATAAAATTCAAAGCCGCATATAATAGAGTGCGCGATCTAACCCGCTCACATAACTATTTGTTACAAAGAAGCTGCGGCCGCCATTCCGATCACGTGCACAGAGAAAGGAATAATATATCCTACGGGAATTGTTATCACCGTCTAATATTAATAAACGCACTCTTTGTGGGCTGTGTAATTTTTAATTTACATTTTTATTTTTAGCAGGGGTGTAAGCTGATGTGACAACTAATATGGCTTGGAGAAGTTAAGACACCAGTCGACCAAGGAAGGGAAGCCAGCATCAAAGACAACAGTCCTAGTTTTAGTCCAACATAAGGAGCGAACAGAGGTTTCAGCATAGTGAGGCTAACTTTTAATTTACTGGTCATTTTTCAGGAAACAAAAGTATACAAGAATATGAATATCTTTTCTATAAGACTAACTCTAAAAAAACAGCTAATAACACACACTTTGATTGTGTTGCAGTGCAATTTGTAAGGAACAGCAATTTTTTTTTTTTAATATTGTGTCCACTCACGAGTAATTTCACATCCTGAAAGATGGCTGGTGAATTAAAAGCTTGCATAATATAGGAAAAGATCTTAAGGCACCAATTTTTTACTGAGTATTATTTCGATTATAATGTAAAATATAGTTTGCCCTGAAAAAACTTGTATTCCGTGTTCACAGTTAAAGTTATAACAATAACATAACATTTAAATAGCTTTGTAAAATTAAAAAACGCTTAAAAAACTAAAGAACCGGTTGGCGGCAAAGCTTTTAACCTCTGACCTAATGGAAGATTTTTTTGTTCAAATTGCTTTCTGCTGGAGCAAATTAAAAACATAAGCTAGCGATTTTTTCATCCATAGATCTATAAACCAAGTTATCATTCGCGAGAAACAAAACGACTACACTTCCTATTATATATCAACAACACGTAAACAAATAGTATTATCGTAAAACACTACGTATTTTCTAAGCCACACTAAGCCCGTACCTTCCCCAGTCCTATATATTTCCGTCCCGTTCCCAATGCAAAGCTTACTCTTTAAATAAACAGTAGAAAACGCGAGCAAATCTTGGACAAACACTAGTACTTGGCAAACAAAATCTGTATCGGCTACGGAACGGATAGATATGAATAAAATATGTGTGGGTCTTCAGTGAGATAGGTTATTGATGATAGACATGTCTAGGAGTTCGTGTGTCTGTGTCGGTAAATAGAGATGGTGTTATGTTTTTACTGTGGTTTTATGATGAAAAGTGGGTCATTGATTTTCCTTGTTGTTGTTGCAGACTCTGTTTGAAAGTATCTTTAGTCATTGTTTTAATTTAGTTGGAATGTTTTAAAATGTATTTCATCATTCTGTTGCAAGTCTTATGGTATAAAAGAAATTTGCTACAATATAATTTAATTTAAAATGTTTAAATCTCATTATTCACTAACTCTCAATTACACCTCAAACCTGCCAGCTGTAATAGGACATTAATAGGCCGTTTGCACAATATACTCAGGGCCAGTCGTAAACCACATCAATGTTGCCAGCCTTCCATTATACGCACGTATTTATTGCTCGCTGCCCATAATTTCACCTTACTTTAACATTTACGATGTGCCGAGTTAAAATAAAGCCACACTCAATCTGGGAGCGAAATACGAAGGGATCTCAGGCACTCTCCAATATTCAATTTATTTTCTAACAACTACACTGAGTACACGTTCAGTATACGTGCACCTAAGACCACAGAGTAAAAGAGTTCGTTCGACTTCGCAGCAGAAAAGGCAGTCGGAAAATTTTCCCTGCGATGTTTTTTTAGGCTGTGGTTCGGATGCGGCTTGCATTACAAATGTACGCACGAATTCTCAAAGGACGTCCACTGATTGAAAAAGAAAACAGCTTCGCCGCTGTCCGATTGATTCTTTGTGCCCTCGTCGTGTATATCTTGTCTTAGATAGACCGGGAGCTGTGAACTTCAACGGAAAACAATTTCATTTTTAATTTGTACAAACTATTGTTTTAGTTGTGACCTGTATTCTGTAAAGCAAACTACTACCTTTCGACTAGATAGTTTCGTATTGTTTTGTAGTCGATACGTTGAAGTAGAATTTCAGAACATTAGCATCCCTAGTTAAATTTTCAATGCAATCCTCTTTGTAGTAGAATAGTGACATAATCTAGAACTTTCCACTCCAATTTGATTAAAACTTCAAAGGTTGTGACAGCGTCATTTAAAGCCACTTACAGTCTTAATGTGTTGCGTTTAACGACCCTAGTGATACCTATAAAGGGTCATCCCTACGCACGCCATAAAACCCTGTTCCATCAATTAACTTTTACAACTTACATGACATGATTACCTACCCCGATATCCCTATTTCAATTATACCTTTAAATCAGTACAAAATACGTGTAGCGTGTTTTTAAGCCGTCAGTATTCATGTTGGTATTTCAATTAGACCATTTCTACAAAAGTACCTATAAAAAGAATTGCTCATTTTAAAGTCTAATAAGGATTCCTGTGATTTTAAAGTCTAACAAGGATTCCTATGATTTTAAACAAATGAAAACAGTATCAAAGTTGTTGTCAAGAAAACAATTAAGTACCTACTTAATGAAACAGCGTTTCTAAAATATAACACTTTAAGATGCAATTATGAGCAAGTTGGTAATTTTGAGGCTTAATCTAATTTTAATAAAGGCCTATTCAAAAAGGAACCTTTACCTTTGGCCGAGCCACTTATAAGGTTACTAAGTTTTTAGATATCGACCGGTTCACATAATGTCTATTATCGAAAAACAGAATCCTGCTAAAAAAAAAATATAAATAACAAATAAAATGAAGCATTTTTCTCATCCCAGCTCCCGGGCTGTCTCAATGGTCCGTACAAACAGTGTCCGTTCCGGTCTGTTCGTTACGTACCACTTCTACACGTCACTCGTTAGTTGTATGCAAAAATACTGAGAATTCTCTACGACTAGCACATTTTACTGTTTCTGAAACATATGGTGTGAGAGTTTGTTTACGTTGAATGTAGCTTATTTTGTACATTTTGAATTACTAACGAAGTTTTTGGTATTGTGACGAACGCTAATTTTTTGTTTGTTTCGGTGAAGCACTGCATTTTCTGTCTTCACCATAATAATAATCTGATACCGGGGCAAGATCAGTACTTTCCGAGGCACGGGATGTCATACCACCTTCTTCTAAAGTCTGGGCTGCTATTGAGAAAAAATCCTAAAGGGACAACCTAATAACACTTTTTACTCGACCTGGGAATCGAACCAAGTAACCCTTGATCAGCAGACACGAGTGTGACCATGAACCCAGCAGGTTAATATAATTACAATAAATTAATTCAATCTACATTGCATCTTTAATTCTCAGAAAACACAACATAGAATAAACTTAAGCTATTCTCAAAATGAATACATCTATACTAATATATTAAGTTGAAGAGAGTTTTTGTTCTTTTGTTTAAACACGCTAATGTCTGAAACTAAAAGTCAGATTGTTTTTTCAGCCTATACTATTGTATATAGGCATTATGATTTACTTACTTAACATGAGTAAATAAAAAAACCACGCCCATGAACTTACGGACAGCAGCTAGTATGTTATAATTATTACCAGTAGTCTATTAATCTACCGACACGAACATTTCAAATTCCAACAAAGTAAATAGAGTTTAATGAAAGTGGACACGATCGTATCACAGCGACAGTTTCTAGTTATTCACCAGGTAATAGGTTCGTCGGTAATAGCGGCGCACGAGCAATTTTAATCATTCCTCATTTGTTGACCAATTTATATGAACGATTTGACTAAATGTTATATCGATATTGGCTGTCAATGAGTATTTGTTGTAGGTTTCATTACGCCAGCTTTGATAATGAAACTGTCATGAATTTTCAGATTATTTCATTGTCGTAGTATAACTGTCTGTGTGTCGTGACTGCCTCGTTGGTCTAGTGGTCGCAAGCGCGACTGCTGTGCATGAGGTCTTGGGTTCGATTCCCAGGTCGGGCAAAGTGTTATTGGGTTTTTCCATCAGGAATTTCTCAGTAGCAGCCTCGGAGTCTGGATTTGTGCCCGGTTGATGGCAATAGGCTCGCCCCCTATTACATGGGACTAAAAACATAACTGGCGAAATGTGGGTGTACTAATGGGCACACCTCTGCCTAACCTTTCGGGGATTACAGGCGTGATGTTATGTGATGTGTGTGTATAAATGACATATTTGATTAAAGCGCTGCTGTTGCCTGTGTGAATGCGTTTTTAGGGTTCCGTACTCAAAGGGCGTCAATGGGAACCTCTGCTGTCAGCTGCATCTAAAAAATCGTAATAGGATGAATGTTTAAAATCAAAAGGGGAAGAAAAAAATATTTAATATTAAAAGGTGATACGAGAAATATGCTTTTTTTGTAAAATAACACATTGCATCACGCCTGTAATCCCCAAAGGGTTTGGCAGAGGTGTACCTATTCGTACACCCACATTTTGGCAGTTATGTATTAGTCCCATGTAATAAGGGACGAGCCTATTGCCATCAACCGGGCACAAATCCAGACTCCGAGGCTGCTAAAGAACAATTCCAGAGGGAAAATCCGAATAACACTTTGCTAGTAATTGCAAATTGAAAGTTGTGTTAAATATTGTACAGTTGTACGGAGCCCAGTTTTATGTAGGTACGATATAACTTCATCATCTTAAAATGAAGAAAGACGTTGCGAAGGACTTTGGTTGTAATACTATTACCGACACTCAGACAGTAAATGTAGTTAACAATGCCTGTTGCACTATTGTCTTCGTTATGAAAGGCCGGGCCGTTGCCCTACTATAGGGTAGATACCTTACTTATTATTCATGTATTATTACAGAAGTTTTTGCAGTCAGTGTGGAATGTTTATATAAATTCCTAATTCCGAATTTAACACAGAAAATAATGATTACAGTGTCTCATCCACAAGAGATCTGTCTGTAACTTAATTTTGTCAATTTTTGACACAGCTATCATAATTTTGGGACACAATCTAAATCTATACTGAAAAATCAAGTCGCGAACAGAAGCTAGTGATTTAATTAAATCCCTAATTGTTATGTTCTCACCTACAGAGTCTCTGCTCAATATGCTCAACGTCTATAAACATGGAAATAAAGCTACATTGTCCACGTACTACAGTGAGGAAGCAAACCTCAATAACGCGGAGCTCTGTACAATGAAGACTAATGTCCTCGCTATAGAGGACCTTTAGATCGAGTGCTCGCCGAGCTCTAGCGACGGACGCGACCAACAACATCTTTATGTTAAGCATTTATCTGAACATTGTGCTGTTTAACTGTCGTTTGCTATACTAGTGTGCAGTGAAATACATTTTGATAGTGATTGAAATCAAATCTATCACTTTTTACATTTTTCACAACATGACCTCTAAAAACAAGGATCTTACAGGGTCTATTTGGGATCATAGTCACATACACATCTAGTATGGCGTCATTTATAATTGACTTAAAAAAAGGAAGGTATGTATTCGGGCTGTGTATATTTTTTTAGTATTTTTGTACACCGATTTATGAGATTACTAGTCCGATTTTCATTATGATACCGTTTCTTAACGGATTTGGATGATAAAAAATAGGTACAAAAGGGAAAAAAAAATTACAAACCGCCTTCAAAAACTAAAAATAACTTTAGTTTTATAAGTCGGTGGCGGTACAAAACAACAAACAAACCAAAGCCACCAAATTCTGAAACTAAACTTATTTTTTATTTGCTATTTAAAAGCGGTTGTCTTTTTGTAAATAAAAAGGTTTTTGGACTGTAGCTCCTTGTGTACGCAATAAATATGCATTATTCAGTATCAACATACATCCTTGAAATAAATTCCCACATTTGACCTGTTTCCATCACATCGCTGTCCAACCTATCTCTATATATATCTTTTTCTGCAAAAACTGTTTCCCGTTTGGGAGCTTTGTCGTGATGAAGACAAGTGTCCTTGTAGTCGTGTGATGCAGGGCAGCGACCGGTCACCCGGACGATAGGGCTGGCATGTACCTAGATGAATTAAACATGCTGATTTGCTTCGATTTCATTTCGGTGGCCAGCACCCTGCGTGTGGATGCAAATGACAGCATATACTGGGTGCTGGACGCCGAAAGTGTTAATAACGTTGTTATCATTTTATCAAAATCATTTTTTAGCACCTACACTATCACAAGACGCTTGATTCATAAAACAAAAGCTTTCAAAATACTTGTCATGTACCTACACACAAAATATACAAAAGTGGATCAGTATAATCCTGGATAATATCAGGAAAAATAATACAGGAGAAATTAATCTGAACGTGTACTGTGAAAGCCGCCGCCGCTAAACCATAAGGTTCGGCGAGCCCAGTGAGGGGAAAGGAGTAAAGATTACATTCTAAGCAGATTTGGAAATAAAAGAAAAACAGAATATATTATGATCAGCTTTTATCCTCCAAAAGTCGTAACATTACACGGAAGGGGAACATTTGTGCACGTGTGGTCTCACGACTCTTCACCACAGCGAGTGCTTCGAACTGTAAATGGTTCATTTTTGTATTAAGTATTTACATTCTATATACCTACTTTATCAGGTCTAATTTGGAAAACATCCACCAGGATCGTTGCAGATCTAGACGAAGATGTGCTACGAGGTTGACGACGAGTATAGACAGAATTTATCAGTGCTAGTAGGTACAAGATTGAGAAAGAGATACGAAAAGCAAGGGAGGTATTACTTTGTCGTGCAACACAAGCTTAAACAATAGTAAAGCGTGTGATTCAACAAGAAAAGTACATTTCATACCTCATATATTGAAAAATTGTACGTGAAAAATTGTTTTTGTCCCACGCGACATCCTTGTCTTTCCTGCTTTACTAACGTGACCCAAATTCTGATAGTGGTATGAATTCAGTGCAAAAACATATTGAAATTAAATTCCGTACGAAAGGTATGGCATAGAGTCAGTCATTACAGTGAAAGTTTTTGTCGATCAGGGGTCACTAGACTGGGTAGTGGGGCGTATCGGATTTATGAGCGATTGGGTTTTAGAGTGAAATATATTGTGTGTGTTTGATGTTTTAAATCGTTACAAAAATAATTATTACGTTCGTCAACTAACATTGCGCATTTCTTATTTAATAAACAAGTAATAAGAAATGAATTCATCATTATAATATAAACATTGGTATGTCTACTAGTGTAATATGTAATAAAATTCATAAACTCAAAAGCCGATTAAGAAAATACCTGAAATTGCGTCCACACCTCAACCCTCTGAAACAAACGTCACCAACAAGCCAATCACACTAAAACACCCCTCCAACATTGTGTTCATGGGACAACGCCAATCCCCTAACTCCAAATCTTCACAACATTACCACCAGTGAATAGATCTCCAAATTAACAGGCTAAGGAAGAAGCACACGAAACAAGGGGAAGAAAAAGAAAACAAAAAAAAACTGTAAACGTTTCATTGAAATACATAAAGGCCCACATCAAAATTCACTTTGCTCGCGGGGAGGCGCAATAAAAGTCGTGGAACGGGAACTGACGCGCGCTGAGCTTGTGATAAATAAAATAAATGCCCGTCAATCTGATCAGGGAGATCTTTACCAAGACCCCAAGATCGATACTCGACACCGTTCTGATACCATTGCTGGTTTAATACCAAATGTTAAAAATACTGTTGAAGGAGATGAGCAATGGAATGAGAAAATATATTTTGTTGCAGCTATTGTCAGTTGTGTCGAGGATTTTTTAGATGGGATGGCTTCAAGGGTTTTGAAGAAGTATCTTGGGGATCCTGAGTAAGCTATTGTTGTACTAGAGTTTGTAAATGATATTTGTTCGCAGACGAATGCAAACAATGTGATAAAGTTAGAGTTGTTTGAGAGATCAAAAGATTTAAAATTTATTCTTAACAATGAAAGTTGTGGAAACTTTTTAAATAATTCATCAGAGTAATGATATAAGACTTATGATAGCAAAATTTATGTTGTTTATTTACTCGCAGGTAGGTACTTACTTTATTATTGCTTTTGAACTGATATACCTAATTAATAAAAAGGTGTTTTGTACTATGTACGAGTACTTCTTTTAACATTTTCAGTCTAGCTCTAGTATACGGTATTTTTTTTTAATAATTACTTTTGAGTCTGGAATGTATGTTATATCTTGTAATCATAGTTTAATTCATCAACTAAAGACTATTTGGCTGACTACGAAGAGAAATCGCAATTCATTTCATCAGTTTCACGGCAGGTTTAAAATTTTAATTTAAATAATGTATCATGCAATAAAGTACATAGGTAGGTAAGAATCTGTATAGAAATATTGATCGCTTCCAACTACAACGTTGATAAAGCTAGAAGTTCTATTAAACCTCAAAGATGAATCGACAAACTTTTAATAGACTTCAATATTTACATGTCAAATATAAAAAGTTTGAACAAAATTTCAATCCGTGTAAGATATTGTACATGAAATTTAAACAAACACCAATTCGGGCCATGAATAATACATAAAGGAGGTCCGTCGATCCTTTCACTGCCTATCGATATACGCAGGCTGAGAACTGCAAACTTAGCTGCTGCTCTTTATGAAATCCTTATTCTTGAGATATAGAGTTGAAAATCGAAAATCTTGATCGTTGCATACTTGAGTTTGCATTTTCAGTTACAAAATTCCAACAGCAGACAGAATAGATTGTATTCGGTTGACATAAGGTTGAATGCAATGATTTCCGAGCGCATAACTGCCATGGTTCATATTTTCCCTAAGGACGACTTCAGTGTTAGGTTTATGATAATTTTTAGACCTCATCCGGTTATTATTGCTGGCTATTAAATTCCCGACTGAGATGTTTCTATAAAGATCTTTTTGCTTTCACTTTGAGATCAATTTCAATAAAAAATGAGTGTGGATTATTTTCTGGAAGATTTCTTTTCTAATTTTTCTTAACATTGAAATCGCGGATTGGATCCCTTATTATTAGAGTTAGTTCTTAATTGGTGTTCGTCGGAAACTTGGTCGTTAAGCCAAATGTTCCGCTTCACAGTTGTCAGCTTCTCGGTGCTATCGGTCGGGGTTCTCGTCCATTGATCGTGGTGGCACCTGAGCAGTATTGCCTTAAGTGGCGCGGTCATCGCGTGACCGCTCGCCGTAATTGCCTTGCAGACAACGCTATAACGTCCTGCCGCCGACAGGCAATTTTACTGCACCCATGTTTGATTGTTTTTAGTGCCTAAATTACCGTGATTTGACTGCATGCCAGCAACGTGGCGGATTCTTACTCCAGTTGAATTATGATGCCGGATATGTTTGTCGCAATGAATGTTGATAGTTCTACATTTTTTAATTTGGAAATTATACTCGTATATTATGGGTGCTGCAGTAACTGGTAATATTATTTAGTATTTAAAAATAATAATAATAATGTCGTGAGGAA
Source organism: Hoplodrina ambigua (assembly GCA_949774945.1). NCBI lineage: Eukaryota > Metazoa > Arthropoda > Insecta > Lepidoptera > Noctuidae > Hoplodrina > Hoplodrina ambigua. Next base: position 378,292 of record OX458979.1, read on the forward strand.
ATATGGACTTACAATGAATAAAAGTCTTTAATAGCTATCCACCTTGAGCAGGCGTGGTGAACAATGCTCGTAACTTCTCTGTATGAGAAGAGGCCTTTTCCGGGCGGTGGGACAATAATAGGCTGGTTATTATTATTATTAAATAATGAAAGACAACGCTACTATGATGATACGCTGTGAAGTAATAACTAGTCAAATACAAATCAAAAGTGAAGTTTTAATTGGCGAACAACTAATGCGTCGTACCAAAATACCATAATATACGATAAAGATCAATGTCTCTACAAGTTCTTTTACCAAAATATGCATTACAATCCAAAAACTAACCGATTTAAGTTGCCAGTTATTGCACAGCAAAACATAATCCCAGCAATAAAGGAGAAACGTGTTTAGTAGTTCAAGAGATGAGATTCCGTTAGATAGGAGCCAGCTAGGTTAGCGTGCTCAGTGGCCATTGTTTAACTGATAACTATCTCGCACTAAGTATTACAGTTGCTAGTCTAACTTAGTCTGGTTCTGTCTTTTAACGTTTTAGAAGTATTGCTGGAGCTCGTAATTCCTTGTTCGTGTCGGCTCGGCGGCGACGTGGAATATTCTGTCTTCTTCATCGTGTGTGAAATAGGTCAAATGATAAAATGTTTAAAGTGTATAAAATCAGGAATTTACTTTGCTAACTTTCAAGAAAATCGATAAATTTCTGTCTAGGCAAAATTATGTTAAATGTTCGTTTGTAAATATAAATATATAGTATTAACTGGTGACGTCGTCTGTCCGTTCTGCGGTTGACGCAGTGGCTGAGTGGTTACGGATTCGATTCCTGCCCGGAACTCTCATTTGTATTGATCAAAGGTATTTCTTTCAGGTCAGGATTGTTTTAGTAGGTATATAAGTTTTCATATTTATAAACGCACTCACGATACAGGAGAGGTCCCTAGTGTGCGGCAACGTCTTTTTGTTAAGGTATAAAGAAAGAAAGAATTCTGGCCTAACTGCTTTAAAAATAAATCTTCAGCCCACTTTAAAGATAAGAAGAACCACAAAAAATCACCTCACTATTTCCAACACTCACCACCTCACAGGGTGCACTTAGCAGTTCAGCAGTAATGAGCAGAGATAAGACAGCGGTGATAGCATCAGCTGTACTGAACGTAGCGCTGACGGAGACTAAACTGACGAGTTTAGGGTTAAAATAGCTAGATGGGTACGGTCACGTGATGTTATATTTTTTTCTTTTAACGTGCAAGCGAGAAAATACTTTAAAGTTTGGTGTTATAAAATACAGTTTATGGTAACGCACGCTAAACATTGGGTAATTTAGATATACCGGTCAGGTTAATAGTCCAGTCCAGCAGTGAAATGATGATGTTGATACTACAGCTAAGTGACGACACTGACATTTGACACAAGTGTCGCTGGTGTCTTGAGTAGCAATGCAGTGTAACTGGCAGTGTCACAGTCCGAGTGTCTCGAGGGACACCGCAGTGTCTGCTACTGACTATTCAAGCAGTCTGTTTTGTAACGTGTTTGCAGTATGCACGAATAACACAATTTTAGCAATGATTTTGAAACATTTCTACTTTGGGATATAAGTAAAATAAACTAAAATTTAATGTTCCATGTATTTTCATTGAGTACCTAACCGAAATTAATAGACTATTCACAAAATCCACAGCTCTTTTGAAATTCACCTCAATATTTACAAATTAATCGTACAAAAAATTATGGATTTACAATATAGTAGCTGCACATAAATACATGCAACAGAAAAAAAACCAATAGGATGAAATGCTAGCACGATTTAAGCATAGCATAGCTAAATTTACAGTTGTCGTTACTACAGATTGTGTAGGGTTGTGCATATGGAGTTGCAAATATGTAGTTGCTTAAAATATCGCATTTTTGTATGGATTAGAACAACATATTCTGCTTCTTGTATACGATGATAAGCAAGACATAAAAAAAAGCAAAATTTGGTGTAAAAAGCGTTGAGCGACTCAGTTTTAACGCACTTAGTAATGTGTGCGTAGGAAAGTCCCCACTCACCGCCACCATCTCACCTGCAAACGGTATTGATTTCTAATAAGGAAGTTTTGGCACAAACTCGCCTACTTACTGAAAACATCTCATTTACCTTCGAGTTACTTAAATGTCAGCAAGGTACTCATACTCTCAAAAGAATAATATTAAGTCTATTAATATTCTAGTATATTTGATCAGATAGGTCAGCCGTCTACCACGAAAATGTTATACTAACTTTTCGTAATATCTATGTTATCATAAATTAGAATAACTTAGATAATAATTTGTAGTCGAAATAAGTAGTCAGTAGTAAAAATGACTACCACAAAACGCTTTTGACATGTGTTCGGTACTAGCATCTGCCCACGACATCGTGAGCGTCAAAGTTGATAGAATAATATAATGCCGCAGGCACCGTTAATTTTTTCGAGATGGTAAATAAAGCTGTGTCGGTTGTGTGTTAGCCCATGTGCTATTCCAGACTATAATCTATATACTTCCGTGCCAAACATCAAGATAAGTTCATCTGTTCTGTCGTGATTGAGTAACAAACATTCATCCAACTTTAGATACAGATAAGTAAGATAATTCGAGTGACAGATATCGTTGAACAACCATAGTCGGTACACCATCAATTTAAACCCAAGTTTTATCATTAATTGATTTTAAAATAATAATAACTCAAAACCATTAAATAATTAATGATCACCCAGCTAATCTTGAACCACATCCGCAATTCCTTGAAGGTCTAACGTTTAGGAGGTAAATAATTTAATAGGTGCTCCTCGTATGAATACGGGCCTCTCAACGACCCTCGGGTTAATTTGTGGGAGGAGAGCTCAACAACTAAACTCCTACGCGCTACCTCGTGAGTTGTGGGGGAAGTGGGGGATCTTTAGAGTTCATCGGCGTGCTCTGTTCGTTGGAATGATATAGGTAGACCTATTATTTGGAAAAACCTTTTTATTGCTTAGCGAGAAAGTTGAAAAAACAGATTGGGTTGAATAACAACCAATTAAGTATGTTAATTTGATATAATTTTAACGATTGCAAATTAATTGCTTGTTAGGTATTTTATTTCTATCATCATCGCTATCAAAAGCCGCTGATCAAAACTAACTTAAAAAACAGTAAACCTATCTTTTCTTCTTACTAAATGCTTGTGAATGTTTACACGGTAGGTACTAATAACGAAAAATACAATTTTCAAAATTTTTGTCCGTCTATTTATTCTAGCAAATTTCGGAAATAGCTGGACCAATTTTGACGGGATATTTACTGGCAGGTATTTTAGAAAATAATTTAGGATACCACGAAGAAAAAAACTTATGAAAGAAGTCGCGGGAATAAACTAGCTAGTTAAAGTAAATAAAATCCGCAAAAACAAATTCAATCGTTCACTAACTGCCTTCTCTCCGTACACCGGCACGGCTCAATCCCTAACTTCGAAATACCATTGAATAATTCCCATCAACGAGGAGTACTGCCAACGTTACGGCGTTTTAATATTTTTCTGCGGTTGGCCCGCCTGCTTGTTAGTATGATGGCTGCATAAGTTCATTGTTGAGAGAAGTTGTATACAGAAAACCTACGTGAAATGTTTTCTGTATTCCTAGTACAGGAGTATGAGAGGCATTGAAATCTGAGGAGCAATGAAAATGGAGGGTAATTATTGCAATCCAAAATTTCTTTTTCACTACTTGAATTTGGCCGTGTCTATTCAATTGTAGCAGAGGTACTAATATCAGAATCTAAGTGATTTTTCATTTAGTGTTTCACATATTTCACCGGTCACTCCAATCAAAATTGCAATTAAAAATGATTTTATTTATATCTTATTTTCTCTTATATTTTACACTAGCTTATGCCCGCGATTTAGTCCGCGTCTTAATTGATATATTATTCCACGGGAAATCTAATTTTTTCCGGGGTTAAAAGTAGCTTATGTGCTATTCCAAACTATAAGTAATCTATCTCTGAGCCAAATTACATCCAGAATTATTCAGCCATTCTAGCGTAATTGTGTAAAAACATTCTTCAATGCAAACTTCCGCATTTACCACAGTAGCATGGTTATGTTTTCTACTTGTACGTTATACTCTTCTTTTTACCATAACAATAGTTAATATGCAAATTACCTAAAATTAAAGCTAACTGCGTCGTATACAGGACAGGTTGGGAAAGCTAAAAGTTAATAATAGTCTGTTGTTTGTGCGAACTATAAACCGTTACAGTTTGTGATTGTTTGTTTAACGACTATAAAATAACATGTCATTAGTCTGTGGTTCTTTTTGGAAATATTTGTGGATAATTTCGTGCGGCCTCACAGAGGAAAGACGAAGTAGTGACAGTTGGCAGAATTTATTTTGCTATCCCTGATCATCAGATCTTCTTCGGTTATTCGGCCGATTCTGTATATGATTGAACAGGGTTAAAAGAAATAAACTGTTCATAATAATTGAACAGATTTGAAAGTAATTAAGTTTTACAAACTTACTTATGTAAAGAAAACTTACTTATAAGATACATAAATTCTTATCAAGAGTCAGAAAATGTTAAAACATCTATCTATCTTTCATTTCAATTCAAAGGATGTCTGGAAGACATTGCTGTCAGTCAGAAAATTATCTTTGTACCCTTGATCAAATTCATTGTAAGATGATTTATGTTACTCTATAATAAATAAATAAATTATTATTATTCTAAATTTCTGTTTTAATAAATTAGAGTGAATAGGCTAGTTCTGGGTAAGTTCACTTCATCGACGATTTTGTCTCTGTCATGACCTAAACCAGAGTCAAAAGCAAATCCATCTCAAATAAAAATATATGAAATGAAATGAAATGAAATGAAATTAAATGATATTTTTTTATTCAGTAAATTGGTTATAAATAACACTTTTACACGTCACATTTTAAACTAGATGAGTCCAGTGTTTCCTAGCCGACTGCTCTGAGAAGAAACACCGAAACAAACTCAGAGGTCAAAGTCTCTTTTAAAGTCCATACAATTACTTGTATTAGTCAAATCATATGCGAACCAAGCAGGTTAATCAATCAATCAGTCAATTAAGGTTTGATGACCGAGGTGGTCTCTTGAGGAGAGAGGCACACAAATTTGAGTCGGCCTGTCCAGTCAGTGCACGCATTTGTCAGAAATCGTCAAGCTCGACTAAGATTTTTAAGGAGCTCAACGACGCGACGAACAATACCAAAGAAGGGACATTTGGGTAGGCCGCATCGAGTACTCAAACTGTCAGACAACCATGAAATCTAATCAGAAAAAAAGCAACAACCCACATAGTCCACATATTTACAATATAATAAATTTAAAAAAATACTTTTCAAAGTATATCCAAATGAAAAGAAAAAACAAAAAATATATAAAATATATAAAAATACAATAGTCTCTAAATGTCATATTAACGTAAAATTAAAAGATGTCATGTTTAGTAAAATATGTCAAAAAGAGAAATGTAATTTGCAAAGGGCATAATCACAAGGCTTAGCAGAGCGAGCAGTTCAATCCCAAGCTTTTTTATCATCTAAATAATCCGAAATTTTATAGTAGCCCTTTTTGTATAGTTTGGTTTTAATACAACTTTTAAATTTTTTAATTGGTAAACTTCGAACATTAATGGGAAGTTTATTGTAAAAACGTATACATTGACCCACGAGTTGCCTACTCTGAATAGGTATAGTTACATTATCCTAACTAATATTATAAATGCGAAAGTAAGTTTGTTTGTTTGTTTGTTACCACTTTACGCCTAAGCCACTGAACCGATCATCCCGAAATTTTGCATAAACGTTGCCAGGTGATCAGGGACAAACATAGGGTACTTTTAATCCCGAAAAAAGTACTGTTCCCGAGGGAAATCACAATAACGTCCTTATGACAGTAGATGGCGCCACGTGTCTATCGAATCATGATCAAATTTTAAGTTTAAGCATCTAATACATTTTTAGTCTAGACTGTCGATAGACCAGTTTCAAGTATACAACCTAGGAGTACGGAGTTGTTTGCCTAATCATTTTTTATGCCCAAAACCGCTGAAGAGCATACTGACATTTTGCATAAAGTGGCTACCAGACGGACCGACTTGCGGTTGCGGCTAACCGCAGGCCGCGGCTCCAACCGCTGTAAAAACACACCACCGCGGTCACAGTGGCGGCCTGAAGTGTCATTAGCGCGGTGTTTGTGCCACAATCGGACGTCAGTCAATATGGCTAACCGTAACGTTGTCTTATTACTCTCATGACTCATTAGCCCTCTCAGAAGATGAGAAAAAAGGTAGAAAAAAGACCGTTTATTTAAACACTTGAGGTGGTGAGTGGTGTGAGGTTATAGTAGTTTATCTCTACCTATATTATCATTAGCATCGCATATTACTCTTAGAAATGGAGAAGTGTGGGTTAAAAAATTATTATTTAAATTAAACTATTTCTATTACAATTTTCATATTTGGTGTCATTTTACAAAGCAGTACACGCGGCCTGTTGTTAAAATTTGCAACTGACGCGGCCGCCACAACATTTCGCGTTTGTCTGTGACCCACTTTATATACGTTGTCAGGGATACAGAAAAACTGCGTAACTGACACTGTCATCACTGTGTCGTCACTGACACTGACAGGTGTAAACGCATTCATAGAGGATGCATGGAAGAATAAAGGCGAACTTATAACACGCTCCGCCAATTGTGAATTGATTTGGATGATTCTTATTTTGTTTATTTTTTCCGAATTGGTCCCATATAAATACTGTCATGATCTGATGATGAACTTCGGAGATATGGAACGGAATTCCTCATAGGATCACAGCAGAACTGTCGTAACAGTAAAATTGCTTTGTTTAATGCGTTTAGTCGATGACTGACTGAAGGAAGAGGTTAGTTGCTAAACTATGACCGTGACCTATGTCGATGTAGATGTGTAGACAGCAGTTTTCCAACGGCAAAGTTAAGTTTGTCCCTCAGTACTGTTTATGTTTTCTTTAGAGGTATGTTCGGTGTATTTTAATGACGGTAGGTAGGTTCCTTTTTTTTTTTAATTGTCTCACTGTTCCAACTCAGGCAAAAGCTCTTTGCTAGCCCGAGCAAAAATTACTGCTCAATCCCCGGAATCTTCTGTTCATGCCGCATTAAGAAAGCAAGCACAACCGGAGCGACAAGCAAATTTGAGAGCTGATGAGACATTTTATTAAAGCCAGGAAAGACTAGAAAGCCAAGCCGTCCGCCCGCCAAGCTTCTCTGAGAGTGACTGAGACGCCCTTCTAAACGCAATTGCTTTTGGAGGAACAAGCCGAAAGCCAGAAAGCTGTAAGAGCAACTGAGACGCCTATTCACACACGACACACAACACACATGACTACACGACTTCGTCTCAGAGAAGAAGCTCAGCCATTACAGCGACTGAAACTCCAGAACAGACGCAGGCGAAAAGGACCTCTCTTGCAGAAATGCAAACTGGACGCCGACGGACTTTTATGAGTCACAGCCTGTTGGTCCGTAGGTATTTAATAATTCTGGATCTGGCCGAGCAACAAGCCGAGTACAGCCCGAATTGATTGTCAAATTCTAAACCAACGCGGGCGAAGCCGCGGGTAAAAGCTAGTAATATATATGGTATAGGTACATTATAATATATTTTAATGCACACCATGATGTAGTATAGTTTATTGTAATAAAACAAAATACTATGTTTAGTTTGTGCTCATCCTGAGTATTTTCATTCATTTGCTCATCCTAATACAAAATATTAATAAGAGGGAAAAACCAATCGTCACGTCGCATCTGTCACTTCCACTATCCATAATCTTTGGCCACTTAAAGCTATGTCCACACGCGCCGACGTCACGAGTCGCGAGCAAACACCGCGGCCACCGCAGTGCTATTACATACATTTATACGTGTGCAGCGATCCTAACGGACACTGTCACCGCAAATCAGTGCGCTATGGACGTAACGTGATTTTTGTGGGCGTCGCGTGTGGCCCGCCTGTCGAGTTCGACCTGGGATTTGTAGTTGGAAAGCTGGACTTTTTATTGGTTTAGTTGGAGGAATGAAAATCTATCTGAGTAACCTATTTCTCATTTTGTAAAACAAGCTTATTAGGTACTCAGTGCAAGCTCATTCAGACCGATCTTTGGGATAAGCTTACAAAATGTAAAATTTATAACAAGTAGGCTAAATCATCAATCGCGCTAATCATCAAAGTGTAATCATTTTCTCATCAGTGATTTATTAAAATTTGATAAAGATAACGACGAAACGATATTTTAATTATGTTTACATTTACATTAGAACAATAACCTCACTTGCGTGTGTATCATATTTCGTTTTTCAATTGAATAAATAATATGACTCATTTTTTTCAATCAATTTATTCCTTGGGTGACTGTCGTTGTTTCTGTCAGTTTACTTAAGTATTATATCTATACCAATTTCATCCGTTCTCTAACTGTAATAGTGACGTAAGTAGCTCAATATTCCCGTCATATAAAAATGTGAGCACACATCGTTGGTTCGCTCATAAATCGCGGCAATCTGAAGTGCGCCGTACAAAGTGCGCGCGATGAGTTATGTGCACCTCGCCTTATCGAGCCACCGCGAGCTTTGAAGTAACGACTGCAATTAATACACACATGAAAAATAAGCAAATTATAATATGAGTAGAGAAAATCAAACGATACCAACCTTTGCTAAATCATTTTCCAGTTCTGGGATTATAAAAGTTCATATTAAATCAAGTACGCAAAAATGGCTATTCGAAATGAAAAATGATAAGAGTATCTAACTGAAAGATAATTTTTAATACCTATTTAATGATGACCCACTCAACATACGACACTTTTTCGGCTTTAATATTTTATTTATTTCATGGCGTCTGGTTATTATCATATTGAATTTTGCTTACTGTCGTCTCTTAAATGACACTCGCATGATTAAAAGAAATGGATTGACGTAAGAATCATCACAATCGGCCGACGCGTTTGGTCTCTAGTGTCACAAAAGAACAAACATACATACACAGGCTGATAAACATGTTACCCTTTGCGTCGCGCAGTCGGGTAAAAATGACCGCTCGATGTCGAAAGCATATGTTGTATGTGTTGATGTTTTTTGGAGAGCTTTGTTCAGCAGTGCAATGGTACCTACACCTACTTTTAGAGAATGGTGATAGTAATGACGTAACAATATTCTCAGCTGCAAGAAACGAATAAATTGCAATAACTTCCTTAAACGATGCCAAAGAGTATATCAAAAGTTAGTATCGAAGGTAAAGAAAGATTAAATAATACTTTATGTAAGGAGTGAAAGCACCTATGAATATAAATAGCTTTTAGTGTGGAAGCAACTCCAGTATTCGTGAATAAATTTTGGTTTAATAGGGACTGATGACTATGGAAACGCGAATCTTTTTCTAGATTTTTTGGGAGGCTCCAGCCATATTAAAAGATTGTTCAAAAAAAGAGATCTACCTGCTTTTTAAACATCACAAATGTTGGGTCATAATTAGGAATCGGAGGAAGACCGGAAAAGCAGGTCAACTTAAATTTCAAGTGTTGACTTAATACGGAATGGACATTAGTATCTTCAAATCAAATATTTCTAGAAGTCTTATTCACACTTTCGGAGTGAAAATCAACTTTTTAAATTCAAATCTGTTAAATTTAGATAATCATCATCATCTCAGCCGAACGATGTCCTCTGCTGGACATAAGCCTCTCCTGTAGATAGCCACAATGACCGGTCCCGCGCTGCCCTTATCCAGCGGTTTCCCGCAACCTTCACCAGATCATCGGTCCACCTCGTGGGTTCCCACACGATTTTTTATTTTTTGGTGTATTAATATATAAATACATACTCATACCGGATAAGAACCCATAGTCATAATAAAAAAAATATTTACTCAATTCCGTACATTTGTTTGTGACACATAGTGAAATTAATTTCCAAATCGGCCTGGTGGCATCATTAGCGACTGTCATTGTTTCAAACTGTGCTGAGCGGAGCATCACCACATTGTCATGTTAATGCTCTCCGCCGATAATATATTTTGTTTGTCATTTTTAATTTTACTGGTTGGACTATCATTGTTACAATATAATAATGATGTCTCTCTATCATCAATTTTCATGAAACGTTCATATTTTGGAGACTTAATGAGTTTTCAAGTACTGGTAATAACGTGCTCTATCATTAGTTATATTTGCATTTCATCTCAAACTTTTGCAATTAAATCATACGAGTAATTACTTATTATAATTATAACGTTTATCGTGTTTAGCGAATTAACGATATTCTGCTTCTATAATTAATTTTAATAAAAACAACGAACTGATTTTTCATTTATGTTTTATTAACCACCCAGCAAATTCAAATAAGACCATTATATAATTATGAAAGTCAAATAACAGAATTCGTGTTCAGAATATACAAATCCTAAAAATAATGTCCACAAAAGGTTGAAAGTCAAATAACTTTGTTAGTATTTTGCCTTCGTTCAAGGAACGCGGCGCGGCGCGGCGCGGCATATAATTGACTCCAAAAGCCGATTTGATCTTTTGGGAAAATTGGTTTTCCATAAAGAAGACGCTATCTGACCCGTTAATATCAGTTAAGGAAATTATTTGTGGAACTAATGAAATACAGTATAATGTACGAGTATTCGGTACTTAGTGCTGATGAGTTTGACTCCGAGTCAAGTATAAAAGAGGAAGTGTGTCGGTTCAATGGGATCTCTTATACTTAAGAATCAACTTAATTATAATGGATTGTGTGCGTGGCTCGAGGCCATTAATTTGAACCTTGTTTAAACTTGAGTTGATGTTATAGACTTTTTGGGCCTCGGGTTGTTTCTATTCAGAGTATTGTTGGCTCAATTAGTAAATGACATTAGGAAATTTAGATTTCACCTATGGAAGTATATATAAATCAAAAATACATATCACATTCTCGGTTTCTCGAACAGAAAATGTACGTGAGAAATGGCTTATTTATAAACAACCAATCACAGCAGCAGTGCGGGAAAAATCACTTACTTACTTAGATGAAAATATAATATTATGCAAATTGGATATAAAATCTTTGTTTTTCAGTTTGACGGGAACAAAGTGGTATTAAGTTCGTTGTGCTATGCATATACTTATCATAGCTTATCTTCTACTTAATACCTAAGAGACAAACCTGAGCATATAACTTTAAGCTAGTTTAATTTCGTCAGCAAATTCTAAAAGTTGCTCTCAAAATATTATGAATAATAAAATCTCAATTTTTGAGTAAGGAGTAACACAAGCTATTTCGCAATCAACTAAAACACTAACTTGGGAACTTATTAAAAAACGTCTATCACAAAAGTTTAAAAACGCTCCTTATTCATTAACTCTTGAACAACAAAACAGTTTCCAGACAGCATTACATTTTGCTGGAACTCTTTTATACTTAAAGTCAAAAAGTCAGAGGAGAGTAGAGGGCGATGGGATGTTTATTTTATATCTCAATTAATTAGCTCTCGCTCGTAGCGAGTTTAATCCCGTATTCATGACGCAGACTTAATAAGTGAGTTGATTCAAATTGCAAAACTGCTAACTCAACAGGCGACTGTGTCGGACGGTGTGCGACGCTGTGGCAGCCCCACTAACTCAACAGGCGACTGTGTCGGACGGCGTGCGACGCTGTGGCAGCCCCACTAACTCAACAGGCGACTGTGTCGGACGGCGTGCGACGCTGTGGCAGCCCCACTAACTCAACAGGCGACTGTGTCGGACGGCGTGCGACGCTGTGGCAGCCCCACTAACTCAACAGGCGACTGTGTCGGACGGTGTGCGACGCTGTGGCAGCCCCACTAACTCAACAGGCGACTGTGTCGGACGGCGTGCGACGCTGTGGCAGCCCCACTAACTCAACAGGCGACTGTGTCGGACGGCGTGCGACGCTGTGGCAGCCCCACTAACTCAACAGGCGACTGTGTCGGACGGCGTGCGACGCTGTGGCAGCCCCACTAACTCAACAGGCGACTGTGTCGGACGGTGTGCGACGCTGTGGCAGCCCCACTAACTCAACAGGCGACTGTGTCGGACGGCGTGCGACGCTGTGGCAGCCCCACTAACTCAACAGGCGACTGTGTCGGACGGTGTGCGACGCTGTGGCAGCCCCACTAACTCAACAGGCGACTGTGTCGGACGGCGTGCGACGCTGTGGCAGCCCCACTAACTCAACAGGCGACTGTGTCGGACGGCGTGCGACGCTGTGGCAGCCCCACTAACTCAACAGGCGACTGTGTCGGACGGCGTGCGACGCTGTGGCAGCCCCACTAACTCAACAGGCGACTGTGTCGGACGGCGTGCGACGCTGTGGCAGCCCCACTAACTCAACAGGCGACTGTGTCGGACGGTGTGCGACGCTGTGGCAGCCCCACTAACTCAACAGGCGACTGTGTCGGACGGCGTGCGACGCTGTGGCAGCCCCACTAACTCAACAGGCGACTGTGTCGGACGGTGTGCGACGCTGTGGCAGCCCCACTAACTCAACAGGCGACTGTGTCGGACGGTGTGCGACGCTGTGGCAACACTATCCGCCGGATTTTTTTACATATCAGGTTTTGAAATATCATGCGCTAGCGTTTAGTGAGTTTATGCAACTAGTACCATTATTTCTTGTGTGGCTAAGAACAAAAAAATCAAACAGCCATTAGTAGTGGCCCCGCCGTAATATCGCACACCACGACAAAGGATGTTGAAGGTAAAACAAACTAGTAGCAACGTCCTCTACTTTTTGCTCAACAAAGGCTCACAGAGCGGGCTTAATTTCCGAATTTGCGACATATTTGTATGTATGACAGTGTTTGTATTCTGTGTACAACGTATTTTGGTTTTGTGAATTCAATCCCTGTGTGGAGGTGCAAATGACTGCGTTGTCCTAAAATTCAGGTCATGTCAGAAACAGAGAAACTTGGTGCTTCTAGCGGCTCCAGTTATGATGTTTCTCTGACTACGTGTTTCCCATTTGGATGAAACTCATTTCATAAAGTTTCAAACCATTCTCAGAAAGAAATAGATTTGCTGAGACTGATTTCACAAAAATATCTATTGAAGAAAGCAACTTTGTGCAACTTAAGTAGGTTATCTAAGCGATTCCCAATTTTCTCAACTTTAAGAAATTGTTCTACCTGTTTCAAAAGCCACCAAAAATCTACATAAACACGTCTTAAATATTCACGATCGCCCCCAGAATACCCAAAAATGTTAAGAGCCCTAAGCAAAATTGTCTCTAACCTAATAGTGTCCACCTCCTTCGGAATCGCGGCGGTGCGTGACGACACCGAATTGTGCGCACCTTCCGTTAAATTTGCTCCGACAATAAGGCCCTCGGGAATCGGTCCTGCGAACACCGTATGATATTATCCCGGAGTGACCACGGGACCCCAATCTACCAAAACATTGGCGTAAGACACGAGAGGGTTGAGATCCTATACAACTTTTAGATAATCAACGGTTTGAACCCTTCCTTACGCATTAGTCTACAATTCAAGTTGAGACATGACGAAGGACAGGATTATCAGGAAGTCTTCAGAAACAATAGATGTATTATAAAAAACAGATCGGTTGCGACAATGATCTGAGCAATTATACAGAACCGGCATCAGTATTCATTTGTATAACAATCACCTCAACTGCGATTACTGACGGAGGTGATTAAGATCACTGCCGGACTACCGGACATAGACTACTAGTCACAGCACTAATTTATGGTATCGACATCCTAAATTGTCGTGTTTATAGTGTAGTCCTTTATTCTACGATGTATGTCTTCCGACATTCAATATGTAGATACGAATCTAGTTAAATTTAGTTGGTACACCTGGCGCCTGGTTTCTGCTTTATAGTCCTGCCAGACACCAAGTTAAATCAAATCTGTTAGTAGCAGCGGCTGCAGCTGATCTAAGTTATGGTGGTCAAGGAATTGGTAATTGGTCCGCTATCACTACATCACACTATGGCTAGGATATAAATACCTTCTGAGAAGACAGATAGTTGAGGTTATGTAAAATAAATATGGTTATGTTGAATAAATAGATCTAAAGACAGAATGACCTAGACGTATGACAGTGTGTCAGCCAAGTTTAGAAAGAAAAAAAGCGAACACTGAAGTGTCTATTTTTCACGAACCATTTCGAGCTACTTTTGTCATAAATAAATAAATAAATATCTTGGGACAACTCACACACGGCTATCTGATCCCAAGCTAAGCAGAGCTTGTGTTATGGTAACCAGACAACTGATATACATATTTATATAATTTATAAATACATACATATTATAGATAAATCACACCCAGACACAGAACTAACAATCATGCTCATCACACAAAGTTTGTCCTGGGTGGGAATCGAACTCACGACCTCCGGCTTAGCAGTCAGGGCCGCTAACCACTAGACCAACAGGCCCGTCATATTAGACCTACATGCTTGCAATTGTTTATGTCAAATAAGTTTTTTCTATTGAAAAATCTAAAAACCTACATGAATATTTCTCTTATACTCATGGAATTATGAAGAGCTCAAAAGTGATTGTTTTTACAGTTAAACCTTGCCATGTAGAAGTCCGAAATCAAAGACAGTACTTATCGATTGTTTTTCAAATAAATTGAAGAATGTTGTAAATTCCTACAGTTATGATAAAAGGAACTGCTACAACTAGATACTGCCTACTCCGCAGGTGTTTTTTTACCGAACTTGGCCTCTGTTTCACTCTTGTTTTTGTTAGGATTGGACTTTCTTCTGAAAAGGAAATTAAATAATGCCTCGGTCTATTATGTTTACTTTATGACTATAATATCATGAATTTATTAAAAAGATCAACATAACAGGACCAGATGTATAAAACGGGTGCAGTTACCCGAGCATTCTCTTGACATAATTCCATAGTTGCCCTTTAGAGCTTCAACGTGAATGGAGAAGCTGTTTTTATAAAACCACCTCATTAACCAGGCGTTTTTGCAGGATCCGAAGTGAATGAAATATTCAGTGCAGAATTAAAACTTTTTGGATTGAGCCATCAAATAACCCGTACTGCAGGTGTCGTTCGCAAAAAGTAAATTCCATACAGGACGTGGTACGCCGTACGGACAAACGAATTGTTTTCGTTTTGCTTCCTGTCCGTCGGCAAAGGTGAATTGTTTTTTGTATTGTCGGACAAATTCATGGGGAGGATTCGAATTCGATACGACTTGGTGTAGTTTGATGAAAGTAACATTTTGCTGTCCATTTGCTCATAGACGATCCTATGGAAGATCTTATGATTGGCTGAATGTGTCAATAGTTTTGACTTACAGGGCTGGAAATTAAACCACCTAAACTCGCTGTTAGTTTAGCATCCCAATTTATCCTGACCATGGAGGGGTCACCTGCCCATAAGAGATGCAAACAATCGCACAGGACCGCCTTTGACTTGGACCACGTAGCAGTTTTCTGATTAGCATCAGACGCTGCCCTTTGGCTTACCTTTTGACGTTCGATCATATTGACCGTTTGTGCGTACCTTTTTCGACATCTATTGCAAATAGACATATCAGTTATATTGAATTTTATATTAACTTTTCGAAATGAAGAATTTTGTAGTTTATTTACATTATGTGGAATGACATTGAGAAGCAGTTAGTATTTTAGACTTTGTTCTTTTCATGCAATATAGAATTATTTCGAAGTACACATTATATGTTTACCACGAAATTGGTATAATCAAAATATTTGTAGTCTATACCTACGAGCATAATCAACAGATGTCAATGTATGTGTTTCAACCAGCAATAGTCTAAAGTGCATAACATTTTATTCTTTATTTAAAATGAAGCATTTCCTTGTTCTAGATATCACTTTCAGAATTCTACGTCTAACATTCACAATAGTTGAAATTACTTTCGCGTCATAAAACACCTCGCAAGAACAACTTTAACATAGCGTACAAAATTAAGTACTCAAAAGTTAAAAGTGCAAAAAGAAATAAAAATGAACAATTTCACAAAAAACTGACTTTCCTTACCAGACCTGCATCAAAAATGCGGTCAGCGCTCTCGGGCGAGGCCCGGTGACACAGACTATGCAAATATTCCACGCTGTACGACGGGACGACTTCTTTCGCCTTATGCATAACAATTTTGGCTAATTCCCTACACCAGCCTTAATCGCAGTCGGACAACCTGATATTTTTGCTTCGCTGCATTTATCACGATGTTAAAAGAACATAAGTTTGGGGGCCAATTCTTAGACAAAATGTTAAATTGGTATTTTTGGTCACAAGCGCCACTGAACTGATTGTGGGGTCCAGAAAATACGAATCCAGGTCACGCAAAATGTTATTAGGTTTTTTGCACGGAGTTTGAATGTTGATATATCCTCGTACCTCGAAAAGCACATAAAGCGATTGGTCCTGCTCCTGATCCTTCCCAGGTCACGTCGAAATGCCGTCCCATCGGAGTTTGAGAGTGAGGGAAGAGCAAAAGCACCAGTGTTTGCGCTCATACTTATCAACTACAATACCTACTGTGTGCTAATAATAACTAGCGTTTCTTCATAAGAATTTTGAAGTAAAAACTCGGAGTCAGGATTAGTAATTACAATATACTAGCCACCAAATATAAAAAGTGGCGAAATGTAGGCGTAACATACACCTCTGCATTACCCTTCGACAAAATAGGCATGATAATATGCTAATTGTACCCTTCTACTAAAACATATACTGATACATTACAGTGTATCATTGCGGTTGTTCTGTCGTACATATTCTAGTAGCTACATGAAAACTTAAGGAACTAGAGAGAAACATCTTGTTCAATGCCAATACTAATACATTTGTAATGAGTTTAAGCGCGGGAGGAACCATTTCATTAGCTACCCTAATAAAGCCGGCTGTAAGATTATCTACTATTTATTGTGCATTACTTAGACTTTAACTACGACTTAAAGTTACGATAGTTTGGAATTTAACGATTCTCAGAACTATTGTTGCTTTTATTTTTAGTTCACAAACCTTGTGAAGTAAATTAAACGATCAACAGACATGGGACAGACTTATCAGTCATGTAGACATTGCTTATTTCAAGCGTGTTTAGGATTATAAAGCAAAGCTCTCTCATGATCAATTTCCATAGAACAACAAACAACCCTTCCATGTTTACATTTTCACACGATCCTGTCAGCGTCACAACTCAGAGGGGATTTTTTGATCCTCCTGTACATCCGCAACATCTGGCATCTTTATCATCCTTCGTATTCGTACTTGTACCATTTCATCAGCCTACAATTAGACCGTCCCGCGCAAAATCAGGGTTGCCACCTGCCGCGGATATCCAAAAACTAAATTAAAAGGGCCACGGCTGGCTCCCGGTTCGGGCGTGCATTATTCATGACATCGACACGCACGCCCGCGTATGAATTGAAACGAACCGGCGCGACGTTCGCCTTTTATAGCCCCAATGTAAATACGCTCCTCGAGCGATCCGTTTCGGATGGATTTGATTTTTCAATGATAAATTTTAAAATGACATTATATTTCATAGGGAGCGCTTGTGATTTTTCTCGGTTGAGATTTTAGTTTGCGCAAATATTTTGAAATAAAAACTGCGATGTTAACTTTGTTTAACTTTACAAAGTCTATGTTGTAGTGAAATTTTAAACCAAACGAATGATAATAAAATGCAACGCTTTTCGTTCTCCAAATAAACAGCCTAAATACTTGAGCTTTAAAAACGGCATGGTCGAATTTACAGTTCAGTTAGATGTAACTTCTCTACACTCGAAAAAGTCGCCTCTAAAATGCTGGCGTTATATTTTTACTTTTTATTTTTATTCGCTAACTAAACAAATGCCAAGCGGCACGGGCCCGCTGGCCGGGGAGCGCGTCAAAAGAGTGCTACTATAACCATGCTCATAATATAGGTACAAGAATAATATTTCTAAATTAGACGCTGACTCTATTTTCGGGTAATTTTCAACGTCTGCGGTCTGTCTTTCAAAATGCAAGGATTAGCTTAGTTTAGGGAACATTTTGAAATAAAAATGTTGAAGCCATGCACCACAAAATTGTGAATGTTAAATTTTAATTATAATTAACTCATTTCAAATATCGTCAGTTTCTACGAACAACATCCGAGTAAAAACGTTTCTGAAAAATTTCCGTTAAAAAATAACTTGCTTTGAAAAATGCATCTCTTCTGATATAAGTATTATAGTGCACTATTAAATGATTTGCTTATTATGTATCAAACCTTATGGGGCTAAGTTTAATATTCATAGAAAGAATTAACCATAACACATGATTAGTAAATTAAAATTGAATTATTTTTGTAAGTAACAACCACAATATTATATAATTATATTATAATATTCATTCTTATACTGACCAGAAAATAAATTTGCTGATCCAAAATCAAAAATAATTCCTATTTCCTTAAAAAATACATCGAAAATAATTGCTTCATAATATTATCACCTATGTATTATTCGTCAACAAAAGCTTTCCCGCGCTGCGGCCATGTTAAAAAATTCAATTAAAAACCTCATTTGTGTTTTTCATCAAGTTAAAAACTCTAGTCGTGTCTGTTCGAGGCCGAAATATTAACACACGGTGTGAGGAGGAAGAGGGAAGCGAGAATAGAGGAATATTGATTAAGAAATTATAGAGGTAGGTTCACATAATTTTCCACAAACATAATTGGATTTTTCGTCGTCCTTTTGCCGCCATGCTGCATCGAAATGTTCCCTAATTGGCACAAGCAAATTGGCATCCGTAAAAGCGGTTATTAAATATTTCACATTATTATCGTGCTTACAAATAAATAAAGTCAACGAAATATTCGGGCTCACAATAAATAAATAAAATATATATATATATGCATATATGTTGTGGACTGCCTCGTTGGTCTAGTGGTCGCAAGCGCGACTGCTGTGCATGAGGTCTTGGGTTCGATTCCCAGGTCGGGCAAAGTGATATTGGGTTTTTCCATAAAGAATTTCTCAGTGGCAGCCTCGGAATCTGGATTTGTGCCCGGTTGATGGCAATAGGCTCGCCCCCTGTTACATGGGACTAAAAACATAACTGGCGAAATGTGGGTGTGCTAATAGGTACACCTCTGCCTAACCCTTCGGGGATTACAGGCGTGATGTTATGTTATGCTATGTTATAATGTTGGCAATATTTAGGCATTAAGTCCGCGGTTTTAGTATATTTGCATTAAGTTTAAATAAATAAATAAATGTTATGTATTAGTTTGATAAACGTTAATTCTATTAAGACGACAAAGAATAGGTTTATAGTAATAACGTAGGTGCAACTGTACTAATTGTAAACTAACTAACAGCCGTTCCACAAATAATTAACAAAATACAGTAAAACAAGCACACGCGTCTAAAAGCTCGTCTGCAAACAAACGAAATCCTCCTGTAACTCGCGCCGAACAGAACGAAGCAAAACTCTACTCTTTGACTTGGAAACAAATAGTTAATTACCTAGAGAGCTCGTTAGGCATGGATTGTGCCAAAGTTGCCTCTACTTTTTACAGTGCACCCACCAAGCCTTAAGTTCGCGGGGTTTTAAACGAACCAAGAAACGGCTACGTTCTACTTACGACGTTTTTTTAGACTTCCGCTGTAGTGAATGGAATGCTTGAGAAATGAAGGTGACTCGCTCTAAATGGAGTCTTGTTTCGTTTTCATATTGGGCTGGTTAAAAAGGGATTTTACTTTTGGAATGTAAATTAGGTGCTATTTTTACTTACCAAACTTTTGTAAATCTTTTTTATTTCTACAACACAGTATGTTTACGATTAAGCAAGAAAACAATGTTATATATTATTCGTTTGGAAAACTTTACATAATACTGAGAGAAAACATTTACCGAAATATAGTAACAGAGAAGAATTAATGTGAAGTGAAGATCTTCTTATTCAAGAAGTCAAAGAATTGGCTCTTAATTACAGAAGAGTAAGAGAGCCGGAAGGTGCTGCAACTACAAGGAAATATCACTAAAAACCAAGATATCATTTGACTCTGAAATTCTATATTCCAACAAAAAGTGAGCCATTGAATATAACTAGAAAATACTTCGGAATCCATGCAAAACCGTGAAATGATCTCGTTGAATACAATTAGCATTAAAAACGTTTAGAGACCGCCTCGTAAAATTAAAAGTGCAAAAAAATGAGCGCAGAAACAGAGATCCTTTGTGGTAATTCAAAAAGGAATTGTTTCTAACATATTATTTGAACGCGAACATCCCAAATTATACAGTGCTGCTTCACAAAGAGAACACCTCCAATGCAGCCGGTACTCCTGAACCGAAAGGGTGTAAGTTCATGTTTTAAATCGCATTAGATGAAACAAAGGGACCCTCGGGCCGAGCATATGTTATAGTGCTTTTATTACGCCGCATATGGGCTAAATGTGTGCCATATTGGTTTATTTATCTTCCTATGACTGTGTGCTGTGTGATATTTAGGAACTTTTCTTATAAATTATGTGCTTTATCGTTATATGTAGATTTCGCAGATATTTTAGGAAACTTAGGATTTTCGTGATAAAAGAATGAACTAGGCAATAATATATAGAAGCTGGTCTAGGAGCTAAGAGTAACCATACATATGTCGTAGGTATATAATAAGAGTTTTAATATAATGCAATAATAACTTTGTAGACCCATTCTAAATCGCTGTGAGAAAATAATAAAAACTAATGAGGACAACTAATTGACTATTCTAACTACAACTTTTGCCTTCATTGAACCCATACAGTATTTTTCCCTCAGAGTAGCACAATAAGTTTATATTTGTAATCTCGTATCAGAACATCCAGAAAGCTGTTTAAAGCGTCGTAGGTAGGCTAATATATGCTACGTAAGATTCACTATATATTATTCATAGAGACGCACGCACGCTTGCTTCGTCTGAACACATTCGACGATTCGCCTTTATTGCCAGACCCAAATGTGTTTATATACGCTGTGTCTCGGCGAAACTCTTTTATGGTCTGTTTATGGGATTTAGGATTTTGATCTGGTTATTTTAAATCTAGTCTTCCTTTACTTTTTAGTGATTGTGTGTAGCGGTTTTTATTTACATTACATTTTATGATGCAGATATTGATGATTAGACAACATTCGATACGATTTTTATTAAATATTTAGATAATAATAATTAGACCACTAGAAGGAAATTTAATATTGAATCTAGTTGCAGATTGCAAAACGTATATTTTCAAATATGATATATTTTCATTTTTAAATATGATTTTGTTACAACAACTTGTATACCGTCTAACGGGGTAAATCGGAACGAAACTTAAAAAAAATCTAACGTTGAATTAATACTAATAATTATTATTACTACTACTATCTCTACTGCTCTCTACTTTTTTTACTTTGTTAATAGTATGTAGGTAACAGTTTATTTTATTGGTAAATAGATATCCGCACGTAAATAAATATTTATTTATTCGCAGTAGGATGTCCTTCATTAATTTGACAATTTACGAGATTCTTGTTTTCTCGACAGAACAATTTACAATAATCTAGATATCCAGTCACAGAAAAAATATTGTATAAAAGTTTCATAACAACGACACAAGTTTGAGTTTTTCATGAATACTTAAATACGCCAGCGGCTGATAAAAAAAAACACAAAAATAAAAGGCAATAGAATCTGGATAGTAGCGATAGATGGAAATAGAATCAATCAATCGTCTTCGAATGCTTTCAAAAGAATAAATAGTGTACAATGAAAAACAGTGATTGCCCACTTAAAATTCATCAGCGAAGTTCGATGCTAGAAACATTTTCTGGGGCAAATAATAACAAAAAGGCTTGGCCTGGATTTTAATGCTGGGGATGTGCAGGAATAAATTCACGAAGATTTTTCAGTGGACGCGGCGGGACTGCGTAATTTGTACGCTGCGTAGTAGCGGGGTTCCGCATGTTGTTGAGGCTTGTGACGGCCATCATTAAATCTATACTAATATACAGATAAAGCTGAAGAGTTTTTTTTTGTTTGTGTGTTTATTTAAACGCGCTTTTCTCTGGAAATACCAGTCGGATCAGAAAAAATATGTTTTTTATGTGTATAACATCAATACTATAATAGTATTCACATACTCTAGGATGGTTTATTATAGGCAATATAACATCACACTTCGACCCACGGGAGCGAAGCAGTAACCAAAAACATAACACGGGTGAGAAAACCACTAGTTGAAAATATTACAAAATTCTATCAAATAGTTTGGTTTATTTTTGCAACTGTCACATAATACGTTTCAAAAGAGAGTTACTGCTCTGCTTCTGTTGGCAGTAGCGTGATGTTATATAAAATATCCTATACTATTCCTCATGGATCAGGCTATGATATACAAAAAGATTTTTCCCAATCCAACTAGTATTTCCAGAGATTAGCGCGTCTATACAAACAAACAAACAAAACTCTAGCTTTATTATATTAGTTTAAGATATTGTTTAATAAAGAGCTGTCGAAAGGTTAAGATTGTTGAGCCGTTTTTACTGAACAAATATTGACACAAACTCAATTTATTATCATCCAAATGTCACTAAGTTAGTTTGAATAGTTATTTGTCTCACAATTGAAGCTATTTATATCTAAAGCCTTTCGTTCATGTTAATAAATAATAATAATAGCAGCCTATTATTGTCCCACTGCAGCGCAAAGGCCTCTTCACTTATACAGCAGGCACGAGCATTGATTTCTACGCTTGCCCGAGGCGGATTGGCCATTTGAGACTTATAATTCAATATTATAAGTCCTCACGATATTTTTCTTCACCAATGTCAGTAATGTCCACGATAACATTGGAAAGTACATAATGAATTGTAAAGGCCACACTGGTACTTGCCCGGTTTCGAACCACGAGAAGTAGGTGTTTTAACCACTAGGACATCACATTTTTGGTTCATGTTTGTTTGGTTTTCATAATAATATTTTTATGCAAATAACAACTTTAAATGGAGAGAAGTCATTGTCGGTACCATTTCGTACATTATATAATTTACCACCTTCTGCACGCGACTTCGCCTTATGTTACGGCTTTGGTAACTACTCCTCTCCTGTGGGTAGTAGCGTGATGTTATACATGTATATGTATCTATCATAATATTTTTTTTCCAATCGGAATGGTAGTTCCAGAGATAAGCGTGTTATAATAAACAAACAATAAAACTCTTCAGCTTTATTACCTACAACAAAAATATTTTTATCCATTCTGACTAGCAGCTCCAAAGATTAGCGCGTTTAAACAAACAAACATAAAAACTCTTCAGCTTATATTAGTTATACGGAACCTTTTCACCGGCCACCGTTTCACTCGTCCCCGAACTATGGAGCGTTCGTCACTCGCGGGTGGGACCGTCAAATCCTGCTATAAATATACTCACGAGCTCATTTAAATCCAGCACTCTTATTATCTTGTAAAGTAGGCAGGAACTATCATTAATGATGAGTACTTATTTAGTATAGTTTTTAAAGTAAATGTTTAAAAATTTTAACGTGCAATTTGGATAAAGAATTTTACATGATATGCAGACAGCAAGAAATCAATTATCTATATACATAACTATTTATTAAACAGTCTGATTGCAATAACAGTTTTTTACTAAACGCGTAATTATGAACCAAAAACACATTTTTTTTCGGCTGGACATCAACCAATTTTGACAAGACTTTCCCAAGCAGATAACTGATATTATAAGGGGTAACTTAGGCATTTTTTTTACTTAATTTTAGATAAAGAATAGGGGGTTCCGCGAAAAAATATACCCCGTAATAGCCAACATCTAGTTTGACAATAATTGCTATGGTGGATCACCTTCTAGGTACCCATAAATCACTGGATAACGTAACACGTAACTTGATATACTTACCTAGAGAACTAAACTAACAGAGTCCAAACGGTTTATCCAGAGAGAGCAAACAAATAGTTGAGTGTAGCAGTAACTGCACACATGTTTTACTTTCCGTGTACGACCGGTCTCGCGCCACAAGAGCTAGCAGCCAGGCACCAGCTGTCCAATAACAGCAATATAAATCCCAACTACTTCACTTAAATTGTCCGTTAAAATCAAGCTGGAACAACAATTGTTCACACCACTACAATAAAAGTTAAATAAAGGCCTGGCCGGGCCACTTGCCTCCGGAAATCCATTCGTTGAGGCCGCAGGCTCTAATTTCCTGTTCACGGCTGGGCCGCATAGAAAACGTGATTCTTTGCGAGGTACCCTCTACACTGTACAGTCGTACAGCCGTACTAGGTAATGGTGTTGGAATTATGCAGTGTCGTGTTAGTATGCTTTACAATATAAAACTCAATTATTTAAGAAGAAATTGTGTTTGTTTACATTTTTACCATTAACTGTGGTAACACCTTGGTGCTACATCAAGTTTACAATTTTGTTTCAAAGCCGAGTGTGTTTAGAATTCAGTGTTCATAATAATTTTTTTATACAATCTTTCAAGGAGCATTTAATTTTGTTGAATATACTTATGGTCTACGAGTGCTACGCTGCGTAGCAATTAGCTACGTCGTAGCCGTAGCACAGTAAAGTTATTTTTCCTTGTTGAATTTATTCAAATAATATAAAAATATTATTGCCTTGCATTATTAATGCTTACTGACTGACTTCTTCATAATAATGAAGAAGCCAGTAAGTAAAACGTTAAATCATATTTTTTTAATCCTGTACACCGTATTTTAAAGCTCTCTCTATAAAATTGGAATTTACATATTAAATCTGGGCGTTATCTTATCAACGAAAAAGAAGATAGAAAAATATATATTTAACAAAGTAACAAAAACCTCCCGTAGGCTTTTCACGAACCGGAAATTAGTATCTTCAGGCGTTTCTCATGAAAAGCCCGGAGCGGTCCCGGAAGTGAGGAATTTCCCGCGGCCCGAGTGGCCAATGGTAATGTGCCGAATTAAAAGGTGCCATATTAGCGAATGTTCTACTACCTGCACTTACTATGAATAATATCTTTATTTTGGGTTCAGTTTGGTCGATAGGGAAAATTACTTCAGTTTTTAAAGGATTGTGGATAAGTTTCTTAATCATATTTTAACTAAATATTTAGCCCTCCACTTACAATGAACAATTAGGTATTTATTAATTTTTGACTTTGATTACTAGCTTCTGGCCGCGGCTTCGCCCGCGTAAAAAGTAACTTTCCCGCGTACAGATGTGTTAATTCAGGAAACGGACTACTTACGTGCTAATTTCTTTTTTGTATATTTACTTATCTTCTGACATCAAAAACAAACATTATTTTGGTACATAATCCTTTTGACAATACGGCACAATCGTCTCAGTGCGCGCGACTGTACCAAACTAAAACAAAGGAAGGCGGTAGTTCTTAAGGAATTCTTCACAATGGCGTGTCTCGGGTCAAGTAATTAATTATTACAGGACTGAATAATTTGAAACCGGGCCGCGGAGTTAAGAACTCTATTGAAGTAAACGGTGAGAAATAAAGAAAATTCCTTTATTTGAAACCTATGAGGAATGTATTATGTAGTACTGAATAATCTCACGACAGCTATCTCCGGATGTAGAAGTAAATACTACATTTTGTTAATAAAAAATATTTATTTATTTATTATTAGGCTTTTCAACAGTGAGTACACGGTTACTATATAATTTGTACATTGCAAAGTTAAATCTAAGTGCCTCATCACTTACAGAAAAGCACAGTATGCACTACATTATGCGCAGATAAATTATACAATTAAGATATTAAAACCATTAAAACCAGTAGTACCCAAACAAATATACAAAATATGAGGACTAAAGAAAATAATTATTGATTGTTGAGTAAAATTACATTAAATTAAATAATCATTTCATAGGTTTTCATATTATGTTTACATACATTGTGATTATGGAATCTTATGCCACTAAACGAGCACAAACGCAGTTGTCCTAATTATGCATGTTTCTTTCATTCAATAATTGCACAATGATTGAATTGCCAGTTCTTGTATTAATTCAATCTTTCAAAAGACACTGGATTCTGCAACACAGGGTATCATCGTATGGAATTCAGTGTAACATATTTTAATCCGTGTAACTTAGTATTACGAAATGAACATTTTATTATTATTTAAAAATAAAACCTTGATAATACCGTTCCTTACCAAGGGGTCGAACTTTTCACATTGTCACAGCTGTAAATATAACTTCTTAAAACAACGTTTGCGATAATTTCGTAAAACAGAAGCTTTACCTTTTCCTGTTATCCTAAAAATCTAGTTTATATTTATATTATAATTCTCGTAACTTCTACAAAAATCCATGCATTCATCTCAGCCACTAAATCCCAAGAATCTCAACTCCAACGCACAGGAGGGCCATTGATCAATACAAGCCATTTCACCAGCGTTTGCAAGCCAAGCACATACCCGGACAATTTAGAGAGCTACAACACTACACTACACGGTCGTACTACATAAATCACTCTTATTTTTGTCGGTTAATACTCTTAGAACTTGCATGAATAGTGCTAAGTCGTAAATAGATTTATGTTTGTACTACATTCTTAAGTGGAATTTGTGAGAAATACTTGGTCTTTTTATCCGTAAAAACATTAAAGATTGATTTGTACGTATTTATAGTGTACTTTAGTGCATTCATGTAGTTTACCAGTGTTCTGAATGTACTTTACAGTGTATTTAGAACCAGACGCATGGTACAAAAATATATAATGATTTCGGACAAAACAGGCTTAGCAACTTTTGCAATATTGAAGACAACTGAAACCAGTTTCAGGCATTTATCAAACGACGGAGACAAGGTCCCACTTAGGGATATTGTGAATTCCTTCAGTTCCAATATTCATTGTGACTACAATACGTCTTTGGAAGTTCATCCTGTTTCTTTGTTATAAGAGATTTTTGTTTTAAAGTCTTTGAAAATCTCGCTTAAAGAGTATAATTAATTCGAACTATGGTAGTTTGAAGCTATTGTTTAAGCTGGGATGTTTTGGCTCCGCTTTCTAGAATCTTTTTCATATTAATTCCACAGAAACTGAAATTAACGAGCAACCTATTTGTAATACAGAAATGGTACGTAAACCGCCTAACAAACACGAATGCTTGTAGTTTCGACGCATTCGGTCTATATCTATGGCTGTGTTTGAGATAAGCTTTTTTTTGTTAGGCCTTATTAAGTGAAAAACAGTTCCAATCGCC
This sequence comes from Hoplodrina ambigua, assembly GCA_949774945.1. NCBI lineage: Eukaryota > Metazoa > Arthropoda > Insecta > Lepidoptera > Noctuidae > Hoplodrina > Hoplodrina ambigua. The sequence goes on from OX458979.1 coordinate 405,548, forward strand.
TTGATCTCCTAATAAGAATATGTAATGACGTATGTTATATAAATTTAGATGGTAGGTATAGTTATGGATTTCAATATTTGTGTCGTAAGCCGCCAACAACAGTGCAGCACCTTACTATAACTAAAACTCAGATTAACACGACAAATAAATCTAACTTATAGCATCAGAATGTAAATGTAAGTCGTAGCCACATCCAGTGGTCTTTTGTCTCTCATTACGACTAGGCGACTCTGTAATTGCTAACTATAAATCTTTGACGAACTTCCCGCGATGACAGTTTGGTGGAATAAGATTATAATTTTGATAGAGGTATACAGATATTTATTACAATGTTGATAAAACATAATTTAATAAAATAAGATTTTTTTTTCTCTATTCATTTATGGATAAAGTATATTTATCAGTACATTAACCCATCCTACCTCTTTATATTATAGCATTTATCAACCAGAAAAGCATAAACCCGCATAAAATACAGTCACAAAAAAAGCAATATTAAAATCATAAAACAAAAGTTTTATTCGACAATACCGCGGAACCCAGGACCGAGCGAGCAGCGCGGCGCGTCCAACGTTTTTATTTATTTCCAATCGCGAAGTAATCTTGCAATCTGCAGCTGCGCTATAATATTGTAGAAGAACACGCCATTAAAATAAAGTTACGATAGTTGAGTGTACCAATAATAGCGGGCGTGTATAGGTACGTTTTTTGATGCCGCAGATAAAAAGCAAAGGTTTTGTTTTATTTGGGCTTTTGTATTCAGTTTTAATTGTTTGTGTGTGTATGAACCTTTGGCATAATATAAAAGAAAATGTTTTTATTTTGATTTACATTTCCAATCCCGGAATTTATTTTAATATCGTTGTACCCTGTTATTAAACATTGAATGACGTTATCAGAAGTAACTATCAATGTACAGAAAAACTATCCAATTTAACTATCGAGAACAATATTATTTTAAACATTAAATCGAACGAACTAAACTGATTACAAGTACAATAAATTTAAGCGGCGCCTCAAATAATAATAATTTGAATATGGAAAATAACATAGTTAGAATTAACTCATAGAAAGATAGATCAAATCACAAGATCAATAGTTTGACCTTAGTCCTTATGATCTTTTGACTTTAAAAGGTAACAAGTGGGAATCTACCTCTACAGCAAAATGTCTTCGTGCAAACAATATAAGTAAGTATACGATCCCCGTCAGACTATCGCCTTGGGAATCTCGTTTAAAGGCAAAACACGTGTCGAATTACATTTTAATTAATTTGCATTTGTTCGCAGAAGATTGCAAATTACTACGATCTCTTGCGTAATGGTCAGGTTCCAGGAAAACATTGAATAGAAAATGTTCCTGCTAAACTATTGAGATGGAGGTTTCATTAAATTGGTTGGTAAGTACTCATCGAGGACGATTGTGGTTATTGACGTATTTAGACTTCCGAAATAGGTTATTCTTGTCCAAGTCAATATCCATTACGCGATGTTTTTGGGTTTCACTAAGTTTGATGACTAAGTAACTAACTGGACCGGTTCATGGTAGTACGTAAACTTAATAAGTCACTATAATTATAGTGTACGTTTTCTCAACCACAGTGATGGTCTGATAAAGATGATAAACTGGTCTTTCTGCCCTAATAATGTTATTGGTCCTTTTTTACATACTGACTTATGTAATATCATCCGGCCTAACAAAGTTTATTTCGTTACTAAAACACAAACATAGTCAGTTTTATCCTAACACCACGCAGCATTAACTTCTCGCTTGTATCGATCGCTACAGAGCCGTTACACCGTCACAGTTACCTGAACACTGAAATTTTCAGCCCCGACTCCTAAAAATGAACTAGGATTATATAAATAGGACCTTTATTTTTAGTAACAGTTTACTTTTCAATGGAGAATTAATTCAATCCTTATTCTAGGAATACGTAGTGTCAGAAAGAAAACTAATAGGTATTACGTATTCCTGAAAATTGTTACACAACAGCTACCTTTAAACACTTGTAATCAAACAAAAATAATATTTAGGTAAACAATGGATACCATGATGATGTAATTTTTGGTAAAGATAGCAGAGATTTAGTGTTAACCACTCATTAGTAATAAGCTTGTTAGTTATTAGTTTTAGCCAATAACTAATGACTGCTTAAAGCAAGTCTTGAACTTTGTTTTTTTTTTTTCCTAGTCTTCGTTGCTCAATATATATGTTTTCTATCTCTTTCAGGTGTCTATCATCTAGAAACATTAGGCTTTGTATCTATCGATCGTAACACGGTCACTGCTACCTGCACAGTGAAATTTCGACAAACAGTGTTCCGCAAATTTCTACGGGAGCGCCTCCCTACCGCAGCCGCTTCTAGCATTTGCATCTCATTGGAATGCAACCGCTGGATGTAACGGATGCGATGCAGCGCGGCTCGGATGCGGTAATACTGTTATGTTTTGTTAGGAGTTTCTGGTTGAATTTTGCACGGTTATTATAGCGTCATCAGCGGTTTGGACTGTTCCCAAGAATAGTGACAAGCTTTGAACTAACTGCTTAGTTACTGAAATGTATGTGCAAAATTCGAGTCAAGAAAAATATTTAAAAAAACCTGCCTTCAAGACATTTGGGTTCATCACCACGCTATAGAGTGCCTACAGACTACCGATAGTACAGTTACTATTTCTTGTTTTTTAGAAATAACATCCGAAACACTACACTACTATTTAAAACGTTTGAAGGTAAAACCTTCTAAAAAAACTCGTACTAATGAGCATGTGCAAATTAGAGCACAGAAAACGACTCACAATCTTAAACTAAGTACCGCATCCACCGAAACGGAAGCTCGTTAATGCCATTATACGTCGGGGTCGAGATTTTGCAAGCAATTTCCGCCTTAGCGACGAATGCAAATACGAATGAAATGTGTTATTTATCGCGTGAATTACAACTCTTGGTGTTAACTACTGGTACTGGTGTGCTAGTGCTGGATGCCCTCTCAGGACATTTGCATAGCCCCGAATTATAGATTCGACATTGCTCCGTAATGTTACGATAATGGTGGTGCTCTTGGCAGTGTTCGAAATATCGTCTGCGATTTTATTAATTCGTAAATTCGAATATTATTTCTTTGGTAGTATAATTCGTATTCTCTACATTACTTTTTTATTTTTAAGTGTACTACCAAGCTCGAGTTAATTTTATTTCGTAATTTTACATTCATATTATAATGATTATGCTTGCTACTACACTGTCGTTTAGAAAACTGATATATCATTTGGTACCGTCCAGTATTTATGGTATCAAATTGTTGACGCTTTCGCAGGACATTTGCATACATATTATATTATGATGATTCCGACACTGTTACATTATGTTACGATAATGATCCTTTGATACTATTTGGATTATGTTTAGGGGATTTAATTGATTCGCTCTTTATTTTTGTTTGCTTTTATCTTTCGTCTTAGTTTAAGCCCTTTTTCCGACAATTGAGCAGTGTCCCGGGTAGCCCCTGGAGAAAGACGGTGTCTTTTATTACTCCGTAAAATTCCATTTAGTCTGTTACAGATTTAAAAAAAAACGATTACGTACATTTTTGAAAAGAGGCCTTCGGAATTATTTTTTGGTCCTTAAGCCAAAAAATATTTAGGTTTTCTTATAAAACGGGTTATTAATTGTCTATTTTCATTCCGATTATCCGTCTATTATTCTTCCTTAAAAACAAAAAAAAAAGAGATTCACAGTAATCCCCTTACATTAATCTGTAAGCCTTCATCAAAATAAGGCATTTGTTGACGTAAGACGATTTAAGGCCCAGTTTAAACCCTGAGCAACCGTCTTAAACTGTGTCCGAGAGTCCCCCAAGGGACGGACGTTTGACCTAATTAAGCCAAGTGGCGTGGAAAATTACAGTCTGATGGGGCCTGTTCGACCGTAATTGCTGAAGGGTAGCGATTGACGTCCGCGGCGGGGGTTAAGGTGTTCGGCTGTCTCGGAAAATCTTCGAAGGTAATCTTTTTAGGGTTACAAGTTATTTAGTTTGGATAGTTGATGTAGTTTCGTGTTTGGGCATGTTTTGATGTCGAAAGTTGTTTACCGATGACACGTGTCAGTTACAAAAAAAAGTAAATGAAATGGCATGCAAAGAAGTCAGGAGATCCGGTCACTTTGCAAACATTTCAGAAGGCTATCAATATGCCTAGCCTTTTACGAACTATGGAGTCGCTTCCAGCCAGACTAGAGGCAGCTATATACCAGTGTTTCACATGAAGCAACTGCTTACCTGACCCCTAAATTCCGGTTACTGGGTAACACGGCACCTCGATTTCAGAAAGCAACATTAGTCCAGGTTCTCTTCTTCGTAAATTACAAAGAGTAAATTAGATTACAGTAGGTAATCTAATTTACTCTTTGTAATTTACAATTACACTTCGCTACTTACTTACTAAAAAAACGTCACGAAGTAAAACTAAGAATAAAACGCAACATATCTTTATTTAGTTCATTAGCTCCGTCAGTGGAACTAGTGCAGGAGACAGCTTGATTCAGTCGTTTAATTAAAAGCGAGTAATTACTTGTAATGCCGAGCTCCTACACTACGCTATAGTAAGTTTAGGAGTCGTGCTGGGTGATATTAGTGACGTATGGACACTCGTCTTTACTGTTAAATTATGGCTTGGTCTTATGCTCCTACCACGTGTGAAACATGTTCAAGTGTTGGACAGATAAATTATAAAAGAAATGCATAATATCTTCAACATTTCCACTGTATGTACAGCCACAACGTGAAGCGGATATTACGAAAGCTAAAAGAGTTGACTTTGTCTTTGAAATCACCTAAAGTTCGCCCTATTCCCCAAAACCCAGCAATATTAATTCCAATGGTGAAAGTCAAATAAAACTGAGCAGTAAAACACAATTATAACTAGAAGCGCGTACGGATAATACCGCGGTCCCCAATAACGGCGCGAAACAGAAGGGCCCCAACATTATCGTATAATTATCGAAAACCTATAGTAATATCCGACGCAATAACCTAAAAATCAATCAGACGTCGCCTCCCCGGAGCCACGGCCTACGGGAAAAAATTGGAAATCAATCTATTTCTATAACCAGGCGTCTCCCAAGTATCCATTATCATAATGTGATGGGGACCCAATACTATAATCAGATATCTGAAACCTTCAGTGTTATGTATTATATATGTATATTTTTATGAGTCCGGAATATGGGACGCGTTCCGTTTCGCAAATGCTGCGTATTTTCCGAATTATTGTACGACGCCTGATCGCTTTATGAATTTGATTGTGTTGTTGGGGTAAGAAAAATAGATTAGATTTTGTGTATGAGGTGAGTGTTTTGGCAGAACTCTTAACAAAATACACGCTATTATTAGTTCAAAATTTAAATATAAATAAATAAAGGCCAACTGCCATTAGATGTTTTTAGAGATATTAAAAGTAATTTCGAAATCATTAATTACCAATAACAACACATAGTGAAGTTATTAGATACTCACAGTAATTTAACTATAATTAATACAATCTCGATACGAATTGAATCGAATTGGAATCGTAATCAATAAACAGAGAATGTAATTACATGATGTAATTTAGTTTGAATTACATCAATAGTATTATTATGCGGTGATATTATTAATGTCTGGTGCCTTTGAGGAGGTTATGTAATCATATCAATTACAGGTACGTAAACATTCAATTAAAATGATAAATAACTTTATGTAACTTTATTTCTAATGTCTTGTAATTGAACCGTGTGTTTTTAAGGGTTATTTTTCTCGGTAACAAGCTTTTGTATCCAAAGATCTGAAAACTACTTCTGTTCAGGCATCCCAACTTCGAAGATTTCAGCGTCCCTTCACGGATACCTTTCCCAATGTTTGTAGGTACAACTATCTACACGTCACAAAGGGTCTTTAATCAAGTTGATCCCGTCCGAGTTGATTGTAGCTCGGGCACACTATGGGTACAATCGGGCACACGCGGGGTACAGTTGAGCACGGTGGAGTACTAACAGTATATTGGTGCGATTACTTAATGAAATTGTAATTGTGATTTAGAGGTGGGGCGCTGTTTGGGTACTAGAGTTGTAGGTGAGGCTTGAATTATGGAAAGTATCTTGAGAAAGCTTTTGATGTTGTATTGATATAGGTCAACAGTGAAAGAATTGCTGCCTTCCCGTCTATTTTCTTGAACCAAATAAAAAGATTCTACAAAAAATAGCGCGAGGAAAAGATTCGTCCTTTATAGTCGGATCCGAAGTTCCTATCTAACAAGCTTTGAAAAAAAAAACAGGTTTCAAAGGTCAACGTCTCCTAAAGTAACGACATTTCGTAAATATCACATTATGTAAGATATCTTGTTATACGCTGAAAGGTTATTTAATTTGATCTGTAGTCAAATCTCGTCAGCCTATAAGATTGGTTGTTGTTATTTTGATCAACCAATCACAAGTAGGTGTACGTAACTTGAGATTTGAAGCCAACGTAATTTAATTATTAGAGACGTGATCGAGCTTGTCGTAGGTGTGCGGAGGTTAATTAACTCGATACATTATCTTTTGTTTCATAATCAAAATGTATAATGTAGACGAAGTTATATAATGTCGGTCAACAGCGGCATGATGGATAACACGAAGAATGACGTAAAAACTAATTACATTTTATAACAAAGAGCCTAAATTGTGTATTTTACATAACATTCCCTGCCGCAAAGGACTGTACACTTATTTACTTTGAGTCAAACCTACATCACAAACTGATGTATGAACGTATGTACTATCAGTTATTCTAATATTTTCAGAATGAATAATTATCATACTTTTACGATTAAGAAAAAGTACTTAAGTACAATATTTTATTCTTCCTCGTTTTCTGAAAGCCTGATTAAATCTCGTATCAGTAAATCCGTTGTGAAATCTCGTATCATCTGATCTGATTGGTGATCAAGGTAATGATTTAATCAGAGAATATTGCGACCAGAGAAGAGCTTCTCTAATATAGTAGGAGGAGAAGAACAAAGAGAGCTTCTTCTTTTGTCAAAACTAGACGATATTATTACAACATAGTGTCAAAAAAATACAGCTAAAGAAACGTCTGTGGTCTCCAACTGTGCTTGTTCTCAAGCCAAGGCACATGCTGCACGAAACATAATGAACAATATGAAATGAAATATTCCACACATAAGCATAACTGAACTGTTACAATGATGCAGCTTCTCTGCCAAAAACAATAACACTACGAATTCACTTGGAATAACCTAGTTTTGTAGGCACAATAATTGGAAAATGGAGAAAAACAGAAACAATTTTGTTTTCATAATTTCAAAAGGTCAGAGGGCCAATTAATTCATTTAAAAATCATAAGCCCGAAGTTGGCAAAACTTCACATTAAAATTGAATTAATTTGATTTCAGTTAAATGTTTTAAATTAAGTTTTAAGTAAACCCAATAATAAAACGTGAGAATAATAACAATTATATCTTACAAAAGTTTTTACATTTTATTCCCCTCCTGGCAAATACCTTTTAGTTTTAAATAGGCATTTAACTTTAAAATAATCTAGATAGGTTTTTAAGGTAAGACATCAATCAGATAAATGGCAAAGTAAAAGCAGCTATTTTCTCGCGAATCATTATTATTCGATCAGAAGCCTCAGAATTTTTATTAAACTCTGACGACCTAATAGTACGGAGCGCTTTAGTATTACAAAATGGGTAGGTATAATTTTGTCTTGAAAATGTAAAAGTTTACACACAAGTCGAAATCAAAGGCGTAGATTTTTGGGCACAAAACTGACTATGCACCAACAATAAGTACGTAGTATAAATCTCCTTATTAAATATACGTACTAGCTTTTGCCTTCGACTTCGTTCGTTGTTTCGTTGTTCGTTGGTTGTCGAGGCCGTAGACAAAGTCATGGAAAAAAAAGTAGCCTTTCTTGGGGTTAAAACCTACCCTGTAACAAATTCATCAAAATCGGTTCAATGGTTTAGTTGTGAAAGCGTAACAGACGGACAGAAAAAGTTACTTTTGCATATATTATATTAGTATGGATTAGTCTTGTTATTTTGATAGAACACGACTTCTTGTAAACTTACAATGGTATTGAATTCCAATTTTGCAGGTTTTTGACCTCAGTTCATTTTCTACTCTTCAGTTTTATAATTAATTTAGTGGTAAGTTTGTGCTCAAACACATTTAACAATTAAAACCTCAACATACCTTGTGTTCTAAAGAAAAATAAATTCAATTCAACTAACCCGACCTTTACAACTACGTGAACATACAATTCTATTATAAAACCCATTTAATAGTTCATTTACTTATTTCGCCCGCGATCCGTAATTAAATACTAAATCCTACGATTATGAGGCATTGTTGAAACGTTGACTGAAATTGAATTATAATGTCAGTCAAGGCGTCGAGCGGTAAGTCCTTACTGAATCTTAGCAATTTTGATGAGATACGGCAGCAGTTCTACGGTAAAGTTTCGCTGTCTGTGGTACCTATTTGCGATCTTATTGGTTATGGTTTCTGTAGCCTGTAATGTAACATGCATATGGGCCGCGATTAATATATTTACATTTTACTATCTTCCGCCCTCGATTTATTATACTCGTATTATCAAAGTTAGGTAATATAAAAAGAGGATACCCTAGCTTATGTGCTATTCCAGACTACAATCAATCAGACTATAATGCCTTTTATACAGATCCGTTCAGCCGTCCTGGCGTAATTTAGTAACAAACAAATTTTCGCATTTATTATATTAAGTATTATGAAATTTACGATCAAATCATATACTTAGATACAATCATATTAAGATATACTTAAATCATAACGTGTAAATTATGGCCAGTAAAAAGTATTATGTAGGTGTACTCCTTCACTTATAGAAGGCCGCAGCATGCTCAATGAACATAAAAACTACATGAAATTGATGCCCCAAAGAAATTTATTTCTCGTATAAGCAAAATCTGCATTTTTAGGTAATATTTGCTTGACTGACTATGATTGGTGGCAGCACTTACCCCGCTTACTTATTTCCTTTTCATCCAGCTTGAGAATCGTAACGAAATGGATAGAAAAGATAAACCTACAAAAAGTTTATCGTATCTATGAAACTTATTACCTAAATGTACTGTAACCCGGTTGTTCCGGTGTTTTAAACGACGCCTTCTAAAAATAAAGGCTTTCCCGTTATTATTCGGATAACAACGTAAATAGGTTAACTGAGGGACCAGTGAACAACGAGTGGGTAAGGCGCGGGGTATACGGAGCTCAGCGGAACCTACAGCTCGTCTTGAGATAAACTATACGTCTCTTTGCACACCAGTGATTGTAGAACAAAATCTATTGATTTGTTGCTAATTGTAACTCATAGGACTTACAAAACTATTCGAAAAAAAGTTTTTTTTTATAATTACTGGTATGAATATCAAGTTACCTACACAGCTTGTTATTACATCCCCCTCCTTCTGGGCTAGTCAGGTAAAAACAGTTTTACTATTGTTATTCTTCTTCATTTCTATATTTCATTAAGAAAGTAGTTCTGCTTGTGCTGCGTGACTAACACAATCTCGGTGATGTGCCGCTGATTCTGCGGATTGACCTCATGCTTATGTCACTTAGGATTACCAAGCAAGATTAACAAAGTAGACCAGCAAAAGGCAGATTACTATTATTTACTAAAAATGATGTTTGCTATTGTCATGTTTTCATGATCTTAAAAGTTAGACATATCTTATCATTATCTTATCTCATCTGCACCACCTAATTCACTTTATTCTTTCGTCTTGAATATTTATAAATATTTAAATAATTAATATTCTGTCACTCGAACGAACAAACTTCCAATAAAAACTTTTTCTTTCTGAAAGCAGTTCGGTGAAATTTTTACTTGTTTTGTTTGCCGGCTTGTTGCTACAGATTTTGCTTTTGTTGCTTTAATTATGTTAACTGAAGTTGGTAATATAAAAACTGCGGAAATTAAAAACAATATTCTTTTTCAGTGGCGTACTCGCAATGTCATTTCAAAATTAGTCGAAACCGTTTCTTCACAAAAAAAACTGAGATATGAAAACTTAGAGTTTGGAATTATTCACGATAATCGCTGAAATTCAAAAGACAAGACATTCTGAGGTCATTTATTTAACTTTTCCTTCTGTAACAGTGGGGCCTCGTCTTTACAATACCCGAGAGGATTTCATTTGGGCAATTACGGGGGCCCACTAATTGCCAACCATCTCAGAAATGGCGTTCGCCAGAGAAATTGTTTTTAATGAAAAATTCACGTAAAGCCTGCGTTGAAGTTTTACTTTTTTCTGCTCCGTGTAATAACATTAATGTAATGATAATTTCTGAAGTTGCGTCGGCTGACGGATGGCCGGGATGCATTTTATTGGAGTAGTGGCAGCTTGCGACTTGCTCTTTGGGCTTTTATTACTGTTTTTGTTCTTGAAATGTACGGAGTTTGTGCCCAGCGGAGCAGGGGCTTTCTTATCTTATCCTTTGAGTAGCGCAAGTAATCTGATAAGAGTATAAGCTTAGCCATTGACATGTGATTGTGATTAATATTGAACGCATATTATGTAGGTACACTGGACGAGATTCCCATATCGAGCTTTGATTATAGGTAAAGTAAGCGTATCATATGAATATACCTAAGTAATCATCATTCTTGACATTCGCAATAATAAAAATGAACATTTCATATTTTGTATGTATCATTTTATATCATTTTACTTATCAAAGTCTGAAAGTGAGATCTGTGATTCTCGTTAAATCTTAAACAATTGCCCGGACTTTCAAAGACATTGGAAGTATAAAAAAAAGTATCTCACTTAAAAATATAACTTGTAAGAAAATACGGAATAATCCGGCATCAGACACACGAAGATCAAACATAATAAGCTGAAGCTATAAGAAACGGGAATAAAAATTCTAATATTCCGCTGCAAAATAATCCTTCCTCTGACGTCACACACGACGTGAGTAACAATGCACGCTTTGGTAGACGTCGACGTGACGTGACGTCAGGCCGATATTACCTGACAGTAGTAGATTAGAATACAGGTGATATTGCTTGAATTAAAGTAACTGGAGAGAATCATTATGAATGAGATAGCATTTCTCATTGATCGTCGCCGCCATTTTTTTTTAAATTACGATGATTAGCGCCATGTTCATAAAAAAAAGGTTTAATGAACCTTTTAGACGATAATAGTAACAATTTTTTGCTCAAAGTGATGATTATGCTAATGACAAATTTGAGATAATAGCTAGACAGACCATCAATGGAAAATTCTTCTTCACCGATGCCAGTAATGTCCAAGATAAACTTTAGAAAGTACATATGAATTGAAAAATTCACATTGGTACTTGCCCGGATTTGAACCCACAACCTCATGCATGAGAGCACGCCTTAACCACTGGGCCATCACCACCATTTCTATTATATTATCCTAAAGGAATTAGCAGAAAGGCAGACCTAGACTACACTGATCAAACTTAACACGAACTTATGAATTTCATATGAACTCCTACCCTGTTTAGGTGTTCCTGTGGGATAATTTAGGACTTTGGCTTAATACCTAAGTAAACGCAGACGAATTCTCGGGCAGTAGCTAGTTACATTATTAATAAGATAATGGTTGTATTACAATGTAACTTTCCCAATTCAAATGTACCTACTTTCAAAGTTTATCTTTGATATCGATAAAAGAATGCTACGTGGGATAATTATAAGCCTAAATCTGATCAATGCTCATACCTTATCTAATTGAAAAGAGGCCTTTGCTTTACAGTGGGTCAATAATAGACTGTTAATATTATTATTAATTATTATAACAATAATGAAACACCACAAAGGTCAACCAACGTTAGGCATTTGTTTTGAAGCCACGACACAAAAACATCGTAGATTTTTTCTAAACAGTTGTCTAAACAAATTACACTTAAGTGAGTCAAGTTAACACACAAAGCCCTCCTGGGACTGCACTTCATCCAACTTCCAGTGCTTAAGACCGTTTAAGTGCGTTCGAAGTGCGAGCAGAACCGCGGCGGACGAGTTAAGATTCAAATCAGCACATTAGATACGTATCAGCCATTGTAAGTATTGCTAAGGTTATATTTTATAGGGCTATCTTCTGATTCATTTGCTGATTTGGTGTGTTAAAAAGATCTAGTGGTTTGGTTGTTGCTGTTTGTTTGGTGATTTCTGCGTTTTTAAATACAAAGCAGTGGCTTGAAAGATGTTTGGATAAATGTAAATAATTAGGTATTTCGTTTACTGAAATTAACTGGATATAAAGATCCCCTAAAGATCCAACACCTTTACCAGGTCGTAGGTCCACCTCATGGGCTACACACACATGGATACGTGGTCGCTACTCGAGAGCCGTACAATCCCATTGCCACTTGAGCTGTGTTGGTTACCTTATCTTACTGAGGATCTGCTAATTTCTGATACGATCTCGCAGAGAGATCCCTAGTATAACGCTCTCCATTGCTCTCTCAACAACTTTGAGCTTTCTTATGAGGCCCATAGTAAGGCACTTAAGCCACAGTATTTGTATACATACCTAGTTATGTTCAAGAAAATAAACAGAAACAAGTGCTCTCAATAAAATATCGCTTTCATGACACAAAATCAGTTGAACGCGCACATATAAACCCGGAGCATTATTGCACCTGTTCCGAAGCAACACCTTGCTATAAGAATGTCAGTACACGTGTATTTCTCACCCCCCCCCCCCTCCTCTGCCCCCCTCTTCGTTCCCCTGTCCCCCGCCAGGCCATGCAAGCCTAGGACATTTATCTCTCGCTCAAATCCATGTGGCGATATTAAATATTTCGCATCGCTTCTTCGCAGTGTTTGAATATCTTCGTGTTACCACTAACATTAACGTGCTAGTGTGTGTCTACGATGCTTAATGGTTTTAAAATGAGGTCACGAATATATTCCGAAGATGCCTTCAGATGTGATTCGTTGAGATCTTTATTCGTCGGTTGAGGTTTATTGATTTTGTTATCAAAGAGATATGTGTTTTAAATGTTTGTTGGTAGTTCGCTTGACAGCCATCACACTTACGAAGGTAAAATGTTTTATCGCCCATAAGGGACTCGTTGTTTCCTTGTTGAATTTTAGAGAGAATATGTTTTGTTTGTATGAATTGTTCTATTTAAATTGGCCTTTATAATGTTATGTGGGTGTTGTGAGCAACCATAAGTTAATGCCACCATTTGGGTTGCCATGAGCATAAATAACGGATGTAAAAAGACATAGCCTAAGAGCCCATGACTACCAGACCCACATCATAGTGTAAAAGCGAAAAGTTTTTCTGTGGAGTAGGAAGGATTGGCTACTATAAAGTTTGGATCATCGTGACTTTGGCAGAGAACAGGTGTGTTGACATAAGCATAAATAACGGATGTCGAAGCTGTACATAGCCCTCCCTTATAGATCGGAACCGGGATCGTGACAATGACCGGTAATGTGATGCCCGCATTTAGCGTTTTCCCGCGACCTTGACTAGACCTTCCCACACTGCGCCTTACGGCCCCAACGGTCGTCTGCTCCATGAGCTATGTGTCCCCTTGCCTATTAAGTTTAGCAATTCTGAGAGCTATGTCGGTTACCTTAGTTCTTCGTTATTCCTGATTCCATTCCAGAGACCCAGAGCATAGCCCTCTCCATTGCTAAGGATGCATGCATGTTCTGCGTTGCTATTAGTATAATAATATGAAGCTTTAAAAGTGTTACACGAAAAGTTAATCCCACGTATTCTCAAGTCTTAAACTCGCAAGAATTGCCGAGCAATTACACACACTTGTATAACTGCGACAATGTTTGTAAACTTTGTGTAACATTGGGTGGTGCAAGTTTGGCTTAACGTAAAGTGACTTATAACAGTTTTGATAACCAAATAAATACTACCCAGTTAACTTTTAGTTCTCATTACCTGCCTTTTAGTTCTAATTGTCACCAATATCAATTATTAGAATGTAAACATTATTTTATATTGTTGTTATTGAAATTTTGAAGTATTTGCTGAAATTAGAGAAAAGGGGCAATATATTAACCTTGTAACGTAACTTGTAACTCTTTATAATTTTAGTCTAGAAAAAGATTATTTCGTTACGGTCTTTTATTATATACCCATAAAATGTATGTAATAAAAATATAATAAAAGTCCATAACGAAGTCTGAAACACTTTGACTTACGTCTGACACTAAAAATCTACATATTCATGGCAACTACACTTAGTAAAACTGACACAATCACTATATTAGCACCGACTATCAGCACCATGATCTGCCATAAAAAGCAACAAACATACAATTTGTAACACACAGAGTAGACGGCACGAATATGAATAGGGCGTCGGATTAGCAATGCAAATGTCAGCGTATGCCAGGGTCCCATGGCGGGCCAAGTTCACTAAGTGTCGCCGTTACATCGACTGACAGTTTCGGCTTTTGATTGCCTTTGTGAATTATGTTAGGTATTTCGTGACTCTCCATGTGTTTACATAGGTTTATAGATGTAAGCAGTTGGGCTTTGTGTCTGAAGGTTAGTAGTTAAGTGAGGATGAGTCTAGTTTAATGTTTTGCATTTATTTCTACGTATTGAATTCGGAAATGGTGAGGTTCTTTAGAAAGGTCAGGTGCGCAGTACACGCCCCCAGCGTAGGCACTTATATGACGAGATACATGAACGAGGATCGAGGAACGAGACGAAAAGAGTATGTAAGGATCGTGGCAGGTGGCGGTCTGCGGTTTCTGCCTACCTCCACTGGAAAAAGGCGTGAGTGTGTGTGTATGAATTCGAAAATGCGGTAGTTTTGCTGAAATCGAGTTTTGTAAACAACTAAAACGTTTTTATTTAGAAGAAACCAGTCAATTTCTCTTTTATACTCGAAAGCTGATATTTAAAATAAAAAGCGGTCGTACCTAGAAATGTAATTCCAGCGCAAACACTTCAATGAAACCGAAAGTGATTTCCACTGAAAACAAACGAAGAATTTAGGTACCCAAAAAAATCAATAAAGCACTGCCAACAACAGGTACTCGCACAAAGTGCCACAAACTTGGACAAACAGTTAAGAACATTGAGTTGTTTAAAGTCGTCTTTTGAAACACTTCAGTGACTTCATTATCCTTTCCTTTGCGGCCATCTTTTGAAGGAATAGTTGAGCGTCAGGAAGGCATGTGGAGTGTCCGTGCTCCCGGTCCGCGCTTACAATTTCGCTGGTTGCGGTCGCGAAGCTTCGTTTTCTACATTTCCTGGCGACATTTCGTTGAGTGAATTTGCAAAGTGATTTATAACGGTCACCTTATTCCGTATATTACGTATGTACACGAGTGGAGCACGAAATTTGAAATGTTATTGCTGGATGGTGAAAGGAGATTACGATGTTCAACATATTCATATTTCGTTTTATTTCTTGCTAACCTACTTTCGACCTTGCGCTGAAGAAGATTTTCAACGAAATAACCACAGAATAGCATCGAATTTTGGATAATTTAAAATGATGATACCTACCTCAGGTACCCTTTTTAATTTACTTTTACGCTGGAAACTAACAGTTCTAGGCTTTGATATCTTAATAATATTTTAACATTATTGGTTGTAGCTACCCTTAAGCTAACTAATCTAAAACTGAAGGGAAACAAAATTATCATTTCGCGCCAGTCGTAAACTCCATCGTAAAAGTCGATTGAGGGGAAGGGTTACTCTTATTTACTACATGGGAGAGGGTCGCACAACCTGTCACTATGTATATTATAACAATTTCAACTACACTGACACTGTCAATAACATGTTATAACTTCTATACTTTTAAAATAAAGATCTACCTGACTGAAGCAGTGTTTATTTTACTAACCCGTTCAAGCTGCTTCAATCACAATCAGTTCTAAGATATTCTTTCAAGAAAACATTTCGCATTTCAGCATTTCCATAATAAAATACACGACACAAATATTCCTAGGCTTCTCTGGTAAGTATATTCGGACGTGTACATGATAGCAAACATCCTGAGCCCCGCTAGATCTAGACCCGGATAGACGTCCAAAATAAAATACGCCGCGATTTATCACCGGCGCACCACTCAAAGCGGGTGGTTAATAAAAATTCCACACTAGAAGTTATTTTGCAGGAGGCCTCAGGGGAGTCTCGTATCAGAATCTAGCGTAAAACGCCCGCCGTCGGCGCGAACACGTCGGTGGAGGGTGCAAGGCATGAACTGCGCGAGAGGAAGGTTCGGGCTCCTCGTCTAAGATGATACTATTTTTATGCTAACTCATCTAATAGATGTGATGCAAAATATATCAGAAGAGACAGACAAAGTTTAGCACTGAAGGAGACATCGTGTATAAGAAAGACATGACGTACATAGACGTAAGTGAAGTTTCCAAAAATTAATCAACCATACTGTAATGTTTAGAAAGAAATTAGAAGAGATGATGAGACGCGCACAGCACCGTGTGACGACTAAATGATGATACGATGATGACGCGACAAAACGCTTTGTCAACATCAAAGACAAAACTTACTGACGCATAAAATTTCCGCTCGCTCTAAACCAGTGAATAGGGTACAAGAAGCCGAATTTAAAGGAAGGAAACCCAACCAACTAAACAAGACAAACAAATCAAAGCTCGCACATTAGCATCATATCAAAGTTGTTAAAATGCTAATGTAACGTTAGCAGGGCAGAGAATGGCTCCCTGGGGCACGCCTAACTATCGCCGTAATTAATGCGCTTCCATTATTTAGAGGAGTGCTTACACACACTTAATGTTTGCGATTGCGTGGAGTATAGATGTGTGGCTTGTAGAGTTGGGCGCAACGCTGAAAGGGTTACATATCGACGTTATTTGGTGACATGATGAAAACACGATTTCCTTATAAAGACTTGCACTGAAACTTCTACGACAAAATAAAGAATAGATGAAAACAATCACGTTACGTGATACTGGATGTCATTACACTGTAACTTGTAAGTCATTATCAAGAAAAGAATATAATTAAATTTTGTCGCCCCTTCCAAAGGGTAGTTTCGTATGAAGAAGAATAAGAAGTGAAAGAAACTCCATATCTTTAAAAATAAAATAGTTTTACAATAGTCTGCAGTTAATGTACCTACGTTACATATAAAATAAAACCACTAAACGAAAACGAAATAATAATATCTTTTGCACACACTTTCGTATGTATTACATAATAAAATATGTACATAACAATGTTCTAACTCAAACATACACAGATATATTATGGTGTGCTAATTAGGAGTTTCCTGACCGTTGCCGTAATCACGTGATTATGTAACGATTCACACATTGTCTATGTAATTGCGAACTGCTTCCAAAGTCTCTTGTACTTGTGGTACTTTACATATAAATGACACTTGAAATTACTTGTAATTATTTAAGCTCTCACGTTACACTTGTGGTGGGAGGGTGCCACAAGTGTTTGTATTCAAATTAATATTTATTTTTGAGAATTCTTCATTCGTAAAATGGCATTTTTTTTTTTCAAATAATTACTTCTTTTCTGAACGGTCGTGTCATCAAGTTTGCTTTTTGTCTACCTTTGTTAAATGAAATAATTGAACGCTATATTCTTTTATGTTTAATTTACACTAATGTTTTAAGGAGGTAAAGTTTATTTGTCGTTTTATTTTTTCTAAGCAGCGACTCTAATACGGCGGTGTGTTACAAGTTTGACGTGTCTGTGTTTATGCCTGACTGTGTTATCGTAGCTCCCGAACGGAAACCTGAATTTATAATATTATCATGTCCGTATTTGCGCACAAGTGTAGTAATCATTGCACATGCATCCTTCTCCCGGTAGTGAAAAAAAAATAGGCCGATATTATTATTACATTCAAAGTTTAGTATATAATAGGTAATGAACTACCAACCTGTCATGATGAAGATCTCTTCCATGAACCCTTAAAAATAACTTTCCTCACTATAATATTAGTCCGAGAGCTGTGTATCCCCCGCCCGGCCCGCTGCCGCCCGCACCTCGGGTCTGGTCACGCTAGGCATCCCTCTATGAAATACCATTGCTCCTTCCTAGGTGAGAATATGCTGTAGAGTGTAAAATTTCCCAAGGTGACAACCGTTAGGGGCATTTTTCTGTGTAACTATGTATGCCCGTGTAATATTAAGCCCGGGAGACTTTAAAAGAGTGCAAAATGCACCATTTTTTCGCTAGAAATTTTTAGTAAAAGATAATGGAGGCCACCTTTTTATATCGGTTTAGTGCTATAAGAGTGTTTTTATCATGAATATAGGTACTATAGCATTGTATATGAATGATTTATGTTTTCAATCTTGATATAACTCTGGGTCTTCCTCTTTTTGATATACACGATTGATATTACTAATAAATACATACATAACATAACATCACGCATGTAATCCCCGAAGGGTTAGGCAGAGTTGTACCCACTAGTTACTAATAAATAACACAAAAAATAATGTTTATTTGCATCTTTAGGTTTTCACAGTAAGAAAAACAGTTTTACAATAAAAAAAGCCGAAAGATAGGTAAGAGATTCAATTATAAGAGTTGTAGTTGTAGCAGACACCTAAGCTAGCTTATTATCTTGTAAATATAGGTACCTGCGCCCACCCTAATTAGGCAAAGCGGCTTTATTTTTAGTCTTCAAATAAACATTTAATAATGAAAACTGAATATTTCAAAATTAATAAACACTTGCTTTTAATGGTTTTGATTGTCAGTATTTTAGAATACACCTCTTTTAAAGAACAGTATAGAAAACAAAATGGCTAGTTCAAATTCTAAAATCGAATACAAAAAAAAAAACAAAGAAACTTATTAAAATTATTATTGATTCATGTTGAGAATCGCTAGCGTAATGACCTTTTTTACAAGGATCTAAAACTGCACCCGGTTTAATAAAAATGTTTTGCAATGATGTCTTGCAAGTTTTGCGATGCCACTCTCCGAAATTCTAAACAGCTCGAACATGAAAAATCTCGTGGTCCGCCACCCACACTCTAACCACGTGATATACAGCGTCACACGGCATCAAATACAATCCTTTTAGAGTGGGAACCACGCCAGCCGGTGATTGCATTGGCACCGGCCTCTGTGTTATACACTACACTGTGTTTTTGCAAACAACTGCACAGATTAATGTCCGCAGTATTGTATTGATGAATTGGAAATTAAATGGTCTTATGAAATTTTATATATTGGTTGTTTCTGTTTTTATTTTTTGTGTCTTTTTAGGGTTATTTATTCAAGTCCCACGTAATGGGACACAATTGATTTTCTATTGTTTTGACTGACCGGTAAGTCTGCCGGGGCTTGACCGGTTAAACAAGAGTTAAACGACTGATATTTTTAATTCTTGATTGATGACTGTTTCATTATAAGCGAAGTAACGTGTTGTTGTTGACCAGTAGTTAAGACCTAAGACACCCGCCTCTCATACATGAAGTTAAGGGTTCGATACCGGGCAAGTACCAATGTAACTTTTTTAATTCTTATGTACTTATAATATTTTCTAAGTTTATCTTGGGTAGCACTGACATCGGTGTAGAAAAACATCGTGAGGAGACCTAGGTGTTTAATTGATATAAGTCTGAAAATTTCACCAAGACTTGTGCAAGAGTGGTGAACAATGTTCATGCCTTCTTTCTGTATGTGAAGAGCCTTTTAATTTTAAAATTTACATAATCAAAATCCTAAGTTTCTTAATCATAAAATTAAACATTAATTTCTGTGAGAAGTTTATTACAAAAAACATTTGTTTATTAGCACGGTAACGTAACATACGCCTATTTCATAAAATTAAGAACTCAAAACACTCAGCCTAACCGAACCTAAAACCGCCGCAATTTAAAATACCAACATACATCTCATTATTTTTCCAGCGTTCTCATTCACTCCCAAATCACATTACAGGCATACCAACACATAAATATTACGTACTCCCCACTAGACTTGGCGGTACCAGCAGGCTGCCAACATAATCATGTTTTGGCCAGTCGCCCGACAAAACTGATTCTTGCGCTCCTAGCTCGTATCAGTAGTATTTGTCCAACACACTTCTAGACTCGAGACGCCCGAGGCACGGACTGCCACGGAGTAATTGAGTAATCGACCTTCTCTTTCAAGAATTTAAAAACATTTTATTGAGATTCTGATATTATATGTCTAGATATTTATACGCCTTATCTATAGTCTTCTACATAACATCATGTCTGTTATCCCCAAAAGGTTAGGCACAGATGTACCCCTTTGTACACCCCAATTTAGTCATGTTTAAGACCGATGTAAAAAGGGGCGATACCTATTGCCACCAACCGGACACAAAACCAGACTCCGAGAAATTCCTGATGGAAAAACCCAATCACACTTTATCCGACCTAGGAATCGAACCCAAGACCTCATGCTCAGCAGTCGCGCTTGGCGGCCTCTAGACCAACGAGGCAGTCATAGTCAGTCAGACATTTTTTTAAATAAAATGTTTAAACAACATTCAATACTTTCATTTGTAGGTACTTATACTTACAAAAAATCACAAAAAATAATAACCACTGAGAACACAACAATAAATCCTTGTATGCATTGTGTCGTAATGTTTGCAAAATGTCTGTAGGAAAACATTTGCTTTGACGAGCTTCACAGAGCTTTGTTTGTCAAATTAGATAAAAACCCTTCCTGGAATTGTATCAAACCATTCGTACAATTCAAGCCCCCGGATATCTTAACGCTTGACACATCAAAGGCTGCCTTTAAAGAAGCATTTATCCAGTCGACTAGGTAAAGTTAGATTAAAATAATTCAATGAAAATATATCTGATAACTAGTAATCAGTTTTCTTTAGATCGTTTATTTTTTATGTTACTTGCTGATTTTCGCTTCAATTTCCCCCGAGTGTGGGATGATAAAACTCTCAGTCTACTTTAAGTGTAACGATATAATACGAAATGAATAAAATAGGTACTTTGTGGTTTCTTGTCGTGATACCTTTAGATGTTCTCGATAATAAATAACACCCACACCATGTCTGCTCTTGTAAGGTTACTTTTGATCAGATAGGAATATTTGACATTGATAATAATGGTACAAATCGATACTTTGTTGCCATATTACATGGGTGCGTCTGATATCATTGGAAAACATTTGATACATTTTATTAGAAATTATAATATACTCGAGATAATAATACCTACCAACCGTTTACGTAATTTACATGCCGTTCTTTTGATCGAAAATGTTTGATCTATCGTTTAACATCTTACTATGCGAAAGTTTCTACGATGTTTGTTACTCAATCACGCTAGAACGACTAAATGGATCTAAATGAAAGGCACAGAGAAAGATTTATAGTCTGGCACAAAGGCTACTTTTTATCCCAAAAACCATTGTACGGGTCCCGTGGGATAATAAAAGTCGTAGGCAGAAGCTAGTGTAAAATATATTATTAGGTAGGTATACCAATCAAATGATAACAAAAAAAAATGCTACCACCATAAAATGTGACCCCCACTCAGATAGGTTCACAAGCATCTTCATGTTCGTTCAGACACATAAACGGAACTAGTTTGAATACCCTTTATTGGTACTAAGCGATTACGCGGACAATTCCGCTACAATAAACTGAACTTTCGCTATACTAAAACTTTTAATGTTATGTAAGGATTCAGCTTCATTTTATTTTTTTATGTAGTCTCAAAACTACATGTCTGCCATTTAAATATTATGTGTGAATAAATGTTTCAACTGTTTTACTCCGAAGTCGTTCAGTAGCGATCACAATTTAGAAGAGATTTGCATGTCAATCGCATGTGATTGCGAGGTCGGACGCTACACTGTCATTTTATTACCAATCAATAGCTTTACTGGTCTTCATTTATGGACGTTATTTGGGATACTATTTAGGATTACATCGGAAATTTAATAAAAAGTTTGAAGTCGTAATTAATAATATTAGATCTATAAGAAACTCAAGCGGGAGCCGGCCCAGAAAGAGGAGATATAGATGTGTATCGGGAGGGCGCGAGTTGGTGCGAGAAAAGAGTCCTAGGAAGGATTTGCGGAAGGCTTTTGTCCAGCCGTGGGACAGCGTAGGTTAGGAGTAAAAACACTGAGACTAATTCATTTCTAGGATTTCTAAAATATGGTTGTTATGTAATGGTTTCAAAGAAAGTTCTTACGTTTTGAAAGTTATTTAATAATTATATACCTATTTTATATTTGTACGAACCTTCGACGAACATTCAATGAATATTCGTAGAATCTACAAAATTCAATGAAACAGAGAAAATCGCTTAAAAAATGTTTCCTCTCATGTTCTGCGAACTTTTTCATCAGTCAAAACAAATAATACAATACCGAACTTCAGAAACAGTTCCAAGTAGATAATAATTGAGTTTACTTAGTAGACCTTAAAGTTTCCAGAATTGCGTAAATTATTTACAAATTGGATTAAAACACAAAATGTTCACAACGAAAAGGCCGTATTAGCGGAGACCACAAACGGAGAAATTATGAGAAACCAGAAACCATTCTGTTTATGAAATCAACGTTATAAGAAACTAAATTCTGTGTACAAAGTACCTCCTAAATATATAAATTAACAGATAGAGCAGAATGAATGGCTGGGCGATTGGCTGCTCCGCTACGTGAAGCGGGTTCGATTTTTTTTCGAATAGGTGTTCCAAGTCTTGTTCTGTGTAGGTATATGTGATTTTATGTTTGTAACCGCACCCACGATACAAGAGGAATTCCGACTGTGGGCAAAGTTTATTCAAAAAAAGAAGGAAAAGGACTCTCATGACACAGTACCTAATTTTATTATTAAAATAATTACTTTGAAAATCATTTAAGAAAATAAAATCACATGACACATGGTCTACTTTAAAATAACGACTCTAACTTCAACGTTCGGACAATGGTTACTCATAATTTTTAACAATACATTTTCTACAACGTATTCAAATTGGCAAAACGACCTGAAACCCTCAGAAATCCCTGAACCCTTGATTAGGAGGCATTAAACGGAATGGTCCCAAGATTCATAGTGGCTGGTGATTGTTAGTGTCACAAAATATATGGGTTCGTGTGAAAGCTATCGAAGTCACCCCACTAGGTACGTACCATCGGCTTGTTTTAAAGGGAACGCCCGTAAAAAGGACAGAGATGCTCCCGTGGGGCCTTCGATCCGAACGTTAGGATGTGTCCGTAGTGCGACTCAACTTGAAGCGATTGAAGGACCAGTAGACTAAAACTAAACCCAACACAATTTGGAATGATCAAACGATAAAGATAATTGACTGTTCAGTGAAAAGGACCAATGGTCGTTTATGTATCTTACTATATTTGGTCCTTTGGTACATACATTTGCAAAATATAACGTCATGCCAGTGTAGTGTTTGGGAATGGGGATAGACAGAGGAGTCTTAGAGTCTTTCCAATACATCGTCAGTTATATACGTCTAAGTCCTACGTAGTCAAGGGCGATCTTAAGTCTAGTTGCCATAAGATTCTTTACTACACACTAACACCGATATTAAAATACGTAATACAAAACGTGACACTAGCCACATAATAATCCATTTCTTCCGGCCTTCATATTAAAACATCCTCAGAGTCCCATTCCTTGCGACCACCAGTCGCATCTTCCCGCAACCCACGTAGCACGCCCCACTGCGGCCAATACGGCAAACTGCCTAATAAATTCGCAGAAAGGACCTCGCAAAAATGGATGCTTATCACGAACTGGCTCGGTTTCGCACTCCCGCCCTCCCCGCCCTCCCCTCGCTTCTAAATAGCTCTGTTTTTGTCTCCGCTTGGGAACACTGTGTCACACTACTCAGATTTTGATAAACGGCAAGACACAGCCAACAGTTTTAATGTTTATAGATTTACCAAAGTTCTGTAAATGGAAAATTTAATTTTGGTTTTGAGTTTCAATAAACGCCCAAAATACTTAAATTGTTGATCGAAGTTTAACAATCATAATAACAAGTTCTAAAATAAATCGTTCGTCTAACAAGTAAGTCCTAAACAATCCTAAAACAATCTACTAAATCCAAGCAATTAACCCTTTAGTAATCCATGTCTGATTAGCAATTAGCCGTTCACTTTCCAATTTGTGGGTCGAAACAAAAGTCTGTCTCAGAGGTTGTTGACTCAAGAATCGTGACCACTGCTGGGTGACACAGCTTTACCATCAAATCCATTTCAAAAGCTCTGAAACAAATCAAGACTCTATTGTCACCGAAACCTTTTATTTGCACCAACAGTAGGACAAAACAGAAAATGTGACCAGCAAGAAATCGCGAGGTTTAATGAAGTCTCCCTAATTAATGTTACCAGTGAAATGGACCAACATCAAACACAAAGAGAAAGAAGATATAACGAGCGTAACGAAATGAAAACTCAAATATAATTCAGCGAGTTTATTCCATTATTAAATTGTTCGTGAAAGCAAGATAACCTCAGTTTAACTCCGTAAGAAAGTTTCGTTTAACTTCGGTTTAACGAGGTGAGGAGACCTGCCACTTCCCGACTTCCTAGGAGCCAGCCGGTGTTTTTGTTTCCAAACTAACTTACGTGCATTGTTACCGACGCGGCGATGCTATCACCACCGCGGAGTATTAGAATATTGTCTTCAACACGTACACTAATCTTTGGAAGCTCTATCTTATAATTATTCCATTTGCTTCGGTATTCTTTTGAGCGAAAATTATTCCAAGCTAACGGTGTGCTAAAATGTATTCTTGACTCAATTTCTTAAAAAAAAGATGGCAGATAAGAACGTCAGAATAAGCCGCAGTTCCGCGCGGAAATTCTTGAACGTAGAATGTATTGTCGGTATTTCTAAACCGAGATCAAGGTGATCCGTGTTCGCTCGCGGCAAGCCGAACACCAAACTAGTAACACGAAGTCAATCGATACTTCTAGAAGATAAGTAGGTATATAACAATAGTTTATTGGGTCACAAACTTCACAAGTTTAGTCGACTATCTATTGAAAATTTCAAAACAAAGCCTTAACTTAAAGAAGCCAATGGTAACATAATTTTGAAATTTTTAATTCCGCCTCTCCCAGCTTGAGAGAAAAAAAAACAATGTTATTAAAATAACTCCATATTAGATGCATATTTCTTAAGCAGATAACAGTAATTTACGGCGCGTAAACATCCTAAACCCGTAAGAGGCAGGATTTTTTCATTTCATTACGGGTCCCTATAAAGTAGATAACACAACGCCCCGTTCCCAACGGTATATAATTACAGAGTAAAGAAAAATGTACGCAGCCAGAGACTTTGACGGCGCACCTCGGTTTTTGGAACAATTTTATTTTTTATGTGTACTCAAAAGACGTGTGATTAAAAGGTAAAGAACAAGTTTTGGAAGCTTCGCCAAATTGAATTTGTATTTTTTGATTAGAGAATTATAAAAGATATAGGTGTACATGGAGCAAATTGAAACTTAGTACCTGTCTACTGAAGGGAAGACCATTGGGATTATAATAGTAGACATCCTTAGACTCGACTTTGCTTCAATTTAATCTGAAAATCAAGCTAGACGTTAAGCAGAGACGAAAATATCTATAGTACACCCACATATATTTAACTGACTCGCTTAAATATAAGTCCGACGTAAAACTGCAGATCAAGTGATTGTTCACAATTATTAGCAGCAAAAAAATATATAAAGGCAGCAACCTAAAAATGTGGAAGCAGATTCAAACCCTAATTCACAGCAGATAACAATAAAACGGTGTTAAAAATAGTGCTATAATAAAAATCATATAATAGTCGCGTCTGACAATAAAATGGCGATGTGCAGCCATAATCGAAGTCGTATAAATAGTTTTACCAAAGACGAAGTGTTCAGGGGTGAAGAAGGGGGGGAGTAAAACATTTCATTTCGTCTGGCCACCTTCCAAGGGACACTGAACCAAGATTTGCACCAGCCAGATTTAAAATCTGATTTTCAGAACTACTCTACAATATTAATATCGTTATATTTTGGAGTTGCCAGAGCAAAATGCAAAATTATCCTGTCTAGAACCCGACAGAGAACACGTCTGAGCCTAACTACCCACGGGGGTCGTAAAGGCGGACAGAAGAATTATTCAGGGAGCATGACAATTCCTCAATATGTTCATTACGACCGGATCACCGGATTGCTCGGATTAATTTTACTAAAACACTAGCATTTGCCCGCGGCTTTGTCCTCATAGACATCGGTTATCGTAGACTGACAGATATAAAAATTTCATCAATATTGGTTCAGTGGTTTAGTCTTGAAAGCGTGAAAGCGTGATAGACAGACAAGAGTTACTTTCGCATTTTCTATATTTCATAATAGAAGTTCTATTCTCATCGTCCTTTAAATTTTACATTATTAATCAAATTCAAAACTATTTAATAACCATTAATTTCAAAATCGATTAATGAAAAGCATAATTATTTTAAACAAAGGGACCATCATTATTCAAATCACCTCATTTATTATTATGCTAATAGACGTTCAAGCCGTTTTGCGACACTAATCGAACTTTTGCTTACCCTTTACACGAGATAAACGTTGGTTTACGAGTATCATAGAATTTTGATGATCGTCCCACGCTAGGCTAGCCAATAAGGGCCCCAAATTGTATTTATGGATGTGATTTCAAGACGTATCACTAACCACACACGTGTTGTTATCCCTTACTACCGATTACGAGGCTGCAGAAATCTCATAAAATCCCACGTTTTCAATAAAAGATCAACTTATCATTTTGTTCACAATTGGAAATATCTGTATAACTTAGTAGGTCTAAAATTGTAATTGACATCGGATCGCGACAATAAACACGACGAACGCCAATAAATTGGTAAATCCTCTCAACACGCACAGATATTAAATTTTATTGTTGTACAGCGATCGTAAAAATTCGACAATGTTCAGCCGAGCGTCGCGGTATGGTGCGAACTCGGACGTTGTAAAATAATCTAAATTTTTCTGCGCGGATATTGTTTGTGTTTTGTTTCTTTTCGATATGGTCATGTGGATGCGGGATTTTTAGTGTGAAATGATGATTGCTTTTCCGTAAATGGAAGAGTTATTTTGAAGTCTGGCACAGAAGAGTTTTCATATTACCTCGGCTAGCGTAGGTTAGAGGTAGAACCGTAAGTAGTTCTTGCTTTCGCGTGGCGAGATCACCTAGAACGCAGATTCAACAGATTTAATCCAAAGTTCGAATTTATCCACGGATATGAACTGCATCGACCCATGTTTTCACACTTTTTGAACTAAAGTCTAATTGAGACAGTGATGGTTCTGATAGACAAACGTCTTAAAAATCTATCTGAACTAGTAAAGAACAAATCTCAATACAATATACAACTAAAATTGCTATAATAACCTAATAAAACATATAACTAAACAACAAGATAACAAACATATAACTTAATTTTCTACTTCTACTTTTCCTGTTCCTTCAAACATACACACACATTACCTTCTTGTACATATTAAAGTATTTTATATCTGTGAAAACTTTTAATTAGCCCTAATTTGTAACTAACAATACCAAATGGTTTTGTATCAAGCTGTAAGCATTCCGAGAAACCTAAAATAAAATAAAAATAAGTTAACATTCAATCCAGTATCCTGCGAGACGTGTGACATGGGATGTACCTACACACTTACAGGGTTTTATACGCGAGTTTATTCAAACACGGCGGCGACGACGTTGTTCAGCCGTTTACAACGCTACCCTATTTCCCATATTTCTGCTACAAATACCTTGAAGGCGGCGACCAAAAAGTCTATTTTACGAGGGTGCTTGCATTAAGTCCGATTTATAAGAATAAATACATGGTAAGTAACGACTGCGACAAGCCTCCACGTCTTTCTCATTTATTTGAATTTACGTATGTAGCGGAGTACAGGTTTATTGGGCGAGCCCACTTTAACAATGTTTAGCACATATTTATATGAAAAAGTATTTTGTTTATAGCATTATTTGGTTTTGGAGATTCTCACGTAGCTGAGTAGAATTTACTTCTGTAGATTTTAACTATATAAAGGTATTCGATAGTGATATGAATATGATCTGATCCCCAAAATATTACTTCATCATATAGAATGGTATATTAAATTAGTCTTTATTATTATTGCTAAACTGTTTGCATGCCTTTATTTTAGATAGTTAGTATAGGGATCTTTCTGTGCAAATAAAGAACTATTCTCTTCTATTTTATTTAGGGTCTAACGAGCTAATGGAAATTTTAATAATCATTAGGTTGAAATATCTAGTGTCTAAGTCAGCCAAGAGTACTCAACTTTTATCAATATAAATAAATAAAATTGATGAGTCTTTAAGGTCAAAATAATAGCTTTTTATAAAATTAATTTACACGAAAAAAAAAACAGTTTTTTGGCTGTTTGTTTGTCCTGGCTATCCTCTTGGCATGATTTTGAGTGACAGATTGCTAATATTATAAGAAGTACCTAACTCAAGTTACTATTATTTTAGAAAAAATATTTGATAAATAAATAAAAAACTCGCAGAAAATCGACAATCACGTGGACTAAGTCGCGGACGTAAGCCAGTTTTTTAGAATAACATTTTAAAAGTCCAAAATGCTTTCAGAAATAAAAACTTCTTAAGAAAATAAAGATTATGGCACACTAATCCAGAGTCGTAATAATGGCCGGCTCAGTTCAGTTTAGGGCTTTTGGAAACGAACCAAACTCTTATTGCAAGCAAGATATTATGGTCACCATTACATTCTATACCCAGTGCAGTGTTACTGCATCTATTTCATCATTATTAATATGAAATACGGTCTACTTGTTTAAGTATCGTTGCTATTGGAGACTGTTGATCCGATTTCTTTTATTTTTCTAAAATAAAAGTGACTTAGTGATAGACTTTTGTAAACTGGTCCACCCGCTTTAGAGATTAGCCGGCACAAATAGTCAGACACACAAAATAAAAAAAAAAAAAAATCATGTAAGTAGGTACCTTTCAACATAACATCGCGCCTGTAATCCCCGACGGGTTAGGCAAATGTGTAGAGCACCCACATTTCGCCTGTTATATTTAAGTCCTATGTAAGGGGGGGCAAGCCTATTGCCTAGTACCGTTTAAACATAAATTTTTTTTTTTTAAAGCTGTTGTCATTTTTATTTTTCACAGCTTCTAGAAACTACAAGATCCGCTGCTGAGAACTCTTGGTCCTTCTAAACACAACGGCGTTTGAAAGCATCCATTCTACCGTATGATCAGCAAAGTGTAAACACGATGGCCCTTTGACAGCCGGGTGCCGTACATCATAACGAGCGGACATGGTCATTAATATTTGATTACGTCGCGATCAGTCCGGCCGGCAGTCGATTACTGCCAGGAAATGGTCCGCTAACACAGCCAACAAGAAAGTACAGAAGGACCATTAATTAGGCGCTTACAAGATCTTTCTTAGATAGAAAAAGTGTTATTGTAATTTGTGTCTTATGTATGCAGTACTACGACGGTTGCCATTCGGTGACAGGTACAGAATGCAGAGATGCTTAAAATTTTGATAAACAAATAAATCATTTACTGTAATCGTTGATTGCCAGTCTTCCAAATCAATGACTCTTCTTGATATCTACGCACCGATGAAATATTTTAATGCATCAAGTACATTCTACATCCTAATCAGAAAGTTGATGTCTTGTGGAATGGTCCTTCTTCACTTGTCTATTTGGTGATTGTCAGTCGCGACGCGTCCTCTGGCGTCGGATTAACGCAAACCGGTTTACGTGACGGCGTCAATTTGACGCCTGATGATGCGGTGACTCCTTATTTGATAGGTTAGGTTTAGTTCCAAATGGCCCGGACATGGGTGTAATATTAATGTAAGGAGGAAACTTTCCGGAAAGATCGAAATCGCCAAAGTTTTCCTGTGCGTCGTTTTTGCTACAAAATGGCTGTCTATATCCCTGTTTCATTAGTAGGAGGTGGCAATGGAATTTCATTTGGGGAGCACAATCCCTTTGAAGGGAAAAAAGGAAAGAACAGTCGATTTTTTCACACGGTAACGTGATAAGTAATGTCTATTACAAAAAAAACCCACAATATTACTAAAGCTATCAGGAATTTTATTGATAAACTAACTTGTGACTTTCTGCGTGGTTATTTTCATTCACTATAAGTAATGTCTTTGATTACTGCTCTACTCCAGTGGGGTCATAGTGTGCTATATAGCTTTTATACTATTTCTCACGAATCTGGCTATCACATACAAAAATATTTTTTCTGTAGTAGTAGCTATGTAGGTAGTTCCAGAGTTAACATATTTTTTTGCTAAGAGAGCCCGACTTAAAAATCTACAGTAGGAGCTACGCGTGATTTGTCTTCTAACGTACAATTCGTCGTCAGATTAGCAGTAATCAACACAAACATTTAACAAATAAAAACAGACAATCGCTTTTATGGTTCCGTGCACTAAGGGTGTCAAACAGAATCCTATTACTAAGACTCCGCTGTCTGTCACAAGGCTGTACCTCTTGAACTGTAATAGGTAAACCATTGTAACTGAGAGAGTGTGTATTACTATGGTCGCTATATCAACAAATAATAAAAATATAGTAAAAAATTAAAAGTTAGAGGGGATCCTTGTAAAATAATCATGTTTTCTTTTGTTTTCAATGTAAAATATTGACTTTTGCAAGGCTAACTTGTAGGTACTTGGTTTTAAAAACTCTACAAAATAGTAAAAAGTAATATTAGCCTATAATTATTGCACTACATGGCAAGGGCGTCCGTCGATGTCAGTGATGTCCAAGATAAACTTAAAAGTTAGTACTCTTTGAAGATCAGTTTAAAAAAATACCAGAATAATACCACTTACCGGATTTTAACGACTTGCAATACATTAAAATTCCTTTTCATTTTCTGAATTTAAGACTTATTTAATTCCAGTTAAGAAACATTATTTTGTCTAAATTACTCAAGTATTTGGAATTACCCAAATTACAATTAAGTTGTTTACCTGGCTGCTAAATACGTCTTATCGATTGAGTGCCTACTTAAGTAGCTACTTAGGTACTTAAAGGGTACATAAACAAACTTGTGATTTAAGCACTAAATTATATTGTTTATTTTATTCTTTGCTTTAATACAACGTGCACTAAAGTGTTATTGGGTTTTTCCATCAGGAATTTCCTAGTAGCAGCCTCGGAGTCTAGATTTGTGCCCGGTTGATTGCAATAGGCTCCCCCCTATTACATGGGACTAAAAACATAACTGGCGAAATGTGGGTGTACTAACGGGTACACCTCAGCCTAACCCTTCGGGGATTACAGGCGTGATGTTATGTTACGTAACTCCTGTGAAATAGTTGATAGTCTTTTTTCTATTTGTTTGTTCATAATACAATACATTTAAATTGATGAAAGCATACTCGTAAAGTAAGTAGAGTTTTACCATACATCATAATCATTGACTTCAAAAACTGCAAAAGTAGTCTACTTATAATTTAATCAATAAGTAATTGAATTCGATAAAAATATAGATAGGATGAGAGCTATCTAGGCTTGCGGCTAATCAATTTTCCATCAAATTAATTAACTGTAATATGATAAGGATTTTTGAATCTCTTAATCTAATAACGTCCCTGTCATTAAGAAATTAATTTATTTGAGCTGTTGGGAAGGTCCTCCGGGAAGTGGAAGTACATAGGCATATATAGGTATCATACTATTGTAGTCTTTCACAGGTATATACAGATTGTAGTAAAGTATACTATTCTTATTATTGAAGACAAACCTTGATAAACCTATTTTCATAGCTCCACATAGTCAAAGTCAAAGTATTTATTTCAACTAAACCAGTAACAAACCAACCAAGGCACTAGCCAGAAGACCCAAAACACAAGCCTAGCTTAGTTTGGGCTCCTGTCGCTCTTCCAATTCTGTATTAAATCAAATTGTTAATATGTTTGAAGGGAGAAATAAATGAATAAATGAACCTCCTTAACCATTTACACGCACTTTTAAATTGACAAAGAGTCGGTTAACTAGTCAGATAGTTGAAGCTAGTTGCTTGTTCTAAGAGGTTTGGAAAGCCTTAATAAATGCCACATGAAACTATGTGAATATCATCTACTAATAGCTTCTTTGGTTGACATTGGTGGAAAAAAAACCTTAAACTAAAATAAGTGTAAACAAAATCTAATCGAAATCCATCTCCAGACCTTCTAAACACGATATAATAAACAAGTCTGATCAGCATTAAACAGGGCGAGTACCTCAGAGAAATCAGGCGATACGGTCCGCTTCCGGACCGCTTCCTGAATATTTGACGCGCAGGGAAATGAGCGGAGCCGGTCAAGCGCGAGCTGACGCTAATGTAATAGCATTAGAAGGATGGACGAGGACGGTACAGGGTCAAGCCGGTGCGGGCGCACGGAGCCGCTGCTGAGGACCAGTCGGAGACATTTGTTTTTGATATAGAGTCTCAGGATAAAAGGCTAAGTATGTTAAGTACAAGTTAAAAATATATTCTTCTAACCGAATTCTGGTCACGACTGTCAATTAGCCAAGTGCTAGTGCACCAATATATGCTTAAACGCTGGTGCACTCCCTATATCATCATTTTCATAGTCCGCTAGAATGGCAAATAGCCACAACAGGGATAAGTTACTGCTTCACGTGCAGTCCCAAGCACGTTGGTATCGCACTACCAACTTGCAAACTCATGGTCGATACTAAAAAACTTCTAGAAAAATCCTATAGCACTTTGAACTCAACCTGGTAATCGAACCCAGGATTCCATGTTTAAGAGTCGCGCCAACTAGACCAACGGAGCAATTAGTCTTACAGCGATAACTAATTTGTCTGCCAAAACCTCTTAGTGTTCCCACAACGTGTTAAATAGCGAAAATCTTATTAATTGTATGGTATTTCTAGAAAACCTTATAATCTAGTCATGTAATCTATGGTTCTATAATATTACTATAAATCATATTAAACTGAGGTGTTCATCGTCACCAGCTAAGTCACTTAACATCGGCCATGTTTTGATGGGACAAACCTACCACACTTTTCCCAGAATCAACAGTGGTAGGCCCCAGAAAACCGCCGAACCAAGGCGATACAACAGTCTTGGGTCCCACAACGAAATCGATCAGAAAAGAGCAGCGGAGAAGAAAGAAAAATCATAATTTCCACTTCAAACCAATGAAATGACTTAATTCATAAGGCAGTGGACTTAATAACTTAATGATCTCTCCCAAATCTCACTAAGAATCACGATTGACCATAATTCTGTGAGAATTAGCACGTCCGCAGGGTAAACGAGAGAAAACATTTCACTTTAATGTAATCAAACGGAGATAAATACTAAAAAAACGATAAGAAGTGTTCGGCAAATTAAATTGGAAACTTTCCTTTGTTTTCTACTGAATACAACACAAGTATAACGAAACTACGATGAGAAAATAACCTTACGCTCCCAAATATAGGGTTGAAAACTCATTGCATCACAAACAGTATAAAGATAGTTTCAGACTGGAATAAAAAGAGGAAATTTTGTGTCGTATCGGATTTTAATTTCTTCTACGTAGAATTAATGACTTTGCTTTCGTTTCGATCGCTTTTGTCGATTCATACGTTAGAAAGTCGATTGGGTTTAAGTACTGCTTCAAGACTTTATAACACAATTTCTGGAACAACTTTTGTTTTGGAATCGGATTTTAATTTCGTGTGGGTGGGGCGAACCCGTAAACTAACGCTAAAGGAGTAAAACACTGGTTGTTTTGTAAGCTTGTTTGTGTTTCATTTATTTCACTTCGATAAACCTATTTGTGTCTGCCATTAAACATTTCGCTTTTAATCTTTGTATAAATTAACTAGCTTCTGCCCGCGACTTCGCCTGCGTTGTTTTTTTCCCTCGCAATAAGTTACATCTTTGGTTACTGCTCCGCTTACGTGAGTCGTAGCGTGATGTTACATAGCCCGATAAACCGACCGACCTTCTACGATAAACGGGCTATGGAAAGGAAAACTTTTAATTATTTCTAATCAAACTAGTAGTTTCTGAGATTAGCGCATTTAAACAATCATACAAATAAACTCTTCAGCTTTACAATATTAAAATAAAAATTAATAAGCATAGTATAATAAGTATAAATTATAGATTAAATATCACCACATTCTCTCATACTCAAGTCGCCAATGTATGAGCAAATCATTTTTATTACCTAAACACGTACTTAATATCCTTCTATAAAATCGATCTACATAATACAATAACACACTAATACGCCAAGTCCGTCCAATACTTCCACCTCCCCCCTCGTCAGCATACAAATAAGTAGAAACAAACTCACTTTATGTCATGTTCGTGTCCATATATCAAAACTTAAACGTTCCAATGTCTTTCAAAACTCCTCTGAAACTCAGTAATACAGGAAGCACAAAACCCCTTTTGGAAACTACCAAACAACATCTTCGCAATGCAATTTGTTTAAAAGAATTGTAAAGAACCCCGCTTCCGAAGTCTTGGCGCATGAAATTGAACCTTAAATCGTGGCACCGAAGATTTAAATTAGATTTGTTATCGCTATAATACATAATATCTCACAGTTGTGCCTCTCTCACACACTTATGCACTTAAAAGCCAATGCTTTTAAACCAAGTTTTTTGAAAATATGTAACGGCTAATGTTCTATTATTTATAACTTAGGCGCTTTTGTAGCTGTTGGAAAGCGACCAATTATAGCAGTTGTGTGCACACTAATGCCTAGAGTTTCTTAAATACTTGACAACATTATCATCATCATCATAAACTCACGCCTTATTCCCATGGGGGTAGGCAGACACCACAGAACGTCACTAGCTACGATCCTTACATACTCCTTTCACGTCAGCCACGTTCATAAACCAGGTCATACAAGCTGCCGGTTACAAGTACTGCGAACCCAAACTTTCTGAAGAACCTCACCAATAAGGTCCGTGTAGATCTTTCTAAGGCGCCCTTCCCTGCGTTGCCACTTGTAACGTTATACTTGACATATGCAAATTAAAACTCCTAAATAATAACAAGAAACGTTTAAAGTTACAAATTGCTCTCACAAAGTATGTACTTAAGTGAACGAAAGAACAATTCCCTACATGCGCATTCTTGCACGTTGTTATGTTGCACTAGTGAAGGGAAACGCGGACACAGAAAAGTGTCTTTTTATTTTTATACCTTTAAATTTAGGCAATGTTAGACACGTGTATACTAGGTACTAGCAATACCCTGCTATTTCAACAGCGTTAAGTTACGTCTTTGGTTACAACTCCGCTCCACTGGGTCTTAGTGTAATACTATATAGCCTATAACCTTCCCCGATAAACTAGCTATATAACGTGAAAAGAAAATTGTGTTATAACAGAAAACACTTTAAAAATAGATACTTTTCAGCATGTTACTTTAAAAATAACTGAATAAGTGAATTATTGGCATCATTAATAATAATTTAATAAATTACCTACTTGCTAATTGAGATTAAATAAACTAAAACTGTCAACACTAAGCAAACTTGAGATGTACCATCAGGTATCATTAGCATTCGTCTTCTTTATAATAAAGAGCTCGCCGCGACAACACTTACTTTCGTCATAAAATCTAATTTGCTAAGCGGAAAGTAGTGTTTCGTTGAGGTGGAAAAACTTGCTACTCTTAATTATATTTTATTGAATAAAGACAACAAAACCGCAAATAATTTCAAGAAAAACCAACCAGGTAGCATAAAAACTTAGGTACCTTGATAAACACATTGAAATAGAGAATATTATCTTATCTCAAATTTAACGTTCTTATGGTAAAAGAAAATGTCAGATAGTTTTTTTTTTATTACAACAGATAGGGCAAACAATTAAGTTGTATTTCAATAAGTAGCACTTAATTTAAATTTTACTGTTCTACAAGTATGAACGGCACTCAAGAAAGTAAAAGAACGAAAGGTCAAAGGTGAAATGCCCGTTGTGAATAAATGCCGACGGAAAAGATTATTGTCTAGACAAAAGCAAATATGAAACGAAACATTAAACACTTTCAGAAAGCGGCCAGAAGGTATTTATTCAATACCTTTTACATCGATAACATTTCCGCCATTGTGGAGCCGCTGTCCATCCCTCACGTTGGGTTCCGCATAAAAATCATATTTGTAGAGGCGTACCAGTCAGCGGAACGTTGGCTAAATGCAAATATCGGGACTGGCCATGTGTTTGCTTAGATGTTTCGTTGCTCAGATGTTCCGTTTGATAGCGATATTGAAGAGTGTTACTGTTGCTACTATTTGCTGGAAAACCGCTGATTTTTGTATGTATTGTACTAACAGTTTAGTTTGAATGTTTGGTTCATGCAAATCTGTTTGAGGATAAACAAAGGCGGTCTTGGAAGCGTAACACGAGCATGTTTATTGAAAGCTACGGTTTGGAAACAGTTGAATATCTAATTCAAAATTGATAAAAAAAATTGTGAAATGTAATGTGTAAATTGCTTATTGAGTTGTAAAAAAAATTAGCCTGAGTAAATACATTTATTTTTATCTTATAAAATATGCTTAAAAATGCTTTTTGATATTTTAACTCTAGTGAGTCGTTCGCTAAAATTTGTTATATCTGTTCTGTCTGTGTTTGTTTTATAACATAAAATATAACTACATTAAAATTTGTTGAAAATAAAATACAAAAAGTGTATATATAGCTAGACATGACAATCTGACGGGCTTTACTAAAAATAAATGCCAATTTATTTTTTCACCAAATAAAGTAAATTTAATATATTTTTTAAACTCAATAACTTTTATAGATGTACAACAAAGGGCAAAAGGGTGTCAAGTCGCAAGTCATATTTGTACATAGGCAGTAAATAACTTCGAGGCTACACGTTTCTCGTTTGCGGCAGTCGCGACGAATCCTTTTGTCTACAAAAAAAAACAAGGGCTCAATTTTTCTGCGTTAAAAAAGTTCTCCGTGATGTCGACGTAACTCAATTTTTGGGAGGAGGAGGAGATTTTTTATTTTATTTTAATCGAGTTAAAAGGATTCTATACCCCTTTTTGCGATACATTTAAGCTAACAAGTCAGGTCGTAATTCACAATACCTAATCTTACTATGAATATTCATTGGTCATCGACATCCGCAAAACTCGAAGCATCGCAATAGATATTAAAAATAATACCAGCCTATTATTGCCCCACTGCAAAGGTAAGTAAGGTCACATACACAGAGGCAATTTCAGACTTATATTAATTAGTCAGTACTTTGAAGCGACTTCGTTCTATTCGCGATGCACGCCAGATAATGACTTTTACAAGCAAAATTTTTGTACCTTGGGTTACATTAATGAAATACCCGAAAAAATCTTTAATCTTTTGCTAAAGAGAATGTTACTCGCTGAAAATGTAGTTTGTCATAAGTAATAAAATTGATGAAATCGATTAAGTAATTTTGATAGTTAATCCATTTAACAATTGTTCTTAATATTAGTTTAGAATGATATGACCAGGTTTTGCTAAATGAAAGTACTTAGAAATAGAAAAAGACATATTGGTGCTTGCGCGTGCCCGGTTGCGAACCCACAATCTCGTGCATTTGAAAGGGGCGACTAACCTACTATGCCATCACAACGATTAGTAAATAGAAAGCAAATAAATACCTAACATAACATCACGCCTGTTATCCCCGAAGGGTTAGGCAGAGGTGTACCCATTAGTACACCCACATTTCGCCAGCTGTTTTTAGTCCCATGTAATAGGGGGCGAGCCTATTGCCATCAACCGGGCACAAATCCAGACTCCGAGGCTGCTACTGAGAAATTCCTGATGGAAAAACCCAATAACACTTTGCCCGACCTGGGAATCGAACCCAAGACCACAGCAGTCGCGCTTGCGACCACTAGACCAACGAGGCAGTCAAATACCTAATTCATTAATTCTGTTCTCAACAGGATTGAAGAGTCAAATGAAGGCAACATTACACGGACAAGCTTTCACTAGTCCTGCAATGTTAATAGTATGCGGTGTACACGCGGTGCACCTCACCCGGGTTTCAGCCAACACAGTACTACCAGCGCATACCCGGCTATACATAGGTAGTTCGGAAGTTTTCAGTGTAAGATGTTGTAAGGTGTGTTGAAATCCGGTTTTAATTATTCTGACTTAAGTAGATACATTTCTTTTCTAGGTGTAATGCAATCCTTTCATCTTTAATAATAAACTATACAGAGTGTTACTTAGTGTAAACACCGTTATCCTTGAAACCGGTGGTTTGGTTTCACTGATAGAACGTAAATTCAATGAAAGAAAAAACTTTTTTTTTTAAAGTAATATCTCCTTTTTTCCTCAAAATTCTTTCACCCTATATTACAATGATGTAATTAAAACTTATGTAGGTAGTTATGACGGACGGCCAGTGCAGCAGGTCAACGCCCTTTGCGGTGATTACGTAACTCGGGCGCATAGTATCCATGAAAATACGGACGGTGTCGGTAATTAGTAATTTTTTTTTAATTTTTGAAAGAAATGTATGTTTTTTTTTTTATT
Organism: Hoplodrina ambigua; assembly: GCA_949774945.1. Taxonomy (NCBI): domain Eukaryota; kingdom Metazoa; phylum Arthropoda; class Insecta; order Lepidoptera; family Noctuidae; genus Hoplodrina; species Hoplodrina ambigua. The sequence goes on from OX458979.1 coordinate 444,144, forward strand.
TTAAAATTCAGATAAACATTTTTTATAATAAATCAAGTACCTATGGTTTTAGTGACAACGGTGTTTACACTTACAGCCTATATACTATATCTATTGCTAAGGCTAGATCTCCCTTATCGTGCCATAACCCACGCCGCTCTCCCTCTCCCCCCGCTACTTATTGTAGACGAACAAGAAATAGGACAAAATTACACGTAGGTTTTTATATCAACATTTTCGTCTGCATGTATTGTAACAACATAACATGACATCATGCGTGTAATCCCCGAAGGGATACATAACAGTAAAAATATCAGTTTTAATGTCCACCGCCGAAAAGTGGATTTATCCAATTTACTTAATATTATATGAAACTTCAATAATTTACTATTATGTTTTGCTTCCGGCAATTCTTTATTTTATAAACTAAACATGGCTACATGTTTTTACAAAACATTTTGAATTTTTATTGCACAGTATAATTACGATAGTCAGTTAATTGACCTTTGGAAAATTCAGTGGAATATGAAACATCAAACGATGAAAGTCTAGACCGGATACTGAGCTAAAAATTACACCGATCACAGTTTGCTTGTATTTTACTGCAGCCAGACAGAATCATTGGAACACAAGCCAACAGATAAGCTTCAGACAAAAGGTCAAAACACCACATAACTAATGTAAAGACGAGCCACTACCAGCCACTGATGTGGAGTTCCACTGGAATATTCTAAAGTAGCCGAGCGAGACTCCAAATCACCCATTTGGAGTCAAAATCTCACTATGCAAAAGTTTTTGCAATAATCCCCAACATCGAGTCCTAGTCACTCCACTTTTATGGCAAAGGAATCTAGACTTAACTGTGGATCTTATTAGGTTCACTGTTGGATGGATTCCAAGGAGAATCTAATAAATTTTGTCTAGCATGCAACATTTGCTTCGTCACCCCTCAAGGGATATTGCAGTGTGCTTAGCGCGGGAGTTTGACTTTTTAAAAAGTCCTGATTTAGTTTCTATTTGTGTTTGGAAGTTCGATGGATTCGGTACGTAGTGACGTGCTTCACTTGTTTTACGATCAATGAATTTTGTAGAATAAAAGAGTTTGAATAATTTGGAAAATTTTCAACGAAAGAAATATGTTTTGTTACTCACTATTAATAAAAGGGTAGCTACATTTCAAATTTTCATACCTAAACATTACGTAATAACATTTTTCTTTCAAGTACGCAACGAAAACATACCCATTGATCTTCTTCATTAACCCTGAATAACCCTCGAATGTCGTCAGCTCACCAAAATCGTCAGGTGTCACGTCATCAGCGACACCGAAACACGTGTCGTTGTGCATCTGCAGTGAGGCAGTCACGTAGACACGCTACGTGATGCTTGTCGACATGCAGCTGATTTCCTAAGTTTTGGCCTTATTTGTAATGGAACTAGACTTTATACATACGCAAATACGGGATAGTTTAGCCAAGTTCATTATAATACCCTCCAGGAGAGGTGATACTCGTCTTGCGCATTACAAGCAGTCAGCCCCATTAGTTCCTCACTGACGTACTATACAATACTAAATTCAGTTACAGTTTTGCATTCTCTTCAAATTTCAGGAGATTGTCATAAAAAACATAAATAATTAAATTTTACGACATCTGGTCAATAAATAATAAAAATAATAAATAAAAACTTGTTTATTTTAGTTGCTTATGTTTCAGAATATACCCGACGTGTATCGCTAGACTTGTCACTGTGTGTGTGCGGGTTCATCGTCCCACTTGTCTAAGCCCAGCGGCAAAATGGCTAGTTCGAATTTCAAAATAATTTACTAATAAACTAAAAATCAAACTTGTTTATTTTATTATTGGTTCGTATAATCACTAACATGGTCAGTGCACCTTGCATAATTTTATTTTAATATTTATTCTTGTCACGACCAATCACTACTGCTAAGGTAAGATATAACATTAGATTTACTGTCTTGATTTCTCGTGAGGTGTCGCAGCGTGTTGTCTCAAACACACGTGACTACAACGGCGAGACGACGTGACGTTTGCGGGCGAGTACGCGACCGTGCTGCCAAGCTGTTGCTTAGCAGTTGTGTGGACGGAGATTAGGATGTTGACGGTCTTAATCGATGAACGGTATCGGCGTTTACGAAGAAATATGGAGTAGGTATCCTTAAACTAGCTAGGACGATGACGTTTGTAAATAGATTAGATGTTATCTCTTTTAAGAATTGTGAAATGTTTGTTTAAACCCGCTAATCTCTGGAACTGCCAGCCGCAATGGAAGCTTATTTTTTCATATGAAAGCCAAATTAATGAGGAATAGTATAGGCTATATAACATAACGCTACGACCCACCGGAGTGCAGCAGTAACCAAAGACGTAACTTAACGTGTGTGAAAACAACCACGAGGAAGATAAAAACAAGAGCTTAGGAAGCAGAAAACTAATTCGAGTTTATGAATTACCTGGCTACTTGCTTTGAGTACCTATGCCATGGTCACTCCAAAAAGTCCTTGTTGCTTAGCTGGTCTACATACTTACCACTTAAGTAAGATGATCTGGTGCACCCTAGCACTTTAATGCGAACCTTCCTGATGATCTACTCTTTCTTTCTCTGATGTCTCTTTCTATTAGTATAGTCACACAGGCTTGTAACTATGGAAAAGCAAGTTCTTAGGTATGTACTCAGTTTTTCTTTACCTAATTTACAGTCAAAGATGGAATCATTAATATTCCCTCGCTAATTAACACGCTACAACGTGTGGGACTACACACGGAGCAATTATTGCACTTTGACTAACCAATCCTGTACAATTTTACAACATGTCTGGGACCAACTTGAACAATTCCGCTGTAATATTATTGTGTGACAGAATCCTAATAATTTTAGTAATAAACTTGTCTCTTGGGATTGCGATCTTGGTCGTGTGTGTTGTGAACGCTTTGTGTATGGAATTGTGTTCGTAATGAACACGTAAAATGGTGTTATGTGTCATGTTTTACGTTACAAATTATATTTTTGAGATTTTGTTGCTGTCTTGGGTAGTCAAAGATCATAAATTCCTCATGAAAAAATTCAGTGCGTCGTTGTTCTAGTGGTCGCGTAGCGCGACTGCTGAGCATGAGGTCTTGGGTTGGATTCCCAGGTCGGGCAAAGTGTTATTGGGTTTTTCCATCAAGAACTTCTCGTTTATCGATTTGTGCCCGGTCGTCGGCAAGAGGCTCGCCCCATACTAAATGGGACTTAGACATAACTGGCAAAATGTGGGTGTACTAATGGGTCCACCTCTGGCTAGCCCTTCAGGGATTACAGGCGTGGTGTAATTAAATGTTTTGTATGAAAAATGTATGTATGAAAAATTCAGTCGTAGGACGAAAAAAAAAGAAAAGGTACGAACACTACTAAAAAGTGAAAAGTACGTCCATTTTTAGTGAATAAAATGGAACAGGAATACCTTATAGCATACTTAGCATTAATTTCAAGAAGCTAAACGCAACCACAACCATGTTTTATAAACATAATTAAAAATCCCCTAAGTTTCCACGGACAGAAAATTAAATGATATTCCCAAACTAAACTACGAAAGGTAAAATTTTGTGGAGAGCACTTCAGCTATCTACAGCGATGCGAGATGCGGCGGCAGAAAACCACAAATGATACGAGCCGAGCTCCAGAGCTAGGTGCTGCCTCCACTGACATCAATAAATTCAGAACTATCTTTGCACTGAGGTAAACTGCAGGAACTTGGTCTGGAACGCTTTTGGTAATACTGAGAACTGATTTATTTTAACTTATAGCGGTAATTTGTAGGTTCAACTTTTATGTTAAGTATACTCATAAGTGGAGGGGTGAAGTACGGCATCGCGAACGGCGGAAGTAGTGGAGGCAAGCCTTTGCCTAGGCGTGGGACAGTATAAAGTAACAAAAAAAAATGTACTTTGGTAAACCTGGTGCCATCCAAAAAATCGTGAGAGACTGGGGTGGATCGAATGATTTGACTCCCTCATTGAACTGGCTACAATTTTTCAATCCTGCAATCCTGGCAGTTTCAGACATGACCGCGTTTAAAACAAACAAACAAAATATCTTTTAAATTTATAATATTAGTATAGATTCTACTCTAGCCTAAATTGTGTAAACCTGTAGTCTGAATACAAAGTAAGTAATTTAATTTTAGTAATCTGTGTTATATGTACGTCTACCTTTTAAATTAATTACAGGAAACGCTATGGAGTGTAATTAACATACAACCTGCTTAATAGGTTTACGTAATAGCTGGTTGTAGTTGAGTGAAGCTATAGAAATTAATAGGTATATCCACCTATTTGCTCATCAACCGTGAGCAAATTGATGATTCAATTAAAATATGGACCATTAATTTACCTTTAATGTCATTTAAGAGGTATCTCTTCATAATTATTTCTCCTCAGACGTCCTCTGAGATTACAAAATAAAACTGGAAATTCGTTCTGGCACAACTTGTTTAATATCGTTCTTATTCTGACCTATAAATAACCTCAATAGAATCCTTGCCAAGCTTGATCGAACACGTTTCATATTGTTTTAAATAGTATTTTCATATTTCATATCAATCAGACTCTCATATAGATAGCCCTATTCTCTGGCCAACGACATCCATAAATATTTTATTAACGAAACTTGTTCTAACAAAATATTATGCAAATATTCAGAAAAATAGCCTAGGTACCATGATAATTTACCAAATCACAATATTCTAAGCAGTGATTCAAACTGGATGCGTAGGAGATGGTGCTCAATGGTTCGTGTTTTATAACCAATTGTACGGATGTGTGGGCTAGATGGGCCACGACTTGCGCCCATGAATTTTATTGGAATTTGATTATACGAAGGCTGAATTTGATAGCGTGATTATGGATGTAATGAGATTTGGAACGTGCGTATTTTTATTATGATATTGCCGAATAATTGTAGTGTACTAAAATATCCGTGTCTTCTTCTTTTATTAATAATCTCGTATTTATTTTTACGAGAGCAGATTGTGCCTGTTTGCGATTAGTAAAGCTTTTTATAGAAATAAATGAATGTACGATTGTAATTTATGTCACTTCTAGCAACGAATGAATAGCCACAAGATGATAAAACAGCGGAAAATTCTACCTCGTTCGGAAAGCGAAGTACTGGCGCTAGCAATAAAATAAATCCACATTACGCTCGTCAGACAAGGTTGAAAAGTCTCAAGTACTTGCAAAGGTAAGCACATTACCAGAGAAACTGTTTCACAAATAACTCTAGCAAACATAATGTCTCAACTACATGTTATTGAAAAATATCGATATCTAATAACACGAAGTATATGTAGAAACATGAGCATATCCAGACAAAATTGTTGTTGCGAGCATCTTTACGATGGAATCTAAAAGAGAAGCTGACATTGAATAATATGTTCGCAACATATTTTCATGAAAATAGTTAGAAAACGAAACGGATTTTAAACATTATTCAAAGAAAATGTAGCTGGAAACATATAAATTTTAATGTACTTAAGTACATTGCTGAAATGTACCGTTTTAATCTCGGGAACTGATCTATAGATCTAGATTTAGAGGTAAGAAATATCCCCACGGGGCGGTCTGAACGCCGCGGTTTTACAGCCGACATATCAAAGTGAATCTGTGTCTGCACTGCGTTACGTGCGCCACTGTACCTACACATACTATTGAAATCAATGAACATTAGGTAATTCGCCGGGTACACTCGAGTAGAACTACGTTTCAAATGAATTTGATGCTGACGCTGGCGAATATTTCCGGGGTGTTAAATTTCACGCGTTGGGAGATAATTGTTTTAAGCGGGCGAGAGTTCAGGGAAGAGTTTAATTTACTAAGCACTGGTTTACATTCTACAAGAGTAATATTTGTCTTTATAAATTGATTAATGTCGATCATACTGTTGTTTTAGGGTTGCTAGGCTATATTTTGTTTCTCCATCAGGAATTTTTCAGTAGCAGGTTTGTGCCCGGTTGATGGCAATAGGTTCTCCCCCTATTACATGGGACTTAAACTTAACTGGTGAAATGAGGATATACTAATGGGTACACCTCTGCCTAACCCTTCGAAGTTGACAGGCGTGATGTTGTTATGTAAAATTGCTATCACTCATATTGCAGCTTTTCTATGTCTTAAACCAAAACAATCTAGTTATGGCGTGTAAGATCAAAAATAAATATTACTCGCAGTTAAAGGCTTTATTTCAGAAAGGCCTTCAACAAAGGAGCTTTTATAAAAGAAATCATAAGTAGGCACATAAAAAGAGACTCCACCATTAGTAGTACAAAAAATCTAGGCCATTTTCTCAGAATGGTCGTATAATTTGACGTTGTATAATTAAAAATAATTAATGCTCTAATTTATAGAACCGGTCTTCGCGTAATATTCATATTCACGCCTCGAGTGTCAAGATTTGAATAATATTCATTAATTATAATTTTTATATTCATTTGAATTTGAATTGAGTAATGACTGTGTAATATTATTATTGTACTTTAATCAGACCTTTCTGTAAGATTTTGGGTACGTACGTGAGCCCCAGACTGCGAGACTGTTCACCCTAAAGTAATCTTATTGTGAGAGTCGTAAAAGACAATTAAGCGACTTCTTGAGAATGATTGGAATTATTTCTTTTACATTTGCGTTAAACGGATTCCCATTGTGAAGTATTTTCTTTATATTTATAAGAATGAGACTTCTCCACATGTCTTTATTATAATAAAAAAAAACACATGAAGCTGAATAAAACCTTTATGAATAACAATGTCTATATTTTACGGGTTGACTGCCTCGTTGGTCTAGTGGTCGCAAAGCGCGGCTGCTGAGCATGAGATCTTGGGTTCGATTTTCAGGTCGGGCACAGTGTTTTTCCATCAGGATTTTTTTAGCGGCGGAGTCTGGATTTGGGCCCGTTTGATCGCAATAGGATCGCTCCCTATTGCATAAATAGAAATGTGGTTGTACAAATGGATACAGCTCTGCCTAACCCTTCGAGGCTTACAGGCGCGATGTTATGTGTTATGTAATTTATCATAGACAACGATTTAATAAAGCGTAACGCGTCAGACTGGATCACAGTCTGTCTAGCTTATAACGAATGGATTTCATTGATGTAAAATAAACAAATTTTGTTTTATTCATTTTTAATGTAATTTAGGCATGAATAACAAAATAGAAATACCTCTGCGTTCAGCACTGTAAACACTAATGCAAAAGAGTAAATACGGGTTTGAGATAAAAGTTGTTTACTTGTGGTTTAGGATGAAATGAATCTTCACTTGAATGCAACGAGATTTTAATTATCAGGATAATTGAAAAGAAACTGGGAAAAAGAAGCAATAAAGCTAGCTAGCTAAGTACCTCATTATCTGCAGTTTGTCCAAACTATGTTGGAGTCGGCTTTCAGTCCAAGCAGCTGAATACCAGCGTTTTACATGGAGCGAATGCTTATCTGACTACCACAACTCAGTAATCAAGCTCCGAGCAACTTCTGAAAAATTTCTAATGAAGAACCCCAATACCATTTTGCCCGACCTAAGAATTGAACCCAGGCCCCGACCCTCAGCAGACGTGCGACCACAAAACTACCGGGGCAGTCACTAGCTATGTACTCACTCACTAAATATAGGTACATCTACGTCTGAGCTGATCAAAACCAATTAGCTTATTAATTAGACAGAAAGACAAACACACACCTTCACAGTAATAATATAACAGTAACGATAAAGTTTAGAAACAAACAAACAAGTAAACAGTTAAAACAAATATCAAACATTTAGTAAAGCAACCTAAAGCTGCACTCACACTTTAGATTTTTTTTTAGTTTTTTTATGGCTGTTATAACGGTTCCTCTGAAAATCGAGCGACATTTTAGTATAAGCTGTATTTTAAAACAGTAAAAAATATTGCTGTTTTATAAGCTTCACACACGGCGCGCGAAAAAACAAAAAAAAAACACGCTAAACAAAATATCGCCACATGTACATTTTTGCTGCGTGTGCTAAAAGCTATAGCACCACATACTCCGATCATAATTAAAACATTAACACGTAAACGTAAAGTGCAAACATATGTTTTAGTAGATATCAGGTCGTTGTAGCGACCGAGGCCATTAATCGCGCGGGTTATAATCGCGACAACACGCGACCCGCGACTTGTAAACAAGTGTTACTTTATGAGGGCTCGACACTGTAAATTACTGTTCTTTAAACACTTCGTTTTAGGACTGCTAAACATTCAACTGCCTCGCTGATCTCGTTACCGCGTACGTTGTAACAGGTGGGCTAAAAAGTGTTATTGGGTTTTTCCATTTAGACTTTTTCAGTAGCAACCCAAATTTCGAAGTTTGGTGTTGTGACTCTTCTGTGCCTCAGAAAGCACTTAAAAGCAGTTTGTCGTGCACCCGATCTCTCCCTGGTCGTGTCGGATTGCCGTCCAATCGGACAATGACAGTGAGGGAAGAGGGAGAGCACCTGTGTTTGCGCACTACACATACTTGTCCACTATAATATCTCCTACGTACAAGGCCAGTGTCTATTGGGATTGGCCGCCATGACAGAATTTATTTATTATAAATATTCAACTTACACTTCACTAAATCAACACTCATCATTCACACTACACATTTTAACCTCAAATAAAGTATTATATGAGTTTTAAAGATGCACTTTTAAAAGAAGCCTAGGGGTTACTACCCAGACTTCTTTTAAAAGTGTATCTCTATGCTCATGCGCCAGTCTCATTCAGGTTGTACCGACGTTATAAATATAATCTGTCCATCTCGACGCCGGAAAATCGACACTACTACATCAATATAACTCAAGTTAATCCAAATAACGTAAAGCTGTTAATTAATTACGATTGCACGATGGCCTAAGAAGCCTTCACTCATAAATCATCTACGCCACGCGTTTGGTCTCACAACTCGCTCCTCCCACGTCTCCGATGACAGAATAAAATCCATCAGATAACGTCGTACCATTAATATCATGTTCCACACACATTGTAAACCTATTCAAAGTATTTCAAGGGGAAATCCGAAAAAATCCGAATCCCGACCCTTGCCGAAACACGTCCAATAAAATACGATATTAACCCTTGCCGTTACATTTACACGGTCATAAGTTTCGGATTAAAAAAGGGGGGTTGTGGGGGAACGCAATGAATAGGAAGGAATCGCCGCTGGATGAGTAGGGTCCCTATTGTCGAGCGAGCTTACGTATTAACTTGGTGAGTGTACATACGTGCTCCGCTGCTTTTTTGGGCGTCTTCATTTTTTTTAACATTTGTGCGAAACTTGATACAAATCGCCTTCAAAATGGGTATTATATGGTTTTGGTTACTTGTGCACAAAGTTCTGCTTTTAACAAAGTGCATAACATTACGCCTGTAAACTCTGAAGAATTTTAGGCAGATGTGTACCCATTAGCACACCATCATTTTGCTAGTCATGTTTAAGTCCCATGTAATGGGGGGCGAGCCTATTGCCATCAACCGGGCACAAATCTAAGGCTGCTACTGAAATTCCTGATCGAAAAACTCAATAACACTTGGCCCGACCTGGGAATAAACTCCAAGAACTCATGCTCAGTAGCCGCGCTTTGCGACCACTAGACCAACGATGCAGTCAAGACTCAGTGCAATCCAATGTAAAACCCCAGGGAAGGACATTTACAAGGAAGGCTACTTTTTTATTTATTCAACGACTCCGTATGCATCCACGATAACCAATATTACGCGGACGAAGTCGCGGGCAAAAGCTAGTAATAAAAAAATCACTATTAAATAGATATATATACTACCAGTTTCTTTTACTTTTACTTTAGGTACTCCTAATACAAACGCGCACGACGCTATAATAATATGACCCATGTCGGTGACGTGTCATCCAAATGTTATTACTTAAAGTGACGCTAACGTGGAACTAGCACGATATCCAAGCATTTTATATCTGATACAACATTACAGAGGGAGTTTAGTTTTTGTCCGTTTTAATCTAGCCCGAGTGTCGATAATAATAGTACCTATATCTGAGTGGAATCTTAGACTGAACTTTTCATCCATGGTCAGAACTATTCTTATTTGGGCGATATGATATGAAGAGTCACACCAAAATACTTGTATCTGTCCAGAGGCGGATTAGACATAGGCAAGTTTCTCGCCGGCGTCCCTATGATGAAAATGACTCGCGCCCCTGTATAGAAAATAACTAACTTACTGGCACAATTAATTTTATGCTATAATATATATATATTTTTTTTAATGTTCCGCCCGCGCGCCACTTTGTACCCTCGCGCCCCTAGGCACATACTAGTTTTCCTTAAGGGTAATCCGCCTCTGTATCTGTCTCTGTCTTAAATCTTGAGAATACCTTATAGGTATGTACTCTTACCTAAATAAGAAGGTATATTATCCAAAAATCTTTTTATATTTATAAGATGCCATTCATCAAAGCCCATTCGTCTCCGTATTATTTTCGATATGAAAAATAACAAAAAAATCACGCCACATTTCCACTTCCTAATAATTCACATACTTGTATTAGCCCATCCATCATGTGGCGGCTAAACTAAAAATATTCATAGCCAGACATTTCGCGTTTGGCGGAGTAATGCCGTCACTAATTGATATGGAGTACGCACTCCGCTCAAGAAAATGGCGGCGACGTGAAAGCTTTTTGAATATTCATCGGCGACGCAAAATGTGCGGTGGTATCGCTAGCTTTGTGCCGCGGGCGCGCCTGCGTCTCGCACTTCCGACAGTTATAAAGGAGAAGAAGTTGATCTTAATTTGATAACAGTTGAGAATGTATAAGTGGTACAGGGGGCATCAAAAGTGAATTACTTAGCATTCGTTTTTTATAACTGAAAATCTGATGTTAAAACGGATATTAATATTATACTGTTTTGCTCAAATATTACAATTCAGTAGAGAATACTAACAAGCATTTTAATAAAACAGATTAGCTTCAGTTACAATTAATTGGAAAATGCCCTAAATAAATATAAAACCAGTACCCAAAAGGCTAAGCCTGTTTAATACACGAACTATTTCAGGAATCAAAGGCTCGTACTAAATAGGTGCTACCCTAAATCATGAAACCCTTTCAATTGAATCAAATTTAATAGCTTTAGAATCAAGATAAATCGATGTAATACAGTCTGGAACGAGCGCCAGTATTTGTTTATGTTAGGCAGTGAAAATGTAAATATCTATTTGTCAAGACGTTAAATAAAACGAGGACGTGTTTGGGATACGCTCGTGAATAGGGACCTAACATTACTTATTATGTACTTAGGCAAGCGTATATCAAGTAACAGACATGCCTTACGTACCTACCTTTACATTGCATGAAGTTTTTGATAAAATCTAGCCAATTTGCAATTCACTCAGACTCAGCGACTAGGTTCTCAGTTCGAAGGAGAAAAATATGACCTCAGAAGCCTTCTAATAAATATATCAATATAGAAAATGAAACCCCTATTTATTATTTTATAACTAATAGTTAATATATCTACTTTAGAATATTGTAGATGCAGATTTAAATGCAACAAAAACCGCTTGAACGTTCCATCTTTGACGTCCATTAATCTCGAGCATCTCAAAGCTAAAGCCGCAATACGCCAATACTCAGCCAGCATCAGCCAACCGACGCATGCTTCGGCATTTCCTCGACGCTCGAAATCTTGCCTCAATTTTTCAGCAAACAGGAGCCCGACTCAAAGCGGAGGATTCGTGGGCAAACACGGAACATTCCGCGGTAAGCCCGGGGTAGGTACGAGCGGGTACGTAAGCCCGGGATAGGTAAGCCCGGTCTAGACGCTGTACATGCTTTGTTGATCTAGAGCACGCCATCGGCAAATACTTTGCCTTGTTCCAATGTATGGGAAACAAATCTGTTGGCGTTTGTTTTATTCATAGCTGATTCGTGAGTCGCGGGAGCAAAATGGTGGCACATGCACCTGTACGTACGGAATTGTGTTGCATTTTTGATTAATTTAAACATACAGACAGACACCGTTGCAGTCTTGCTTTGTTTTAGATAGGGAATGTACGACTGTTACATTTACAGCCTAGACGGAAGATCTCGAAATCGACCTAGTTCAGTCATTACGTTGATGAAAATACATTAATCTATTGATGAGTTAGGTGTATATATAAATTGCGTCTTATATTATTTTTCTGCCAAAAACAGTGATTTTCCGAAACAAAATTAAAAGTCGTTTTGCAGTAATCGTATTTGCTCAATGATGTAATGTTTGATCATAGTTTGATGAACAAAATTACTTTGCGTATAAAATTACCGCACTTGCGCTTCGCCTATTAAACTTAGAATAAATAGACTCCACTGTCATGTCATGCCTACAGACATTTCAAAGTATTAGCAATTTTAAGTCACATTGGGAAAAACATTGTTTGAAACACCTGCATTTACTCTACTTGCGAAACGTAGCGCAAACTGACAGCTCGCATACCAATCAAACGAACGAATTCATACACGATACGTCACTATCGCGAAACAATAACAGGCCAATTTGTAAATAGCGGAATATCGGTCGTAATACATGATCGGATCGGCACGGGCATCGAACCGAAACTACGGTACGTCAAAAAGCAATCACTGTACTAACACGGAATCATTCGGCGGCGCCGTCAGCCGGAACAAAAGCGAATCACTTTGATCCGAGGGTAGGGTGACCACGGGTGGGCGTGTAATGAGACTGTCCCGGTCGCGGTGTTACAAGTAACGCTTGTTTTTTTCGAGTGAACAGGTGTGAGGAATGTTGTGCTATCGCGCCGGACATCGTTATTATCGTTTTGTCTGTTGGAGAAAAAACTAGGTACCTACTGCAGGCAAGAAATCGTTTGTAAGTAAGTAACCCCAAAATGTTCAACAAACGCCTTCAGGCTTGAAATATTTTAAGTCTAATGCCACTTACTTGATATTTATTCTAAAAGAAGCTTTTATATACTTGCGTGTGAATTCAATTAGTATAATATATATTTCCAGGAAAGAGAAAGAAATATACTATTATTCATAAGCAGATTTCCATTGCTATATTTTTACTTGAATTAATAATATCTACATTTTACCTATTCGAAGTTACGTTAATTATAAAAAAAAAAAATGGTTTTAAACGGTATTTAACATTTATTTCTTCAGCATTAGATAAAAAAAAACATAAATTATTAAACAGTTTTGAAAGAATTTCTCCTGAATGGAGCAATATTTCTAACATCGTTTTAACATTGAAAGTACCAAATATTTTTTGAAAAAAAAAACTAATTAATATCGTGCTTGGCGAATTAAACAATTTCACAATGAAATTTATTAGAAAATTGTAAAAAATAAACTAATTATAAATTAAACACCTAAAATTTTAATAAGTAGGTATTCTTAATATTTACAATGTATTATTTCATCATGTTTTACCAAGCATACTTTTACCTTTAGTTGGTAATATTAAGTTCGCTAGTCGCGTAACATCATTTACATGCGAATTAATTTAAATTCGCAAATGAATTTATTCTTATTTGAATACACCATTTTAGATAAAAGGTTAGGTACAATTAAATACTAAATTGATTAATTACTTAATACTCGTATATAATATAAATAACGATTTGCATTAAAAATGACATATTACAGCAAAACTATTTCAACAAAAACTGAATTAAAAACCTTTTCTTACATACGACGTCCTGCATAGTCTTCCATAATGTCATATCCCCCCTACTGGTGATAGAGCATAGGCGCTCGCAGATAGCTTCAAACAATGAAATGAAAGCCCGCGCGATATTTCAATGCAACGCAAAGCCAAGCGCGCCGCCAGGGCCCGCCTACCTGCACACAGATTATTATCCTACCCACCTGCAGGAAAAGTTGACTTGCGATAATATGTGGCTTTAGCTGGGAAATAAAGATTTTCCATAAAAGCATTATTTTCCTTATCTTTTTAAATTTCTTTGCAACCATTTTTCCCGTTGTGACTGAATGTAATTATGGAGGAGGATGAAAATTCGTGCTTGCTGGACAATGCGATGGCTGACCAAAAAAGTTTATGGAACAAAATCATATCGATGTGGTAAATAGATTATGCAGAAGCGAGTCGAATCAAAAGGCTTCTTTTTCGTATAAAAAACCAAGGACCTAGTTTTCATTAAGGATATATTACTGTTAATATCATACATACTTGTACTTCCGCAGGCAGATCCTCACAGCAGAAGTTTATTGAAACATTTCAAGTGCAAATTACAAACATTTCAGGAACTCTATAAGGCTATTGACTCACTATTGAGCACACTAGTGTAGTTGGAATGAGCTATCAGCACGTATCAGGGAGGAGTGGGGGGTCGGTTTACTTAGCGGACTTAGAAGCAACTTAGTCGCCAACTATTCACTTAGTGCCGACCGATGAACTACTTTACTTTGGACTGCGCGGTTGAGGACGATGCGAGAAGATGTCGATGTGGCAGTTAAGAAAGGTCAGGCCGTGGTACAACTACTGACACTGATACAATATAATACTGAGCAGTCAAACTGCTCCAACTGGAAGCTCACTAATGCTACATAAATCTTAATCTCTGTGCTTTCTAACTAAAGTGTTAGAGCATATTTATGCAAAAACAAATTTGATACAGTTCGTCCGTATTTTGGCGAACGGTAGTATGAATTATCCTTAAATCTTCTGAAATTTTTAGAAGCGTTGTGTAATTGCCATCAATTAAAGATTGTATTCAGCATCAAAAATAATTTGAGAATATTTCCTGTCAGGGTTAGCATAATCAGAGCAACATGCACAAGCGGTTTCGAACTTAATATATTAGAAACATAGTCGAGAATAAGACGTGAATGATTGTAACTCTCTAAATTACCACATCCACAACTTCCTGGTTCTTGTCAAACTCTAAGCGAAGTTAGCCGGGCACGATGCAATGCCTCCTAACGAGAAGTCTTGATATTATGCTAACAGTATTACACGCCGCACCTATGATGTGAAGACTCGCCCATACTTTTAATATTTAAATACATTTTATGACTCATAAAACCCGTACGTTAAATTTAACCTATAATGCTAGACAAGTAGGCTTCTCCTAGTGGTACGCGGCCTTTTGTGCCTATTGGCCTCTATTCTGTCTGATATGTAGGGAAGTGAAAAGATATTTTTTTCTTTTCTGATTAATTTCGTTGCGGGATCTAAGTCAATTGAATTGTGTTTCCGGGACTCATCGAGCTTCATAACCAAATAAAATATAATAGTCAATTGATACTGGGAACAACAAATATGCATATACTCTGGGTCACACTTGTTGGTCAGTGGGTCGTCTTAGGGGTTTGCTAAAATTATCTCTATTCCAACCAAACCACTGAAACATAGTTGTGTTAAATACAAACCTTTTCAGACGTTCTCATATAAAGAATAGTAGATGCATGGATTAAAAACATTAATAGCGTATACACACGGAAACAAAATTGTTAACAAAATACATCTAGGTACTTTTAATCAAGGGTCAAAAATCAGATGCAGGAGGCGGTCATCTTGGACACGGCACACATAATGAGGAGGTTCCTCACTCTGGATCCAGAACCATACAGAATACATCACCATCATATTCTCAGTTTCAAGCGAAAAGGAGCTTATTGTCGGAAGGCTTATTGTCGTTACAACTACCCTTAAAGTTATATAACATTGTAAAACGTTGAAGTAGTTTTGTTAGCATCCACACGGTTGTTGGTTTTCAATAGGTTAACAACTTTGTTGTGCGCACTCAAATCTTCCAAATGTTATCCGAGTGTTTAGCGCGTGGACTACACAAAGTAAGGGGCTAAACATTGTATCACAAAGTCTGTCAAAAAGCCACAATTTGTATCAAACCAACTGGAATCCGTGGCCTGACGATAATCAATCAAAAGATTGAGAATCTGCTGGATATGTAAACATTTTCTTCTCTACTTGAGGTAGAACATAATGCTTGAAACATTAGCTAAGCTTCTTCTTCAACGATCAAATCAACACTGCACAGAATAAACTTTAATAACAACCAATTGGAATTCAAACCAGGAACAACGACACACAAAAACAACCAATCAGTAGCGTGCGTTATTTGAACCAGTCGAGATGCAAAATTAGCGCAATTGTGCTGACATGCCGACCACTAGACAATGGCCGACCAGGTTCGTTTGCACGTTATTTAAGTCGCAGTGGATCGGGGCCTAATTTGGGCCGATTGTCGCCCATCCACTGCTGGCTCGATTGCTTTGTTTGGCCGTTTTGGCCCACATGTCGCGCAATGCACTCGATGTAAAACTTGATTAGGACCTGTCGTTACGGTGTTTGTGCGAGCTAATGACTGTGTTGGTGTGGGGTTGTAAGGGATTTTGTGGTTTATGGGGTAGTTAAGGTTTACCAAAAAATGTTATGATTTGAATGGGTAAAATATTACCAAAAAGCTAAACAAATCATAACTGAGTGGTTAAAACGCCCATCTAGTTTAAAAGTCGTGGTTAAGGGTTTGAATATGGGCAAATACCGATGTGACTTTTTCTATACATACCTATGTACTTTCTAAGTATATCATGGACATCAGTGAAAAAAAAATACTATAATGAAATCTGGATTTATATTTAATATAAGTTATAAGTTGACAGTCCATAAGATATGTCTCTTTACGCTTCATAGGTGACTCGTAAAATCTTTGAGCTTGATACATTTCTATAATACCTACATAATATATTTTTACACAAATCCCAGCCAGTATAACATCAAATTAGCAATGCATATAAACCGGACGCCATACAACAACTATTATGACACAAAATTAAAGGCACTAACTAGCCTACATAAGGCGTAGTTCGCACAGGGCCGTTACATGCGACTTGCAACGAGCATCTTAATTTGAATAACAAAGGTGGCTGCATGCGGCTGAATAATTAACTGCGTACAAATTACTCCGACGTCGCTTTTGACGACGCCACGGTTGCCCCGCTGCCGAGGAATATGCCTAATGTGAGGTAATTATTGAATATAATCATGGAACACTTAGATTCTACCCATTGCGGTAGCGACTGCGGGTAACTGTAACATTTTGTGTATAAAAGATGTTAGATTGTTTGGAATAGAAACTACATGAAGGTATTCTCTTGTGTTCTCAAAATAGGCGCTTCAGCTGGGTCAAAGGTTAAAGGTTAATCCTACACTATTGTTAGCAGATAGACTCAGTTTGCTTTTGTTTTTATCAAGCTCCAATTCTGATCTGAAATAATGTTAGCAGGTTATGTAGAATACTATTTATAAAAACTTTTTTTATAGTGCTGTAAAAATCACACACACGAAGCTCGTTGTTTACTTGACATGTAAAGCACCCTTCGCTTTTGTTCCTCCTTCATCTACGACCGAATTAAGTAAACACTCAAAACAGAAACGGATAAAGTACTAAAGGAGTGCCGTAAAATAATATTTTATGTTCAATAAAAACTTATTAGAGTTAAACAGAGATACTTGAACGAAAAACAGGTGTAAGAAATATATTCAGATCTGTTTAAATGGTGTTCTTCCAGCAATAGACATGAATTTTGATTTCTTTGGTAGAAACAGACTTGTTTTTATTTTGTTAACCTACTTTTTCTTACAAAGGTCTTTCAAGCTGTCTGACCTCAAAACGTTTACGATACATAAATTAGTGTTTTGACAGACACCTACACCGGTGGTCGGAAAAAATACGTCAAAATGAAATTAACATACCTATATACTAGTATCGATATGTTCATTTGGGTTGAAGACGAGTGAAACCTTTGTTAAAGAAATATTTATTCATTTAAAATGATAATGGTTTTGATTGCCTTCTAAAAAGCACTTACAAAAGATACTAATTTTTAAAAAAACTTTCTATCATAGTATGATATCTATTAACTCTATCATAATGCTTTTTTTTAGGTGGTAAAAATCATCAAATGGTCGCAAACCATGACTGCTGAGCATGAGGTCTTGGGTTCGACTCCCAGGTCGGGTAAAGTGTTATTGTGCTTTTCCATCAGGAATTTCTCAGTAGCAGCCTCCGAGTCTGGATTTGTTCCCGGTTGATGGAAATAGGCTCGCCCCCTATTTCACGGGGGTTAAAACATAACTGGCGAAAAGTGGGTTTGCCATGAGTACGAGCATAATTCTGCCTAACCTATTGGGGATTACAGGCGTAATATTATGTATGTATGTATAGCATATTGTTCTAGATCATCTCCATAACTATCACTCACTCTGCCACGCCCTATGAAACAAGGTATTAAGATGTTATGGGCTTTCATTTAAATAGCTCTGAATAACTTCGCTTTATGCCCCGGAGCCGACATTATTTATCTGAAAACTTTCAATCTATGTTAAGTACTCTCCTTATTACTTCATCAAAATGAAATTAAACTGAGTTTTGAGCTAGAAATTAAGGGTAAGAGTTGTTCAGTTAAAATATGTTGGAAGTGGTCTCAGATAGCTTAGGTAACTGAACTGTGGGTTATGGCATAGGGGGCAGACAAGCGGGGGAGATGGACGGGATGACGGAAGGATGGTGAGGATAAATGACAGTGCAGAGTTTTAATAGCAATGTACTTTAACACATGGGTGCATAATACAGATTCAGAGTTCCTTTATGTGTCTTGCGATAGCAGTTAACTGGCAGAAATCGTCACGTAAGAGAAAAGCGTTATGCCTCTTCAAGCGAACTTTTCTCTCTTTCTGTTTTTAGTATATATTTTTTCAAAGTCTATATTTCCATATATTTTAATTTACATAAACATTAAACATAACATCACGCCTGTAATCCCCGAAGGGTTAGGCAGAGGTGTACCCATTAATACACCCACATTTCGCGAGTTATGTTTTTAGTCCCATGTAATAGGGGGCGAGCCTATTGCCATCAACCGGGCACAAATCCAGACTCCGAGGCTGCTATTGAGAAATTTCTGATGAAAAAACCCAATAACACTTTGCCCGACCTGGGAATCGAACCCAAGACCTCATGCACAGCAGTCGCGCTTGCGACCACTAGACCAACGAGGCAGTCAGTTTTAATTTACACTATTAATAAACGAATTTTATGATTATATCATATTCTTGAGAGTCGAGTCGAGTCTTGAGAGTTGAGAGAAGAGCCGCTACCAATATCGATGAACTTATTAAAAGTAAATAAGTATCCTTCCTACAGTATTTTAATACTAGCTTTTGCCGGAACCTCGTCCGCGTGATTCTACTTACTTCTTACTGCTCCGACACCTTGGGTTGTAGCGTGATGTTACATACCCTAATGAATCATAAATACCAGAGTGTTTAAGTTCCAGAGATCAGCGAGTTTAAACAAACAAATAAACAAAAAGACTTTATCTTTATAAGTTGAGATTAAAGTTGAAGTCACTATAAAATAATGTAAAAATTCACCATTTTCAGCAACGTTAACACGACAATTAAACAAGTTACAAGATTATTGTTTCAATTCAAAAATTTTGTGAGAAAGTGTACAAGTTCAAATCTCTCATAATCTAAATAAAATGTAAATGAATTCAGAATCTCGGCGTCCGCTGAAACGGATCAATTTATCTTTCCTTTTAAAGGCTCAATCATAATTATACAGCATTGCAGGATCCATTCATCAAATTCTTATTCACAAAAGTCGATAAGTTAACGGTTTTCATTTTGTAAATTCAATTTCAGAATTGTGACACTCGCGCTAGTGATGTAGTGGTGTACGATATCGATATTTTACGCCGCACTATCTTTTTAACGCTTTTGCAATCTGGCCGAAAAAATATAATTGTGTATCAGCTGCGTATTGTTGCGTGAACTGAAATACAGAGGATTTATAAAAATGCAACATCCTGGCTTTAAGCTTAGCGGTTTGCTTAACAAAAGAGAAAATAATGAACATGTATATGGAGGTTTGTGACAAAAACTTTTTTTGTGCTCTGAAAGCAAAACTCATGGTGAATGTCCTACATAATATTTAGAGTCAACTAAAAAGAAGGATTTAACCTACGTGGAATTTAGATGTAATCGGTTTTGATTTCAAGTTTTAAAGCGGCATAAAAATGGATTAAAAAATGCTACTTTTATATGAGGGACTCTGTTATTCTTTTGATTAATGTTAATAGTAGGTAGGTAATAGTCTAGAATTAGTGAATTTATTCTTGATTTACTAAGATAGCATTCTGTTTTGCCTTAATACCTACTAGAATATAGTGAAACTAAGATGAGTGGTTCGCTTTTAAGATTTAACTACACTTTTATTATTTTTGGTTGACCAAGAAAATATCTCTGATGACTCCTACCTATGTTTTCAAATAAAAATAAATATAATAAATTTAATTCTTGAAAAAAAATGTAAATAGTTGTACGAAAACCGTGAGCCCAGCACTAGCCGGCAATGCGGCATCGTTAATCAGAGTCTCCGTTGTTAATATCACAAATATTTATCTTTGGCGACAACGTAAATGAAAATGTCCATTGGTTGCTCACCTGAGCGTTATTAATTATAACTCAACGTCTAAAGTATCAAGATTGCTTAATTTCATTTTAAATTAATGATGGCAGATTTTGATTATGGGTTAAGTTTTGTTGTAATCGTAATTGCGTTTCATTGTAATAAATCATTTAATGTCATATGTTTTTAAAAGGCTTATGTTTTAAAAATAAAATGTATGCTTAATGAATCCGAAATACTTCTAAGAGTAATACAGTACCTTTCTATTAGGTAACTACTATTTAGTTGTATTCATTAGAAAAATACCCACGCTGTAATAATAATGCCGACCAATGTCAGCAAGTCAACAGACCTACTCATTAACAGCTGAAAAGCCCATTTTCAAAATAACGTTACTCTCTGTTATACATGTCACTAATTAAGCCACGCCATGTTAGAAAATTAGGAGCTTACTTACTCCTAAAATAATCACAGAGAATGACATTTATATTTTGCTATTACCATTTAATTAACATAATTTTACTATCGTATCAATATTACTGCCAGTTCTCTGTATTTCGAAAAAGTACATGCTGAAAAAAAATGTTCACCTAGATTTTTTTTTACTTACATAATATAACATCATAGCTATCCTGATAATAACAGGAAAATACCTTGAAAGTATTATCAACATAAATTAATTAAATTAAATTCTCTCGAACTCAAACGCGTGTAATCGGAAAAGCTTAAATGGTCCAGCTGGCAACTGTTACGTAAATACTGATGATGATGACTACATTTAAAATCTACAATAACATCATCACGCCTGTAATCCCCGAAGGGTTACGCAGAGGTGTACCCATCAGTACACCCACATTTCGCCAGTTATGTTTTTAGTCCCATGTAATAGGGTGCGAGCCTATTGCCATCAACCGGGCACACATCCAGACTCCGGGGCTGCTGCTGAGAAATTCCTGATGGAAAAACCCAATAACACTTTGCCCGACCTGGGAATCGAAACCAAGACCTCATGCACAGCAGTCGCGCTTGCGACCGCTAGACCAACGAGGCAGTTAAAATCTACGTCCCAAACAATCCACATAAACAAGAATTCTACCATAAAACCAGGTCATTCGATAAAAAATCAACCTTTTCCAATCAAATCCTACCTTCAAAGAAAAAAATCAATTACTCAAATTACAAGTATCAAGAAGGTAAAACTCCAAACTCGATTGACATTCAAATAACAAAAAAAGAAAAGCCCTGTATTTCACGGACAAGTTTTACCGATAAATCATTGAAACAGTTATAATTTAAGTGAAATCTGATTACGGTGGAAAGTCTGAAAGAAACATCCGAGGTGAGGTCGCACAGAGTAAAGTGCTTGAGAAACGCAGACAGGATAGACCTTTGGTTTTATTCCTTTTAGTAGCTGTCGATTCCAGACTTATATTAATTATAAGTCCAGGTTTCCTAGCGATGTTTTCGCATGCATAGTGATCAATTCTCGTGCCATCTTTGTATGAGACCTTTGCCCTGCAGTGGGACAATGATAGGCTAATATTATTTTTTTGCTGAATTGTAATTTCAATACATATAAATCTAAATAAAAAATAAAAATCTCGCATTAATTAGAATTCGAGTAGATAGAAATTTAACCCTGGATTACAAACCATACGAGAATTAAAATAATTTTGCTCAGTGCTGTGATCAAAATTCACATAAAACTCAAAGTTAGTTTCGTTATGGCACAGAACACTCATAAAAATATTTAATTAGTGCATTGTGTGCTTGGAAACATGTAGCATGGTCAAGACGGTAAATCTACTGTCAAATGGCGTAATTATTTTACCTTAGCTAGCTTTTCAAAAATGCAACGGAGACATTAAATTGAAAAGACTTTTAGATAATGGAGGTAACTAACTATATATATATCCCTACCTTCACATCACATTTACCAACAACTACCGTTCATCCAGTCTACATACAAAAATATGCTCCAGGCGAGGCTCGAACTCGCAACCCCGGCATCCCTCACACGACATACTGCTTATAAGTACCGTGCGCTAACCAATTGCGCCACTGGAGCTATGAGCATCTGGCTCGATTAACGGATCTCCTTTTGTATTACAGTTCGTTTATATAACTCGACGATACGCTTGGCGCAATGGCTGAGCGATTGGCTGCTACGCTAAGTGTCACGGGTTCAATCCCGCACGGAACAAATATTTGTATGGCCTACAAATAGTTATTCCGGATCTACGCACAATACAGGAGAAATTCCTAGTGTGGGCCAACGTTTATGTTTTAAAGAAAAAAGAACTCATAATGTAACTAATAGAAAAACGGTTTAATTAAAGAATATTATGTTTGATCGGGAAACAGTGCCAAGTTTAGTCGAAGTGCGGCCATTTTGTTTCTAGGTCACCCAATTCTGATTAACTTGAAAATTTCAAAAACTTTTGCGGATAAACCAACCAATAAATGAAGCTCGTGTCGCCCTGGAGACTGTACACGAGATGTTAAGCTCTTTATTGAAGAGTTCTACCGAAAAAGTATTTCTTCATAGCTGCTATTCCTGCCGAAAAAGCAGCAACCCTCGAGATAATCTCTATGTATGTCTACATGTGAGTATAGACGTCATGGTTTTTGATCTGATTCTCAGAAAAATCGTGTTCAGAAAAGTATATTTCGTTTCACTGTGGAATTGAGTTTGTTTCAGGTGAGAAGGTTTACCTTTACATGGGACCTAAATATCAACTTATAAAACACAGATTTACGGGTACTGTTCATACGCGATTACAATAATCCCAATACAGCAGAACCCGTCTACCTGCTGTCACTGCTTAATCTATGACATACCCCAGAATTAAATTTGCAAATGGTTCCAAAGTTAACAGCGGAATTGTACTAGAAATTGATTAATGCCCTCAGCGAGATCAAACAATTATTGAATTGAATTATAACAGATATTAGCGGAGTTTCCTGATGTTTTTCAACGAGTTCTGTTGAAACTTGTTCGCCAAGACGCCGGTGACATTTGTCTTTATTTAGGAGACAGCCGTGACGTTGATTGAGACCGGCTCAAGGCTGAACAATGATAAATATGGATTTTGTAGTTACTGAGTGAGTCCTAACAGTGCCTGACATTCAGAGGACAATTTCGTAGGCTTTAAGTGTTTTAATTTAAGTCATAATCTGCTTAGGTACCTTGTTATGTCTTTTATTTCATACCCTAGTATTCAATCATGGTTGTACTCGTATAACTTTAGAAAATATGTACCTAGTTTTACTAGTTTCTTGTGAAGAGATACCTCGGGTAAATAAATAAAAAATAATAATAATATCGAATCTCAAACTAAAACAAAAAAAAATCATAAAAGCTGAACACAACAAAATATCAAGATTGTGTTGTCAAACAAATTGTATGATGGATGACAGGGAGCCATGTTTCCACACCGTTTGTTTATCAAGATACACCAAATGGCGACATCCCATCGTTCTGATGAATCTGAAAAGGCCACATAATCTTGTGTTTAGATCTAAAGATCAGATGATTTTGATATTGTACATTGTTGTATGAATTTTTCATCAAAGCACTTTATTGGGACATGATCGCTTTTAATTGTTTTCGTGTCTCTGTCATTTTGTTAGTTTTTATGTAAAGGTTTCATATTCGTATATTTTTTAATGTCCTATCAGTTTAAGTCTGAAACCTATATTATCTGAAGTGGGTTCTGTAGATGATTCAGAATTTGCAATACATTATGACTTTACTATCATAATAGCGCGGCATACAACTTGGGAATCAAACCTCATGCTCGGCAGTCGCGATTCCCAAGTTGGGCAAAGTGTCAATGGGTTTTTCCATCAGGAATTTCTTAATAGCAGCAGGAGTGATGTTATGTTGTATTATTTCAAAACATTTTTCTAAATATCGTACTGTTAAACAAAGTTTATTCTTATTAAACTATTTGTTTTCTGCTTAAACAGCATATAAAAGTAAAATTCATATAGCTATCAATCCATTCACGATTTCTTTTTCTACAATAAGGTTGTGTGTGGTGCTGCTTATATTCCGCTACTCATTACAGTCAAAGGAAAATAGGTTATTGTGCCACTTGCAAGCGTGTCTTGCACTGTGTACTCACGCGCTTTTATATTTTCAAACAAATGCGTTCCAGCTCTGCGATGCTGACAAACAAATATACACGAATTAAACAATGCATATTGTACGTTTTTGAAAAGGCAATTAAGTCTCAGTAACCAAAAGCAAAGTTGCAACGTTGATTCGGAAGTTAGGTATTTTCAATAGAAGATTTTCAATAAAATGTTGGTGAGTCAAGTAACATTATTAACTAATGTTTATATAGGTATTAAATGAACAAATAATTAAATAGATTGCGTTCAACCAGTTGAATATTTTAAATGTCATACCATCCAGAAATAACAGATCAGTGTACTTCTTAAACTTATATTATAAATAGAGTATAATTTAAATTATCAGCGTTAGATATCCAAAATCAATAGGTATAGGTAATTAAGTTGTTGAAAGGATGAGAAATTTTGAGGTGTGTCGGTTCGTTATGGCATTAATGCGAAATCACTTTTACATGTGACATTTTCTCTTCCAACACGGAATACAAGATTAAACCCCGCTGTAACTGTAGGTACGACAAGCGTACATCCATCGTTACTTCGTCGTAATAATCTCGCTGTCCCAACCTTTAACACTGGTCCTTTCGGACATAAATCAAGTCATCCAGGTTTCCAACGGTCCTGTAATCCGCACGAAATGGAAGACATCACGTCAACAAAGCCTGTGTGAGTCCTTCGGAACAGAAGACAATCAAATGCTACGTGACAATGTTCCTAAGGAACAACTTAATTTTTACTTTACGATGACGTCTGAATTTTCTGAATCCATTAGAATCATTTGCGATTCAAAATGTGTATCGGCAAAATCCCTTCAGTAAATGACTGCTGCTTATTTTATCAATTATCTTTGTTTTTTTCTCGATTCGAAACGATTTGAATATCGTCTTACCTTTAAAGAAAGGCCGAATCAACTTCAGACGTTTTATGTAACGATTTTGGACAACGTTTTCGTAATTCTATCTGCCTTTCAAATAAATATCTACATAGTTGGCTTCTTTGATCTTCTAAAAAGAACCTGATATTATAATCGCAGCATAATGTAACAGCTACTTATGGAAAATATAAAATGATTTGGTTCTTATTAAAATAGGTAGGTATTATTACCGCGTTTGCTAGGAGCAAATTGGAGATTTTGTAAGGTCAAAATTTGTATCTATATTTTTACGGCCGTATCAAACGCCTCCTGTCTTCATTCACTTATGTACCACAACATACAACTAAAGGTTAAATGCAGAAAAAAAAAATTAGGAACACTATTATTTTAATAAACATGGTGAGTAACAAATCATTAAAGTGAAAATAACATTATTTCAGATTCGCTTCGTCACCCTTGTCATATATTTTTTCATAGGCTATTCTTAGACTTAAGTAGATAAACCTAAACGTTTTATCTCTGCTCCCACAGATCGATGCACTTATACAAGCGAGTAACAGTTCGGCGACTAAGACAGGCGCTATGCGGTCGCGTCCCAGCGCTTAATATTAGCTCGCGTGGCTCGCATAGCTTAGCCTGAACGTGGGACACACCGAACTAGTATTGCATTTTATACTGTAAGCTATTGAAATTACATTGAGTGTCATGTTAAAAAGAAATACAGCTGCTAATTAATAATACCACCCTATTATTGTCCCACTGCCGGGCAAAGGCGCCCCCCACACAGAGAAAAGGTACGAGCATTGATCAACACGCTTGCTCAAGGCGGATTGGAGATTTCAGATTCATTTAATTATAAGTCCTGGTTTCCTTACTATATTTTCCTTCACGTATGTCAGTGATGTCCAAAATAAACTTAGAAAGTACATATGAAACAGAAAAAGTTACATTGGTACCTTCTCGTCTCCAGTTGCGAACCCACAGCCTCAAGCATCAAAAGCGGACCGTAACCATCATAATGATGTACAGCAAAAGAAAAAAAAAGGCCATAATCGTATAGACTGATGACTTACATGATAAACGACGATGTTACCACTCGCTACGAGAACGGAATTAAATAAAACCTCAAAAAAAATGTGCAAATAGTAACTTTTTAAGGCAAACGACATCTCAGCAATCGTGATGTGACCGTTTTTATAAGAGCCTCAACCCGAAAATCGGGTTGTAGATGTTTTACAAATGCCAGATCGCGATGTGGCCTATTTTTCGCTTGATGAGCATTTCAGGTTTGAGGCTTAAACAACTTTACTTTGAGGTCCTTAAATTTATTAAGGACCAAATATTATGCTTAAAACTCCAAAGCCTTTTTTCAGGTCCTGTAAGTCTCACCCTATCTCAATAACAAACTGTTTTAAAATGAACAGACGCTCCGTAAATAAAAATGCACTACTTTATTATTTTATCTTTTGTAACAAAAGCAAACAACGTTATTTGTTTTTCATTATAGCTGTTGAAAGTGAAGCGCGCTATAAAACCGTCGATGGCACTCAGATACCAATCGTAGTATTTTGGTGCAGTGTGATATATTTATAAATGTTTTTACCCTTTATGAAATATCACTAGTTTATAAACTACAATATTTTAATATCAGAAATTGATTACACAGTAAGCTCAATTTATCTCTTTCAGAGAGCCATTTCGCGCGCAGAGCTTAAAGTTACTTACAGCGAGAGTACTGTTTAATTGGCAGGTAGGTCTAGGTCCATTAATCATACTAAATATTGAGAATTTCCAGTTGTATGAGAATAGATTACAGTGTCACATAGGTCAGGTGCTCTGTGGGTGATTAAACAGGAATAGTATGCTTTGTACTTGTGTTTTTGTGAGTTACAATATCTAGGATCCGTTCGATTAATAAAGCAGACAAACAAAAACCGATAAGCCATTTAAAAATTGTACTTTCATAATCTGCAATCGTCACAAAACGCAACGCAAAATGCCACGAAGTAATAAGTAATGCAATACGTAACCTACAACTAAACCACCTAAATAAATCAGTCCAAAATGATTACTCGCTTAATACCACTTCCCACAAATCCTGGGCAACATAAAATGCAATATAGGCAAACAAATGGAGCCCATATTATATAGGGCAAGTTTCAGGTGTAGTAGTAACAGCTAGGGACCCGAGTCAGACAAGTGAAGGGCCGCGCTTAAGAGCTCATTCCGCGAAATTAAGCAAGGGAGTACGTCTAAGTCGTACGGCTTAAGGTTTGATATGTGGATCAAAGAGGAAGGTGGAGCGAGTGGGTTGCCTGATTGTGTTTATTCTAATGTTCTTAGATACCCCTGTTTCAAACTATTAGGCTTTGTATTTTATTAGACCTTCTAGTTTCTCGATGCGGTCCTTCTATTCGGAAAGTCTTTGGAAATTTACTACTATTAACACCGCAAAATAGCTACCTGAGATAACAAAAATAGCTGACCAACGCATAACAGAGATTTATTCATTTAAACTATGAATATTTCTAAAAAGATTAGATTATGAGTAAGATTTATAATTTTTACGCCAAATATTTAAAAAGGAAAAGTTAAGGAGCATTTAAAAAAAAACAATGTATTACAGAGTATCAACTTATTCTTGAGTATTAGTCGACGTCACCCATCACTCGCCCACACGCTCCAACCAGTGGTTTACGCCACATGTGAAGGCAACAGGACAGAAGCCTTAAATCGCGTTAGTGTCGAGCGAGTGTTTATAATGCCCGCCCCGCGCCCCTTGTTACCGGAATAATCGAGAATAATCGGGATTGAACCGGATTTGGGCAGTTTCGTCTAGTTAGGGTCGGAACAAAAACGTTGTAATTACTTGGAGGTACTGTATGTGTATTAAATATGTCAAAGGAACCTATGTAGGAAAGTTATAGTTATTTTAGAAGCTTTCTTTAATCCTATATAAACACTTAAGAAGTACCTATTCAAACAGTAAACTCATCTTCAGTATGTATCTGTCGTACCATAACAGTTAATATGTAATTTATATGCTTATTTATAAACTCAATATCAACTTTTATAGTGATGTCTACCATTTAAAGGTAGACAGCTATTTTATTTTATTCCACGATCAGCGTATCATTTTATTTTAATCTTCGTCTCGTATCGACTTCGTCGTTTATTCTGATCATTGTTTTTATTTAGTCTCGCCTTAAGCTATCTCATTTCTTAAGCGCTCTCTAAATATTAGATTGCTTGCCGTGACTATTTTTTTATTCTTTGTAACTTGATCCCTTAAAAAATATTATGGAATTTTAAAATAAAAAGAGACTTGACATGTCCTCGTGTAGAATAATAATGTGTTTCAAAGCTACGATATTTTTAAAGATATTTTACAGCATCTTTTTTAAAGTTGCAATCAATAAAAGTAGTAAAAGCAAAATTTAGATAAAAAATATGTTATGTATTAGATTATTATGTTTCAAAAAATAAACAACAATTAATCCGTTTTCTACTTTCGGTTATTACGGCTTTTACAATTAAACAAATCTATAACTCCACCACTGACTGTTTTCTCACAAAAATAATTAGTGTACTTACAAAACATTCAGAGTACACAAAAAAGAAAAACAATTAAAAGAAAAAGTTAAAACCAAAAGCCTCTCTCTACTGATTAATATGTGGTGTCCCCCCACTGGGGTCGTGGTCATAGCTAATTAAATCGCTTTCAGTATTACCGGCTCATTGATATTGATTGGCGAACGCTTTAATAAATATACCGACATATTTTACACAACAGACCAGCCGGGATTTGAAATTTACTGTATTTTATAAATTAATTGATGGGTAAGCCGCTTAGCGGTTTAATGCCGGTTGCATCACAGGTATCAAATGGTATATAATAAAGTCTGGTAAATAGATTAATTGGCGGGGTTTTTCTATGACCACCACATTTGACAATTGTGTATCTATACTGTACCTATTATAAGTAATATGCAAATAAAGCTCAGCAAAATAGAAGTTAGACAAAACTCATTTACGTGAACTGTATCATGTTCTTATGAGAAATAAAGTATCTTTAAACCTAGATAAGAGAAATATATAAGTAGAGTAAAACATAAAGTTCGTGCTATCTAGGACTTGTAAAGATTAACATTATAATTAATTTCTGATTTCCAACTTATCATGTTTCGTTAGTGTATCGATCAAATAGTGTTCAAGATTAGCCTCTACAAATAAAAAAGCCACACTGACTAATATTTTTCAAGCCAAAACCTAGTGCCTCAAAAGTAATAAAACAACTGTTACAAATACTATCCAATTTTCATGTGACAAACCATTCAAAAGTACACAGTGGAACAGTGTAAAATTAATACAATTTCAACTTAAATAAACATATTTTTAGAGTATGTTTGTGGACAGGTGCACGCGCTTCAGCGAGCTGTCAGCGAAACGAACGAATCGCCTCATATTTATACACCTAATTACCCTGCACGAATGACACTAAATAATATTGTAGCATTTCCAGCAAAATTAATATCACTACATCATTTTAATTATTTTATAGTGATGAGGATTGAATCCGTATTTAAGCCGATTTAGTAAATTAATGAACAAGTTTGCTTTATTAGGAAGATATATTTTTTATATAATATCTGTTTTTTTGCTCTAGCCGTTTTAATAAAATTCTGGTCCTTCAGTCCGAGTCTTTCTACAAATAAATCTAATCCACGAAACAAAATTAATTCCGCCTATAAACCCTAGTACAAACAGACGATAGAGAAAGTATGAAACTTATAAAATTATATTATTTTATTATTCTCAGTACACCAGAACTGAATACTAATTCAGTGGGGACGGCCGCGAGCCGGATCCGATCACGTTGCTCTCTCGTGATTGTAAATCAAGTTAAAATAAATAAATAAATCTTATATTTTTATGCTGATCGAAGAATAGATAGAAATCTGAAGACACGACTTGAATTTCTTTGTTCTGTTGCTAGCTTCAAGCGATGGCAAAATATTGCTTAGGTATTTATTTTTCTATTTTCTGTACGTATTTTATTTATTAATCTTTTTGGCTTCGTAATAAGTCAAAATAGTAATATCCGGCAGAAAAGTTGCGTTACTTCGTTTAAAAATTGTCAAATGTAACAATTTCAAATTAATATTCTAACCCTGATTATCATCCCTCGTCTAGGGTTCTGATCTGATCTTTCTAATTGAAACAACACCTCATAGCTCTTATCATTAATGACCTACTGTTATAAAATTATAAATAATACCCGCCTATAAATGTCCCGCTACAGAGCAAACGCCTCTTCTCATGCCGAGAAGGCACTAGCATCGGCGATTTGAGACTTTTTCACTAAAGTCTAGGTTTCCTCACGATGTTTTTCTTTCATAGATGTTGGTGATGTCCAAGATAAACTTAGAAAGTACATATGAATAGATATAGTCATATTGGTACTTGATTGGTATCAAACCCGCAACCCTCTTGCATGAGAGGCCATCACAACGTTACCCTGCTCACTATTACATATATTAAAACAAAAAGTCATAAATGAGCACTTAATATGTATAGGTAATTGTAGCTATGAAAACATATCAACCGTTATGAACTGGGTGAGCTGTAAAGTCAACGTGCATGTGTTGGGGCAATGGATCGCCTTAGTTTGGCGGTAAAGTTAGTGTCAACCCGGTCTGTGCAGTTGCTACGATTATTCTGTGTGAGTATGTCTGGGGATGTGTCACCCGAACTTCAAGATATGAATGCATTGCGGTAAGTAGAAGAAACTGTTATTGTCAAAATACAAATCAAAATTTATTGTTCTATTGTCTAAAATTGGAAATTGAAAGGCTTAACCTTTACATATTATAAAAGGTTTACTTTATGAGGAAGAAAATTCACTGTGCTGAAATGTGGGCGTTTTCAGAATTGTGTTTCTTAACTTCTGACCTTTAAAAAGTGCGTATTCTTAGCTGTTTTTTTATTAAAGGTTTAGAAGTTTCTTCTCAACTCTGGGGATATTCTTAAAGTTTAAAATGAAATAGATATTTGTAACGTTAGCTAACAACAAGAATGGTGATTAGATATTTTCATAAGAGAATTTGTCTGTTGAAACAATGCCGCGCCGACACGCGACGAAAGTTTATTTCACTACATAAATAACAATAACAACAAAGCACACTAGTACTACCACAGTTCCAAGGACACGAAGAAAATATTAAGTGGGAATTTCTCAAAGAAAAATACATCAACAACTGACTGCGGTGCCATTACAACTTGGTACTTAAAGTGGCACAAACTTATCCTTTTGTTTCTTGTCCCCACTTTCATGGACTCTAATTTATTCAATTTATGTATATTTTGTTTACTCAAATCGTGGTTTAGTTGGGACTTGTCACTTATAATTTAAGGGATTAATGGAGTTCGAAAATACTTAGATACTAACTTCCTTATAAATGATGAATGATACAGTTTTTTTTTATTGAAAATGGATGTAAAAGTAGTACTGGTAAACTACTAATACCTGTATTAAACAATCATTTGTATCATCATTTGAATGTATTTATTATGCCTTAATTTTTTTTTGTCCATTAACCCTGTAATTGACTGGAATAAAACCAGACTACGCCGAAAATCGAAGTAAACAGAATGAAACCAGAAAAGATTTATGCCGTGGTCGTCTTATGTCGTTTTAGTTAGGTACTGGCTAATAATAAGCTGGCCCGACAAGGCGGCATGCGACCAGGAGTATTTTCTTATTACATAAATTTTTGTTCATTTTTTTTGCCGTAGTCAGATTTTATTTTTAATAAGGTATTTTAACAATGAATTCAAAAATATTTCCTGCTTTCAAGAACATCCCACGGACACGATAGTTTTAAAATTACAGTTATCCACACCTTTATAAATATAACATCCACCATATTGATTTTATATACATGTTACTCGAGCTGTAATGACGAATCGATTGACACCTCATCCATTAAAATCGGATTAGCGGTTTAGGCGCTACGGTGGAACATACATAAATACATAGACGCTAAAAACATGATCCCTTCTTTTGACTTAGCCGTAGTTGGATAAAAAGGAGAACATCTAAATGGATGAAAGAAAACTGGAGTCGCAGATTCAATTATAATGTGCTTGTTTTGATAATTCGCATTTCAACATCAAATTGTACATTTAAAATAACAATGAAGAGCAACGTCAATGTGGAATAACACTTAACATTATTCCAAAGACTCGGTGAGTTCGGTCGCATTGCAGTAGAAAGTTTACGAAACAAAACGAGTCCACTTTTTTATTCAGCTACAGCCGGTCCTCTATCTAGACTAGGCTATAAGAGCACGTCACAAGTTGTCTCTAAATACAATTTTCCCACGAGTGGATCGCGACAATACTGGCGCAGGAATGAACAAAAAGGCCGGGGGTACCGCAAAAAAAGTTAAATTAATCGAGCGCTCCCCTCTTTATAAAGTTTTAATCAAAATTGGATTTTTGTTCGTGCTGCGAAACATTGCGAGGTGTCAAATGGGTTCCTGTTTGGATGGCTCCGAGATTTTCGGAAAAACAACCACTTCGATGTTTGTTTGTTTTTTAAGGCGGAAACTGGCTCTTTCTTTGAATTGCTTGTGGGAGTTGAAGAAATTATCTAGTTAATTGTTTGGTATGGAATACTGTGTGAAGTCTGAATTCAGGAAATTGAGATTTTAAAACGACCGCACTATAGTTCTGATTTTGACTTGACATATTCATTACTGTACCAACAACACAAACACAATTTGTAAGTGACGCTACTGGTATCCAAAGGGCTTTTCCAGGAAACCCAATGCATTTCCTCTTGGTACAGAGAGATATATTTATTTAGGTACTTTGTGGGTACACGCGTCCACATAAACTAAAGGACACCGTCCAATACAATCAGCAAAGCAAAACAAAAGCAAATTACAACACTGATGCCAACTGTTTCGCAATTTGCAACCATTTGCGCCGTGTCAATGAAATGCGTGCAAACTGATGGATATTATAATAACGTTCGCGCCAAATGAGTGGTATCGCGACCGACCACCGTGTTAATTGATGCAGTTATACTAACTATAATGATGTGGGATACTTTATTATGGCATCGGGATATTGAAAATTGTACGTTACTGTTACTTGTTTTGTTTTGGCTAACTTTTAAAAGACTACAAAGATAAATAGGTATTAGCGTTTCATTTGTTGTTTAAGGGATTACAACTAGAAATAAGAAACTCAAATGCATCATCTATTCTAAAAGGCAAAAAAAATCTAACAAAAAAAAAATGGTAAAAGATATTTCAAGACCAACCTACACCAAGAGGACCAACCCATCTACGGTGAGATTTACATGTTGAAGAAACATTGTCCACCACTTTCCAACCCCTTTAATCTTCAGGAACACCTGCCTCTCGGATATGATTTGCAGTGGAATATTTGCAACCTAGGGGGATTATGGATTAAACCAACACCACGTGCGTGTGGAATGCTCGTGACCAGGCGATAGCCTATCTTCTCCAGTGGCCAAGGTATCCCTACACCTGCACTTTGAACGACTTTAAAAACGTCACTACTGCCACGTTAAACGTGGCCACCTACTGGGGCAAAGCAGTATAAAAAAAAGAAAAAAAGATTTACTTCTCCCAATTCGAAGGAAGAAGATAAGATTAATAAATTAAAGAATCCAGCGTAATTATGTTTAAAAACATACGCACAATTTAATTAACCAAATGTAACCCTAAACACAATGTCTGATACATTAAACGTAGACAGCGAATAAAGCGAAGATTTAACATGCTACGAATTACTTCACCCGTAAGCGGTTGAAGCGATGTATTGCTAAAAGCTAATTAGCAATGCTAATTCCATTCATATGTCGTAAGGAGTGGGAACGGGCGGAATTATAGTGACGCGCTCCACTGCCTGGAATTGACGCAGCGATGGAAACGCTGAGGGTTCCATGGTTCGCTGGAGTTAGTGTGGGTTATAGTGGAAGATAATTAATGTGTGATTGATTAATCTGCGAACTCAGCCGTGCAGTGTTCACATGTCATTTAATAAAACGTTCTGTTACAAGATATATTTTGTATTATTGTGTGGCAGTCAAGAAGATGATTACGTCATAGTACCTATATGGTGTAAGAACATATTTTGTAGTACCTACCCATGAAACTGTGACATACCAAGGATAAAGAATGTCTCATACCATTTACCATCTCAATCTCGCTTTTTCTTTAAAATGTAATTAGAATCATCGGTTCTTAATCCATTCGTTATAGCTTAAAAATAAAATTCAATACTTAGAAATAAAATGCGAAAACGGAATAAAAATTAAATAAAGGGAAACTGGAACCTTTTTATAATTCAAAAATTAATCTTATATTTTTAAAAGGAAGGGGAGAACTGTGTATTTTACTAAACATTTTCCTTCTATTTTAATAAGTAAGAAATTAATCCCATCGGAAAATCTAATAAGTATTTTTGCAAGATTTTTGTTCAATGGTTTTTCTTTTTAATACGACACCGTCAAACGAAAATAGGCGAAGCCTCTTAGTTTTAAATGCCGAAGTTTGGAGCTTTGAATGGGAATATCAATTTCATTACTTTTTTTAACCTTTTGTAAGATTTCGTAGCCCTAGGGTTTCATTAAAAGGAACTGCAATTTGATACCTTCCTTGGGAATTATACTCGTTGTTGTCTCGTCCTCGATGATGATAGGAATACTAGTGTAGTTACGGCCTGCCATTCACCGGCGTCACATAATTTTGAAGAAATAAACAAAAACTAAACATATTCATACATGTGCTGCCGCCTCTGTGGAACTATCTTCATTCGGATTTTATGTCAAGTAACGGCGTCTCGTTTCTATTTTAATCTTTTGTTCTTTTGTGTAAAAGACCGTGAAACCCACATAAAACAGAGAAAAGATAGTCAGAAGAGAATCCAAGAAGATCAAAGTTATAAAAAACAGATAAAAGGCGCGACATTGTCATGCGGCCTTGCACGTGGACGCAGACGAAAGTGAACCGTTTTGAACCTGAATGCAACTCGCCTGACCTGTGGGGTGTTCTGCGGGAACGCACGTGGTCTAAAATGGCTATGTTGTAAGCTTAGCGACCTGTGGGGCGTTCTGCGGGAACGCACGTGGTCTAAAATGGCTATGTTGTAAGCTTAGCGACCTGTGGGGCGTTCTGCGGGAACGCACGTGGTCTAAAATTGCTATGCTGTATGTTAAGCGACCTGTGGGGTGTTCTTTAGGGGCACACGTGGTTGACTTTTTCTTTATAACATTAAAGGGAAGTTCTGCGGGAACTTACGTGGTTATAATGGTTCAAGGATTATTGCAGAAGCTTGCATTATGTTTTTACAGATATTGTAATAACCCCAAAAAGCAATATTTACCTGACTTGCATGATACTTAGATGTTAAGGTTCTGGTAAAAGCAGAAGACCTGCTTAAAGAGATACCCCAAAGGTGGGATATTATGCTCAAAAAAGGTTTAGCAAAGGAGGAGAAAAGGAAAACTCACCTTACCAATGTGGAACTCATGTTACCACCCAAAATTAAACCCAGATGTTAGCGCTGCATTAATGTCAAGAAAGCGAGACCAGCTTATACAAAAATGATAACAACAAGTTGTACACTTTCATGTCTGGGCCTTCAGATGTTTCTGAAGGGTATTCAAACTCAAGATGGAGCTTAAGGATGCTTCACAACTATTGTGTGACTCACTATGTCTAGATACAACAGGGGGACGTAGATCTCCTCTACTATTAGTAATAAAATAATTTGCTGCAGTCAGAGTCAGAGACTTACCCCTTCGGTGATAACCTCACTGATAAAATAAGTAATGCTAAATCAGTGCAAAAAACTCACTAAGAATTGAAAGTTCCTGAAACAAAAAGTTCACTGCGAGACATAATACATTTATGTTCAAGCAAAATGCTTCTAAAAATAAAGCTTTAAACTAGCGGGGCCCTCCTCGCTTAGAAGTGGGGGGAGACATCATCCAGAGCACCACCTGTGGAACGGAAGTGGAAGGACAAGAGGAACCATCAACATCGCAAATAAACTCTCAGGTATGCAGACTCAAATCTCATCTTTGTGATTGGAAAAGAGTCACCACAGATGTTATTCTTGATTTGGTTGTAAGGTATACAATACCTTTTCATGCTAAACCACACCAGAGTTACATTCCTTGAATGTCAAATTCTCTATACTAGAGTCCTTTTCAGATGAAATCTGCAATTAATTAATTACTTTCTATAGAAGCTATAGAAATTTGTAAAGCCATAAGTGACCTGGTTTGTTGACCAATTTTTTATTGTTGAAAAGAGTTATGGCACATTCTTTTTATTTTAAATATAAAAATAATAAAGGCTTTGTTAAATCAGGACATTTTAAGTGGAAAGATCACAGGACAGTATGCAAACCTTAACAGAAAAATGATTTTCTTGTAACATTCAATTTAGAGATGCTTAATATTAAATGATAAACATTAACAAGGGTAGTAACAAATACTTAAGATTTATTTTCTAAGGAAAATTTTATTAGTTTAATGTTTTACCTTTTGGACTGTGCGCAGACCCATAAACATTTACAAAAATTATTAAATCTGTTATAGCTTATTAAAAGAAAAAAGCTATAAAGGAAATACTTAATTAAAGTCAACAGTAAATATTGGTTATACTGGAAA
The DNA here is from genome assembly GCA_949774945.1 of Hoplodrina ambigua. Classification (NCBI taxonomy): domain Eukaryota; kingdom Metazoa; phylum Arthropoda; class Insecta; order Lepidoptera; family Noctuidae; genus Hoplodrina; species Hoplodrina ambigua. The sequence continues at coordinate 481,348 of OX458979.1, forward strand.
ATTTGGTTCTTTAATTAAATAATAAAAATGTGATCTTGTACCAAAACATTGTTGTCACACCCATACATTTCATATGTCTTGAACTGAAGGATCATGAAATGAATGATTGATTAGTCTCACAAAATTAGGTATAATTTTCAATACCATTGACATAACTTTTGAAAGTGAATAAAATAAATAATTGATAAAAATAAATTATGAATACATTTCTGACACAAGTTATTAGAACTTTAATAACTCCTTGACCAATAGTAAGTATGGTATTTAATTTAAAAGAAGTAACACAACTATTTCACATTAAAGTGTAATGATAACAATTATGATATGAACACTACATTGAGTAATATATGCATAAGATATCTTTAACGGTGGACTCTTAACAATCCTATTAGAAAGAATATTTTGAGTTAGAAATATTTACAGATGCTTCCTCCACAGGATAGGGAGTGTCTTGTGGCTCTCAGATGAGACTCAGCTCACATTAATTCTTTGGAATTTGGTTGCTGCTTTCTTGAACAAAAGTTTCTTTTGACAGACAATTAAGAAATTGTGAAATATTGTTAAGAGTTTATAATACCACTGCAATGATATTGCAGATGAATGATATTACATAATAGATTAGGAGATCTTCAATACTAAAGACAATGTAATAACTGATTTTGAGTCCAGAAGGGAATCAAACAATACAGAATGGGAACTAAGTAATACACATCATCAAAAGATAACTTAAATAATCTATTTGCATCATGGACCAACACAAAGTGCTATAGTTATGTCTCAGGGTATCCAGATCCAGGCGCTGTGACAGTTGATGCTTTTACCATGAATTGGTTTTTCAATTTCAACCTTTTTATGCTTTCCCTCCATTCTCTATGGTTCCATAAACTTAAGGAAAGATAAATACAGACAAAGCAACGGATATTGTAATAGTTTCCCATTGGATAACTCGACCATTGTTCCTATATTCAATAGATTGTTAAAACATGAACCTGTTACAATTCAACCTTCTAAAGATATCCTCACCTTGTTTAATTACAAATTGTTACACCACTTTTACCAAAAATTTAAATTGATTGCAGGAATGTATCAGGAAAACATTCATAGTCCTCGGAATTGATTATGGAATGGTTGATATTGTTAAGTTCATTTCTAAAAGTAGGTACATTAAAAAAAAAAAACAATTCTTATCTGCAATTGTAAAAGGGGGCTAAATACTGTAATTTTTTAAATATAATTTTAACAAAGCCATTAATTAGTAAATGAGGTTATTTAATAACTTACTAGGAGATTTTATGAAGGAGTTTACTATGGAAGTTTAAATTCCACTAGATCTGCTTTAGCCCTTAATATAAGGCACTCAATTATATATTATATTACTCAATTAAAGGGCTTATATATAGCACATTTAGGTACAGATGATAAAGTCAAAAGATTATTTAGAGGTTTATATAGATTATGACCTCCACAACCTAAATATACCTAATAATGCTTGGGAGGTATAAGGTTTACTTAATTATATTGCAAGCAATTATATTCATCGAAATGATTTTAGGCTTTATTAAAATTATCAACAGGCCAAAGGACACTAACAATCTCAAAAATAAATATTACTATTATTAAGAAGATAGAGGCTAAGATACAGGTCTAGCCTAGTTTAGGGGACAGGGTCGAATCTATTGTACTTATATCTATGTAATACTTAATTAAGAATTTTTATCTGTATACAGTGCAATGTACTTGATGTTTGTGGTAATAAACAAATTATTATTATGATCAAAAAGTCTACATTATGATTAAGATTCATAAGTCAATTAAAACTCTGGGGCTAAATAGATGCCAACCTTTTCTAACTGTTCTTTTGTTTTTTAAACACTAGAATAGGAGTATGCTCAGCTACAATTGTGGTTAATTATTCAGACTTAACTAAAGACCTGCGGGATTGTACTAGTTTGTTTACAATACAAAAAAGTCCTATACAGTTGTGAGCTCCAGTACCTACAATAGGCGTTCTGATTACACAGTACCCGACTTGCAGCAACATCGGCACCTACAGTAAGGGTGTTCATATTGTTGATATTAGGAGAGCGGCTAGTTTGACTGGGGAATCAACAACTTTTGCTAGTCTGATGTCTTAATGGACCTATAATATCAACAATAGCAGCTTCTCTGAAGCAATTTTTTTGTACTAATGAAACATACATACATAACTATTTTGTTATTATTTTCTTTTATATTGTTTTTTTATGATTACTAAACTATAGATTTTTTATATTTTTTAGAACTTTAAATTTTAATTATTCTGAAAAATAACAATTATTATGTTATTTTTTTAATTAATGTTTATTGATTTTACAACTAGTCTTTGAATATCTACACTAGTATTCCTATCATCATCGAGGACGAGACAACAACGAGTATAATTGAATAGTCAAACGAACTTACCTGTAAGTGAAGTTCGACGGTAATTATACGAAGTTGTTATCTCGTCCGAAGATGATGAGTCCCCCCCGACCCAAATATTTCATGCTATGGTTCCATGAGCATGGACCCTATGTTGTAAAACCAATAAATTTGCTATAAACTTAATGAAGATAGTTCCACAGAGGCGGCAGCACATGTATGAATATGTTTAGTTTTTGCTTATTTCTTCAAAATTATGTGACGCCGGTGAATGGCAGGCCGTAACTACACTAGTATTCCTATCATCATCGAGGACGAGACAACAACTTCGTATAATTACCGTCGAACTTCACTTACAGGTAAGTTCGTTTGACTATTCAATTATTCCCGCTTCAGCGGTACACCTCCTTTAGTTTCACATGTAGTAGAAACTGAAGACGTTATGATACTAAGTGTGAAACGATCTGAGTATGTGTGTTATCTGAGGCTGTTTTTTCATATGAAAATCCCCTCGCTCCTTTGGATCAAGGCCTATTCAATACTTACAGTTACTCAATGTACAGTGTTACATCTTTCAAAAAGAATGATCTTCTAATAAGAATGCTTAGTGAAAAACATTATAGTCTTTCTTGGAGGTCGGTTAAAACATTAAAGAGGTAGTTAAGAAATAGGTAAAAATATACTAGGCATAAAGCCACAAGAGCGCAGTAAACTATTCGCACCTGTAACTAGCAACTAGTTATAGTTAACGAATAAAATATGAAATCGCTTCAGAAACAGCGCCGAGTAGCGCAGTTAGCGCAATTTTAAAACTTTACAAATCGAAAATCATTGGTGAACTTTCAGCGACCAACTTCCCCGAACGTTGCTGCCAGTTTATTATTATTTCATTTTGATTTTTATTTATTCGTTCACAATTTTCTACGGCACCACGACGACTAGTGAATTTTAAATTCATTTGGTTGCAAATATTTCCAACTTTATTTTAAGAGTAGAATAAGTTTTATTTTCAAATTCATAAGTTAAGACTAAGCAAGAAATTCAACCATTTTCAACTAAGTATAACGATATTGAGTTCGTCGAAACTAGTTGGAAACTAGCCTAAAATTAACCCGGAAATAATTCGCATCTAGTCCAAAACTAGCCTGATAATAGTCTGAAATTAGTCAAGACTAGTTGAGAGTAGTCCGAGACTAGTCGAGTCTGGTCGTGATTTGATATAAACGAAGTCTTCAATCTAAGTAAACAATATTTCGTAAAGGGTTTTCATAATTAAAAATCGATCGAATTTCCATTACGTTTATGCTTTGATATCGTTCTATACTGTCCTATAATAACAGTTATCACCAATCCCCTTACCTACTAATGAACGGTGTATAAAGTAAAACCACTCCCCATCATTCACCAAAAGTATGTGTACACCACAGAATGTCACACTGACGGTGTTAATATTACCTACATAAGTACATAGGTCAGAGCATTTATAAGAAATGGGGCAGGCAATATCTCAGATCCGTGATAGGTATCATCGTCCTAAGTATGATAGAAAAGAGAATCAAAGTAAACTTACGTTTTGAACAGCTACTCGGCGACCACATGAGATTTCACCACTAATTTGCACTGAACTACTTATCACTACCGAATATTATCACCAACACAATGGGCACACCATATTATTATAGTCTTCAACCCGCGTATGTGCAACAACCAACCGATAAACGTTAAACTGCAAAGAAAATGGCGACCGACGCGCACACAATTATTGCACATAAAAAACAACTGACATACAAATACGAAGCTTCGTCGTTCGAAATTCAAATTATTGGAGAACACATTTTGCTAGATTAAAAATGAAATGAGTTTTAATTTTGTCTAGTCATGTGACGTAGTTAATTAAAAGATTATTTATTAATAAATCTTTTAAATTGATCTATCATAATTAATCAATTAAAATGTAATGATATACATAGATGGTAATGTTACTGTCCACTAAAAGTAATCATTATGACTCCCTTATTGTTGTTATATTCAAAACAGGCAAAGGTGTTAAAACTATACTGCTTTTATAGAACATATTTTTTTATCATCAAAGGTAAGATAAACAGAAACGCACCATTTAATTTTGTACGCTAGTAACATTAAATCTGCATTCCATTTATAAAGCAGAACATTACACAAATACAATAATCACAAATTCGAACTTCAAATAAGTCAGAACGGTCAAATAAGTCCAATAGGTACCTAAATGTACGTGTGTGTGGACAGTACACATTGTGTAGCAGTAAGCTAAGCCGACAATGGTTGTCGTTGCTGTTACCGATACACGAACAATGTGCCTCATAACTTGACCGGTATCGCCTCCTTTGTAATATTCGAAATAGTGTAGGTACGTATTTGGTATACCTGTTAGGTTTAGCAAGGTAACTTTTGTTTTATTTATGATAGTTTATTATAGTAATTATTTCTATCCAATTGTGCACACTGTCAAAAAAGTTACATTATAGGCAGTATAGTTTTAACACCTTTGCCGGTTTTGATATTACAACATTGGACAAAGGCGTCATAATTATTACTTTTAGTGTAAAATTAACATTACAATCTATTTTTTTCATTAATTTAAATTGATAAATTGTGATTTATTAATTAAAAAAGTAATTATCAATAAATAATTTTGTAATTAACCGCGGCAGACGACCATACAAAATTAAAACTTGATTTATTTTTACTCCCGCAAAATGTGTTCTCCAATATTTTGAATTTCGAACAACCAAACTAGACTTCGTATTCGTAGGTCAGTTGTTTTTTTTTTGCAATTGTTTGCGCGTCGGTTCCCATTTTCTTTTGCAGTTTAATGTTTATCGATTGGTTATTGGTTATTGGTTATTGGTATTGGTTATCGGTTGGTTGGCCTACGCAGGTTGAAAACTATATCAGTGTGCCCACGGTGTTGGTAACGTTATTCGGTAGTGATAAGTAGTTCAGTGCAAATTGATGGTGCAATCTCATGTGGTCGAGTAGCTGTACAAAACGTAAGTTTAATTCATTTTACCTTTATACTCTATATAGATTTACAGATCTGAATACACTAGGTTTCACTTTACACACCATTCATTAGTAAGGGTATTAGTAATAACTGTTATTATAGTACGATATCAGAGAGTATAAGTAGGTAAAAAAAATTTGATCGATTTTTAATTAAGAATATCCTTCCATACATATTATTTATTCAGTTTGAAGACTTAATTTATATCAATGGGTATATATTTGTGATTGTCGTATACAAATAGAACAAAAAGCAATAGAAAAAATAGTATTTCCTTTTCAAATATCGACTATAATACTCGGATAAGCTCGTGGTAGGCCTACAGTAAAAGTTGCTGAATGAAACCATCGTCTGTAACGAGATGCTCTCAACAGAGATTCATATGTTTTAGTCAGAAAACCTGTTCAGTTAACCAAATACACAACACAACGGAATTTATTTCGAGCAAATACGTTTCAACAAAAAGACAGTGTCACCATATTGCTTGGCCCCAGCTCCGGAACACAAATAATTGAGTCGCCACCCTTTTCTATGCCTTCTTTGTGTTTCATCGGATCGTTACAGACACGTATGACATTGTGTAAAAGGTCAACTCCGTTGTAATTATTGCCAACGCCATATTGAGGGTCGAGGCTTTTTCATTTCGGGCCCGGAGCGGGCCGGGCACGCCCCGCACCATTCATATCGCAGATTAGATATCGCCGGTATATTGTGTGAATAACTCGTATATTTTTCAGTATGACCCGTTCAGGCGATGAGAGGATAGATGATAATCCTGTCTTTTTGATGTTTTTTCGGGGTTTATATTGATTTATGGTTCTTCCCGGGTGTACATGATCCGTGTGGTTATCAAATGAGCTTGTTTTGATAGAGAGGTTTTGTAAATAAAAAATATTTTACCCAAAATGAAAGAAAAAGAAATTCAAGATGATTTAGGGATGATTTATCCCTAAATTCTTGCACATTGCAAGTGCTTTAGAGTAAAAGATACGAGTTTTAACCCTAAATTACACACACATTTTAAAAGCTAAACTCCAAATTAACGTAACGTGTATTTCTTTTAAATCAGAATTAAAAACCTGGCGTGCAACTTTTATAAAAGCCAACCTCGAGCGAAACGTATCAGTAAAGGCTAAGTACAAACAGTATAAAACGTCGGAATCAAGTCTCGGTAGGGATGCGCTTGATTTATGCGCCGCGGTACAAGCGGCAACACATGTGCCTCGCAAGATAGGATTACACGTTATGTGCCTCACTGGAAAGGTAACCTTGTTGCATACTGTGTGCGAGACTGTCTGTATTTGAGTAAAAATACAATTAACAAACGGGAAGATTCCATACTTTTCCATAAAAGCGTTTTTTTTTTCATATGTATTAAAGGTCAGAATTCCAACATTTTGAATGTAAACAATTTTAATTTAACTAACTAACCTTCGAATACCATCACTTTAGAACCCCTGTACTGAAGCAAGCACCTATTAGCACAATGTTTTGCATACGTTACATAAACAGAGATTATTCACACCGATAATAAACGCTTCCCAGCAATACTTTTCGTTACTTTACTTTAGTGAGTAGTAGTTAAATAGTTTGTGTCGCCTTTTTTACAAACCCGTAAGAATTTCATTACAATGAAGTTATTATAATAAGTGGTTGTGCCTCGCGCTATAGGATTAGACCCTACGTTTTGTGCCTTGCTTGGCAGGTGTTCATATTACCTTCCTACAGTCTGCAGCCTGACATAGGCATAACTAGGTATTCTTCTAACCACTAGATATACGTACTTCTCTTCTGAGATGATATTTATAAATATCAATTACCTACGTGAGTAATAAATTCCAAATGAAGAACATGGAATTTGAGTTATTTTCAAATCATTTAAAATCAAAAAACGATTTAATAAAACCCTTAGCAAACTCGAACTTTCTAATAATACCGTTATCAAGAACAGAACTAATTAAAATATTCCGCAAATGGCAACCCAACTCCGCCATTTTGGCAATATTAATTTCAGCATACATTAACAGAAAATTACAAGCAAAATATGTGAAAACATGGCTGTACTGTGAGGAACAAAGGGCGCTAATCACCTCTCATTGTTTTGTTCAACAAATAGGCGGCAGTCGGCGGATTATCCGTGACTTCGACTTAGTGCTGACTCATGTTACACCCAACCGAACAGAGTCGACAAGAGTCAGTGGACTTTCTACCGTTTACCCCTATTCAGACTAAATCAGCATCATGTTTTATAGAATTTAATCATTGTTTCGGTGATCACTGCTTTCTGACCTCTTGATCATCTTCTAGTTATCATTTCAGTCAGTCAAAGTCAAAATGAGACCATTAAAAGGTACTGCCTAAAGTCATTGGCACAGGGGGCCTTACTCCATTTCTTAATATAGTATTTTTTTAATATTACTTTGCCTTGCGCAATATAATTGGAAAAAGGTTAGGCAGATGATCACTTTGCCTGGTATACCGTTGGATTATCAACGCTCGACTCAGCATCGAGAGTTGAAAATCCAAAAACAGAAATGACAAAGTAATATTAAAATGGTACTGTTTGAAGAGATGGCGGTAAGCGCCCTGGTATCAGAACTTAACTCTTAATAAACTAAGGGATGGTGTCTTTTGTACACGACTTCGAAAACTATTCAACTAATAAAATATACCACCCTATTTTCGTCCACTACCAGGCAAAGGCCTCTTCTCATGAACGAGGGCGTGGACATTGATCACCACGATTTTACACTTATGTATATTTTAGTTCAAGTTTCCTCACGATGTTCGAAAATAATTAATTAAATTTCATCCTCATGATTCGACACCAGCTCGCTACGGTGTCCCACAATCTGTCATCATGGCCACCCTACCCCGTCTGTGGCGGAAACTGTAAAATGTAACGTGACGCAAATTACTTTGTCTATTTTATAATTTAACATCGGCGGGGGCCTTTGTTAGCGGTTCAGATAACTCATCGCACCGCCTCCTGGACCCACGGAGCTTGAACTAATTACCGCCCTAGGAGACTATTTGCATTTTGAAGTGGTCTCGGGATGGAGGGAAAAACGAAAATAGGTGTTACACGTGTTGTATGTCGTGTGTGTGATTGTGTTCTGGTGTAGCGTGTCCGTATAGACACCATGGTAGATATACTTTGGATCTATGTCAATTATGACTTTGGTAGATTATGTAATCGCATCTGGCTGAAAGAAAAGTGTTATAGATTTCTTCATTTGCAATTTCTAAGCAGCCCGAAGTTATGGAAGTTGGTGGTGTGACACTCCTGTGCTTTGAAAATCACTTTAAGCCGTTGGTTCTGTGTCAGTTCTTTCTCCGGTCTTGTTGAATTCTATCTGGCTCTGAGAGTGAAGGAAAATATAATAAAGATCTTCTGCTCCTTTGAGACTGGCCGCTGTTATAAAATTCAGTCGGGAGGATATAATTATTAATCTTTAGTTAACTACCTTCATATTGCAACTGACTTACCTTTTCTTCTCTACAACAATAAATCTTAGTCATCACATTACAAAGCAAGGTACAGTGCTCATATTTTTTACGAAACAAGTAATAGGCGACATACAAATTTTCCAAAATCTTCTAGATTCACAGCGAAGCCATTGTAGCGAGTACTAACATACCTTCAAACGTAGAATCTCAGCCAGCCTCTCGAAACTGTACTTACAAGAATGTTCAAGCCGCACCAAATTCCCGCGAATTTCAGCTGCCGTAAATATCACAGAAGACGTTTCAATATCGTTGGGCGCATATTTTATCATTCCATTGCCGCGCGTGCATAGTGCGCGTGTGTGGGCGACGTAGCGAGCCAGCAATGTATGTTGCGCTGTGGGAAGCATTGCGGTATGCGCTTCTGAAGCATTTGGCGTATGGCGCAGGTTACTATTTATGAGCTGCGTTAGTGCAGGTACTAGCTACCTAACTCATCTTTTTAGCTTCAATAATTATGCTTTATTGCAGTTGGATATTGTATGTGTGCTTGTCGACTTTGTTTTAGAACTACAATCATTTACATACATACATAAACTCACGCCTTTTTCCCATGTAGGCAGAAACTACAGAACGCCACCTGCTACGATCCTTACATACTCCTTTCACCTCATCTATGTTCATACATCTCGTCATACAAGCACGCCGGTTACGAGTACAATCATTTATATTTTTTTTTATCAGTTATAAGTGTCTTTAATTATTGCAAAATTGATTCTGTAACCGTTATGATTAAAGTAAATAAATAAATATTTTATTGTTAGTTTATTGTTTTCTCATTTTTTATAATAGGTAATCTCTGAAAGTCTGATTACAGACATTCTTTCACTCATGTAAAGCTACACAGTCACACTATTGCTGAGTGTCATAGGCTATGTAGTAGATACCACCCTTGACTTCCAACAAGCATTAGGTTATGGGCAGAAACTAGTTATAACATAAGTAGTAATTTTTGACACAACAAAGTGAGCGATTACTCTTTAAAGTTTACTGGTTTTTAAATTATAATCTTCAATGAACCATTTCCTTTTAAAATTCCCCCGATTTACATTTCTGGTAAACCATTGTTTGTAAAACCAAGAGCGCATTTATTCATTTCACTCCAAACTCAAATAAAACGGAGAGCAAATACAAAATATATTCCTTCTCCCGACTCCATTTTAATCAAACCATCACAAAATAATTATCGCCACAGACACAATTGAGTTAATGAGATAAAGATGTGAAACGTAATGATTGACGCGGCTCGGATCAATATTTAACTATTAATGAAGCCACGTTTGAATACTGTTTAAATCGCAAGCGCCGATCAATCAGCGCGTATTGTCCGAACTGAACTATAAAATAGAAAGATACAGAAGGTCAGGTTCATACAGTGAGCAAAACTGTCTGTTTGCTTGAGATCACCGTAGGTACGCGTCTAATTATGTGTGTGCGCATGTTTTGCTCATAGTATTTAGCCGATCTTCTGTATCGAATAAATAATATTCTTTAGACGATTTCGGTCTTGACGGCTAATCTCAATGGAGATTAGCCAAGTACGCAGAAGATATAATTGTGCACAAGTGTATGCGCAAACACAGGTGCAGTGCATACGGTGCGACGGTGTTACACGAGTACACCACCAAGTTCCATATCTATCATAATTTCATATTCTTCTGTATATATCTTCTTTGCGACTAAATGGTCGAATCGACGAATAATTACGCGCATAGCATACACAGTTTGATTTTGTCGATGTAGCTTTTGTCGTGTGCCGATGTTCCGGTAACCGGCTTTGATTTACATTTAACTGTAAGTTTTAATATTTGAAATGTTTTATGTAAATCACCTCTGTTGTGATAATGAAAGGATTTGAAAAGAGGACAGAAATTACATGGTTCGTTATAACCGCAAAATATACAGAACATGAAAATTCAATGACTGATAAACAGAATAGTAAATAGCTATGTCTAGACGGTCTATTTTTGTTAACGGCTAAAGTAAAAGCAATTTAAAGGTAGCTCATTTATAATGTAAGGTATATCGTAATACTACTTATGTAAGGTACCTATCTATATCGGTAGAACAAAAGCAAACCAAATAAATTAAAGCGAAAGGTCACTCATTCACTCACTGATTAAATACGACATCTCGAAAACTACTTGACCTATGAAGTTGCTATTTAGCTGATGGGTAGTTTATTTCCGGATTTTGTGATAGGGCCGAATTAAGGAGCTCTTTGACTTCCACGCGAACAACGCCACGGGTAAGTTAGGGTTGACGGCAATGTTAGTGCAGTGGCTAAGCGGTTGACTGCTGCGCGGCGTGTCGTGGGTTCGAACAATTATTTGTATGACCTACAGGTAGTTGTTCCGGGTCTGTCTGTTTTTGTATGGGAGTTTATATGTTTGTAAACGCATCTACGATACAGGAGAAATTGCTAGTGTGGGTCAACATTTGAAAAGTAAACATTAATTAGGATAGTATATTATTATTATAATTATTAGGTACATATTTGAAAAAAGTCTAGATAATTATTTTTATGCGGGGTACTTACATCGTGTTTACGGGAATCCTGTCTGATACAAAATACAAATAGTAAAAAAAAAAAAAAGTGGATAAGTATGTTTCTTGACTATAAATATTTTCCCCATATGAAACTACCTTTGGCAACTAGATTCAACTCATTTTTCTTGAATATGACGTTCAAAGGTGCCTTTTTAAGTCTCTAATTGAAATAAGACATAATTGAGTTTACTATAAACTGCCAGAAATACATTTTCTACACACCCCTACTCATGATAAGCTGCCACAATTTAAATTATCATTTTATAATAATCCTGCACAAGTTAAAGAAGAATTTATTTAATTCCCGTTGAGCCGGACGAGCGCTAATAAATTACGTAAAAGATTAATCTAATGCACTGAGTCCGCCATGATTTATTATGGGGGCAACAGGTGGGCTAATAAGGGTTAATATTGGAAAAATAAAACCGTTTATGGTGGAAATTGATTGTTGCGTGCTTGTTGGTGACACGTTCGATACAATAAGTTTTGATAAATTTTAATTTTGCGAGATTTATATAGTAACATTTTACGTATATAAATTCCAAAAAGGGTTCACTAGGGTTTGTGGGGTCGTAAGTCCTTCCTGCCCACACGATAAAGAAAGAAGAAGAATTCCAAAAATAAATTATAAATAACAAGCTTCTGCCCGCGATTTAGTTCGCGTGTTTTTTCATCTCAGGTAAGGCAGGTAAAACAACCACGCGAAGTCAAAGGCAGAAGGTAATATTCCTATATTCCAAATTAACCAGCATATTCCCAAGCTAACATCTGCAAACTGCGACAGCTTCTAAATCGATCAGCGAGCCAGAACAGTCCCAAGCTATGCTGCGCTCAATATTGTGTCAAGCCGAGCTCTGAATCCACATTACTGAGTCGTGTTATGCATTTAATAAAGCCGTCATACCTATGCTAATATCGCGTCACTTGCTCCACAAATAAGGTGATACAGAAGGTTCAGTTTGTGGAAATGATGATGTTAAAGTCAAATCATTCATTTCAGTTAGACCATTAAAAGGCACTTTTAAACATTAATACGGGGAAAAGTAATTGAATCTATTTGGCCCTTCCAAAAGGTAAGTAGCTTCGTATGGAGAATAGGTAAGAACCACAGTCTTATTATTTTAAAATATATATTTTACAATACTTTTTATAATAGTTACAGGTTTGCACGTAAATACGATGTACCCTGTACAAAGTATTACAAATTAAGAAATGACTGCAAAATGTTGGTATTATGGATTATGTTTGATTATAGACCTTTGCTTCGTAAACTTTTCTAAATCTTGATAGCTTAGCGGTTTCTAGCTCAAGGTCCTTTTTTCCATATTGTACAAGACCAGATTCGCTTGACACTATCTATCCATTTCCAATTAAAGCCTTCCACGTACTATATTATATTCTTCTGACATTCTGCGCTTCCCCACCACGCCGGCGTGCGTCCCGCGAGCTCGCAATAACCCAACGTGCCTATTTGTGTTCATGTGCGACGCTCACGTGGCCACTTTCTAACACTAACACAACTTTGATTAGCTACGTCTGGGTTCCACCAAGTGTTGCTCTGCGTCATAGCACTGACTTACTTCCTATTCACCACTCTCGCTAATCCTTGTGTTTGCATGAAATTCGTGTAACACAAAGATTCAAACTCGCAATATCTACTACAAACCTACAATTTCTTTAAGTCATTAGCCTCGTTTATTATATTTTAACCTAAATTCTGAGGATTGAATAGGCAGCATCAACGCCCTTATCTTCATTAAATCAAAATTCAAAAACATCACTTATTACGAATCACAATAAAACCATCCACAGTCCGCTGATTGTTATTCCTCAACACAAAACAACGAACATCATCAAACATTCTCATAAAACTCAGCCCGGAGCCTAAACACGAAACTTGAACACAATTCTCTAAACAAGAAACACCAACTTTCTGTTATTACTCTTCTTTATTTTATTATCAAAAATGTTTACGAGTCATTATACGAACTCCCGTCGTTTCGGGACCTTGATAAAGATAAATTTGCTCAGCAATTGCTTCGATGATTAATGATCATGAACAACAGGTGAGGCTTTTTATATTCCTGTCTCTAATCCTACCTAGTTACCTACCTACCTGTCTGTATTGTTTTAAAATTCGCGAGGGAACGCGCCGTCACTCAGCGTGACGCGTCTGTACAGTATGACATTTTTTTAATCTTTTCAGAAGTGAGGTTGATTAAAAAATCGTGTATTGTTAGTGTTTTTGGCGGTGGATTGGGAATAAAGTATAAAGGAATATTCGTTGTGTCGGGTGACTGGTCTCCGGGAAATTGTTCCAGTTTGAGGGATTTTGGTTACGTTTGGTGTCAGAACCGATGGCGTACGACATGACAGATAGATGAAAGTTTGTAAATAACCGATGACTGAAGGGTGTGCTTTTGCTATGGCTGTCGTTTCATCTAAACTTTCTTTTATTTATTTTTTCGCTCTATTGTGTTGCCTCTTCTGATTTGCTTTGGAGTTTTTATTAGACTTTCACTGTTATTTTAGATATTAGAACCTCGAAGAAGTACCCATCATCTACTTACGTCAAATCTAAATCCCTATGAAGCAGTATACCAGTCTCAAACTAGTTGATCAGTCGCGATATAGTGGCTCAGCAGGAATAGAATGTTAACAAGGGTGTGTGATGTGCCAATGAATAAACGATTCCGGACGGTTTATGCGATACCCTTGGATTATGGCCCCCATGGCACTCGCTCACTTTACAAACATGCGCGTTATTTTGTTGTTAGGGTTTTCTAGAGCAGACTTATGGGGTATTAAGGGGGCCTTTATTGAAATAATTTAGCCTAATGTTATGGGAGATAGGAAAAATTGAATGGCGCTGGTTTAGTCACAGACGTGAGATAGGAGCGCCCGCGGAAGATTGGTATTGATACAGCGTTATGTAATGAATATAGCTAAACGACGCGATGCATATTGGCTATTTATGTTCTTAGAAGGTTATTTAGGAGATCGCGTTTGTCGAAAGCATTGCTGACCTCAGCTTTAACAATTACGTACCTTTAATAGGGTCCATCTTTTCTCATTATTGACATATAGACATGCTACAATCTTAACTTACTTTGCTTTAGTAAAAGTTTTAGCTACTTTTTGATATTATTTACTCAAGTTATACTAGCGTGCAATAGTCATAAGTTTCTATCTCATTTTGATCTAAACAATAGTATTTTGCACAAAGTGAACGTCTAGAGGACGTGGAGTCTCGCTGAAATAGGTTATGTAAATGCAAAGAATATAAGTTCATATCAACATCGGCGATGCAAGCCGCCAGGTTGCCATGGAAACATACCGATGCATATTGTGGGGGGAAACGCAACCCGTTCTAAAGTACTTGTGTAAGTTAGTAAGAGAAGAGGTAACATAACAGTCCAAGCATGTCTGTCAAAGGACTGCTAACCGTTAGACCAATGTTTAAATGGGTAACACGAATCGGCAATTACTGTAGTGTGGGGCGCCTCCAGCTAGGTCGACCGACGACCTTTAAGAACCGGCTGTGGCAGGCTGGATGTGATTGGCAGAGGACCGCATAGTGTGTTGAAACTTGAGAGGCCTATCGCAAAGATTTTAAGTGTTATTCCGCATGGCATATCTTTAGTATGAGATGGGTCAGACCCGAGCTGTGGTCGACCAAAATACTAAAACAAACATATTACTAACAAAAACCCCAATTACACTTTACTCTACCTGGGAATCAAACCCAAGTTTATTAGTCTGGCGGTACCGAGACGACCTCTATAAAACACACGCGTTAAAACATAATTTATATGAACCTAGTACAAAGCCGTAAGCCTTGTTGGTGCCACATATTTGAATAAACCAAGCTCTTACATTATACGTATGTAATGAATTCGTGTACGTAAATTGATGACAACAAAATGTTACTTGTGTTTGTGATCCTACAATGGTTGTATTAATAACGCTGAAAATTATTTATGCGTCTACGTCAACATGAGAATCTTTTAATAACTTTGGAAATGTTAAAATTAGAAATAAGTAATTATGTTCTTATTAGGATAAGATATAAATAGCTTGTTTGCTTACTGCGTGTTCACGATTGAGTGATAGCCAGATTCCCTCAAGATATTATATCGTGAAAGCACTTGCGTTTGCGCAACCTTTCTTCTCAATCTGGCTTCTTCTTGGCAATCTGGGCTTCTCCCAGTTGTAATCTTTTCTTTGTTCCTATTGGCCTAATTCTGTTCTTTCTGCTGCTTGTTTGGAGGGAAGTAGAAAATATGCTTTTTCTTACTACTCCGGTTTTCTTTTTTTAATTTCATTGTGGGATCCAAGACAGTTGAATCGTTTCTCCGGGACTCGTCGAGCTTCATTGCTTCGGCACTTTTCTGGCGGTCGACACTCTTGATTCTGTCTTTCAGGAGTTGCAGTGATTGGAAATTATATGGCTGGCTCTGTTTTGTTTTGCCCTGAGGTGATATTTTTTAGATTTTATTATACGGTTGCCTGCAGCCAGGATCCTTGGCGGGTCGCCTCCGCCTCAACTCCTCCCCCGTATATGCCTGTCCTTCAGCCCCGCACTTGTGCCGCGGCGTCTCTTGGCAAAGCACCACTATAGTTCTTCTCAAATTGTGATTTATTCGCGACAAATGTCGAAATAAACCGTCGCCGCCGTTTTATATTGCAGGCCCCGTGTGCGCTCGTGAGCCTTTTATTTACATCGCACTTATAAAGATTCGAGCCCGTTTGTAAGCCACCCTGAGGTGTGGAAATATCTACACTCTGTGTACTAGGTACTTAGTAAGTAAGTACTTACATCGGTATGAAGTATAGAAGTCAAGTAAAATGGGACTGAGATTGTTACGTAACTGTTTACATGTAGATGACTATACTGAAAAAAGTCTGGCCAGAACCGTTCTAGTTCAATTACTCAAAATATAATTATGTAAACATTTTCTATTTATTTATTATTATTGTCATTAATTAAGTATATTGTGCATAATGTACCTATTTCAAATTCAAAAACTGGTTGGTTGAAAATGGTTCTTAAACTTGTAAGATTTGATTAAGTTCCTGTGACCACTTTCAAGCTTCATCATCAGACTAGCTCTGTGACGTCATTATATTGCATTGTCATGCAAATCGCAAATCAACGCAAAATTTCAGCTCAATCGATCATCGGGAAGTGACTCGAATTTAACTTGTAAGACTTGATTAGCCACAGTCACCGGTACAGGTGATATTAAATAAAACCCTATAATGAACAATAGAAAATTCACGAACTTAATGTAGTGTTTAATTATTATTTACTAGCTTTTGCCCGCGACTACGTCCGCGTGGAACTTGTTTATATCGTACTTGCATACAAACTTCCACCCGGTCTCTTTTCACCGCCGCCTTAGAGGGTGATTTCCGGGATATAAACTATCCTATGTCCTTCCCCGGGTCTTAAACTATCTCTATACAAAATTTCATCTAAATCGGTTTAGCGGTTTAAGCGTGAAGAGGTAACAGACAGACACACTTTCGCATTTATAATATTAGTATGGATTTTAACATATAAATAAAAATGACTGTAAATATTATTTTAACAACAATTGCTCTTTCAACTGAAGCTCCATGTAATAGGTCCCGATCCTGCATTTTATTTGCATTGACTTCAATTTTTACGGCAACGACGTAATAAAAATGTTAAAGCACATTTTGTTTCTCGTAAAGATTGAATTTTGATGTTATTTCCGAACAATGAAATTACAAGCTTGATTGGATTCATTTATAAATCGTAAATTGATACAATATAATGCTATTTTCAATAGCTTTCCATGTCCCTATGTTGCATATATAAAATACTAGCGACCCACCCCGGCTTCGCACGGGTGTAATACATTACACCCGTGCGAAGCCGGGGTGGGTCGGAAAACCTTCCTATGTAATCACTCTATTTATTGATAAAAACCGCATTAAAATCCGTTGCGTAGTTTAAAAGGTCTGAGCGTACAAACGGCGGGAAGCGACTTTGTAAATATAATTTTATACGATGTAGAAATATCGAAGCGTAGAAAAGCTATCTTTAGAACATAACAATATTCTTTTACACAGGAATCGAACTCGGCTTCCGCTATTATAATAATACAATACGATAAGTAATGATATTTGAGACAATCCGACAACGTAAAAAAATATTCGCTTCACGTATTTCGTGAAACGAATCATTTTGTGCCTCTAAACCTTAAAACAATAGCCAAGTGCGAGTGGGACTCATACACAAAGGGTTCCGTACCACCGTATTTTCACTACATAAAAACCCCCGGCGGAGGCTTAGTAACAGATGTCCCGATGGCACCCTTTAGATCCGGAGCCCTAAATAATTCTGGGTAACTTTAAACTTTATTCTTGAAATGTTTCTACTAAGCTCCTTCTTCAAGCACTATCCCATCCCATCCTGTCCATCTGCTGACCACAGCACCGAATACCCATCGATAATATAAAACGTTAACATCACAAACATTGTGTGCCGTATCCTAGCCCCAATTATGGCCAGAATCGCGCTCATATATATTTCAGTATTTACTCGCGGGGAAACAAAGCGGATTTCCCTAGAATAAAGCTAATAATACCGAAGTATCGGGGAGCAGCGCGCGAGAGGAGCGCGGGCGGAACATGGAGGGAAGGCCTTGTTATTTCTATCCACAAGTATCTAATCGCCTTTTCGCAATACCTACAATTTATTTACTTTTAATTGTCTAAGTTGTTTCACTACAGGATAAAAGTCTCCCTTTCTAAACAGCGAGGATTGGAAAAGTCCAATCCTCTCTATCCTGCCTGGAAGCATCAAGCTCGTCTTATAAAGCTCTCCATCTCCACCAACACGTTGTGTTTGGATAACCATAAATTTTTTTACCCTTTAATTGCGATATTGTTACCTAAATCGGCTATCAGTGTCTTATTTGTTTTACCCACCAATCATCTAGATTTATTTTTAAGATTGAGATGATACACGAGATGACATTCTAACCTAACCATCACGAGCCTCGGAATACCAAACTTCTTTTGTTTTTTGTTCCGGCGTGGAAAATCCTCATGGATGTTCAGCGCCCTCAGGAGGGTGGAGGGTCAACTAAAGCCCCTCCTTAGTTGACCCTCCACCCTCCTCAAACTAAGCAAACTATTCGCAGACAGTTACGGTCAATTCAAAATTCGTTGGAAAAATATTATTTATATTACTTTATTAACTATCTTTCCATGTAATACAGTTGTCGCTCCCTCCAGTCCCTTGACCCCCGCGGAGCCCCCAGTCGTCAATCCCGAGCGCCCGAGGCGAGGACTCGTTGTTAACTATGACAAACACAATTACCCACTACACACAACGCGGCTCACCACTACACACACCCCAGCTCACCACTACTCATGCAGGAGTGCGCGAGCTACAAGTGATTACGGTCACTCCAATCACTTGATGAGGCCCAGGTCCACTGTTACACCTAATTGGAAAGTTGTATATACTCTTACTCTAATATTTCTTTCTACGTATTTGTGGGTTAAATGTCAAGTCTCACTATTAGGGTTAATGCGTACTGTGTGACAATGTCATGAAAACAATGAGTGTCAACTTTGTGAGTGGGCGTAGAGGGCAACAGAAAGATAAAATGATAAGATTTCTCCTAATATACATTGTTATACAAGTACGAGTTGTAAATGGTATACAAATAAATATGAGATGTGTGAAAATATTCGAAATTGGAATTTGCCCGTAAATTCGATGGCGTAAAGGTCAAAGTCGAATCCGATTTTAGCTGAAGTCTCCTACCTATAGACCTGCCGAACAGCTTCATGAGTCAAGTAATCGTGATGACGTAAGTGTATGTAAGTAGTAGTATAAGTAGAGTGACTTGTCGCTTTTAAATAGCTATGAGATGGTTTATTAAACGCTAAAATGTCACATTGCATCGACACAAGTGCATTAATGTTAGACCAGACTTTAGAGAGCAAAATCTTTCAAAACGACCAGCGACCACAACTCGTTCACCACATCTACCTATAACTTCGTTCCTAATAATATTACCCGAAAACGTTCCATATCACAACTATATGAGAGTACACCGGCGGAATGCCGAGCAGCCGGAATGATACGAGGAAGAAAATAATGTATACGCCCAATTAGTCTAACGTACGGTTATCCGAGTCCATTCGGTACATAGCAATGAGCTATCGGTTACTTTATTAGCCAACTTCTGATGAATATGTTCGGGGAAGATTTTGGGAAAATAAAAATTACATACAAAGCTTTCAACCACTGCTGTGGTAGATTAGATACTCGATAGAGTCAAAATAAATCGATTTAATGTGACTTTTCGTGAATTTACAGACAGTTTTTTTTTTATAAACTTTGGCGAATTTTTGTACCATTTAGGCACTAGTGCGTAACGTCATCATACGGCAGATGACAACCTCTTTACCTTGAGGTCTCTAAGAAATTTTTTAATTCTGCACGCAAAAAACTGAAAAAGAAGTCCAACAGCTGTGTAAACAGCTGGTCATTCTATGAAAACTAAATCCTAAAATGAAGCATTAGCGACACAACAAACCCAGCTAAGTCAACAAAACGTCCAAACACACGTAATCCGCTAACCCTCAAATAAATAACGCATAAAGGTGGGATCGTGACGGGCGGCCACATTCCTCATAATCCCGGGTTATCTTTATGAAAACTATCCGCTGTCTGCCATCAGTATGCTGCGGTCGACGCCAACCAATCCGTCAGCGGCGCGGCACGTGATGGGAATTGCTTCGTGGGGACAACGAGTTAGGGACAATGGAAGTGCTGCCTAGCTCACGGGTAATGATATGAGTGCGCTTCGTTGGTGGTACTTAGTGTTCGTCCGCCGCAACTAGGGTACTTAGCAGACCGGTTAATGTATTAACCGCTAGGTTCAGGAGCTAATGTTAATTTGGTATAGCTCGTAACGTATGACGATACGACTGAAGAAGTAAACTTTAACCGTTCCATTTGATGCTATACGTATGCCATGTACAGGTTTTCACTTCGTTCAGCTGTAGATTTTTCTATATTATATAGTATTGTATTCATTTTAGCTTACCTACTAGTGTTTAGGTCAATTGGTTATAATCTTTTTTGTTGTAAATAAATATTATTATTTCATACATCTACTTTAAAGTATATTATTTGGTAGCAATTGAAATAAAAATATGAATCAAATCTTTGTAAAACTAAGAGAAACAAAGAAACACACGCTTCCAGTAAAATATTCAGGTTCTGTATCCGCGCTGTTATGAAATGTTACGAACACACAATCGTTATGCTTCGCTATTGACTTAGATTCAATGACGTCATTGGCTGGACATGCCAGCCTTTCGCTACATCTACCAATGTACATTTTATTTGCTTTTTGGAGATCCGTAACAGAAAAATATTATGAAAAGATTTTTTTGGTGTTGAACTTAAACGTTTTTCTTTTTATTTGGAGTTGGGGGTGAAATTGGCTGCGAAAATAGTGCATTACTGCTGCCTAAGAAAATTATCAACACCTGTGAAGTTCTTGATATTTTGTCGACTGTCTTATTTGGATGTACTTACGATCAACTCACAGAAACATTGGTCACTTTTTTCCTTCTCAATTAATTAGCTTTTCGTTGAACAATTGTACCGACATTTTACGATATACTGTTGAAGATGCTGGTTTCAAAAGTTAGTCGTATAAGTCCGTAGGTGGGTGTGGATGGAACTTACCAGCCTCCACCAGAAACGCAACTTTGCAATGAAGCTCAACGAGTCCTGGAGTAGCGATTCAACTGCTTTGAATCCCAGGAACTTACCAGGCTTGACTGCCAACTATTGTAAGCGGCCATCTTTTATGTACGACCCCTCACACCGACGTTAATAATATTTTATAGTTATTACTCACCCATTTAATCTATAACAGATGACCTATAAACGTGTAAGTAACGTTTACTTTAACGTAATTAATTGATAGTTGTGTGCAGAAATTGCTACTAACATTTTGCGAAGCTAGGTTTAACTTAACCCTAGAACAGTCGCGCCTTTCATTGAAACGTATCTACCTAAGTGATTGCGTAAAGAGCATTTTGCCGCGCATATTGAACGTTATTTCTTTTTAGTATCATTTATCAAAGTTTTTAGTTAGTTGTAGAAAAGAAAAGCTTTGTTAAAATCAGGAAAAAAAAATCATATTGCCCTACATAAATAATAAAAATTAAAAAAAATATCAGCTCGTCATCTCATCGGCATGCGCGTATTTTAGGAAAACAGTCTTTACACATAAATATAGTGTTCGTTGCACAGTAACATTGTGCATTTATTGTCCGCCCCTTTTCTGTCACCCTTTTCTTTCCGCCAAATCTGTTCCATCGACAATAAACCTTTCCGACTGCGGTCACTTCGCACTAAATTTCTGATTTCTAAACAAGGAGGTGACACAAAGAGCAGCTACTGGGATGCTTGATTCTGACAAACGCATCTTTTACAAATTAACACGACATTTTGTATCTCGAAAATGTACCTAACTACCTAGCGCGATCACTTAGGGTTAAACAGAGGTTGCCCTTTACTTGGTCGAGTTAGTTATTCATCCTTCGTCTCAGTTGTTCGCTTTGATCTATGTACTAAAGCCAATCTAGGATTAGGTTTTGTTTGTATTAAGTAGGTAGGCTAGACAGCGTTTGTGTTTTATAGTGTGGGCACCTCATTTGTAAAGGTGGATTATTTGAATATGTTAGTAGGCTGACTAAGCGGACTAACCGCCACGTAACTTGATTTTTACAATTTATAATATAAAATGTTTTTGTATATTGAACGCAATAATTTACCTTTTTTTAGGCCAGAAATAAATAATTTGATAAAAAAGATCTATAATTATCATGTCTTATTAATTAACATACTTTATTCATTCATTTATAAAAAAAATAAGCATACTAACATTCAAAACTATTAGCCTAGATAAAAAAAACGACCATTACCGCACGGTAATATAATGTAAAAATCACCCGTGCGTAATACACCACATTATGACCGTAAAAACGGTGCAATAAAAGCCACTTTACGAGCAAGTAAGTGAGCAAATAAAATTAAAGAACTTTTATATGAGGATTCTAGTACCTACATTTAAGTTAATTGCCTACGATTAACATTTTACCAAGTATGTTTTAATCTTACTGGACCTCCTCGATCTAAGAAATAAAGACTATTACCTATTTCCAGATATCTCTGCTGGAATTTATTCTGTGATACGGTTTTATAAATCTACCTATGTTATAACAAAAAGTTTATTTACTTTACCTAAGCGCCCCGAAAAGTTCCCTTTTATTTACCATATCTCTTAAATAGGTACCGAAATAAATTATGAAACAAATAGAAAACTTATTAGCGTCTCAAACGATAAGAATAAAACAAAGTGCGTAATATAAACTTAAACTTAAAAGATTGAATCTGTTCTGAGAGAAACGGCTTCTTTTATACAACTTACACTTCAAACACGACCCTTAGGAGCACTAGGACATAACCTAGCGCGGCCTGGAGACTAGTAACGACAGATATAAGGAATGTATACGTGTGTGTACACGGTATTATGGTGCTATTAAGAGTCTCTACGGATTCAGGAAAACACAATTGGTGACAACAGTCGGAACAACGCTTGGAAACTTTGAAAATAAAGTTTTAACACTGTTAGATGAGACACGCTGTAAATAAAATACGATGCCACATGTAAACGTTTATGGAATCTTTGTCTACTGAAATACATAGTACATTTGGAGAACGTAGGACAATGAACCTTGATACTTACTAACCAATAGACATACATAGATCTGCGTTAAGTAAAAAAAAATAGGCCACGCAACACACCCTCGCCACCAAACCGCAGATCCATCACAACAAGGGCGTCGGCAATAAAAACCGACTGGAAACATCTATATTTTGAAGACATAAAACTCATATTTGAGCATCTGGCTGCTTCTGGCTCAATATCTCAGCGGCAGGACCGAATACTTGGTGTTTTTCTCCCTTTTTCCAATTTCCCGGGGCGTGCTCGCAGTACCGTATTTATTATTATTTGTTTTCAATTGCAAAGTAATCTGCGGACTGTGCAGCTGGCGTAAGATGAGAGTCGCGTGCTCAGTGCCGGCGGGGCGGCAGCGGGGCGGCGGCGGGGCGGGAGAGGCGCCATTTTGTTACGTCTGAATCGCGAGACTTGCGTAAGAGTGTTCCAGTAGCGTAAGGTAGCGGGCATGTGTGACTGTTAGCGATGTGTTGCTGTTACTTACAGGTCACACTGTATAGTCATGTTTCATAATTTAAAAGAGCGTTTACTCATGCACAAGGTTGCTTTTATTCAGCAGGGCGCTAAAATAGAAAGTAAATCACATTAAAACACTCACGAACAAGTCCTAAGACGCTGTAGGTACTAAATCGTATCGTCTCGTCTTTGTGAACAAATAGCTTATTATGTCAGACGACAGAACTATTCTGAGCAATTTTGAGGAAACTCTCAAGTACCACTTTGTTAGGCGACGTCATTTCGCTTGCTGTGAGGTGTAATCAATCCATTCGTTGAGCAAGAAAATTGTGTTTACGTGTAGGCTTGAAAAGTCTCTTGAATAACGATAAACTATCCCTTATAAAATACTTATGACTATCATACTTATGGTTTTTTGACTGCCTCGTTGGTCTTGTGGTCACAAAGCACAACTGCTGAACGCGGCCTTGGGGTCGATTCCCAGATCGAACTAAGTATTATTGTTTTTTTTACCATCACGCCTGTAATCCCTGAAGTGTTAGGCAGAGGTGTACCCATTGGTACCACAAAAAACTAAATATCATTGAGAAAACATGATTGCTGGGAAATGATTTAAATTTTTGTTACGTTTAAGGGTGGTTTTAACAGCACAGTTTAATTAGTTCAATATTTCAAACTAGTTTTCGTAAAAAAAACGTTGGAACGTTTACCTTAAATTTTTCTATAACGTATAGGGATTACTAGAGGAGTCTGAAACGTTTCGCCAACAGTCGATTGGCCCATGAACTGTTGGTCAACATAATGTTTTAACCATGAACTTTTTATCCAAAGCACTTTTCACCCACGAACGTTTCGCCAACATGATTTTTCGTCAGTGAAGACCTCTAAAAAAGATACATGAAGAATTCCTGAAAAACATGTAACTTTCAGCTTCGTTAGCTATATCTATATCTTTTTATACTTCAACTAGATTCAATATTATCATTTTTATTTCTCTTGTAAATGACGTTCAAAAGTGCCTTTTAATGGTCTAATTGAAAAAAATGATTTGACTTTGACTTTAACATTAGACCCGTATTCTATCAGCGGTGAAGTGTAAGCGACAAAACACGACAGGAGAAGGATTTATTCACGCCATTATTTTCACAATAAAATGAGCTCTCCTAAAGTTAGTAAAGTAAACAAATGTCATTTTGAGGCCTCCAAACTTTCAGTATACGCACCAAATTTCAGGTCCATAACTCATTTTGTGTAAAAATATTTACATCACAAACAAAAACAATTACAAAACAATTTGTTTAAAGTAAAACCCCAACGCCATGTTTCGTTCCACGTGTACATTTTTTATTTATTTCCTTACTTATATTATAAATGCGTAAGTAACTCTGCCTGCTACGCTTTTACGACTAAACCACTAAACCAATTTTGGTAAAATTTGGTATGTCGTAAGGTTGAACCCCATGGGTTACTAACCGCTGAGTCACACCATCATCGTCATCATGATGATTGTTTAAGTATATTATAAACTAGTGTATTTATATTCTCCTTTATACATTTTAATATAGACGAAGAAGAAAAAGTCTGTAAGCAGGTGGCATATTGTGGTTGCTGCTTACCCCCATGGGAAGAAGGCGTGAGCTTATGTATGTTTCAACTAGTGTTTGGTAAAAACTATAGTTGTACATAATGTTCAGGGAAATATAATATATTTTTTTATTATTAGAATGCACAATCTTGTTTCATTTATATTTCAATTTGTCCTGTTTTTAAGAACACAAGTTTTATTCCGAGGATTCTGTGAATTCGGTATAGCTTAGCACTGTTCAAATAATAAAAATAAAATTGCCAATATTTCCCTTTGTTGGAAGCAGAATTAAATATGAATGTGCTAAGCTTTTTCCAATAACTGTGTAATTTACTAACCAACATAATAATTGTTACTAAATCCCGAACTTTAGTATTAAGGAATTTAGGGTCCAGATTTGCACACTAAAATGATACTCGGCCAATGAATAAAGGCCTTGTTTGTTTAGCACACTAACTTATGACTTTTTGTCCTTAAGAGTCACCCATTATCTAATAACATTCATTATATCTTTCTTTTTAGTCCCACACTATTAATTTCTCCTGTATCTTGAGCTGTTAACAACACATACAACCAGACCCGGAACGACTACTTGTCTACAAAACAAATATTTGTTTAGAGCGCGAATCCAACTCGCGACACAGCGTAGCAGCCAATTGCTGAGCCAATTCGTCAAACAGTCAACGTCAAATTCAATCCTCAATTATAATTACATCGTTTGATTAAAAATAGTGCTACAAACTTGCATTTTCCACTACACGCTCTCCGCCCCCGCTATCTCCTATTACCAAGCCCGCTACCTTACAGACAGACTCGTTCGAATACGCCAAAATTGAGCCGTCAATAGAGGCGAGAAGCAAGTGATTAAAATGTGCCTCACCGACGAGGCTTTTTATTTGTGTCTCAGGTCAAACCTAGATAGACTCCGCTCTCGCTTATTCTTGGCATTGTTTGTGAAACAGGGGTGCAAATAAGCTTTAAGAAAGAATATTTTCATTTACAGGTAGGTATTTTGTTTCGTTTCTACTTGTTTGTTTATTGGCTTTGTTAAAGTTTACAATGCTATATTTTCTGTTTTTTGAGTGTAGGTCGTACACTTCTGACCTTGTTACTATTAAGGTTATAAAAAGCACAAATTATATATTGTCTTGTCATCTTTCTAATATTATTAAGGCGAAATTTTGGATTAGTGAATGTTTGTTACTCAATCACGCCAGAACGGCTGAACCGATCTGGATGAAATTTGGCACAGAGATTGACTATAGTCTGAAATAGGCTACTTTTTATCGTGTTTTTGTGTTCTCGAGGGATAATATAGGTCTTTAGCTTAATTCAAATCTACGCAGACGAGGCCGCGGCCTGAAAGTAGTGTAGTATAAAAGATGCATTAGGTATATTCAGCTAATATAGTAGACCTTATTTATAATTTGAGGTGAGCTGTCAAAATGTTAGAGATTGTCTTGACTCACTTCACCTAAATTCACTAATGGAAGATTTTTCCACAAAAAGTCTTCTGTTCATCAAGCGTAGCAGAAGAAGTCATATTTCATCTCATATGACTGAAGTGTAGCAGACAACCAACCAAATACTAATCGAAGCGATGTCATTATTATTCCCAAGCAAACCTGGCAACAAATTCACATAACAGTCATAAGCTAATAACAGAGCGTGTTGTGTTAATTCCCAGCAACTCCACACAGGAAAGATAACGCTGATTACTTCTCTCAGATAACCACTAGGTACATTAACACCAGCAGATTATGCTGAACAACTTTCGGCACAGCATCCACAGAATGTTGTCGCCCAACTTGCGTTATTATCTGCACAACTATGCTGAAATTTGCACCAGCACCGTAGAAATTAGTGTTACACAGGAATTTAGAGGTGCCTAGAGTATTATCATGTTTGTGCAACTGTGCCTAGTGCCTTCGTCTGATGTTGCAGTTAAATGTCTCTGTAACTCAGACATCGATGTGGCGCTTCTTGTGGGAGGCGATCCGATTGTTTCTGAATTTTGTTTCACATCTCATAGGTTCCTTCTGAGACTGTTAGACTGAGTTTAACTAGACGTAAAAATATGTATACCTATTCAAGTAAATACTTAACTCAGGCTAATAGAATGCACGATCGATGATTTAATCGCCAAAATATTATTTTACAACAGGTATTATTATTTTATATATATTTTTATTTTTACTCATATTATTTTACATAAATATTATTTTACAATGGAAGCTACAGTTAAACTCCTTGATTATTGTTTTATAGCATTTATAGCACCTGAGAGGGCAGTGTGTAGTCTATTTTGACTGTATTTTTTAAAAGTTTATATTTTTTTAGATAAAGATCTCTCTTCCTTATCAACCATCTCTCCCAATCGCCTTCTTTTAAAGTCTTCGGTCCATTTCAGTTTGTACATTTAATCAACTTCAAAACAGTAGTAATATTTAAACTTATGATCGACGCACCCGCGATAGTTTCACGTCTAAACTATTTATTCCCGGCTTACCTACAGCCGCCATGTTTAAAGCTAGTCCATCAACTACGATATGAGCGAGCACGTGGCTCATTGCGCCGCAGTTTTACGGCGAGTCATAAATCCAGGCTGGTTGGAAGTGTTCGTACACGATCGATCGTGTCGCTGTACATGCTTATAATGATGTATTGGATGCTGGCTTGTGGATGATATACGTAAATGTATGGGATGGAAAATGGAGATGAGCTTGTTTACAAGGCTATACGGTACAAAGATACTAATTCCGAGTATCAACACTCGACAGTCTGCCTCCTGTACAAGTACGCATATGACACGGATATATCTGCTGTATTTATTTGTTACTATTTTCAATAAGATAACTAGCCTACCCTAGGTTTACTCATGATGAAGCTGTCACGATATAAAATCTTACATGCTCTCAGATGTATACGCATGTTTAAACAAATAAAAAATCTTATCTCAGGCTTAGGCTTCTGAAAACCCATCCAATATAACCTAATTTCAATTTATATTTTACACCAAGAACGCAAGCCTCTGGACCTCAATATAACAATAAAGCTGTTTATCTTCCTTCCCTCGAAAAAACTGACTTCAAATAACTGAACCTATTTACCATACGATCGTAACAAAGGCTTTACAAAGTCTCCTCCACACCTAGGCATAAAATACTTTATTCAGCACATCACAGAAATAAACCTGAGATACGTACTTAAGTGAGATATCTCCGTGGGTACCTACTTACATGATAGAGCGAAAAATAGTGGAAATGTAGTAAAGTATTCCCTGCGCTCTATTACTGTGGTTATCATAATGTGGCGGTGCTTCGGAGGCCGCAGCCTTGAGATAAATATCTCGTACGTAACGAGAATCAATTATACGAGAGAGTAGTGCTGGGGTTTCTAGGTGTGTCGGTACACGCTGATGGAAACGGGACAAGATTAAGACGCGTTTTGTTGAAGATAGATGTGTGTCGCAGGGTTTTGTCGCATTATTGTTAGATTTCCACTCATGTTGCTAGTAATTTATTGTAGAATAGGTATATTTTGTAGATTGTAGGCCTACTGAAGACTGTGTTAAATCGACCAGTATGTATAATCACAAAACAATAAGTTCATATTTTCTTTTTATAATATTGTGTTTCCTAGTCCTCTCTTGGCGACAACACCTGAATTTCGGGACAACTTTAGCGCATATGTCCTAATGCATTCAGCATATATGGCCCGCCCAATCCCACTTCAGTCGTACAGACTTATGGCCTACATCGGCGATTGCTATTTTGAAGCGTCTCGTAGTATTGCGTATTCGGTCACTGAGTTTAATACCCATCACGCCACGCTCCATCGGCCTAGGAAACGCTGGAGTGATGACTTAGAGGCGTTTATAGAAGATTGGCTAGAGAAGGCAACGCAAAGGGATGAGTGGAAGGGTATGGGGTAGACCTTTGCCCAGCTGTGGATCAACACAAACATACATATAACAAACATCACGGCTGTAATCCTCGAAGGGTTAGGCAGTGGTGTACCCATTAGTTTACCCACTTTTGACACGTTGTTTTCAAGTCCCAGGGGGCGAGCCCATTGCCATCAAAAGGGCACAAATCCAGACTCCGAGACTGCCATTGTAAAATACCTGATTGAAAAACCCAATAACACTTTTCCCGACCTGGGAATCGAATTCAATCGAATTCAATTCAGTAGCCGCGCTTTGCTACCATTAGACCAATGTGGCAGACAAAACACAACAACACATAACACAGATTGTTAAAATAAAAATTATAAATATCAATATCATAAACAGATTGTTAAAGTATAATATCAAAACGTACAAGATCTATAAAATAGTTACTTATTGGATATCCAGTAAGTAACTAAGTTTTTTACTTCTTACTTATTGGTACTTCATACATTTCACATTAAATAAACTTATATTCTAAAGCCAGTTCTTGATAACGCTCTCCCCTCACACTGCTGCTGAGAAACTGATCTTCTTTAGAAGTTGTTGGCGTTACTCATTTCCACGAACTGCTTTAATTATATAACATAATGTAAAGTATGCTCTAAAGCTTTGTTCCATATCTACCTACGAACCCTTCATCAAGGTGAAATTCTTAGACCAAGAACAATAAATAATAACCCACTGCGAGCAAAGACCTCTTCTTATACAGAGGAGCCACGAGCATTCACCATGCTAGCTTTAGGTGGATTGACGATTTCATATATAAAAATTAATTACATATTATGATTATGATTTCCCCACGCTGTTTATCCTTTACTGATGTCAATAATGTACAAGATAAACTGAGAAAGTACATATAAAATATAAAAGTCACAATGAAAGAACAATAGATGACAAATAATACCATTACTTCGAGGCTTTGGTGTTGTTAGACCACTTCAGCGTATTCATCGTAAAGCAAAGCAGACGCTCTATCTGTCATCACTAATAGAACCTAAACAACGCCACGTTACATATTGGAATCCGATATAACTAAACCCTGAATTACCAAAGAAGATAAGCAGCTCCCTATCTATTTTCCTTTTCGAAGTAAGAGTTAAAAAATACACATAAAGTGTCGTATCTCCGCGCTGGGCACCATGTAATACCCCTGGGCACTTCACACTGGGCCAGCTACAATATAATCCTGTGTTTTACGCGAAATCAATAGGTCACGTGCGTAAAGATAAGACTGGGCGGCAATATCGCCGGACCCATGTCAGCTACTCGATATTACGGCTCCGGTAGATATTACTAAAGCCGATCGGCCGGTTTTATTCCCGCCGCCGTACCTCACCGCCGACTCACGGCGCGGGGCGGTAAAGATGTGTGTGGCCCTTTATGGTCGCTGTGGATTGAAACCGGCAACGGCACACAGGAATGTTCTGATGAGAAGGTATTTTTATACTGTATTGGTTTATTAGCTTTTTGTCGGTTTGTCTTGTGTTCGCAGTTCAGTGGGCACGTTTGTTTATTTGTTTTGTCGGTTTTAAAGGGTATTTTTGACAGCACGCTCCATACATAACGTGGTCGGTAAATAAATAATACCAGCCTGTTATTGTCTTAGTGCAGGGCAAAGGCTTCTTTTCGTACAGAGAAGACATTAGTATTGATCACCACTATATGGTTTTAAAACCTGGAAACAATAACAAGAACAGCAAAAATACTTGGTATACTAATAAGCTTCAGAGTTTAAATATTAAGGTGTTTCTTCAGAATATACATTTTTGTTTATAGTAGAATCCGATAAATCATCAAGGTAAAATAATCTGTAACATTTTACAAAAGATTTAATTCTTTCATAAAAACTGTTGACTCAGTAGACCGATTTTTGTCGCGAAACGTCTTCGACGAGAGCCGTCGCGAGATTCTGCGAACTGACGCCTCGGGTTCCAGTGAACTGAAGTGGCGCCTAGGGATAGTGTTATAATAAAATTACCGGTCCGTCTGAAACTCTCCAGGAATTCAGCTGAAACTTCCTTGTGAATGTGAATTCTGTATCTGAATAAAACTCTTGAGATTAATGTTAAGGAAACAAGATTTAACTTGTTTTTTTTTTTTGTGACGAGCATACTTAGTTATGACTAGCCCGAAACTAAAAAGGCCTTATTATAAAACAAAGTCTTTGCTTAAACCAGGTTTTAACCACTGAGGCAATTATTTTATTACAAACTTTATCTTTATACGAATAAAGTTCGAAATTCAAAAACTGACTCAATGGTTAAGCAAAGACTTTGTTTTATAATAAGACCTTATGTGTCTAGTCCAAAGTAAATGCGAACTATTAAGTTACTCGTATTAACGAGTAAAGCAAAACCAAAAAAAAAACTATAGATTTTCTCATCCACTATAGAAAAATAGTTTATGTAGGTACCTGATACCAGACTAAATAAATACCTAGGTACGTTTATCATGAGTAGGTGTTCCCTCCTACACAGCGACCTTTACAAAGCAATGTTAAAGTTTGTAATAATAGTAGAGGGTTATAAAGTCGACGTCAAATCATTTATTTCAATCAAGACCATTAAAAGGGACTTTTGGACGTCATTTACAAGAAAAAAAAAAAATTTAATCTGGTTCTGGTTGGTTCTGGTCTGGTTAAAAAGTAGTTTTGTGTGGGGGAAAATGGACAATTACCCCATACATTACTTTTTTATATAAAAACTAGCTTTTGCCCGCGACTACGTCCGCGTCGAACTTGTTTATATCGTAGTGGCATACAAACTTCCACCCCCCTTTTCATCGCCTTAGGGGGTGATTTCCGGGATAAAAACTATTCAATGTCCTTCTCCGGGTTTTAAACTATCTCTATACAAAATTTTACTTAAATCGGTTCAGCGGTTTAAGCGTGAAGAGGTGACAGACAGACAGACACACTTTGGCATTTATAATATTAATTAGTATGGAAAAAATAGTTGTTTATTGGTACCAGAGAGATCATTCACAAAATTATTATTTCTAAATAATATATGTTATGATGTTTTATCATAACTTGTACAAGATAATTTTTTAATGTTAATATCGGTAATGGCAGCAGTTGGTTTGGTACGGTATCAGTATCCTATTCTTTTAAATTAGTCCCTTGTCCATCTGGCACAAATAGAATACTCAAAAGTTTACAATGACACCCAATAAAAAGTGACCATTTAGTACCAGGTGCACATCAAACTTAAGAAGGCACCAAATTGCGAGTACCTCTCCTATTCTCTTTTCATCAATCAATTGCTAAGCATTTATTTAATTTGGGACCACTCTAGCCTAATTCTATTACCAGCCATGATGGATGGAGTCCGCTGTTGGCCGTCATGTGGAGTTTTGTAAACAATGCATAGACGTGACCAGAAATACAACGCTTTTTTGGCATGAAATTTTTTTGACAGTTTGCTTGTAGAGTTTTGTTGGTCGGCCATTTGTCATGTATTTTTGGTATATTTTAGGAAAATTTTATGAAGTGCTACGTGATGTGAGGCCTGTAATTAGCATATAAGATTAGGTTTTAACATACGACCTAATATGAATATTATCAAGCACTCCAATTGCGGAATATTTGTAAAATGATTTTTAAATTGGATTGCAAAATATATGGAATATGGTAAAGTACAGAATAATAACCACATGGTATTATTTTCTCTTCCTATACATATAAACCGATAGACGATAGTGTATATTTTCAATACAATAAAAAAGATCATTGGATTGTAATCAATCGTTCGTGTGAAGGTTTCATTAAACAAAACGAGTTCCACGTCAACGGGAACTGATAACATCTGCCTTTGAAATCACATCAAAATTTTAGTTAATAATTTGATTTCAATCAAACAATTGTAAAACTTTCGCTTCGTTACCGCCGAGTTGTTGTAACTTTTGATTTATTCACAATTCATTTGTTGAATTTGAATTTTTGATTTATATAAAATACAATCCGTTTTTTTTTTTAATGAATGAAAAGTTTATTTTCAAATTATGGGACCGTTGCTTATTTTCTATTTTCAAATATTAACAATGAAACAAGTTCTATCTAAAAAAATATATTTAAAAAACAAGCTTTTATATTGCATTTTCATGCAATGCATCGAACACCGGGGAGTGGTTGTTTAAGCTATTCGGCTTCATCATCAGACCAGCTCTACGATATCTTCATATTGCATTGCCATAACAAATTGCACATTTATGCAATATTTCAGCCAAAATTTTCTTTCTCGGAAAAGAACTTGAATTCTTAATCGGAAAGTAACTTGAATATTTAACTTGTAAAATTTTAATAAAAGCTTGTACAAAAATATGTTTAGATTTATTTAACTAAGTAGTTCATTGGTTACAGTCAATGTATTAGCTAAAGCCTTGATTAATTTGCTTCAATTAATCCCCCATAACCTTTTATTCAAAAGCCACGCCAAGTTTCTTTGAAAGCCACAAACAAAAGAGCTAGGTACAGTCGCCGGTGGCGCTCCCAGCGGCAGCGACAAACACTAACAAGTTAATTTGCGCGCCGCTGCATCGCAATCAGATTACAGCGCTGTTATTAAATTAACTGAACATTATACTAGCAAGAATCCTTAAAATACCGATAAATTAATTTCCTATTCTTGTACAGCTTTCCCGATAATAGTGATTTATTACTTGCCTTTGTAGTGTGTGCGTTTAATGGTATTTGAGATTTAATCATGCCTTTAATGTTGGTATTGGAAAGTGCTTTATTTCATTTTATTTAGATAAATAAATAACTATAAAGTGTCTTGTATTATCAAAAAATAGTTTTTTTATAAATACATAATAAATACATTTATTTTGTCCATCTGTCTTGTTCTCGCTTATCTCCGAAACGGGTGGACCAATTTTGACGGGACTTTCACTTTAGAAACGGGGTTTTATTTTAGAAAAAAAGTAGGGTTAGCGCTAAAAATACCCTGTGGTAACAGACATTCGCGAAGTCGTGGGCATAAACTAGTCTTTATTATGTTTCATAGCCCTTTCATAGGCCTGTTGCCAGTTTAAAAGAACGAGTAGAAATTAATGTATATATGAATGAGGCTTAACTGTAACGACCAATCAGATATCGTCAAAGTTACTGTCAAACTTTCATTCTTTTGAAAAAAATATATCTTTCTAAAAATAGTCTCTTGTATCGTGGGTGGACGCAACGATCTGTAGGCCAGACAAAATATTTGCTCCGTGCGAGAATCGAACCTGCGACACGCAGTGCAGCAGCCTATCACTCAACCGCTGCGCCAATTATGTCATCGACTCTACTAGTGTAGCTAGAATCATAATCTAATTAATCATCATGAGCTAAGTAATTAATTAAGCAGGCCCATTAAATGTAATATTAAAAAAAAGCATTCGTTTTTATTTGTTTGCTATCTTCTTCAGGTAAGTCTAATCTATAGCCGTGAACTCCTTAAGCACGTCGTATGTATAGTCAGTGCTCAGGAGCCAGGCTATCGCCTACATCCACTACTATAAATCGTACGGACATTGTTACGCCCCTATAGATAAGGCGCAAAACACAGATAACGCCGGCTGGATTGATCTTCAATGAGTGGAAATTCATTTATCTCGACTAAACCTTAAGTGAAGTGGTTGGCTAAGGGGATTTAGACTTTGTGTGCTGTGGATAAAGTTAGAATTGGATTACTAGCTGAGTGGCAAGGGAGAGGTTAACGGGACGTTTTCCTAGAACGGATTTTTAGCAGCTCTTAAGAATGATTTTGTCAAATTCGATTTCTGATTTGTTTTCGTAAGTGCAGCCTTTATTCTTCTTTATCTCCTTACTTTAGCTCCTTATTGAGATTGTAATTGTGATTTATTGACTTTAGATTTTCAAATGTTATTTTTCTCTTTGTATTTTGATGCAAAAGTTGTTCTTGTTTTTTAAATAAAAATAAGTTTATTTTTATTTGTAACATGATCGCATTACGGGAACCACCCCCTAACCCAAGGAAGCACATAATTTGTGACCGCTATCGACACGAAGATAAAACCGTTCGATTCGGCACGACTTTAATTTCTTTCCCAACGATAAATGCTCTCTTGCGCACCTCTCCCTCACAATACATACGTGAGAGCGAGATGGGACACGCTTTGTAGACGAAGAAGTTTAGTTATTGGATCACGGCTAAGAGGTTGAATTGTGTTGTGTTTTTTGGGATAACTGTTGACTGAGTCGTGGGATGGAGGGAGTGTTGTGTGTGGAGGATAACGTGATTATACTTTGTGGAGCGTCTGAGGAAGTTTCTCGTGGCTCTCCAAATATTCCCATGACCATTTAATTCGCTTTAAGGATCGATTACAGGACTGAGTAAACTTGTGTTTTATAAAATAATAATAATAATAAAAATCTTTATTTTTCAAAAAGAAAATACACATATTGTCATTTTTTGGAACATGGCTAAGTGGGCCGGAGCAATAAGACCCTGACTTCTAAACTAGGATTAACCTATATCATAGAAGTCCGTATGCCTTCGAAATTATGTGCGCATAAGCCAAAAGAATTATAAAATTACCTGGTTAGGACACAAAGTTATACAAAACAAAAATAAAAAGTAATTGTGTTACGACAATGTAAGCTGATCCAGAGCACAAAAAAATGTTTGATAGAAAAAAACATAATAAAGAAAGAAACAGAAAAGTCCCAAATTAAAAAAAAAAAAAAACAAATTTTAGCTCCATGCTCTACTATTGCCCTTCATTCATGTTATAGTGAGGGATTTCCTACAAATCACCAAGTCCCATGTAGTTCAGACTCTAACATACCTCTCAGAAAGGGCTAAAATAGTTTTTAAAACACAGCTTTTCGAAAATTTCAAGAGAATTTAAGAGAAACATGGCAGATTCGCTAGCTCGTAAATTATAGGATTAGAGCCGTGGTTGTGGTACACAATCTGAGACTTTATACAATAGTAATACATCTTGTATGTTCGGTTCAAAGTCGCTAATATGGAGCTTTGTACTTTTAAAATAATACACCAAGCGACAATTAGATACACGACATATAAATAATATAAAAAAGAATAAACTTATAATTCATGTTTCCAGCTAAGAAAGGAACAGAGATAATTTACAGACCCACATAGTAAATTTAAAAACTTGCGTGATTAATACGTTTACACATAATTATGTACTAAATTACAGCTTTTTTATTACAGCTAAATCGCGGACAGACCGACAAAGAGCCATAGCCATATTGTAACAGTATATATTTTTTTAAAGAGCTAGGGTCGACTATGCATCTCTAAAGATATAATATCTACATACCCATACATAATATCTGAAATTACACAATAATATGTAATTCAATTAATACAACGTCCTACTTCTGAGGAAACGTTTGTCTAACCAAATATACCTAATGTATGTTACTATACAGTAATCAAAAGCAAACCTAGCAAGCCGTGTTATTCCAGCACATTCCACATGATTATAAGCAGATGTTCAGCGTGCACTTGGTACAAGGAAGTGAGCAGTAAACAAAGAGGCAGGCTGGCCACTCGGGGCCTGATTAAATCTGGAGTGACGCGGAGGAATGACCGGCCCAGTGCGAGGAACATAGGATTTAGATGGGATGTTATCACACCGTGCTGTAAGAGCGGTCACTAGGAACATTAAGTTTATAATAAAAGACTAGCTTTAGCTTGCGACTTCGGTTTATTCTTCGTTCGGCCCACTGAGTTTCGTCCTACATAAAAAATTCCTGATTCGTCCTAAGCAATATGCTTCCTTCGTCCCAAATTATAATTTTAAATATTTTATTCTTGTTTCGTCCTATTTTATATTCCTTCTACGGCCCATATTTTTTTTGTATAAGCTAAACTTACTTTTATGTACAATATGCAAAAAAAAATTAATTTAAATATATCTCTTAGTTTAGTTTACTGTTGCTTAAATTTTTAGTTTATGAATGCTGTTTTTTAAAATGCTTGTTTTATGCATGATTGTTAGTAATAATACCAATTATTTCGAATTTTCGTTAGTACTTTTTACCAGTACTTTTTACTACCAGGAATGCAGAAATTAACTGGAACTAGATCCTTAAGCGACTTACTACTTAGCTTGATAATGGTTAAAATACAGGTTTTGAAATTGAATTATTTATTGTTTTAAAAAGTACCAGGGTGACAGAAATGAACAGAAGGTAGGCCCCTAAACGATCACAATAGAATGGACAACAAACATATTAATTCACATACACAAACAGCCAGACCCGAAACAACTACTTATCTGTATTTGACGTATTTGTAAAAATTTCAAATACGTTTCTTTTTTGTTTGTTGACCGTACTTTTAAAGTACTTGTAATTTGGGACGAATCACCACTTCAATAGTCATATGGGACGAACTAAGTTTTTTTTGGAATGTGGGACGAAACTTCGGGACGAACGAAGAATAAATCGCGACTTCGTCTGCATATGACAGTTATTGCAGAAAAAAAAAGTAGCCTATGTGTTTCCATGGGGTTCAAACTTACCTCGTACTTAATTTCATTAATGTCAGTTCAGTGGTTTAGTCGTGAAATGGTATCAGACAGACACACAGACTCACTTTATAATGATGATAGACGGTGTACATGGTTGAAAGATTAAAAAATAAACCTTTACAAAAAAATGACCGTGCTAATCAGCTTACAGTGTTTGTCTGTTGGCTGTCTGAAAAATATTATGTCTCAACTTATTTTCTTGTCACGTAACCAAAAACATAATTACACAGAACCATAATATTCGTCCACTTGATAAATTCAGGACAGGAATAAGGCACAACCTCCATACAGAAACAAGAAATATCCTTTTATGATTTTGTTAATCTATCTATCCATACTTATGTTATAAATGCGAAAATAACTCTGTCTGTCTGTCTGCTACGCTTTGAAGGCTAAACCACTAAACCGACTTTAATAACATTTGTTTCGGGTAAGTTGGAACCTCAGGAAAGGACATAGGCCTTTTAATTTCGCTAACCGACAACCGACATTTAAAATGCTAGCTATGCATTTTCAAAAGCTAGTATACATAATATAACAATCAATTACCGTGTGTTAGAGACTCGGAAAAACTCGAAAATGCCTCGACCAATTTGAATAATTTCTCGTCTGTTATGTTCGCCTTAATACTGGGTTGGTTTAGGAAAAAAGAAAATAAGGAAGAAAAATTGTAGGTTCACCGAGTCATCAAATCACAATCATAATAAGTTTCACTGCGGTGTAACAACATCCCAAGTCCATGTTTAATCTGGGAGCTGGTACCTGCCGGGGTTTAATCTAGGCTACCTGCGGTGGCCGGAGATATGGCCTGCCACGCACCAGACACCGGGCCGCTTAATGTCATCGTTGAGACTAACCACCGCCCAGACGGATGGACGAGGCAGAATCTATTTAGGATAGAACGGCAAGGGTTTGGGACCAGTCGGAATATGGATTAAGATAATGTGTTTTAGAATACCAACTAGCTACTGAAGTGTTCTGTTGCTAAAATTGAAAGAGTTTATTTTCGGATTAAATTGAATTGCGGACGCAGACGAAATCGAATAAAAAGCAGCCTATGTCCTTTGTTGGGGTTCAAACTTACCCTGTGCTTTTTATCAAAATCGGTTCAGTGGTTTAGTCGTGAAAGCGTAACAGGCAGACAGACTTACTTTCGCATTTATAATATTAGTATGGATAGTACTCGTAAGTCCAGGTTTTCTCACGATATTTTGCTAAACAAAGTTAATCTCTATTCTCATGTATTTTTGCAACATTTTTGTTTTGTTTTGTTTGTCAATAAGTGAATAATGTCCATGAAATTATAAAACATGAACACAGGAAATTCTGATGAAAATGTTGTTGCTCCGGAAAATATTGGAACTGTAGCTACAACA
This sequence comes from Hoplodrina ambigua, assembly GCA_949774945.1. Lineage (NCBI taxonomy): Eukaryota > Metazoa > Arthropoda > Insecta > Lepidoptera > Noctuidae > Hoplodrina > Hoplodrina ambigua. The sequence goes on from OX458979.1 coordinate 520,544, forward strand.
AAACAAGTGCAGGAAGAACTATCAAAAGTTGAGCTTCGAATCTTGAACATAACATTGTCTTAACTTCAATAGCGATAGAACTATGTTAAAATATTCAGGGCGTTAGCCGTAAGTTATAATAGTCGACTTAGGATAGCTCGCTCAGGAGCCAGGACAGGCGATAAGCTAACGACCTATCATTTCTTGCGCATCTGGAGACCTCGCCGATACCTGCGGAATATAGAACATGACAGTGTGTGGATACACGTTTCTTGTTACCGGTATTAGGTATGTCTTTTTGTTCATAGACTAGCTTTTGCCTTCGACTACGTTCGCGTAGAAGTCGAAAATGATTTTAATAGGATTTTTAACTTTCTACACCTTTTTAACTCTGGTAGGGGAAGAATTTCAATAAAATATGAAGCGCGTCGTACATCAATTCTGTTAAAGAATATTTTTGAAGTAGATTGGACCAAGGAATCACTTTGTCTCATACAAACTTTGCCCCCCCTTTTTTCACCCCCTTAGGGATAGAATTTCGGAAAATCCTTTCTTATCGGATGCCTACCTTATACAAAGAATACACCCTTTAAGTTTCAGGTCTTTACGATCAGCGATTTAGGCTGTGCGTTGATCCGTCAGTCAGTCAGTCAGTCATTCAGGACAATTTAAAGCATGTTACGTCTTTAGTTACTGCCCCCATCCCGTAGGTAATAGCGTGATGTTAATATGACATTTTTAAATCACATAATAAATTGTAAAAGTCTCTTCGACTCTTCTTTAATTGTTATGAAGATTGTAACATTTTCTTAAGTTATTGATTGATACTTAAGAAATGGAGGAATAGTTATGAAAGTTTAAACTCGTTCCATTAATCAATTGAGAATATCGCAAGCTACTGCTGGATATAAGCTATTCCTAAGTTCCGCCACAATATTCAACTGAATTTCCCTTTGATCTGTCTCAAATAGGTCATAATCTACTTTTGAAAAGAGACCTATAGCTAAATCGCCTGCTGACACTGCTCACCGTTAACCTCTGTGACGTTACATATCTTGCGAACTGTTCAGTGCACATTTCGCCTCTTGTGTATCACGCTACGACCGCCCGTCGCTGCACCTCCCGGTCTCTATTCTCATCCAACCCCCCTATAGCCTGCAGGTGAGGACTCAATTAAGCAATTTAGTTATAAAGCAGTGACATTATTTGTACATTCGGGTAGGTTTTTATAAAAATAAAATGCAACTTAGTTTTACAGTTGAGACTTTCTTATCACGTCAGTAGTGAGAACACGTCACAATACTCCACAGCTTCATCTCCCCTATTTACCAAGTAAACAGTTTGCTCATTGACATACAGACGTAAATCTATTCACGGAACTAAACCAACATCATTTAGTCGCAACGCTTTCAAACTGCTCCACCAACTATCTTCAGCACGTCTTCCAGCTAAGTACCACAGATAACGCAACTCCTGAGTACACAATTAGTACTTGGCTGCACCAGAAGTGACGTCACCCAACAAATACTTCCACCATTCGTGGTATCATAAATCTGCACACCTAAGACTAGGTGTTAGTTTAAATTGTCCTGTTTAAGACGCTCTATATCACTAACTTAAGTACTGTCTATAATACAGACGAAATTAAGCTCTATCTAACTAAGACTAAAGTTAAATTTAGTTTGGAAGATGTTATGACTGAGTAAGTTGAAGTACTTTAATGGATTCCAAATACATTAGTCTCTGTGCTTGCCTAGACGTACAAACGAAGTGAAAATAATTTATTAATACAACGCGGTCATTAATCAGTATAAATGTTGGCAATGGCAATGCAACTGCTTTCCATTCGGAATTTTAATAACTTGTTTAAAATTTATTATTGTTTCCATTTCGATCCGTTGGAGGAAAAACGTGAGAAGTATTAGCTGTTTAAGATTCTGTGCAAGCTGCTGCAAACAGTAAAGTACGTTATTTTGCTGTTTGCGGGACGTTGTAGCAAATGAACAACAAAAAGAAAGGAAATAGTAAAGAGTAACACAAACTGTATTGGAGGAGAATATTTGAGATTAAAAGTAAATGATGAGAGAATTTTGTGCTGGTAGAACAAACATGTGGGGTGGTAGCTGTTGGCTTGCTATTTAAGACCCTGAAAAGTCTATCAAAGTTACTAAAAAAATATGTAACATACGCATACCTAGAACTCCATGCACTTTTCCGATCTAGGTACACAATCCAGCATTAAAGACATTATTTATTTATTTGTATCTACAACAGAGGCTACACAATTGCATAATAATTATAATTAAACTAACAACATCATTCACTTAAAAATTTGTTATAAATAAGTCTGATAGTCGCAGTTAAAATTAAAAAGTTAACAAAAAAAAAAACAGAAAATACGGGACAATTACAAGAGAATAACTATAAAAGACAACTATAAAGGGCGATTTTGAGTCATGTCTCAGCATTTTACATATGTTCGAGCCACTCAATGAGACAAAGTAGATAGAAAAACCGAAGACATTTAGAACTAGTAGGCTTATGTATTTAACTACAAAACAGAGCAGCGATGAATTTTGTTAATATATCTCTTCCAGCACCAATTATACCTATATCTTCATATATTTTATCAGATGTGGGTTCAAGAATTACGGGCGCAAGTGCGGAGGAACGAGAACCCTTGTCGGATTCTGCACTCGTCACTCATTTATAAGAAAGAGGAATTTATTTTATCCAGGTACGAAATAACGTTAAACTGACTTATATTAGATGGAGATGCAAAGGTTTTTGAGATGATTTTTTACATCAAGGTTTTATAACGTAACATCGCACTTGTAAACTTGTCAAATGATATTAAACTATTCATTGCTAATGATACATTTTATCTTCTACTCTACTGATCTGGAAAGAATCCTCTTTAAACATTAATCTTCACCTCTTCTCATCCAGAAACAGCATGAGCACCATGCTTGCTCAAGGCAGATTGGCGATATTAGATTAGATTTACGTAAACTGCAGGTTTCCTTGGTAATACAGTGATATTCAAGATAAACTTAGAAAGTACATTAAATAGAAAAAGACTTAATGGTTGCCCGTGTCCGGTTGCGAACACACAACCACATGTATAAGAGACAAGTGCGTTAACCACTTGGCCATCTTGACACTCACTAACGGATAATACAAAAGACCAGTTCCAACGTTAACTTTTTATAAAACAATAAGTTTTATACAACTAGAGATAATGGTCGAATAAGTTTTCTTTATAAACCACTAGACCATAAAATCCCGACAAATAGAGTTACCACAAGCTATACTTCGTTCAAAGAGATCCTCGACTCTTATATAGTTAAAACACTTGTTTATGTAGCCACTTGCCCTCGGAATGTTACAGAGACGGTCATTTGTGGCTACACGCTATCCGAAAGGTGTTTGTTTCAAGAGGTGGACGATGGAGAACTTTGGGTAGTAAGTCAAGTCACTTTAGTTTTTCGAATGAAACTTACTGCTAGACTTACTGCTTTTATTACACTACTTGTTGAAGAAGTTTCTTGGCTTGATCATAACAATAAGTTTTCAGTAGATAATGTAGTAGTTTAAAGAAGTATTGTAGCCATGGATAAACCTACATTTTTCTTAGATATGATCGCCTGCATCAGTCACGTGATGATTTCAACGAATGTACTCCTTATAAGAGAAGTAGATTAATTCAGAGACGTTAAGATACATAAAAGGAATTCCATCTTCAGTCTAAAACCAAAATGAACAACAAATGCAGCTTAGGGTACATTTCTCACTCCCAATATTAGACGCTAGAGTAATTCACCAATCACAAAAGGTATTCCTAAACACGTAAATTATTTGCTCAAACCGTTGAAATTCTGTCGAGTTTATTTCGCATGAACAATTCCTTGTAAAATGTAAACTAGCGTAATTTGTTACTCTGGACTCGAGATCTGGACGCGCTGATTGCGAAACACCAATTTATTTATTGTCGTTGGCTTTAATCCTTGGATATATTGCTTCGGACGAATCAAGTCCTTCGGACAAGATACTTGCCCTGGATCGACCGACATAGAATTATTGGTTTCATTGAGAATTGCTCGTTGTAGCGTGTGCTTCGTGGCTATCTAAAGATTATAAATTGTGTTGGACAAACGTATTTGGTAAATGTCAATAATTCGTTTGACAGACATGGCTTTTAATAGCACGAGGTTTAGTTCCTAATTTAATTTTAAAAAAACTAGTTCAGACCAGCTGCAGGTCAAATGCCTCTTCACACACAGAGAAGAACCGAGAATTGATCACCACACTTGCTCAAATCGATTGTCGATTTTGGACTTATATTCATAACAATCTTTTGCCCGCGACTTCGTCTGCGTAAATGACGGACCCCCGTTTCTTTTAGGGGGGTTGAATTTTGGAAAGCCCTGTAGTGGACGCCTACTAATTATAAACTACCTCCCTGCCTACGTTTTGTCTTAATACGTCAAGCTGTTTTCGATCTTTCGTGTGTATAAGTGACCTTCCGCTGTTTTATATTTTGAAGATTAAGCCCACAAAACCACAGCTAAAATGTAAACTTCAGGCATCCACGTCAACATAAACCTCTATTAGTGAAGTTTCCAAAGCAATTGAACACAAACACGAGGTTACAGTACCTATCTGTAGAACGTGGATTTTTCCAAATGAATGTCACATTTTCAACGTGGCTGAGTGAAAGAAGACGGATTATTATCAACGGACCATGAACCTAAGCGGCTTACCTATACAACACTACACATTCAACGCAAGTACGGTCGTATTTGTGAGTATTTCATTTGTTTCTAGATTGTTACATACGTCATTTTACTTGCTAAATCTTGTTATTTGCTAAAGAGCTAAAGAGTTATTTTGTTTGTTTGTTTAAACGTGAAAAATCTCTAGAACTGTCGAACTGCAAAAATATTTTTGTATATGATATCCAGATGCATGAGGAATAGTATAGGCTATCTAACATCACACGGAAACACACGGAACACACGAAAGGGGAACCGTAAACAAAGATGTAACTTAACACGAGTGAATAATCCACGCGCAAAAAGTCGCAGAGAGCAGCTAATAAAGTTCCTTCATCTACAAAACTCCATTCGTCGAATCAAACGGTTTCAAACGTTTCAATATACACCAAAATACCTGACTATTACACGACACCAAAATAAAACGAGCTCACTTCAATTTAGTCAGATGTCCCCGTGCGGTGTACTGCAGCAATAAAATAAAAATTTCAAATGAAACGGAGTACGTTTCAGTGTTTTCAACGAAAATGTTTCAATTTGAACGCACTCTCCTATCCTGCATTTAATGCATCCAAACTCCTCGCAGTTTCCAGAGTGATGAATAGCTGGAACAAATTATTAAGTTTGCACGTTGATGCACTGCTTTTCGCTTTGTTTCGAACGCGATTGTTTTATGCTGTGGCATTGTTTTGATTTGTTTATCGTTTAATTGGATGCGGATTAAGTATTTAGTTATGCTGACTAGTAAGTGTATGCGGTGCGGGATCTTTGCTGTTTTTATTTGTATTTATACAGACATGATTTGCTGACTGTTGATATTCTTCTTTTTTGAAAATGCAATGAGTTAAAAGGAAACAAAATCTTGGTACAATAATTAAAGTAATTAAGGCCAATCGAAATAATTAAACATTTTCAAATATCTAGTCGCAATCTTGTCTCAGCGCCAATCACTGTCAAAAAATGTAGGAAAATTAGAGGCATTTTTGACAGATTGAGGCTGACATTAGTTTACGGCCGTTCCTGAAAGTTTGTCTGGTTAAATCCAAAAATATTTTGTGCTGAAAACCATTCCATAATTTTTAATTTTTCCTTCTGAAAAGAACTTTTGGAATAAATTGACACGAATAGACTCAGATAATTATTTAGGTGAGGATTGAATGAGTTATATTTACAGTTATTTACACACAAGTCAATCCCCACACACATACACACAATAATGACCAGCAGGAAACAGATGAAAAGCGTCATATATTATTATGATTGCTCCTTTCGAAATTCGAATGCAATTTTAAAATCCACCTACTTTTAAAATGTAACCTTGCAGAGTTCAAATGTAACTGTTATGTACGTACTCATTTGGTTAAGTGAGCTCCTTTATTTGGCTGTGTTGGAGGGAGAAATCTGTGCTAATGAGTTGGGCCAGTATTAGTCATTTATTCCGAGTCACTCAGTTACCTTCGACTCGAGGGTAGAGAATATTTTCCACTGTTTAAGTTATGCCTCCCTCTTTGCATACAATTTTCTCTGGCTGGAATAACAATGTGGAACATAATGGTAGACGTATGTGAGTGTATACATGTGTGTGAGTTCACTTGAACAAAGATTTAGTAGGTAGTTTGTTTAACTATGAATGACTTGAATTTAACGTTATTTAAACACCGACTGACTGACTGTTTTGACTAGCTCCTTGGTCTTGTGGTCGCAAGCGCGACTGCTGCAAACAGTCCTGGGTTCGATTCCCAGGTTAGGCAAAAAGTGTTATTGTATTTTTTCGTAGGAATTTCTCAGTAGCATTAAGAACTGCTTTGATTTGTTTCTGTTTTTACTTTAACATACTTCTACATAAACTTTGCAAGAGTCTGAGTATTTGACATGTGTATGACACAGAATGATCGTCCATCCACTTATACAATTTTGCTAAGAAATAATTCAACCACATATAAATTAAATTGCTATTCTTAACGCATCTCTTTAGCCAAATAAACTATGAATCTTGTTCTATTTGAATACCTATACATTAATCTGGGTATTTAAATAGTACAAGATAGATTTACTAACGTAAATGACCACCTAAATGTAGGCATATCATTTCATGTCTATTCAAAGTTGCATCTACATTTAAATGTCAAATACTCACAGAAAGAGGTATAATAAATATAACAAGCAAACTAACAAGTAGGTAAATAACAGCCATTATTAAAGCGATGCATTCTGTTGATCGGAGAGCTGCCGATGGACCTTTTAACCTAAGCTAAAAGTGCACGCAAAAACTAATCTGCACGCTAGGGTTGTAGCATACCATAAATTGTTTATCATTTCTATAATGTTTATTACTTTTCTCATTGACTTCGATGTGGACGAGTTTTTTGATGCCATAGCAAACCTTAGCAGGGATAGCAAACCTTGATTAGTGAACATACCATCAAAGAGTACGTGAAATTAGTGATTTAAAGTGTAAAATATTTATTGGAGTTAGGACGAAAATAAAAGTAGATTGTATCAACTTTAAACTGTTTATTTGCAACCCTAAAATTGTACAATAATCGTAATATTTACTATTTTATTTTTATTTAAATAAATGTCTGCTGTTGCAAATTGGATTGATACATAATATTTTAACAATTATTGGCATGCCTGAATTAATTTGTCGCGTGCCACTACTGGTACGCGTGTCATTGGTTCGCCATTCCTGCCTATGATATCTTCACCGCTTATAAATTGTATATTATAATATCAGTATATGTACATTAATATATATACATTCATATTCAATAAGCTTTGTTTGTATTTGTTTCGCTTTTGACTATTTTTTTTCAGTGTTTGAAAAACTGTCTTGGGTTATATGTCGATGTTCCGTGTTTTTTTTTCATCCGCAGTTGTAAAAAATAATAAAATAGGTATAATTAAGTACAAAAATCTCCCATATGGCGTCGCAGCATCATGTTGAGTAGTATCAGCAGGATGATAAATAATGACAGTAAAAATAAAATATAAACAAGTTTTAATACACGCAGCCCTATCGCAGCAGGCATGCTTTTAACAACAAGATGCACGTCTTCGGTAGAAGAATGTTCGCCTATGGATTTTTCCTTTGACACATCCTTTATCGCCGCAGTTACTCATTTTTACGACGATCTTGAATATTTTAAAGGAAAATTATTTAAAATAAGGGTTTGTAATAAGTGGAATTATTTTTTGTACACATCTACCTATAGTAAGCGGTCAGCGAAAACACCACTACCTAAAATTGCTAGATTATTTTTACTAATATTAGGTACAAAGCTGAAGAGTTTGTTTGTTTGAACGCGCTACCTCAAGAACTATTGGGTCCGATCTGAAAAAATCTTCATAGCAACTAAAAATCTAATCTTATTGTTAATTGAATATTAAATCAATTGGTGTTCAAAGTTAAAATAAGGTGCCTTTTAAAAGAATTTGTGAGTTGCAATTATTGGTGATGGCAACTACCCAATTATTCCATTTTTAAACTTCAAGATAGTTTAAATATTTTGATCACTATAGCTTTACTAGAACCTACTCAACATTTTAGTTTGTTTATATCATCGCGGACCTGTTCCTAGCCTCACCAGATGCGGTTAAATACCACAGTACCTGTTTTGAGTACTAAAAGTATGGCCAGCACCTGTAACTTTAGAAAATTAAATAAGCTATACAAACTGTAAAGTCTCATCCACACGTTCCGGCTGCGTACGTCCGAATGACCGGCCGGCTGTCAAACACAGACACATCACCGTCGAAGAGGCTTTAATAATAATGAATTACCGTCAAACTAAAGGACGGTACTCGACCCAGTTTTCCAGACAACCAACACACAAAAACCTACTTTGTCTTCGAACTTATAAAGTCGTTTTTTCACTGTGGGACGATTATTTTTAACCAATTGTCTTGGCTTGGAAGTTTTACTTGTTCCAGTTGTGCGTGGGCCTGACAGCGGTGTCACGATCTATGAAAGATGACTTGTACCTATTACGGACATGTTGGGCGGTTTGGTCTAGTAGGTCTCCTAACACTGGGCACTAGGACCAAATGTTTTCAAAACCAGTAAAAGCTGACTTGTTTTCCTTCGGAAATTTCGGAATTAGGTATGTACGAAAATATCTTGGAGTTGGTAAAAGTATCGTTTTGCTTCCATTGTCACGTTAGTGAGTGCGATAAGTGTGGAATAACAAGTAGGTAAGTATGATCTTACGGCTTCTTATAATAACTGTGGAATGACTTTACGTACTACCTTCTACCATTCTGAAACAAAGTTATTCAGTTTTGAGAATTTGGCGGTACATGTTGGGCTGTTGGTACTACGTCACAGACTAACATTTGTACAAAATTTAAGTAGGTATTTAAAATACTTGGCTCAAGTAGGTACTTGGTACAATAAACGTTTTAATTTTACACAATCCCTTTTTTTCGTCATTGTCAAACATCAAATCCTATTGGGGATTCAATAAACTAAATGGTTGTTTGCTTGCCGTAACTAAACAATAAATTAAGCCATTTTGAATTAAAACCTTAACTTAAATAGAATTTAGAATGAGAAGCACGACATCCAAATTATAAAGTCTAAGCTAAAATACTTGACAGTTATTACCAAGCAATGTAAATAAATCAGAAATTGTTTTTAACTTATAAGTAGTTCTCAAAGCGACGCTTAAGTACGGTTTAATGAGAAAATCGGAATCGTGTTACTTAGCCAAGTACATTAGGTGAGATTAGATTAACTTACCTTTACTTAGATTAGTTTGCTTAGGATAGATTAAGGAAGAAGCTTTATCAAATTTTCAGAATATTTATTGTTAGAAAACAGTTAACACTATTATGAATTACCAATACTAACGACATTTTACAATCCGATTTTACAATCCGCAATTATTATTAGAAGTGAACAAAAGGACCAAAAACTTTTCGGCGCTATATGGAATAAATTATCCTTTCACTAAGTACTCTGCTATCTTTAGATTTTTCTATATTGGCAAACTAAATCATCCTACATAGATGACATCATAAGGCTTCTCTTGGTTCCACTTGGTTCGATAAGCTTAATGCAGTTGATGATACAACCTACATGTTCCTTTTTCCAAGCTCCTAATATAAGCACATTTGCAAAATTGACACATAATAATCAGCTTTTATGTTCTGATACAAAGACAATATCAGATAACGTGGCTTCGGATGGCTCGAGATGGCTCGCAATGGCTCGTGTTGCGTTACAAATACACGTGCCTTGTTTACGTCGACCTGTAATGACGTAATAGGATTACGTCACTCTTTGAAAGAACATTTACAGGAAAATTACTACGGACAATTTTGTACGTTTTCCGAAAATGCTTATGGGAATTATTTTAATCGAGAAACAGATTCGATTTCGGCCCTTTTGTTTCTGTTGGAAATTGTTAAATAACAAACGTCACTAGTCATAAATGTATCAACCTCGATGCTGTTAATCTCATAAGCAAAGTCAGAAAGATACTAGACGAGGCTGTATAGCATCTTGCAAAGCAGAATACAAACCGCAAAATTACCATGACGCTGAAATGGTTCGCAAAGAGCTCTGCTAATACCAAGCTAATAATAAAATTCAGTTAAAAAATTACCTACATTATGAAAAATAATTATTTCCGCACCAGTTCACGCCAAAAAATATAATTTAAACATACCACCACACCTATTTTATAACTAACCCACACGTTGAGAGAATTGTGTTAAAATTATCATATTTTCACCCCGCGAATGAATTTTAAAAGGGGAATTCAGCCAAGACAATTTTAATTAAGTCCCAGAGAGCTCATTATCTTTAGCGTCACCGCGCGGATGGAAGGACCAAGTTTTTTTTTTTTCAACAAAAATCTTTTATGTTAAGATAGCGTTATCTGGCGCAAATGTACCAACTTATACCTAGTAGCGTTAAGTTTCTTGAATTCAATTTTACTTTTGTAACAACTTGTAAGTGTTTTCAACTGCGGTGCGCTGTTCAAATTATTTACTGTGTGGAGAATTGGGATTCCAGTTCGATTGGTATATTGGAATTGTGGACTGAAACTTCATAAGAGATAAGCTGGTGAAAACTCTGTTCTTTCAAGAGTTTGGAAAGAAATGCATATCTTCCGAGCGAGAGGTATAACTTCAAGTTTTATAAGTCAAGAGAGTACGATAGCTTAGCATAGTGCGATTTGCTCGTAGTTCACTGTATTTGACAAAGAGGCGGGAAGTAAAAATGACTATTAGATAAAAAATATTATAAGACACCGAAGCAAAAATTACATTGTTCTATTATTTATGTAACTATCATCGTTGAAATCAAAAACACCAAAACACAGTAAGTAATAGGTAGTAGACTGTTATTCCAATGTTTCAAAAGTAGGCAGAAATCGAGTTGTATAGAGTCCTTGCCACTGGACACTAGTATCATTCAGTCATTGTCGTCGTCACCTGCATTTGCTGGTTATGACTATACAATATTAGTAAGACAAGCGGTAGATGCTTGGGAACTAACCCAATATTCTGACTACAAATTGTCTCGGTAAAGTCGACCCGATGACGTCATTGTTATATCAGTAATCGAATACAGACTGATATTGCGTTTTATTTAGATAGCCATTCAGAGAATGTAATATCACGGGTAGGTATTTAATAAACAGTGTTCAAATATTAAGTATTGGATTTTTGTTATTACGGAGGAATGCTTAAAAATAAACCATATTTTTATTTTGCTACTGTACGTACTTCGGAAAGATGTATTCGATACCTGCGGTAACTCCAACTGGATTCGAATATTGAATTGAGTATTTCATTTTGTTCTACATACAAAACATCACGCCTGTAATCCTCGAAGGGTTAAGCAAGGTGTACCCATTAGTGCACCCATATTCATTTAGTTACAACTTTGCAAAAACTGCAACAGTTGAGTTTAACCGTGAAATCTAAGCGCGACAAGTGATTTACGCAGTACTTTACTGTCATAAATACAAAAAGGATTATTTAAGCGGTGAATTTTTTAAATTAAAAATCCGTTGTTAATGAAGTTATTTTATCCTCCTTGATTAAATTCTGATAAACCGCGTTTGAGGGGTTAAAAGTATAGCATTTTGAGTTTAAATTAGGGTTATCACTTCAAAACGGACCGTTTCTGAGGTATAGTGTAACCTGATACTTTCGTAATGATTTTTAATTGATTTTTTCTCCCTACTTGCTTGCTATTTACTTAGATAACTGTCAGTTTAACTTTAACGAAGTATTTATAAACTAAAGATCATTATATAACTGAACTGCTGTTTTTTATGTTACTAGCCATGAAGAGACTTACACACATATTAGTTTTGTATAAAGGCATAATAGACTCGAATCTATATCATTATTTAAATTAGTATGTAAAATTAAAACCGTCGCATAATTAGGGGTTCGTGGGTGTCTAACTCCATCTACTCACGGTCGCTACAAATCGACCTTGCACGGTCACCACTACTACTGGTTGTATTGAGGTAAAGTTATACTGCAAGAGTGGAATTTTAGGCTTGTATCAACTGATCTTAATAGGTTTAAAAAAACTTCTCGAGACACTTTAGTCTATTAAACAAATTCAAATGAAATTATTCTTACATTACACATCAACCTTACGAAAGATTTTTCGTACATATGGATTTAAATTAAAAAAAAACCCTTTTTAGTAAACTAAAGATGTGGAAATCACTTTTAACACTCGTTTCAATTTTCAAAAACCCACTTTTCGACTTACGAACCCCCAGTAGTTCCTCTAGGGCTCGGTAACTAAGTGGTCCTTTACGCACGAAGTGACACAATTAGGGTCAGTGTTCGTAACTCGGGTCGCGTAATGAGTCCTGTCCCTGATACACGGGGATCACTTGAATTTGTAACTGACCGCGGACGGAAGGACCAGAAAATAAAGTAGGTGAAACGACATCTGTTGATAAAATACAAAGGTCCTATTGATTGTTAGATCACAATCAAAGCTCGGGCTATATGAGTCAAATCGGGCACGCCGCAATCGCGGCGATAAGACCCCTCTTTGAGGAGTGGCTGGAGAGGCGCTACGGCGTCCTCACCTACCGCCTGACGCAGGTCCTCACCGGACACGGTTGTTTCGGGAGGTTCCTGTGTCGGATAGGGCGGGAGGAAACGCCCGGGTGTCACCACTGTGTGGATCGCCCGGAGGACACGGTGGAGCATACGGTGCAGGACTGCCCCGCTTGGGCAGAGCACCGCCGTGTCCTCACGGAGGCGATAGGCGGCGGCGACCTCTCGCGTCCGGACCTGGTTCAGGCCATGCTCCGGGGCGAGAGGGAATGGGATGCAGTCACCTCCTTCTGCGAAGCTGTAATGCTAGCGAAGGAGGAGGCGGGCCGCGTGAGGGAGAGAACCACCTCACGCCCCAGCCGCCGCGGGAGACGCCCAGGGCGTCGGACGTCGCGAGGCGACATCCGGCCACCGTAGGCGCGGGCTTGCGGACGGCGAGTAATGGGTAGCTTGCCGTCCGACCAAGGACCAAGCCCGGGTCGACGGCGCGTTCTGTTCGCGCGCGCCTCAAAGAGCTGTCAGCACAGGGACGGGGCCCCCAACGGGGCCAACGCCTGCCGGGGTTGCGGGACGTCTTAACAGGATACCGTGGCCCCGGAACGTAAAGGGCAACAGAAGGAACAGGGTGGTTTTTTAGTCAGTAAAAGTCTGACAGTCCCTTCCGCCCCACCCAGGGCGGAAGGAGTCATTTGATGATTTTTACCACCTCAAAAAAAAAAAAAAAAAAAAATATGAGTCAAATAAAATCTAATATCTTAACATTTGTGCTTAAAGCACCTTACTAAATTAAAGCATTTAACAATTTACAGTCCAATTTTTTTTTACATATAGATAGCCTATAGCTTTATCATTATCATCATCAGTAGAAAGTCCACTACTGGCCGGTGCGTGTAGTAGGTACACGGTAGTGATGTACTTTAGGTATAACAAACGAGCTAAGTATATTATGTAAAAAATTACGACAATACTAATCTTTTTTTACCGCTAGAGACAACAAAGCCTCAATCCTCAAAGCATGCACACAATTTTTGGTAAGTGGTAAGTTTTTTAGTTGTGATAAAGAAAATAAGTAAAACTTCCAAATAAAGAAGTTCGGGGTACAATGTAGTACTAACCTCATCACTTGACCTCTTTTGTCCACTGCTGATGACATAATAACTATCATGAAGTACATCTAAAAGGAGCGTCGTTTTTACAGCCGCCAAGTGTGCAGTCCCCTATAACGTCCAGTGGAGATAAATATTCATGTTGCACTTTATAGCCGCTTTTATTAGGTTTCTGTGTTGTTAGGTTCGACTTCATGTATTGTCGTTATCATTATTGGTGATATTTTAATGTGTATTATAAAATGTATTTGATAAGACCTAACCTTTAAAATGTAAGTCAATAGAAAATTTCGTGTAATATTCATCCATTATCATGATTATAAGTACCTTCTGTTCGACGGGGTTTTAAAATATATATTTGTCTACACACATTACTTTTAATACTCCATTTTTATGATAGTGCACAGATCCAAATGTTCCAAGTCTCCATGAAAGAACCTATGCCGGATGTTATTGTCATTTAAGAGGTTGCACAGCCAGCTCTGTACAATGAAAAATGAATGTTTATAATTATAATACTAACACATAAATGTTACAAATAGAACTTTGACCTCGTTTCTAAAAAATAATAAGCCAAAATCAACTCTTTTAACAAGATCTTGCAATATAGTTCTTAAACGCAATGCACTAAGAAAACTCCTAAAATTAAGTTCTCCTGTTTTCAAATTTATCAAAATCCTTTCATTACCATCAATACTGGTAGGTTTACAACTAAAATCCTTCTGTCAATTAGTCTGAGTGAACTCAAAGAGTATCACAAAAGAGGATTGTTGGAAACTTAAAAAAAAAAGAAATGGAAAAAGTTCGCTCATTATAACAGGTTTAAGGGCGGCCATTGAAAGGGGGGAGCGGCTTGTAGTCCGAACTCTTCTGATTTACGAATGTTGTAGACAGATGTTTGTACCTTCAGCCTATAAATATTCGCGCTTTCAAAATAATACTCTTGAGAAAATTTATATTACTTTCATATTGTTCTAAAAGATTGTAAAAATCTCAGAACGATATTTATAATTTAGTCTAAAATAAAATACTTGTTTTTATATTTTGACACATTACTTTCAAATCATGATAAAATCAATAACATTTACTTATGAAAGTGACGTAGGGCAAACTCCTTTAAAAAAAAGTGCAGTGACGTTATCTTGTACCGAATTTCATGATCAGTTCAGTGATTTAGTCGTATTAGCCTAACGGGGAGACAGATCTATTTTCGCATTAATATTAGTAAGGATTAGTATAAATTTGTTTGTTTTAATCACACAAGAAAAAACAAACTTGGCAGTAAAAAGTAGTAAAACTAATCCTTAAAATATCTCCACCCAATAAGTCAAGCTTCCATTGTAAATCTAAACACTTAGCCGGGCTAGTCTTGGGGACTATCCGCCAGCCGTCAGGGGCATGCCCACTAATCCCCACTCGCTATCTCAGTCTAGAAAAATAAGTTTAATTCCTTGATTAAAGCGACACATTCGTCTACTGATGTACGAACACTGAGCTATAAATAGAAATAAAAGTATTTTTTAAGGCTATATAGAACACGCAACCTTCCACGATTTCTAAATCTTTATTTATTTTTACGAAAAATTAAATATTCAAATCTTGACCACCCACGTTGATCTAAACCATTTCAGTATGAATATGACAATCTATAAGTACTAAATATTATTTAGAAAACTAGGTATGAAAATAAGTTATTCGTTATCAAGAAAGCCGCATCTAGACTTTTATAATTTGGTCCTTCGGTCCGAGTCAACAGTTAAATGCCTGGAGTTTCGCATGAAGCTAAGATATTAGCTGCTCTCGGCACAACCCGGTCTAGCTAATAGATTAGTTTGGATTGGGAGATCAAACTTGCTAAATAATTGAGACTTGTTCGTGTAAATGCGGACCCAAGCATGGCGTTGTTGCAAGTAGTTAGCAACTAGTACCTACATGTGTTTTGTACTTGGTAAAATGGTGGTAAAGATCAGAAAGTAGATAATTGCTGTCTACCAAACTAAAACAATACTTTAAATTAATAGTAGGTACCTGATTTTACCGCAGGTCGACTAGAATTTATTTGATAATTAGACATTATAAGCTATTGAAATGATCTCACAGTTTCATTTCAAGTGCTATTCCTCTGACAAACTGTAATTACATTGAGAAATCATCACACTAGGTAGACCGGTGCATGTACCTAACAAAAACTTGTCAATTACACGGAATGTTAACACTTGCCATGGGGCGTGGCTAGCGTGACGTATGCGGTGATTAGCGCCCGACTGCGCTGGTCACTGAGATATGGCGCTATTCGCCGCTTTTTGTAAGCGCTGTAGCTGATGGAAGGTTACGTGTGACGAGTGTACTTTATTGTAATAATTAATATTATTTAGTTTTCTAATTGGAGGTGGTGTTGGCGAAATAGTCATAATTATACAGTAATTAACTGCAATTGGTTTTCTTTGTCTCTGTATAAAGGAAATAGCCAAAGATAACTAATATTAGTTAAGGTTCAGACCCGCAATTGTACTCCATTTATCCTTAAAACTTAATTTGAAGTAAACATTTAAATACAGCATTTACTTATCCAGGATGCATTTAAGACCTTTGTATACCTGAACGGAAATATTTTGCGGTTTGCGTACCTACCTAGCTTGAAACAAATATGAAAAAACAAAAAGTCATTCTTACCAAAAGTGATCACTGTGTTACATGCATAGGTACATCTCTCAATGTACCTACCTAGCTAGGTACATAATACTAGCGGTAGGAACAGAACAATTTGGCTTGGAGCACCTGGTGAAATCAATTTTCTGGTATGCGCACATACATATGGGCCCTCCACTGCTATATTTCAGACGAGCCACCTTTTTACCAACAAAATGTAAAATCTATTTGTTGTTTATACGTTTTAATCGTTACGTAGTTGATTGAAAAATGCATGTCCCATAAAGTTTTGAAATGTTTCCAAATATGTTAGATGAAATCAATTGGGATTGGACTAGCTATTCAATTTATTTTATTCTTATGAATGAAATATAGTAAAACGTCAAATATTTTATTTTTGGTTTTTTCATGTAGGTACTTGTATAAAAAAGTTTATAAAAAAAATGAAAAGGTCGGGTTTTTTGCGCAAATCATGATATTTTAATAAAAACTGAATACACGTAGGTACAAAAAAAGTAACTTTAAAAATGCTTGTAAAATCAAAAATTCTGTCTGTACATCAACTTTTAATGGAAACTGAAAAGAAAACCGGCCGTGTCGGGCCACGCACAGTTTAGGGTTCCGTAGTAGCCCGTAGTAACCAGCAACTACTTCATCTTGGTCACTTTAAAGGATTAATGCTAAGGATTTTGTATTTGGTATAGAAATAATCCAACACCCAAGTTCAACGACTATTACTGCTAAACTAATAAAGTTATTATAACTGCTTTAGTTTTCCTTTAAAGATCATGAAATGCACTATCATCGTGAATTCTTCCAGATTTTTGTAGCCAAGAGTTTAGCTTTTAGAAGGGGGTGGACTAAAATGTGCACTTTAAAGTTTAATATTTCGTAAATGGAGCATTAAATCGTAAAATAATTTTAGCAACCCCGAAGACATCATTTTAGAAGACCTATTCAACGATACCCCACACGACGGGGTAGACGACGAAAAAAACGCTGTTCCTTGTCAGAACAGCGGAACCCTAAAAAACGAGTCCAGTAGTCTAGAATTCTGTTAAGTAACAGTCGAAACGTATTAAAAATCTAGACCAGCTCAATTCTTCTCAATAATGGGTCCACAACTCGACATACATTCAAAAAACATAACCCTCTTTCTGGCGCAGTCGGGTTAAAACACGATATCCCTAAATATTAAACGTCGGAAGAATCTATGCCATGCATCAAAACGACACTGGACTCACACATAATACGCATAAAAAGTGGAGTGCCATGGTATTTTTTTTTTTATTTTATGTGTGTAACTTTCGCAGAAATACTTTGTTTTTTTTATTTCTTTCTTTCTAATGAGTTAAAAATCAGTCGTTGAGTTAAGTATAACACATAAGTCAACAAAATGTATGTAACTGCTGTATATTTTTGCTATGTTAGAAACCGAAAAACTTCTTCATAGTTCAGTGATGAGTACAAAGACTTATACAGTTTAAAGATGTCTAAAAAGCTGATGTGGTATGCTCCGTGTAAAAGATAAAAATATTCATAGTATTCACTTCGGTCCTTGACCCCTCTCTTCGTACCTTTCACTACATATCAAATATATGAAATAGACGAAAAATAATTTCTTTTGCGCATTCCTTATTGACACCCTTTTAGCCCTTTAACGGTCGAACGAGCTCTCCAGGAGACGGCTCAAGGGCCACTATTGTTATCCTAAATGTATGGAAATATTCCGCTGTATTGTTCCTGAAGGCTTCATGGTCCGCTGAAGGTTGATCAAGACGGTTCCAGGAATATTATTGAGGAATATGATACACATGTTGTGATTGCCTAGTACTTTTGTGTAAAAAGACACACCACATATCTGTTAACAACGCGTAATCACCATCAAACTAAGTAACTTTGAGCAAAAATTATTGCTGGTAATAACTTTTATTTTTGCTGTGAATAAGCACTGTTTATGGTAGTGCGCAATTTGAATCTATGCTTAACATGTTATTTTCAAGTGCTGCAACTGTACAGGCCACGTGGGGGTATTTAAAGTTTAGTTTTCTATTTTTTTATAGGTTCGCCTCCTATTACATGGGATTTAACGTAACTGGCGAAATGTAGGTTTGCTAATGGGCACCTCTGCCTAACCCTTCGGGGATTACAAGCGTGATGTTGTGTTTTGTTATCTCATTATACACTAGTTTTCTTAAAAAACGTTACAAAAAGTTTTTTAAACTTCAAGATCCTAAACTTCCCAAACAGCTAGAAAATATAGTACGTAATAAGGAAACTATATTTTCGCCGTTTGAGATTTGCGGCAAGAGCGCCAGCAGAGCACGCCAAACTAGGGAGATGGGTTGGCGCAAGAGTATCGACACACGTAGCATCCCACACTAAAGGCCTACCCATATTCTTAAAAAAATATGTAACTTTCGGTTTAGTTGTGTGTACGTTACATCCGTTATACTGACTTAAAATTCTTTTTGAATATATTATTTCGGCTTTTATGTTAACTTCGACGGTAGAATAGAGAATGTTAACTTCGACGGTAGATTCATGCGGGCTTGAGCAAATCCAAATGCAAGGTTGAAAGGTTTTAGTGTCCTATGTGGTGCATGTAGAGTAACCTATTTACGGACTGTCTGGCCACATCTATACTAATATAGTATAACTAAAAAGGTTTTTGTTCGTTTGTTTAAATGCGCAAATCTTTAGGACTACCATTCAGATTTATGAACAAAAGACTGTATGACACCACGCTACGATCCGCGGAAGTGGAGGTTTGGTTACTTCAAAAACGTAACTGAACCTGGGTTAAAAGTACCAAGCGCACAAAGTCGCGGCAGAAGCTAGTTATTTATATTATTCTTGACTCACACAGGCTCCATTAAGTGTAAATCACTTTTATTTGTTATTTATATTAAGATTGATTTACTAAAACGAAAGAAAATCATAATATTATATATTCGTAACTTTTTTCATATAATTCATATTTCTCACATTAAAATTCAATATTTTCGCACAGTGTGTAATGACGCAGAATATTTTTTATCTGTTGTGCATTAATAAAAGCTCACTTCACTGGGCGCACAGTATACAATCGCGAGCGGCCAAGATCAAAAGATTTGGTAGAATTGAGCGTAAATAAGTAATTCTGTACAGTCAGACACATCGGGCATTATGTGCTCATCAATTATGGTGACGTGAGTATAAATTGAACAGTAAATCGTGTGAGATGAAATCTGCCAGTGACTCGAATACAAAGTAGATATTCCATCGAGTAGCTCGATTCGATTAACGAATACTGATCGTAAATATGATGCGTCGTGTTGGCGATATTATTAACTGCATTCTTGAACTGCTACTTACGTGGTTGCTGTAATTACTGATGAGTTTAGCCCATTAATTGGTAGGCAGCATATTTCTAAGGGCATGTTATTAATTTGCATTATCTAAAATATATTGTAATTTATATTATACTAGCTAAGATCAGCTATCTGTCAGTGAAAGGAGACCCGTCAAAATCGGTCCAGTCGTTTCGGAGATTAGTAAACGTTTGTTTTAGACAGACAGACAGACAAAAATTGTTCTTATTACCATATAACTGGGTAAACGCTCAAATTTATTTTGTAAAACGCTGTTATTTTGATATTACAAACAGACAATTTAATTTTATTTATTTATATAGATCTGCTATTCCCTTTTTTTTTCATAAGGTTACATAAATCTTATCCCTATAAAATCCTATCTACAATGCATACCTAATACTACAATTCTATTCACCAACTAGAAACATTTTCATTTTTCTTTAATATTTCCCAGCATATTCAAGTGTCGTACTCGAATATTTCGTGCTGTTATATCTTGTTACTTCAAATAGTAACATTTTCCAGTGAATACGTTTAAAATCCGCTGAAGTACAGTTAAACGGCCCTCTGTGCTCGTCTCACGAAAGTAAGGCTAGTAACACAACAGTTAATAGGTTTCACATCAGTTAGTGAATGTGAATATGTGGGCCTAATTTCTCGGAAATGTTTGTAGCATTGGAGAATAGAGACAATGAATGTTAGCCAGTGGTTTGTGTATTGACCCTAGCAAAACATTGATCGTTTGTTGAGAGGATATTAAAAGAAAGGCTTTAGAGGGTCTCGAAATCTCGATAGATGCACAGCATAGTGATGCAAAGCGCAAGTACAACGCATCATGGTGATACTTTGTTTCTATTGGAGACAAATACATACCTTAAATATGTAGAAGCGTTTCTGTCTTTTGTCTTTTCCAAATAAATCATAAAGATTTATTATTTTTATTATATTATTATAATGTAATTTTGGGATTTTAATATTACTACAATATTTTTTTTATCTGTCACTGACAAGACATTTGCATAACCATGTGATGGTTAAACATGGAGAACTTTATCATTCATAACAAAACATCAATGTATATGAAGCATTTTAACCATACCTACCAGCAACATGTTTAATGTTGCTCCTTACCAGAAAATCCTTCCTAATGTCCCTTAACCAAATATATCCCAAACTTTCTTAAATCCGGTCCAACCTCATGTGCACATGGCCTTAAATACGGGTTCGCATGCTTTTAACTGATTGCCGTCGTTTCGGACCGATAGCTTAGTGCCCGTACATGTAACTTTTCAATTTAGACCGGTTAAACGGCATCTTTGACTTGCTTTGCTAACTTGAAATGTTAGAGCTACTGGTTCACTGAGATGTACTTTGTATCTGGTCCACCTTTGTAGGTGGGCCGAAGGTTGTAACTGAGAGCTTGTTTCTTATTTGCTGTTGCTTTACTTATGGTCAGCGTATTCTTGGGACTTCAAACTTTTAAGGTTGAATTTTGGTAAACCTTTATTATTACGATGAGCAAGATTAATTTACACTATTACGGATTTCCTTAAAACAGAGATCTATAATTGCATTGCCATGGACTGGATCAGGGGCCTTAAAATCCAAGCCAACGACAGCATTTAAGTCATTAGTTTGTGAAAAATATAAATATAATATGAATGTTACTCAATCACGTCACAATGGCTGATTAAATCTGTATGACATTTGGAACGTAGATAGATTATAGTCTGGAAAAGCACATAGGGTACTTCTTCCCGCAAAAACGAACAGTACCCATGAGATAAGTATATATCAACTTTGACGCAAACAAAATCGCGGGCTTCTGCTAGTAAGAAACATTTATTGAACTGTCAAGAAAGAAACGTACTCTTGAAAAATGAAAACTATCAAACAAAATCCATTAGCGTTCGAGACAAACATCAATAATTCCAAGTGATCCAAGATCTCCGTACATCTGAGCAGTAACATCACGTCAAATAACACAATAGTGTCACTCGTTCCACTTGCCTTCTTTTGACGTCCGTTCGACCGAGCAATTCGTTCATTGTTTCTTTTCATTCACTCACTCCCGGCCGTTGAATGAACGAGTCTGTTGAACGGGTCGGCTCAAAGACAACTCTTTTGTCGTTGGAGATGAAAAAGCTACGATTGGAAATGTCATTTTATGTTCTGTCCGTGTTAAAATGGAGTTTCTGCACTTTTTGTGAGTGAAAGAAAGAATGCAATTGGCGTGAGAATGGAGCGTTTAAGAAAGTCTTTAAATGCCAGCAAGTTTGTTACAGACATTCATTTTAATTAAGCATGTCATTCTTGTGTTACCAGATACTGTAGGATTTTTATAGTTTTGGTTGCACTTATAGAAATCATTCACTCATTCGCTCACTTTCATTTTCATAAATATTTGTGCCTACAATGTATTCAAATAAGATCTATTCTATTTCTATTCATATGGGTCCTTATAACCGCAAGCGATTCCAAAGTTCCGCATTCCATTTTTAAATCTGTCAGGGTTCTGACCACTACTGACCTACACCTTTTCTGAATTCATAAATTGGAGGCCTGAGATTCAAATGAAAACAACTTTCAATTCTCCAAACAGATTCTGTTACTTAATTTTACTTCGGAAAAAAATAACCTTTTACATTCACGACCTGGTCAAAAAGCTATAAAATATAAATTCGCTACAAGACCGTAAGGAAGCTCGCTGGCTTTTGATTTTCGCCCGTTTTGGAGGATTAGGTGTCCGCGCAAAGTAAGCGATAGAAACGTTCAATCAGTACGTGCCGGCGCCCACATCCCACGGCTGTACGAATTTTTAAATCTTTTATACTTATCTGGGAGTTGAGGAAAAGTACCTTAGTTTTTATGATGGGTTGCCTTTTTTTACTGGTTTAATAAAATACATACTAGCTTATACACTGTAAAAATGCTGTTACTATTTTTATTTGCTTTTGTTTTTCTCTTGAGCACATCATTACACATCTATATACTACTGTTAGATCTATGTAGGTATAATTAAAGTGAATATTAGTAACTAGGTGTGCTTTACGACGCGAATGTACAGTATGTGGCTATTGATAAGAAAAATCTAGTTTTAGAAAGATAATAATTTGTGTATACCTATACAAAACTTATAAATAATAATAAAACGATAACGTATATGTATACAATTTATAAAAGAAAAGGGTGAAATCTTATGAGCCATTAAAAATCTCATCTACATTGGTGCCAATGGGACAAGTGCCCAGAAGGATGGCATTGCCATACAGCGTGGCAATGCTGATTCTTTGGCCCAAGAAAAGGCAAAGGCCCATTTTAACATAAGTATTTTTGTCAAAAAGTAATTGAGCACGAATTAAAACTCAGCTGCAGTTACATAATCCACGCAATAAATAGCGTACCTACATGTACACATTATCAAGAATTTACGAGCATAAGTCAATTTCAATTTGTGAGTACCATAACCAAAATTGCGAAGGCAACTCTTTGGCAAAAGTGCAGTTAAACTCCAAATGAATGGGCCCGTTAATTTAATTTAATCGCTTTATTCAATTAATTGCTCACGGTGGCGCAAAAATACAATTTTGCCTTTATTTTTACTGGCATTGGTGATTCTTGATGAGTCATTTACCTGTGGAAATGTGCCTCCTAGTGAAATAAATCGACTGTTTAAGCCTATCAGTATTAATATAATGTCAAAAGATTGAAGCTTAAATGATCGAGTAATGATTTTAATGGATGGTAATGAGGTAAATGTTTTTGATTACAGCTTACGTTCCGAAATCAGTACATCGCACTTGACAGCACTATAATAATAACACCGGCCTATTATTTGTCCTACTGCAGGGCAAAAGCCTCTTTTAACACAAAGAAGGCACGAGCATTAATTGACTTTTGCTCGAGGCGGATTTATACTAATTATAAGTCTATGTCATTGTTTCCTCACGATGTTTTCCTTCACTAAAGCCTGGTTCACATTAGGCCGGACAAACAACTCACAAGTGCTTTGTGATGACTCCGGGTTAAACAACGGTAACGACGGTGGTGTTTACATTAGGTTGGATCAGCAGCTTCTAGTGTGGACAGCAAGTAACTTTTTGTGAAGAAAACTTTCAGAGCCCCCAACCCATATATGAAAGTGTCCTAAACCGCTTTTTTAAATACCCACTTAAGAAGTGGAGAGTTCTACATCGGAAAACATACGCGACAAACGCAGCCTCATTAAAAATCTTTTTCATAAGCAAAATAATTCAATAATCCTCATCTTTTCCTTGGAATACCAATACAAACTCATTGGGAATTCTCACAAAATTCTGTATTTCTTAATTATTTCCGCGTAGACGACAAAAATGCTGAAATTCCACCACAAGAGAGTTAAGCACAGAAGGTCAGGTCTGTCAAACGTACGCATACATAGACACGCGTATACCTACAGCAAGAACACTCGCGATAGGCATTCGTTTGACGTTATAATTCGAGCTCACTGTACGGTCGAACAAGATATTTGGTTTACAGACAACAATAATTTTCTTTCTGCTACATTGTTATTATACATGTATACATAAACTCACGCCTTTTTCCCATAGTGGTACGCAGAAACCACAGAACGCCACCTGCTACGATCCTTACATACTCTTTTCGCTTCATACACGTTCATACATCTCGTCATACAAGCACGCCGGTTACGAGTACTCCGCACCTGACCATTCTGAAGAACCTCACCAATAAGGTCAGTGTAGGTCTTCCTAGGGCGACCCCTTCCTGCGTTGCCACTCACCTCTGCCATATAAATACCTTTTCTATTACGTATTCACTTTTTAAGCTTGTAGTGACTAATATTTTTAAACCTATTTAGTTAAATTTAAATAATTGACACACTCAAAAGATGTTGCAAGATAGCTGTCTGTATACCAAATAGCTTGTACGTCTGTACGTAGGTGTCTACAGGTGTATGAGTCTGTTTCTACTTATTGTTTTGAGCTTCTGTAGGTTCCTATTTATTCTGTGTTCCTATGTTCAGCCCGAGCGGGTGGGGCCATAAAATGGGCCACGACTGACTGATGGCAGCTGCGAAGCTTTACGAGTGCACGAACAGGGCCGATCAAAATACTCGACTCTTGAATTTCATGCTTGGCCATGAAGTAAGCAGTAATTTGTAAGGAGTTTGCAAATTATCGAATTCTTGCTTTTATTTTACAGAATTCCGTGTAAAAGCTTTGAATATATAACCACTAGAGGCACAGACAATGATCATTCTTCTCTTTCTTTTTTTTTAAATGTTGCCCCACACTAGAATTTATCCTGTAGGTATCGTGAGTGCGTTTACAAACATATAAACTTACATATACAAACAGCCAAACCCGGAACGACTATTTGTAGTCCATACAAATATTTGTTCCGTACGGGATTCGAACTCGCCACACGCAGCGCAGCAGCCAATCGTTCAGCATTGCGCCAACCCTGCCGTCAAAGTGATGTCTAAGATAAGAATTTAAATTGCAACTTTATAATTATGTCACCAAAACCTTCTCTAAACACAAATAATTATTTTACGCTGTTACAAAACTTGATTTCTAGTCAGTAAAGTCTATGGGAGAGCCAGGCTGTAACGTAAAGTATCATTAAATGAACATCGCTTGTTTCACAGCCCCCCGCTATAACTTACTTTCCAAGCTTATAGCATGGATTTGATTGACGTAAAAGCTCATAGGCTACGTGCACTGCTTGTCAAACGCGTCCTCACACAAATATAGCCCACGGCAGACTACTGCGGAGACGGCTTGTAAACTTTACGTGATTACGTATTTATAAACCGTGATTTACATTCAAAGTTTGGATTTAAGCGTCTTTTTATGACACAAATTGGAGATAAAAACAACTTTATTCTTCATTTAGGACAATATCAAATAATAAAATAGTACCTATGATATTTATTTATTTTTTCATTTACAACAAATATTTATTCGTTGTAAATAAACAATTGATTTAAGTAGTAAATCAATGAAATATTTTGACAACATAATAATATAAATTCAATAAAATAGATGGGCTTGGACGAAACAAAGATAGGTAAAGGACACAGCTGCATACTTGTGTTTAATAAAACATTTAAAGGGAAGCACTCACTGAACATGAAACTAAACTCTCGCTAGGTACAGTAAATGATCGAGTCGGGGGCCACTGCATGTCGTTATTTACAATTCTGGCAGACGGATTTTATGATCTGAATCACAGAACCCCTAAGTATACAATAGTTATGTAGTTACCTTCACGACACCAACTCGAGGTGTCTCACTATTATTAGGGCTAGTTCGGCCAGAACGAACTAAGCCACATCATTTCATTTTATCCTAAGTCTAACTTTGTGATCTGCGTTACTATCCAGCAATAACAGTATTATTGCTGGATAGTAATGTAACACATCTGGCATATTGAATTAGTTTGACGTAATGAATTTAATTGTTTATTAAGACATTGTGGATTGGCTCATTTCGACAGAACTAAGCTCTGTTAAGCAACACAACAACTTCAATAAAAATCATGTACGAGTATATCATATTGATCTTCTTATTGTCATTCCCAATCAACGTCGAACATAAAAACAGCGTGATCTACCTTGAAGCCTGTAATTCAATGAGCGCCAGCCCGCAGAAGACCTCGGCTACGCTGGATGTCTTACAAAATTCCATTTCAAATAAAGTCATTACGCACGCCCGAAATCCCTTGGAAAACTGTGAATAATGACTGGGAATTATACTGTGTTTTATGCCTCCGCTCCACCGGGCCACGGAGGGGGAGCAGGCCAACGGCGGGGGGCGGGGGACAGGCAAATTTTAACGAATTACTGGAAAGATTGGAGCTTTTGCCTGAAAGAATTGGTGTGTGAAATTAGATTGTTGGTTTGGGAAGCTTCACATCAGTTTATTATAACAAAGAATCGGTAAGACGGGCCTGTAACTTTCTAGGAAATGCTAAAGTACGTACACATAAATTGAAAAAATTATTATGTATGACTTTTTACTTGACGTGTTCATTTACACTTTATCTCTCTATAGACTTTATCTAAAGCCTTTACTTGTGTAGATTCACTTCTTGTCTATTTGGATCTTATATTAGTATACGTTTTAAGTGGAAACTTGTAATTCGCCATCTTTCGCATACTGTATTGCTTAATTAAATGTACTGGCTGTAAGTATAGTAAATTAGTAACTATTATTTATATTTTTAACGGTTTTCAATCAATACTTGAAAATAAGAACATATAATATAATAATAATATAACGTAAAATGAAATAAAATAAGTAAGTCATCAATTTAAAAACAAATAGACTTTTAATTAAGACTCATATAATTTGGGAGCTTATAAACGTGTACATGAGCCACGACAAGCACATCAAAAACTGCATCTCTGTCACACTTGCATCGTACAACTCCAAAATTAACATTTGCTAACAAACTCCTCTTAATGAATACAGCACCGACTGTAGCCAAACAAAACACAAAAATATCATAACCAACAAAACGCCTCACTCTCAAACGGAGTAGCATTTAAAAAATATCCTTAATTACTTAATTTTTTCAACGTGGGGTATATTTGGGTTCAAAGTTATCAAGGAGGGTTTCAGCTAACATCAGGGGGAGAGCTGTGTAATTATCAAATGAGATTTTTATCTCCCTGTTAATATCTTTAATTTAATCACTTTGATATTCATGCTGTCCTGGTAATGAAACCTTGTATTTGATGCGTTCTGTGTGGCGCGTGTAGGTCTGGCCGTTACGGGAGTGCCGTTTTAATGCCGTTGGTAAACTTACTCGTAAATGTAAGGACACAAGTACACAACAATATTCTCAAGAAATATTATAACATACATATACACATAACATACGTTTCAAAATACATTACTTTTCGATACCTTGCTCCTTAAACCAACTGAAATCATAATAACACATAGCATCAGTCAAATACAGTGAACATCAAATCCAAACCATTGTAGAACTTAATATTATTATCATCTTCTATACTTTCAGTCTGAAGACTTTGTTTGTTTGATGGTTTTAACTCAACGCTAACAGTAACCAAAGACGACAACGTGGGTGAATAAAACCACGCAGACAAAGTCGTGGATAGAAGCTAGTCATAATATAAATACAGAAGACATCCAATTCCAAAGCGTATTAATTAAAGCACAGAAGATTGGTAATTTGACGTCGCGGCGTCGTCCAATTAATAATAATCGAAGCTACAGAATAAATCTAATACCTGAGATCGTACAACGCGTTACACAAATAGTTGAGTGCTCCCTGGCAACAACAAATTCTTTGTAGAATCCAATATATCAGGCGCCGATATATCATGCGAACTATTTTATCCGTTCCTATTCCGGACATCGTATGCAGAATACCTAGTATTCGAGAAACTTTGCCTTGGAAACACACGAGACGATAGAGGACTATAGAAGCAAGACAGGTGATGAGGTAAAACCTAGGTCTTATTAATAAACCTTCAAGTTTTTCAACAGAAAAAATTCAATGGAACGTAGTCCTAATTCTTCAGGTGGTCGACCCATCCAATAAATTCAATGGGCACTAGAAATAATTGAGCAGGGTCACTGAATTCTAATCGAGTTCTCATTATGTTATTCGAAAATCTTCATACAACATTATTTTGCTTCTGATCGTCGCGTCGCAGCAGCTTCCATCTGAATATCTGAAACAAGTTTTTATAGATGGACTGAAAACCATCAACCTGACTTTTTAAATGTGATTGTCTCGCCTATGACCAGTTTCAGATTCTCATAATCGGTAGGTCCTTCAAATTAGTGGCCACCTCTGCTTCGTCATCATAAAAAATACATCGTTTTCTACACTATTACAAAACTTTATTTATAATCTAGCCGAACATAAAATGTGGCTCAAACAGAAACCTGTACAAAAAATCAATCGTCCCAAAAACCTCAGGAGCAATAAGTCCCGTATATTACCTCACAGCGTACCCTTCTCAACTGCCTGTTATCAGTATATTTTCACCCAGGCTACCGTGCAAGTCGCGGCCAATACCTACCACATATTCTTCTCCCTCGCCAAGCAAAAACAACCCCACTCCCAAAGTCAAAAGGTTCACTCGAACTGTAAATGTAAATTGGTAGATGCAAAACAAGTCGGACCGAGGTTGCCAACAATTTACAGAGTCCATTCGTGGCGATCGCTGGTATTATGTTTCTGTTAGATATTTGAAAATTTTCACGTTTTTATTACTGTTTATTGTATGAAGTAGAACCTTTGTTAACTCGTTTCTGTGAATACAACATGAATAGTTCAGAGGGATTATGTTCATTCCTTTTGTAAGCAAAAGGAATGAAGTGTATGAATGAAAGTATTAGTACCTAACTAATCTGCAGTACAGTTCTGTGAAAATTCTGCGAATAAAGGTGAAGGGGGCTTTAGAAAAGCTGTCATCCCACCAATCGATGGTAGGGATTAACAGTTCCTCCAAGCTCACTCCACCTAACCTCACCGAGAGGGTTTTTTACAGAATAAACCGACTTTTTATGAACTGTCGGTAATTTTATTCAGATATATTTATAGATAGATATATTATTGAAGGTTATTAAGAATTGGATTTTGAAATATATGTACCTATATGGTCTGAATGGAAAGATTATTGAAATTTGGATTTTGAAATATATGTATATGGTCGACTCAATAGTTTAACATAGTAGTCGTAAACTGTGATGTGCAGGTCCAGAAATCCTCAGATCTGATGCTAAGAAACCTCCATAACAATATATCATACTGTAGGTATGATAATTATAAGTTTAGAATAATCTTAAAGTTAATCTGTTTATTACAAAATAATTATAAAAATAAGGGATGGTCGGATTGGTCGATCGCAGCTATTAGTCAGGTCGAAAGCAAAAAAATATAAATACGTATATATTTTATGTTTTTCCTCTTGATAAAATAAAATATAGGTACCTACTACATAATTGTATACTGATCTATACTGTTTAGAATTTCAAGCATATTTAGTAGATCGCAAAGGGTTTCGCCTGCAAAAAGTCGATCTTGGGTCTAATCACCCCTGTTCTATATCAATTAATAAGAGTCTGTGTGTCGTGTGCAGGTTTTGATCCCGGGCTAGTACCAATGTGACTTTTTCAATTCTTCCTACACGGTACTTCTTCCCTTATGATATACCTACGTGATATTCAAGTTTTACTTGAACATCACTGACATCAGGGAAGGAAAACATCGTGAGTGAAACCTGAACTTATAATCCGCCTTGAACAAGGGTGCGATCAATGCTCGTGCCATCTAAATATGAGATGGAGCTTTTCCTTGCAGTGGGTAAATAATTGGCTGGTATTATTAATGAATCAGGAACAGGAAGAATCGTTGATGAGGATTATAGACCTGGAAGATAATTATCTATCTTGGACATCTTTCAATTCGTTACCCTATTTATTTATTCAAAGGTACTCCAACGACTTATCTACTAATAACAAGGATAACAAGACGAGCATATGTTAGGATTATGGTGAATTAGTCACATAAACGTAAGTACACAGCTCTTATATTCTAAAATGTTGTCCTAAATTCTAAAAGTAAACTGACCGATTTATATTTGATAAACGTAGTGTCATAACAAAAGATATAGAAAAGTTAGCTTTTGCCCACGACCTCATCCGCGTCAAACTTGATGTATTGTCCCACAGGAACCATACATTTTTTCGGGGATAAAAAACCTATGTGCTACTCCAGACTATAATCTATCTCTGTGCCAAATTTCATCCAGTTCCGTTCTGCCGTTGTGACGTGATTAGGTAACAAAAATCTATCCAAATTATCTAAGATAATAACAAAGATTAAAGATCAAAAATATAGAAACGCTACCTATAGGTGTAACAGCAAAAATGTATTAAAATGGCAAACTTAAAATGCTCTTAACTAAGCATCAATTAAGCGTTAATAAAGTTAACAATTCGTAACACAATTGGCTCAGTTAAAGCTACTAAGTTAATCTCCGGTTCAAGTCGCTGCTGGCTGCGAGCCAGGTAAACCACGGTAATCATTACTTACACTACACTTTTTGTTTTGTTGCGAGTACTCGCCAGTAACGTGCAAAGAATTTTGAACGTAAAAAATCCCGCTAAACACGTACGTAGTAATTACGCATTATTCATACGACGGTAGAAAGGGAAAAATTACTAAGCGACAATTTAGTCGTGTTGTTAATACAACCTTATTAGGTGTGCAAAATATTTAATACTAGCTCTTAACTCTTTCTACAAAATGATTCTAAAGGATTGAATAATTTATTTATTAGAAAAAAAAAGTATTAGAGAAAAGGATAGAGTTAACAGTACAAACTATAACTTATTGTATAAGTCTATACAGCCTTAATAAGATTGGATATAAATACGACAAAATTGTCGCTTAGTCAATTTTTCCTTTCCACCGACGATATACAATAATGGCATTGTTTCTTTGATGAAGCATGTTTTTGATGAGTTCTCCATATATATAACGTTTTTCTATCTAAATAACTATACGACCACAATCACAATCCTACCTATCTATTAATAACACTGGCACAATGGCGCCGTTGCCCAAATGTATCACAACAATCTTTGTCTTTTGGCCATTGATACAACAAGGATAGTAACAGTACACTGTTACCTTGCCGTCTCCCTAACACCTCAGTCACCGCTAACGACGCCCACAGGGTAAGGTCGCCAATTCACTAACCTCTTGTAAGCCGGCACCCCACAAGTCTCATAATTATCTTAAACGATACCAACCCCTTAGAGCATTTACTTCTAAAGAGAAACATACACTAATTACTCCATCATGGCAAAGTAAAACATCTTCCAAATAAAACCTATTAAAATTAGCATATGCCGCGTCCTCGTAATTACATCATAGCGTTTAATTACTTCCCAACCGTTTACCGGCTTAGTACTTAATTAAATACAGACAGTTTTACGGGGAAATTGTGAGGAATACGAAATCCTGTCACTCCTGTCAGTGAGATAATATGGCGTCTAGAAAATTGCGTACAACATCAAAAATACCAAATCATATTCAAATAAGTTGACTAGCTTGACTGCCTGGTTGGTCTAGTGATTGCGACTGCTGAGCATGAGGTCTTGGATCTTGATTTGTGTCTGGAATTCATTCTGGAAGTTTGGATTTGTGCCCGGTTGATAGGCTCGCCCCCTACTACATAGGACTTAAACATAACTGCCGAAATGTGGGTGTACTAAAGGGCACTGCTCTGCTTAACCCTTCGGGAATTACAAGCGTGATGTTATGTGATTAGTTATTACAAAACTATTGAAGTCTAAAACTTAACTAACAAAACAAAACGTTCAAAAACGATTACATCGCCTTCCTTCTGACATGTCATAGGAATGAATATATATGTGTGGACCGTTTACTCCGGGCGACGTGTATTGTGCGCAGTTGAAGGCGCCTGACAATGAAAACTTACCCCCGACCGGACAAGTTGCTGACACCGATGTATGAACGCTGGAAATACTTGCCAATAAGCATTTATTTCCGTTGTTTTTTAGTTAACGTCGATATTTTTTTTATTTATAATTGAGCTTTACATCGCTATGCGATGTCTGAACGGTTAAATCTATACGAATAAATAAAATTGAAAATTGTCTGTTTGTAACGTCAAAATAGCAGCTTTTTACAAAACGGCTGGACCGATTTTAACGGGACTTTGGACACAGGTTGAAGAATTAGGGTACCGCGTGAAAATTTGAAACCCCTCGATAACCGACATTCACGCGAACGAAGTTCGGGGCATAAGTTAGTGAAACATAAATGATTACCTAAGTACAGACGAAAGTCCCTTATTTTCTAAGTCTTTTAACAAAACCTCTATGTGACTTCTTAAAGAAGTCTGCAGTCATTTCTGGCGGCTACATACATAGATCAAAACAAAACTGGAACAAAACTACCTAGTGTCGCAACAATGAGATTATAAAAATGTTGTGCTATGAGTAAAGACACCAGATTATATCTTGTAATGCGGACATGTAATAATCTGCTACTTAGATGTAATACGATCGTATTAGGCGTGTAGCTCTCGACCCGTAGCAATCACTTCAGACTACAATTTTCTTCAGCAAAATGAGGTTTTCTGTCTGGAAACTCATTACGCGCGATAATGACTTATTACATTAGCGGTGTCGTTGAACGCAGCACTAGATCGGGGTCAACTAGTTTACAAACTCGCTACTGTCGAGCTGTCTTAATTCAGTTCTGCTGTCGCAGCCGACCGCTGCGGCACCGCTGCGATTTGCCGACGATAAACTTGCGTTAAATTGTTGTTCACTAGAGTGGGACCGTTTAAAACGGAACTTTTTCAATTATTCCTCTTGTAGTTTATTGGATTCGATTCCAAGCTAGCAAGTTATTTGATTTGCAAGTTCCTGCAATGGCGCTGAAAACTTGTACAACTAGTTATGAAGAGAGATTGAGGGAAATTTCTAGAGATGCTGAGATTGTCTGCTAACAAAGACCTCATAACAAAAGTCAGTCGGTGCTGGGGAAAGTATTATGTACTTGTAGTGGACACGGACTGGGCCGTGATCGAGAAAATATTCGGGATGGATAAGTTAACATTCGAATGTTTAGCTCATCATAATAATTCAGACTATTATTGTACCACTGCAGGGCAAGGGCCTCTCCTCATACTGAGAAGGCATAATATAAGCATTGATCACCACGCTTAGTCAAGGCGGATTGGCGATTTCAGACCTATAAGTATTAATTATAGAATCAGGTTTCCTCACGATGTTTTCCTTCACCAATGTCAGTGACTTCCAAGTTAAACTTAGAAAGTGTCAATAAACATTTTTTCTTTCTTTCATTCTTTGATTACGTTCTTTATGATCTTAGCTGAAACAACGTCATTCGGGTTAATTCTCTAAAAATGATTGTAGTCTTAAATCAATGAGTATAAAAATACAAACATGCGAATTGAGAACCTCCTCCTTTTTTAGAAATCGGTTAAAAATTAAATACATATTAACATAAGCAGTCTGTATTTTATTTAAAAATAATTGTGCGTTGGGGTACCCCCGGCGGGAACGGAAGTCCCGTATGAATTAAAACAAAAATAAACACGTGTTTAGAATTGAGGTTCTACAGCTGGCCGCGCACAATGCTTGCTGCTCGAGTCTCGAAACTCGCAAGCACGCACTCCCACCATTAAATAATAGAAAGAGACAGAAAATCGCCTGGAGATATAACGCCTTTTTCTTACGTGACGATTTCTGCCAGTTAACTCCTACGGCAAGAAAGAAGAAACTTTGATCAAAAAAAATATTTTGTAAAAGTAAACGTCCATTATTTATCTACAGATCCTCGTCAATAACGTGGAGGATAATCCTTAAAGCCAACTTCTGTCGGTCTAGTTTTTTCAAGTTTCCCGCAGAACGTCTTGCTGCTTCTAAAAGTGTATGAAACAATATTTTCTGATATTAAAACTGTATTTCGAATCGAGTCTCAACAAAAATTCGATTTACTTAGTAACTTTTGTAAAACGTGCCAAAGTTTAGCAGAGTTTCCAACTTGTCGTCATATCGTGGGCAGAATACACGCTCCGCACGTTTGTAGCTAATGTAAACCTTATCACACATTGCATAGAGCCAAATTTCGTATGCCACATACGTATAAACCCGTTATTATTAAGAAATATGTGATGAACATCAATGTTAATATTTAGTTAGTCACTTCCGAAGTTTAATATTTACGTTTCTCATGCTTTGAAATTATTCATCACAATATATACGTACTTACATTTATGTACATCTTTATTACTGCTTACTGGGTCAGATGAATATCTCTTACCTTTACAACAAAATATATTTTCAAGAACCTTCAGTTTAAGAATAAAAAGGGGCACTCTAAAGACCTTTTCTCTGTTCATATCCAAATCCTGGCCGATTTATGTGGAATACTCTCACATAGTCGAAGAATAATTCCAAAAATAAAAACAGAAATGTCTCAGAGAACAGTTTACTGAAGCATAAAACAAATAGTAATATCTGGTGAACAGGGCCCATGTATCCGGTAGATTATGTTAAATGGGTCGGCCAGTGTTTGAGATCATGATCCGACCACTTATAAAACATAGTTCGGCTGCGAGCTCCATTTGCCCGCTGGTCACTCTAACCGGATCGGGCCGGTTAAATCCGGTAAGTGGGCCTGGGTGCTCGAATAAATCCCCATATTATTGTTATTGCCGGAGAGGATCCCTCCTTTGTATACGACCGTCTCATGACGTCACGACCTGCTTTCTGAACACTATTTTTCAATACATGTCAGTGTTACTCTGGACAGATAATAAAATGGGGTAAATAGGGATGCAGGGGCGAATCGAGACAAGACTTGTAAAAGGGATTTTAACATTGAGATAATAGAGTTTGTTGCTCACAAAGACTAAAGCTTTGAACTAATACCTATACGATTTTCTGTCCTTGTTTTGCAACAAACTATCCATACTAATATTATAAATGCGAAAGTAACTGTGTCTGTTACGACTAAACCACTGAACAGATTTTGATGAAATTGAATACAGGGTAAATTTGAACACCAATGAAGAACATACACTTTTTATTTCACTTCGACTTTGTCTGCGCCCGCGGACGAAGTCGTAAGCAAAAGCTAATACACATACATAGTACACACATACATAGTATACATATTTTACGTAGGTACTCACCGGCTACGGCCGGCAGGGTCCATGATTGTGTCTATTATTTCCTATATTTATTTACCACCTATAAGTGTACTTATGGATTGCTATAAACAATTTAAGATTTGAAAACAAGTAACCTTAGGCTCCGTTGAAACTCTTTTGCACCCGATGTGTTTATTTATTTGAAAGTACATCAACACCATACATCGAGCAGTGTCGGTATAGTACAAAAGTATTTATATGTTGTTTAATTCGTTAAATAAAAGTTTATTTTACTACAGATATTCATAGACTTAAGTATTTTGCTGTTTTTGCTGTCGACTATCACCGTATTTTTCATAAAAATAGGAAAAAATGTGAGTAACGGGTTACGCAGTGAAACCACGGACACAGCCGAGATTAATTAAAAGAGCTTGAAATCAGGTATAAAACAGTTTATATATTATTCAACATCGTTAGGGAACACTGAGGGGAGTAGAAACAATCAGTCGCCCTCGGTTGACTGATAGGCATTAAGCCCGTCTTTGTACCTTTTTTGTTGCATTAAGTTTACAAACACAAATAAACACAACTCGCGCTACCTGATATACTTAATAAGGTATAGGATGAGACGCATGACACATGACAAATACTTGCTAAAAATCTGAATTTAAGATAAATAAAAAAAACGGTTACAGCATTCGGTACGTTTTTATAGTCTTACAAAACACTCGACGTAAAATAAATTTGCGTTGTTTCGTGCTTCATGCGAGTCATCCTATAACAGAGAGTAAACGGTATCACTGAGACGCGTGACAGCAACTACAAGAATGTGGGACATTACCATCGTCTGAGTAATACTATTAGTGTTTTTATTTCTTTTTCTTTGCTTCTTCGGCCAATCTCTTTTTAAGTGTCGCCGGCATTTCTGCAGGTGGAGGGCGAGGCATCTTTGTATACACCTTAAAAGCGTCGTAAACAAACCACTGCAGACCCGTGAGAGTACCGATCATGATGATACGAAGGGTCAGGCCGCGCCAGATGCCCATGAAACCCACGTCTTTAAGAATGCTGCCCACGCTGGAGCTTGGGTCTTTGTTCAACTTGGACACCAAGGTATCGGAGGGATGCGACACTATGGCACACAGCACGCCGGCGATGTAACCCGCTGTAAATGTCAATACCAACTGTTCTTGCTTTGAGCACTTTTCTCTTGGCTTCGGTGACACTGTTTCGTATAAATACTCAAGAATTTTCTCGAACGAAGTGAACTTCATCATGGTGTAAGGGATCTGTCGGCCCCACAGTGGCGTGAGTCCTTTGAAGAACGTTCCTGCACCTTCCGTGCTGAGCATGTGCGGCATGGCCTTCCTCATCTGTGACGTGTAGCCAGGCGTCGTCTGCATCCGCACTTTGACAGCTTCCAACGGCGAGAGAAAGATATCGGCGACAAATTCAGCGGACGCTGAAGCACCTAAGTACAAACCTGTTCTGTACAAAAAAGCGTTGTCCTCGCCTACCAGATCAGCGTATTTATATTTGAAGTACTCATACCCAGAGAACTTGGCAGCGCCTTGCATGGAATACCCGATAGCTGTAGGCGCCCATCCCTTCACAAGGTTCCTGACGCCGCCTTCTCGAAAGGAAATGAGGAACCCTTTCACAATGTTCTGGTACTTAGCCGCATCGACTTGCAGGCGACACTTGACCAGGTCGAGCGGCGTTACAAACGTATGCGTAAGTCCGCACGCTAGCATGCCGCCTATCCCGCAGAGCATGAAAAACTTGTTGCTATGGATCTTGCACGAGAATTCTTCCACCTCCTTCTTAGACATAGTGTTTGAATTTGTCTATTTTTGTTATATTATTACTAAAGACAGGAAGACACCATCACCTCCACCGTGCGCAATGTCTGCTGCGACAAAAAGAGTTGGCGATGTAATTACTATGCGAATTTAAATGAAAAATTTGTGTGGGACGATATCATTTTTACAAGTTTGAAAAACCAAAAAACATCAAAAACTGACAGCTTTTTAGCTGGCTGTCTTTGTCATAGAGCCGTTCCTCAGTGCTATTTATATAATCTTAGTTGGTTGACGACCAGTGGTTAAAAAATACCCAGACAGTTAAAACAACGGTTCAGAAAATAATATTTTTTTTATGTAAACAATCAATGTATTCCTACTATCATCAGTGAATCCACATGCAAATTATTTAAGCTTCAAGCTCAGCGTACCAAACTCTAGGCGCCCCTTTAAGCCAGGTCGGACCTCAATGAAGAAGTTAATATAGGTTAGGCCTATCAGATGCTGAAGGCATTTAAAAAAATAAAAATATTGTGACTTTCTTATGGCAATAGTTATTGTTACCTGTCTAATCAATTAGTTTTATCCAAAAATAAATTTTGTTTTCATGAAAATATCGAAAATTCCAGAGGAGTAAATAAATCTCCATCTATAATTCTAAAGCAAGTCAAGCCTGGTAAGAAGTGGAGAGGAGAAAAAAAGAACATCAACTTGGATAGTGGCGGTTTAGAGTTGATCAGAAACAAAGTGAAAGAATTCTATATTATACATTTTCTGTACCATTTTTACGTTCAAAGTGACATTTAATGGTCTAATTGAAAAAAAAGATTTGTCTATGTCAAAGTCTA
Organism: Hoplodrina ambigua; assembly: GCA_949774945.1. Classification (NCBI taxonomy): domain Eukaryota; kingdom Metazoa; phylum Arthropoda; class Insecta; order Lepidoptera; family Noctuidae; genus Hoplodrina; species Hoplodrina ambigua. The sequence continues at coordinate 558,811 of OX458979.1, forward strand.
AAAAATGTCAGAGCAACACTACATATCTGTATTTCTGGCTACCTGTATGGATATCGTCTGATTGTTTGTCCCAGCTTAGCTTAACTCTCCGAAACGGCTGGTCCAAATATGACGATTTTCACAACACAAAGACCAACGCGCGACCTAGCGCCGCGAGCCTGACGACGGCAACGCTGCTTGTCGAGCCAGGCACTGCCGGTCACTGCCGTTTCTTTGTGAATTTAGTCGACCAGAAATTGCAAAAGAAACAAGATTCGAATTAAAAATTTATTAATTTCATTTTGATCCACTTCGCCTTAAAACTAAGTTAAAATAATTCTTAAAATAATTATTCTTTACTCTAATAACTAAATATTTCATTATACTAATATTAATGTTTTGTATACACATATTTACAAACAAAACTATTGCATTGCCTCGAGTCCAGTCACTTTTAGTCTAGTCCCCTTGGCTCTTAAACCCCGGAACCAGATGACTCCGTGTATTACAGTTGGTTGGTTACGAAATGGTTACGGAACGGTTTTTTCAAAGACCAGTACGATAGCCAAATCACAATACTTGTACTGTTCGTTAATAAAGAGTTTCTTTGCCTCGTGTATTTTTGTCTCGTGTCTTTCTGTGTCTCTTTGTCCACGAGCCATGCATTCGTTTTCAATATAAAACATTTGAGTGTGTCTTAATATTTTTAGGCAGAGTCATTTAATAAGTACGGCATTCTAAATATAAATCCAGTTTTATAAGAAATCGATGTCAAAAGAATAACATTGCCTACAATGGTAAAAATCATATTAAATTAGGGATAAAACTTTTGAGTTATATCTATTAAGTTTATCTTGGACATTACTGATATCAATGAAAGAAAAACATCGTGAGGAAACCTGGCCCTATAATTAATACCTATAAGTCTGAAATTGCCAATCTACCTACTATGAGCAAGCGTGGCGATCGACGCTCAATAACAACGAGAGAAAAAAAAAACAAAAAATTCTCCCGACTTCATTCAGTGTCATTCGATTCCGGGGTTAGAAATCCCAGGAATTGGCTGGACAATTTTTGTACTTTTTAGATAACCATTATTATGTGCCAAATAATGATAAAAAACTTATAAAAATATATCGCAATAATGTAGTTCAAAACAATCACTGATTGTTAAAACTTAAAATCTGAACTATAAAAATAAATAAATGGTTACAGTTTTTTCTAAATAATTGTTAGGGATGGGCAACTCTCATTTAAATATTTATCGATAAAATCAACCGATACTTGATAAGTTAACTACATACTTAAATACATTATATTCAAATACATATCAATCTTTATGGAAAATAGTATACTTGGGTATAGTTTGGCAGAAAGACGTGAATATAGAAATGAAGGGAATGAGACCTTAAATTAAATTAGTTCTTTTATCTTAATATTGAGAATAAACTATTTCACTGGCTTTTCATGTCAATGGCAAATTAACTAAGTAGTGGTAGGTATATCTTTAATATTACAAAATTATCGATCCTATTTTCATAACAAACGTCGATATTACGTCGATCGGTATAATCGTCAACTAATTACGTATTATGCATTCAATCTCACACAAATTATTTAATACTGCCGACGAGGCCGGTCCGGGCCGGAGGGCCCGAGCCGGCCCGATGGAAACATGCGGCAAATATTTTGTGGGGACGGCCATATTGGTTAGATTATGTATAAAAACCCGATCAAAATAATCGCAGTCATTGAATCGATCCTCGCATGAACATTAAAATACAACAATTCCGTCAACACATAATATTTAGTCACACATTAAACAGAACCAGTCTATCATTTTAATGACACATCAATTCCAATCGCGTAGGTAGTGAGACTCTATCGATACATTCCAATCCGTAATCCTTAGCGATTCATTCGAAGAATCGAATTAGATATTTTATAATTATTTATTTTTATAATTTACATGCGAATAGGCAGTCGTTGAATGTTCTGGCAGTGTTATAAATAAGGAGTATATTTACAAGTCTCACTACTGGACACTAAACAAGCAGTTACAGAAAGCGCGTCCCTTCCACGCATTGGTAATCTATCTTTCGCCCGATACGTGCTGTATTGTATATTTGACTATGCCCACATTTGTGCCATTTACCCTGGCATCGTCACAAAGTAGATATTATCCGTTCGAAATGCCACAAACATGAGCGCAGCTCTTGTGACGCGCTTTCTGTAGCTCAAGAGATGTGCGCTCAGCGCTTGTGCGGCGCCACGCGCACCGACACGTACAGGCGCAGCGGCGCCGGCACCGCGCCCGCGCCGCGCCGCGTGCGCCGCCGCGCCTCGGGCGGCGCCACGAACCGGGCCTCCAGCTCTAGCTGCCGCTCCATCGCCGCCTGCCAAAGAGTATGAATAATCAAGTCGTTCGGCTGATATGATAATTCAGTGGCCTTAAGTGCCTTCAGTCAGTGTCTTCCGAAGTATTTTCTTACTTCGATATCAAGAAGAAAAAGAAAGGAGGAGATAATTCTATTCTATCATAAGATATTCAAACAAACCTGGCTCTTCAAATGTCTTCGCAGCCTCAGGGCCCACGTGCCGTCTCGTTTAGACAGCACGAAGTCCTTGTCGTGGTCTCCGTACGCGATCCTGTAGTGCGGGCGCGCGCCGCCCTCCGCCGGCACCAGGCGCAGCAGCGGCGCCCGGCCCCACGTCTGCTGCGGCGTCGCTGTCACTACTATCAGCTCTGCTTCGGGCTCCAGGAGCGAGCGACGACCTGGTGGAGAATTAAGTGGTAGTAAAATGTTGGTGACGCTTAGTAGCGTAAATATTTTAGTTTTGAAATGTTGAAAATAATGTATTTTTTATTAATCAAGGGATGAAATTTTTCGTATAATCTTAATAAATTCTTTTCACCCTTTAGGGGACGAATTTAAAAAATCCCAAAAAGTACACAAACATTTTGCTGAGTAAAAGCAGGTATTCGCGTAATGTCAACGTCAAACATTTGGTTGCTATGAGACACTCAAATTCACCAGGAGTCGGTTTTGTTGGCCCATTTCACGATTTCACCGACAAGCTGGAGATCGCCTGGCGACGTTCGATTCTAAATCTAAGATGACTTTGTTCCTTCATCGTCAAGTAACTAACTATTACATCGAATTTAGGCGTTTGGTGCCGATACATAGAAATGAAAAGGGCCCATAACATTTATCTTGTTATAATACAATTTAATATACTTACGGCGACTGCGCCGCTTGCGTTTCCTCACTATCATCGTGCCGTTAGCGAACACTATCGCCTCGTCCGGAGCCCTTCGTCTTCGACCGTTCACCTATAAATAATTATTATGTCGATAACATTTGCTACAGTCTCAGTAGTTTGGGAATAGTTAGGTTGAAATTATAGACAGATTCAGAATTATGACTGTAGGGTTGGCACAGTGGCTAAGCGATTGGCTAGAACGTGGTGTGTTGCGGGTTCGATATCCGCACAAAACAAATATTTGTATGTAATTGGCTGAAACTAGAATGCAATACTTGATTTTTCATTTTCTTGAATTGTCAGATTCGTTAAAGGGACAACAGTAGTAATTGCCAGTGAAGTACTAACGACTTAGTAAAATACTGGGTGGTAATGAATCTACATTTGATAAAAGCTAATTACATTGCCACTTACAAAACTGCATATGACGTATCTTACTCGTTCATAATAATTACCAGTTCTCCACGATATAAGCTGGACAAAAACCATTGGGAAGTAGCCTATCCAGTATAACACTCGTCAAATCAGAGGATACCTTCCCTTTTCAATGGAGAAACCCTCATCACCCTCATCCTATCCTCAGCTTAGATAATCCAAGTAAAATTTCGGAGTCATCACTCACCTTACAACTGAAGCAACCTTCAGTAGATATCAAGTCTTTATCTCCACCGATCTTGTACTGATCCCTGACGGGGAACACCGGAGCGTCTCCTATGTCATCGGGAGGCAATGCTCCGTCCAGCGCCGTGAGGCAATGTCCTGCTCCCACCAGCTGGTAGCCGGCGGGACAGCCGCACTGGTAAGATTCGCCGAACGAGTTGCAGCCGTACAGACAGCTTGCGGTTGCACAGCCACCTGCCAACTGAGGAAACATAGGTATTTTAGTAAGACACGACGACAGGTTAGGTTAGCTGGGCTGTTTCCGCACTTAGCCTCTTTATTGGGCCATTGTTAACGCGACGACAGTAGTCAGTTAAATAAGCGAAAGTTACGGATTTGTTTTTCAGGAAGGTTTCAGAGCAAGAGTCTTATAATTCTCTTTTTTATTCTTTTCACATAATAATGTATTGTATTTGTGTAGGTACATTTCAATTTATTTTTGTAATTATTTTGAGTTTTATTTTTAAATCTCTAATTTAGTTATCTTACTCTAGCATAATCATTTGCACCATGTGTTCTCTGTTCTGGTTCTCTGTTGTACGTACTCTTCTTAGGTTGATTGGTAGAAAATGTCTGAGGCATTTTAGTTCGTCTTTGTAGTTTTTGTCTTTCCGTCTTACCTGAAGACACACAGCATGTCCGGCATCCCATCCGTACCCAGACGGACATCCGCACCGGTAGGCGCCTCCTACGGCGAAGCACGGCGACGTGCCGCACGGCCCGGCAGAACACGCGTCTTGTGGGACACACACGCCGCTGGAAGAACGAGTTGTACCTGGGACACGAAGTAGAATTAGAAGTTTAGTTAGGAATCATTTTACTGGGTTTCTTATCCGTATGTTGCGTTACCAGCAACTTCATTAATCCACCACATTTTAGGACTTGAACTTTTAAGATCTCAAGTAAATAATATTTATCCTCTGTAATGTAAAATGCGTAAATAAATTAATATTTTTATACAAAACTATGAAAATTGTAAACAACTCCATCTGTTGATTCTTCTTTGAATTACGTAAGCTCAAACAACCCTTATGTTACGCAATCACAAAGCCACGCATAGGAAGCTTAAATGACTATGTACATAACTACGTAATAATGCAGTTTTAAAATGATTGTGGTTTATGATAAGGGGTTGAAATGTGTGTTCGGAATACTTTTCTCTGTCTGCTCAGTGTCTGAAAATTGCTGCTAGAATGGATTTGGAGCGGATATTCGGCAATTGTACTTAAAAAAATATTATTTACTTCTTATCAATTCGTAAGACCACATACCAGAAGGACAATCACACCGATATCCTCCCGCATAGTTCCTGCAGGGCGACTGGCAGCGTCCGTCGTCACACTCGTCCCGGTCCAGGCAGCGCGCGCCGGCCAGGTCGAGGCGGAAGCCGCGCGGGCACACGCAGCGGAACGAGCCCAGCAAGTTCACGCACTTACCCGGAGGCGGGCACAGGCCCTCCTCGTGACACTCGTTCACGTCTATAGAGAGAAGGTTGCTTTTGATAGTGTTCTTTAAATAGGGATTCTATGTTCCATTAAAACTAGTCTAGAATTTTTCGCAGTTGATTAAAGGTCCCATCAACGGCAGTCCTGTTGCCCCCTTGGTATAGTCGGATTTTCTAGTAGAAATACGAGTGTCAAATAGATATTACTAATACCAAGGCAGTATAAGCAAATGTGAAAGTGGCATAGGAATTCTTTATCATGAAACCGAGAAAAGGTAATTAAAATGTTATACCACTCACCAACACAGGCATCACCCCTCTTTTCATATCCATCTTGACACGAACATTCATAAGACCCCTCAGTGTTGCTACATATCTGCTGACAGGTATGTGTTCCTCGTTCACACTCATCCACATCCCGGCAGTTGGCTCCATCCTCGTCCACTTCATAGCCAGTCCTGCAGAGGCACTCGTATGAGCCCTCTGTGTTCTTGCAGAGTTGTTCGCAAGGCGGAGGCCGGACGCTGCACTCGTCGACATCGGCGCACACGTCGCCCGCTGCCTTGTAGCCGCGACCGCACACGCATCGGAAACTAAGGAAAGCCAAATCATTATTAACTATTCTGAGAGCGAACGGCGGATAACCATTTTTTTACCGATATTGTTTTAACAGGTACCACCTATTACTAGTTTAAGCCAAAACAAAGTAACTAGGTAATAAATAGATAACCATGTAAGCAGACTAGTTTAATTGGGTGTTGATTTCAAGGACTTTTAACTGACTGAATGAATGAATTTTTCTGACCTTTCGTTCGTCGGGAATCCAAAAGCAATAAAATTAGATAAGCTAGTTCTATATAAAGCAACTGACCTGCCAATAGTATTAACACATCGACCAGGCGCGCAGAGCCCCGGCATGGCAGCGCACTCGTCCACATCGAACATATCCATTCCATTTCCGCCCACGCCATGGTTCTCTCCCGTCAGCCCGGGGATGAGTCCTGTGCTCCCCGGGCCCCCAGTGCCCCCTCCGCCGAGGTTAACAGGGTTACAGAGCTCAAGCCGTTCAGGAGTACCAGGTTGTGGGCACAGCTCACATTCTGGTCCCCATGCCACGCCGAGGGTACAGCAACATTGAGCCCTGGGAAAGTGTTTTTAAATAAATGAACCATAAATTAGAATATTATAGCCATGCGACTTGCCTTAAAGAATTGTTTTTGATGCTTTGCAAGTTGTAAAACTATTGGAACATGTCTTAATTTCTGTAGATTCATAAACACTGCATTATTTAGGTCAAAATTGAGCTACTTACTTAGTAACATGCGCAGGTGGGATGGGCGTGGAGGCGATCGATCTTGGCCACGGCTCCGGCATGCAGCGACCTGACACCAGAGACCTGTGGCACATGCCTGTGCGGTGATCTGTTGAAAATGCATACAGTAAAGGTCAACAAGGTAGAAAGCTTTGAATTTAACATCACATGTAAACGCGCGTTGGTACTTTCAAAGATAAACGATGACTGTCGAAGCTCCTACCATTTCTGGTAGTACACCTTTGTACTCACCAATACAGGCCATTCCGTCATCACTGGGCTCATATCCTGCGTCACAGTCACAAACGAACCCTCCTTCTGTGTTGATGCACACGCCGGGCGAGCAGCGATCTGGGTCCTCTGCGCATTCGTCAATGTCCTCACAAGCGTCTGGCGCATCGTGAGCTGATGACGTTCGTCTATACCCTAGGGATGTTGAAAGGTGATGAGAGTGCTTTGATAGATTTATAGTTAAGGGGGCAAAATGTATCTGTCAACTAATAAAAGGTTACAGCTGATTCTTGAACATGATTTTTTTTAATTATTTGTTTTACGAGTTAATATTAAGATTTACCAAATTAATGTATTCACTACCAAATAACGATAAAAATGCTTGTATCAGCTACTGACCTTCAGGACACTTGCAGACATAAGAGCCGACGACGTTCTCGCACGCATGCGGACACACTTTGTTATCTTGCGCGCACTCATCAATGTCCTTGCAATGCACACCGTCGGGAGCCACCGCGTACCCGTAGGGGCACGTGCAGCGGAACGAACCCGCAGTGTTGTGACAACGGAACGTACACATCGCCCGCCCTTCAGCACACTCGTCTATGTCCACACACGTCTGTAATCAGGGCAATTTGAATTTAATATTCAAAACAAGAAGGTACATAAAAACAAGCAGACTTTGCTTAGACTATGCAGAGAAGCGGTGCTTCTCGCTCTATTTTAGCATATTGTTCAACAGATAAACATGTAGTTACAGAAAAATTCGCGCTAATTTTCATTTATAGCTCCTCCCGCTTCTATTTCTCGTAATTTTTTCTACTCATTCCTACTAACTTTTGATCATTGTTGTTTAATCAACGATTTGAGCGGTGCTTGTTCGATTTTATACTCACAAAAAATATATTAATGAATTATTCCTAACTGACATGAAATAAACTAAAATTAATTAGCCTTACCTGCTCTGGCCCCTGCGTGAACCCAAAGTTACATCTGCACTCATATCCTCCGGGGGTGTTGGTGCAGGTTCCGTTACCACAGATCCTTGGGTCCGCGGCGCACTCGTCTGCGTCCACACACGCGAGGCCGGTCGGGTCCAGGGTGTACCCTGGTGGACACTCGCAACGGAATGAACCGTCCGTGTTGATGCAACGACCACCCTTACACACGTCCGGACGAACTTTACATTCGTCTAAGTCCTGGAAAAGTAAAAGGGAATTAGGAAGACAAAGAAAAAGGATAATATTATTACTTAAACTAGCTGCTTACAGATAGTAACCCAAACATATTATGTTATTCGTTTTACACAGATAACATTAAAACAGTTAACGAGATGAAACTCAACGGTCTGTCTGTTTGTATTTAAATTAGAAAGAAAACGATTTGTGAAAGCAGCACATATAGCATTTTTTGGTGAATTTTGCTATAGTTCTTAGTTGCAACATACCTGAGTAAGATTCGGTCGGCCCATTCCACCTTGACAAATTCGAAGGAATTCAGGAGAATCAGGAGCCGGACAACGTTCACAATATCTTCCCCAAGCAGCACCTGATTGAAAAGAAATGCATATGCATATATACATTTTATGATATTAAGATACAGCTTAGCCAGATTAAATTTATTAAAAAAAATAAACACAAAACTTGCTGGATTTTTGAGTCAGAACTGGTCCAAGTATTTTCGTGATTTCATACAAAAAGTTCACTCGGAGAGATGATTCCTCATTTTCGTTTTTAAAACAAAACTAAAAAAAAGTATGTACAAAAGTAAAAGTTACCTTCAGAACAGCAACACTCGGGCCTTCCGAGCTGCAGAGGCCTGGCTCGGTGGCATCGTCCCGAGTCCCACTCGTCGTAACAGAGTTCCTTACGTTCATCCACACAGATAGCAGCGGCCTTGTCGAACCGCCAGCCGGGAGGACAGTCGCAAACGTATCTGAACAATATTTACATATCTATGTAAGTAAAAAAACTTGAATGAAGAAGAAATTTTATTCACGGAATACTGGCCTTGGCCTTGATAAATAAACCCACAAAGAAGGTATTATACCATTAAATAATCTTAGAAGACTAGATAAAACAACGTCCGATGATGTCCAAAAACTATTTGAATTATGTAAACTTATAATCCTTGGTCCTAGCCTCAGTATACGGTAAGATAAAACTTACCCTCCATTAAAGTTCCTGCACTCGCCGCCAGCACACACGTACTGTATCTCCTTGCACTCGTCACGATCCACGCACCGTCTGCCCACGAGCCTCCAGCCAGCACCGCATGAGCATTCGTACCTGAAGAACAAACAGATAATTTTGGAGACGGGATAAACACTGATTCAGGATAATGTTTGATGTCATAAAAAACTTTGTTGCCAGTTATTGTAGTGTTTTAAAGACCTAACTCACCCTCCATTAGTATTAGTACAGGACGGCGACCCATCTCTTCCACATGGATGCGACAGTTCAGAGCACTCGTCCACATCGCGACAATGCCTCGCGTCAGCTGTCAGTGCATAGCCAGGCGCACACTCGCAGCGGAACGAGCCCACTGTGTTGCGACAACGGCCATTGCGACACACCATGCCACCTTCACGACACTCGTTGATATCTGTGGAAGGTGATTAAGTATGCTGACTGTTATTCATTCTAGCCTATACCCTTTCGTACAGGTCAAGGAAATACAGGTCTCCCATATCACCTTCCAATGAATTAACTTATATTCTAGCCGTTCTGTGTGACTCACCGATACAATCATTGTTGGCACCAGGTTTGAATCCATCATCACAGTGGCACATGTATGAGCCGGGCAGGTTTTCACACGTGCCGTTACGACACATCGGCCGCGGTCGTGAGCACTCGTCCACGTCTCGGCACACGTTATCGCGGAGAGTATAGCCTGGCTTGCAGTCGCATCTAGAAACAAGTATAAGTAATTTAAAATTTATATAAAAAAATATAAACTTATTTATTAGTCTACCTTATTAATTGCTCTGTTCACATTAATGTCTTTCAAGGTTAAGCGTCTACCATAAAGTCACGATCCAACAAAACAAATAACATCAAACATGCACACACCTGTACGATCCAATAGTGTTCCTACACTCGCCGTGCTCACAAAGCCTCTCATCTGCACACTCGTCGACGTCTTCACACTCGTCCAGCGAGGCAGTGAGCTGGTAGCCGGGTGGGCATCGGCACTCGTATGCCCCTGGCAGGTTGACACACTGGGCAAGGCCACGACAAGGTGTGCGGTGTAAGGCACACTCGTCGATATCCCGACATAAGTGAGATGTGTTGTCGTGTTCGTAACTGACGAGGAAGACATGAAATCAGATAAAGAATAAATAATATCTCAATGAAGTTATTTGAGGCAATAGCGCAACAATTTCGTGCTACGTTGCAGTAAACATGTTTCACATACGAAATGCCTACAATGATTGTTGATTCCAGCAACACAAAAAAACTACGACAATATTTAACTGACTTAACTTTAGTATTTTCTCTTACCCATGATCACATCCACACTGGAAGCCAGTCGGAGTATCATGACAAGTTCCAGGCTTGCATAACTGCGGCATGATGTCGCACTCATTGATGGGCTTTGTTTCATTAGTCATCGGGTTTATGTACTCTCCAGGCTTCTCTCCGCACAGCGCCATGTGCTCGTGAGATCCCTTGTCCGGACAGGGCTCGCAGGGTGAACCCCAAGCCTTACCCACGGAGCAGCAACACAGGTACTTTGTTTGAGGAACGCCGGCGGCGCCGGTGCAGTGGCCGGTGTCGGGATCCCAGTCCATATAGCATTGACGCTGACGGACGTCCACACACTCCTCTGGGGGTTAATGGATGAGTGATGAGAATTTATTATTTACAAGTACAAGTAAAAGCAATATTAAATCGTCTTGTTAAAAACTCATACTCACTTCCATTTGGCATTGCCACATAGCCCTCAGGACACAGACACACGTAGGAGCCCTGCATGTTCCTGCAGATGCCAGGCCCGCACACGTCCGGCCGAGCGCACTCGTCGATGTCCTCGCAGCGCTGCTCGTCGGGCGTGAGCTGCCAGCCGTCGCCGCACGTGCACACGAAGGAACCAAACGTGTTGGTACACGTGCCGTGCTCGCACAGCGCGGGGTGCTGCGCGCACTCATCAATGTCGGCGAGGGTCACTACATATGATGGCTGGTAAAGAAAAGCAAAGATGTGGTGTGATATTGAAATCATATTTTCAAACCGTTCAACGTTCACCGTTTCCGTTTCAACCGTTTGTATGTAAATGACGACGTAAAATGACAAGACTCACAGGTTCCAAGACAGGTTGATATCCAGGGCCACCAGGACAGAGCTGTCTATAAGCTTCAGAGCCAGGCTCCGGACAGAGGTCACAATAGTTGCCCCAAGCAGCACCTGTAATCATCCAAATCATCATAAGCAAGCAAATAACATTATAAACCCGTTTTTATGTATTTTTTAACCTGTTGTAAACTTACCAACTGAACAACAGCAAGCAGCCATCGTGCCATCTTCTGACAGCTCGTCACTGTCGCGACAATGTTCAGCACCAGATTTCAAATCCACCTTGCCGTAACAACGTGCCTTTCTTGAATCTAAAACAACATAATATACATACTATTATGACATAATCGTGTTCCATTTGAGTCTACGCCAGAAATTGACAAAAGAACATAATTTATAGACTTGAAGAAACTCTGTTTTATTTGTGTCATTTTATTGTGTCTTTGTATCAAAAGACCAAAATTTTACAATAATAAGACTGGTTCAATGATCAATACTGAACCGATATAACATACCGTAACAAGCAGTGCCATCAGAGACGAGCTCGTAGTTGGGCGGACACCTGCAGATGTAGGAGCCCTGCGTGTTGATGCACTGTCCGTACTGGCAAGACTGCGGTGACTTGCACTCGTCCACGTCCGTGCAGTTGAAGCCAGGCATCACTATGAAAAAAATATATGTTTAAGAACATAAAAAACAATCTCAGCAACATAAATGATTTTTGTTTGAGCTGAATAACGAAGAATATAAATGTATCGTCGAGTCTTACTTCGACTTAGTCGAGACTTACTTTGGTATAAATTAAATTGGGCTAATATTATATATTAGCCCAATTTAATTTATACCAAAGTAAGTCTGGCATCTGCAAAATACTTGGGTTCTGTACTACGTCTGTCTGTGGCTCATATGCCAGCCAGCTGATGTTCCTAATACTAGTGTCAAATAGAACTAAGAAGTAACTTACAGTCATCAATACTGTCGGATTGATATCCCTTGTCACAGATACACTTGAACATGCCGTATGTATTCACACAGCGGCCGAACACGCACACGTTGTCAAATGTCGCACACTCGTCCATGTCTGTGAAATAAAGTAATATGTACAATCAACTTTGATAAAACAATGCATAAGAGATATTTTAGCATGTAGGCACTGTTGAGCAACGAGTGTTTTAATTTATTTTGAAACAAAAGTAGTCGAATTTGAGCATTTTAAAGTGGATCATGCAACTAGTTAGTTCTAAAAGACACTTACCAAGACAGGACCTTCCATCAGGCGACTTGGTAAAACCGACGTCACAGTCGCACTCGTACCCGCCAGGCGTATTCGTGCAGTGACCGTTCTCACACAGAGTGGGATCGTTCGCGCATTCGTCGATGTCTACACACGAGTAACTGCACAGAAAGGGTCAAACATCATTATGGCAGTTCCATGAATAGATAAGAAAAGATGGCATATTATATGAGTTGCGCTTCGGGTAAAAACTGAACCTAAAAAAAAACGGTTTGTTTATATCTTGAGGTTCAGTTCACTCGTCATTCAGTATTCAAATTCTTCTTTAAGTGACAACAGTTTTGTTATTGACATTTTTGTAAGCAGGCAGCTCGAGAGTGTTACCTTTATTTAGCTGGCATATATGGAACGAATGTATGACTCTATGAGGAAGGCTTAAGGCAATATCCATTAGAGCATAAAAAGGTTATCTCACTCACCCATCTCCCTTGTATCCAGTATCGCAGAGACACATAAAGGATCCATCAGTGTTGGTGCAAGTTGCGCGCGGATGACAGCCACCGTTGTTGGTGAGGCACTCGTCAATATCTTCACATTCGGTGCCATCACCCCTCCAACCGTCGCGGCAGCGGCATTGGAAGGAACCCTGATGTAATTTAAGCAATTAAGTATTGTATTAACGATGCCAGAAGAATATTTTACAGTCATTACAAGAATAATAGAATGTCGAATGGCTTTTGGCGTGTAATAATCACAAACTCTGTTTCTGGTCTTATCAACATCATCAATCTCTCTCTTTGACCAGCGATAGTCCAATTTCTAAAATTAACACTTACAGGAAGGTTAATACAATCAGCTGCGGGATGACAGTCGCAGGTCCCGAGCTCGCATTCATCATCGTCAGTGCAGGCGGGGCCTTGCTCCGGCTTCACGCTGTAGCCATCAGGACAGCGGCACACAAAGCTGCCGATCGTGTTGTGACATTCACCAGCACCGCACAGGTCTGGCACCTGGAGAGAAGAATTTAATCATTACTGATCTTGTAGGAAGATTTGAAGCCTTGGATAAATAAGGTCGTGTTGTAATATAAATATAGCTGTTTTCTAAGTCTAATTCCTAACGAAATTTACGTTACAATCAAGAAACTATTTTTCAAGACATCAAAATGTCAAACTCCATATCGCGCACACGCAACGGCCACATTATTATTACGAAGTTTTCTAAACAAAACACAATACGCATTTTTCAAAAAACCCATCACACTCACATCAGCACACTCGTCAATATCCTGGCACGTTGGTTTAGCCCCATCAGGTGATGGCAGCAAGCCATCAGCACAGGTGCAGACATAAGACCCGGGAGTATTCCTGCATTCTCCACCGCCGCAGGGACGGGCGCCTTTACCACACTCATCTATGTCGCGACACGTACGTCCGTCTGCTCGAAGATGCCAGCCATCTCTGATGCACAAAGATTTTATTAAATAACACAACTCCTATTTCATCACTTTCTATGAAGAGTTAGACAAAGAAAAGTATAGGACGTTTTAAATTTCCGTAAAAAAAAAACTCCCTATAATTCCATGAATCTTTTAAGGGTAATATTTTAACACTAGAACAAGGTCTTTCTCAACTTACCTACAAGTACAGTGATAAGACCCTGGCGTGTTGACACACTCGTGCTGACACCTGGTGGGGTCTTCCGTGCACTCGTCAATGTCTTCGCAGTGAGACTTGACGGTAGACTGCGCGTAACCTTCGTCACATACACACTGGTATGTGCCCATTTGATTCTCGCAAGCACCGTTACTGCAGATACCTGAGGGAGTTGTATTTGCTTCATTGACATCGGATCTACTTGATTCTTTATTACGTATCCTGATTAGTGTTACAATAATTTATGCGTAACCTTTTAAAAAGTCATTCTAGATTCTACATTATTAGTTTAATAAAAAGATTTTTTTTTTTAAATACTCAACCAAAAGAATCAATGATCTTACCAGAAGTAATAGAACATTCATCCACATCCTTACAGGACAGTCTATCTGGTGACAGCTCCATACCAGATCCACACTCACAGCGGAAGGATCCTGGAGTATTGATGCAGCGACCACCACGACATAATCCACGAGTTTCGGCACACTCGTCGATATCTGCGAACAAAATTATAATCAATGAAATGATGCAAACGCAAAAGTTAACCAAATAATGATCTCTAAGCTAAACTTACCAACACAAACTTTAGAGAAGTCATCAGCCTTGTATCCGGGACCACAGTGGCAGGTGAAGCTACCTTCAGTGTTGCGACATTCACCAGAACCGCACACATCATCTACAATCGTGCACTCGTTCACATCAACGCATGTGTGGTTCTTTGAGTCCTAATGACGAAAAAATAAAGGTGCAAATGATTAAACAGGAATAATATAAAAGTAACATCATAACTAAGGCATATTTTGGTAAAAATCTGTATATCAAAAAACACCAACCTTCTCATAACCAGGGAAACAGTCACAAGTGAAGGTCCCGACGAGATTTCTACACCGTCCATGCCCACATAACCCTGGGAAGGCGGCACACTCATTGACTTCCATCTGTCCAGGCACGACTCCAGGTCCAGGAAGTTTCTGCCAGTTGTCACCAGTGATATTTCCCCAGTTATCTTCACCTCCTTGCCCCCATTCGTAGTCTCCACCGCCGCCGCCCTCATTGCCGCCCCCAGTCCCACCACCGTGGCCGTCGCCTCCCCAGATAACTGTTCCATTGCCTAGTGTATCTCCGGGACGGCCCCAGATGGAAGGGCCGTGAGGACCGGTACCCTCTGCTATACAGAGGTTGCGGTATGAGTCCGTTCCTACAAATAGGTACATGAAAGCATTTATTTACAAAAGAAAAATAAAAACAAATAGGACAACATTTTACTGAAAGCTGTTGATACAAATTAGCAACTTAAACTGACTTACCCTTCTTAGGACAAGGCTCGCATCTGTGATCACCCCAAGCTTTCCCAAGAGAAGAGCAACAGCACACCGCCCTAAGAACTTCAATCTGTAATGGACTCGAGCAACGTCCTCCAATGAAGTCCGTGTAGCAGTACTCACGACGAGTATCCACGCAACGATTTCCTGTAAAGCGATAAATGACAGATTATTAGAACAACCTTTTGCTAGGTAGATGACTTTAATAATAACAACAATTTTTTGATCATTGACATTCCAACCAGATAATCCTTTTTGACATAATCCCCGTGACATCTTAGCATCTCATAATATTTTTATATACCTACTAAGTATAAAAGCAGTACTTACCAGCAGTATCAAGAGCAAGTCCTGGCGGACATTCACATCTGTAGGAGCCGTCTGTGTTGACACACGTGCCTCCAATGCACAGCTCAGAGTCTAGCTGGCATTCGTCCACGTCGCGACATGTCGCACCGTCCAGCTGTCAATAAAGGTGATTAATTAAAAACTATTTGCTACTTGAAAATAAATATTTATTTATGATGCAGTAGGAAAATAAGTACAGTACTTTCGACCTTCCTTACGAACACTTGCAAAAGAAACAAATGTCGTATCAGTTCAATGTATTATGTACAGAATTTGCAGAATTTTGCATCAGACCTTGGCGAATCCTTTGGGGCAGGGGCAGTGTTCATTCTCGCAGGGTTCACAAGGCGATCCCCACGCCAGCCCCACGCTGCAGCAACACTCCTGACGCAGCAGCGGCCTGAGGGCAGCGGCCTCGCACTGGCCATCCACAACGCGGCGCCAACATGAACCACGCCGATTGTCTGTAGGAATACACTTAATTATGCCACGAACGGTGAAATATAAAAACAACGTTGAATTTATTTATACTCATAAATTGACAAAAATTTTATTTTCAGCTAAGTAAGGGATGATTCTCATTAGAGAGGGCCGTGCCCGGGCCGGGACGTGGACGAGCCGACATGGTATTGAAGTGCGTCGAGAGGGCCCGGACGGGACACGGATAATGCACTGTGTAATATAAATTGATTCACACAAAATATATGTAACAGATTTAAAACCGTGCCCCGTCCGGGCCCCGCCCGGACAATCAAATGAGAATCATCCTTTAATTAGACAAAACAAAAAAAAAATTCTCATAATTATATCATTGAAAAACTCACCGATACAATGCTGTGCGGTGGCGTCGAGTACAAATCCGTTTTCGCATTCGCATTCATAGCTTCCGTGTGAGTTGATGCAGCGGCCGTTGTCGCAAGGGTTCGATTGTTCTGAAAAGTTAAGCAGATTAATAAACTTATAAGGGAGGACAGAAAATAGGAATAAAAAGAAAATTTTAATGGAAATTTTAGTAATATAAAACACCCTATGGAATAAGCCTACATTTTCGAATCAATCGTATTCACACGCAACGAAAAAGGCATAGGCAGTTTACAAATGATTACGATTGCCAAGATTTTATTTAAACATCTCACACGGCATAACAAAATAAATAAATTACAAATTATCAGTTACAATAATTAATAACTGACTGCCTCGTTGGTCTAGTGGTCGCAAGCGCGACTGCTGTGCATGAGGTCTTGGGTTCGATTCCCAGGTCGGGCAAAGTGTTATTGGGTTTTTCCATCAGGAATTTCTCAGTAGCGGCCTCGGAGTCTGGATTTGTGCCCGGTTGATGGCAATAGGCTCGCCCCCTATTACATGGGACTAAAAACATAACTGGCGAAATGTGGGTGTACTAATGAGTACACCTCTGCCTAACCCTTCGGGGATTACAGGCGTGATGTTATGTATGTATGTATGTAATAATTAATAACATGAATAGTTAAGCAGTGCAATGAGATTGAATTGCGTGAAATTAATGTTCAATAATTATAAATATCAACATCCATACAACGGATGGAAGGTGACCAAGCTCGGATGTTGGTCAAATGATGCTAGTCCAGGGTTAGAATGTCCGATGGATGGAACATTATGATGTGTTGACTTGTCACACAAAGGTTGGTAACCTGTTCCGACTGGAATCATAGGGGGGATGTCGCCCCGATCGTATTCCTTGACGATGAAAAGAGTCTCACCCTCGCATTCGTCTATGTCTCGGCAGATTTGTTCATCGGGTTCGTAACGAGTCCCTGGCGGGCATACACACGTGAAGCTTCCCAGAGTGTTGCGGCACTGACCGCCGGTACAGTACTGGAAGAAAAATATCATTTCGTTTCATAGTGTGCTACTCAAACACATCTAACAATTCATCAATTTGGGTAATATAAGAAAAAAAATATTGCAGAACGTGCAGCAATACTTACAGATTGGTGCATATCACATTCATCAATATCCCTGCAGATTCCATCATCGTCGGGATGGAATCCAGAGTCACAGATACACTTGTACCCTGGCTCTAAGTTCTCACAGGTACCGTGAGGACAGATGCCAGGAATCATGGTACACTCATTGATGTCAGTTCCTCCGTTGTCTTTACTCGAGCCTTCGGGGCAGAGTATGTCGTACTCCTTGCTTCCACGTTCTGGACAGGATTTGCAGGCCACTCCCCAACCTAAATGGAGACCTGGAATACAAAATATTAGAAGTAAATCCAGGTTAACCTCAGCTCAACCAACAGCACTGATAAATATATGTAATGGCAAAAATACCTTTACTAGAACTGCAGCAGCATTGAGATCTAGTGACTGGATTCTGTCCTGGTAAAGTACAGTGTCCTTCTTCATATTTCTCATAGCATAAGTCTTGAACTTCATCTGTAAAGAAACATTCATCAAATAAGTACTTAATTTTAAGCCAAAAAAAAACACTTATTACTTATTTGAATATCAACTAGTCATTAACAAAAACATCGAAAACTAAACTCTCTGTCTCTCTCTCGCAGTAATCAACGACGTTAATTCCCTTACCAAGGCAAGTTCTTCCATCATTGCTAAGTGAGAATCCAGGCAAGCACTCGCATCTAAACGATCCAGGCGTATTGTGACAACGTCCGTTCCTGCAGACGCGTTGTTCGGAGCATTCGTTGACGTCGATACATGCGCCGCGGTCAGGTGTGGGACGGTAACCAGCCTCGCATACACACTGGAAGGAACCCTCGCTATTCACGCAGCGACCACCCTGAAAATTAAAATATTAATTAACTTCAAATAACTGTGGTTAAAAAATAGTACCTTGTGGAACGCCAATACAGACATAAAACATTTGGGAATGAAATAAGTAATTATTTAGTTTTAGAAATATTTAATTATTTATGTAGATAATATTAATGGTATTGATAAAGAAAATTAATTATAATTTGTCTTTCTCGTGTTGCATTAATTTTCTTTATCAATCCGGTTATGAATTAAAAGTCTCTAGGACAAATATAACAGTATTAAATGTTTCTACGAAAACTAACCTGACAAACGCTTTTATCGGAACACTCGTCGATATCCGTACAATAACCTCCGGCGGTGATCGAGAAGCCGGGTTCACACTCGCACTCGTACGAGCCGGGCGTGTTGCGACATCGGCCGCGGCGACACACACGTGGGTTGTCTCGACACTCGTCCACGTCACGACACGCATGGCCTGTCTCTGTTGATTCGTAGCCGGGGTTGCAGACGCATTCATATCTGATGATTAAGAGAATAATTAGTGAGCCTCAAAATCTTACACCTGTATGAAAATCTTCAGATAGATTGAAATAAGAAGCAATGTAAATAAACCATTTCACTTCTTGTACTTACCCTCCATCACTGTATCTACAAACTCCGTTCGTGCACATGCCTCCATGCGTCGATTCGCATTCGTTTTTGTCGCTGCACCTCAATCCACCTTCTATCGGATCAAAACCAGGTGGACATCTGTAAGACAATATTTTTTTATTTTATATTCATATTCTGTAAGCATCAATATCAATAAATTAGTTATTTTAGACCAACGTATATTTCTCACCTGCAATCAAATCCACCAGGTCTGTTGATGCAAGAACCTCCTTTACAATACTCGAGAGCACATTCATCAATGTCGATACAGGTCGGGTTGCCATCCTGCACTACTGACTCGGCGCCGTCCCAACAGTCACACTGGTACCTGGGACAAAGAATAACATCTTGATTTATTTGAATGACAATTTATAAAACCCTTAACTGAACTAATTAATCAAACTGAACTAATAGTCATAAGTAGTAGAAAGCTATATTTGATAAAGTTTCTTAATTAAGATGACGAACTCTTTAGTTATAAGCTATAAATAATGCATAGGTACTTTGTTTTTTATTGTTCATTCTACTATGTAAATCTGTAAAGATAGTTTTAAGTGAGAGATAAATAAATAAGTAAACTCACCCTTTATCTTTGTCCACACAGGTGCCAAGTCCACAGATACCGTTCCTGAGCATGCATTCGTTGATCTTCGCAATCGCTGGAGGCTCGTATGAGCCGCCTCCTGGCCCTTCTTCATCTCCGCCACCACCAGTTACATTGCGGCGCCAGTTCGGCGGGATCACACCACCACCGCAGAGATGAGTCCACTCAGCTGAAGAAGTCGGATAAAAGGTATGATGTTAATAATCTAGTTTGGATATTACGTGGCATATTTATATTATAAAATTTATCTTCCGTATGTCTGCATCACTCAGAAAGTAATCAATGGATTGGCTTAAAATCTTTTCAAATTATTGTGAATTACACTTTGTTGGGGGTGCGCACATTTTTATATGTAACACTTAGGTAAAAACTTACTAGATCCTCTAGGCGGGCAAGGCGTGCACATGTCTCCCCAGGCACGTCCCATATTGTATCCACAGCAACAGTCGCGGTTCGACAGCGGCATTGGCAGCCGGTCGGCACACTCGCCAGTCTCGCTCATGTACGTGAAGCAGCTACCTACTCGCCCATCTGTATCAAACGAAAAAGGAAATTAACTAAAGGCTACAAATTGAAATATTTCCAAATCAAAATGAAAACATGGGACTTAAACATAACAGGCTAAATGTCGGTGTACTAATGGGTACACTTTTGCCTAAACCTTTGAGGATTACACACGTGATGTTATGTTAGTATGTATGTATGAATGTATAAAACAAAAAAGGTGATCATAATTACCTATACAGAACTTCTTATCTGGACTGGGAATGAAGTGTGGGTTGCAGAGACAGTAGTAATCACCTTCTGTGTTTACACATTTTCCGTTCTGTAAGAGAAAAATATCATGAATATACGTAGGTAACAGCAACTTTACAACAATTATTTTTATATCGTTTCTTCACCAGCCCATAAAATCAAAATTCATAATGTCCACTAATTAAATCAAAACTGTTACTTACCGGACAAATATCAGGGTCCTCACATTCGTCAATATCTTCACAGTTGTTGGTAACTCTGTGTCGTCTCTGTCCAGGTGGACACTCGCAAGAGAACGAACCAATGGAGTTGATGCACCGACCTCCTTCACAGAGGCCTGGAACTGCTGCACATTCGTCTATATCCTGGTGAAGGAACAGCCTTTTTATACAACAAAGATAATAACAAATTATAATGGCATAATTCCTGATACATATTAAATATTTTTTGCTAACGTAAACTACTTAGTAGATTTAAATCAGGGCACACAGTTCACTTCCACCATAGTCTAATAACGTTTACTTATAGCTACGCCAAAATCTTTTGCCACAGTCTCCATACCTGGCACTCTTTAGTAGCCAAGTTTCTTAAATGTCCCTGAGGACAGTCGAGGTCTCCGCAGCGCTCACAGGGATGTCCCCAAGCGACGCCGACGGTCGCGCAGCACAGCTGCTTCGTGCACACCACACCTTCGAGAGCTCCCGTGCAGAGAGCTCCTCGCGTGTCCGTATAACATGGACCTGGAAAGGAACACCAGAAATTGTAACAGCTTGCTTACAGTCGAGAATCTCTAATATTCTTTTTCTTCTCAAATCGATGATACATCTTTAAAAAATACCATTTGAGCCCAGTTGCTGGCCACTGTTATTGCTGCGTCAAAGGGGATGTCCAGATCGATATGCCATTGAGAATTATTGTGCAAGATTTTTAGAAATGACATTTTTGTTGATATATTGACAACATTTTATTTATTTATTATTGTAATAACCAAAGAGTTTCTTCTTAAGAGTTTAATAAAGAAACTCGGTTAGTGAAACTTTCTTCTTCTTTTTACACAATAAACTTTTTGAAGCGTTCCAACGAAGTTTCCAACCAAGCAAAGGTTTTGACGTGAGGTGATACTACACATATTTTTATAACATAACTTACCAGTTCGTCTGTCGATTTCACACCTCGTGCCGGATAGTCCGTGGAAACAGACACATCTGTCCGGGGCTATACATCGGCCACCGTGTAAACATGGCTCTCGACATATTGCTGAAAATAAACAACGTATTAAGACGACGAAAGACTTAACAGAAGAACCGAAATGTAAGAAAACTTTCGTATTTAATATTTTTACCACTGAATTTATTTTTAATTTTGTTGTTTAAGTGTGCCCTTGCATTCTATGGGCATAATTTTATTTCTGTTAAAGCTTTATCGTACTACTTACGTTCAGTACAAAATTCTCCGCTCCATCCGGGTGCGCATGAGCACGTACCGTTTGAACAAGTACCACCGTTCATACAGATACGCCGACAACCACCCGGTGTTCGTACTGAAAACAAGTAAAACATTATGATTAAAGATTACTAATTTACCATCAGTTAATATCTTATATTCGTACCTATCAAGGATCAAAATAACTGAATCCAGAAGTAGCTTGCCAATGACGATTGTCGCAGTGGTTAATAAACGATTGACTAATGCGCTACGTGTCTCAGGTTCAATTCAACACGGAACAAATATTTGGATGGCCTGCAGGTAGTTGGTTCAGGTCTGGCTGTTTGTGTATGTATAATATGTTTACATGTAAATTGTAAAAGATGAAACGTTTTTTCTAAATTAAGACTTAAAAAAGTGTTTTAATGAATACCAAATTTAAATTTTAACCTCCCCAAATAATCTTTATTCAAAGACAACATTGTTTTTCTTACCTGGGTACGGGTACATTCCTCCACCACCACAAGATGGCGCCTCGACTCCTCCAGCACATCGACACATGTTGGGAGCCACGCATGCGCCCGGGGAGCCGCAGTCAGGGCGGCATAAAGCTGGAAATTAAACATTAAATTTATACGATAGTGTGATCAATTAATAAACAGAGCAACGATCGATACTCTCGTTACCCATCCACTACTTTCTTAAAGGAAAAAAATGGTGTAAGTAGTGAACTTTCGAATCATTAAAACTGTTTATGTACTTACGAACTATGCATAGTAAGGAATTCGGCCGGGACGTCCATCCGGGACAGCAATGCGTGCTGTTGCGAGATCGGCATACGTGGGGTCTGGAACAAGAACATAGCTTTAAACTCAAAGTCAAAACGTTTATTTCAATGATGCCATTAAGACACAACTTTGAATGTCATATAAATGAAAAAATAATTGAATCTGGTTTATGTTTTTTAAATGCCTATTTACAATGTAATATAATACTAGGAACTGTTTAAAAAAGGTGGGTACTGTTTCTATTCCTAATCCAATTGCAGTATGACTGGTATCTTTAAAACCTTTGGAAAAGATTATGCTTCCATGAACATTCGTTTAGGGCAGACACATAAAAGCAGTGCGGCGTCGTGCCGCCAAAATTTGCGATGTGCAACGCACCGCGCATTTCGGCATCCAGCTACGTTCACAAGCATAGGAAAAATCACGCACTACTTTACGCTATGGTTGTAGGACGCTCAGGGACACGGCGCCGCAACGCTGCGCCGCACAGCGTTTAGCCATTAATCCATATCCATAATAAACCTAAAAATATTACCCACCTTTTGCACTCGCAAAAAGTACAAGATTACCTACCTATACGTAGCACATAGGCCACCTAAAAGCACATAAAATGTTACCTTCGTATCAACAATGCATTTCAGGTGCTTTGTATGACAAGGAGAAGCGGTCATTAAAGTCAACCAGGTGTTGTTCAAGCCTGATTTATTATCTAAGCAATTGTAAACATGTTCACAGCTTCGACAATTTATGGAGATTCACAAGTTTTTCTTATACTACTGTTCGAACTTTATAGTGTTGTACAGAATTTGTAACTCCTTCACCGACTTTGTATCCTACAACCAAGCCCTTTTTCCTACATTACATAAGAAATACGCATAAACTTACTAATTTGCCTACAATTATAAGAAATGTCTGCAATTATATACCAACCCCCCAACAACGCCTACTAAAGGACTTACACTGGTCCTTTTATCCGGAACCTGATAATTGAAACTGTAAGCAAGAATGATGCCAACTAACAATAAGAACAAGATTTTAGTAGAAACAGTAGCTCTATTGACTGTCCAAGTCATCGCGAACATTTAATTAACACATAAAAAATGTCTTTAGTTACGCAACACAAAGAGCTTATGAGCGATGATCCCAACAACCTTGCTCCACGTTCGACCGTATCTAAGTTGTACCGAATAGATTCTCCTCACTTGTTTGAGTAGTAAAGTAGACTAATTTGTTCTAGGGTCAAAGAGTATCGCGAGTCCTTACACTGAAAACCTTGTATCGACATCGAGATTTAGTGCAGCACTGCACTTAATTATTTATTATCACTGTTTTGCTAAATATTTGCTTATCATTCAAGCGCATTGCGGTTATTTAAACAATTATTTTTTAATAAATTATTGATTTATGTTTTACATCTTTAATTCTATTAGGTTTTCTTATCTTAATAAGAAAACAGTCATACTATCAAACAGGAATAATGTTATTCGATTGCGTGTTTAACTTAGTAAGTGACAGTTATCCGGTTACGTCATCATTATGCCCAGTTATGTCGTAACATTATCACAGCAATACTAATATAGCGAGCGGTATCACCCATTGATTAATCATTTATAACCTCAGCACTAATGAGGTTATTTATCCATTCATTACACATAACCTCTGTTAATGTCATCCCCTGTTTCTATAACAATGTTTCCATCTACGTAATAACTTGTATTAATTAACTATTCCATTCCACTAGCTTTAGCTCGCGACTTCACTCGCTTAAATGTCGGTTATCGTGGACGTAGACTAAGTCGCGAAATAAAAAGTAAGCTATGTACTTTCTTGGATTTCAATATTATCCTGTACCTACTAAATTACATCAAAATCGATTCAGCGGTTTAGTCGTAAATCCGTAACAAATAGACTGACAGAGCTACTTTCGTATTTATAATATTAGTAAGAATGTAGTACTTTTGCACCGATGATAACTTGACATCTTTCATTTTTAAACACCGGTTGAAAGTACCTAATTGACCAAATCCGCTTCTATCACTATCATCCTTGCATTCGTTGATTGCATCAACGACCTTGGTACCTAGACCCGCTTCGTCACAGCCTGTCCCAGTGAACTCGCCGTCGGTTCCGCTATTGCCCTCTGCCCGACTCCCGAAATTATAAGCGTGAAAATCACCTACGCGCCGCCGCCCACGGCAGGAGTACACATCATGTATTATGTTACTGGACTCTTTATAGTAAATGATGAAAGAAAAGTCATCTGTTAGTTTGAATTTGAAACATAATATATTTTGTTTGATTTTTAAAATTCTTATTACATTCTTCTCGAATCTGCTTTTAAATATTCGGAAAATAGAAGATTGACCAAAACGTTCTGTGAAAGATTAAATACTCGGTTTTTTAATATAGCGATCTCAGATATAATAACTACGTTAGATTCATGTAGCCAAATTTTGGACCATACATATTTGAACATTTTTGCCTTCGACAAAAAGAAGAAGACAGATCTTTAGCAGAATCGGTTAGAGTTCCTAATAACTTGCCTAGATGTAATCTCGTCAAGGCCATTTTATGCCTTTATGTTAAAGATTAAAAGACCTCACAGTCAGTAGCCAAGCTGTACAATGACGGTGAAGAATAAATATATACAAAACGTGTGCTTAAAGATGGGAATAGCGCATACGATAATAAAACCGTACAGTGTAAAGTACCGAGATTTGTATCAATGCGTAAGTCGCATGCGCTTCACGTACGGTTCCAAGGACCGAAGAACGATGCACCTCCGATTAAAATGTATTTACATCACATTCTTTTACTTTGATGGGTAGCGCGATAGATTTTCCGTTTACAATAATTTATAGTGATTTAGCTGTTTAAGGGGCTTTCAAAACAAGAATATGGATCGAAGGACCAAAGTGTCTCGGTGTTATTACTTCATGCTAGGTTTTGAAAACTACAAAATGGATCCATTTTGTAGTTTCTAAACTACTTCTTCTCTACAAGGACCATGGTGATGAGCATCGTGCGCTACCTCAGAATTCACTAGATTTCTCTCCCAGTGTTGAGCAAGGGAACATGGCTTCCAAAACTAAAATAATGAGCCAAATGATCACAAACCACACACCACACCAACCAAACACACACACTAATACACACACATAATCTATACATATTTGAATAATGGTAATACTTCTGTCTTTAGTTGCCAAGAATAACGCTATAACCTCTACCACCACACTAGCGACTTCCGAAGTATCAAAGTAATAGAAAAAGTCACGCTGTTCCAACTTACCCTACGAACTGGTTAGGCTTGCGTTCTGAGAGAGTGCGCGGTGCGCGGGGCCACAAACGCGGCGGGCGCGTGGGCTGCGGGGAGCGCGCGTCGCCCGCAGCGACGTGTGCGTACGCGCACAGCACTACCACTCCCGCCACGAGCCGCCACATTGTCATCTTGGAACCATCACCCTAAAACAAAAAGTATAAGTGTCATTTTTAAGTTTGTAGAAAAGACCAAAATCATCCTTAGCTTAGCACAGGTGGTCATTCTTTAGGTAACTTCACCTATAAACCCGAACTACAGAATGGGGGCAAAGTAGAGGCACTTTGCCCTTTGACTTTTTATGTTTAACTTTGATCATAGACTAATCCTGTTCGTTGTATGTGCCGTTGTGTAGGGTACACAATAATATTATCAACAATTACTTTTTAGGCAGTTCACAATTTCTAAAAAAAAGTCTTTTTTAATTGAAATGAATTCAGTTTCAAGTATTTCGTTTAAGGGTCATGGCCCTGTAGCAGTTGTCTGAAATCTAAACTTTCAAACTGTATTTCATTCATCTTTGTATTTAAAGCCACGATTTGAATGAGGTTATGAATGAACATTCTTTATCATAATAATTCGTAAAAAAATGTTACGAATGACTACAAAGTTATTCTATGGCCACGTAAGCACTCGCAAAATAATAAGATAACTCCTAACACCGGATAAGATATCGCCACAAACATTAGTTATTAGCAACGTTTAAAAATAAATAATTATATAAGTTACAATAAAATATTAGGTACTAAAGCCTTCAATACGGTAACCTTATAAAATCTTAATAAACAAACATTAATTGGGACAAAGATTACGCGGTGCGCACTCTTATCTGTAACTGCATTGATAATTGAGTGTTTACACAATAAAAGTTCATTCTGATGTCAGTGCCAAAAACATTTTTAGATACACTGTGTGCTATCAGAAAACTACGCGATAAAAAAATTAAAATTAAATTCGGTGTAGGTATCACAAACTTAATATCGCTTGTATGTAAAATGAAGCATTCAGATTACAGCTGTATAGAAATACTAATGAAAAAATATAATAATGAAGCATCCAATATTAAAACTAAAAGAAACAGTTGAGTCCGACGTCACTGTTAATGGCCGACCGTAGACTTTCTGAACCATAATAATATTATTACTTGTCGCTAACGTTTTAATAACAATCTCAATGATGTAGGTTAACTTCGTTATCTACAAACATGTACTTGAAATAATAAAATGGACATTTAATTCATTCAAACGAATTTGAGCAAATATGTAATATCGGTCATTGGTGCCTGATACATACAATTAATTAATCAAATGAGATAAAATCAACACTAGCTTTAATTTTTTTGAAGACTAAAATTATTAAAGACTGTGACAGACAAGACAATTTTGAATAAATTTGAAACAAGACCAATAAGATAACAAGTTACAACACTTAAAAACCTTTTTTAATAGAAAAAGACAGAGCATAAGAGACATAAGAGGAGCAAGTGCCGCAGATAGATGGCGGGAGGAGCGGGGCGGGATCAAGCAATCTGTGCCGAAATGATAACGAGGGCCGTCGACCGCGCACGCATCACAATCACAATCTGTTGCTATAATTAGTAAAAATTCTTCATCGGCTTTGTTCTACAAATTACGTCACTTGTTAGTAAAAGCAACAACCTTACGTTAGTTGTGGACTAAATTGTAAAGTTGTACTGTCAATGAATGAATCGGTGGCAAGTTATTCAGTGGCTTCATTGTCCGATGTTCTACATCTTTTGACGCTTACAAAAGAACCGTTTTTGCATGGTTTCTTTATTATTATAATTTGCTTCGACAATCACTAAACAACAAATTCTTGCTAGACAAAGATACCTACTGGTCCTTAAATCCA
Organism: Hoplodrina ambigua; assembly: GCA_949774945.1. Lineage (NCBI taxonomy): Eukaryota > Metazoa > Arthropoda > Insecta > Lepidoptera > Noctuidae > Hoplodrina > Hoplodrina ambigua. Next base: position 586,729 of record OX458979.1, read on the forward strand.
GAACAATAACTATGTTTCTTAAAAGACTTTAGAAGGTTACGACTACCATCGTATAGGGTTAAGCAAAAATCCGGAGTTCTCTTTACACGCCTTTTTCGGTTCCTTAACAAAACCATGGCTACTGTTAAAATATACAGCAGTTTTTATATAAATGCAGTATGTCTATGTGAGATTTGCATGCGAGTTAGTTTTAGGTGGCACTGTACTGAGTGGACAGGAACGAGTCAAAGCTGGGCGCCCATCAATGGTATGAGTCACGCGGTGTGAATGCCGCCGCCCACGATACCGTCTTCCTTACTTACTACATGGCCATTCGCCGGCCACACACTGGATATCATACTAATCAAATGTGACGAATTTTACGTGGCATTCGGATGCTGTTTATTAAAAATTATTTCAATAGAAAAGCATAAGCAATTGTCTCATAGTAAAACCGGATCTTTCAGCCTAGCCAACAAAAAATTGGTCCTTGGTGACGACGGTATCAAAAACTGGTCTTTGAAAAAAAGTTTGCCATGAAGGCAAGTTGAATAAGAATGATTTTACATTAAAAAAGTTTCATACAATAATTTGTTTTTTCTGTTTTCACATTTATTATTTTATGTATTTCCATATGAACATTATCAATCGCTAAGAACATTATCCCTTAATGAATTAATTCTATAACGTCTAATTATGTACTATTTCAATTAAGTCCGACGTATCAAATTACTCTCCGATTCAAGCGGTCGTGATTTACCGATCCTTGATGAGAACCGTTAGATGCTGACCCACATACACTCCCGTCAAATCAATCGTATCCTAAGTAAACATGCCTCTTTTGAACATATCCTGAATGGACACAAATGAACTTTCACATTACATTGTGATTTAAATAAATAAAACTTAGTAAGTGTGTAGATAGGAACGATCTCAATCTATTTGGAGAAGATGAATTCATACGAATACTTAATTAAAATGTTAGGAAATCAAATCCTTAGAAAATTAACTTAAAAAAAATTACTCTGTCATTTAACGTCACTTCTGCTGTTTTACTAAATTCAAGAGGAGACAATAAATCTCAGATTCGTGGTGTTTGATATACTAAGTATCATAACAATTTAATTGCGCTTTGCATTAAATCATTTTACACTGTTTCATGAATTTCTAGATTCTTTTGCATGCAGATCATTATCATGACCATGTTAGTGCATTCTTCTCGACACAAGACGAAGAGCAGGTGTGGTCCTTTCTTCTGTAGACCACACACAGTTTACACTATGCAAATTCAAACTAACATATTCGTACGATTTCTCAGAATTGCGTCGGCATATTATTAGGTTCACTTATTATTAGGACGGCCGATTTATGTTGATTCTGATCACAATTGGCTGTTAGCACCAATGTATGACAATACCCAACCGCACCTTTATATGCTAAATGGCGTCTAAAGTTATGACGTTCATAAATTTTAATGGAGACAGAACTAATTCTGACCAATGACCAGGTTAAATACATGTTTTACTACCATTTAATTACTGAAAATTCTGGCCATTTTGCATTGGTAGTTAAAATTATACACTTCAGAATAATTTTGTAGGCGCGGGACCAAAGACTCATGGGAAATTTCATCACAATGAAAATGATGACAGAGGTGATAGTGATGATCTGGAGATGGTCTCGGGAATCCTCTGGAAGAGAGAAGCACAAAACTGGTCGATAAGACGACGCTTGGGGAGGCTTATGTCCAGCAGTGCACATCTCGCGGCTAAAATAATGATGATGAAAAGTGAAAGAAAAGGTACAAGACATGATCACACGAAACGAGACAATTTATCTTTACCACACACACAACACGATAGATAAGAAATATGTATAATTAGGATTTATTTCACTTGAAGATTCTTGAATATTCTTAAACATTCCCCATTCAGAAGCAAACACATACTTAATCTTTACGAAATGATCATTTAACTTTACTTTTCACATGTTTAACTTCCGTCCTTGACCAGGTTAAAATCAAAGCGTCGCCTAATCAGTGTCAAGTGTCACGCAAATAGTATGTACGGTCAACAAACGCAATGATCAACGATGATGCGTCTAACGCTACGGCTGGTCGGGAGGAAACGTCGGCACGCGCTTAGATCAATATAGTTGGGAGGGAGGACCAATGTGTGAGAGATAGAGACTTTAATCAAGGATTATCAACAACGTATGGCCGTGATGATGATGATAATGGATTAGTAATTTGAAAATTAATGATCAATTTGACAGCAAATAAGATTAAAAACAGAAAACGTTACAAAATGTTCAGTTTACAAGAAAAGCAAGTGAAGTTAGTTGCCTTTTGAAAATAATTTCAAAATAAAACAATCTCATGCAAAAATGCACTTGCATAAAATCCTAAACTCGCTTACGCCTGTGCCTTCTAACCGTTTCTTAAAGGCGAGCGAGTGCCCCCAATTGAGGGGTTATTAACGCACGCCACTGCGCCCGCGCCGACTTCTAACGATCCGATGCAACAAACAAATTCAACAGCCGATGCAGTTAGATTGTTTAAGTTTCTTGTATGAGCTTTAGAATGTTGAGCTTGAGAAATTATTGAATTGTCGAAACTTTTCAAAAATCTCGGTGTTATTATAATTTTGCAACCCAACACGATTTACTGCTGAACACAGTAGTATGAGTAAAAATTAAATCTTATCAGTTTCTTATAGGGTAAATACTAATTACAAAGTATTGATAACGTTAACGATACAGTAGATTAGCAGCATCTACTGTAGGCTGACTGCAGTTGATGAAACAGGCAGATACGTAGATAAATATTGTTTAAACCGAACAGGGGACTTTAACAAGGATATTGATTAAATAAATGAATAAAAGAAGAAAAAGAAGACGTCTCTACCTAAGTTCTGTGTTTGTAAGTTGTTTCACGCAATAAAGCATGAAGGACTTTTCTTTAAGCCGCATAGGTCACGTTCTACTGAAGCCTACGGTAATCCTTACATTTTCTTTGACTTATAGGCAATCTTCATGCATTACTACATTATTTTGAAGGCCCAATTCTAGATTTGTAAATATTATCGAACATTCTCATACTTCAAAAACGATTTTAAAAATTGAAAAAATATCAAAATTATTTATATTTAAAAATGGTACAGAATTTCATAACAGCTTAGTCGTCGGCATTTTTCTGTCAAGAGGGTGGTCCCCAGTCAGTACAGAGCCTGGTCATTAATTAAAATACTTAATTATACCAGCTTCGAGAGAACAATAATTAATTATAACCCGTATACTATAATGGTAACTTTAGTTAATTAATTGTACTATATTATTTATTGGTTGGCTACGGAATGCGGTAATAAACACTCCTTAGTATCCTTTTATGCTCGGTAAGTTATTTATTGATCAAAAATTGTAACCCACAGATCTATGTTGAATTAAACTTATAGGTTTGACGCACATTTTGGTCCTAAGTTCCACAAAAGTCGTTCAATATGTCGATTGTCCGACGTTTAAGTAAAAAAAATTAAAAAGATCGCAGGTCTTACTTTCGTTTATTACTTTGAAAGGAACCACAACAGAACGTCATCATAAAACTGATATTAACAGCATTAGTAATGACGTAACGTGTCTAAAACTATAAATAATTTAGAATGTTCACAAAAGCATGATCGTTAGTCTACCCATAAAGTGAGTTCAACGACCTCGCCTGCATGTAGACAGCTAGGCGCCAAAACATTTGACATTGAATCGAGTGATTGATCGATCCATAATCGATGATCAATCGAATCATTCGTTGTTACGCACTGCACAGCTTTGAGTAACTGTTTCTGTGCTTAGGTTAAGTAGCTGTGATGTAACATGCATTTAGCTTTTAAGCGTATTATTTCAGTAAAGCAATAAATAAATTAGACTTGTTAAAGTCTCTTTTAGACCTTTAGGTATATTTTGTACATTTTGTACAAATATAAAGGTACAAAAGGGTCTTTTACGAAATAGATAACTACGAATTTAAATACTGACACCAGTTAGTTTTTTACACATGATTTCTTTTTGTAAATGTTATTTTCCATAAACCGTTGTAGGCAGACTAGGTATCTAATAGGCGCACTATTTTATACCTATTATAAGTTACAACATTATTTCGATATTGTTATAACCAGTATCAAGCGTACCACTCCACAAATTCAGAAGTGGATTGTATTATTTTTAAAAGGAATTATTAAATTTTAATACAAACCACATGTCTGTAGACAATGATAAATTAAAGCAAACATGAAAAATTATACATTCCGCAATAAATTAGTGAAATATACTTTACTTGTATGTATTTACTTGTCTGCAATTTTACAGGTACCTACCTAATATTTTGACTGAGAAATGATTTTTATCTGGAAAATACTGGTACTTTTGTTTTCGGTAATTTAAAACTAGTAAATATCTATTGGTCCTTATGGAAATAGGTTGAAAGGCAAGGTAGCAAGGTAGGCAAGGTAGGTAAGGAGGTAGCTCCAAAATTCAACAAACTTACAGACTTACAAGAACTCAAATAAGAAAAAGTAAATATGGGACATAAGCCATTTGCATATTAACCAACCTTAAAGGAAACACCAACACATCACAAAAACTAACACAAACTTGATAAGATTAACCTCATTATGTTGCAAAATAAAAGTTTAAAGAACACGACGAGTATCAATCATGTTGATTGATCGGTCAGGTAAACAGTGCGAGCGACGGCACAGCACTATTGGAACAAGAATGCGTGACACTAATCTTAATTAGAGCGCGTGGACTAATTAATTTAAAGGTGTCTGAATTCCGCCGAAGAAGCGTTTTGTAGTTCCATAGTTTAGTGGCTTTGACCTGTTTAATTATGCAATTGGCTTACAGACCATAGCTATAGAAAAATAATAAAATAATGACGTAACTCAATATGTATAAGCGACAGGTGACTCATTGACTCTCTAACTAAACACGATATCTCGAAAACAACTTGACCTATGAAGCTGAAAGATCGGTAGTCATAGCAGTTCAGACATATTTTTTCTGGAGACGTTAGCTTAGAACGGATTACACGACAGGGCTGAATTAAAGGGATCCTTGACTTCCACTTGGACGAAATCGCAGGCAAAAGCTAATAAAGTTATAAATTGTCTTGTTAGTCAATTGTAAATTAGACGAAATCACGACCCTCAATAAATTTGGTTTAAAGTCAATTAATTAGAAATCTTGGTAAGTAAGACTTCGTATAGTTATGTATATTTTAAATTGAATCAGAATGTCCAGTGAATTGCAGCAATTATCTTGAGTTCGCTCTATCAATGACACATATTGATACAGCGTTTAAAACCAAAAACAATGCATAAAACCGTATTCTATTTTAAGATAGCAAGTCGCGATTTTTACACAAAAAAGGTTTTTTCTTCCGACCGATATCTGGGAGGTCCTTGGGGTCATTCTTGGATAAGCCAATTATGAGCCCCATGTCGTTACCGAATATGACGAAACTGACCCATTAGGGCTAGCTTCGCCGATAAACAATTAGGTCAAGGCCATTTCTTCTAGTGATTCATTTTAACTTAAACATTATAGGTACCTGTAATTATATTCTCCCGACCGAATTTCAGTCACGGCGAACATTCTCAGTTTAAACTAGCCAAGAACGCAGGAGATATTATAGTGCACAACTGCATGCGCAAACACAGGTGCATTACCTTTTCCCTCACTCCGATAGTCGGACGAGACGGCAATTTGTCACGATCGGAAAGAGAGCACTGGACCAACTGCTGTACATGCTTTTCGAGACATGGGGGTGTCATACAACCAACTTTTAAACTCCGGGCTGTTTGCAAATTCTTTACAATGGAAAACCCTAACAACAACTTTGCTCCACCTGGAAATCGAATTCTGAACCGTACGTGTTCAAAGACCCATAAGTTACTTCTTGCAAGGGAAACTAAATGACACTATCATTGGCTTCTTCTGGTACACTGTTGGTCTGTGCCTATTAACTTACTCTGAAATTAATTTCTATAAAACGCTAACTTTGAAATAATTCAAATTATAATTAATTCTTTTTTTAATTCTTTTTTTTTTAATTTATATCATTTTCTATGAAAATCAAATGAACGAACGTTCAAAGTCAAAGTCAAATCATTGATTTCAATTAGACCATTAGAAGACACTTCGAAACGTCATAATACAAGATAAACAGTATTAAATCTCATCCTTCAGTTTAGTAGGAAGAAGAATTGGCAAGAGACTCCAAACTCAGTCTTTTAAAATAAAAATATGTTAAAACAAAAGAAACAACCCATTTCATAAAAGTCCAAACAGTTCTTGTATACTTATGACAACAATAGAAGAAATTCCATACAAATGCCAATTCTTGAGACAAAACGTAAAAAACGCTGAGACCCAAATTCCGGATTATATTTTGTACGTTGTTTAGACAAGGCATAGTTTAGGATCAAACTTTTCCTCTTATCAAGAACAACAAAAGACTAAATATAAATATTTTGTATTGACCTGAATCACAACGAATTACGTAGGTTAACTCTGTTTTAATTCACCTGCCACTCTACGGGTACTACGAAGCTTACAAACATGTTGATTGAAACTGGCATTTAATTAACAGAGATATTCCTTATTATGTAAAGAAATAACATAATTTTTAATGCTGTTTTGTCTTTAAAATATGACACTCGATCAATTAAACTTTAAAAAAAAATATCACATTTATTTTTTTCCATTTGGTCTTTTGGGACAGATGATACAATTAATTGAATAGGTATGTTTAAATTTTGTATGGGGACCATCATAACTTGCATGGCAACAGAAAATAATAGTATAAGGCGCGAAATAGCCTCACTTAAGTTTTGTAGAGATTAGTTTGTACGGATTCACTTGAACGGCGTGTTCAATATCGATCATACGATTATGTTATGATGCGAACATTTTGTTCTATATTTAGAAGTAGAACGAGACCACAGATTTGTTGGATAAACTTGTGTCTTGCGATTACGGTAGTTTAATTTCGGTTTAAAGAAATTTATTTCTCAAAAAGAACATACATAGTTCACTTAAATATGAGAAACTTAATTTAATTTGGAAACCGCTCGAATTCTTTATGGGTCCAAGAACTGTTTAATTTAAAATATATATCCATTATTAATCCTTAACTTCTTTTCTACAAAGCAAGCAGTTCGGCAAACTTATCGATTTCAAAATTAGCCATAGATGAAGACATAATAAGCCATCTGTGGCAACAGCTTATGGTATCCTAATTTAACATAACTTAAACCGTTCAGTGATAAACATATCAGGGTTACCATAAAACAAAACATCCATGTAGTATGTTCGGAGAACAAACTGTGCCACTATCTAAACACCATCTCCACACCGATTTGAGCTCTCTAACAGACTAACAGCCACGTAACTTGTAAGCAATGGCTCCTCATTACAAATCAGCCTATTTCGATCATAAGGAGGCCATTCATACGTTAACTAGGAAGCGCAGGCGCCGGTGTATGTTTCAGGACGATCAAAGAGCCACTTAGTGATGCACTCGCGAAATGGAGATAGCTCTCGAGAGTTTGCTTTGGAAATAAATGTGCTGTTCTGTCAATATGGTGGTGGTTTCATGATAGTGAAAGAGGGAAACACCACGGAAATCTTACTTAGTATTATTAAATCGATCTTGTTTGCTGGTAGTAAATTATAATAATTATATTAATAATTTATACTTATCTGGGGTTTAATTCGAGAATAATCAACTACAATAATTGCTAATTCCAAGACACTAACAAAACGAATTAATAACTATACTGCTATTATTAAGGACACACATAAATACTAATATAGACATTAGTTTCAGCTATTGACTTGTAACATCGCAAATAGTGCGTGATGTGATGACAGATTGTGGGCCACGCCTGGATATTTATGTAGATATATTATTTTGTAATCTGTAGCACTTAATTTAGTCTAAGGGCGAAAGTACACTTGAAGCCACTTGTGAAACCTTTGGTCCTACGAGGCGGAGAGCCGCAACTGGTACGATTTAGTTTTCCCATCAACATTCACACTTATTCAACTTGAAGATTTCGGGTAAAGTGTGATCAATTGCATTAGTGTATCTGCTATCTTAAAATGTATTTAAACATTAAACTCAATGCAAAGTAAATCTTAAACAGTAGACAAAAAGTGTACTTTAACCCAAACTGTATTCAAAAACACACGAATAAAGTTGAAATGGGTATTTGTTTTTTGTTTTTACATAAACAGCGGAACAAAAAATATAGATGAGATCCTTGAAAATTAAACGCAAAATAGAACAAAACCTATCAAAATTATTACAAAAGCAATCGAATTGGAACGAATAAATAACTATTAAAACAGACAATAATGTTTTGTGTTTGCAACTTTTCACCCGAGGAAATGTATGCAGTTTCAAAATAGCAGGTACTTAGAATAAATTGAGCAAATATATACTAAGCTATTCTATCCTACATGTTTGAATCCTGTTTAATTTAAAATAATGTATTGTCGTTTATTTAAAATTCTCCAAAGAATTAATCTACTTTAAAAAATGTTTTCTCCTGAATTCTTAACTCCAATGAGCTAATCTGAAAGCCTGCATAAAAGTAGTTCAAATAATTATTACGATCTCTGATAAAAGATAACCGTACTATAAGGTTGTGGAATGCCTTAAGTAAATGAAAAACGGTCCAAGCATTGTTTTGGAAAACTCAAAAAGCGTATTTTATTTTTTTATTACGCAATCTGCTGATAACCGTTGATACATTTTTTAATAATAGTGTTGAAAATGTTTAGTTTAGCATACAACTTTAAGTTTTTTTTAAAAACAGTTGCAAAATACCTACATACGACATTTTATTAGCTTCTCTTTTGTATTAAAAATAAACTTCAGCAAGATGACATCATCATCAACCGTATAAGTTCACAGCGACATTAATTAATCCACCATAGAAAAAAACAAATCCTAAACATGTCACATGTGCTTCGAAATCTGACCAACTAATGAACAAATACGTGTCTTATAATGGAAGTATTCAAAAACAAACAAACCCAACGAAGGCATATGTTATAACTGTGTCAGAGCAAGTTGCAGTGCAGCTGTACCGACTTACAGACAGTCCTCACGGAGACACCACTTATTGTGAAAATGTAGGTTACAATTATCGAAAAGACATTACTTTAATGATTAAAAAAAAATAAAAATTGACCTTACAAAGAAAATGTAACCTTAAATCTAATCATGTTAGGTTTATCTATTTTATTAATCAAAAAGAACAATACATAATTCACATAATAATGAACTCATATTAACAGTTCTGTAATAGTTCGAGCAATGCTAGTAATTTCCTAAATATCATAATTATTTTTTTGTTTTAAATACTGCAAGTGATTTGCTATCCTTAATATTATTTTGTAGATTTATGTATCATTGATACTCAAAACGTATGAACATATAATTTAATTATTAACAAAACAAAAACACACAACAACACATTTAACAAAATGAAATCGGTTACAAGACCGATTTCATATGTACTAGTATCAACCTATTTAATTTTGGTAATGTTTTACATAGCATGAAACAGTGTGAATGTTTTCAAAAGAAAACTGAAGAAATACTCTACTTTGTGTTTTGTTATTTGTTAAGCCCCAGAGGGGTTAAATATAAATAAGTGAATTTCAATCTTCATATGAAAAATTAAATTCTTTAGACACATGTCGGAAAATGCTGAAAACCTCATGCTACAGAAGTCCGCTAGCTTTTGTATTTATACAAAACATGAGATGGTAGAACCCCCGTTTTCTAACTTCTCCATACCACCAACAATACACCTAAAGTGTCGTACACCTAAAGACATAAATATAATATAATCCGGAATATTAACAAATTGATGATGACATAACATAAGTACGAAACTCGTAACGTTTTATCGCTGGCGACAATACCATTTAAAGTGACAGATAAGTACTAGTTGTAATTCATAACGACGGGCTGTAAAACCGCGAACACAATAGAGAATTAGCTGTTTAATGTAGGGCCAATGCCGCCCGGTCTTAGGGCCTGGCAGAGATGCTATGCAAATGACAATCATTACTGCTAAGTCGGATCGTACTGTGTAATGCAGAATTGAGGTGTAAATTTACATTGACATTGCAACACGTAAAAGGCGTGAAATCCGACATCAGACTGTAGGAACATGCATGAATAACGTCATTCTCTGATCACTCATTTTACTAGCTAACCATTGTACCAATAAGGATTAAGCAAATATTTGTTGGTCTTTTGAATCCTTGTTTTTATCATCAACAGGATCAAAGGACCAAGTTTTAGTGTAAGTCTATGGTAGAACAGACCATAGTAGCAATAATATCCAGTTGATAAGTACATCCATCGAAAGACAAAAAAGCACAACACTAAGTCAAACATTTCAGCCGCTGTCAGACTTGGACGATATGTCAAGAAACTACATGACGTTGAGACTACGATGCCTGCTAGTCTTGTACGAATACGTAAGGAGTTAAAAGAGTTCTGACATAAAAGGGCTGTTAAAGAAGAAACCGGAATATTGTGCGGATCTTTCTAGTCAGAAGGCACCTGATAAAATTTTAAGAAGCACTGACAAATTATCAAGAGCTGTACTTTGAACAAAACAGAAGTCGTAACAAATACATAATATGGTAATTAAATGGAGAGCAATATTCCCACACAAGTGAATTTAGCGTCGGACGTGATATGGTCCCGCCGATTGCGCAAATCGGCTAGCCTTCGGCCGGTTCCTACTCTGATAAGGGACTCATCGCTGACCAACGTTTAACCCTGGCCCTATTAACTGAGGATGTAGGCATCATGCCGTTTATAATGGCAAAATTATATTGTAACTGCGAAAGTCATTGTAACTCACTTAAAAGTCCAAGAAAGATTGAAATTGTTCCCGCCGCTTGAAGCGGAGCGAGCTTTTAAATTACTTTGACAAACATTTAAAAAGTTTACCCGGAAAAATCTGGAAACTGTAATCTAATTCATTTCAAATTCAAAAAGTTTTCAAATGTTCAACGGTTGATAAACATAGCATGCTTTAAAATTTTCGGACAAAATAAAAATGAATTAAATATATTTTAAGAAGATATTAAAAATAAAATATTTTTTAATACACATTACGTAATACAATACCAATCTCTAGCTCTATTCAAGAGACAATAGGCGGCAAACACCCAGGATCCGTCCGTAACAAAATTAAATCAACATTATCCTGATGGAATTATTATCACAAATTACCATGCCACTGGATTCCTCTGTGGAGGGCAACCAGAATACTGTTCGATGTTCAAGAGTGGTTCGTTTGTAGATGATGATACGACCGGATGGATGATAAACGCGCACGGGTTCCCGCGCCGACCGAAAGGGAGGACCGACTCGATCCACGGCACGCTCCCGACTGACAACTAAAATTGCGAGCTTTATCATCGACCATACAATGCGCGCACGCGCACGTTTGCCCAACCACTTAGATCTGTGGTGCTTCCGTTACGCTATTAGTGTTGTCTTTACCAAAATGTTTGTTGCTATACTTTGAACACTACTAATTTGTGTACTTAATTAATTACTACTTCAACTGTGTTGGAGCTTGAAAGCTTTTCACTTCGAAGTTCTATTGTGAGTTATGTAATAGGACTTTCAGTGTTGGATAGTTGAGTAACGATGAGATAAAGATAATGAAAAACTATTTAATTAGAGCACTAAAAAATATTATTATTTTATCTCATAATAGTTATGTACTTACTACCTTCATAAATTGTGCGAGTAACTACACTTGCAGTTATTAGTCACAATTAGTAAAACCAAAAAAGATACAATACATTTGTATATTAGTATTGTTCTCGCATGTAGAATATTCAGCAAAAGCTTCATGTATATTTACCGGAAAATCTCCCAAAATTTGGGGTCAAGAATCTGATCCACTTTACGTATTTAATACATTTTAATTCTTAGTTTTAGTTTCTATAATTAATATAATATGAATTAATAACAGAAAAATAAATTTTAGTGGGTAGTACAATAAAATATTACGTACGGAAAGCGTACCGAAGAAGTTAAAGCGTTTTGTACTCTTAAATATAAAAATTCCACTGCTGTCCAGATAAATTAGGTCATTATTCTAAGTTATAACCCTACGGTTTTGTTTACCGGCGCCAACTAATCGTGCACTCAAGTGCTCCTATGATACCCCACTGTTCATTAAATTGCCTTCATTTACATAAAGACTTAAATTAATTTGTGCCTAATGGCCGCTGATACGCATTCCCGATCACTTTAATTGTTTATGTTGTGTTAGGAGTATTTTACGCCGGAGTTTTTAAGCACGTAAGTCAGCAATTTTTCACTCACTTTGTACCATATGATCTAACCCACGTAATTTAATTAATTTCAAACTAGCGAACTGTCCCGGCTTCGCAAAGTACATATTTCTGTCGTTTGGGTGAATTTATCCAGTGAATTTTTAAAAAATATCTTTTGTATAAACCTTGCCTAGGAAATTATGAACACAACAAAAAGAATCAGCTAAATCGATCCACCGTTCTTGAGTTTCGTGCTTAGCAACAGATTTAGCTATTAATTATTATTCATGTAGAAGATAGATAGAAAGATGCTGATGATGATGAAAGATGATGTTATATCTCTTCTTCCACAGGTGCCATTTCATTTTTTACGTGTCTGGGCTTCCTTCAACAAGTCAATGCTTATTTCAAATATAAAATCATGCCAAAATCCAATAAAACAACGATTAATATCTTCGACACAGGCACTATAAACAAATGCTAATCTGAACAATTCTAATAGGTGTAATAAAATCCTCTGACCATTTAGGAATAGATTTCTAACATACAAATAACGATGACTAACAAGACTGCAAAGAGCTTAGACAAAAAATATACTACAATATTGTACAGCAGTGAGTAACATCAAATAAAAGCTTAGGCTAGTTGCATTGTGGGGACAAAATTCAGTTAGATTATTTTTTACAAGACAATGGGTCCTTTAAAAGCATCTCTGTTCCCACCCTTAGAACTTCAAACTGTAATGTCACAGGAGAAAACTATATCTAAGCTAGGGGTTTTCAAAGTAAGGTCGCTGATTGAGAAATTAGCAAAGGGGGCGTGGATTACCAGCCGCCGTTTCATACAAATTTAGTAGTATGCTTAGGTTTTAGTTAGACATTTGAACCTTTTCGCAATAAAAAACCTTAAATGTTTTTTCAGATAGATCTGTATAATCTCTGGTAGAAATTACAAATAATATGGGGGTGCTGATATCTTTTCTTTGTAGAAAGACGACACGTCAAAAATAAGTTAGGGTACCCCTCACCTAAACAATGCCAACTAGAAGCCATCTTCACTTGAGTAAATACGCTACATATTTTATTTTAAGCGAACAAATCAAGATATTAATATTCAACCGCGTCAAACCTACAACGCACAAACTAATCGCACAGCCACTGTACCATGCAGCAGTAACCAGCAAGTAATACGGACATATTCAAACAACTCAACGTCTCCTTGACTCCGCAAACATACGTTACGATTGCAAGTTAGTTCGACAGACGATACTTAGTACCTTCTTTGCATCTTGTTTGTATGTAAAAAGACAAGCAACCAATAAAACCAATGTGACGTGGATTTTATTGTCGTTTGCACGATAGGTTACCAATAGGACCACCTGGGGGCCAACCACAAGCTCTTAAAACAATATTATTATAATATTACTTTGACTTTTCGTACCATGACGTCCTTAAAATAAGCTTATAATAAGGTTAAAGTAATGTTATTTTCTTAGCAGTTTTGGTGACGTCACCCCTAAAAGTTCATTCATTTTCCTACCACGACGTGACTTTTGACAACCAGCAATATTGTTTTAATGTCAAATTTAGCATTCATAAAAAAGTTCCTCGGACTCGACGGAAGTATTATTGTCTTGCAAATTTATCATATTTAAATGTAGTTTTTTGGAGTGCAGTGCGTTGCACGTAACGAATTTTATTCGCATGTTGCGCGGCCATCGCGGCTGACCGGAGAAACTTAGTTCCAAACAACTCAACCAGTCAATGAAATGCTGGTTTTCCATTGTGGTTTTTTTAGTTCATGCTGTTGACTACATGCACGAGGTCAGCGTCCTGCAGATATTCGGTCCAATTTCAAGGAGGACAAGATCAGCAGTGGTAAACTGATGATGTTCCAGTCGCTTGAAAAGCTGTACCAGATGCCGTCTCGCCGCAGAGATGGAAATGAGAAGAGCCTTCAGGATGTCATTGACATGTTGAAGAGGACAGACCCGGATGACGTGCAATAATTCGTGGCAAGAAATCTCAGTAAACTGCCCCGTCACGTTATATCACATCGACGTTATATATACCTACGCTTCTAAAGGACATTACTACATTGAAAGTGGAGATAACCAAGGTGCAATCCAGAATAGAGGTTTCAGAAGAATCCAATGCTGAACTACGTACGAAAAAAGCTGCACATGCTGCTGGGTCCTGCTGTGGCTACGTCGCAGCTGTAAATTTCACGTCTACAATGCTCCACGAAGGTTGAGGAAGTCGTGGAGTCTATCAGAGTGAAGATCAATTGGACTCTAGAGGGTTGAAAAGTTGGAATTGCGCCACGACATCAACTATAGATCGTTCGTGGTTTTGAGGATAAGAAGAGGATTTTTGGCCGAGTGTCGTATACCGGCGTTTCCGAAATCGATTACGTAGCACCTCGCAGCGAAACACGACGCCGATGAGACGTGTATACGACGTGCTTGCTTGAAGCTAGTTTATATTAAATACGTATTTTACATTTACTCAGAAGTTTAATTTTTTCACTGCTTCAAGGGGTAGTAGACCTAAGTATTTGAAATTAATATCAGCTTGATACCTCCACGCGTTCTGAGAAAAAGGGTCTTGATAGACGGACAGACAGACTAACGGACAACAAAATAATCCTATAAGGGATAAATAAAATGTGTTTATTTACGTAAACTTGCCGATTGAATTATATTTCTAGAGATTTTAGTTTACGGGTATTGGAAATAAGCAAAAGTAAATAGAGACCAATAAGTTTAAACAAAAATATAAAATTTCTTTAATCACTTACTAATAATATAATAATAATATATAATAATAATATACGCGAGTATACAATTGTTAAGTTATATTATAAATATGACACTTGCAATAGGGTTAACATATCTGTAAAACCATTAAACAATGAAGATGTGATTCGGGAAGCCTAATCACAGCCACAAAACAATGCGAGCGAACAGCCACGTAGTACCAACAACGCTCTGCAGGAGGGTTTGGTTACTTGTGAAACTCTTGTACAGCGGCTGTGGGGAAGACGGCATATAAGATCCTGAAACAAAATAAGTTTTATTTTTGTTTATAATTTATAGAGTGTATTACTAAACGCTGATAGACTGAACACTGACAAGTCTTTACTTCGACGGGTTTCTTCGCCGACGGGTCTCGTCGCCGACAGGGCTAACACACATACATAGCACATGTTTTTCCTAAGGGGTAGGCAAAAACCAAAGAACGCCACCTCCTACCTACATTCATACATCTCGTCATACAAGCACGCCGGTTAGGA
The DNA here is from genome assembly GCA_949774945.1 of Hoplodrina ambigua. Taxonomy (NCBI): domain Eukaryota; kingdom Metazoa; phylum Arthropoda; class Insecta; order Lepidoptera; family Noctuidae; genus Hoplodrina; species Hoplodrina ambigua. The sequence continues at coordinate 602,386 of OX458979.1, forward strand.
GTACTGCGTACCTGACCTTTCTGAAGAACCTTACCAATAATGTCAGTGTAGGTCTTCCTAGAGCGATCCTTCCCTGCGTTGCCACTCACCTCTGCCATAAAAATACCTTTTGTCTTCGTTTTTCACTCCTCCTCTCAACATGGCCGAACCATATAGGCATACCCTTTTTTATCTTTGTTTTATATTATAAGTAACAATAAATTATGCTTAACTACTTATGTTTTCTTACTAGTTCCACCTGAACACCTGGCATATCCCTGGCCAATATCTTCTCCCAGTATTTGAAGACATTGTTTTTTCCATATTTGTCATAGCGATTGTTGGCAGTAGTTGTTGATCGGTTGGAATTTAAAATTTCCCAGAGTATCTCTAGCTGTCGCCAGGATTAACTCTTAACTAGATTAACTCTTCGGCTGCAAAATTAATAATAAAACATTTATAACTGAGTCTGAAAACATATTGTTTCGAACTATCATAATCAAAACATTATTTACAGATAAATATTTCCTTGTTATAAACTTATTTACTGAGTTACCGTGTTTAACCTTACCTTGATTCCATGATGATTTTGCATCCAACTGACTACAAAATGCTAGTGAGACACACATCTTAAGTAACTAAGATAAAATAAAATAAGTTTAACCACAAAAAAAATCAATTTTAAAATTTTTGACTTTTAAATTCCGTTCGCGTTAGACAGCTGACATTGCTGACAAGAACAGAATCTGTTCCGATTCTTATTGTCATAATTTAGTCGCAACCTCTTTTTTATTTTATTTTATTTTTTATTAAAAAGCAAAATCTTTTAATACTTGGCTTAATTTTATGAAAATTACTCGTTACAATTAGATCCTAATACAAAGTACTAATGTTTTTAAAAAATAAATAATAATAATTTTCTCAAGATCATTTTCGATCAAGAGAAGAGATTTTTTTTCATAGTAAGAATTCGGACCGATGTGTGAAAGGGACAGCGTTATACAGTTCATATAGCGTTGTTTCTTTTCTACTATTGCAAGCAATAGACAAATCTTAAAAATAGTTCGTTCTTTCCCAGCACTTTAGCAGGAATAAAACAACATTGAAAGTTGAAGTTCATGGTACGAATATGAGTAATGTTATTATAAGCTTGAAACAAAACGTTATCGAAATAAGAATGTTTTGTAAAAGATTGTGGTAAGGCCCCAGATCGGTATTGTAAACAAGAATCTTCTGTAGTTACAAAATTCTGTTTTACTAGATCCTTATCAGTTTGGGAGAGCGTGGCATAAGGGGGCTTATGGTAGGCTCTTGGGGAACACCCTGAAGTTCAATTATTTAAGCTTCTATTTGAATTGTTAGGAATTGGATATAGGTGAGATACGGATACGGAATACGGGTGAGAAAAGGAGGTACTCTCAAACTACCATAGGGTTGCGCTTGCAGCTTCCTATTATACCAGCCGCCTTGCTGATTATGACCTACTTTAAATCCAAACAAACCCGCGTCCGGCCTTACATTTTCGACAATGTGTATGTACTCCTGTTTGTTACATCATTGTGTTGATAGACAACAATTACTCACATTTAACGTACTATTCATACCCATTATAAGTTTGACAAGAGATTGATCGCTGCCTTTGATTTCCTCGCCGATACAACACCTCCATTTTAGTGGCCAGTTCTGTTTGACCACTCTCAATTTGGACAGCGTGGGCGTTCGTTAGTTTGGTGTATTTGATGGTAGTTGGTATTGTTGCGAAGAGTTGTTAACCAAATTTGAGCTTGGAATGAATTTGTGACGAATTAGAATGTTCAACATTAATTGCAAATAAGTTACTGAATATGGTAGTGAAAGACGTTGAGATTGAAAGGCTACAGTTTCATTATGACATTTTCTAAGTATTTTTTTAGCTCCAAAAATAATAATTAGCCTTAAAACAAAACTTAACTTAGGAACCTAATAGGGGATCAAAAATCCGTTCGCTTCGCTGTCAATGGGGCAAGTGCCCAAAAGGTTGGCGGTATTTACCACGTTGTAAAGCAATGCTGATTCTTCGACCCAAGAAAAGGCCAGCCCTGTGGTCACTTGTGTCGCTTTTACATTTTTAAATAATTAAATTATTATCCTAGCACACTATCGCTGAAGAATTCCTTTTCCCGTTATTCTGATTTGCTAGTTACATGGATGCCATAACACTGCAGCCTTTAAATCATAGAAATTATACAAACAAAGACAGCATAACTACGAATCAATCATTCATTTAAAATTTTACTACAACTCTGAAGGTGACAATGAAGTCATATTATTATCTTGATTTGCACTTAAAGTCAAAGGTACCGCGTGCAATGACATAATTATATCCTTGTGTTTAATGACAATTGTTCTAGTATCTAACGAGTCTTCAGACAACTAACGGTACTTTAAACTTGTTTTACACGATCATTTGTATCGAAGCGACGTTAAACTTTGACTTCGATGATTAAGCTTTTCCAACAGTATTTTGCTTAAACCATGCATCAAGAATGTCATTTGAGGGCTGACCGATTACAATAACGGCTGTAATTATTAGTGGTTAAAAGTTAAACCTGTACCCTGTAAAGTGTCAATACAGGTTGATACAAAAATTATACTCAAGTAAGGACAGCAACACCTCATGAAGATGAGCTTCATAGGCTGTATAGCCTCATCGCCTGATATCTTCAAAAAGTTATTGTTTGCTGTGACCATTCATAAAGTATTTCGCAGATCATCAAAATGTATACAAAACCACAGTCAACTATTAACTAGATACTTTGAAATATGAATATATTCTTCCAATGATACGAACTTCCATTCCAATACTTTGTGTAACCATCCTTAATCAAAAATATCGTCATCTCCTCATCATCTATTTTTATTATCCGAAGTAACACTTGCATAGCCTTACTCACCATGAGACGACCTTGAATGATGGCCATGTGTTCTGGTACCCACTCTTGTGCGTCATGTGTGAACATTGTTTTACTTAAATCTGGCCTTAAAGCTGTCCCGAAGATTAGCGACTGCTGGATTATAAAACCACTCAGTGATGCGTGTACCTACTGGAGCTATAAATAAAGTCTTAACTTTGACATAGTTTGCTATATGAGCAGAATTTGTATGGACTTATCGCTGATATTAGGTCATCGGTGCATTTACGAGCTCTGCTAATGTACTATTAAGTCAGGATAAACATATTTGTATCTATTCAGTTGCTAGGTACATATATATATCTCCGTAGACCGTCCTATATGATTAGCGGCTATTTAGGATTACGAGTCTTTTGATTTTTACTCACCACCAAATAACATTCTAGTAAGTACAATGATTTAAGTCATTGAGTAAATGTCGTAATGGCCCTGTGGGTTAAGTGCCCGCACCTTATGCTTGAGGTTGTAGGTTCGATACTGGGTAAAGACTAATGTAACTTTTTCAAGTCATATGTACTTTCTAAGTTAATCTTGGAGGGCACTGACATCGGTGAAAGAAAAACATCGTGAGGAAACTTGAACTTGAAAAAGTTATAAAAGTCGGCAATCTCCAATCCGCTTTGAGCGAACGTGGTGGTCAAAGCTACGTGCCTTCTCGGTATAAAAAGAAGCCTTTGCCCTGCAGTGGGAGAGTAAAAGACAAGTAGATATTATTATTTTAAGTAAAATGATTAATTTAAATGAAACAGAGTTTTCTCTCAGCTGTTAAATTAGGATGACCTCTATCTCAATTATAGGAATAAAAAACCTTATGGTAACCGAATCACGAAATATATTCCAAAAACATACATCGTTATACATTTTATCGATAAGACACCATAGATCATGATGCATCCAAAAAAGGGTTAACGTTTTTGAGTAGATTAGAAACTGCCTTAAACATTGTAATACGGAGGCGTTAACTTCAACAATACCGTGTAGGCTCGGCTTTATTGGCAGACAAATTATTTGAGAGTATATGGCCAGAACTAGCTGTGTTTGGATAAGTAATTGTCTTTGAATTATATTGCTGACTTGATTGATTGATAGGAAGTGATCATGGTTGTGCCATGCTGCAGTGGCGCTACATTTTTTTATTGGTACACCATTTTTGGAGCCGTTTGGGCCATGAAATTTTCAGCTTTAAAAGTATTTGTTTACTACCATATAATCTGCTCGTGTTTTCAAAACTTTACCTTTAGGTAGGTACCCTATTTAAAGCCTGCTGATCACGAACAAGTCACTATAATCATAAAAGCTTAGTAATGACCGTAGAACTTCGGAAGAATTGCTCTAGCATCAGAGGGCTTTTTTTTAATTATTTGTTTATTTACAATCTACCCGTGACCCAAGGGCTGGTTTTTACCTTGGCCAGAGGTTAAGCATTGCCATTCAACGTGGCAATGCGGCCAGTCTTTTGGGCACATTTCCAGTAGACAGCGATGCGGATGAATTTTTTGATGCCATTTAATTTTAGTTTCTCTTTTTTATATTCTGGTTGTTTTTTATTTTATTTGTATTGTTAAGCTTGTAAATAATGTATATATTAAATATTAAATCTAATTAAATCACTCATTAATGTTGGCTAACAAAATGTCTATCAAGTTACTAGAACAAAATTAATCAGTGTCCCACATCAAATATTGACTATTCATCTAAGGGCCATCTCTATGATACCCATTGTTCTAAGGTTCAACAAAATCGTGAAGAGAAGGACGTTCACCTTCTTATAATATCATGTTTATTGGTTACACATTACGCTATAACGGTAAAGCAAATTTTTCGACTAATTCTTGTTTAATTTTCTTAGTGAAAATTACACACAGGTAATCTTGAATTTCGTTTCTTGTTGCCGCGCGCCCGCACGTACCAGCAGACTTTACCGAACAAATAAGTGCAAAATTGTGTGTCCATAGTTTTGGGTAGTTTTTCTTTTGGAACCCTTTTGTTGACACCTGACAATGCATTTTCAATGAAAAATATATTGACTTTATTGAGAATATATTTCGTCTATTATAACTTTTCGGAAAGAAACGCAGAATTATCATCCAGTCGTAGGTTTACGCGGGAGGGAGGGGCGGGGCTCATGTGATAAGCGAATATCGTGCTCCCGGCTCATGGTAACAGGATGAACCGTGGGGTTTTAGTCGATTATAGTCCAACATAACACTTCATTCTCCCCAGGAATCTATGAACATTTCCCTAAAAAAAAAGAAGGTGAGTTGATGCTCACTGTCAAGTTGTTAAATGAATGATGAACATTGTTTTCCTGACACTATTACATTCAATAACAAGCCCAAAAACTAATAGTGTATTACACTCTGCGCATGAATGAAAGTCACCAACATGCGCATGACCATATCGGTCTTAATTCGACACCATACAATATTTACAATAAGCCACTGCCATAATACATAATGATATTTGTTTAGAAGCAAGATAAAACATACCAAACTGATACATTTGTTTTCAGCCGCTCATATTTCTGTGATTACGTACTGGGAGAGGTATTCGCTTGTCATCATATGGATTAGCACGAGAATACAGAGATAAGATTGCGAAATTTCTTGTTGCTATGTAAGAGCAGGATTTAAAAAAAATATGCATACCTGTATCTTGAATTAACGGTCTTTACGAAGATGTTTCCTTTTAAAAGTACGTGGAAACTCTTGCAGTCTTGGATAATACTCGTACTTTCTTACCTTTTTTTCATGGAGAAATCCTCATCTGAGAAAAATACAGGGTTAGGACTTTTACCGACTAAACTCCCATGCTTCTTCTATAAGCATGAGTCGGGAGCTCATGACATAAGATCCGCGCCCTCGACTGGTGATGGCCCACCGTCACCGAGCCTCTTCAAATACCTTTTTGCCAAGATTTCTAACTGAACATCCGCTTTTGAATGAAAAGAACATTTTGAGAAAACAGAAAATAAATAACTTCTAAGTATGTTACTGATTGCAGCAGTGCAAAAGTACAGCAATCAACATCTAGTATTTTGAAAAAGTAGAAGCGAAACAATATATTACAACATTATCTTGACAAAAATATAATTATTATCAAACGTAAAACAAACAAAGTGCCTCTGTTTGTTTTAGACGCGAAATTGTCCGAATTCTTTTCGCACGTAACTTGGACAGTTTGCGAATCACATTCCAGGCCAAGAATTAAAATATGACTCATCGGCTTTGATTAGGAATTGTAGAGATTATTCTTATAGGCTGGTATCTTATGTTTGTCTTTAAATTATAACTGTTGTGTGACAATTCCATAATCTTGGGGATAGTTGCGTAATTATGACCATCTATCTTATTCTCTCTTTGAGGAGACAGCAGTAGAGTTGGAGATGAAGAGGTATCCCTTTAACAATCTGCTCTATCACAGTCCACTGCTGGACGTAGACCTCTCTCAAGTTAAACAACACCCAATTCTCCACCTTCTACATCTAATTCATAACAACCAACTTTTGAAGATCTGTTTAAATTCCATAGTAATTATGTGGCGGGTGCTGGATAAAAGATAAATGTACTTTTCAACTGTTGCAAAATATGGGTTGTGCCACATTACTTAAAACATTACCAGTAGGACAGACAAGTGTAGATAGATCAAACAATCCCACATCATTCAATATATCCATCTTAGGAAGTATAATCTCCAATCTACTTGGAAGACTACTTACCCCAGATCGGTTTAATTCATGAGAGCGATCAGTTAGCTAATTAGTGAGCACGTAACGCAGGTTGGCTCGCTATCTCGTGTTTGTGAACGCTATCTAATCTCTGTTTGTCTCAGCCTCCTTGCTAACCTGACCCAATTTGTGGACTTTGAAAATGAAGGCGTTGGAGATATTTTCATGTGATTATGTTTGGAGATTTTATTTAATCTATTGTATTTTGCGTTTGCCCATTATATCCAACATTTTAAAATGCTTGCAATGTAATTTCATTGTCTTTCTATGTATATTTTGAACGTTAGTGATATCGGTAAAGGAAAACATCGTGAGGAAACCTGAACTTATAATTATTTTTTTCTATCGGAAGAGTCTTGGTATTATATGTCATTGACCCTGAAGACCAATGGCTGAATATCCAAATAGCCAAAAACTATACAAGGTAAACATTTATATTTTAAACGGTTACGACTACCTCACGTCCATAACTGCATAGCTACCTAACTTATAGAAGTTCTTTAAGCGTTTTAGGACATTCTTTAAAACACTTTTTATCTGCTGGTGTATTATCATTTATCAGTGATTTCTGTTACCGAAAGCTTCCTGCTGTATTTTTACTGTTAATTATGTAATGATACCTATCTCATAATGGAGAACAACTATAATCAGTTATAGCTATAACAAGCCTACTACGAAAAGACGTCACGGTTGGAGCAATGGCTAAGTGATTAGCTGCTGCGCTACGTGTCGCAGGTACGATTCCCGCACAGAACAAATATTTTTATACTCTACAGATAGTTGTTCCGGGTCTGGCTGTTTCTGTATGTGAGTTTATATGTTTATATTAGAAAGTAGTAGAATTTTTTACTGTAAGATAACCTTTTTTTTTAAAGACTTTAAAGAAGAATTAACTTTCATACAGTATTCAAGTTCGTTGGAATCCCCATAGGCTTACAATATTGCGAAACATCTAAAACGATACAAAACGGTACAAATTAATAGCGTCGGCCAATTTGCAGTTATCTCGGCTATACATTAACTTATTACGTTATCTGCAACCTTGACTGGTTTTTAACTATTGCTATGAGCGTTATCAAGCGTGTTATAACTATTAGTTGTTAATTTAAGACATTTGCGAAGATCTCTCCGAGAATCGTAATTTGTGGTTCAATGTCTTCTTGAGGTCTATAAACCCTTGAATGCATCAAATTCCTTCATTGTATTGAGCAGCTTCGTCATCAACATCACCAGTACTCTATCTTCTTCTTTCGGCCTTATATAATTTTCATTTGGGATCGACTTTCCTAATCGCTCTTCTCCTAAGCGGTTTTTTCAGGGGACTTTGGAGATTGCGACCAGTACTCTAAGAAAAAAGAAAAAAAGAAGGAGAAAATGTTTATTGACACAGACCATGTGCACAAAAAAAAATATTAACAAAAAAAAAATTAGAAAAAATATGTTGTGTGCCCCATAGGTGCGCCAAATAGGACCAGTTGAGAATAAATGCCGATAAATGCTACTTGTGTCTGACGCTGGTTTTCAAGTATACTTTCTTTCTAAGCCAATAAAGATATTATTTTCAATTGTATTCTCCTCGTAACTTTATTTAATTAGTATAGATTCTGTTATTTTGAGGAAAACGAGATCTACCTTAGTCATTCTTGTTTAATATTAGTTGATATCAAATACTCGTACAACAGAAGCTTAGCACTTATGTCACCTCAGTTCGCGTGTATCTGCCTAAAGCAAATGAAGTGGGTTACTGACCAGTTACTGTCGATGGAATAGTTATACTTACTTAAATGCTTTATTTTGTGTTCTTTTTGTAACCATACCTTTGTTTTTCTAACCGAATCGTTTGGATTACAGGAAAAAGTAGTAATCAAGTCAAACAAAGAGGTGGGGGATCTTCCAATTTCAATGCGGCGTTACTGTGAATCTACTATTTTGGTTTGCCGTCCCATCGGACTATGAGAGTGAGTGAATAGGGAGTGCACCTGTGTTTGCGCACACACTCGTGCGTTATAATATTTCTTGTGTTCTTGCCATGGTTAATAGTCTTAATTGAGATAGGTTGCCGTGACCGAATTCCGGTCGAGAGAATATTATTATTAATATTACTATATAAGTTTGAACCCCAAGAAAGAACATAGACTACTTTTTATCTCGCGACTTTGTCTACCATTCTTTATAGGCAGCATCGACAAAACTAAATACCTAATTGTCACCATTATCTAGTTTTACGGTTTGTCAGTTATTAATATCTCCGGTACAGACGCAACAGGGTCCAAGCCACAGCATGGTACAAACCTACTTAATACGAAAATCTACCTACTATACCTACATGAACTATTACAGTAATTTCCCGTTTCAGAAGCTTAAATCAACATATCAAGAAACTAGATTGCTCAAAGAGTGTAATAGTAAATCTGCAAACAGAAGGGTGTGTGATGTAACATAAAGTGAAACAGTACTAGTCGGCACTCGTAGTACCGCGAGATAATATTTGTTTTATGTTAAACATATTGTGTGTGTCTGTCTGTAGCTATGCGAGTAGCACTTCGTGACATCATGCTGGAGCAGACTTCTGTTTGCCGTTGGATAAATAAACAAACCAACGAGACAAATTAATTATAGGTACCTACAACGATCAAAAATTTAACTAAAATGTTTCAGTTAAAGTCTTGGGAAGTTTTTATTACAAGATTGAAATGCACTGACATCAATAATCGTCATCTCGTCTATACGAGTAATATTACAGCTGGAATCGACAAGAGTCGCTTTAGGCGATTAACACCGTGTGATAATCGCCGCTTCGCCGCCTACCGCAGCGGTGCACGGTGCCGTTTGTTATTTCTTGGACAAGCTCGACTTTTATCCACATCCACTTCAACTCCTGAAAGCCAGAATCAACAATGGCGACCGCCAGAAAAGCGCCGAGGCAATGAAGCTCGATGAGTCCCGATGAATCCGAGAAACGATTGAATTGTCTTGGATCTTGCAACGAAATTAAACAGAAAATAATAGCAGAGTGGTAAGAAAAATCGTAATACATTTCAATAAAAGCAATTTTCATGAAAATAATGAAAGTGATAAATAACTTGTGTAAATGTACAAGACTTGCTTATCACCCGATGCACACCGCGCGAGATAACTCACACAATTGGTATGCGACCTCATACCATGTTTGTTCTGCTATGCACCGAACATTGTGCAAATATTTTCGCATTTTTTGGCCCACATTACGTTTGCAAACACTCCACTATGCAATATCGTGTAGTAACGCTATCTTTGTTTGTTCCTTCTTGTAATTAATTAGGTGTACCGTTTTTGTGACAGATGGTGTAGTTACTTTTGTCTGGTTACTGTTAAAGCAAGAGTTTGTTGCAATGTAGTTTTAAATGGACACCATCAAGATATTTTTAAGGGGGACTGAAAATTCAGCCTAGATTTTATTTATTTACTAGTGAACCGCCTCGCTTTCACACTGGTGCTAATATCCTACGTTCCGGTGGATAATCCAAAAAAAATCTTTCATAAAAACCTTATGCGGGAAATTACAAACACAACAAAAAAGAATCAACCAAATCGGTCGATTCGTTTTCGAGTATCGTGCGCTAACACATATTGCCATCAATTTTTATTTACGTATAGAAGAAGATGGATAGAAAATAATAATAGATAGATTGATAGGGGTTAGATACCTGCCATAGTTTTCTGAATATCAGAAACATTAAGCACCTAACCCATAATAACTCGCACATGTCAAAAGAATGATTTGAAGTAGGACAAGCTAAATATATTGGCTTTTAAGTTGAGGGTGTGCAAAATTAGATGTCGATAATTAATTAATTAAGAGGCCAAATTAATTAAGGTTATAATGAGGTGGAAGTGAGATGTCTTTACTTTGCCTAAAGTAGGAAAAGAATCTAAGTTAACCAAACACCATAGTCAAAATACGACCTGCTCGTTATTTTTAACTATCTCTATAACCTGGTCACGTCTAGTTAGCAGGTCAGTTGCGCAACAGTTGGGCCACGCGGCGCCATTATCTCCTACTGATAAATTGATGGTACACTTCATTAAATCTCTGATTGTGTTCCTAAATCTTCAAGTTAGTTAGTCTTATCGTAACAACCTTAATTGTGTGTTTGTCAATTTTTTCATAGAGGCGTCTAATAATAATGCTATAAATAATCGTAGGAAACCTCGTCTGAAGGTTTAGGCAGAGGATGGGAATATTTATTATTTTTGGCAGAGGCATGTGTATTGCACTAAACACCTATATATACCTACAAGCAGGTCTACATGATATTATATGTACAGTGTTAGTAGCTTTAGCTTAGCCCGTGACTTCGTCTACGTTACTTTTTTACAAATACCTATATTTTTTTAATGAAATATATCCTATAACACTCAGAGAAATCGTAGTTTCTTATTAGCAAAAGAATTTTCAGAATCGAACAAGTATTTCATAAAAAGAAAAAAGAGATTCCATGGAACGCTGAATTTATCTACTGCCTCCATAGACCAACACGAGGTGGCCCGCCCGTGTTGCTCTATGACTGCCTCTCTCGTACTGGACTGCACTAAAAAACCTAGGCTACCTACGCGAAAATCTACGCTACACTCAAAACAAAATTACTGACCTGGGAATTAAACGGAAACTCTAATGAGTCAAGATTGAATCCTGTCTCCACATTCTGGATTCAGTGAAACACATCGCATATAAATTACATTTGACGATCTCTCAGTATCCTGCTCCTCACTGCCTATGATTGCACCATCATCTCAACCACGTGCACCATAACTTACAGCCATCTCCCGATGACAGCTACAAAAACTGGTCGCCATTACAATCACATCGCTTGTTAACATTGTATGCAGTGCAATAATGAAGATTGGCTCCCATCACGGACGTCGCCGCCACTCGCCCCCGCGGAAGTGTGGTGCACCTGGCGACTAGCGCTCACACCCGAACGTACCTGCTTATGATATAATATGCTTTTGTAATGTTTGACTTCCCCTATACTTCTTCTTCTTTCTCTTCATTTCTTCTTTTCGAGTCGATGACTTAAGACAATCCATTTTTGTTTGTATAGTTTTTGGGCCCAGTAGGTGGCCAAGCTATCATCAGTAGCGTTGTTAACGTCTTTTAAAGTGCAGGTGTAGGGATGATGATAAAACCACACTATACTTACATATTCCTAATCTGGCGTCTTTCCAGTAACTTTAGATATTTAAACATAATATCACGCCTGTAATCCCCTAAGGGTTAAGCAGAGGCGTACCCATTAGTACGCCCACATTTTGCCAGTTATGTTTAATTCCCATGTAATAAGGGGCGAGCCTATTGCTCCTATTGCTTTAGTTATTTGTCGTACCATTATTTGCTCACGGTGTATCTTATGGTTACCTGACTTATATGAGTACAAAGACCCCCGTTCAGGTTTCCGGTAAACAAAACATATGCTTTTACAGATAGATTTCCACATTGTGATAACCCTACAACTGCAGTTTACAAAGAGCCAACCCTACTGACGACGGACCGTAACTTATCAGCCTGATGCTCTTCTAATTTTACAATTTACCATGCTCTACAATTTGCTATACTTACACCTACGTGAGGATAAAAATATGTGATGGTTATGACACTTACGACTTGATACTTATTGTTGAGCTGCTTAATAGTCCTTTAGGAATTTGCTATATACCTAGCAGCACGGTGGACTAGTAAATACTGGAAAAAAGTTCATCTTTTGCCATCGTTTAGGTTGATTTTAATAAGATAAGAGCAAGAAGGCATACCCACATCTCTTAATTAAGTTAAATTATAATTAACGTCTACGCTTCTACGATACTCAAGATACAGGTATATATCTGGTTTGAGTATCACTGTATTATAAAGGGATATATTCCAATAAGTTACATTTAAATTCTCAATGAGGATCATTTTGTTTAGTTTTCTTTTGGCTACTCGAAAATCAAGTAGGTAAAGGAAGGTTATGTAAGGATATCAATAGGTTCCTCAGTTTAACAAGAGAATCCATTTATTATTTTAAAGACGATAAACAAAATGATAATCATCTATTCACTGCCTGTAATAATTAACCAGGCGCTTGTAACGTAGTTAGGTACTGAAACACAACAAAAATAAGTGTTGTTCGAACATGATTGTTACAATTAGCTAGGCAACTTGTGGCATAATAGATAGCTATAATATTAATAGAAATATGTTTTAAGGTTCGGAGTTTTAACAAAGGGAATGGTGGCAAACCGAGTCATGGATACCTACCTAGACACCACAACGTCTAAAAGCTAAAATTCGTTATTATTATGCAGATACTTTGTATGTTTATACAATACCACAATGGTTATATTTAAACTAATTCTTAGTAGGTTAAGAAGTAATAAATACGATTGCTTACTAATTGGCGTGATTCATATATTATTCAATAAGGACAATTAATATTAATGTGTAGGTGCTATAGTTCATTAATACAACTAGATTCAATTATATTTTTTTTTTTCAAGTTATTACGTTCATAAGTGCCTTAACTATGATGACCTAATTGAAATAAATGATTTGACTTTGACATTTCACAAACATAATAACTTGGTAGTAGGTAGTTAATTAAGTCTTTCACCGGAAAAGAACTTAGGTACTTACTTAGATAACGTTTAAAAAGAATCTTCACAAATACGCACGTTACTAAACTTGCCTGGCCCAGTTAGAGTGCACTTTGCCCATCCTAGACCTCAATAGATGATACCTGACTATCCGATCAACGCTAATGATGATGGAGCAGGCCTACACTGGGATAATTTCGCTGCCCACCAGATCGTCTCAGTTACCAGTTTAAATATACGTTACGTTACTTATAGGTATAAATTAGCAAATAAAGAGCAGTTGGAACTTTAAATTAGATGGGTAGATTCAGAGGTTGAATGGCACCAGTCGGGGATCGCAGATGGCACGTAGACTGCCGGGATCCCCGATGTAAGTATAGGAAGGGAAAACCGGGGTGATTTTTAGCCGGTATGAGTCTGACAGACCCCTCCGTCACCCCAGGGTAGAGTATATCCATGAGGATTCAAAAGATGTAAAGGTTGAAACAATGAGAAGCTATTTCGTACGCCCATTTTTCTAGCTTACTTAGAATATTTCAAAGGCAACATGCTACAGTTAAGGTAGGTTAACAAATCATGATCAATTGACACTTCATCGACCTGTCAACGCTCCAAGGTTTCACACCAACACAGCATACCTCAGTCAATTACCTACAAAGAAGCAAATGCCCCACACACTCTGAAATATTCCGCAAGTTCCACAAATAACACAACGGTGTGGGAACGCGCTATCTTGATTGGACCAATCAGCTGCTGATCTCAGATAAATGTATCAATCAGTCCAAACACGCAAAGGATGAGGCTGACGTCATGGTTTACAATCTTAGTATCTACTTTGAAAGAATGCAAGTACAGTATACTGGTAGGTGGATAGTGACCTTTTAGAGGCAGAAAAAATCCTCCCTTTTTTTTAAAGGAATATAAAATGTCGCCAATTTTTCAGGAATTTCGGCAATATTGAAATAAATATCTTTTTACTTGAGACAATGGAGTCAATTCCGGGGTAATTAACAGAACTTTGGTCATGGCAGTCAATCTCAATGAAAACTAGCAATTGAGTGTGCAGAAGTGCATCTGTGTACGCAAACAGGTCACTCTCTTCCCTCACTCTCGTAAACCGATGGGACGGCAATCCGACACGACCACGGAGAGATCAGGTGCAGGTCATACGTGGTTTCCGAAGCCAGAAGTGCCACACTAAAAACTCCATGCTGCACTCAGAACACCGCGCGTAGGTCGAACCCAGGAGCTCAGCAGTCGCGCTTGCGACCACGAGACCATCAGGGTAGTCAAACGAATATGTAAGTTAGCATCTTAGCTTGTCTTTTAGCCTTTGATCAATTGATGTTTTTGGATATTTGTGCTACGCCAAAATGATAACTTTGTAACATATAGCTACGAACTTCTCGCTTGAAGTACCTATTTAGTTATTGTATTGTATGATTCGTTTCTGTATGTTTAATTTAAAAAAACAAGATATTAGATGGTTTAAAAAAATATTTATTTAACACATATCAAATCTACATGATAGCAAATAAATGAACGATTTTGGTTCGATTGACGCTCAATTGGCTACAGATAACATAAAACTTATATTGATTAATGATTAACACAGACACAAATAAATAATGACATTTAATTTTATTACAATGGTTGGCTTGCTCCCTCATTACAGTTCACTTACCACAATCCCTTTTATTTTAAGGGGGAACTAGGATTTAAAAAAAAAAAACAATATCATAAACAAAAACCTAATTACGTAATTATAATACTCTGGTATTTTTAGATCGTGTGTGAATATGCAGCTCAAGTACAGTACTCGCCGTACACGCAGTAATAACGCAACATACACGTAGCGACAACGCAGCGGTAACGCAACTTACACGCTGCGATAAGCAGCGTAACGTCTGTCAAAGCTTTGCTCTTTAATTAAGCAGTACATTCACATAAAAATATGAAAATCAATGTGCAACGTCTTGCGAGTACTTGCGACAGAACATGCTTACTACATAATTGTATTTTTATTTTCATGCAGTCTCTTTTTCAATAAGACAACACCAAAATGTCTAGAAAAATTCAGCCTTTTAAGTTTGGACCTAATATTATGTATCTACGGTCCTTTGGCCGCGTTTATATTCCCGTCTTTAGAGCAAGAACTTATTGAATTGAATATGTTAATGTATTATGTTTTTAGCAGGGGGCCTACCGCCATCTCTTAAAATAATATTTTATTACTTTAATATTACTTTGTAATTTTTGTTGTTGGATTTTTAACTCTCAGCGCTGAGCCGAGCGTTGAAAATCTAACAGTGCGGATGGCAAAGTAATATTAAATAAAATAACATTGTTTTAAGAGATAGGGCCCCTGACCACCGTATTAATGTGGCTAATCTACATTAATATAATCGTCCATACTTTTAGATCTGGCTGATCATTCAGCCTTTTTTATGAGGTTTTTAATTAATGTCTTAATTGGAGACGCATGAAATAATGCTTATTTTTACATTGATGTATTTTATATCTATCTTAACTCTACTTGTAAAGTAAACAGATTTGCGTACAATTTGATTTTGAGTACATCGTATTTTGGAATGATAATTATATACTATAGGGTCCCTGGTAATAAACTGTAGTGTACCTACTCATAATAACAAACAACTATCTTCAATATTTTTGTTTTATGTTATGAGCGTCATTTTCGCGTGAATAAATAGTTTTTCTTTCTTCCTTTCTTTCAAAAGAAACCATTATCTTTTGACCACATAACCTCAATCACTCTAATAGAATATTGTGTAGGTAACAAAAGTACACCATCAGCTGTAATTTAATTTAGTTACTTATCCCTTTTAAAAAACAAAATTAGTCAAGTTTTACCATGCATTTCTTTTACTTAACTATTAACCGTACAGACCGCGCGCGTGCGTTTTGAAGTGACTGGGGTCATGCGCTTTGAAAACTAAAAAAATATTTTTTTTTTGTTTTTTTTTTCTATCGGTCATTAATTACCAGTCATCTTACATACATTACTTACCTATACATGAAAGAAATATCTTACACAATAAGGTACAACATATATAGATAGACACAGAATATAGTAAAACATGCATAAGTACGTGATATGAGTTTATTTCTACTTTTATTTGTCAGACTAAAGCCTCCATCCATTTTATTTACATGCTCTTCTTCATCACAATTATTTCAAATCTTCCTTTTCTAATTATCACACACATAATAATGGCAGCCATTTTATTTTTAAGAATAATATATTACAATGCTATTTCCACCGAATCTTAATCCCATCTTCAGATTGAGACTCAAGACTTGATGAATCTATCTACTTATGTACATGATCTCTTCACAAAAATTACCAACTTAGAACAACTTATCATATAGCTTCCGCTTAGCTTAGCTTATTATATTATCCCACAGAAGCGGTACTATTTTCCGGGATAAAAAGCAGCCTTTGTGCTATTCTAGACTAATCTTTGTGCCATATTTCATATAGATTCGTTCAGCAATTCTGGCGTGATTTAGTATCATACATCCATCTATCTAAACTTTCGCATTATAAATAGTAGTAAGATTATTATCATTATTTTAGAATTTTCCGATAATACAGTTCAACTAAATCAAATTTCCATCTTTAGACGAACTACTCAACACATCTTTATAAAGTCTCTCCTCTTAAATGGAGTGTTCATTGTCTCAGCACATATTGAGAGCAAAGCCGTAGCAAGCCTGATGTTTTCTATAATATTATTCCGGTCTTCAGACTGGGGTTTATTCATTTCAATACATAATTATAATATTAATACCCACTAAAATATTGTAACCGAGGTGTTTAAACACAAGCACTAAACTTCTTGGCATTGACATTGGAGTTATGAAAACATAATTTAAAATAAATTAAATGATCTTTGATACTGCTTTCAATGGCGCTTATTTAATTCACCAAAGAATTGAACACCACCATATGAGGATCCATCAATAGCCACATAGCAATATTAAAGTTCTTACATAATGCCAACTGAAACTATTTCAGGATAGCCTTTGTAATCAACCTTTAAGTTCTATTAACAGTTTATCAATTATTCCAAAATAGCATAATGAGAATTCTATTTTAATAAATGATGATGATATTTACAACCTAATTACTACACTATTATGATTTATATTAACCTAAGCATCGCTTTATCCAGTTCCGTCTGGACTGGGTACCAATTGAAATACATGAGCTTATTTTTCGGCACTATAATCAAGGCTGGGTCTACTGGTACATCCAAATGGGTCACATGGGACATAGCTCTGTAGTTACTCATGTTCCAGAATCTATTGGTCACCAACTAAGATTAACGTCATGTGGGATATTACCCATAATACGCTATCCCATTGAACTAAAGTGATCAGAACTAACCAACCTATAAGATCCTGGAACAGTCGATCCGAAATAAAAAACCAGTTACACAAACGATCACACATAAACGTTTTTAAAACGCATTAATTTCAGTGTATGTATCAGGAGGGTAATTCTACTAACTTTTAGAAACGGTCGCAATCTAATCGTTAAATCTGACAAATGTTATTTACATACATTATTTGACATATTTTTTTTTGGCTGAAATGAGATTGCCACTTTGAACGTTTTTAATTAGTAGAATTGATTTTAAGGCCTTATTATACACACTAAGACGGCGCGCACAGACGTTCTTTATTTATAACTGCCGAAATTATATACCGCGGCTTTTTTTGACGGCGACGAAATAATATATCAATTAGGCCGCACCACTACCTCAGTGTGCATATTACAACCCCCATGCATATTACAGCTATGCGTAATATGTGCCAGCCTTTAAATAGTTCCAAGCTATTCCTTCATAGAACCCAGTCAACATTCCTTGTCAGCGGGGGCTCTCATACACGGGGCATCCTGGGCTAACACTTCATTCTGAGCAAGACACTGAGTCGAATTATATGCAGACCGCGCGATCGCGCCTCAGGACAGCGGACACTCCGCATATCGAAGAGATTAAAAGGACCGAAATATAATTTTACAGTAGCTTGACATTGACGTTTCTTTCCCTTCAAACTTTTACATACAAACAACGGATATGTTTTGTACGTGCGTTTGCACGTACAAAACGCTGGACTGATATGAACAAGGTGATGTTGGATTTGCTTTGATCCAAAAAGAAGCCATTAAAGCTAGTCCAATATTGCGGAAGCTAACCGTTTTCCGTTGTTTATCTTCTGATTCATTTTTATAAGAACGCATAATCTTTAACAGTTTTCAAAATATTTATATTATTTAAAAAAATGCAAATAAATTATTTGATTTGATTTTACTTATCAACATCAGTAGGCATTGCAATCGTCACGCATATAATTCGAGCATCACAGCATGGTGTCTTGAACCATCTATTTACCCGCCCCTTAAGCCGCGGCTGACATTCGGACAGACGATTAATAAAAATCGTAATCCGAATTGAAACTGTGTCGTCATTGAGGCTTTAGTACATTCAAAGCGTTTCCCCGATACGAGTAGGCTTTGAAATCTCCTATTTTTTGTCCATCTTTGTATAGATATTGTCTGAAGCATGTTTCGCAGAAAAACGCGGGGTCGAAGGGAACCCGGCTGCATCCCACTACGATCCATTTAGCGGAGAATTCTGCACAAGTCGTGCAGTACACTGTCTGGTTCTGTGCTATAGCAGTGGAACAGGGGTAGTTGTAGAGGCGAAGTGGATCCGTCGGGTTAAGGAGACGGATTTCGGAGAACAGAAATACGTGCTCGCAGTTACCTTGGTGGACGTACACCTGTGGAGAAACAAAAAAAATTTATATATAGAGGTTTTGCCTCCGTAATAAATTGGGATCTAATCTTCCCGCCTTGAGAAAAGGAAGCTAATAAGTACACCATTTCAGGAGGGATTTTTTTAAAGTATTAAAACCATCAATGTTCTGTTGCGAAGAGATGGTGCTATGCAACATGTATAGCTTCATCTCATTCTCGCACACTAACACTTGAATTCGATAAGGAGGCCATTTTTCAGTGATGTCCATGGCAATAAATTGTGTTTACCTCTCTGGCGATCACACTACCCGTGACGAATCTTGCCAATAAAAGTGCAATTTATGCCTAAAAATAGCCCAAACATATAACTGTCACAAGTCTCACTTCAGGATACCCCAGCTTCAGCACCAGGTCCTCTAATCTGACGGAGCACATATCCTTCTTGGGGAAGTCTCCGAGATCCTTCTTGCGCGCCCACTCGCGGATGGGCTGGCTGTAGTCGACGCATCCCTCGCGCGTGTCCACGTAGAATACGTTGTTTATGAACAGGAAGCCTGAGGGAAATACTTCCTGGAATTGAAAGATGAAGGCTGATGAGGATGTATGTGTAAAAGTTAAAGTCAGTAAAGATCTTAGAAACGTGAGATTATAAAAAATTCTTCCTCAGGGCAAGAATTGACCACTTAGGCTCTTCTTCTGGGCCTAATTAGGCATTTGCAGTTCTATTCTAAAAAAATGCCTTTTGTCTATTTTGCTATAGTGAGTTAGGGGTGAGCCCACATTATGCTCTCCAATAAAATAAGACAAATATACCTAAGTTTGAATTCACCAATCCGCCTTGAGCAGGAGTGGAGAATGATCAATGTTCATTGGCTCTTCTCGGCCTTTGTCCTGCAGTCGGGTGATAATAGACAGGCATTTATTTATTTTGTATAGCATTCTAATTTTCCTTAGACAAATTGGTTAAATGTTCACTTCTTACCTTAGCCTTAGCATCGGGCAACATATCCGGATGGTTGGACACGTCCACCCGCATATCGAAGTCGTTGTGACACACGAAGCGATCTCGAAGGTCCGACAGCTTGTTCCTACCGGTCAGCAGTATGTCGCAGCAGAATACCGAGTGGCGGGTGCGGGTCTGGAGTGAAAGAGATAGAGAGATAGAGAGTAAGAGAAACATTAATGGGACAAAAAAAAATATAATAAAAAATTGCCACTCACAAATCGATCCTTGGACATGGTGTAAGTATAGGGCCTGTAGACCCTCACTCGGTACAGTATATCCTTGCCAGGCTCCAGGTCCATGTCAGGATCACAGTCAATGGGCTTTAAGGGTGACATGTTGTATACCTGCAAGTGGAGATACATTAATCATTACTTGATCACTTTAATCATCATTTAAAGTGATCAAAGTGGTTAGGTTAGTATGGTTTTAACTAAACTAACATTGGCGTTGACAGGTTGGGGCTTTATTTCAACAATATAGCGCAAATAATAATATCCTATCATAGCCAATAAAAATGGAAGCAAAGGTTACTTAAACAAAAACAAAAGAAAAACACAAGCAGTCCTGTACAGACAGAGGCCGGTGAAGGAACGGCAACGGTCATATGCTCCTCGAGTGTACAGGCATTGCCTAAATTCGGGAAAAGACAAAGAAGCTTGTAGACACCCTGAGCAGTTTGGGAGATCTAACCTGCCTCTGGAGGGGTTAGCGGGATGGAGGAAGGCCACCACGGCTCACGCACAATGGCCCGCCATTTGAGGACTAAGTGTGGAAACCAAAACCCTCATGATAAGTTTCCAAATAATGTTTGAAAACATCTTACCTCCTGCGTAAATGGAAGATTCCTAACACCTCTGTACTTAAGCTTTTTGGTGAAATGTCCTTTGACATCCTTCTCTATTCTCAACTTGTTTTTCTTAAGTATGCAGAGATCCGGGGCTTTGTAATTTTGGGGGGGATCACACAGGTTGTCTACTATTTTCCCGCTTATTACTCCCATGACAGGGACGTTAGTCTCCATCACTATTTCAGTACCTATTTTTAATTGTTCTGGGCTGAAACAGATAATAATAATAATCATCAATTGGATCTTACATTGTGAAATGGCTTTTCTGTTAAAAAAAGAGAGGATTTGCTTAACTGCACCTTCATGTTGTAACCATAAGGGTCATTTTCATAACAGATAACTAAAAAACCTTATAAATTATATTTATTTAGAGACTCTCTTTGTGTAACAATAATTCCAGCTCACCTGCAGTAATCTTCCAGCTGCTCAAACTCATAATCAGTCAAGCCAGAACCAACAAACTCTCTAATTTTGTTTGAAAAGAATTCTTTCAAGTTTTTGCTGTCTTGAGGCTTCCCATGTATTGGAAGGTACTCAAACACTTTTGGCAAATTCTTTGTTATTATAGGCTCTGTGACTAAAGAACCTTTAGCCTTGTACATTTGCGGCCCAGTGTCTTCAGCAAAGAGCTGAACCTTGCCTTTCTGGCCAGTTGGTGGCATCACTTGTTCTTCTATAGGGGTCTTTGTATGTCTTGTGTCACTGCTTGTGCATTCTGGTAGCCCATTTTCTTGGTTTACTTTACCATTATTTGACTCTGTATTATTAGGTGTGTGTATGACTTCTTGTGGTTTAGTTTGAACATTTAAAACTTGACTTTCATTCATATCCTTAACCTCCTTTAACACAAAATTAGGAGCTTGGTCATCATCTAAATTTGTACTTTCCTTTTTTAAATTATTATCATCTGAATCATCTATTTCATTTATTTCAAGAGTGACTTCATGAATAACATATTTGTTGTCAGCCTCTGTCACTGAAAACATTTTTGAATAAGTAATTGGCAATTTAAATATCATTCCTTAAAAAGATGTAAATATAAGGTAATGAAAAACTGAACAAGCATTGTAAAAACAGTTTTGTTTATGTATTTTACAAGCACAATCATTATCAGGAAAAATATTGAATTTTCCATATAGCTTTGTATGTAAGCTTTATGCGTTATGTGTTTTAGTATCTAATGTTATGCGTGCTTATGATAAGTAGTACAATTACTATCAATTTAATTAGGATCATAAACAACACATGTAGGCCATAAACAGCGAAGCGGGCTCGGCTCTGAATGAGTTCGACAGAAGTCGGGTCGGGCAGTTCCGAAACTTGCAGCTACGGATACACGTTGACGGTACGAACTGTACGAAGATGAAATACCTTGTGCCTTGAACCCCAGGTCATCGTTTTCCTGGGGTATTAATATTTTATCTGATAACACAGTGTTATCTACATTGTTTTCACTGCACACCGGCACCGGACAATCCTCTGCAGACATTTTTCTTCACAAGTTTACTTTACATTCAAAGATAAAATTATCAATTATTAAATGAAAGATGCTGATCTTAAACATTGAGGTAATATGAACTTCATGTTACCTCTTAAAAAAAGTGAAAACTAAACTGCTTTACAGGACACGACTAGGCAGACTTACTTGCCAGGTGCTAGGCACTACTAGTTAGTACAAAATTTGAAAAATACGAATTACGAGGTCGAAGCAAATACTAAACAAACCAGCTGATGATTGACAATTTGGTAATTTGACATTGACGTGACGTTAAGTATGAACCAGTGCTGTGATGGCAGTGGGTGAGTGGGTTTAAACTAGGGGTCACATTTACATCATAGCCAGCTAATCTGACAGTCCCTTCTGCCCCACCCAGGGCGGAAGGAGGCATTTGATGACTTTTACGACCTAAAAAAAATATTATTACTAATAAATAAATTAAAAGACCATTACAATGGTCTAAGTCGAAATTAAGCAGTCTAACCCAGTCGTGCTAAAATTATCGACGATTAACGACCAAGAATACCAAAAACACCGACCGAAACGTGGATTATAGTATAATCCATGTATGTGTATTAGATCTGCTAGAGTAATTATTACTGCTCTGTCGTGAAGGATGGCCCAATCGCTAAGGCACCTCTCATAGATGAGGATGTAGGTTAAATACAGACAAGTACCATTGTGACTTTTAGAATTTTAATTTTCAATATATTTTAACTTAGACATTGGTAAGGGAAAACATCGTGAGGAAACTTGGTCTTATTATAAAGTCTTAAAACACCAATCCATCTTTAAAGCAAACGTGGCGATCAATGCTCGTGCCTTCTTTGTTTATGGAGAGGCCTTTGCTCTGCAGAGGTACAACAATAGGCTGTCATAAATTCATTTAGAGAAATATGCTGGAAGCCTCATTGCGCCGGCGCTCCCAGATATACCAAGCAACCACACATATGGGCCTATAAGGCAAACCAAACGACGGGCCCGTAGTTACGGGCCGCGGTATAGCCTCCGCGGGCAGGGGGCCTCGCACCGATCCCGCTTGCCGTGCCCCCGTAATAGCCCCCGTACATAGCGACTACCAAAAGAGCAATGGAAGCCTCATTATGTATATTAAATTCATCAAATCCACTACAGAAAGTACCTTCGTACTTTTTGTTTCATAAAGTTTTAATAAATAAATAAATCACGCTTGCAATACAACTAAATAATAAAAAAAAATTGTTTTGATTTTTTTTTTTAATATTTGAGATTGGTTTGCTCTCACTCTAGTCTATGTTGATAATTTATGCGTCTAAGGGTTCATTTATGGGTCTTTTTTTTTTTAGGTGGAAAAATCATCAAATTACTCCTTCCGCCCTGGGTGGGGCGGAAGGGACTGTCAGACTTTTACTGACTAAAAAACCACCCTGTTCCTTCTGTTGCCCTTTACGTTCCGGGGCCACGGAATCGTGTTAAGACGTCCCGCAACCATTTATGGGTTAAGGTCTAACGTATGAAATAAGAAGCTAGCTAAGAAGAGGATTATTTTTGTGAATTACTTGCAAAAGGAACAAATTGTTTGCGTAAATCGGAGTGTACCCAAGCCGATGAAGTGCCTGCTTATCATGATAATGTCACTGTCAATAAATTGGTTTTGGTAATCTATTTCAATTTATTCGCTGTCACAACAAATACGGATTGTTTTCATCTTATATTTAATACAATAAAATTAGAACATTGCCAACATGCTCACTTTATGGAACTTGTTTGAGGCATCATTGCTTTGCTTGAACGCAGTCTGCGTATTGCATGAAGAAAGATTTATGCAAAAGAGTAAGTTAACCAACCTAACCTAACAAAATAAACTTTGCTTTATTTCTAGGACAAATCCTGTATTCCTGTGGTCCGAAACACTATTATTTTACTGTGTTATTTACTTCATTTTAGTGGGTTGGGGATCCAACAATCAGAACCAAGGATTTGAAGATCAATCAACAGTCAAATTCCAAATTTTAAACCTGGTTAGATCTATTAGGACAGTCACCAGAAGTAAGTTCACAAAACATTATAAATTGACCAAATAGTTTTATTTAATGTACTACCTATTTTTTTGTGTTAATCAATACTTGATTATAAAAAGTTTTATTCATAGTGTCAGTTTTAATCTCTCTTTTTTATTTCAGTTCCATTAATCTTATTGAATATACTTACAATAATTTTTAAATTATTACTGGGATAGAGGAAGAATATTGATATTTAGGTTTATGGGAAAAGACCTTTTTACCAGCAAATGAAGCAAGACAAAATTTTCTATGGAAACTTATAAAATAAACATAATTATGAGAAGGTGTCAATAAAAGTTTATTTAATTTCTTTTGTCTTTTCATGATTTAATGTAATCGTTTATTTCTATAGTACCTACATAATTCATCAAAAAATATATAATTATTTTATTTTTAAGTCAGTATTGATATAACTTTGTATAATTTTGTTTATTAGCATTATTTTTATTATACAAGTTTGTGCAAGTACTTAGAATTCGAATGTATTTTATAAAGTAATAAGTAATCTAAAAGAAAAGATTACCGCTTGGCAAAAAAAATACTAGGGGTAGGCCACGTCACGACAAAATCCTGCTTTATATTACCTATACATAAAGGGAACTGTGTTGGAAAGGGACGTCTACGGCGAAAAATGCGCCCGGCATCTGTTAAAGCTTGGCCCGGGTACTTTTGACATTGACTACGGCTAGCTTTATAATCTAGAACTTAGCGAAGTTGTAGGCCAAACACGCTTCTAGATAGCTAAGATAATAAAAGCAATACGTACTAAAATATTGCCTTTGTTAAAAGCAGATAATAAATCATCGAAAATTGATTCTTATTATTTTTTTTAATCAATTTTAAGATGCGTCATTAAGAATGCATTCGAATTATTCAGATACAGAAGGATGAACGCGACCTTATGGATATCCGTTCTATATTATCTATGATAAAAAGTGTGGCTAGTGTAATGCCAATTACTGAAAAATTGGGAATATTCTATATGAATTCATCAATAGCATAAATAACCGAAGACTGTATTAATTTTTATCAAATAGATAACGAAACGAAAAATAAAAAGCCACCACTGTTTTTATGCGTAACTTTAAATTTAAGCCGTTTAATTGTGCTTAAATTCAAATTTAATATTTTTTCTAATGCCCAAGTCATTGTCAAAAACATAATGAATTTTCTATTATTATTGTTTTAAATATAATATGAAATAAAGGAATTTATGCACGTTACAAACATTTATTAAGCAGCCAATCCGGGTAATCTGTTTTCATAAACTAGCAGCCCTGATCGATAAAATTTGCTTGGCGGGGCACCTGGCGGCTGGCGGCCATATTATATTATCAAAGACAAACAAAACGCCGGTCTTTTCCGCTCTGAAGCGTCTGTTGTTTCGACGCGGAAAATTGGTAAATGATGGCAGCAAATAATTATTTTGGGTTTACTCATGGAGGAACCCAATACGGGTAAGTTATATTGCTTATTATTGATAAAAATCATGATGTAGTGAATCTAATGAATGTACCATGAGAGAATTGTGATGGATGTGCCTTGTGCTCATGTTTGTCCTAATCAAAATGGCGTCTGAAATGTATTGATCGTGGGATTTTGGTAGTGAAATGAGATTTGTTGTGTGTAATGTGAGCTTGGTGTGATTTTAGTGCGGCAACGGCTAGCGCAGCGTATGGTGGGCAAACTGGGTACGCCGTAGCACCGGCTGCGACAGCCGCTACTTACGGCACCCAGCGTGCCGCCGCTACAGGATACGACACGGCATATCAGGCGGCAGCGGCCACGCAAGGTGCGTAAAACCCGCTGAATATTACGAAAACATTGCCAAAAACTATTTGTTTACAAAATAGACGTCCGTAGGGACATAAATTTCATTTATCTCCATAACGACACGACTGCCCGTAAAATCGATAACACCGCGACATGATTTGCCAAATTGAATAATTGAATTGTTAAAGAATGGCCACTGAAGCTGATAAAAAGTGAGCAGTTTATTAGTGAGCTCCTAACAAACAGTTTCCTGTCAGTGACCTGTGATTCATTGGTTAGCCACATGTATTACTGTACTTCTCCATGGTTGGCTGACTAGACTCAATACATTTAAAAAAAATACAATAATTATGTTAGACATGATCTAGATTGCTCTATTATTGGGTGAACAATTGTTTATTTTATGTAGTCCATAAAAATGAAGATTCTAATAATAAAAAAATGTTAGTTCAACAATGCACTTATGATTCAACATAAATATGCAACATGAAAGTGCATAATTGTTGATACAACAATATTATTAAATTGTAAACAATTATCTTGTAGGTGGGTACTGATTCTCATTCTGTGTCAATAAGTTTTAATAATAGTTTTAGGAATGTCAAGTCAAAGTCAAAATATTTATTTCAATTTATTAGAATTTAGGCACTTTTGAATTGTCAATTAGTTTGTCAGTTAGTCAGAAAGTTGAAGATAGTTGCTCATTGCAAATTGGAGGTAGGCCTCTCTCTATGGAGAAGAACGAGCAAGAAACTCCACAGCACTCTTTTTAATTAGGTTTTCACAAAATCCTGGTTACAATATTCTTGTTGCTTCTACATGTGAAAATAATGAAGATGAATTATAAAAATTAAATAACATAACATTACATCAAGCCTGTAATCCCCGAAGGGTAAGGCAGTGGTGTACCCATTAGTAGGTACATCCACATTTCGCCAGTTATGTTTAAGTCCCATGCAATAGGGGGCGAGCCTATTGCCAATAACCGGGCACAAATCCAGACTCTAAGGCTGCTACTGAGAAATTCCTGAAAAACCCAATAACACTTCGCCCGACCTATAAAAATTAAATATAATAAGAATATATTAGCCAGTCAGCCAGCTAACAAATGACCAATCCCAACTGACAGCTGTTCATGACGCGTGAGTCAGCACCGCTTAGCTCATCAACCATGATGAAGGGAACCAAATAATCTAACACACGCTCCACCACCATGCTCGGACTAGGTGTATACTTCTTTTTGCTTGTGACTGTACTTCTATACTACATCTTCATTCTACTTGAGTTAATACTAAATGGTTTTTTATTTTCCTGTCAACTGTCAATCATTCACTCTGGTTTTTTTTTTCTTTAATATCATCCCTCAGTCAATTAATTTGTTGGTTAGTCCACCTCTCCCTCTTCATACATGTTCATGATTCCTTTAGTCACATAACCTTCCTATACTTGCTCATTGGTTTGTCAGACTGGCATAAAGCTATTTATATCTGGTGCGAGTATAGGAAAGTTCATCTGTTCTTACATACTGTAAAATGGGATGAATCAGGACAAACTTTAAAAGAGATTTTAGTGTTGAAATAACATAGTTGTCACGAACAGGGACACGAAATAATAATTCCAATTGAATATAAACAAAGTCGTTCTTGACAACAAACAAATAGTGTTGTCCTGATTCACCCTTGTATTCCTAATCACACCATAACGTGGCACTCATTTTATCCGCTCGGCTAGCACGCATGCCCGCTCACATAGGGTGTAGCCGCGGCCGGTGACATGATACTAGTGCGTGTAACAGGTGTGGTTTTACCAGCAGCGGCTCACGCGCACGCGCACGCGGCGGCGGCGGCGGCGTCGGCGTACGACGCGAGCAAGTCCGCGTACTACCAGCAGGCCGCCGCGGCCTACCCCGCCGCGGCCCCGCCGCAGCCGCAGCCCGCCTACGACGCCACGGCCGCCAAGCCCGCCTACTCCACGCCCGCTACCTACGCGCAGGTGAGTGCCCACCCTCGCCCCACTCTATGCTACCGACATTTGAACTACAAAGCTACAACTAAAACTACCACTATTGCAATTATTAAACACAACAAAAGTGCTAAAACAAACTGTGACTTGATGACTGTGCAATTAGAAAATAGATTGGGTGGACTCCACATATGAATCAGCCTGGTAATATTGATCTGGAAGTCATCAATTCTATCCAAATAAAAAAATGTTTGTACATATTGGAAGATCGCCAGTTTATATAAACCAATTATTAGGTGGGAGTTTGTTTGGTTAGTTTTATTTAGGAATATTCTAGATTTCATCACTAGTGTGATTTAGATTAGCTACATTTATTCATAACTCAGAACAATTTTTGTAAATAAATTTTGTTTTTGGTTCTTAGATCTCCATCCATCCTTTTCATCTAAATACCTTTTTATAAAATAAAATATTGCTTTTTAAATTAAAGGTTATTTTCAAGTTTAAAGTTTTTATAAACTAAATATAAAAAAATAAACATGCAGATTTTCAGATTTAGGTCACATGCACATGCAATGACAACGCTACCTAAACAATAACCCTTATCAGATAAAGGCAGTAAATAAGCTTAGTAGTAAATAAACTAACACTACTACACAATATATTGCCATATTGTTTGTTCAAAGCATAGAGGTTTCAATGTTGAATGTGTGTCAATGGTCAATCAATTATCCATTAATATAAAGCCATACATCATCAATCATGTTTTACTTCTGCCAATCAATTTTCTATTGATATTTGAAACTTGTCATGTATACAAGTTTCAAATAGTGATTTATACATTGAAAAGTTTTCAAGTTCCTAATATGTTAGGATTCTTTATTAAGAAATATTCTACATTATGCCTATTATTCTGCTATTGGCCTTAGAGGGATGACTAAGAAAGAGGAAAAAAAAAGATAAAGCAATTTTTTATGGTTCTTTTTTCCTTAACCAGCGAGTTACAAAGTAAGCCCCATATTCCTTACTTTTCTCAAAGACTGCCTTTTTCGGGACATCAAACTGTCTAATAAAAGTATTAGAGCGCCCGCTAAAATAAAAAAAAAATATTGCTTTTAGTGTCTAGTGGATTTTTCTAGCCACATAACTGGCTTAGTAGAATTTAGTTTTAGTTACTGAATATTACATCTTTTTAATAATGAAGCTATTAGAGCGTTATTTTTCCGCATTTTCGACCGACCACACGTCACTCACTAGGAACATTGTCACCTCACTAGCAACATTGTCACCAACTAAATCGGAAGGTCTGCGGTGTACATCCAACAGTAGTAAAGTTGGCCGATTTAATTGTGAAAATATGCAATTTAGTTGTTAGATAGTTGAACAACTTGAAATTGTAAGTCTTCGGGTGCCCTTATAGTTCTCTCGCGTGTGTTTAATGTTCCGCGACGCGTCATGCTTGTGAGTACCGTCTAATGTCTGGTGTTCAGTCCAACTCCATGTACCAGGGCGGCGCGCGCGGCTCGTCGGGCGCGAAGGCGGCGTACGGCGGCGTGTACACGGCCACCACGGCCGCCACGTCCTACCCCACGCAGGCCTACACAGCCACGCCCGCGCAGCCCGCCAAACGTCAGTATATACACGTCAACATAGGTACCGTACTCTTTGTACTACGCGACACCTAGGGACTGCGGTTCTACGACCTCATTCGCTACTAATTCACATTTTAAAACAAAACAATGAAACGCTAACAGACATAAACAGGAAAACGGATTTATAATCCGCCTCCTGTTTTTCATTATCTTACCGCACTCCCTTGGTGTCGCGTACTGTACTTGTTTGTGTATATTAACCACGGAGCAGTAAACAAATGGAGTCTACATAGGTACATTACATGATAACGGATCGTTCTAATTGACTACTGTCCTGGAAACATACGCAAGTTATTGCAGATTGCATGTTCACACCTCATTCCATTTGCTTATCACTCTGTGTTCTCAGCCTTTAAGTATGGATAAGACAAACTATAAAGCTATTTCCATCATCAATTCATATTTTTGTAGCATTTAATAGTGAAATTAGCTGTGTAATGTGTAGTCTATAACTTAATTGGATTTTCTAGTATAGAGCTCGTTAGCTTGTCTTACGACGGAACAAATTTTCCGGAAGCATCCGATGGTCGCGGCTTGCTGGTGTCTTAATAATACATGAAACTCTGCAAACTATTGGTCAAAGTTGTAATGTCGTTGAGCATCCGCAGGTCCGCTAGAAGCCTGGCGCGGGCTGCATTAGTTCCGCGCACACTGACGCCAGCCAGCCGCGGCTCACAGATATAAGCGATTGATTTGTTTCCTTCTCAATGTCTTCTTGGCATAAGGTCAATGAGCGAATCGGAAAAGTTACAAATCTTTGCATTTTAAAACGTGACAAGGATAATTCAGCACTTGACTTGGTTTTTAAAAGGGTCTTTTCAAGCGAGATTTATTATATACATTTCAATCATCTGGCTACATTGACCTCGTGTAAATTGGATATCGTACCTACTCTTCTTAGATATAAGCAGAAGCTGCAGACTATTAGCAGAAGGCGACGGCGTAGGTGTGCGAAATGTAGTACATAATATTATTATTGCGGTGGTTTAAATAAAGAAATATAAACTAGAGTAGAATATATTTTCTTGATGTGCATTAGGTACAGCTTCACTGCCCTCCCACGCTGTCGCCGACCGTGCTGTATTTTACAT
The DNA here is from genome assembly GCA_949774945.1 of Hoplodrina ambigua. Classification (NCBI taxonomy): domain Eukaryota; kingdom Metazoa; phylum Arthropoda; class Insecta; order Lepidoptera; family Noctuidae; genus Hoplodrina; species Hoplodrina ambigua. The sequence goes on from OX458979.1 coordinate 633,317, forward strand.
AACTTCTATGAAGGAGGAGAAAATAGAGTGCTCTAATGTTTGAGAAATCGGACGTATGTATTCGATCCCTCAAACATATTTATTTCGCCAACAACCACCATATTATGTTATTTATAGACATAAAATGGGGTTTGTCGCCGAAATAAAATACGACAAATTGTACTTTTCTTGCGTTTCCACAAAAATAATGCACTGCATTTAATCTTTTTTGAAATCGCGGACCGACATCAACCAACCCCTACAACTCAGTTTCCAATTTTGTTTGTTGTATTTTACGATGATATGAATAACAGCTGTTTATGTAGATTATTAGCTTTGCGTCTTCTATTAGAACTTTCTACTAGTTCCAAAATGAATTGACGAGAAGTTCGCATTACGCCAGGCAATGAGCCTCAGAGCTCACAAATAGAAGCTTTGTTTTGGTAGCACTATCGCATTCTCTTATCATTCCTAGACAATGGCAAGTTCAAATAGATTTTTATCAATAGCCTTCTACATTCGAAGTTTTAATAGATGAATAGTATTTCTCTCTATTGCATCTCATTCCGCTTATCTCACACGAGAGGCTCGAATACTGACACAATTGTACGCCCACACAGAGCCCACCAACAGAGGCAACACTGCGTATGACACAGCTCTCTACAACGCTGCCACTATGTACGTGGCTCAGCAGAACAAGACTGGCGGCGGAACGTAAGTACTCACAATCTACTTTACAACATATACAGTATATTATACTTTAAAACAAACTTTAGTCTTTATGCCTTTTAAGAGACGTTTTTGCTGTTCGTGTAAGACTTTTTTTTTTAAATAAATTAAAATGTTGTGCGAACATTTAAGTAGAACTATAGGTGTTGCGACAGGCCCTTTTAACTAATGTAACAAATATGTCTGGAGCAGCAGCAGCTGGAAGAACTACAACAAGACGGGCGTGGGCGCCGGCCAGGCGCGCCGCCCCAAGCCGCCGCCCAAGGCGCAGCAGCTGCACTACTGCGACGTGTGCCGCATCTCCTGCGCCGGCCCGCAGGTGCGTGCCGCATCTACACAGGCTTGAGGATGAGATGAAGGCGTTGTCAAACTTTCATTTTTGCTATGGACATGCGGTCGACTGAACACACTTCTAGCTCTTTTAAGTATCTCAATGTCACAACACAACATCTGCTTTTGTGCACTGAAACCTAGGAATGGAGGAGGTATTTTGAATAATAGTATAGTGCAGGGCTGTGATTGATTCATAGAATATAATTGAAAGGCGTTTCTTTACCCACATCTCTATAAATTACCACAGCGATTAGAGCGAAAAACGTATGTTTTAACGAAGTCTGGTTTTGGTTAAAAATAGACAAGTCAAGGTTGTTGACATTTTATGAATAGAAATGCTTGAAGCTAGTAATATTTTTAACTCAAGGACAGCTTTTGAATATTTGGTAATCTCGGTATTAAAACATTTAAATTTTTCATTTAAGATATCGTTTATTTATAAGAGTAAGTTATCAACAAACTCAATTTTGAAAGCAAAATTTATAATGTGATTGATAGTTTCTTTAGTCAGTAATGAACAGTTAACTAAACTAATCAAAATTATGCAAGCAATCTGATTGATTTCAGGCGTAGTGTTGCAAATTGAAGTTCTTGGCCTTCTCTTAAGATTGGCGTTGTAAATATCAATTGTTTGGAGTGTGTCAGTTATCTTTAGATATAATTTGTGTAATTACTGAGATCGGTTCAGTTTCGCGTGTCCAAATACTGTTAGTAGCTTGAATATGTTGCCGTATGCATTAAGTTTGTACTCGTGTTTGTTTATAAATACTAAGGTGGCATCCTAAGGTGTTGAACTTTTGTGTATTTTGAAAGTTAACTCTGGGTAGCTCGGTCGAGTGACATCCTATTTTTTGATAGTCCATATTAAGATAAAAACGAGCTGATGATGGTTCCCCTCCCCGCAGACATACAAGGAGCACCTGGAGGGGCAGAAGCACAAGAAGAAGGAGGCGGCCGTGAAGCTGGCGGCGGCGGGCGCGGCGCTGGGCGCGGCGCGCGGCGCGGGGGGGGGCGCGCTGCGCTGCGAGCTGTGTGACGTCACGTGCACGGGCGCCGACGCCTACGCCGCCCACGTGCGCGGCATCAAGCACCAGAAGGTCGTGAAGCTGCACACCATGCTGGGCAAGCCCATCCCCTCCACCGAGCCCACCAAGATCGGACAAGGTACCGCCCGCTTCCCTCTGCCCGCGCCCACCCGTTAATCTAATTTTATAAAGCACGATGTCCACTAGCAAGTTAAGTGACGCAACTGCTTGACATCATTCTTTATAATATTGTTATGTAGCAAAGTAGCATCCTTCATTTGTACTTCAAAAAACATGCATGTATAAGGCAATAGTCAAGTGCACAAAATGGAATAGAGCAAGGAAATATGTGAGAAAAGGACAAAAAATGAGAAGCTATATTTATATATTTGAATTGAATAATTATTATTTAGATTTTTTGTTCATTTTACTATTGCCTCATGTTAAATGTTTCCTTTTTTTAATAAATCCAATAAATGCCTAACCTTAAAATCTCAGTAAAATATCTACTAACACTTGTGCAATAAAGTATTTTTCACTCGTCATAATGTTACAGGTTCTTAAAATGAAATTTTAAACTCAAAAATTTCTTGTTAATTTTAGAAAACTAAAATTACTTGTAGTTTATTCAGAATTTAGTTATTTCAACTTGAATGAAAAATGTAACTACTTGTATGTCTGAATGTAAAATACTTTCAATTTCGTTAAATGTTGCATCATTGTTAATTATTATTTTCCCAGTACAAGTAGATGGCATACCTTATTTCATAGTAATCAACTGTCAGTCAGTTGAAGTTGTCTCGGCTGATGTAGAAACTTGTCGTACTATATGTTGTATATCAGATATGCTCTCCAAGTGCGACGTGTGTCGTACGGAGAACATATTTGCCGATGCCCCGCATCTGTGCTGACCCGCATCGCCACAACGCCATATCTGTATAAAAGCGCGCGTCTACTTGGCAGTTAGTATTGCAAATAGTCAAATTTTCTCAACATTAACCATTTCGGCACCCAGTACAGATATGTGGAGTGTGTTTAATGGGCCTTTTTTATAACATTACACTATTATACATATTGATCAAATATAAAAAAAAAAACGAAAGTATGATGGTTCATAAAAAATCATGTAGAAAAGGCCCAAAAGATCCTTGTCAAACAAACCAACAATCGAAACTCTTGGCTAATGTGTAACAAGAGAAAATTTGACTTTTCCGATCTATCAGCCAAAAAGACGGTGGCGGGGACGCCGAAGATCGCATTCGTAGCGTCCGGCGGGCTCAGTACCGTCTCGGGTACGTCGACCAAAGAACCAAATCCTGCCCAAGGAGAGAAAGACAAGGACGGCGAGGAGAAGGACGAGGACGGCGACACGGAGCCCGAGGTGCAGCCCGTCGGCCAGGACTACATCGAGGAGATCCGCGGCGACGACGGGAAGGCGCTCAGCTTCAACTGCAAGCTGTGCGACTGCAAGTTCAACGACCCCAACGCCAAGGAGATGCACATGAAGGGCCGGCGCCATCGTCTGCAGTACAAGAAGAAGGTACGTCACACCACCTGGAACTACTGTTAGTTAGACTTTAGGTAACACGTAACGTAGTGGGACATGTGGTTCATTTAGGTTTGTTCTTATGTTAAAGCTTTGTATTCATGGACAATATTTTATTGTGCGCACAGGACGGTTTTTTTTTTCTAATTATAGATGATTTGGTCCTGCGCACTGAATTTGTAATAAAATACCACTCGTCATTTGAACACAAATTTTGTAGGAGCTTAAAAATTCAATGAAGTAAAATACCGCACGATTAAAAAATTCGATGGGAACAAGGTTTACTGACTCAGGTAAAATTACAGAATGTGGAGTCTACCTCGTAACACGATAATAACTTCCATCTTTCGGGTTGACTTTCATTTTATGTGCTATTATTAATGCAGGCCAAAAATATGGTCTTACGTTGCGTATTTTTGTATCCAATGATTACTTAGTAAAAGGTTTGAGATGCGCGTGAGCCTGGCGATCGCTCGCGGTCGCCAAGAGATCCGCGCGTCATATGATTACAAATCGGAATGAGGACACACTAGCATTGTGACGAGCATGACGCGAGTACAATGTGCGTGTGGTGCTGTGACGGCTGCCCGCAGGTGCAGCCGGACCTGGAGGTGAAGGTGAAGCCGTCCATGCACCAGCGCAAGCTCGCAGAGGCCAAGGCGCAGCGCATGATGGTACGTGACGAGATGTGGGCGCGACGACGCATGCATGATGTACGTATACATACGTTGTTGTGCTTCATACTTCTTGACGTCTATTTGCTTGCGCTATACAAGGTTCAGCTCTCTTCTAAAACAGCTTTGTAAATGCCTACTTCATTTTGCTTTAAGTGTTCAATCAACTCCATTTATTTGCTAGCTGTCATGATGTAGTGACAGCAGCGCGTATCGTGTGGTATTGCATGATAAATGTGTAGTATATGAGTGTTAGTATGCTCGTGACCCGTGCGTTGTGCCGCAGGGGCTGGAGGAGGAGGAGCGCATGTACTGGGAGGGCGGCATGGAGCCGTGGTGGGGCCGCGGGCCCGTGCCACCGCCCATGCACCATCACCACCACGTCAGTATACTGCCATCTTACATATACATACACTATTTCTTATTACGAGTTCCAATAATTACTCATGTAGCAGGAAACCTAGTCTCACTGGTAAAACAATTGAAACATATTAAAGAAAAATATGATTATTACATTCGAGGTTCTCGTTTTATGTGTATGTGATCATTAACTACCATATCTTAAGTATTTCGTTCAAAAAGTCTTGCTGTATTTTAGAGGATAACTCTTCGAAAGACGTTTCGCGCGCATAAGATTGTATCGTGTTGTGGTCGCGCAGGGCATGGGCATGCCGTACGGGCCGGTGGGGCGGCGGCCGGAGACGTCGGACGACCGCCACGTGCTCGCCAAGCACGCCGACATCTACCCGGCCGACGCGCAGCTGCAGGACATCCAGCGCGCCGTGTCGCACACCGAGCGCGCGCTCAAGTCGCTGTCCGACGCGCTCGCGGACCAGGCGCGGCCCAAGGTACGCAGCACGCAGCACGAGCCGCGGGCACACGCCCGCCAGCACTGCCATCGTACTATACTTACTTTATCTGTTGAACAGGGTGCAGGCAAAGCTGCTAAAGTTGATGATCTTAAATGTGACAAGCCCGAAGGAAAAGAAGACGGCCGCGACAATCAATTGTAAGTAGATATTATTGTATTCCTTTTGAGTTCATTGTTGATGTACTTGTCTTTCATTTTGCTCATATTTTATTTTACCGCCTTTATCAGTTTACATTTGGCACATTTTTTTTTGTATGTTTCGTTATGTTTGCGTGCACTTTTGTACAGTTGTAATCGGAGGTTGAATAGAAATCAAATAAGAAATGAAACGAAGGAGGTTGACCAGGATACTTTGTAAGTCCTCAGATGTAAAAATGATGTAGACAATTCTAGCTAATTATTTAAATGTATGTAAATAGTCAAAAGTCTCTCAGTCGTTAAAAGTCCTGATTGTCTCGATCTAAGCTTGCAGGATGTTTGACTTGTAGTTATAATAGTAGTTACGTGTTGCAGTAGAGTTAGTGAAACTAGTATGAAGTAGGATTTGTAAGTTTCAAAATCATACAAGTCTAAGAAATGAACAGATTGCCATTAAATTGTCGTGTGTTCATACGACTGACAGAGAAAGACAGTAAATCGTGAGTCAAAAATATGAACAATTGAAGGCGACGCTCAGTCAAAGCCTTAGCCGTTTCATTTTCTGTGACTAGTCGTATTTGGGATTAAACTGCAAATACAACGTATTATCTATTGAAAACAAGTGAGATCCGCTAGTGCCTGACCCCCTCCCGGCGCAGGTTCTCGTTCGTGTCGGAGGGCGAGGCCCCGGGCCCCGGGCCGCGCGCGCTGAAGGGCGTGATGCGCGTGGGGCTGCTGGCCAAGGGGCTGCTGCTGAAGGGCGACCGCGCCGTGCGGCTGGTGGTGCTGTGCCACGACCGCCCCACCATCACGCTGCTCAAGCGCGTGGCCAGCGACCTGCCCGCGCACCTCGCCAAGGTCAAGGTGCGTACTCGCAGCCGTTGAATACTTGTGATAAATTATTTGTCAATTGCGACGAATACATGAAACGCCTCCAACGATTACATTTTGTGGTATTATCGCCGGCAGGGCGGCGAGGAGCCCAAGTACAAGGTGGAGCTGCAGGCGGCGGAGGGCGCGGTGAGCGTGGGCGAGGCGGGCGTGCTGGTGCTGGTGAGCCTGACGTCTGCCGTGATGCGAGAGCCCGCGGGTGAGTGCGAGCGCGAGGGGCGATGTTCGACGCCGCCAATTTCACACACACACCTCTGTACTATCACTTCTGATCGCTCCTGGCTCTTTACGTGTTCTAGACAAAACTTAGCGCGCTGACGATACTAAGACGGACGAGTGGAAATTGGTAGTCGAAATCGTCACTTTTAACTTCACCGAATGGACGACCGATCAGCTCAGAACAAACTATCTAGTATCCTAGATTATGGTATCATATATTTTATATTCTTTGTATATGTATTTTACTGAGTATTTTTGTTTTACAACTCTATAATAATATGATGAAAAAGATAATTTGTTCAAAGTTTACCGCCCGGCGCCTGTCGCGTCGGGCACTGTGTTGAATGCTTATTTTTAGGTGTGAGTAGGTAAGATGCAGCGAGAAGAAAAGGATTTTTGATCATCCATTACGATATATCACGTGCGTTGACTCCGCACTGGTATATCACTCTACTGAAACGGAGCAAACATTTCCTTGTATATCTATTCCTATATATTTATTATTTTATTTATTTACGATTCTATATCATTCCCTATTGATTATTAGGCCTTATAATGTTGTGAAGCTCATCTTTTGTTGCGAATTAAATACTTTGACTCGTTTGGTACGATCTGTAGATAGTCAGTACGATTATTTACCGATCAGCGCACGCCGCTCGCCCTAGAGCCGTGTGTTGTGTCCCGATACTGTTCTGTTAGGGCTACTCATGTTTGCCCCGTTTTTGTCGATGTTTTGATGGTCAAACACCCTTTGTGTTGTTGTCGCTAGACGGTGGCGACATAAAGCGAGACGACAAGGATGTGCTACCGCGGCAGAAGTGTTTGGACGCGTTGGCCGCCCTTCGGCACGCCAAGTGGTTCCAGGTACATCGCCAGACATTATAAACGTGTGCGCACTCCACCCGGCGTTACTCTCTAGACCCTACCAACTGACTCAACTACATTTGCTCCTCACTCCCGAGTCACTATTTAATCGAATTTTATATTTTTATAGTTTTCAAAGCGGGAGTGCGCACGTATTTTTTAGTCACATGTTTATTTATTTTTACCATATAAAGTAGTAGTTTTTTATGTTAAATTCGAGTCTAATGTGAGCTCCCATGAACATGTGGCTACAAGTGCTTGTTATGTGTGCCCAAGCTGCGTTTCCCCGCACTCTGTAGCCAACATTGGGAGGATACACGTGATCAGGAAACGCAGTTTCTCTGAAGTGTCGTCCACATGTGGTGGCGTGCGGCGTGTCCATGTGTGCGTTGTGTGTAGGCTAGGGCGGCCACGCTGCAGTCGTGCGTCATCATCATCCGCATCATGCGGGACCTGTGCCGCCGCATCCCCAACTGGACGCCGCTCAACCCTTACGTGAGTATTGCCACCCCTTTGTATTTACACAACACTAACACTTAACTATGCTCAAACTGATTATTTATTACAAATAATTAGCCATTACAGGAGTTTTGAAACCCCAAAAATAAGAATGAAAAAGGATTGTATTTAATTCCCCACTTCGCAAATAACTACATATTAAAAAATTCACCTAGACAGGAAGATGTATAAAGGTTTAACAATAATTTGAAACATTTCTTTGGAATACCTACATTATAAGCAAATAAAGTTTCTAATCTACCAGTCGAGGCAAAAACAATTTCATATCAAAAATATCTTGGCATTTTACTATAACTTATCAGCAGAGAGTATAAAAAAATTGTTGTTAAATATTTTTTGGATATGATGAGACTTGATGACGAGTCGTAAAGTACTCGAAATTGAGTGGTGAGTTAGCGATAGTGTTGAGTTATTCGACGCTCCGCAAAATTCACCGCTTTTTGAGTGCTTTATGACGATATGGCGCTCTGATCCTATCACGTATCATGCGAACCGAATCCAAGTGTGAAAAAAAAAGTCAAAAGTCAAATCATTTATTTCAATTAGGCCATTATAAAACACTTTTGAACGTCATTCATTACAAGAAAAAAATAAGAATTGAATCTAGTTGCCCCTTCCAAAAAGTTATGTGTGGAGAAGAATGGGCAAGAAAGTCCATACGTACTGTAGGACACGAAATGAGCCATAAATAAATTTCAACTTATAAGCGTCTGCAAGTGTCCAAAACAAGCTTGAGGTGGAATGACTTAATTGTCAATCAAAATTAACTTTGGCCATTGCCGCCAGGTAAAATACTTAATATCCATATTACTTAGGACACCTAGCTTGCTTCAAGATCGTCTCAGACTATAAAAATATATGAGACTACCACGGGCTACTTTGACAGATTCTGCTTAGCGAATTTTCTTTTAGAGATGTTGCTGAGTTATATAGTGCTTATTCACAAAACAGTGCTATAGCGCGGTAGTGTTGAGTACGAAGTAGTTGTGCGGTCGCAGGCGATGGAGCTGCTGGTGGCGGGCGTCATGCAGTCCGCGGGCGCGGCGCTGTCGCCGGGCGAGGCGCTGCGCCGCGTCATGGAGGCCGTGGCGGGCGGCCTGCTGCTGGAGCACGGGCCCGGCCTGCGCGACCCCTGCGAGAAGGAGCTCAACGTACGTACGGCCACTAGCGGTCACCCGCATTTATTTACTCGTAACCACATACTAATAACGCTACTATCCTAAATCGGGACAAACTCCAGAAATATTATATTATTATCAATATTTACCAGAATTGAGGATTGTAATTATTGCATCAGAAATAAGCAGTATATTGGACATGATGAGACTTGATGACGAGTCGTAGAGCGCTCAATGTGAGCGGTGAGCTAGCGACAGTGTTAAGTTATTCGACGCTTCGCTAAGTTTATCGCCGGTTGAGCACTTGATGACGACATGGCAGTCTGATCCATGCGAGCATATCAAAGCACACAGGTTCAAGTCGACATCATTTTTAACTTGATAGTAGTTTTAGTATATCTATACTGTGAAATAACTTTACTCTTTTAATAAAAAATGTTTGTTTCAATATTTTCAGGATGCTTTGGGTAACCTGCCTCCCCAGAAACGTGAAGATTTGACTGCCTCAGCGCAACAGTTTCTTAGACAAATTGCCTTTAGGCAGATACATAAGGTGTGTAATATCTTTCGAAAAAATCATATTCCTCCCAACTGGTTAAAATTTTCTTTTAATTTTTGCATTTATGTATTATAATGTTACGTTACTAAGGTACTGGACATGGAACCACTCCCCAAGCTGAAGCACACGACGGGTGCATGGAAGTTCCCACGCAAGCGCAGGCGGTCCAACACCGACACAGAGACCGATACGCCCAACGGTACGTACACACACTGCCTGATCCCTGGTTTTTTTGAATGAAAAACTTTTGAGAAAAATTGTCAAGTGCGCGAAAGCTGCTGTGATTGGTTGTTGAAGATTCATAAGTCATATAATTAGTAATATCATTTTTTCGTTCGAAAAACCAGAGGGATAAATTGTTACACTGGTGTAAATAGAGACTATTCTCTGCAAAACTGCATTTAATTTTTTCTGTAGTTTTCTTACATTTATGAGCATTACTGTAAATATTTGCGGTATACCAGGTGTACCAGTAGCGTTGTCGGTATTTAAAATTTTATAGGATTCGTATGGTCTACCTACATGAATAGATAAACGAGATAAAAAACACGAGTTCACGACGTCCTGGCAAAGTAGTTTTGTTGTTCATTATAATTTGCACTAGAACAGTTGTTTCAAACTCAAAAAATTGGACATGATGAGACTTGATGACGAGTCGTAGAGCGCTCCATATGTGCGGTGAGCTAGCGGCAGTGTTGAGTTATTCGACGCTCCGCAATGTTCGTCGCCGGTGGGTCCCTTGATGACGACATGGCAGTCTGATCCATATAATTATGAATATTTTATTTATTTATCGTTACAAATATATCTAGTTACTTGGCCGTCACATGTATTGCGCACTGTTTTATGATTAACCAAAACTGCACAACTAGTCGCTGACTTTTAAAATTTAAAGCTGCAATAAAATAAGTTTCTCATGTTAGGTCGTATCGACTAATATTTTGAATGTTTATTTTAGGCGAGGGCAAGGTGGTTAAGACAGAAGAAAAGATGGACGCGTCGGAGAACCAATCCAAGAAGTAACGCTCGAGTTCGCCGCGTCGCCTGCCGCGGCCGCCTCCTCCCTCGCAGCCACTCCCCTTACCTGCTCCCCTCCTACCCACTCCTGGCACTGAAGAGCCGCGAGAAGCTGACTTTTCCGGCTTACTTCCCTGCCCCCTCCAAGCGATGCCAGTCCTCCCTTCAGCCTGGCCACCTCGTAATGGTCCCTCAAAGCTGCCTTTTTGCTTGTCGGAGCCAATGTTCCTCCCGGGCGTCCCCCCGGCCCCTGCGTGCGTCCCGGTGGTGGGCGCGCTGCCCGTGCTCGCCGCTGTGGCACCGGTTGCGGCGCTGTACGATGCAGACGTTTACGAGGCTTAGCCTGCACATTGCCCATTTTGCCGTATATGATAGGGCTTCTACCACATTAAACAAACACATTTTGACCTTGCTGCGAGCGAGGAGCGCGGTTACAGTCCCTGAAACATCTAGACTAGAGCGAAGCGCGTCGCTATTATTCTACATTAGTTACTACGTGCAAATCTATCCGATATTTTGTATTATCTGTGTATGAGTTACACAAAATTTATTTTTTGGTTACACGAACTCGTGGTCATGATCTGTCCAAAATATTCTAGTACACGCAAAAAATGCCGCGGTTTACAGTAGTGTTTAAACTAGTTAGATTTAGACTATTCTATATTATGTAAGTAGTGTTAGCGTACGCGAAGAGACAGGGATAGTCGGATTGACAAAATACTGATCGCTGTGAAGGAATTGTCATAGAGATGATTGCGATTAGAGTAAATGAATCTGCCGCGGACTTGCGATACTCAGGGATAATATAATTAGTAACATTACATGTTCGGGCTTCGTCTTCCAAACGTTAGCGACGACGCTGTGTACTCGTGAGCTCGCCAGTCCGCAGGCAGTCGAGACGAGTGTTGGGTTACAGTATTTGACTTATTCATATTTAGTTCCTCACCGGTCCAGCTCGCTGGCACGGGACGTTCTCCTGCGACAATGCAGTTTATTTTTAATATACGATTACCCTATATTTATTAGTTTAGTAAGGTGTATATTTTTCGTGTATGTATTTTTATGCCGTCTCTAAAGACGGCGGTATGTGAAAGTATACATAGTATTTAATTGTACCCAAGAATTGGTGTAAAGAATCTGCTTTGGTCCTGTCTTCATCGGAATCAAAAATGTTGAGATATGTGGCAGTAGTGTCTAGTACCATGTGGTACTTCCTTTTACTTGTATGTCATTTAGGAAACAAAGTAGTCTCTGGTGTAGGCATTAAGGACATTATATTGTAAGCCCATGCATCTGACGTTATGTGATTTATACGTTTTTTAAACATCATTCACATTGCAATAACTACAAGGCCTTATTTGAGCAAGCTCTGTTAAATACGTTCAAAGTTTGTTGCTATTCCGATAGTAATATTAGTTAGCAATGATACACAAATCAGTGTTTTGGCAAGGGAAGCAACATTTTATATTATTAAAATTATTGATTCTAAAATTCATCGCACCGAGTTATAATAAAATTTTAAATTCGGTGTGATGTATCTAATATTTATTTATAAATAGGGTTAAATTATGTTGTGATTGTGACCCATTAAAATTTAGATAGATTTTAATAAATAATCTATATCGGTCTAGATTCTGTGAAACCTTTTTTATTTTCATTCTTTAACTGTACTTTGGGAGATTAATGTCAATAAAGATAATGACGAAAGTTAATTATTGTTTTATTTAATTAATAAGGTACGGCCAGCGAAATGACGTGAATGGAGGCCCTAAAGTCGTGTACGAACACGAACATAGCGAAAACAAACCTCAAACATGAACATTTGGCTTTTACGTATGAACGGCTCTAAGTACGCGAACATAGTTTGAATTGTGTACGCGTACAACGGTCGTGAACTCGTATAGCCAGCCGGTGCCGTTCGTGCCGGACGAACAGAGTATCATATCATCAACGTCGACCAATACCATCGACTGACAATCGATCGATTAGTTAGTCGACCGGTATTCGTCGATCGATTAGTGTGGTAACACCCTAAATGCGTGCGTCTTCGCACAGATTTAATAAAACACAAATTTGGCAGTTGTATATATTTAACTATTACAGAATATTTCTTTACAATAATTTCTTTGTACAATATGGAGATAAAAATCTGCTTGTGTTCAATAAAAATAAAATGCAACAAGACTAAAGTTGTCAAAAAAGTGACAAAATATATCTTTACAAAAAGACGCCGTTTAGAGGCAAAAATATATATTACATGGTCACACTATACAGATAATAATTACAATAGTATACAATTTAATACAATGTCGATACATATTATAGGTACTTCATAATTAAACGATCAGTAAAGCAAGGCTCACTGTAGAAACAAGTTATTGATTATGCGGGACGAACAATTTGCATTTTATTTCTTTGAACTACAACATAAACAATAAGGAAAATTAAGTACGTATAAGATAGGTACAGTAACTTTGAATTTCATAACTTAATTTCAACCGATTTTAGGACATGGTAGAAAAAAAAGAATTGAAAATACTGCCAAGGAGATCAAAATATACCATCTAACTGAAAATTTCTATTAAATATATAGGAAACTGCCAATCCTTACAAAGGACGTCAAAATGGCAGTGATGGTTTTATAACAACGGTCCAGATATAGCCCGTAAGTATAACAATATTGTATGTTCTTCTAATGTCAGCGCGGCAAGGACGCCGGGAGGGGTGCTTGAACCTGCGATGCAACCAAGTGTGCTAGCTACAGAAATTTACGAAACCAACGCGGTATGGTACGCATGACATTTTGTAGCTAACATTTCCCGTGCAGCTGACATTTCAGTGCATTCTAAACAATAAGAGGTCAGCCTCAGCTCATACTGGAAATATTTAGCTCGCAATGTCGTCGTATTATGTCTTCCATCTTCATCGTACAGTCACGTTAGTTTCACAAAATCTCTTAGTTTTGTTGGTACATAATTTCAATACAAACGAACACCTTCATGATAATTATTAACTGTATTATTTATAGCTCTTCAGAGTTAATAACACATGAGTTTTGAGAGACACATAAGACGTCAAAAATGATCTTTAGAACAGTCATCCTCTTGTTGACCAAGAGTAGCCGGCGTTAAACTCTTGCACTGAAATTACGTAGTTTTTAAAATTTGTATTTACACATGACATGAAATTTATTGGCCAAAAATTATACTGTATTTTTTTTTAATGATTCGATGTTACTCTATAATGAGATTGATTTATATTACAACCCCTGAGGATTTTTTTGGTAATTTTTATACTTGAATATAATGGATAAATATTATACATAAACATTGATTTAACATAATGTTAAAAAAAAAAACAGTCTATAAAGAGGCAGGTGGAAGCCAACTAAAACATGCGATAAAATTTTTAATTGTCAAATAAAAATAATTAATGGACTTCTTTTTCTCTGAGTTTTACACATTTTTTGTTTTTTTTTTTTAATTTTTTAACTTTTTATGTTTTTTTTTTGGTTTTATGGTTTTATTTTTTTGGAAGTTCAATTTTATATATTTTTTTGTTCTTTCAATTGAGTGTCGAATTTTTTTTTTATAACTTTTCAAAAAATTAAACTGTTTTGAGAGACACTTTTATTTATAAGTCTAATCAGTTTTCTTACATATGTAACTTGTTTTTAAAAATTATTTATTGTACTTTAATTATTCAGCGCGGCCAAGTGCCTCTTATGTAAAAATCTTTATAAAACTTATACATAACGCGATATAAAATGCCAGGCGTTTTAATATTACATCAAATAGTGTCAGTGCTTCGGGCTATGAGGGACAACGTCCAGATGGTGAAACTTTACAAATAAAATTACAAAACAAAACTTAACAATTTCTAATCTAGATTTAATGATAGTGGCTAGTTATTGTAAACTTAACGAAACAATAATTGCGAGGCATCGATGAAAACATATTGGTAGATGCCGACTCTTAACCAGAACAATAAACTACATTATGTGATCTAACGACTAATTTATTCCACTAAAATTGTGTCCCAAAAAATTTGTAGAAATATAATAATTATGAACTTTTATAAACAACAGAATTTCGATTCGAATTCATGCGTAAGCTGTAAAACTGTGACCAAGTAAAAATGCTAATTTCATATTGTCAGTTCATGGCGACGAGACTGATTTAGTTCATACGTCTTAGTTAATAAGGTACAGAATTCCTCGCTTGTGTAACTCAAATTTTATACAATCTTTGTATTACTTTTAAAGATATGCATTGTTAGTATCCTCACACAATATCAATAGGAATTCTGCTAATCCCATACAACGCAGGAGCACAAGAACGCACCAAAATATTATTTAACGCATTTCTATTCATTTTACGCGCGAAAAATGACAATAGCAAAATGGTTAAATTAATTTTGACGCGGTCTTGTATTTACAAGATATTTGCTCAATATTATTATTAATTAATAGCACAACACATTAATTTAAGCTTTTCTCAATTTGAGAAAACTGATAAATTAACATGTCAATCAACATGTAAATTATTTAATAGGATTATCTAGCGAGGAAAGATTAAAGAAGGCGTATAGTATTAATTTGACAAGACTTGGAAATATTCGTTGGACGTATGTGTATATCATTTCAGTCAAACGATGTTGATATTTGACATTCCCTTACATTTACAGTCAAAGAAAACAATGTGTAAATATATTCTATAAAACTTGTATGTGTCCTCATACGGAAGCCTTCAATAATCTTATGGTATCTAGCAACGGTTACATTACATTGTATATAAAGCGTAGCCCATGCGCCAAATATAAGGCAACACAATCATTTAGCACCATTATTTAAGTTTTACGCATTCATGAGTTCTTAAACGCAAACGAATCGATCATCTAAAGGATGGCACTTACCGCGAGCGTTGGCTTCGCGAATTGTTTTGCAAACATTCGTTGCGGGAGCTTTGGTAGCGCAACGAACAGTCTTACTGAGAACGTGAATCTAAATACGAAAAATAAATTCTAATAGCTGTGTCGGCGAGCGAATGTTTGTTACGTCACAATGAATGCTAAACAGAGCGAAGCGGCTGCTGGCGGCGAGTACCGTCCTCTGCGCATGTCCATCGTCGAGGGACATCAATGATTGACTGGTGATTCACATGATGTCTACGAGAGAGTGCTCGAACACTTACAACTAATATCCGGCATGGAGTGGAGAAATATTTGAGCCGACCAACTGTCTCGTAGACATCACCGAGACGCGCGTGCGCCGACAGATCTTGAGCGTAAGTAACGTCGTGGTCGTGAGCTGCAACCATTGCATCAGAGCGTAACAACTAATTGTAGCACCTTTAAACCATTACTCCAACACTACACATACACAATATAATTTTCTTTCGTATATTATCACAGGGGAATTTATCATCTCCCATCGTACGCTCTCCCACATATAACGTCGCGTGGCGGGACCTGGCTCCCTCCACGCAAAGCATGCATATCATTATATTATACCATTCTATATAATATATATTTTTTTTGTCATTTACTCTTTCCTCATCACAAAAATATTATTTACATAAAAACCATACACGACCCTAAAATGAATATTTATGTATTTTTTTATTTCTTACTATTTACACGTATTAAATAACTTATAAATAAACAATAATAAATATTTAAAAACGAATAGGACGCCTTTTGTCGAGGCAGCGTAACGACTTTACTGACGGCGACAATCGCTTTAGTCACAGAAATGAAACAGACTTAATCGACTAGTGAACGACGACTCTACTACACTCGGACTGCGAGAGCCTCGGGTTCAGTCTTGTTGACAACATGTGCTGGGACGCGCCCGCGGGCTACAGCTAATTTAGGAACAGCACCATATCAACATACACGATTGACTTCCGACACGAATACGCGTCATTATCAGCAACATTAAGGCCGGGAAGGCATTCTGAATACAATCTACAACAAAGGAACGTTAAAAGATGATAAGCTGTATGTAAGTAAAGGTTGTACACTTCCTTTTGCTGCCGACTGTACACAACAATAATCAGGTAATTACAATATTATACTATTTACGCAATTCGTTGGTTGCAGATGTTTGTCGATTACAATTACCTCGATAACGTTCACAGTCGCGTATGTTGAACGCATGTTTCATCCAAACATTCGTTTTGAGGTTTAATTTTTATTGTGACAACATAAGCATGTAATGAGTGAGTAAGTATATATTTTCACTTAACTTTGGTCCGAATTGAGCACTGGGTTTATAATAGAAGGGCTATTATAAATGTGGCTAAAGAAATAATAACACTGGGTTAGCAAAATTACTGATTGAACTGGCTTCCACTATAAAATAATAAAACAGAACTTTAAATTAAGTATTTGAAATCTATAATGAGGCAAATGAAAATGACAAAAGCTGCATGCTCGCTTTTGCACATTCTCTTTAAAACTTGCCCGTAACTTAGATGTGCAAGTGCTCCACGCTTGCCAGAGTGCAGCACTAGTATATCATTACACTATATGTTCCACGCGGGACGTGCTCGTCTGGCGAAGCGGCACTTGCTCTTATGCAGTAACCGGATGTGCGTTTCAATAAAAATTCTACCTCAAAACAAAGCGAAACCACTAATAAATACAACATGGCACTATGGAATGTAAACATATAATTTTCATAGTGGCACATTTATAGTTATATAATATAAATACTCAACTGTCGTTAAATTTTCATATCATCATCAACATGGATAAATGTGCGTAGAACAAAGGGTCCGTACCGCTGCGTCTCGCGACAGACGCGTCTGTGACTAGCGCCCGGTCGCCGGTCGCCGGTCGCACGTAGGAGTGGTTCCCGACACTGAGCTCGGGATCATCGCTGCGGCCACGCGTCGGCCAGGCTGCGGCCGCGCGCCAGGCGAGCGTGCGACTCGCGGAACGCGCTCACGATCTTGTCGAAGGACTCGGGGTCGTACACCGAGCGCGCCGTGTTGGTGAGGTCGAAGGGCTCCTCCACGCACAGCAGCTTCCACTGGTGCGGGTCGTTCTTGCAGGCGCGCGCGGCGCGGCAGGCGGCCACGGGCACGCGCGCGCCCGCGCGGACCGACACGGCCATGCGCGCGTACGGGAACTCCGCGTAGTAGCGCAGCAGCGCCACGAACAGCTCCGCCAGCGAGCTGCGGTTGTGCGGCCGCCGCGCCTCGCCGCCCGCCTCGCTCGCGCGCGGCAGGATGCCCGGCGACGTGCCGCCTGCGGGACAGAACGCTACAGCCCGCCGTCTTGTGATACTAACGACGTTATAAAGTTATGCATACTGACACTGCAGAAAGTGTATGACCATGAGCGTGAGCGAGTAGGAGGAGAGCGTGCGATGGCGCGCGTCGTTGATGTCGTGCGCCTGCGCCCACAGCTTGGTGAGCGCCACCAGCGGCCGCACGCGCCAGTCCACTGCGGGGATTACACAAATAAACAATTTACATTTAATGTATTATGTAAAAAATTATTGTTACAGTTTAGAGTACCTTCATGAGAAAAACACTTAATAAACTTGAAATTTATAACGCCTTTATTTCGAAGGACAGTGAGCCAGTTTTCATAATTCTAGTGTTACACCAACTCAGTTTAGGGATCACCAACAAAACAAACTTTGGACGCGACCACCAAAGCAATATAAAATAAGTGTTGGTACGAAACGAAAAGCATGAAAAAAAAATCCTTTTATTTAAACATTTATTTCAATTAAACCATTTACGGGCACTTTTGAATTATCAAGAAATCGGTCAGTTAGTTAGATAGTTGAAGCTAGTTGCTCATTCCAAAACATGGGTAGATCTCAATGGAGAAGAACAACGCCTATTTACGAACATGACGCGGAAATCAAAACCTTTTAGCTCATCCATCTTAAAGGGAACCGAATGATCCAACGCACGCGCCACCATCAGCGAGAATACGGTTACAAGCTCCAGTACTCACGTCTCGAGTAGCAGTGCAGCAGGTTCGTGTTCCTGATGCCGACGACGTTGTTACAGTTGAGGTCCACCTGCAGGCCGTTGCGCGAGTCGCGGAACTTGAGGATCGGCACCTTCGCCTGGATCAGCTCCGCGTCTTGATACAGAACAGTGGGAGTAATAAGCACGTTATTATAAACTCACAGGGTGCATGCTAACATATTGTTCACTAAACTACACAGCATCGCTCAGACACTGCAAATAATTTGCCATTCAAGTTAGGGCTTTACGTCGTGTGCGTTAAAATATTTTTTACTATGACAAGATAAAAAAGGTGAAGGCAGCGCGTTGGATTTATCAAACCGTCTCTATCCAGGCCGTTGCTAAGTCAAGTCGGACTGTTAAAAAGCAATGGCTATAAAGGTAGTGGCGCAGTCATATAAAGCCAGCAAAATAACGGTAATAAAAAAGGTTCTTTTGTACGATGGTCGTTTTATGGCTGTTTTAAGATGATGACACCGCTTTTTGAAGAACTCTGCAGAATGGAATAGCGGTGGAATATTAACTAGGTGGTTTATGAATTTTGAGTGGGGAAGAGGACGAATATTTAACCAATAGGTTGTTTATTGGTTAAATATTCGTCCTCTTTGAGTCGGTGGAATATCAGTTATTAATATTAATCAGTTAAAATAGTGTATGGTTACCAATCATAACGCTTAATTTCTGTTACACAACATAAAAGAGTCTGTCAACACTTGCTGCAAGGACTGATTGAGAATATACAGTAACATATTACACTTACTAGGATCAAAACTCCGGATATAGCTGAGTATATAGTTGAGGTGTAACAAGGCATGCGCACGCGGCTCTAGCTCGTCCACCGGTCGCACGTACAGACACAGGTCCATGTCAGACGAGTCCAGCCCGAATCCCGACATTGTGGACCCCACCACGTACAGCCCGTAGCGAGGGAATATTGTCTGTGGGAATCAAAGACGGTACAAATAAATAAAACTATGCCTGGCATTGGTGCCGATTCTCATGGTTCACAAACTACACTAAATTTAGAGAATTGGCATCTCTTACTAACATACAGTGAAAGAAAAGGACGGACATTTTAGAACTAAGTAAGAATTTTCAAATTAGTTTTTTTGCCTTAAACTTTTCTGTGTTTTTAATCAATACGTTCTGACATGTCACCTAAGATTGCACAGTAGTTCAGATTGAAAAATATTGACAGATCTCATTTATTTCCGCCCCTTTCTTGTTTTAGTCTAATTTTAGTTCGTGAACAAGAGAATCAACGTCATTGTTTGTTGTGCCACTTCTCTCTAGCTTAAACTTAAGCGTGGCTTTTGAGGGCAGTCTATTATAAGTTTAGACCTTTACAATAATTTGAAACCTATCTTAAATCCTTCAATGCCTTCTCGGAAAGCAAAAGGTGAATGAAATTTTTGGACTTTATTATGTAGGATCCAAGATTATATTTTGAATAATCATACACATCCATGAATTTGGGCGGCGCATGCGACTGGTTACCGTCTGGAGTTTATTGTATATAAATTGTATTATCATAGAGCGGACAAGACAAGTTTACTGCTTCAATACTCAGTTTAGGGATAGTAACATTGAAACAAACCTTTATTGTGATAAATAGATATCTCCAAAGGTTCATTTTCTTTCTGAAGGTTTCTTCTGTTTGCTGTGACTTTATGAACTTGTCCCAAATCTCCTGGGACAATGTGTCCCACTTTGAACCTAGAAATATTGATGATATTACAAAAGGAAATTTTATAGTTGTCTTTTTTTATAATCAAGGCTATTGTTGCCCATACTATTAATTGGGTAATGTAGAAAATCTTCACTTGTGTTAAGTTATGGGACATTCAGAAAGGTGCCTATAATGGTCTATGATAGAAAGTTCAATATAATGATTTAATTTTTAAAAATTACGTGAGATAACCGTAACAGGTTTGTTTTAAAATGTTTATGAATAGATTTAGATATTTCCTCATAATAATTTAATTAACACACTAATATTACAATAAGGTGTATGTAGCCGTTTCTGTTCGCCACCACGATATCGCAATAGACTACTACAAATTGTCAGATACTCACAACACATACCTGTCAGGTGTCAGACAATCACGACACTCCCCCATCCAATATCAGGTACTTGCGACAATCACCTGTCCAGTTTTGGACAGTTAAATGGTGTTTTTTTTCGTTTTAAATGAATATTAGGCTCACCTATGAGATGAATAGACACGATGAAGAAAACTGTACCAACGACCTAAAAAGGTCATTCGCCTCGCGAAAATTGCCCATCAGTCATAAGAAAGCGAGTGAGTAAAAGGAGTTCTTGGCAGATTGGTTAACTCACCGTTTAACAAGTCGTCAGGCGTGAACTTTACCTGGAACGGGTAGGATCCGTTCAGGTACCTCTCGGGCGCGATGCGTCGCTGCGGGCGCGCGTCCCGCCCGCGCCGCCCGCGCCACTCGCGCACCTGCCCGTACCCGCCCGCGTAGTGACCGTTCGATGTCCGCTCCGTGTTGCGGGAGGACTCCTCACCTGCAAACAGTTTCTATAATATTAACTGGGATTTGAAAGACAGAAGTTATGACATTGCTCGCCCTTCACCATTTTCTTGTGTTTTAAATGAGAAGTGGTGGAGCATGTCTTTGAACGTTTTAATCGAGGGTTGTGATGAAAGCACGTGCCTTGTGCAGACTTGTTTGCCATTCAGTCGGTGAATATTGGGCTGGTATATCTGGACTTACAGGTCAGAGGCCATTGAGGCGGTTTAGAAACTCTGACACTAGGGTGTGTGGGGTCGTAAGACCGTACTGCGCACATAATAAAGGGAAAGTTAATATAAGTCTGAAATCGCCAATCCGCCTTGAGCAAGCGTGGTGCGTGGTGCGTTATGCTCATGCCTTCTGTGTATGAGAAGAGGTCTTTGTCCTGCAGTGGGATACTAATAGGCTGGTAGTTTAATTATATTAAGAGGCAGGTTATGAAAGTAAATAACCATAATATAGGGGATATTAAGCATAAGCATAAGCTGTCTCTTGATGTAATAAATGTTTTTTTTTTAAGTTTATCGAACAACAAGTAACCGGTAAGCAACCGGCAAGTCAACGGCATAATTGAATTATAAGAAATTGGATAACCTAATTAAGGAGTGACTGGCACCGTCTGGTTAAACCCTGATTATGAATTGCTTCGCAAATTACCGTAAGTGGTTGACATTTGCAGACGTTCTGTGAGACTGTTGTCTGTTCCTGACACTTTGCACGCACTTGGCTTTTGCATAATATTTGTCGGCTAATGTTTTTGGAACCTTCCAGGTATTCGTATGTCTGTAATCAGGATATCTTCACGTGATAATGCAGCAAAAAAAAGCCGAATTCTGTACCGGTCCGTTTTAAGTGAAATGCTAATGACTAATGAGTGACAAGTACTTCACAATCATGCTTAGGAGTATCACTTGATAAAATAATAACAAATGGAAATACCTACGCGCGATATCTTGTAATGACGATGCGTTATTGGTTTCACATCAAACGTTATTCATAGCAATGAAATAGTTTTCACTGGTAGAAACTTGTCAAACGTATATAAATGACTCATATTTTTAATAGCTAAACGAGATGGTTAGAAAGCATTTAAGCTTTCAAGACAGAGATTTCTAAATTAAAGAGGTCTAATGCACTTAGGAAACTTCATGCCTAAAACTATTATTTTAATGTTACATATTCTATTCGTTCTGGTACTCTTAATTTAAATTAGCCCGCGCAGTTTTTTTCTTTTTTATAATTATGTTACCACCGACAGTAACTGGACAGCAACAGTCTCATCAATTTCAAAAACGGATCTCCATCAAAAGAATTGGGGTGACCCCTGGTCTGATGTTTAAATAATTGTTGCATATTTCCTATATGTTAATTCAATTCCTAAATTGAATCAACTCTTTAGCCACAATAGCATGAGTATGATCATACTGCTTTTTAGCTACTGTTTTTTAAAGGCAGTTGCACTGGGGCGTGCATGTGTTTGTCGCTTGTTGTTAGGAGCCAACCTTCTGTACTAAGTATTCTGTGCTATGGAGGTTCATATTATATTATGTATGTACCGTACCATTCACTATCGATCAGGGGCTTGACCCTGCTGAGGGTATGTTTTTAGAGAAGTAAACATTAAAAAGCACACATTTTATTTGAACACTTTAGGATAATACTGCTTTTAAAAGTAATTAGTATAATGTCAACTTCACTTTACTGACTTCCGGGCTTCTGACGACCTATAACTAGGGTTGCCAACCCTACTATATAATATAGTATCCTACTATATTAGAGCCCCCGCCTACTATATTTTTCAGAAAAAGATATAGTAGGCGAAACTACTATATTTTAAAGGCATCAAACTCCTAAGCAATAATATTCATTTAATTAAAAAATAAAGTACCTATTTTGGAACCTACTATATTTTTTTTCACATTTTCCTTACCTACTATATTTTTAAGGGTAAGAACTTCGGCAAGCGTATCTTAACCTGATGGATCGACCCGTGCGGCTGTTAATTAGCCACAAGCTCATCGTTTGACAAACGGCCGGTTGTCTTATATTTCAGTTTTTTTTTTTTTAATTTAGACGCTCTCTACAGTACAGGCATTCTGATACATCTGAATGTTTAACATCTGAAAACGTTACTGGCTTCGCGATCAGACTTCCCTAGTGAATACTAAATGGTCTGAAGTTCAGATAGTCAAATATTTGAAGGCACCATAAAGTCTCATAACAAAAAAACTACGAGGAATGTAACATGTGTATGAATTAAATTACTTTGTGTTAATAGGTTTAATTAGCTCGTGTTCGATTCAAAAATGGCTTAGCAACTACAATGACGATAATAATATATTAACGTCAGTTAAGTGACGATAATTGTATTTGTTACGGAATTTTCAACAGGTGTTAAGTTTCGTAAATTCAAATCTACATTTTTTTTTGCTCATTTTTCTCCCTACTATTTTTGGAAGGGACGGCTAGATTCAATATTTTTTTCTAGTCAATGACGTTCAAAAGTGCTTTTTAATGGGTTAGGTAATTGAAACAATGACCTTGATTTTTATTTTAGCGAGGTAGTATTATAAATCATGAACATTATAGAAATTAAACACTATTCGTTTTGCAAAACACGATAAGATATGTCAAAAATATTATTGCAACGAATAAACATAAATTAACAAATGTTTCCATATCTCAATATGCATATTACAAGGTAGTAACCGAAGCACTTCATGGCTCTGTTATCAGTAAGGTAACGCATTATTGAAACGGTGGAATTCCTCTTGCTTGCATGCTATGTGCATTGAGGTTATTTCAAGATTTATAATACCATAATTTCAGCTTTTTAATTTTTAACAGATAAGTCGTAATTTTATTTAGGTGGGGGTTTTATCTTAAATATTTCTGCGTCATTTCTTAATTGAATTTGAAGATCTGGGTATATTTCACGACATTAATAAATTTTACCTTTGAAGATAGACAATTAAACTCTTCAATAATGTTTGTTATTGAGGACGTGCACGTATTGTGATTTGATTATTTACAAAGATCAAAGAAATTAACTGGTTAAGTCATCTTATCCTAGAAACGAGGAAAGCCGTGCGGAAGATGAAAAAGTCGAGCTCATTAGGATATTTTTTACTACCCTCTCTTAACAGATTTGGATGGTTATAAAGCAGATACTAAAAAGCGGACCAACGGCGAAAAACGTTTTAACAAAAAAAGGAAAACCAACTTCAAAAACTTACAGTTGCAATCGATGACTAGGTAAGCCATATTACAGATAAGCGCAGTATGTACACAGCAAATATCTAACAATTAATTGTGCTCCAATTAGCGTTTCAGAGATTTGGTCGCGTGATAACAGCACCACTGCTTCAAGCGCTAAACATGTGAAGTTCTCACAGCATTGCAGCAGAGCCCTCTTACTGCATCTTTGCTGTGCGGTCCCCTGCAGCAAGATGCATCATGAAATGACGCATTCAATATGCGCACAATTCTAGAATATTCGCCATTACAACATTATTTCACTATTTGCGTAATTTCTGTGTCATATCAGGTATTTGCATCCTGGGTAATCGTTTCAAAATAGTCTTGCACTATTGAATACGTAATTTTATGTGATGACTATTTTTAGAGAGAAGACTCAAGCTTCTGCAATGTGTGCATTATGCTAAAACCTTGAAGTTTTATTGAATTTATTGGTAATGGATATTTAAAGCTGGATTTGGCATTTAGCCTTGACCGAGAATTTCTTCGTGTCAAAGCCTTTTCGGAAGTTTCATGCATACTACTACGCGTGTCTGTCTGCCAAGCGGTAGCAACTTTCCAAAACGCGCACTGCCGAATAGTTTTAGCTCTAAAAGTTGTTCAAAGTAAAACAGGCGATACGTACATGAACATCGCATTACCTATTCACGTTCGTTGAGTCTCCAGGATCATCCTTGGAATCCTGTTTTTCACAGTACTAGGGTACTAGGTAAATAATAGCAATAGCTGGTGCCCACTGTACCACCTGGGGAGTCCTATTCTTAGTCGCGAACCACACGGCATAACGAACAACTGTTTACATTTTTATGGTAATTTGGAAATCCAACGGTCGATCTGTTGTCTGAAAGCGGATACATTGCCGCCGCCGCTGTTATTTGGGTCGTCAAGCGAAGTAATGATAGTTTTCTCGTTCTATTTACTAACGAGATCAGCAAAATTGTAGCTTTAAGAACGTTAAAATGCATCTCACACTTTTTGCGTCTCACGATCTTACGTAAAATTATAATGCGTCTGTAATACACAGTTACTGGTGTATTCCGTCAAGTATTCGATCGACGTTTAAAACAATGTACCTACCTAGATAATAGATTTTCAATTGAAATAACTTGTTTTCAAATAAAACGTGCGTATTTCTAATAACTTTCACAGACAACATAAGGTGTACATAATAGGGCTTGTAGTTATAATGTTAGTGATTTATAATTATTTGTAATGAATTGACGTCATAGGAATGAAAAGGTGTTATGCTCAAGTTCGTGCGTCTTCAGAATTTGCGCGTCATTGCGCTAGTCGGTCACAGTAAATGGGCCGGTAGGATAAACTGACAGACTGTGCGCTATTTTTTCTATTTTCTTCACTTCATATCAGTGTAAACATGTTTCAAGAGAGAAACCGATCTATTTACTTATCTCTGGCATTCTCAAGGCTAAATCATTTAGATATTATTTACAATGTTATCTAATATTCAAAGTTAACGTCACGTTAAGCACGACACATTCCATTGTCACCTTTATGTTGATGCAATAAAGTATAAAATGATAGCGTCGAGTTAAAAGTATTCCAAACATCTAAATATAACGCAGCAGAAAATGTGTCTACAATGGGATTTTATTCCGGGACTACTAATGTATAGGTTTACACGTCATGTGGCGCTGTAAACAGGAGCACCAAACAATACGACATCGTAATTTCAAAGTAATTTAGGCATCAATAAACATGTTTACATGTTTTTTCCCTTTTAAGTTTTACGTGTGAACATAAACTGTGGACTAGGTGTCGTCAGGTCGCGTAATTTGGGAAGGCCCGACGACCACTCCGATACGCGAAGCTGTTGATTCAAACGTATTAAAAGGAATATGTTATGAAAGCGTTATCACGTCACGTTTTCAGTTAGTTAAAGAAACTGCGCATTTAGTGAGGCGCCAGCAAATTGAGAAGTACCTAAGATAATAAATAAAATGTTAGACACGTGAGATGTCGCGTGTTGCTACTAATTAGCATTACTGGCCCACTTTTGTGAAGGATAGGCAGTTTAGTCAATGTACTGACAAAGGTACCTACTTACACAGTCCCTTTTTATGATTGGAATGTGTGGTTTTACCAGCTAGGTATATAATAAAACAGTAAAGCAAGCTCAAAAGAACAGCTTAATTTTTTTTATTACTACCTACATTGTTGAGAACTTAAAAATATTGTTAGATTTCCATTCTGTTAAAAATATTTGGAGTCCCATTGGAAATTTCATCACAAGATATGCATTAAGATATTACTCAATAAATAGCTTTTTTCAACATACAGTCTACATAGATTAAACGGATCACTGACATGCTAGATATAAGATGATCAATGTTTTTAGTTGCTATGGAGCAAATATTTTTTTATTATAAATAATTTATTATTAAGTATTTGTTGGTTTTGAAACAAGTCATCTCCCTAACTAATTAAAAAACAAAAGATAGTTAAATTATGTGCAGTTGCCATGGCAATATGGGCTAAACAATTAATTAAATTAATTGTTTATATTGTGTAGAACATGGTAAAGTAAGCATTTTCAAATTGTATCATGTTAACGGGTTACTTAAAACAATGTTAAATTTGTAGGTACAACGGTATGTTGAAAGTATGTTAGTAAAATAATATTTTACTATGGATGTAGGTACAATTTTTAGTAATATATCATTCTAAATCAGAAAATCATTCTGATTTCTGTAACATGCACATCCTAAAACATTGTATGTACTGTACATATTTAGTAGAACTAAGTTTATATTGAGGGTGGACTAAAACAAAAATTTAAACTGTTGAAATGGGAGACATTTGAATATCAGTTCAAATGAGACAATGATTTTGATCTCCCTAACATACAGCTCTAAGGATTCAACATACTGATAACATAAACTAAGGATCCCTTACCTTTTTCTCCCGACTTGTTGGAGCCGGAAGCGTTGCTTGAGAGGCTGGAGTCGTCAGAGTCGTAACCAAAGGCTGTGTTGTCTCCCGCAGCCTTCGCGTTGGGGTGGCGTTCGCGGCGTGGCTGCCAGCGGCGCGGCGTGGCGTGGCCTGCCGGCGAACTCGCTAGGCTCGGCAGCCCATCCAGCGGGTAGGGCCGCGCTGCGCGCTCTTGCCCGCCCATCATGAACATCTGTCCCGGCCCTCCGAAGGCCCCGCTCCCGTGATACATCATCGGCGCGCCCTCATTCATGCTTGCCTCTATACCCTGCCGGCGGTTCAGGTTATAACTATGAGCGAGGTTCACGTTCACCGGCGAATTTTAGTCATTAATTTTTAGCATACCGACCTGTATTTCGACCGTTAAATCCGATGGCGTCCGGCGTGGCGGGCGACTATTGCGTCATAGTAGGCGTAGTAAATTAATTAGAGTATGGTGCGACGTCGAAATCAAGTGATTCTATTTATCTTGAGTACGCCGAAATTCGAGACGATCGTCAAGTGGGACGTTCTTTCCAAAACGATAGCTTCCGGCCTTCAATTGTGTCGATAATAACGTGTCGCTGGCCTCCCACTGTGTGAAAAAAACTAGCTATAATTATTTCGACGCCGGTAATAATAAATCTACCCACGAATTATGGCAAATCTGTAAAATCTAATGAGGAAGATCCGCCATGACTTTAGAGAGCAACACTAGCGACATCTGACGGCA
This sequence comes from Hoplodrina ambigua, assembly GCA_949774945.1. NCBI lineage: Eukaryota > Metazoa > Arthropoda > Insecta > Lepidoptera > Noctuidae > Hoplodrina > Hoplodrina ambigua. The sequence continues at coordinate 661,250 of OX458979.1, forward strand.
ATGAGTGAAGTAGTACACGTGATTTTACTTTTTTTCACTTCAAATTCCGAAGCCCCATTTTATGCCAGTAATAAAAATAGAAAAATTAATTAGCTTGTAATCGTACTGTTGTTTTAGATAAATCACTGTTTTTGTTAGAAGATATAGAGAACTCATAAAAATCAATTTACACTGTACTAATTCTAAGTCACATGATATTTATGTTTTCATTATTTTTACTTTTGCAACGGTTAGCAATAATATTGTGACAGTGACATTACAGGTATATTTACAGATTGACGTACAATCTTGTAAAATTCTCAGTCATGTTGTGTAGTGCCACATTTTGAGCATAACTATTTAAGTTGTGTCTTTGTTTTACTATAAAGTCTTATAAGACATTGCCCTTGTCAAACAAAATGAATGTACAAAATATTCATATTGTCACGTAATTATGATCTGTTTGACGTTTACATTTAGATTTGCCAGACACACGTAAAAATAATAAAATTACGTACAAAAATAATCTATTTTCCCTTTATTAGATTGTTTACAGTGAAAATGGAAAATATCTCGGTATCCGTGAAATTATTATACCTATAATAAAATCTATTAGCGAGTGATGACGTTGAATGGGGACTATGTAACCTTAAAAGTGTTAAAAGAAACAAACTTTGCTTTCTCATTGTTTGTTAATCATCGTTATCTCGGTGGCACAGTGCGTTGATATGTCACATTTCGGGGATTTTATGGACGGTGTGCCCGTTAAAATATCGGAGAAGTATAAACGACCCCTGAGATTCGATTTACCTTATACTGTTAACGAATGTGCAATAAGAGCGCAGAATGTCGTCGACAGCGCTAATTATTCATGTACGTTTGAGAAGAACGTCCTTGCTAAGCTCAAGGAGCTTAGAAATGCGAAAGAGACGAAGAAGAATGAAAGGCGGCACCGTCTGCAGTTGCTGCAAGAGGCGGAACAGAAGAGGCTCGATGCGATAGCGGCTGCCGAAGACGAGGAGCGATTGAAACAGCTCAGCGTGTCCGAGGTGTCGTACCCTAGCACCGACGACATAAGCCCGTTGTCTGCCGACGAGAAAGCTGATAAAAACTGTGATAACACTGCTAAAGTAGAAAAAACTCTAGAGCACACTGATGTGGCTACACACATCAACTACCCTACCACTAGCATTGCTGCCGAGTCTCAACTTAACATACTGCAGCCCACATTAGTAAAGGCATATCAGCAGGAGAACAGCTTGCTGGATGACCCTGATCCACTGCAGAATTTAAAGTTAAATACAAAGATAACTAGAATAGCACACAACCCTAACATAGAAACACTAACATTTAGAGATTTTGAGAATGATACATCAAGTCCATTTGATAATGTGGAGCTAAAGACTATAAATGATATGGAACTGCTGGCCCAAGTGCTGCAAGATCAGAATGGTTCAAATACTAGCTGTCACCAACAGCCGAGCTATGCTCCAGAACAAGGGTACACCATGACTAACTGTACCTCCCAACCACATGTTGATGTCACATATTTACCAGCAACATACTTAGAACAACCCATTCAAAATACAAACATAATGTATGGCTCCCCACAGCACTACCCTATGTCGAATGGGTACTATATTCCAACGGACAATGATGCTGCCAATATGTATATGCAAAATTACCAATATTATGTTCCCCCTAACCCATATCCAGCTGCAGAACAATATTATGGTAACCAGTTACCAACAACATCAGGAGAGATGAGTCATGTGCCCAACGGTTCCACATACATTCCACAGCCTTACTATTTCCAGTACCCTCATGTTCCTATGATGTATCAGCCTGCTAACGCCCCAGAGTCCTACCAAATGGTTGTACAGAATGACAATTCAGATCAAAATCCATCACCTGCAGGACCACAGGCTTCAGTAAAGTCTCGCTCCCGGAGTGTACCAGACATTGTTAGGGAATTGAATGAAGAGTTGACTAAACTGCGAATGAGTGAGAGATCATATAATGTTAGTCCAGCTCCAAAAAACCTTACTCCTCAAGTATCAAATCCTGCTACAAGTGATAGAAAAGAGGAGAAGAGAAGTAGGAGGAAATCGGAACATCTGCCAAATCCATTTGAAAAGTTGACACCCAAGTTGCAGGATATGTGTCGGAAGATTCATGGAATGGGTTTTCCTCTTGACAGGGTAGCGAGGGTGTGTACCCTTGTAGGTGATAATGATAAGAAGGTGAGTTTGATTCTGAAGTAACAGACTTTTAATTTACAGCATGGTCAAAGAATAATTACTATTACTGCTTATGGTTCTACAGTTTTAGGCCAATATGGCAACAATTGGGTACTTGGTACAACTTGATAGAATTTTTATTAGATGTAAGACATGATTCCCTCATAGATTTTATAAGGTTATTTAGGTTTATGATAAACTATGACATTACTTATTTGCTAGCCTAATTGATTAGCTATTTTTTTGATGATATTTTTTGATTTCAAGGCAGTTAAAAATCATTTTTTACTGTTAATTAAAAACTAATCAGGTATTCAGAGCTAAAATTAGTTAGTTTCTTGGAATTATTGGTTAATAGTGTCAATTACCTAAGTACGCCAGAGTATTAATTTACATTTATTGTGTCTTTATAATAGTAAGCCATGTTATCCCTTAGTGCTATAGGCTATATTCAGAAAAGTTTGAGATCTGTTAAACAATTCACACAGCTGAGATTGCAGCTAATAAAGCAAATAACTAATACAATATGTTATGGCACCTTGAATTCAATGCCAATTCAATATACATATAGATTGTAGTTGTTACAAACTAATTTAAAGTAGTGATTCGGGTGTTTTTTTCTGTTTAATGTTTATAAAGTAGTAAATGCTGCCTCTGATTTAAAATATTGACTGCATACATACATTACATAAACTCGCGCCTTTTTTTATATTGACTGCATTGCTGTAAAAATTGTTCAATTGTTGTGCAGTATTTCTTACACAAATCAAAATCAGCTTGATGAGTAATTTTAGATTCCTTTGCTATGCATTCAATATGGTAGGTATTGTTAACATAGAAAAAACCTCGTTGCCTCGAAACCTGACCGCCTCGTTGGTCTTGTGGTCGCAAGCGCGGCTGCTGTGCATGAGGTCTTGGGTTCGATTCCCAGGTCGGGCAAAGTGTTATTGGGTTTTTCCATCAGGAATTTCTCAGTAGCAGCCGGAGTCTGGATTTGTGCCCGGTTGATGGCAATAGGCTCGCCCCCTATTACATGGGACTAAAAACATAACTTGCGAAATGTGGGTGTACTAATGGGTACACCTCTGCCTAACCCTTCGGGGATTACAGACAAATATTTTCAACCTTACGTCAATGGCATAAAGTCTTATTTTATATAGCTTATCATTCATTTAAATCTGTTCCCTTTTTGGGGCTTCCAGTCAGTATCATAATTAGGTAGAAACTGCCTCGCCAGTTCGTTATATAATAACCTAATTATGGAGCTTATTTGGAGCCAGATAACAGTGTATACTTAAATACATTACAGTAGCTGGTGACGTCAATAGTCAAATATATTGGAACAAGCAACTTTGGTCCTTATTACAAAGGTATAATGTTGCACAATACATGTTTGTTGACGATAAGGCACTGATTTTGTAGCATACTTGTTTGTAAATGCAGTGCGAGTTAGTAATATAAAAATGCGCGGAATGGTTGGGATATTTGAAAAGTGCGCTGTTGCCATGAACTATGAGCACGGGATTCCGCCCCGTGTATAAAATATCTTCCCAGCAGTATCATTCACACAATTCTTATCCAAAAATGCTCCACTACTGAGTTCTTCAATATAACTAAATCAATCCCCTTTCTCAAATTCCAGGTGATCGAAAGTCTATTAATACTGGGCGACCTCATGGACCTTGGCTTCCCAGAAGGCAGGGTATGCACAGCGCTAGCCAAGCACGAATTTAACAGGGACAAGGCTTTGGACGAGCTTGTACCGTAACGGAGTAAGAAGACCCCGAAATATTACGTAAGAGGACTCGAAAAGTCGTAAGGAAAATAATTTTTATAGGTGAAAAGGAATACTCCTTCATTGAGTCAGGTTGTGGCTGACGGAGAATGGCGTCTACGCAAAGGTGCGGAACGGGTGTATATCTTACTAAATATGTACAGTCGAAGAATAAAAATGTTAAGCATCATAAGGGTCATTTTTACGTGCAAAATAAAATCGAATGCACTCGATTTTATTTTCCAGCTATGTACTGCTGACATTACAATTGCAATCAATAAGTCCGAGAAGCGTACCCACTCAAGTCAAATGTCGAATAATTTATTTCAATTAGATCATTAAAAGGCACTTCTGAACGTCAATTACAAGAAAGAAAAAAAACATTGAATCTAGTTGCCCATTCCAAAAGGTAGTTTCGTATGGAGAAGAATGGGCAAAGAAATCAAATAAAAGTCAAACAAAATAAATGAATTAGGGAATTCAATGTTTTTAAAATTACTTATCATTTTTATTCTGCCACTGTATGCTAAAGTTAGGGTGGGCCGGTTACTGGTAGAAAGCCATGTCGGCCAGCAGACGTGAGTGAGGCAAGACGTTTCAGTAATAGTTTAGGGTCATTTAAAGTGTTGACGGAATATTTTGATGCATTTGACTACTTCGTAATTTAAAAGATAATAATTAAGAACCTGTAGGAACTGGTATAAACATTAGTCGATGTCTAATAGCATGAAAACTTGCCGTTTCTTAAATAATTTGATTTCGTTATTCGCTTCATATGTTTGGAAACTATATAAGAAATGTTTTTAATTCAATAAGGTGTAGCTTTTATGACTGACATTGTTCTGGTTTTCTGTTAGCTAACAAAGCACGTTAAATATTTAAGATATCACTTACAATTTGGGCCCATAAATGATGATGATTAATTGTATAAAGAAGCTTTACAAATCTTAGCTAAAAAGATTTTATTCTGTGCCTATTGCTATCTCACTCTAATGACATAAAATGAAAGAACAAGCAGTAGTATTTATAGCCTTTATGAATATTTATAAAGCGTATATGAATATTTATAAATCGTTTGAAAATGCCAAGCTTTTATGATTAAGAGGGTCAGCCAATAGACATTCTTTTCTGAGGTGAAAACACTGATGCTAAATCTATTATTATAATGCATCTACGAATTCATTACAAAGAATAAAAATTGATGATTCATGACACCCATTAATAATAATTATGAAGTATTTTGTATTAGGTACAGCATAATTTATCTTCATATGTGTTCGGCTTCACAAAAGTTATGTGGTCTCTAGCTGCCATGCTGCAATGTGGGACCTTAGGAAATATGGAGTGACTCGATCTTCTTGATAATAAAAACTAATTTGGATTCATATGGTTTTACAATTTCGGAAGATCATTAACGATCTCGCTCGAACGCTTGCTCAAGGCTTATTGGCGATTTCAGACTTAACTATAAGTCCAGGTTTCCTCCTGATCATTTCATTCACCAATGTCAATGATGTCCAAGATAAACTTAAGAAAGTACATATTAAATAGAAAAAGTCATATTGGTACTGCCTTGTCCGGTTGCGAACGCACAACCGCGTGCATGAGAGCTGGCATCCCTAACCACTGGGCCATTACGACACTGTTGCTTGTTATAATAAGAGATACATCTGTTCACTTTCGATGGAAAATATTCCTGAAAACTGACTACTTTTTTGGGTATATGGATATTAGAAACACGTACCTAAATAAGTGAAATCTAAACACTTCTGCTAAGCCTTGGTTGTCTCAAGTAGTAGGTAAGTTGTTTGTATGCAGTTTTCGAATATTTGATCAGATGAACTTGGCACATCTAAGTGATCGAGATTGAATATGGCTGTCTTTTGTCGCTTAGGCCTTCCATAAGGGTTTTTTTTAAGGCAAAACGACAACATTATAGTCAACCTTTATAAAATGTAGGATGGTCCGAATAAGTTGACTTAATGATTCTTTATTTAAAATCAGATGACAGTTTCTGGTGGAACCATAAATGGTCAAAATCTTCAATAGTTCTTGGCCCATTTTAAAAAAATAGAACGCTTCTAGTCTTCCTTTCAGGCCTCATGGACAGATTATTAATAAATAAACTGCTTTGAATTATTAAAAAGCATAAAAAAATTAAAATACAAATTATTTAATTATAGTTGTATAGATTCGTGATTGCCAAAAATAATTCAGTATTTCCCACTTTGATAGTGTATTCTTTGCGATTCTATAGGTTATTTGTAATTTGGAGGTTATTGCAAAAATATATTGGGCAATTTTAATTGAACATCTAAAGGAAAATTAATCAATTACGTTACTATTTGTGTCTAGGTTATTAACAAATTGCAAGCAATTAATTGTTTCAAGACCTCTCTCTTAACGTGTATTGCAATAAAATGTATTGCATTCTGAACTATATTTCGAATGTGTTAGAGTAGTATTTTTAGATTTTGTACTCAATTGGCGCTGAGAGCAAGGTTTTGATTGGCAGAGTTTAAAGTTACGAATGTTAAGGCTGCGATTACATGGTAGTAGTGCGTGCAGCGTGATAAATAATCTTTTATAGAAAATGCGTGCATTCTTGTGCAGTTTGTGTTATTCTTGTTCGTGCTTCACGCAGCTTTATTTTAGTAAAATATAAAGCTTCGTTTTCGCGATAGCTCTCAAAAGTAATGTCACAGCCATCTGGTTAAAATAGCTGTTTAATTGAACAACATTCTTCAATCACACGTTTTCCGTGCCGTAATAAAAAAATAATGAATTTTCCTGTTACTCTAACTTTTCCTGATAAAACCACTTAGTTTTTATGATCTCATACGGAAGTACTTATAGGTACACCAATCAAATATCGTTATAGTTCTAGAACGTGTTATCAAATCTGTAGAACCAATCAATTGCGATGACCAAAGTAACGGAAATGTTCTATTTTGTTTTAAAAACATTAAGATAGTTGATCTCTTGTTTGGTTAGATTGGTTATAACGATTTTCTATTAATTAAAACATGTACTTACAATATACTTAGATTTGTCGATGCGTATCTATTTATGAATCAATATCGATGGTAATCTTTTTTATTGTGAGATAAGGGTACGTTCAGATCTACCTTTCAGTGAGGAATTTTGCAAGTACAAGTATGAGACCTAGGAAAAATAATATTTTGAATAATTCATAAAAATAACAGCTGTTTAAAAATGTCATACGATTGCTATTGTCTCCAAAAGAAAAAAAACAGTAATAATTTGTGTTAGGAGTTAACTGGCAGAAATTGTCACGTAAGGAAAAAGCGTTATGCTCCCCTCCAGGTGCACCTTTCCTCTCTTTCGCTTTAACTCAGTCTATTTCTATTATATACGGGTGTCAGGAAATTGTTTTTTTTTTTTATTAACGGTATGCTACATCAGTGTTTACCCTTATCTGAACAGAACTGTACTATTAGATTTATGTTTGCTTAAATGAGATTTAATATTTGATAAATAATTGTTGTGTCTATCAATCTTTTTACTTGTAAACACGGATTCTTTATGAGATATCTTACCTTTTAGTACTCATGTGACGTATGCATCGCAACAAGGTAATGACGTTTTTAAATTGCTAAACGCGGCGTTTCAAACGCCCGTATGTACAAACCTTTCCAAATTAGTGGAAGTATTCAAATAAATGTAAACTTTTGTAATGTTACTTTAATGTATGACCGCCATTTTCGGGCCCTTTTTTACTCAAGGTTCAAATGCACTGAAAGCACTGAGTTGTGTTTTTAATTATTACTTACTATGTTTATATTGTAAATATCACAACGTGCAATTTTGTTATATTTTGTATAATATTTCTTCACAGCAATCACGATTTATTAACATGGAAGTTTTAGCAAAACTTTTGACGTAGGTACACCAGTGGTTTATTTTAAACTTTATTTGGCAAAAGTGTGCTACTAAGGTACAGATTTATTTATCTTCTTTTTTGAAAGAAATGCAATATAGGGTGACTGTTAATAAGTGACCGATACATATCGAACCCAAGACCTCATGCTCAGAAGTCGCGCTTTGCAACCACTTCACAGAGTGTGTTTGTTATCATGAGTACAATAATGTGTTTAGTATCGATCACTAATACCAGTCACCCAGTATATCAAAATCGATGTCAGAAAGCTCGGTACACTTTCTTCCCGATGCTGCGGGAATTTATCGCTACTTACAGGGAAATAAAGCATTACTTTAGCAAGATCTGCTATACTGTCAGTTGATACTGTTTCTAAAATATTATGTAGTTTTACTGTTCAGATCTAATTAAATGACTTAAGTAGACCTTATAATATAAATTTTATTTCTCACTCGGCACGCGTTGCTAAGGTAATAAGTTACATTTTCATACAAAACTCTTCCTTTAAATATTCTTTTAATTCTTGAGCATGGCAACTTTAGTAAGTGTAAAAATAGAGAATTTCAAATGTTATTGTGATTTTTTTATATGAATGATTTTGTATGAAAATGATACTCGCGGATCACAATAAAGCTTATAATATATTATTTTTGTATGTAGATAATAAAAATACTCTAGTGTAATGGAAATTGAGTGAATATACCTTATGGGTGTATCCATTGAGGCGGGAAAAAAATGGGGGGTGATGGAAAATATCAAAAATGGGAACAGAAATTTTAATAGGATGCGTTGGTTCTTTTCGTATCCTCAGTTCTTCGCCTCAATGGGTTTCCACCCAAGCTATGAAGCTGTTTGTTTCAAACAAGGTTTTTATTTATTTGTAGTATAAAGAACGTTACTAGTAGTAAATTGTAAGTGAAGGCTTCGATAGAACGGATGGAGATTTTATACATTACAGCTTCACAAACGAAAATGTATAAATAAAAAATTGTTATTTTCAATCTGTTGTTTTTTTTTATGTATACAAAAAAAAATCATTTTTTATTGGATAATTGGCACCTGGGACTACACCAATACTATCGGTATAAGGACATCCAACTGATGACGCCGCTTTTTGAAGTATTATTCCTGCCTATTAATTGTCGCAATAAACAGAGAGAGAGAGAGAGATGGCTGAGAGAGGTGGCTGATCGATTTCTGAAAAGTTTCATAGATGCATTATCGTTCGTTATGTGCCGGTCGTCCTGTTTGGTCTTTCTCATGAAGTAAAAATAACAGGTCTGTCACACGTTGCGCATTTGTATAACAGAAACAAACAAAAAAAAAAAACAAGGAAATTTATGAAATAAATACTGTCCAAGAAGTGTTAAGTTATTGTAAATAAAAATTACACTTAAAAGATTGTTACCTACCTCGTTAGGTTTACTTTCCTAGTTTTGTGCATTAGGGTGCATAAAGCCCTTAAGCCATTACAGTCGCAGAAGCCGGTCAATTGACAACTAGGTCTTCAATCATCAAACAGTTAGTTAAAATAGAGATTAGACGCGCATTGCGAAATTAGAATAGAGAAACCGGCGCCGCCAAATGCGACAAGTCAATGACCATTGTTCATGATTGTTCTTTGTTAAAACATGACCCGAATAAACTATTTGTCTTTTAACAGACTCTTAATTAACATAGTCGCCAACTTAGGTACCTACTTACAGACTTCTTGCTACCGAACGAGCAAAAAACATAAGAAGGTTTTTATACAAACTGCAATGCCGACAGACAGAACCCACACCATGCAAATGATCTTCAACAAGTCAACACCACATCTGGTTTTAATTTTCTTACAATCTTTCATCATTTTGTTACGCCAAAACGATTCCTCGTGCCTTGTAATAAGAGTGTGTTGTAAGCGGTTTTGGTTACCTATATTGTTCCATTTTGCGTAATAGGTCAATGCCAAGATTGTGATTAATGAATGCGTGCACGCATGCGGTTGTTTAAACACCGGTTGCGTGTAGGTTAAGTTTGATGATTCGCCGGAACGCTGAAAGGATGTTTGTAAGTTTAAAGCGAATTCTATCAATTAAATAACCTAGTCGAAATTGGCGGTCGAATATAAATGGACAAAGATATTTTCCTGGCTTAATTATTTACTATGAATTACAATTTTGCGACATTTGCTTAAAAGTTGCAAAATCGTGAGAGCCAAAAATATTCTCTACAATACTATCAACTAAGTGAATTGGTTCCAGCATACCTACTCAAGTAAAGGAACTCAGCTTCCTGCGGTCTCGCGTAGTTCCCGGACTTTCGCAAATAGGTCATAAAATGTAGTTTCCGCGAGCCGGTGACCCACCAGACAATGGGCGACCACCGCATTGTCTATTGTCATCACCGGCCAGACATGCCGCGATGAATGGGGCAAGTTCATTCCGATCCGGCCCACATCAGCCGTTCGAGGGAGACGCAAGTACCGCGCTTCCGTAAGTGCAATAGAGAGGCAAGCAAGAATACGGTCTGCGCGGACACTCGGAATTACCGCTGCTTGAGTTTTGTTTTGGAACGGTCCAGTTGCTTGGCGGGCGGCGCACGAGTCGAACTGTTCCCACGCGCGATACGATTAGCTCGCCGCAGTGTAACGTAACATGAACGGGTCGCATTTGTATAGGCGCCGCGCCTCGCCGCGCTCGCACCGCCGATAACATCTGCGAAGCCGATATTTAGGCCGGCGATATCGTGATAGGGTTCGAATTCGTGCGCGACATTTCGCCGGCACCGCGCCATGTGATCGCTCCCCGACCGATGGGAGCGAAAATCGAACAAAAAAGCCGCCTGCTAATGTCTACCCCTCCCGGCCGCTACAAAAAAGGGATAAAAAGGTTATTCCTGGAATGCACACATGTGGACGCCGGGTAAAAGTGGGTGCTCGTATTGAATCCGCAGTGTTAGCACGATGCCTCGGAGGAGCAGGTGGATGCACCTGGCGGCGGGCGTCGCGCTCGGTGTCACTTTCGGGATATTCCTCAAGTTGTGTTTAAGGACTTCATCCAGGACGACTATGGAATCATGTCCGGAGACGGCCAAGTTGTCAGCCGATCCCGACCCTATCGCTCTGATAGGTTTGTTGCCAAACGAGACTGTCCACAACTCGAACAGGACATTAGTGTTCGTGGGTGTTATGACAGCTGAACAATATTTAGGTTCGCGAGCGAAAGCAGTGTACGAAACATGGAGCCAGGACCTGCCTGGCCGGATCGCGTTTTTCAGTTCAGAAGTGTCGCGTGCGCCGGGTTTGCCTTTAGTTCCCTTGCGTAATGTGGACGACAGTTATCCTCCGCAGAAGAAGTCATTCTTGATGTTGCTGTACATGTATGAGAAGTATGGGGATAAGTTTGAGTGGTTCATGCGTGCGGACGACGACGTGTATGTGAGAGGTGATAAGTTGGAGGAGTTCTTGCGTTCGGTGGACAGCAGGAAGCCTCAGTTTATTGGGCAGGCTGGTCGAGGGACAAGCGACGAACGGGATGCGTTGGCTCTGGACTACAACGAGAACTTTTGCATGGGTGGTCCAGGCGTAATGTTCTCCCGGGAGACGTTGAAGAGGGTGGCACCGCACGTCAAGTACTGCCTGAAGCACCTGTACACCACGCACGAAGACGTGGAGCTGGGCCGCTGTGTCGCCAAGTTTGCCGGAGTATCGTGCACGTGGAGTTACGACGTGAGTAATACATTTCATTAGTAAACAAGTGACATTGCCTAAATACTTACCTACGACGATCCTGTAGCGAAAGATAATATTTTTGGAAAGAACATCAATAACGTCCATTAATTATTATTTTGCTTGTTTTTTGAGCTATATCGTTATCACATGATTATTAGTTGATATGTGGAGTTCAACGTCAACATTTTGTGCAAGCTCGTTCGTGTCAGCAGTTTGGCTAATAACGATGTTATTATAGCCAGTTCTGGCCAGCCAGTTTACCTATCCAATACCGCGTAATTGATCAATATTTGAACTGTCAAAATGATCTTACGTCCACACGTCGATATCAGGTTTTTAAGTGGTAAGATATATTAACGTAATAAATTAAATTAACTCGTACCTACTGTAGATAAAAAATATCAACCGTATAAAAATAAGATTTTATGATAGTAATTCATGAATATCGTCTGTGATGGTCATGTCAAATTGTGACTTGTTGTTGCATTAAAAGTGGGTGTTTTATTTAACTCTACGACATGCGACACCCTGAAAGAAATTGCACAGGGCGGTTTCTTTAGACCTTTTGAACATAAAATGGTCAGTTTCCTTATTGAACAAGAACTAATAGGGCTTTATAAGTAGGTGCCAGTTTTATTGCCTAAAAGGAAATGAAATCGATTTAGTTGAGTCAAAAGCAATTATTCGGAGATTCATTGAGCTATTATTGTTAGTGGCCAGTGTTTCAGTTACAGGAGAACTGACCGCGTCTACCTGGCCGGTTGAGAAGTTGCCTTTACGGTATTTTTTTAAGACATTTAAAAAAAGTACGTTTGCCGGTTAGGTACTTCTATTTTCTACTCACTCAGTCAACTATTCTTGGACTGTTGTGTGTATAGTGATGTAATAATATCTACTTTTATTAAGTGCAGTAAAATGTTGGCAATGAAGTACCTACCTTACAAGTATTTTAAAAGGGTAGGTAAAATAGATCAATGGGCAATATGTCATATCGTCAGTAGTCGGTAAATATTTCCGGTAGAAATGTAGCCAAGACCATTAGATTACGAAAAATATTTAAAAAAGAAAATAAATGAAAGACTCCATTCATATTCACTGCTATGTCCACTTATCATGAACACCATTACCTGTGTCTTAGTAATGCTTACATGGTACTACTTATACATACAAAAATCAGTTTTTGAAATATTTGACTGTCTGTCTGTCTGTTTCTCCCTTATCTCCGAAACTGATTGACCGATTTTGACAGAACTTTCACTAGCTGATAGTATAAAGAGCAACTTAGACTTTTATTTTATAAAAATAATTAGGTACCTAAACCACAAAAAGAAAACACGGCAAATAATCGACATTCAAGCGAAGAAAGTCGCGGTCATAAGTTAGTACAATAACATAAACCGTTACATTTGCTCTTGTTTCCACGGCTTGCGTTAATTCGAGCGATTGCATTGCAGAATGAAAGTGTTACAATTACTTAATGGTTGACGATGTATGTTTATATTGAGGGTTTCTTTTTAATACGATTTTGTCTTCTGTATGCTTATGTAGATTTAATTGTGGCTTCTTTTTACAAGCTTTTATTTAACTTGCATTGGTACCTATGTATGTAAGTAAGTTGTCCTTTCAAAATTGGCAAACTATTTTTCGGCCATTTGTTTATCCGATTGAGTTGAAAGCATATACACCCGTAGTTCCAATACTCAATATTGTAACAATTTAAAATTAAAGCATGTTTTTAAAAATATTTTTAATGAGTCTTTTTGTGGCTGATTTTGTGATTAAAAGAGAAACGTTGGCACACACTAGGAATTTATTTCTTCTGTATAGTGAATGAAACTAACATACCTATACAAACCCGGAAAAACTACCTGTAACCTAAACAAATATTTGTTAGTTGCTGGACACTCGAATCTGTGACACGCAGCAAATTATGTATCGAATGGTTTACCCTTTTCTTCTAGTAAACATTTTATTACGACTTTGTATTTAAATCCTTTAACCAACAAACATTTCCAAACATCACAAAAAACTTGTGTTTCTACTCAGTTTTTCTTTGATGAATAGTAGTTGTGAGCGGCGCCCATAAAGCGTCGTTACGTGTGAACTGCAAAAACGTAGAAACGTAAGCAAAAACAATATTATCTTCAGTTCAAACACACGTGTAACATATATTCATATCTTGATACTCAGCTTGTTTCGCTTTCAGTGTAATAAAGCCTGCCGGGGCTGCGGGTTGTTCGAAAGAGATACCGCGCCCCCGGAACGCAAAGGGCACAAGAAGGAACATGGATGGGTTTTAGTCAGTAAAAGTCTGACAGTCCCCCCCGCCCCGCCCAGAGCGGGGGAAGTCATTTGATGATTTCCCATCGGTAAAAAAAAAAGTGTAATAAAGCGAATTTCATTTTTTTTTTGGAATAAATCAAAGTCAAAACCTTTATTTCAATTAGACCATTTACAGGCACTTTTTAATTGTCAAAGAGTCGGTCAGTTAGTCCGCAAGTTGAAGCTAGTTGCTCGTTCCAAAACGGAGGTAGGCCTCTATGGAGAAGAACGAGCAAGAAACTCCATGGCAATTCTTTTCAATTAGGTAGAGCAAAATGGTATCTCGCAGATCAACCTGCGTTTAGCTCGTTGCTGGGGAAGGACAGCAAGGGGAATAGAATAGAATAAAACCCGAATAAGGGGACGAATTTAACCTTTTGAACGCCAGAGTATAAACGTATCGCCGTACCCCTGACGCCAGGCCACTTTTTTTGTCAAATGACAATGATAAAGAATACGGATTCCTAAACTTGATTACTTTGTTTATTTCCTAGTATGGTGCGACGTGTATTTTGTCATATATTTGTGACGTTGGCGTTCAGGGTAAGATTTAGTTTGTCACATATATGTGACAATGGCGTTCAAAAGGTTAAAGGCTCAGCGTTGCGGGCTGGATCGAGCAAGGGTCAGGCGGGCTGATGGAGTTTGTAAAGTCAAAGTCAAATCATTTATTACAACGTCATGTATTTCCAAACTTTAGCATTTATAATAACAGTAAAATTAATGTATATTTTACCAGGATTACTACTTATCTTTTGAATGAGTACCATTAACTACACAATAGTAGTGTTAGTAGTTACTGAGAATTAACTACGATTTTCCACGTTGTTACTACACAATGCCAAGTGTGAGTAAGTCCAGGGCTAAAGATCAAGCCATTATCTAGTATTAAGCTAATTCTTCCTGTGTATGATACATTCTCGAGACGCTTCACTTGTGTCACTCAGGTAGAACAGAGATTAACGTTTTATGTACAATAAATTGTCAAGTAGGTACCTACGTACGCAAAATTGCAAATGAATTGATGAAGTACTTTTAATATACACTTACCTACTTGCAAAAAAAATAGGACACTCGGCTACATTCAAAAGCAATATGCGCGTAGATTATTGAATTTATTTTAAGTTTGCTTATAATGATATATTGCGGATAGGCATATCTTCATATGCATACTTGAAATTAAAATTGAATCCAGATTTAACAAGGAAAACGCTATTCAATTTTGCTGAATATTATTTATTTTTTTGCCACGGGAGTATTAGTTCAATCATCAGGAAATCGAAGACAGCATTGTTTTCGAAAAATCGAAATATAGGTACACTCAGGGCCGAATTATGTAGTGTAGGCAATTGCCACGATAATTTGATTCTTCAAGTGAGAATAAAATTAAAGATAGGTATGTAACAAACCCTCAATGAAAAAACCATATACTTACCATTATACCTTTCATTTGTATCATTTTTTTTTAATTTGTTGATGGCATGCTTTCTTAATAATTCAATAAAAAATAAACAGCAATAAAATTGAGTTAAGGCAGATTTTTTTTTTAAGTTAGTAAAAAATAGTAAAGTAGCTAAGAGACGTACATTGCCTAGGGGCCCCGACATAGTTAATCCGGCCCTGTATAAACTAGAATTGATTATGAATTACATTTATTATGATAGTTTTTTGTTCCATGAACGTACCCATTCGCACACAAAATATGAAGGCAAAAAGCAATGAAACCAGTGATAGCCAAAAATACTTGTTTACAATCTAGACTCAACTTCCACGTTAGCTAAGGCTGCGTCTGCGGCCATAAAGTTCAAGGTAAGCCGTTGTTTATTTTAATACTAGTATTCGTAATACAGGTTTGTACGAGGCCTTAGAAAAAATCGCTTGAAGATGATGGAGTCTGATTTATCAACGATCGATTCGAACTCCATAAATTCCAGACTAGATTTTTAGACGTTGTGGTTTAATCTAAATGTGCTTTGAAATTGAAAGTTCGTTTTAGATTTTATGGTGCGTAAAATATTGGAGCGTTTTGTATTTTTTTTTGTTATGATGGTTGTAAACTTTCTATCCAATTGTTTTTTGCATTGTCAAGGCTTCTAAAATTATTAATAGACCAATAATTGGCTGAGACATTTTAAACTGTTGATGGCACCCATAAATCCTTTTGATATTTTAAAATCTTACTCATTCCTATAAATGCGAAAGTTTGAAAGTTACTCCATCACGTCAAAACGGCTGAACGGATCTGGATAAAATTTGGCACAGAAATAGATTATAGTCTGGAATAGCACATAGGATACATTTTATCATTTCTTGTGGATAAGATATTAACTTTGTCGCAGGCGGGAGCTATTGTGAGCTGGAATATTTAGCTTGCGTCGAGCTGTTAACTCACAGGTCACCTTCACCTCAAATTCACTTCATCAAAATTCACCGAGGGTGCTTTTTACCGAATAGGCCCTACAGTTTCGTGTGACTTTTGCGATGTAAAATAAACTTGCTAGTATAATGACTGGAATCGTGAACATTACTAATCCACAGTTAGACTACATTAGCATGATAATGACAAGAAGTCGTGAATGTGTCTCAATTAAATTAAGTAAACGCATTAGTCGCCATGGTAAAACTGTACATAGGGTTCATACTACCGATCTACATAACATGCTTTTCTCGTTACGGGCATAGCATACAATTTAGTTTAAGGACCAGCTTATCTTTACTGGTATTTAGGTTTAGTTATTAAAAACAATGTTGCTACGTTGTGACCAATCCATATGTAACATTTAACATTTCCATAAAATACTTAATGCTTTAGGCCAATGCATTTGGTCTAATCACCAAAACCAATACGTTTGTATTTTTATGAGTATACAACTCCCCAAAAGCGAATTTTTTTTTGTCTCAGAATTTTAAAAGTGCATTCACCTATATCATGTAGCGTGTAATACAACATGATTAATTAGTAAATTGTCCTCCTACACTATCTAGTTCAGTGGTTTTGAACCAGTAGTCCTTGACGTCATCATATAATTATTAAATAAAAATGAGTAAAAGACGAGTCTTAGGGGCTTAGTATTGCAACAATTTCGTACGTGTTATAGAACAACCTTAAAAATAATAAACCTCCAAACAGTTAGTGGTCCATTGTAAGACAGCTTTTTTGTCAAATGACCCCTAAACACTAAACTGATCGAGTTAAACGATAATAATCTCACCAACGTGAATAACAGCGTTCTTCATCCAAATCCTTAGCTGAGGATACTATCAAGACGACTCTCGACGTATGAACTATGATAGATGATGGTGTGACACACTAACCACTATTTCAAAGGCTACATGTATTAAGAAAAGTTCTAAAAATAGATGAGACGAACTGAACATAACGTATGGATTGTGTACGAGATGACACAGCAAAGAAGGAAGTGTACACTGAGATTACAGCTGATAAAGTGTTGGGAGAGCGGAGTCAGCTAGGATACAGGGGGCAGTCGGTCTAGAGGAAAAAAAGCGTTAGAAAAAGTTGTTGGAGAAAGTCCACATTAATAAAGCTCCAACTCAAAGTCATGATGTAAACATGACATAAATATTAAATAGTCTGATCCCAAATATTTGTCCGTAAAAACACCCTGAGGAAGCCTGGGCTTACAATTAATATAAGTCTAAATCGACAATCTGCTTTCAGCAAGCGTGGTGATCAATGCTCGTGCCGTCTTTGTATGAGAAGAGGCTTTTGCCTTGCATTGGAACAGTCTAGTACATATTGTACAATTTTTATCATCCGTTTGTACGTAAGTCTTTTTCTATAAAAAAAGAAAATGTCTGAATGCAACCATGATTTTTTTTATTTTATTACATGTTTTTTTGGCCCCGGAACAACTTATCTGTAATGCATACAAATATTCGATCCGTGCGGGAATCGTATTTGTGACACGCAACAGACGAACCTAAAAGACGAAAAGTAATAAATTCCGCCTACAATGCCTCATACTTGTTAAATATATCCTTCAAACAATTCTAATTTAGGTTTAGCATAATAATACCTATACCTAGTTCGATGTACCCAGTGCTTGCATTGGTCGTTGTTTTAAATTAATTTGTATTCACAACATTGTTACACGAGTTACTGTGTGCATGTCTTTTAACTAATACAGGTCATTATTATGATTTCTGCGTCTGCTTATGATACGGTTTCAAGGTGATTATTAGGTATATTTACTTGTCTAATAATGAATCATCTCACACGTCAGGAATATTTAGACACTGCTTTTTCTATTTTGATTCTTCGTCTTGTCTCATCCATTACATATTAATATTATTTGTAATAATTTTTATTTTGTCAGAAGTTTGATAACCAGTCTGACCAAGGGGTATAGTGTTACCCAGTAACTGGGTTGTAGAAATCAGATAGGCAGTCTCTCCATGTAAAACATATTCAGCTACATCCGGTTAGACTGGAAGCCGACCAACAAAGTTGGGAAAAGGCTCTAGACAGATGATGATGATTGTGGTTAGCTACAGTCACTTATTAAAATGCTGATAACTTAGTTAACGCGCCCAGTTACAGGCTTCATAATAATAAGACGTTATTGCTAATAACTACTTTTAATAAGACATAATTATTACCTATGTTTTTGTGACAATGGATCAAACAAATTATTCTCAAAATATAAAAATCTTCTTTACGGCAGTTTTTTGTATTTTTTTTTCATCTGAATTCATTCATACTGTTAGGTACTGTTTAACGATCAATAAATATATTTTACTTGCTATTTTTATACTGGAAACACGAGACGCTCCGTTTCAAATTACCATAATTAACGAACCTCATATACTAGGACCAAAGAAGCACTTGTGTTGTTACATGTCCAAGTTAACTCACAGCCGACTGGAGTTATATTTGTAATGGCATATAAAAGTATTAAAGCAACCATCCCGGCACTCGGTGGTGCAATGCCAACCGGTTCTTGCCGCGAGCAGTTTTTGCGACCACGTGATGTCTTGAGATACAGCTGGTCATAGATTAGCGTCACAAGTGACGTAGATGCGACACGCTGTGACTGGTGTGAGTGTTGGGGGCAGATACAGTGATAATCTCTCCATAGTATAAAACAAAGTCGCTCTTCGTTGTCTGTATGTTTAGGTCTTTTAAACTACGCAACGGATTTTAGTGCGCTTTTCATCTATAGACACAGTGTTTCATGGAGAAGGTTTATGAACCTACATTGCACCAGTGCGGATCAAATTGTTGTGTGATCACGTAATCATTTCAATGTCAATCTTAAACCTTTACAATGTTTTTAATCTTTGTTAAAGTAAGCCCGAAATGATGGTAACTAAAGGCCCTTTCACCTGGTAAAGTTATGTTTTATTTTTGGACTTTCCTTCTGGGTCAGCGCTCATGAGTGGCATTACAAATCGTTTTAAAACTACATATTATGCAGTAATTTAACAAAATGATGCAGTAGCTTCCTACAACATTGATTTAGCTAATCAAACACGTCACGGCCTGTAGGCTAGATAAGATAGCCTGGATCTCTGCAACAGTATGCAACACAGGTCTTATCACACGATCAGTCAGTTTAATAATCAGGTGTGAAAGTGAGAGTTCGGCGCTTATCAACTGATTCAGATACAATAAATGGGTTAGGTCTTGTGATATATACGATAAACTAGCTTTTGTCTGCGACTTCGTCCGCGTAAAAGTCGGACCTCCGTTTTATCCCTAATTTTTTAAAGGAGGGGAGATATCCCATCAAAGGACTGTTGAGTACATACCTATCTATACGGTGTACCTATCATTATGAACTTTTATTATGGGATCAACCCGGAAATCATGAAAAAATAATCAGCTGTTCCATTAATCATGAATCGTATCTTATGAAACATTTCCAAGCATTATTTTTTGTCGGTTATTAAAAAAAAAACAAACTAGCGCTACGCCTATTTTTGATAATTTAATGCTTTGAAAGAAAAGCATCATAAGAACATAATGGATGGCGGAATCGCTTAACGTCAATCATCAACTGTTATGAATTCAGCCGTGTTTCGAGTAATTGAGTATAACATTCTCGCGATAGTGTGTTGTATTGTAACAGAACAGATGCTGCTCATAATTTCGCGAGCTAATTAGCAGGTATCTACGTGCTACTATTACTAGGCCTAGTAATTGTTTACACATTCGGCCTTGTTGCTCCTTCAGCCGTCTGAGAAACGGAACTGTTATCAAATCTGTACTCAAATTTATTTGAAACGAGGTGTACTTCCTATCTTATCTCTGGGTGACGTTGTTAAGGCCATCTGCGAGGTGCTAATGAAAAATTATTATTGTGATAATGCGTGTGAGTTCGAGTTTGGTATTATTTATAGTCTGGAAAATAGTCTTATTTTTCTTACTCCTCCGATATTCATTTCTGGTTAATTTCGTTACGGGACCCAAGACAGTTTAATCGTTTCTCCGGGACTCGTCGTGCTTAATGGCCTCGGCGCTTTTTTGGTGGCCTCTACTGTTGATTCTGACTTTCAGGAGTTGCAGTGGGTGGGAACAGTGTGGCGGGCTTGTCCCAATAAAAAAAATGTCTGGGAAATACTGCCTGCTGACACTGTTCAGTTTTAACCACTGTGACGTCACGTATCTTAAGAATTGTCCAGTGCACATTTCGGCTCTTGTGTATCACGCTATGATGGCCCGTCGCCCGCACCTCTCCCGGTCCCTGATCTCCTCCTACTAAGGCTTATTAAGCGGTTTAGCTAAAGAAGTAGGCAAAGTATGAAATTGTAATGTAAACGGAGATTTTGTGTTTATTTTGTTTCGATATTAGGAAGCAGGTGGTGGGTATATGTTTATTCAATGACTACTAGACACGTAATGTTTGGCGTTTCCTGAAAGTAAACGAATAAATTGTGATAATAAAATTCATTATTGAGTAGGTACAAGTTACAATTTTCAATTTTAGGTAAATTCATTATTAAGAAGGTACTATTAAGTAGGTGGTAACCAATAGTTTCTTTGAAAACAGCTGATAGAACAGAGAATGCCTAGTATTAAACAATCCATACTGTCTGCTACATATTTCACTTTAGGTATGTCATTCAATTCAGCAGCAAATTATGCAAGTTTTACGCGAACATTTCTGATTTTATAATAATATCTTTATCGAATTAAGCACCTAAATATGTCGTGCCTGATAAATGTTATCATTTTTATGTAACAGAATTAAGTGCTATTTCGATATGCAAACGAATGATTTTCAAGGAAGTATAGCAATAAAAACGATATTAAATGACCTTTACTCAAACTTTGGGCTTTGAATAAAGTACTTAATTAATTTTAAAGAAGTTTCTTGAAGTATCTGTACTAATGTAATAAAGTTGAAGAGATTTGTTTGCTTGTGATCTCTAGAACTAACAGTCGGATTGGTAAAAATGTATGTGGTAGCCAGATTCATGAGGAATAGTATCGGTTAGTAACATCACGCTTCGACCCAAGGGAGCAGAGCAGTAACCAAAGGCGTGGCTCACGGGTGAAAAAAACTACGCGTACAAAGCCGTAGGGAATAGCTAGTATTTAATAATTAAGTATCAGTCTGCAGAGGATGTGAAAAGCAAATACATAGGTAGTCTGTACCGCCGTTTACTTTTGTAAGTGAATGTAGTATTTGCACAAGATAAAATACTTAGTGCAAATGCATTTAAAGCAATACTTAGTTACTGCAAGTTTCAATGAACTCACAAACTTGAATGCGAACACTTAATTCGTTATGAACTCTTGTATTTTTGCAAAATGAATTCTCCGATGCCATCTTGTTCCGACCATTCGATTCGTAGTAGTGAATATTATGCTTAAATTTCACATTGTTTTGATTTCGAAATCTTCTGCTACCGATATTGATACTCAACAGCATGCAATTTGATCGTCGGATTCCGATCTTATCTCACGATATCGCCCGATACATTCGGGGGCGTACCTCTAACAAGTTTCATAATCTGGTTTCACATTGTTCCCACCATGAGGAGCCCCATGTCCAGCTGTGGACTGATATGAAGATGATGCGGAAACATTCACGGAGCATCTAAGGGCCCAACTATAGCGATATCGGTGTCGTGTACGTAGTTCTTATCTCGAGGTTCCGCGACTATCTCGTAAAGGGTTACGAGAACTTGCGAAATAAGTACAGATATGCATAGGGTTACTGCTTGTAAGGAAATAAAATGATCGGACGCTATACTAGTCGTTGTATGCTTTAAAGCCTGTATGGATGAGATCACGAAGGGATTCCAAGGGTGTAGCAGTTTGATAGCATCTGCAGCGTAGAATCTTGTAGACTTATTTAGTTAAGGAAATGGTGACACCATCATCTGTACGAGGTATTCCATGAAGCACACCCAAACGAAGCACACATCTGTACTATCTGAATGTGTTGTTTGTTTTTATGTTTTGTTATTATTTTGTAAGAAGAAGTGGAGAATCGGGAAAGATGGAAGGAGTGGAGGGAGGCCTTTGCCCAGGAGTAGGACAGAACAGGCTAACAAAAAAAAAAAAAAAGAAGTGGTCCAAGAATAAAAAATAAATGACTACTACTGCTGCTTTAATTACTATTTTAATGCTGGGTAACATAGGCTATGTTTTATGATACAATGTCTACCACGCGGACGAAGTCGCGGAAAGAAGCTATAGTTATTAGTAGAAATCTACGTCGGTTCTTAAGTTTTGTAGGTCCAAAACCTCTGCTTTCCTGATTCAAATGTCCTTACTCCTAGTAAGTCTTCCTTGTGTAATGCTGTGTCTATTTTAGGATGCAATTCTCTCTTTGGATTTGATACATTGTTTTCTTCATCATTCGTCTGTAGATCACTAGACTAGCTATAGCTTACACTGCTGTATATGAAGTCCTAATACTTGTTCTTTGCCAGTTTTCTCATTAGAATTTCTTGCCCTATTTCTATTTCTACCTGTCTTTTGCATATTGAAATATGTCCGGAATTAAATGTAATGTAATGTTAATTACTAGAGTGCTCATTTCGTTTACCTAGTTACCGCTCTTGCGGGTTAGGTATATCTGAAAGATCGCCAATTTCGTCGTGCTTGGCGAATACTGGTTTCCCTCAAAGCCACTGACCCCAATTTTTATTAATTATTATTGTAATGTTTAAATTCCGGACGTGTTGGCCCAGGGCTGTGTTGTTCTACATGTGACATGACAGCCCTTGGTAGGTTTGTCTGTATGTCTATACGAGTACAATATTTGGTTGTGTTCTTGTGCATGTATTTACAATAGCTATCGTTCATGTTTATAAAGACAGTGCTTTGGTAAGCTGTCAAGGACGGACTAACGTCTTCTATTTTAAAGCGTATTGTATTGATGATATCATTGACTGGTTCTTTATCGTCGATTTCTATCTTTGAAGGAACGGTTAAACTAAATTTTAGTCTCTTAATCCTCTGATGTTCTTTTCTAATTAATTTTATGCAGGATCCAACCGTTTTCTGGGATTCCACAAGCTTCATTGTCTCGGCGTTTTTTTGGTGGTCGCCACTGTTGTTTCTGACTTTTAGAAGTTGCAGTGGTTGAGAATAGTGTGGCAGATTTGTTTATACTAAGCTTATCTTTTAACAGTATGTAGTCAAACGGGAAGTCTTCTTGAAATTGGGTAAAAACTAAGTAATCAGCTCACCAACAAAAAAGTTGTCCCCTAAACCTTTTTTTTTTTTTTTTTTTTTGTCGTGGGGAAATCCTCATGGATTCCCTCCGTTTAGAGATAACGGAGGGGTATGTCGGACTCTTACCGACTAAAACCCCACGGTTCCTCCAGTTACCATAAGTCGGGAGCCCGGTATTCGCATTACGCATGATCCGCGCCCCCGACTGGTATTGGACCGCCATTGGCGATCCCCTTCACCATGTGCGGCCTATCCTGCGACCGCACATTCCACTAAAGAGGCGCGCACAGGACACTGCGCGCCACCATCACAGGCCTATGGCTGGTCAAGCGACAAACAGCCCCAAGTTTGCCGCTCGCAGGCCCCTCCTCACGGTGGCCGGAGATCGCTGAGCGCTCTCCTGCGCCCTGCTGCCCTTCTGATGCGGGCGGAGTGAGAGGTTCGCTCCCTCTCCCTCTCCGCCGCCTCTTTTGTATGCATTACCTCCTCGCAAAAAGAGGCGACGGCATCCCACGCGTCCGTGCTCCCAACCATGGATTGAATCACGGCCGGAAGCGCGAGATCACCCGCACCAAGTGCTTCGACGAGGTCACGGCGCTGCCGCTCCCACGCTGGGCACTCTTCCAACGTATGCTGCGCCGTGTCCTCGGAGCAGTCAACACAATGATGGCAACGGGGCGTCCGCTCCCGGCCTATCCGCCGCAGGTACTTTCCGAAACAACCATGTCCAGTCAGTACCTGCGTCAGCCGGAAGCTGAGGGCGCCATGCTGCCTCTCCAGCCACTCGTCCATTACGGGTCTTACCGCCACTACTGTGGCGTGCCCCCATCTGGGTTGCGCAAGTCGCTCCCTCCATTGGCATACTAGGGTCCGGCGGAACTCGGCCCGCTGTGCCTCGAACTCCCGAGGTATCAGTAGTTCACTGCGTTCCAGCTCCGCCCGGCGCCATTGGTACATTGACGCCAAGACCCTAGCATCCAGGTCCCAAGGAGCCGAACCTGCAAGAAGACTTGCCGCCTCGAAGGAGATCGTACGGTACCCCCTTATCACCCTGACGGCCATTGCTCTCTGCGGTTTTCGCAATATCGCGACGTTGCGGGCCGTCAGGGTGTCCGCCCACACAGGGGCCCCATACAAGGCCATAGACCGGAAAAACAAAAGAAATCCCAAGAAATGCCTATAAAATCATTGACATCTATACAAATATTAGTATAAAGACATAGTAATTGTACACTACGTATCCTGTGACGTCACATATCAGTTACATGACGTGAATAGTGAATGCGTCTCGCGAGTCATGTTGAATAAACATAGAACATATTGTGACAAAATGTGGCGACAAAACGAAAAATGTTTATTTTATTTGTCACTTTACACTAGAATCCACCAGACAGGAATCTACATAATAAAAATGAAGTTTTTTATTTTTGAAAATTGCTGCAGAAATATTTGCAAGCTGAAATTGTTTATGTGATTTAACGCCTTACGGCATTACAAACTTTCAAGTCCTTTGTTTTACGAAATTGATTAACCGATTTTAATGAAACTTCCTACACATAAGTAAAATACATTATGTCGACCTAGGTCTAAAAAGTTAGACAAAATTTTCCAAAACTTGTGTTACAGCTAAATTCGAGTGAATTGAAGCAGAGATTTTCAATTATCTTTATAAAATGGCTAGAATTATCACACTTTTAAAAAATGCATTTTCTACTATCGTAGGTCTTAGGAACAACATTAAAACTGGCATCTGATTTTAATTAAATTATTTAACTACTCAGTTACTAATATTAGTAGCTGAAAACTTACTGTGTAGGTCAAGTAGTCTAAATCTAAATTTTGCAAAACTACTTTTTGTTACATAAAACTTCGCAACAAAACTTTTATCTACAACCTCACCATAACACGGTTATCAGTTCTGTAGGTTAACCGTTGAACACGCACAGACAGATGCGCGTGAGTCACAGAGTGATCGGTGAAGTAATATCTCAGGACAGTGAACTGGCCGACACAGCGGATTATACGTACTGTTAATTGTGATAAATTGACGTAGATAATAAGGTCGTTTAGTTCGAAAAACGGATAGAAGGTATTTATAGTAGGTATTTAGGTATTTACCCTTTCTTTAAGAAACCGGTCAAGTACGAGTCGGACTAGGTAGCACACGAAGGGTTCCGTGACTTCCTATTTGTAAATTGTTTAATACGGCGTAAAAAACTATCTTTAATTTTTTTTTCAATGTTTTAGCGGTATTTTCATTCTATGAAAATGACAACTTTCAACCTATTACGGTTGATGAGATACAGTCCGTTGACAGATCTAGTCGGACGGATAGTGGAGGGTTAGTAATAAGATTGGCCCCCTTTGGGTACGGAAAAAGACGATTTTCGAATTCGGACTTACCTTCTTGCCGCTGGGTGTTCAAGCCGGGGCGATCATCCTGCACGAACACAGTGACTACACAGTGACACAGTGGCATACGCAAGAGGCGATTCTGTTATTTGAAAGAGGTGTATTCTTAAATACTGTGTGTTAAAACAATTATTTATTCATGATTGACCGGGTATCGTAATTTAATTTAATTATTTGTGTCTAAGGCAATCTGTCCTAGATGCAAAACTGCAGCTTGTATAGCGGTCGTCTGTTAAGGCCAAGGGGCTTTGATGGAAACATTAAATTGAAATGCAGTAAACAATGTATTTTTTAGAAGGAATCAATGGTTGGCCTTAGAATGTTTTAGTCATCACTCATCATCATATATAGCCTTCTCTTGAATTAGTATTATGGACGGTCGTGAGCAACTATTACAGTTATTATCACGATTGGTAAACGCTGTTATGACTGCAATATCCATAAACGATATAATCTCCCAGCTGTTGCCCTTCAAGAGCATCAATGATTGGACGGGGAGTGTCTCTGAATGTTTACCAAGGATAAATAATACAAGGTGTAATTTGCATCCTCGTGTTTCAGGAAGTTACCATAAAAGACATAAATAATCAAATAAAATTACGACACCTGGTCAATAATTAATAAATACTTGTTTTTTTAGTTGTTTATGTTTGACAGTATTTCAGGATAAACCTCTTTCAAAGAACAGAACTGCCCTGTTACGTGTGCGTGAGCATTCATCGCCCCGCTTGCCGCAACCCAGCGGCAAGATGGTTTGTTAGAATTTTAAAACCACATAAAAAAGAAACCTGTATAATATTTTATTATTGATTCAGGTTGAGAATCATAAGCATAATTACCTCCTTGAATTTGATGAGTTTGCAAACTACATCTTGGATAATTTCAGAAACAATAAATAATAATCGGGTATTCGTATCGGGTGTGCAAAGATGCATTGAAGGTGGAATACGGTTGTAACGGATTGTTTCTTTTTTTATTGTTGAATTTTATTTTAAGTATATTTTATGATTATAGTTTATTTTGTGTGTATAGCATCGTCTTGCAGTAATCTGTAAGATGTTGTACTTATTGGTATGAATAAATAAATAAATAATAATTTCACTAAACATTTTTCTTTATTTTGTTTTGGCAAGTTAGTGCAACCTTTAATTGACTCATTCGATATATTCTCTTTATGAGTTCTGCAAATCGTAAAAATATGCACTCAGTGTTACCTGTATTATAGAACGGTGTCCAATAAAATGCGGAATGCGAACCGAGTTCATAAACATTGTTGGCATTCCCTTCCATTGCTGTATGTGTTGAGAGTGCCATGACCCAAAAAAGTTCCACGTGGTGGAGTTTCTCTTGGTGTGACTTCCGTAGCAACAATTTATTTTTCGCTATCTCGTAAAAAAATAAATACATTTATGTAATGTAATTTCATGATCGACTAGCTTTTGCTCGCGACTTCGTCCGCGTCTTCCAGGTCTTGATGCAAAATTCCTCTGTAAATCTTCAAAATCATGTCTGAAAAACAAAAACTTTGCAACAGTTTGGGTTTTCTGACTGTTTTGTTCTTATTAATGATCAAAATCGGGACTCATAAGTTTTCTCATGAGCTTTCACTACACCGTAAGTCAGTGTTGTTTCCAAACTTTGATTGTGCCTGTAAAAATTATATTTGTAAAGAGTAGTGCGGTATTTCTTAGTCATTCTTTTCTATCTCTATCCAAAACTACCATTTGTTAGGCAACTATGTAGATTGAATTTAATTATTTCTTGTGAATGACGTTTAAAATTGCTTTTTAATGGTCTAATTGAAATAACTATGTGACTTTGACTAATAGTTTTCGTAGGATGGGTTATACAGCAATAAAAAAAAGTACATTCATAGATTTTACAGCAACGTGTGTAAATAAAGCGTCCGACCAAAGATTACCAATGCAGTGAGTTACATAATGTTTGTAAAGTAAATCATAGTGACAACTCAAACGTCACGATTTTACCTGCAATGTTACATTTAAAGTAATTGTTACTTTGAGTGATGGTGAAAAATAGTACAACAAACACACGGGAAGCTGAGAAATATTACCTTCCATGAAGTTCCATGCAATAATTGAGCTACAGACATTTTCAGTATACAGTATACATTACTAGGTAGCGGATACGGCAGGTGCCAATTTAATACAGGAAAGGTGTCTTGTTAAACGAGATGTTTCTTTGATTGGTCTGGACTTTGGATAAGTATAGAAGCATGTTTGAGTTCCTTTGAACAAATGTTACAAAAGGAAGGAAATACTTGAATAAGTTATGTGTTATTGTCTGTCGCTGTTTAGTGTTTGATTTGACGTTAAACCTTTTAAAAATGTATCTAAATATAAAGTATGATAGTACCCACAGGCGACACTCTTGTCAAGTGTCAACTACAGGTTGTAAAAATTGCCCGCACAAAAAATAACTCAGTGATTTATATACGATAAACAGGTTCGGTTTTTATGACAAATTGAACACCGCTTATGATTTTATACGCACTTTAAAGAAGGTACTTAGCCTGGTGAGCCCCTTTGACGTACCGCTAAATATATTTTAGCCTGGAGGCTCAGGTCTTTCATCAGGTATTAATGATAGCCGTTACGATAATCGGATAAGGAAAATTTTACATTTATATGTTGTCATCAATCTACTTAATTGTGTACAGAAAAAAAAAACCAAGTCACAAGTTTTAAGATTTAAAACTGCCGGTACAGCACATGTGACCAAAACTTAAAAATGCCGAACCTTGGGTCTGGCACATCATTCTGACGAATTCGTTATGAAACCTCACCAAGCTGCCTTGACTGTCAATCTGACTGATTTTCCATTGTACTCAATATTTAGATTTTCTTCTATTATGGATGGTCCTAAAACCTACTTAATTATCTATAGATTTCTTTTCATTGCGTTAAATCTATCTTTAGTCTGTCTGCCTGTTAGTTTGAACAGCGTGGAAGGACATAGTCTACATTTTATTGCGCAACTTCGTCTGCGTCCGCGATATCCGACATTTATTTACAAAAGCTAGTAATCAAATAAATCACGACACCTGGTTAGTGATTAATAAACACAAAATCTCAAAAATTACTTGACCTATGAAGCTGTTGCTATAAAGTATTATGTGCTATAAAGCAGGAGGTCGTTTATAGGTAGGAAACGACAGCTAAGAGCGGATTTTGGTACAGGGCCGAATTAAGGTGGTTTTTTACTTCCATGGAGACAAATGCGGGCAAAAGCTGGTAGGTACTTATCTAAAACACCTGTAATTATGACGTAGATTTTGTAACCGCATTGACAGAGCAAACACACCAGCTGATCGGTCATAGTACAGTGGGTACGCGATTAAAACGTTCACTCTTTGTATTGCTACGTTCAGTATCTAATTATGGAAATGTTGCCAGCTGAAGTTAATTATAACAGTACAAAGCAGACATAACTTTTATATTCAGTAAAAGAGGGTTAAAGATTGTATCAGTAAAATGAATCAACAGTTCTTGAAAGCGGATAAGCTGAAACATTGACGACATAAATTTTATTTTGAAGACGATGGACTATTTGAGATTGAGAGAATAATACCTTCTCTAAAATACACAGAACCGGTCAAGTGCGCGTCGGAATCGCACACAAAGAGTTAACATTTACATACAAAAACACGTTTCTTGTGTAAGTCCCCTGAAGTTTTAACTCAAATTATTTTTTATTATAGTTGTTTGACACAAACGAAACCCTATTGGGTGCGGAACCTAACACATTAAAGTTTTGGCAAACCAATATGTAATGTTTTTGCTGTGCTGCTGGCCACAGCCTCATACTCTACTCTTATTTCATAAGATAACTTGAATGATATGTCGATAAATGAAAAAGCTATTCTTCAAATAAAACACCTAAACAACAAAAATCATAAATGATCACGCTACGTTGATTTTGCCTTGAGTGTAAGCCATCAAATGCATGTTTAAAGCACAAGTATTACAGTTCAGTGAATTACTTAGAATTACTGAGACCGTAACGTTCTCTGAGCATGCTAATATTTCATAACAGCTGGTGAGTTATTATGTGAGAAGGATAATCACATAGTAACTAGTCACCCTTAGTTAACTCTAGTAATTTGCGTGTTAATAGACATAAAATGGGTATCAGGAGTGCATACAGATAGTAGAAGTCTGTTATTACTATTCTGAAATCATAACATAACATCACGCCTGTAATCCCCAAATGGCGGAAAGAGTACCCACATTAGTACACCCAGTTTTCGCCAGTGTAATAGGGGGCGAGTCTATTGCCATCAACAAATCCTGACCCCGAGGCTGCTACTATGTTATTCCATATGGAAAAAACCCAATAACGCTTGGGACCGACCCGATTTGGGAGTCCAGAGCATGAGGTCTGCCTCATGCTGTGGTACACTTAGTTTGCAATAGGTAAACGTTTTGACTTTGACTTTAAACCGTATGGAGCGTGGTGTTGAGAATATCCTCTTCAAAGTGTCAATATCATTTTGCGAATCCGTATCCCTGACCCCATGACCTCAGATTTGGTCCTCACGTAAGTTTCGCCCCACCGGGCTCTGACTCAAAGTGGGTGCACTCAAACTCAAACAATTGAGTATTAAGATGTTGAACGTGATTTATGCTTTCTATGTCTAGATTGAATGGTTAAAGTTTGGTTCCACTGCCCCTTTAGCTTGAGGAAAATGTAAAATGTTATTTCTGAACTTTTCGCCTAACAAAACTACTTATTATTTTAAGTTTGCTGGTTGTTTTAACATTCATTTTGAGATGCTTCTTTCAATTTTTCAAATTACCACTTTACAAATCCAGAGATAGTAAAGACATTAAAAATTATAGAATCGTTTCAGTTGTGCTGGTTTTCAGCAAAGTGTTGTCAAATGATTGTCGCTGAGCTGAGAACGTTTTTAATTTACTTATTCAGTCAGGCTGGTTCTACTAAATTGGCCTTTAGATGAAATTAAATAATGAAGAAGAAAATATAGTTCTTTAGATATTGTAGGTAGTACGTAATTGTTGATAGACTGGCGGAAAAAGCGAGAAACTATTCAAAACTATATTCTTTTCCAGCAGTGGAACCACACCTTTACATGCTTATTTTGGCGGTGACCTTGATGACGCTGGCTCGCCTAATAATTACTATGCAGATTTGACTGCTTACCGAGTGTTTTAGACTGCATGCCGGCTATACCTAAAATGATATCGCTAATTAGCAAAGATTAACATGACAACTTATTGTTCTTTAATTAGGTGATCGTAATGCAGTGGTTGAAGGATCGAATGCAAATTGCGGATATCCTGTCTTGCTTTTGTGCATCATCAGCTTTTTTCTAGAACATACACAAGATTGTTCTTCTATAATATATATATTTTATAGAATATTTAATATAGAAGAATATAAATACTCGTCAAATATCAGGAGGTTATCTTAAAAGGCATAAATAATCAAATAATTTTTGCCGTACTAGTTTTTTAGTAGCAAAGCTTTCAAAGAGCAGAATCGCCCCTTTGCGTAGGCGATGGCAGTTTATTAAAATTTTTAAGTGACATGCCAACAGTAATTTTATTGGTCATAATAATAAAAGTACGTACTTATCCTTACATTATAAAATTTAAAAAATTACATTATCTATTTTAGTATTGAGTATACAACCATATTTTTTCGTTTACCTGAAACCTGAAAAGGGGTCATTGTACCCATCATTATGAACAACTTTTACTATTGAACTAACCCTGAAATCGCGAACAGATGATTGATAATTTTTGTCTAGTTATGAGAACATAAATGTATGGAGCAGCTGATTCGTTTTTCGTGATTTCAGGGTTAAAGTTGAGTACAATGACCCCTTTCCAGGTTTATGGGACTAACGTCCTACATTGTCTTATTTATAAAGCTTTGTTTATGATTTATGAATCGTTGCAGCTACAATAGTAGTAGGTTGTTTATCGGATTAGAGAATTACTTCCGAGTTTTATTTTATCACGAGATTTTTGCCTGTGACTTCCTCTGTTTGAATTTCCTTACGGAAACCGATTTTTTCAATAAAATTTTAGCCTACAGCATTAAACGTAGCGTCCTGCTAGAGAAACTATTTTCAGAATCGATCTTCAGATTAAGAATATTAGTATAATACTAGCCTTTAACGATGTTAGTAGGTATAATTAAAGGTTTAAAGGTAGCCGGTACGTTACTTGAAACAAATTGTTTTGATACAGTTAATTAGAATTTATTTATTCATCAATTATAAAACTTGCTCTATTTAATCTAGGTACCTACATTATCCAACTCACACTTTCCAATCCATTGTAATGATTTCATAATCGTCAGTTACATTGTTATGCAAATCGTTAATGATATTTCCAATCGAATAATAAATTGCAATGATTTGAATAGACCTTTATTTCCATGTGAGTTTATAATGTCTGGTAAGTATTCAGTGTATTCATCGTCGGGTTAAGTTTTAATTCAATTAATTTACGATAAAAATGTCGCGATGGCTCAGTTAAGGCGCCCCGCCTCTCATGCTTGAGGTTGTGGGTACAAATCTGGGCAAGTACCAATGTGACTTTTTTAATTCATTATGTACTTCCTAAAGTTTATCCTGGACATCAAGTCACTGACATCGGTGAAAAAAAACATTGTGAGGAAACCTGGACTTATACCAGCCTATTACTGTTCCTTTTAAACCATGGCCGAGGCCCTATTACATGAGACTTAAACATAACTGGCGAAATGTGGGTGTACTAATGGATACACCTCTGCCTAACCCTTAGGGTATTATAGGCGTGATGTTATGTTATATCTTTAATTTCAAATAATTTTTCGTAAAATTGGCACCTTTCTTTCTCCATAATCGACGGTTCCTACGTATGGACTATAACAAAGAAAGATCACAATGATGGGAAGTATAATAACTTTCTACTTCATTAATTACCCTTACAGCTGTTACTCGTATGTTCAAGTGTCTCGTAAACCATTACAGCTTCATGCAAATGGAAATATTCAAAGCTATTCAGTCCCTAATACCCTTCTAAGGACACGTTCCAATGTTAATTACTAACAGCTACATCCTTTTAGAATTCCCTTCATATCCTCACGATTGTTCGCAGCTATCTGTGGGATCTGTGTAGGATAAACAGCACAATGGGCCAATGACCTCAAATGTAAGATTCCACTGGGAAATTGAATAATGATATTCTTCATGGCCGGCACCGTGACGTCTCCGTTTATCGTGGAACTGGTTGAGTACGTCACAATTAGTGTTTCTTGCTAGCGTTTGTAGTTCTTTATTCCTTTTTAGGATTGCGTACACGGGACACTATTATTACACCTCCACTGTCAGTCTGCCTGTCTGTCAACGGGCTATATCTTATGAACTGTGATAGGTGGAGAGTTGAATTTTCAGTGTGTATTACTTTATAACAATGAATAATAAAAAAAGAATAAGATAAAAAATTAAAACGAGGGTCCCCATACAAGAAACGTGTTTTTTTGTTTGCAATGTTAATTATTATTCGGTGGTTAGGATTCGGAACCCTTCATTGGCGAGTCGCATACACGTGATATAAGGGAAAATCCGGGTCCAAACCCACGTGTAGGTTAAAAGAATACCATATCAGTGGACATACCTACCTACTATAGTTAGTAGATCTATGGTTTTTTTTATCTATACATATAACAATCAATACAAAAAGATTGAATGATCTAATTTAATAAACAATGAAAAAAAGTGAGTCAATATCCGGTGTATCAGCCAGTTCGTTTTTCCGATACATTTGTTATGCCTATCCTGATTCCTGCTAAGTCAGGAGTCAGGCCCTTCGCTACTAGGTATTATGTGTGGTGAACATAAGGCTAGTTGGTAGGCTGACCGCAATAGATCAACGTCCTTAGCCAGTCAAGTCTACGTCGTAACATGGCGTGATTCAGTGTTATCAGAATCAAAATCACACACGAGAATGCAATCATGTCTAATTGCCACGATTGGGTAATTTTTTTTTCTAATTTGGGGGTTTAATAGGGGTTTAAAAATGAACAAATTCCCCGAAAATTAAAGTAATTTACAGATAATATTGACGATTGTGTTTGTATTTCTTTTTCTATTTGGCATCTCAGAATTGGAAAGACGCAGCGCAAAGTCGCGACTGATGTAAGGAATGCAGGGAGGCTTTTGCTCAACTGTGGGACAGTATGGGAGAGTTATAATGATAATATAATAATATGGCTTCTCGCAGGTCAACTTAAAAGGTTGATGATGAAATCGTTGATGAAATCTCGAAAACTACATGACCTATGAAACTGGAAGATCATAGCAAGACATGACAACTAAGAACGGATTTTGTGACAGGATAGAATAAGTAATTGGTATTTGATTTCCACGCGAATGAAGTCGCAGGCAGTAGCTTGGTATTAATAGTTAAGTTATGGCTACACGAACAATAATACTGTGTGCTGGCGTTAAGGTTTATTTCTTTTCTTGTATACCATGACCTCACCAATCTGAGAAAAAAGAAAATCTAATAATAATTATATAAAAAGAGGCTCAAACTTTTCTAAAAAACACAACCAATGCAATATCAACTCTATTCAAACTTTCCTAGAAACGAATACTGACGTGATCAAACCACCAGGTCGTGACTGTGGTCAGTAGCTTGCTTTACAATAAACTACGAGTCCAGGAACCAACGAAGACGGACCATAGAGTAGTAATCTTGATGACTCACAACCGTCGTTTTGCCAGTACAACAGATCAACGGCCTCAAATAGTCTAGTCTGTCGAAATGTCGCGGTGGCGCGATTGAGGTGTTATCTTACAAACACGAGTACACAATCTAGTCGAATCGGCATGTTTGTAACACACTTATTTGTTGACAAATGACTTTTGTGGAGCAAACAGGCGTACTGCCGACTGTTTGGTGACATATTTTAGCGCGTTTTAGATATACAAATAGTTGAACGAGTGTTTTTAGTACGTTTTAACCTCTTTTGGAGTTAAATCTAATGGAGAACTACAGTTGGGTTTGTATTTAACTCGTAGGTTAATCGTATTTAAGTCGTATCACACGCAAATTATTATACTTATTAGTTAGTGCATATAACAGTCGTAAGGTTATTTAACGGTTAGTTAAAAAAAACTTGTTTTCTTAAAAAGTAACCTTAAACCACTACAAAGATACAAAGACACAGAAAGTACTCCAAAGTTCCCAAGTCGCTGGGTATGGTCTAGAAAAAAAAAAAAACGCTATGATTTAAAAAACATGTAACATTCGGTTCCGTTAAGCGTCTTTTTACACCCAAAATACGTCAACGGTGTCAAAAATGAACACAAAAAGTTTAAAAAAGCAGTAGCCATTAAAAAATAATTACCATAACCATACAAACCACAACAGCCACACTTACAAATGTGTCTAAACAAGATCACAGCTTCATTCTTCAAACAATTCCCACGTCCCATTGTCGTCCTTAAGTTCACAACTGGTTGTCAAGTGAGAATAGCTGTGAACGTGTGTGGACGCACACTGGCTTTGTTCCAAATTACTGCTTTTAAAAAGTTTTGTGGAGCAACACCTGATAATTACACATGTTAAACAGGTAAATTGGTTTTGAGAAATCCGAGTGGTTTACGAGTACCTATACAGTAAATGACTTCCTTTTTTGAACTGGGGGGCTATTCTACTAATTTTTAGGCACGATCTGTCAAAAATACGTCTAATTTACAAATATTTTTACATTGTTTTTCGCTGAGATGAGATTGTGACTAGATTTTGAATGATTTTAATTAGTAGAATTGGTATTCAGTTGTTACTGGAACGAAAATCAGCAAAGTACATAGATCAACGTGGTCGCAATCTTAAATCACAATAATTTAAGTGTTAAAAAATATGGGTGAATGCCTCAAGCATTTTGACAGATTATATTGCGATCGTTCCTAAAAGCTAGTAGAATTGCCCACCTGCTCGCTTTTATTGTTCAGAATATGCAAATTACCACTCGGCCTTTAATGATTGATCTAAAGGCAGTTGATGAACTACTTTTCTTGAAAAATAATTACGCATCAGATTTCAAACACCGTCATAGTTTCAAATGAGCCGTAAGTACCTACAAATATGATTACAAATCCTAAAACAAAAGTTGCAACAACACCTAGAAAACGTTACATAAGGAGTACTCAAACTTATCCCGTAGTAAGCATATTGCATCATGCGCAGACGACGTTCATGTTCTATTGTTCACCGATTCCCTGCGTCATTGCCTAATGAATCGGCTATAACTCCTTATACTAATGTCATGCGAGGCGTTTACGAGTTGACAGGTCAGATTAAGATAGATGGAGGTCCTAAGGTATAG
Source organism: Hoplodrina ambigua (assembly GCA_949774945.1). Classification (NCBI taxonomy): domain Eukaryota; kingdom Metazoa; phylum Arthropoda; class Insecta; order Lepidoptera; family Noctuidae; genus Hoplodrina; species Hoplodrina ambigua. Next base: position 697,616 of record OX458979.1, read on the forward strand.
GGGTCTCTCCAGTGGAAATTGAGCTGTAGTTTAAGGATTGTAGGTGTGGAGGGAAGCACCGTACTGTGTGATTAGTTTGTTACTGTGGGTTTCGACTTGGCTGTAAGCAAGATTGAATTAACGGTAAAACGGAACGATGAATGGTGTACTGTTGCCCATGTATTCGTATATTCACAGATTTTTTAGTTTGTAAGAAGTGAATTTAACAGGTAGACTGGTTGGCAAGCTGAGTCATGTTCAACCTTTTTTATTTTAATTTAATTATGAAGTAAAAACTGTTCGAAAATAGAACGTGTAGGACTCGACACTTGACAGTCCACCATTACAGGTTGACACCGTTGACAGGCGGTTTTATTGAAATGGTTTTTATTATTAAATAATAAATATTCGAGTTTAATTTTGGTAGAAAATAGGTAGTACTGTAGAGACTCTTTTCAGCCATATCCAACCTTATTTCTTGTACATATTCCTATGAAATAAACTATATTTTTAAAATAATAAATACGTGACAGTCCGCCTCGAGGGCTAAAAGATAATTAGCTAGGGTAAAATATTATATGAGAATACAATTAATTTAATGAATATGAAAACAAAATAAACATAAGGTGGGTACCTCGATCACTTGCATAGTCTAGTAATTTAATAGGATCATAAAATTTGTATAGTACTTACCATTTTAGTCTTTTAAACAATTTTAAAATAACCCTTAACACTCCTGCTGACTGATGACTCGAATATTTTTTGTGAGTGCATCAACATGAACTAAACACATGGGATGGCCTTTACTCAAATATAAGAAAAAAAAACCGTTAAGTAGTTATTTTTATTTATTGCTTTAACTTGTTGAATGTTGATGATATTCGTTATTTAAAACTTTCCGATTTTAAGACCCACTTAGAACATACTGCATCCCTGTCAAATTGTTTGAAGTTGATAGAGATAGAATGATGTTTTAGGTTTATCACTAGAAGTGTTTAGTGATTTCGGGTGCAAGTGTCAAAATGACAGAATTTGCAAATTCCATTTTCTAAATGAAACACAAATAACAATAACGATGCCGTTATTTATTAATACTTGAAGGTCTTATTAATAATTGGTCAATATAAACACTATGCGTTATGCGGTTCAATGATTGGCCCTAATAAGAGTCCCACATTTGCAACATTACAGGGTGGCCAATATAACTTGGTATTTGAAGACAGCGCTGCTTTTTATTGCAAGTAACAAGAAAGTGAATTCATGCATTTTGAATTTAGTTCCGTTTTTCGCCGTAGACCTAGTTACGTTGGGCGCTGTGAACGTGTTTATGAACATTTGTCATCATTGTTCACACGTTTCTCACGGTGAACTGGGAGTTTGAAACTGGACTGTATAGTGCATCGGAGCCATGTGTACTTTATTTATCATAATTGTATGCTATATAGACTTGTGTTTATAGTTCTGCAAAAATGACCTAACCCAACCAGGTGTGTTAAATTACTATCCAGCATTAATTATAGTTTATGCTTAAAGTAAGTAGAATGCAGATGACACCCGAGAGTAACGCTTAGAATAGATTTAAAATGAAAGTAAACCCAAAATCATTTCAATTACTCCAAAATACTAATCTACTGCCTGCCTTTATTCCCAGGACAGCAAAGTGTTGTTGATTTTTCCAATAGGAATTACTCAGTAGCAGCCAAGGAGTCTGAATATCAGCCGTTCCAAAAAAAAGTACAACAACTACACGGTCTAAATGTATGATATAACTGTTTTTTTTACAATGTTCCTTCTACCCGTGTTAATCTTGCTTACAAATATTATTGGACTTGAATTGATCACTATTATTCCTCAGAAGGATGACCAAGTAACCAATGAAGGCCCAACCAATTAATTTCTTCCGCAAGCTTCCGCAATAATTAGCCCGGATTATTTAACACATACTTCCCTTTATTTCCTTTTTAAAAGGAAGTTCTTCAAATAGTCTAAAGTGACCATGTAAAGGTCAATTTCATATCATACTTTAAAAACCGGTCAAGTGCGAGCCGTACTCGGTCATGAAGGGCACCGTACAATATTTAACACTATATGCCAAAAAACACGTTCCTTGTATGGTCCGCATTTAAGAAACGTGTTTTTTTTGTATTTTTGTGGAATCAAGGGCATTGGCACATTGCCATGCGACAAACGCGGAAGCGTCTTTATCAAAATAATTGTTTGATTTAATCCTTTGAGTCCTGTGTCTGTCTGTCTGTTACACTTTCACCATTAAAACCATTAAAATAAAACATTGAACCGATTTTGATTAAATTTGGTACGGGGTTAGTTTGAACCCTAAGAAAGGACATAGATAACTTCTTATTCCACGAGTTCGGCTGCGTCTGCAATAAACCGACATTAACAGACGGACCGGACGAAGTCGCGCGCAATAGTTTGTATCGGCCAAGTACGAGTCGGACGATAGGAAGAGTTAAACAAATCTAAAATGAAAATTAATTTATTATTATGAGTTGTCATAGCGGCCACACTGAAAATTTTAAGTGGTTCAAAGGTACAGTCCTGGGACAGGTGGGCGGAGTCTCAGTAATCGTTGGTGCTACCGTTTGGTTAATGAACCCTAAAAATTAAATTGACCCTCACAGGACCAGGATGGCAAAGGACCATAACATTTCAATTACTGCCCACCTTCCTGCTTAAAACATAAATAATTGACAGCAGTTTATCAAAAGTAACGACGTGTCTGGAACGCACTAGGCTGGAAAAACGTAGCAAACTGCGGGGAACGTGACGGGTAAACCTGAGTTTGTTTTAGGGTGGTGTTCTGAACTTTGTTTAATAAGTGAAGTTGAAGACATGGAAGTTAAAGAGGTTAGAGAAAGAGAGGAAAGGAAGGAAGAGGAAGGACGAGGATGGCGTAGGTAAAGGGAAATTAGAATCCAACCAACCAAGAGAACCAACATACGTCAAAAGTTCTCCCATTTTTCGAAGTAGTTGTAATTATTTTGGAGACTAAAGGCATTAATAAAAAAAAATAGTATAAAGCTTAGACCATGTACCATGGAACTAACTGTAGTACTCTACTGTTATTGCATATTCCTTAAATAGGTAGTAATGTAACACATTAGGCATGTTAAAATTAGTTGAAACAAAACCTATTTATTTTATTATTGTTAGTATAGTAATTCCCTTGAATTTGATAAGGATGCATATTGCATTTTGTATACATGAGCAAATGTAAAAAAAGAATTTCGTTAAAAGTCGTTGTCCTGCCTGCCGCGGCTAAAGTTCTCAGTGCGTTTGTATGATTAATTGTAAGATAACGTGCTATGTCCTGATCGCGTGCATCCAGAAAAACACAGTGTTTATGTCTATTCTTGGTCATAATAAGTATCGTTACGGTTTACCGAGCAAAAAGGTAATAACATGTTATTTTTTATTATAATTCCCGTGTCCAGTTGCCTTTGGCGCCAAAAAACTTTAGTTAGTGTTCCTTGCTGTGTCATGAGACCTAATTGCAGAGTTTAATGAACTCTTGGTCAATCCTATACTAATATAAAGCTGAAGAGTTTTTTGTACGCGCTAATCTCCGGAACTGCTGGTTGGATTCTAAAAATTCTTTCGCTAATAGGAAGTTACGCTATCCTTGAGTGCTAAAGGCCTATATTTTAATGTTAGTTACCATACCGTAGCATAGTTACCTTTTTGAATTTGTCGAGCATGCAAAAGTACACCTTGTGTAGGTAGGTACTAATTCTTATTTCAAATACATTTGCAATTTTCTGTTATTGCTTATCCATCACCAATTACGTCTATAAATAAGTTCGGTATACGTTCAAATTGCTAAGTGTATGCGCTAAATACCTTTTGGTAGATGCCTTTCAGTGTCAAGTATCCAAGATAAGTGCCAATAAAAAAAGACGTGGTTCCTTGACTTTATTTGTGCTCTTAAAGAAGAAGGGAAGAGAAAGAAAAAAGAAGTAGGTCTCGCCATACATAAAAATACATAGTTATACATATTGAGGATAACCAGTAGATACAGGGCCTGCCTTATTAAACATCTAGTATTATCTACTTCGTGTGGCGCCCTTTATTACTTTTAATTACACTAAAAAAAGACTAATTTTGAATTTGCTATTAACCATATTTTTTATTGAATTGAATAAAACAACATTTATTTTTATATTAAAATTTCGTTTATTCGTTTGAAAAAACAAAATTGTTGCGAAGGCCCCCAAAGCCCCGGTGACTCGGCCAGGCGCCCGGGTCACCCCCCCCCCCTAATGCCGGCTCTGGTAGAACTACTCAGACATAGATCATTCACAAAAAACGGAGCCTAACGCAAAACGGATGTCGGTATGATTAAACAGCTCACGTTATCTCCTGTACATCTTACAAGAGAGTAATAACACGTGATTTAGAGATAGTTAACTCATTATAATAATGTTCTTCCTTTATCCGCCATTACACTAACAAGAGCATGTATTTTTGCCCTGACTGTAGATTGTCTTCACGTAAGTGGTAAAAGTGCCAGCAGTCAATTCCAATTAAAATTCTTTGAGTTTGTGCGTCTGCGCACTATTCCAGCAGCACATTCGTCCGCGTTAGAATTCCAAACTTTCATCCCCTATTTTACCCCGATAGTGGTAGAAGTTTCACGCGTGTTTCATAAACATCTTTTTGACCGAAACCCCCTTTATTACCCCCTTTTATTTCCTTAAAACTTTTAGGGGTATAGAATTTTCAAAAACTGTTAAATTTTGTAGTGGATGCCTATGACAAAAGTTTAAAGGTCCTGAGTTGATGAATCAGTTAGAACATGTCTCCCAAAAAATATTGAATGCAATATTGTATAGTGAGTAATTGGTCGATTTAACATGATTAAAAAGTGAGTTCAACAGACAAAAATTATGTCAAAGTGAATGAGATTGATGTTCTTTAAATTATTTTGTCTCGACATTCTAAGATTTGATCTCGAGTCATAGTTCAGTGTCTGGGATCATCTAGTGATCTAGTCATTCTATTTAAGTGGTCAACCAAACAAAGTCGTAAAGTGATCAATTATTATTTTATTGTAATAACGATTCCAATAAAAAGGTTATTTATTTATAATGTAGTGGATAATTGTTTAGAATATTTTGCGCTGCAATGCAAAATATTGGAACAGCAAACATCAGATTTTTGATAAAAAGATATTAAAATGGATGTAATCTTTTTTTTATAATTTTTTATTACGAATATTTATAAATTAGGCAATTATTTTTTTAATAGCAACCGATCTATTCTGGAAATATCTCACTGTGCATTTATTTGAAGCGAACATTTGCATGTAGCAATGGGTATGTTTTTATTTTGATATTACAAGCAGTAATTTTATAAATTTGTACTTATAGATTTTAGATCGGGATTGATAATTTATCTCAAACTAACTTCATCTAAATTCTCCGTGGGTGATTTTTACAGAATAGCATTTTGTACAGACTGAATTTTTCTTATTTTGCTTTACACAAGGAAAGGCAATTCCGACTATTAATGCCAAGCCACCGGCATTAGCCGTCTCCGGGCCAATGACCGCTGCCAATCAAGTTTGGCAAACTCACTGCCTGAGTACCAGATTGCTTGTTACTTGCAAGATTCGAAAATCGAAAGTGACGTGACATTTTTTTTAAGTTGCCATTTATTTTTTTTTTATTTAGGATTTTAAAAATAACGATGGCTATTCGCATGATTGCTTTATGGCCTATTTTTTTTTTTAGGTTTTACACTGTCAACCTTGAAATCAGTTGGTGGTACGATAAAAGTGTTGAGGAAAATGTATGTATGACTGCCTCGTTGGTCTAGTGGTCGCAAGCGCGACTGCTGTGCATGAGGTCTTGGGTTCGATTCCCAGGTCGGGCAAAGTGTTATTGGGTTTTTCCATCAGGAATTTCTCAGTAGCAGCCTCGGAGTCTGGATTTGTGCCCGGTTGATGGCAATAGGCTCGCCCCCTATTACATGGGACTAAAAAAAAAAAACATAACTGGCGAAATGTGGGTGTACTAATGGGTACACCTCTGCCTAACCCTTCGGGGATAACAGGCGTGATGTTATGTTATATTATGAAAATGTATGTGAAAATATTTTTTTTATCGCTTAGTTACCTTGTTACCATATAATTTAGCTCTACTGTAGGATTGATAATATATTGCAACACATTAGTAGCTAGGTCCTCGTGTGTAGGCATATTCATTGCTTAGTGAGCTAAATTACCGAAGTGTTCAAAGCGAAATTACAGCAAGATAACAAAAAAATAAAACGTTCATTTTCTATCCCAGTGACAGACTAAATTAAATACAATGACAGATTGTCAGACTCCTGCCAAGCGATTCGATTATAATAAATTACGTCAGTCAGACTAATTATAATTGAAATGGGTCTGACAATTCGTCAGCTACCACATATATTTATGTTTTTTTTCTTTCTGTCTGGTTCTTCAATCTCATACCTAGCCTATCAACTACCATGAACGGGTTCTGTTATAAAAGCAGGAATTGCAACATTTCACACATTGTATATAGATAATTAAAATCGTCTATTTCTTGCAGTATCGAAATTTAGACAAAATAGTTATGCAGTAGGTAATTGAGTGGTTTTATTACTAATATTTTAATTTAATTTTTGTGCCAATGACTTAACTATTTTCCTTGTTTATTATTAGTTATTTTTAATTCACTGTTTCATCTGCATGGACACCACAGGTAAAGGCAACAGGCAAAGGCTTCCTCACTTGTAAGCATTATAAAGACAAAATACAGACTAATTAATTAATTATGTTAATTTAGTCTCCCGAAATACACTCTTAAAAAGCATAGTACTAATTCTGTCATCAAATAATAATGTGTAATTTCAGTGCTTATGTATAATAACCGCCCATCAAAACAAGTGGTCTTGAATATTTTTGCACAATAAAGCCCCCTTTTCATAAGGCCATCAACCCGCAAATTGAAAAAAAAAAGACCAAAATGTTTTGATGAGTATCTTGTACCATAAAATGACCAATTACTGAAGGGTAGTAATTTGAAAGGACCAGGAGAACATAAAAAACCGGAGCCATGTTTGTCGGTACGAATTCCGCGAATTAGAGACTGTTGAGCTTGGGACTTTAATCAATGTGCATGTGTTATTGATCATACCATGCGCTGACGCACGGTGCTGGTTCGATAAAGGATTCTGGGTTTTTTGATGCTAGTGGGAAGAGATTTGGTTTTACATGTTGTACATGGTAATTTGCATGTTTTTTATGAATACAGGAAAATGTTTTGATTTCGTTGCTGTGTGTAACTGTGTAAACTGATTTTGAATTCACTATAGAATATTCACGGGATAAAAGAATATGAATGTACGAATATGAATAGTTTTTATTATGGAACCAAGATACCCATTTAATCGGATCTTGTTGTTGTGCATTTTTGTAGAAAACAGTTGATTTACTTTTATATATCCGAGTTGGTCCCAAAATAATGGTTCATATTCATGAGTATTTTCACCACCTCAAAAGTAGGTATTGAATATAAAGTCATGCTATTGATGTAGGCTTGTGTTAAGGATAGCACCTTTTGACAGTTTTGCTTGCAGGCTTCTCTGAGTAACGTTATCTACTAGTCAAAATTAAGGGACCTATACAAAACCATGTTTTTTTAACTACTGTTATGTACCTAGTATGCAAATAGGTACTTATATGAGTGTGTTTGTGTCCTCTTGCTAGCGAAGCGAAAAAAAACACTCGAAGAATTAAAAAAGCCTTTTTAATTCGTCTCAAAAGTACTGTAATGTTCACTTAATTACCATACATAAACATTCATAGCTCCTTTCTCAGTTTGTAGTTCTCAAGCTAGCAAAAATGGCTAGTAAGTTTACCGTTAGCAGTCCTCTTTACCAGCAGGTACATACACCGGCTAAATATTACGACAAACATTATATAACACGGGGATACTTAGCTGTACTTCACATTTTTACCAACAACAGTGTTGTTAGCATCAAATGGTAACGGTGTAGATGATGGCCATGTATGGCCAATATTGGCCGTAAAAAAGTATTTAATAGGGCTAAACAGTTAATTGCTAATACATTGACGACTTTACACGAAGCCGACTTCTATTCTATTGCTATTTTTTTGTTTATGTTTGTGAGTTTGGATGTTTGTAAACGCACAAACTATACAGGAAAAAATCCTAATGAGCGACAAAATAAAAATAAAAATTGTGCGCATGGGGGACTCGTTTATAATAGATAGAGAAAAAAAGAAGTTCACTTGTTTAGGACATAACGATTTTTCCTTACGTGATGATTTCTGTCAGTTATTTACTCACTCTGCAAGACGCGTTAAGAAACTTGGTTCCAAAAAAAGGACATTATCAAAATCTTATTGAAATTTTCCTTATTTCAAAAGCTCCTACATTGGCGCGTGTCGGTAACGCCGAAGCACCTACTAAGTAGCAGACGCGAACGAGTCAATGAGCTCCAAATAATAATTAATTCACGATCAGACTGCTTTTTCTGTCATTGCAAAAAGTGTCGATAAAAACCCGGCAGTAGGTACTGTTGACAGTCTATTTGCATTCGCTTAACAGTACTCTCAATGCGATTTCAAGCAGCTTCGACTATGCTAATAGTTTTTGGAACTGTTTTACCGTGACAGGTCCACAGGGATAATAAAATATTTAAAATACAAGGAAAATATATAATTTAACAATGTAAAATCTAATTGTGATTTTGTAAATGCGTAGAGGATAAAAACCTCAATTAAACATTAAAAATTGATACTTACTCGTAATTAATTTGCCATAAATTAGCACCTGTGTGTATGCGTTCAAGTTACTAGTAGTCTTTATGGCTCACTGGCTTTTGCCCGCGACTTTATCTGCGAAAACATCGGTTATCGCGGATACACACGAAGTAGCGGAATAAAATGTAGCCTATGTCTTTCTTTGGGGTTCAAAGTCACCAAATATCATCAAAATCGGTTCAGTTGTTTAGTCGTGAAAGCATAATATGCAGACAGACAGATATGCAGTCAGAGATGCTTTTGCATTTATAATATTAGTACAGGATAATATTAGAGCATTTAGTCTGGATAGGTACGTATGTAGATTGAGTTACAAAGTTATGTATCTAATCGAGGTACAGTAAAAGAATCGTGCAAATCTTGCTCTAGGATTATCGCTCACTCCTCGTCACCTGATGTTATGTGCCACACCTAAAGGCTTAAACAGGTTTCTTGCCTGAAGGAGTTTCTCTGCAAACACGCCTACAGTAAGCAAACTATCGTTGGACACACCGATCAGGTGTCTGGGCCTTGAGTATGCGATAATGGAGATAACTACAGTCTCGCTGAATATTTGAATACATTGAGACCCCTCGAGATCTGTCTGACAAATTACCATATGTTTATAATACCTATTTATCAGCTTAATGTACTTAGGTACAAGGTGTTCTGACCATCAAACTAATATACTTTGAGCAAATAATGTAACTGGGAAATGACTTTTATTTTTGGTGTGTAAAATGACTGTTTATGTACGCAATGTAGCAGGTTGTAGAAAAATTGTAAGTTGTCAAACAAATTTTGAAGTTTCCAAATAAAACGTGACAAAAAGTTGGAACATTGACCTTCAAAATTTCTGTAACCACAAGGTATGACTCAGGTATGGTCCAAAACAAAAAAAAATATCGCAATAAACAATATTGGAAAAAATTTATTATTTTGGGCTTCCTGAAGTGTCCTTTTAAACCCGTAAGTCGGTAATTATCTGATTCGTTCAAATGAGTCAACTAGCGAGATAAGCAACAAGAGCAAAGTCCCCGCTTAATTGATTTAACTTTATCGATAATGGCCGAGCAATTTGCTAGAAAAGTCACCGATGTCTAGATCAAATGTCTTGTGTTTAATAGAAAACAAATCAATAATTTGTACTGGCTACTTTGTGTAGCGGTCGCACAATGTCAAATATTTTACACTCAATTACTGGAGTGTCAGGTTTTTAACATGCGCTTGCGCTTGTGAAATTGTCTTTTTTTATAATGAGTATATTCAAAACTGTGCTCGCTGCAACTGGCGAAATGTGGGTGTATTAATGGGTCAACTCTGCCTTACGCTTGGTGATTACAGGCGTGATGTTATAGTGTTTATAGCCTATAGACTGACCAGACCAGTAGGAAATATTCATTGAAAAGAATAGATTTTCTTCGGTAGCAATTTAATTGCGTGATGCTTGAGCATACAAACTTTTATATGTATAGATATTTAAATATCTCAGGACTCTGGGTCCCGGACCTTTGTAAAAAGTACTAGGGGCCGAAGCCAACTCGCAGAGCCAATAGTAATTTATATGTTGATATATATAGCTACATTATATATGGATATTATTAATGTCCTATAATTATGATGATTAAAACTATAAAATTACAACATCCATGGAATAAATTGTTTAAAAGACACGCGGTTTTCCAAAATGTGTTTTATTCACATTGACATACAAACTTACTTTGAGAATCTCCAATCTAAAGTCATAATATTATTTTACTACAATATCCGTAATAAAATTACCTCACTCAATAGTTGTAAATAGATAACCTACTAATAATATAAAATGGTATTTTATGTACCGGAACTAATTTTGATGTAATTAGAAACCATTAAGATTTGTTGTCGATTAGTTTCCTTATCTCTTGTATTTTACATTTTGATTTAGTAACATGATAGACGTAACATCACGCCTGTAATGCCCGAAGGGTTAGGCAGAGGTGCACCCACATTTCGCCGAGTTATGTTTAAGTCCCATGTTGGGAGCGAGACTATTGCCATCAACTGGGTACAAATCTAGACTCTGAGACTGCAATTGAGAAATTCCTGATGGAAAATCGGTTGACTGAATTATCAACAACCAATTACGGTTACTTGACAATTTGTCACTTGATTTTCGTTTGAGAAACTGGGAGTTATCCTCACAATCTGGGCCACCATACCATACCCATAGAAAATGTATGAAAATTTTCGTTTCCAGAGGCTCAACGTGCGGCTCTACTAATGTTGTAACAGAATCCCTCCTACATTCTTTCAAGTATAATATAAAAGCCCTTCGTCTTAAGAGCTAAACGTGGTAAACTCGCTACTTAGGAGTGTTAATGGGCAATGAGTCAGCAGCTTCCCATTACTTGGGTAATTTTAGCTCAAATGGCTCTACAGAACACACCGTGGAAGCTTTTGTAGCTATCTTTGTCCAAAGTATAATTGCCTTCTATTTCTTATTTACCTTTTCAAGGAGATCAACCCATCCTCGTGTTAATAATGTGTTCATGAATTATGGAAATGTCAGATAACAGGTGGTGAATATTTATAGAAATGGAAATTATGTGGTTTCTCACACGTCTGCTGTTCTTTTTTGATTAATTTTGTTGCGGGATCCGAGACGATTTATTTTTTTCTGTAGGTCTGTTAAAGCTTATTTGTTTCGACGATTTTTATATTCATTTATCTGCATACCATAATGTGTATAAAATCTTTTCCGAAAAAAGTTATTTACAGCAACACAGTGAATTTAAGATTGATTTCGGTTAACAGTACTCAGTCGTTATACCTATATCTATATGTATAGTTACTTGATGGTTCAAAACTTGATTAGTGACACTTAAATTGTAACAAGTGCTTTAACCAAGCACTCAATGACACTTAAAATACTCATTAGCTTCAATGACACTTGAAGTAAGTAATCAACATCAACAATCAATAGATTTTTATTATTATTATCAACTCGTGGTAGTGAATGCAGAAATTTAAGTTTCAGAGAATCCTTGTTAGAGGAAGAACTTTCAGTACATTACCTCCAAAAACTCAAACGACATTTAACGTTAAATAATCCAGCTCAAAGTTCAAGAAGCATCAGACTTAACAGTGTTTGAGGCTGTTATTAACAAAAGTAGCTCCTTTCCTGATTTCTGAACTATACCAGACACGCGATTCCTCAAACTATGTCAAGAGGACTATTCCGTCATCCAAGGACTTTAATCGGGAAGTAAGGACATTCAGGTCCGTTTTGTTCTCCTAAGATTGACGTATCCTCGCGTGCGTATCTCAATTACAGTGCAGGGGTCCAAATGGGTGCTTCCTTTCGTTGCGTTGTTCTTTCATTGCTTTCAAATTGGCACCGACAGCTTAAGTACAGATGTTGACGTGACCGTCTTTTGACATGCAGATTTTTGATGAGGTCAGAGGATTTTTTTATTGGATGAAATCGCTTCTACTACTTATGATGTAAAGGACCTGTTTAGGACCCTAAATAATAATACCAGCATAACACTCCACTGCAGGGCAAAGACCTCTTCTCATTCAGAGGAAGCACGAGCATTAATCAACATGATTGCTCAAGGCAGGTTGGTGATTTATAATAATTATGTCAGATTATTATTGACAAAATACCACCCCGTGTTTCCTTCCCGTTCAGGAATTTCTCAGTAGCCTCGGAGTAGGATTTGTGCCCGGTTGATGGCAATAGGCTCGCCCCCTATTACATGGGACTTAAACATAACTGGCGCAATGTGGTACACCTCTGCCTAACCCTTCTGGGATTACAGAGTGATATTATGTCCCTTCCATACTTACACCGGTAATCACAGCATCGTACGCGCCTTCCACAATCCCCGATACTGTCATTGTCCTGGGGCAGATTTTCTGCAATAACAAAAATGTCATTGGCTTTTCGAAAGTTGACGTCATCACCAATTCTAATACACGGATCGCCATCTCTGCGTTATCAAGTGCTTTGTATATTTACCTTTATAAAGGCGTTATGGTTGAGTACCTCATAACTTTCGTGCGCTTCTGTCAGGTTGGTTCACTTGAAGATGTTTTTACCTATCTCATACTTTCACATTAACAAGTCTAGCCCTTTTCCATGTTCTTGCTTGCAGTTTGCATTTATGATATCTTGTGCAAATAAGGTGTGCCTTAAGTACATTCTAGCACTTATCAGGTTTCTTAGCGTTTACATAAAATAGCAATAATTACTGAACTTTATCATTATAATAGCGTGCTTTAGTTCTTGGGCTATTTTTTTTCACATCTACTTTTCTGAAACCTGGTAATCTGTGAAAATACAATGGGCTATTCGATTGTCTTGTTATGAGGGTAAGAGCGTCTCAAACAGAAAGCTTTAATATGCTTGCCTATGTGATGTTGTCTACAAAACGTTCTACTTGAGTAGGAACGGTATTTTATTTTTAAATGAAAATATTGAGCGCTTCCAGTGCCTTCTTTGGGATAATTAAAACAGATTTTTTGTTGTATCTTTTCTTAGTTTACTCTATGTCGTGTGCCCTATATCATAAGTCGTGATATCTCTAACTAAGACTGACAACAAGTACTTATTTAAACCCTTGTTAAAATCTTTATTCGCTTGCTCTGGTATAAATTGATCACGGTTTGTGCATTAGATAGTAAGGTACCCGAAATAATTCACCGATTTTATTACAATATGACCAACTAATTCTCATTTGTATTCCATTGATAGCTTGTTACCAAACATTTACACGATTTTTTTTATCTTCGTCGTGTCTGACTACTGCGTGCACTTGGTATGCTGTGTGGTCCATATTAGGATCTGATCCCACGTTTCAGGGCCATGAATTATTATATATATTTTTTAAACGTTACCCCCTTACTTTTTATTTCTCCTGTGTCGTGGGTGCGTTTACATACTTATACATAAACTCACATTCACAAACATTCAGACCCTGAGCAACTACCTCATACAAATATTTTTAGTAGTCTGTTAGAACGTCTGTGGTCAGTATGTGGACACGAAAGGCGACTGGAGTAGGTAGACTCCACTGATTTCTTCATAAGTGGTATCATTAGAGGACAAAGGGACGATGCTGGTTATTCATCTTTTATACCTAAAGAGTAATGTTCTTATTCTCTGATTCATCAACGCAGACCCGAAACCACTAAAGTTGGCAATATCATTAAGTTACTAGATTTTTTGTGATATACTTAACCATGTAACTAAGAAAGGATTTTTGTAAATTGTATTTCTAAAGTAGGGACTGAAAGTATGTATGGGCAAATCTTTATGGATGAAGTCGTTGGGATAATGCTAGTTTGACATAATACCTGTATGAATAGAATACTGTGTTGCTATTCTCGTGATTCGACGTTTTTGATTAATCAAGAAGTAAGTTCGGATAGAAAACTCCAATTTGTATTAGCGCCGAATTTTGCTCATAGTATGATGAACTTATCAATTGATAAGATAGGACAGTCAAGGATACTTGTGATTACGAATCGATCGACGCTAACTGGCTAATCGAAAACGAAAGGTTTGTAGATTTTTGTCTGCGACAACCGGCTTTTGAATTAACATTATTTAACCTAATAAATTGAAGAAGTAGAAAAAGTATTTTTTGGCACAGACCAAGTGCACACAAAAATAATAATAAAAGGGCTAATCTATAAAAAATAATGTTTCAATTTGCCAAATAGTTGGAATTAAAAAAAACAATTCCACCTTCTTTAATAGATATGTATGGTAGGTAAGTAGGTACATATATCATGTTCCATGTATGATCCTCCTGAATGTGTTCTAGTAGACTGAAACAGATTTAGTTGAAACTCAATAAATAACAAATGACGATCGGGCGCCAATCAGTACAGATACTGTTGTTTCAGACTTTTTGGAGTAATTAATTGCAGCCAGTTGTCATCACCCGCTAACTCGATGATGACCGAATTAGGGGGTGATGACAAGTGATTCTAGAACCTATCAAGATTATCACTGCACGTGCAGACTACATAAAGAGAACGTGCAGAATAAAGATCATTTACGATTAATTGCTAACACTGATTCATATCTTCACAGTAACTTTAATTGATAAGATCACACCAAATACATCAGTCACCAGGAAAAACATAGAAATCTAAAAAAAAGTTGTCAAATATAATATAAAGTAATTAAGCAATTTTTACGATAACTTACATAACATAACATAACATCACGCCTGTAATCCCCGAAGGATTAGGCAGAGGTGTACTCATTAGTACCTACACCCACAATTCGCCAGTTAAGTTTTTAGTCCCATGTAATAGGAGGCGAGCCTATTGCCATCAACCGGGCACAAATCCAGACTCCGAGGCTGCTACTGAGAAATTCCTGATGGAAAAACCCAATAACACTTTGCCCGACCTGGGAATCGAACCCATGACCTCGTGCACAGCAGTCGCGCTTGCGACCACTAGACCAACGAGGTAGTCAACGATGACTTACATAGATAATATTAGAGCGATGACAGATACAACATAGCAACTGATAGAGTGGAGATTCTAGATTATTTGAACTCTTGTAAAGCAGTAGGTTCTTAAGATAACAATGAGTCTGGCACAGCTGTCAGTAAGCATCATATCGGAGATAAAAATCTGTTACAATAGCTTCACTATCTAGAAATAGGAAGTGATTGTTAGACGACTGACGTATGACTGATAAGGGTGACGTATTTGAGCCGTGCCTAGTAGTATATAGGAGTGGACCAGCTTAACAATGGCAAAAATGGAGTCAATGGAGAAACCAACAGTAGCCACAGCAAGAATTTTGTTGTTGATAATTGTAATCCGTGGTGCTTGGCAATCTGGCCTTCTTCCAGTTGTCAACATCCATTTGCGCTTATTGGCCTAGTTCTGTTCTGTCTTCTGCTTGTTTGGGGGAAGTGGAAATAATGTTTTCTAAATTCTTTCTTAATTCTTTTGTATCGGGATCCAAGACAGTTGAAACGTTTCTCCGGGGTACTTATGTCATTCATAGCCTCAGGGCTTTTCTGGTAGTCTGTTGGTTCTAGCTTTCAAGAGTTGCAGTGGTTGGAAAAGTTTAGCGATCTTGTTCCATATAAAAGAAGTACACCAAGATGTCTTTGGTTTTATAGATTGGTTGTTTTTGTATTCATTGCATTATTTTTGAAGCTACTTTCAACAAGGTTTTATCAACAGGAATCACGCTCTCAGCACTGCGTATATAAACTACATATATGCAAAAGAAGGATGGAATCAGGGATGAAGTTACTTTGCATACACCATACGTACTTGTATACAAGTATCATCGTCCACATAAGCTCTTTCAATAGGCCCCCATGGAAACTGGTACTCTGTATTGTGTGCATACAACTCAATTTCTTTTATTCAAAGCCCCCATCATATTAATTCGGCGAGACGGGTGATTCTCAAATAAGGTCATAGGAGGACAATGCTCGTAATTTCACAGCCTCAAATCAGGTCGCATCTGTTTGCAGAATCGCGTCATTCAGTAAACGATTTTATTGGAAATAAAACAGTTTTTATTAAGTAAATTGATGGATAGTGTACCGTTTTGTTAGTTTAAGAGGTCGTTTAACTGTTTGGACAATTGTTAAGTGTTCACCGATAGGATTCGATTGTGGCTTTATTTTGGTATCGTCAATGTCTTTATTGATTTTAAAGTGATCTGGCAATGACAATATGTATTTTATGTTGGACATTGACGCGTTGGTTTGATGTTTAGATTTTATTGCGACTAGCTATAAATAGGCTTAGGCAGGCATAGGTGTATAGGCTCACCCTTTATATCATAGGTCTTAAACATAACTAGCGAAATGTAGGTGTACTACTGGGTACACCTCTACTTAACCGTTCGGGAATTCCAGGCTTGATTTTATGTTATATATATTCAAAAATATTTCGTGCACGATATCTTCGGCTTTTGATAATAAATAACCGATTACAATAAGATTACTTTATCCGATATTTCCTTCCAAACGAACCATATCAAATACACATTCGCTTTGCCCTTCTCATTCTAGTAACAAACTCATATCTTAGGCACAGATAGGTCTCAACATCAACATGTATAGCCTAAGATATAGGGCACCAGGACCGGTTGTCGGCCACCACGAGAAAGTACGCTAACTTCACTGGTTTTTATCTCAAACAAGATTCTATTAGCAAGTGCATCAAGATAATGGAGACGGTAGGTTTCTACTAAGATTGATGATCAGTTACTAACGTGTGTAAAAAGGTGTCGGGGTGAGATTGCTGAGAACTTTTTAACAAAAGTAGGTATCGATTTGTGAAATGGACCATGATCTAAAAAAAAAACATACTTTAAAATTGAAATAGTCTTCTAAACATTATGTTAATCTTTTTTTAATTATCAGGCAGATATACATATGTTATGTAATATGGATATCATGGGGGCGAATCCTGTATTTTTTAAGAACGTCCGCATTTTATTCCGACTTAATCTGTCAGAAATACATTTAAATTACCTATATTCTTGACAGTGATTGCGCTGAAATCATATTGCAACTTGAACGTTTTTAATTTCGGAAATTACCTTTCAGAGTTAATTTTCCAATATAATTATCTCTTTTCATTTCCCATTCGATTTGTCTCAACCATTTATCAGTTCAATGATTGTTAAGTTTAAAACGTTACGGTTTAACGTACGACACAGTAATTATTTAGTTAAGTTAGGAGCTCGTTGATCTCGTGTCATCACAGTCAAGGGTTCATTGTAGTAATTCACGGAACCTCACAGTCACAACACAATTAATAGGTCAACTGGATTACTACATCTAACGTGCCGAGTCTTTGAAAGTTCAATTGTGGTTCAAGAACCCGAAGTCGCCAGACTTTCGTCATTTTAGTATGGCTGAAATTTTGAATATTGGCTGAGGAATATGTAGTTAAGAAGGTATGGATATGTCACCGGAAAATAACAAGATCCGTAAGTTTATCAATTTACTAGGAAGTTTATAAACTTTCGTAAGATTCTAAACGGGAGATAAATTGTAATATTTTACGTCCACATTTTCGTAAATTGATAAACTAAGTAAGTTTATCAATTTACGAAAATGTAATAAACTAAGTAAGTTAATCGCATAAAAGCTCTTAATACAATATTATTTTAATGTTACTTTGTCATTTAATTCAAAACTTTCTTTTGGTAGGAGCAACAAGACTCAATTGTCATTCCTTGCATGTTAATTTAAAAAAATAATTTAGAAATAAATGATTTGACTTTGACTATGTCTATTCTCAAAATTTCAGCCATGGTAATATAACGTAGATCTGGCGACTTTGGGGTCTCAGTCTATCAGCGATTGTCTTCGTTCACAGTTAATTTACCGCCTGTACAACGTCACGTGTATCTAAGACCAAGACTATTAATGGGAACCCGACTTAAAATATTATCTCCAGGAGTTTACAATCTTGTACTGAACCCATGGCAAAAGTTTTCATTTCGATCTCAATTCCATCCCGTATTCTTAAAACAATAGATTTATTTATTTCCAAAGTCAAAGTCAATTTATTTCAATTACACGACAAGAGGTCGGTCAGTTAGTCAGAAAGTTAAAGCTAAAAAAATCCGTTTCCGTTTAAATCTTTCGCGCCATGGCGACACAGTGTTACTCAATTACCACAAAGCATATTGATGATGCCAGATAGTGCTAGGGAATTAGAGACTTCTATTCACTATTAAGTAGGCACAAGATTAGAAGAAGCAGCATTACCCAAACTCAAATACCTAGACATTAAAACAGTTATTATTCCCAAAGAAAGTGGGTAATGGGTTCCATGACGAAAGCCGACAAAGCCCGTATTTACACACAATGATGGCATAAAAAGGAGACGCGCCGGACGAGCTCGTCCGTTTGCTTGAGAATAAAATTTTTGCTGAATTGTGTTTTGACAAGATTTTGCCCACTACTTCGTCCGCGTAAGTCGGTTGTCGCGGACGCATATGAAATCGCGGGATAAAACGTAGCCTGTGACAGTCCCTTCCGCCCCACCCAGGGCGGGAGTCATTTGATGATTTTTACCACCTAAAAAAAAAAAAGGCTTTCGTTTTTTGGAGTTTAAACTTACCGCGTACCAAATTTCATAAAAATCTATTCAGGGGTTTAGTCATGAAAGCGTGACATACAGATAAACAGAGTTACTCTATAGATATATGTGCTGTTGTTCCATCATTCGTTAGTTTATGACAAAAAATGTTTTGTGTGGTCTTTTGACTAAGAATAGATTCATGCGTCATGAAAGGTAATTAACCAACAGACAAATATTTTTACTGCCTACTAATTATGATTTTAAATTCTTACTTCAACTTGTGTTTGCCTCAACGTTATATTAACGTACGTCTTTGAGACCAATACATAGTAATCCATATTTATAATTCTATTTACAACTTACTGTATCTATATTTTACAAATAAAACTTAGACTTTGACTATCAAGGTTAAAGTCAAGGTCAAAGTCGTCGTAGGCCTTCAGAAAGTCTAAGTGAAGCCATTTTGTGTTTAAATCTCAATCGGCATTTGCTTGTGAATACAAGCAAATGCCGATCTTAAGTCTTTCACTGGGTTTACAGCCACCACGGTTTTCAGCTACTCATTTTTAGAGTAACCTGTATTATCCCAAACTGCTGAAGTCAAACTCAAAGTTTAGGAACGAGCTTCAACTTTCTGACTATCTGAGTAACTCCTTGACATTTCAAAAGTACCTGTATAAGGTTTAATGATAAAATTAATAAATAATTAAATAAAATAAAATAATTAAATCTTCTTCTTTATCGTGTGGGCAGTAAGTTCTTACGACACCCTAGTGTCAGAGTAAATTAAAAAGAGAGATAAAAAGAGATTAAATTAAATTAATTATTAATTATAAATACTTTAACTTTGAAGTTAAATTATTAATTTCAATTAGACTATCAAAAGCCAATTTTGAACATTACAAGAATAATTCTGTCTAGTTGCTCAGTTTCTGTTCGCATAATTCAAAACTACATTTGAATTGTTCGTCATCATGCTATATACACACACACTGTCGTAAATACATTCTTACCCAGACACAGTGTAAAATCGAGAATGTACCGCATTAATACGTTTAATTTAATTAATATTACTGTTAGATTGTTGTTCTCAGCGCACTTTCGCTTGACTTTGTCTACAATTTGTTCCAGTAGGTTCGGTTACAATATATTATTATGTTTGTTGAACGATTTGATTTTTAGGTTAATAGTTATTGTGTACTTTTGAAGGAATCTTATAGGAAAATATGTGCTCACTTTGTAAGGGAGGCCTATGTTCAGCAGTGGACGTCCTACGGCTGATATGATGATGATGTGCTCACCTTTTTTTTTGGTAATCGTCAGGCGGTTCGTAAACTCTTCACGCGACCAGGCTGACCTTTTCTTGGACACAAAAGAATCGGCATTGCCATTTGAAGTGGTAATGCTGTCAGCCTTTACAGCACTAGGGTCTCATTGCCACAGGCTGTTTCGTCTGTGTCTGTAATAATCTCTACATTCACACGGGCAAAGTCGCGCGCAAAACCTAGATAACAATAAGCCTTCCATAATCATTGAGTTTTGAAGATTTCATTGCATTTACAGTTTTACGGAAATCATTATTTTATGCTGATTTCCACAAATGTTTGTTACTTTCTATTATAGTTCTTCAATCCAGTATGGGCACTACTAAGTTTTGAGTTTATTACATGATCTTGTGGCACAATGCATCTGCGCCTGCGCATCCCGCGGGATGTGGACTAACGATGTTTTGCATACTTGACCGAAACCATGTAGGACCCAATAATCGGTTCTTATGTCTAGAGACGTATCGTATAGAATGTTATATTTGTTATGAATATTAAAAAAAAATCGATTAATTACTTTCCAAATATATGTATAACGTACTCGTCAAGCTTCTTTTCGAAACTGGAACTAACGTTCGATAACTGAAGGAATAGAATAGAAACAACCCTTGATGGAAAACTGATTTTCATAGACGTATAATATTTAGTTTCGCTTACGCAACGTAACGTGCAGAAAGGAAATTAAATACAGTTTAGAATTAATTCAGTTTCATTCACAACCTCCGCACAGTCATTGGCTCCAAGTTGTCAGCACCTAGTGATACAAATAACAATGTAGGCGGACTGATTTACTCATATAATATTCTCCAGAACAATTTCGGTCTCGCTGGCCAATCTCAATGGAGAATAGCCAAGTACGCTGGAGATATTATATTCTACAAATGTTTGCGTAAGCACAGGAGCACTTCCTCTTCCCTCACGGTTAGAGTCCTATGGGGAGGCAATCTGACACGACCGGGGAGAGATTGGGCGCAGGACCTTTACGTGCTTTCCGAAGAATGAGGTCGTTACACTACTAACTTCCATACTCCGGGATGCTACTGAGAAATACCAAATGGAAAAATCAAATAACACTTTTTGCCCGACCTGGAAATCGAACCTAAAATTCCACGGCCGGTAGTCGCGCTTAACACCACGAAACCAACGGAGCAGTAAAGTCAGATACTCACATAGCACTAGATTTAGATCATAGTAATCTAGACACAAAACAGACGCGTTTTAACGTTTTTATTATCATTACTGTTTGCACGAAAAACAATTTCTTATTCAAGTAATCGATTTTTTTTTTCGTAAAGCGTGAAATGTCTGACGTAATAAAGCGCTTCAAGGATTTCAGTACAGTTATGTTCGTAAATATTTTGAGTGGTTTGTACATTTATGTTATTTATTTTTCGAACTGGCAACGAGAGAGGTATGCGGTGTTTAGAATGCAGTGTAGATTTTTGCGAATGTTTGAAATATTTACTCAGGGAAGTGGTTTTTTCTTGGTTTGTTATTCTGTGCGTCGACATTTCGGAGATTTATGATGTAGAATTTATTTTTTACCCGACAATTTTCGACATAAGGCGTGTAGTGTATGTATGTTTCTTCAGTACGCACCGTAGCCTAAAGGGCTATATGGATTTTGACAGGTGTCATTATTGACACTGGGTTTATCAAAATCATAAAAATTAAAATGGCCGATTTTTGGCGCCGTATCAAATCAATTTAAATTACTATTGTAAGTATTGGAAAGATTTGAGCCGGTCTAGACGTTTAATTGGTTCCGACTGTTACATAATAGAATTCAAGTCTTGCTTTTTTCTTTTCAGTTTTTATTAATAGTTTGTTTTTATACCCCGTAGCGTACCCCGCCCCGGCTTCGCACGGGTGCAATGTAGAAACATAAACTTTCCTCTTCATTCTATCTATCTGTCGATGAATATCGCATTCAAATCCGTTGCGTAGTTTAAAAGATCTAAGCAGACAAACATCGGGAAGCAACTATGTTTTTTTCCAATATAGAGATTTATTCAAGGTAATTTCTTTAACCAGTGTTTTTTACGCATTATAACTAAATATAATCAAACAATACTAACGCGTATTGATATGACTATAGAGTTGCGTTATCGCTCTCTGATAATTCTATATTTGTTTTAATTAATTCCACCGCACGACTCGTGCATTATCGGTATTGCTGTAATCCTCTCTGTGGGTCAGAGTGATTTATAATAGTAACAGTAGGTAAAATGTTATCGCTGACACACAAACCTTTTTAATCGTAAATAATTGGTTAGGAATTTTAGGCAGCCGTTTATGTGACTTTGCAATTGTTTCTTTATCTAAATTGATACTTACCCCTCTTCCTTTCACCAGCTTTGCTGTGGTCGACGGGGTCATTAGGGAATGATCCACTTCATTGTAAATTAGCGACCCATCCCGACTTCGCATGGGTACAATGTAGATACATAAATCTTCCTCTTGAATCACTCTATCTATTGATAAATTTATAAATATTGGGTAATTTTGTTTATTTTTTATTTTTGTGAATGAATTTAAATCAATAAATTCAAAAAGTCACATTGGTACTTGTTCGGTATAAAGCCAACAGACAAGTTTTATGCATCGTCATGCATGAAAAGCAGACGCCCTAACAACTGGCATGTTACGTCATCAGATTAAATATTAACTATATTTATTTTTCGGTAAAGTACCACTACCAGTGATTTGTTTGAACAGGGTTCAGTTAATGAAAAGATAAACCACATCATTATGAAGTTAGAACACATTTCATTAGGTTGCAAGTTATCAGGGGTCACCACTACGCACTGTACACGTGCCTTTGATAAAAAGCCGCGGTTTTCTGACCTTATTATTATTATTATTGTAATCGTATAACCAGAATCAATCAAACTTTTGTGACGTAAAGTGTGACGTTTTTAAACTAACTTCTGGTTAAACTTCAAAGTACCTACCTACATCAAATGTTACAAAGCGATAAAGTTGCGTTTGTGAGGTTGTAGGTGGTAATCTCTAGATCTACTGAACCGATTTTGAAAATTCTTTCACAAATTGGAAGCTACGTTATCATTGAATCCTATACTTTATTATCAAAAAAAATTAGGGGTCCGTAAGAAAATCATGCGGACGAAATCACGGTAAAAAATAATTTTATTTTTGTGTTTCATTCTAGGTACCTATTTGAAAATGATTTTGATTGCATTAGTTCTTCTGTTTAGAATGTTATGCTCTTCTATGTCATATGTCTGCTATTAGAATTAATTTGCACGTTTATTATGAGCGATTCCCCCCTACCGTCCTTCTTCCTTATCCCTTCTTCCTAACCTATATTACCTATCTTATTTCTTTTCCCATACAACATTTCAAGCTCAAAATGTTGAAAATCATTAAGTTTTCAGTGGCAAATTTTAAATTGATCTAAATGTTACCTTGCTCTGAATGTAAATACCTAGTTAAAAATATATTATTCAAAAATGTTCTCTATTCATTCTGTAGACTTTATCTTGGACATATAAAGATAAAATCGTTTCATTTATTGATAGGTTTTTAGACTTAAAAGTTTTTAAGATAGGTACCGTACGAAGTAAACGTTCTTAAACATTTGCTAAGTAGGTATTTATTAGCTTAAAAGTTAATGTTTCCTCAAAAAAAGTCACTCTACAACAGACGCGGCTATTAGTCATTTGTTTTTGTTCCACGAACTGCTAGATTTGTTATTCAAATAGATAAGATGGTTCGCAGCGCAACATGTGCGCAGTGATTTCCGAAACTTGTGTTAGTTCAGATTAAAGTGATTCATAATACCTGCTTAAGAGATTGAGGAAGAGGATTTTTTTTAAATAGAAAGAAAAAAAAAGAAGAAATACTGTTTATTCGCTGTTGTAGCTCGCTAGTAATTTCTCCTGTAATCGTGGGCAATACATCTGTAAGCCATTCAAATATTTGTTTTTTGAGGGAATCGCTCAGCCACTGCACCAACCTTGTCGTCAATCGTTATCATCATCATATCAGCCGAACGTCCACTGCCGACACCGCTAGACATAGGCCTCCCTTAAATATAGCCGCATTGAGCGGTCCTACGCTGCCCGTACAGAGCTCGTGGAGCAGACGGCTGTTGGGGTCGTAAGGTTCCTGAGTGACGACCACGTACCAGAAGACGCAATGTGGAAAAGATATCATGTAAAGAAGGAAGTATTTAAAGCATGTAAAGCAGAATGTGAAGCAAAAGGATATTATCTAAAGCATTTTTGAGCGAAAAAATCGTTCAGAACGCGTTGTGGTCTTTTCCATTACAGAAAATTCGCGTCATGGCGCTTGTATGTAAATCATATACAAGCAAAAACACTGCAAAGTGAAAATCGTGTCGTGGCTTTCTTAATTTAACCGCAACGCGTTGTGGTAATCATAAGAAGCCACGACCACGACTCAATTGTACCTCGAAATGAAGATCGAGTTCAATTCCAAGATGGTTAATTTGAAGGCGATGTCTTTACTAATATAAAGCTGAAGAGTTTTGTTTGTTTGTTTATGGTGTGTTTGTTTAAACGCGCTAATATTTGGAACTAAGACTGCCTCGTTGGTCTAGTGGTCGCAAGCGCGACTGCTGTGCATGAGGTCTTGGGTTCGATTCCCAGGTCGGGTAAAGTGTTATTGGGTTTACCGATCAGGAATTTCTCAGTAGCAGCCTCGGAGTCTGGATTTGTGCCCGGTTGATGGCAATAGGCTCGCCCCCTATTACATGGGACTAAATACATAACGGGCGAAATGTGGGTGTACTAATGGGTACACCTCTGCCTAACCCTTCGGGGATTACAGGCGTGATGTTATGTAAGTTATGTATGGTATGGTTTCGGTTGTATTCGGTAACTTTTGGCGGTCTACGGAACAAAATTAAAAAAGAAACCTAGATTCCTGAACAAGAGTACCCACCCACTGGAGCGGTGCAGTACCTATTTTGTCAAAGACGTAATTAAACGCGAATGAAACCGCGGGTTATAGTTAGTTCAGATATATTTTCACAATAACTCGCAAGTTTGTAAACAGTTAGTTGGTCAGTTTGCTCAACGGATTATCCCGCATCACAAGGCTGCTTAACGCTTACCTATGTCTAAAGACATTCGATGTTTTCAAGGTCCACGTAATAACATTGATCGTAAGAATTTAGTAGGTTTGCATGCATTTGTTTTAGTGCGCATTCATTATGAGGTGTTGTACAACAACACAAAAAATAGTTGTTGCAAAAAATAAAAATACAATCAAATACTAGAAACTATCTGTAGAGCAACAAGATTTAAATGTGAGGCACCAGCTCTTACAATGTGAATTTAAATAGGTAGACATCAATTGTAAAGTGCGTCATAATCTTTATGAAAACCAAAAGTTAATTTCAAATTAACAATTTGACTTTGCTCCCATTTCTTTGGCATTCAAGTCATTCCAATTGGTCTTTAGAGACGTCAAAATGTTTCTCTGATATATTTTATTTCAGCAATTTTCATAAATATCTTTGCATTTTCCAGATGCAAACCATTCTGCACCACAACGGCAGCGGAAACCTGGCCTACACCGGCAGACTGAAGAACAGAGAAGTGCACCGTGCCATCACTTTACATCCTGTAAAGGACCACCGCCAGATGTACAGGATACATTCCTATTTTAAGGTGAGAATCGTAACCCAAATATGTTCGGTCCTTTCTTCTGAATTATTTTTACAGTTTCATGTAGTTAATAGAAAATATTTTGATTTAAATATTTGGCCTACTCACGGTGAGATGTAAGCTATGGGATGAACACCATCCACCAGCACCCAACTTTGTTCAATCTCAAATACCTTCAATTCAGATGTGATCTCCAGTGGCCTATATGGAAAGCGCTCAATAGACTGCGCACTCAAATATGGTACTACAAAAATAACTTAGCAATTTATCATTGCGAGTGCGGTGCTCCTGACCAGACGATGGTCCATTTGTAGCAGTGCCCAAAGCGATCCTACACCTGCAACTTAAAAAAAGCTGTTTCCATCGACGCCAAGAGTAAAAGAAAACTCGTTGTTAGAAGTTAGACAAACAGGATCCAATTCCCAAAGATTTTTCGTTTTTATAGGGTCCTACTTATAGCCATTCCAGAATGTACGAAGAGTTTCAGTATAAGTACAGTGTGTTTTAAAATTAAAACGATTCGCTTCCTGAAGTTCGACGTTCCCGGACATTGTATCCACGTGTTTAGTTATTATTGTGTTAGTTTATTTTAGTTGCTTTCCCAGTAATTGTTTGAGGATGATTTAGTTGTTCCGTTATTGTTTTGAACTAGTTCGTTCTACAATTGCTTGCCTAATATTCAATTACACTTTGTTATTTGTTATTCATATTTCTACACCTCTTCCATTTTGCTTTAAGTACATCAAGAAATGTTAATACTTCATTCATTCTTCTTTTATGATAAATCGTATTATCTTTAGATTTCGTATTCTGGATCATGGTTTCCTATTAATGTCTGGGTTGGAAAACGGTGGTCTATGGTTTGAACATAATTGGTCCTTTTATACGAATGGCTTTGACCTTATGACTATTTGTGTTGTTTCGTTAAAAATAAGAATATTACGACAGCTGGCTTCGCACTTTGACACCAAGATGAGGTGTTATAAATAAAAGCAACAAGTTATGATGTCAGCCGGTGTCGAGTTTGTTTGGTTGTTTGGCCATGAATGTAGTGAATTCGGCGTAATTCAGAAGCACGATAACTAACATTATCAAAACTTGTAGGTATTTGTTTTAATAACAAATTTTGATTATTACTACTTTCTAAACTGTACCTGCTTATCGGGGTTGAAGTAAGGGTCAGGCTATTTTTAATAACTTTATAAGATCCGTCTCGGAGGTATGAGAGCATAAGGACCACGCAAATATTATTATGTAGTTAGTACCTACAATAGTAAATCTGACTTTGAACCGTAGTTTGACCTACCATTTTATTACATACCTTCTTGTATTTGGTATATTATTGACATCTATCATTTATCTATACAAATAAATAAAATTGAATTGCCTGCTAGTAATGACTCAATATCAGCTTTTTACAAAATAAATATGAATGTTTACATGGTACTTATATGAATAGAATAATAAAAAATGTCTGTGTTTATTCTGACTAATTTCCGAAACGGCTGGACCGATTTTGACGGACGGGTTAATAAACTTGACATTTGACACGAATGCAAATCAAAGTAAATAATAAGTTAGATGTAAAATTTTAGTACAGGGTTCCTATGGGCTGTTGAGTTTGTAGGGGAAGTACGAAATCCACACGGAGTCGCAGTCTATATGCCAGTGCTTTCATAAAGCACTAGCAATAGCAAAAGTAATAGAGTATTGAGTATTGAATGATTAATTACGTCCTTGTCTGCATTGTCCTTGGCAAAAATATACCATTATTTGTATATCTATGTTCATACCAATGCTCGAACATACTTTTATTTCACAACTATTTTCCTGTTTTATATATATGTATTGCTATTATTACTGTATCAATTTAATAAATAAGGTAAGAATTTCTTTCTTTTCACCGCTCTACTCGTATGCAATTGTCTGATTTATGGAAGTCAATTTCCAGCTTGGTCTGAGACAATAGGAAATATTGTATAAATATTTTGCATGAGGAAAATAGTTTTAAATAATCGGATTACTTACGAACAATCATAAAAAAAATATATTAATCATTGATTGATTGCCGACTTCCTTGCTTCTATAAGCAAATAACTGCTTGGTAAAAGGTATTTATTGTAAACTACATAGGACCAAGAAACCAGATCTATGTGGAAGCTATAAATCTGCGCATACACACCCAGCAACTGCCTTTGATCTTTAACGTTTATCTGAACTTGAGAGTATGAATGATACCAGCCGTAGTTTAGAATTATTGAATTGTATTCTTAAAACTTTCACTCTTAGCTAGTGGATGCACCTGCTCTATACCTAGACCGCATTGAGTAGTCTTCTGTAAATAAAGAAATTATTTAATAGCCGACAGACTGATTCAAAGTCAAATCATTTGTGTTGCAGTCAGACCATTAAAAGGTTGTTTTTTTTAATCCATTTACAAGACTAAAATCTAGTTACTCCTTCTAAATAATACTTTCGTATGGAGAAGAATGGGCAACATTGGTGATTACAGATACATACATACATACAACCTTTCCACCAACATTCTTGGCCTAGCAACGAAATCTCTATATTAATTTTACGCGTGGCTCAAAGGACCATTTAACCAGTAACATGCTATTACAGCTTGTTTAATTCATACTTCAACACGAAGGGATGCCCAGAGTTGATTTATTTTTAGAGTAATCCACTTCGTTATTGTTTATGAGACTTTGATTACACAGATGAGTTGTGCGCCATTTTTTAATCTTTTAGTTCTGGTTCAGCTGTAAGCTGTGTGTTTAATGGTCCGGGAATTTAGTACCTGCAGGATATACGAGTAGCTTTTATTGTTATGATTTCTTACAGTTCTGATGCAGCTGGATGGTGTCTGTAATATACTACCTCATTGACGGACTGTGGCTTATCCTATTAAAAGGATAAAGATTAAAAATAAAAAGCAAAAATAAATATATAAATACAATACTTAAATAAATTAAATATAAAGCATATTGATCATTTCTTCTCAGTAGTTCTGTTGAATGCAAAACACTTATTTCTTTTAGTCTCTTGTTGTTGTTGTTTATATGAGGCTAATGTGTATGTGGTGTATTTGTGTGGTGGTGTATAAAAATATTATGATTATATTATCTGTCCCTTCGAAAATAGGGAAGATAGGCTAAATGAAATCCGCTTATTGAATAAACAAACGTGTATAATGAACGGATGTTGGAAAATTAGGCTTACCAATGATGACAGATTGATAGTCTCTAAACCATTTTCCTGACTTATCAGCTTTTTACGACGTACTCAATATAATGATTAAACCAAGTGAAAAAAAACATAGAAACAGTGGGATGGATGTTGCTACTTAATAATTAAAAATTTGAAACTGAATACTACTAAATTATAAATATTAAGTGCAATATTAATTTATTCGTATTGTAGGATAACGGATGTAAACATGATAATACGGGTGCAACAAACGCATTTAAATGAATCTTTATCAAAATTGTTATCACGGAGAGAGGCAAATCTGTACTCTGTTAATTAGTGTTTCGAATATTATTAGTATCAGGTAGTTAGTAAAATTATTTTGGTACATAGACAGATGATGGACCCAACGGCTGCCTTTTACCTCGGATTGAGACCATCCAATTTGGCAATGCCGCCAGTGTCCAGTCCAAACACATTTCCTGTTGACAGCGATGCGGAGGAATTTTTGATGCTACTTTGTTATAGTTTTTAATTATAAACATATTAGGTTCCTTATTGTATTGTGTTTTAATTGAGTGTGTTATTATCGTAATTTATTTCAGTATGTAAATATTAATTTAAATATACCTAGATATAATATTTTTAAGCATCCCTAAACACACATTTTATTTGACGAATCTTTAAAAATCTAATAAGTAGAACGCTATGATAATGAGTATTAGTTTGAGTATTATTAGTAAAAGGCCATCGAATATTACCTTTATCTAGTTATTACTCTCTTGATTCTATATTTAGAGGTATAGGAATAAGAAATGTGGAATAAAGAAAATATGTGTAGTCGCTAGTGAGATCAGTCGTGTTAAGGTTGCGTTTTGGTCCTTCTGTTTCATTGAGGTTCTTAGGAAACCTAGTTATTAAGAAGAAAGTATCATGTTGTCAGTATCGTTAATAACGCCATTATAAGTAGTCCACTGCTAGACGTAAAACTGAATTTGTTGCGAATAAACGACATTTTTTGTCTTCACTCAAGTATGTCCCCTCTAACTAACCACAACTGTCTCATCTTCCAGAACCTTCGCATACAAGAGCTTCGAGAACGTTCCCTAGACCTGCATCGAGACATAGCCTCAGCCATGCACGAGCTGCATGTTCCTGAAGACAAGGTAGCCGACTACAAACTACAGGAAGACGTGCCGCTGTTCCCAGCCAAGATCGGGGAGCCTGACTACTTGGGAAATAATAAGATTTTAGGTGAGAACGCTGATGAGCATTGCCTTGGCCAAAATGACTACGCAGGTCGCTTCTCATTTCCTGAAATCACGTGTGCAACCACTAGCTATACTGCGAAGCAATAGTCAATAAGTAAAGATGTAATTTCAAATTAGAAAAATAATTTTTGCCAAGAGTGAATGATGACTTCATTTACCCATACCAATTCGTTTTACCTCTTATTAACCAAGCTCATAATTTATTTTTTATTCATTTTATGTCATTGTATGACAAACCTACGAGCCTAAAGCCTTTAAGCCTTGGAGCTTTGAGCCTACTTGGAGTTAAGTGGTTCTAAATGCGATGACAAAACTGAGTCATCTAATTTGCTTATAGCACATGAGACAGTTATCGCTTCAATCGCAATCGGCTTTCATCCTTATAGCGTTAACTTAACTTTATCTGAAATAACTCCATTTAAATATTCTCTTGTCATTCATTCCAGGTGCTCCAATAGACATGAACCGCTACAAACCGAACACAGTTGATGAGATAGTGCCATTTGACTTTATCAGCAAGTCCTTATACTCTGCCAGCCACTCTAACCCCAAGAGACGGATCGAAGGACCACTTCGGGAAGCTCTCGATGATGTTATTAGAGAAGTGAGTTCTACATAGAGTTATATGCCTTTATTGCCTTTACCTTTGGGGAACAAGTACTGCAGTATTTATAAAAGTTTTTGGAAAGAATAATTCAAACAGTATATTTCCAAAAATTTTAGTGTTACTTTTGTAATTACAATTTCTGGTACAACATAAATTTTAAAATTCTCTGGTTTAAAAATAACATAAAAGTTCAGAAGTGTGATAAAGCAAATAACGTTATTAAAAACTACGTTAGAGAGTAGATATTAAGAAATGCTATTTCTTTTTACGTGAAATCATATTGTGTAATCTTACGTTTTTATGTATTGTATCTAGTGCCATGGCTAACCTAACTTCCAAATTTCAGGTAATGGAGATAATAAACGCCCCATCTCGGCAGCGAGGCCGCGTAATAGACTTCAACGAGCTGCTGTACGGCTACACGCGCCTGCAGCCGCTGCACGGCGCCGACCATGTGCTGGACCTGCTGCTCAAGTACCGACGGTACCGGGGGCGTAAGATGACGGCCGCCGTGAGGAGGCACGCTTATTTGCAGCAGAGTTTTACTAGTGAGTTGGTATAAATATTCGGTAAAGTTTGAGTGGAGTGAAAATCTTATTGGTCCTCTCATGTAACACTCAAAGATATAGCGTGCGAACCTTTACAGACAAAATGTTTATGACTTACTTAATGACATTAATTGGCTGAGGCGTCGTTCACACTGCGACGCCAAAATCTCTGGCGCAGTTATAGATTTGTTATTATAATTTGTAATGAATTTTATAATTTACCGTTTACATAATTCCAGGTATGGAGATAAGAGAACTGCCAATGGGAGACCCACCTCCTTTCGAAGACCCAGAAATATTAGACAAGTCCGAAGTCAATCTGAACCCAGTTGACTATGAAGACTTCGACGAGTCCCGGCAGCAACAAGACAGCTTTCTAGATAAGCTAAACGTAAGAGAAGCACTTGAGAGCGGACTGATGAAATTACAGAATCTGCCTAATGTATTGAAATGGGGCGACAGTTCTGAAGAATATCCAGTCTACGATAGGCGAATACATTTCATACTGCCTCTGTCCGGAAGACAAGAAACGTTCGGCAGATTCATGAGAAATTATGAAGACATCGTACTAAAGACTAATGAGGCTGTGTCATTGATAGTTGTAGTGTACCTAGATACTAATAGTCCTCTAGACTATAAGAACACTGAAAACTTAGTCAACTACTATGTCGATATGTACGGCAAGGACATGAAAGTCGTGATGATGGGAACAGAAACTTTCTCAAGAGGCGCCGCATTAACGGAAGGTCTTAAACTTTGCTCGGATGACGATTTAATTTTTTTCATAGATGTGGATATGATGTTTAATTTCGATACTCTTAGGAGAATAAGGATACACACTATCAAATATCATCAAGTATATTTCCCCGTAGTGTTTAGTGAGTACAATACTGAAGTGGTAAATGGTGATGATTATAACAAACTCTTAGGTGATACGGAAGATGAGGAAACTGATGGAGAAGAAATAGAAGAACCAATAGAAATTAAAACCGAAAAGGACTTGATAAATTTAAAGTACAGTAAAGGAATTAGTAATGAATTTGGTTACTTCAGGCAGTATGGGTTCGGTATTCTAGCTATGTATAAATGTGATTTTGAACGAGTCGGAGGATTTGATTTGAAAATCAAAGGCTGGGGAATGGAAGACGTCCAAATGTTTGAAACGTTAATCAAATCGAATTTAACTGTATTTAGAGCTGCCGACGACAGTCTCATTCATATTTTCCATGCTGTTGCCTGTGATAAAACTTTGGAAAAACCACAATTTTTAATGTGTCTCGGTACAAAAGCATCTACATACGGTAGTGAAAAGCAGATGATTTATTACATGATGAATCATCCTGAAGTATTGTGGCCCGAAGAAAATGCAGAAGAAGAAGCAAAGAAAGCAGAGAATGTGAAAAAAGCAGAAGAAGAAAAGAAAGCAGAGGATGCGAAAAAAGCAGAAGAAGAAAAGAAAGCGAAAGAGCAGAAGAAAATTGAAGCTGATCTAAAGGCTGAAGCTGAAAAAAAGGCTAAAGCTGAGGCAAGTAAAAAAATCGAGGCGGAGAAGAAAGCTGAGGCAGACAAAAAAGCCGCAGCTGAGAAACAAGTAGAAGCAGAGAAAAAGGCTTCAACAGAAAAGAAATCAGGAGAAGTGAAAAATGGTGCTAGATAGTACAGGGTTTATAATACGGACTAGATATCGGTGCAAGTGAACTAAGTAATTAATGATTTGTATAAATATGAGTACGAATTCTAGTATTTTTAATGTTGTTGTTGTCCTTTTCTGTACATATTTAGTTAGAAAAGGGAGTCCGGTTTTATAGTAAGATATAAATTATAAGAGATTTTTATAATTATTGTCTTATATTAGGAGATTTAGGAGAGACCAAAACATTGACTATTATCCAATCAATTTTGAACGATTAAATTACTTTTTTTTTATTAAATGTGATTTAGGAAAAAAAAAATCTAAATTAAGCGTTTTCCTTGAAGCTTAATGTTTTGCTATTAGGTAATTTTATCTTACGTCAAATTATCCTTATATAATTTATCCTATTTTCATTAATGATTCCATATGTGTAATGATGCATTTAATTCTATTTTTAATTTATTTATAATTTTTATTATATTTTGTCTCGTCTTACGACTTTATTGAAATCTAATGTGTGGAGTCGTCTTCAATAATAACATTTCAATAATTAAAAATAATGAAAGTAAGTAGCTAAAGTATTTATCGAAGTTTATAAAAATAGCATTTATACGAAAATTAGCCTCGCTGTCCATTGTAACGTATTATTATTATTTTAATATAAAAATAGCTTATCAGTGGTTGTCCTATACAAAACGTGTAAGTTGTACCTCCCTTAAAATAGGTACATACCTACAGTTAGGAGATTAATTTGTAAGTTTAAGATTATTACGTATCACGGAATTGATAAAAACAAAATCCCCAATGCCACTTATTCTATTAATTATTCGTACATTTTATTATTTATTTTGTACAAAGTAACGGTACGTTAGTGTGGGCAAAGGGCTTGAAATTATTTAAAATAAAATAATCATTTTGTTCCTATTAAAACACATTACACACCTAAATATTATTTAGTTTATAAATACGATAATAATCCATGTCTTAATCCGTGTCACTATTCGTATAATAATTATATTTTTATGTATGGTTAGAAAGTTGACCTTCTCTATTAGGTATTTATATAAATTTATCTTACTTATCATTTGTAATTTTTATACGTATTTTATATTGAAAGACGTAACTGTTGAATTCATTTTATTTGGCAGCAAGCCTTGGTCTTAAGAACAGCTCTGGCTTGGTATTAAAGTCACAATGTGGCCTTCTAATCCTCGGTTTCGAAACGCTCATTGAAATTAATTAATTACGCTAGTGAATTGATTGGCTAGTATTGTTATTCTAGTCAAGCACTCTAGTTCACATGGATTTTGAAAGTATGTTCATCAATTTCGGTGGTTGCTTTTGAGAAACCGTGGGTCGGTCTGGCAATAAATAGCATAATACTATTTTATACTTTAATTTATACCGACTCTAACGTAAATAAATCACTGCCAAGTTAAATATATGTTGAGTTTTAAGCCAAGGCTTTAAGAAAAATGTAAGGCAGATATAGATAGACGTTGATAAGCACGAGCTTCGGTAAAGCGGCATCTTTAAACCGTCACAGTCTTGCATCTCTTTCTTGCACTTTGATAAATTACAAAGTGCAAGAAAGAGGCGAAAGCCCGTGCTTACCTAATAACGTTTTAAATTTGGATTATTCTACTATGTTCAACTGTGTGTTATCACCAAGGTGAACACAGTAAAATACTCCACTTTCCCATTTTACCTCGGAATCAATTCACTTTGAAATGAAACTACCTAGGTGATTAGGGGCGAAATTTTGTCCTGGCCTATAATCAAGCTTTTAAATTAACTAAATATCTTTTGTAAAATATTTTCTTTTGATCATCTACTGTCCATGTCATGCAGAATACTCGTAACTTTGGTTGTGACAATGCTTATTTATCAAAAGCTATAAGAATAAGCTCAGGTTTGGAGTAGGCAATACCACTTAAAGGCAATATTACTTACTTTACTATTATTAAGGAGAAATATTGTGTATGATGCCAGGTTTGCGTACCTAAAGACCTATTTGAAATTATTTTGATTAAAGAAATATGCAGGCGGAAAGGACATATATGTAGTTTTAATTTCTTTATAATTGTAAAGACAACATACAAACAATAAAAATACATAAAATTAAAAGGAAATTGTACCAAAGACAGTAAATATGTTTATCACAAATAAAAAAAAAACCGTCCGTTTAAATGTAATAAATAGGTATAGTATAAAAAGTCATGCTCAGCCTTTTAAAAATACAAAAAAGCCTGACTTTTAGGGCTGTCGCTCATCGATGGAAGATGCTTAGACGCATTTACGCATCATCGGCTATATGTGTAAGGTTTGATGTTCTTATCTATTGACTGTTCCGACATTGCAATGCGCAGCGTATCTTCCGTCAATGCGTATAATGCGTGGTCTGCTCAGACCTGGCATCATCACACCAACTAGTGATTCGTCTTCGTCTCCAACCCATTGCTCTATCATAATACATAAAACTAAGTATTATTTTTTAAATTAATGTAAATAATCATGTACATTGTTATTATTGTGCTCACTAAGTGCCAATCCCTAGTATTGTAAGTAGAACAATGAACGAAAAGCGAAACATACGTATGTAGGTACTACCTGTATTGAAATTATTTCGGGTTGTTATTAAAAATAATATAAAAAAAATTGAAATTGCATTGTGATTTGAAAAGTGATGAAATTAATTGAAATAGTATGGAAAATAAATATATTTTGTGATGAAATGTTTGAGTTTTTTTTTATTCACTCCCAAAGTTGGCCCCATACCCATTCGATGACTGAATTATCTTTAAAATAGTCAATATAAGAGTTAGTTTACTAATACTTTGTTTCATCTACTTCACATTATGGTGGGTCTCTGAACTGTGACCATGATTGATTTAAAGTGGATTGAAGAAATATGAATTTTTGGTCTTTTAATCGAATGCCTAGACATTTAATATCTCTTATGTAACAATAAGGACCAATCTAAGAAATCTTGTCAAAACTGTTTTAGTGAAATTGTTGAATGCCGTTAAAGCAATCGTTTGGCAATTTTCTTAGCATAAATTACGTTCAAGTTACTCTCAAACTCTAGTGTCACTTGAGAATACGTACGTTTCTACAGCATGCATAGGTACCCACAAGAGCATGGATTTAGAAAGTCCAATCTTTTTGTATGTCACATACTGATTATACATATCAAATATTTAGGACGGCCCTATGTAGAGGAAAAATCGACACATGTTTTGGAATTATTCGTTTTTTTTTATAGATACCAAGATTGTACTATTTGAAGCAAATTTCGTGAATAACATGTTTTATGGCAAAATATTATAGTCACCAATTTGCCCTTGGACATCTGGAATACTCGAGGCATGACAGGTGCGTAACCATCTAAGTAGTTTAGAAGTAAAACTAGATATACTTTCTAATAGATAGGTTCTTAGGCAGAAAAAAAAATACAGGAAGCTTGCACATCATAGCAGGTAAACAAAATCTTTTCGCTCACTAGGAATTTCTTCTATGTTTGAGTTTCATGAGTGTAACCTAAACCCACACATACAAACAACTAGATGTTATAAATATTCAGTAGCTTATACTCTTGTGTAATTATCTTCAATACAATAATACCCATTGCCCATTGCACTGCCACACCCAATATATTGCTCTACCACATAAACAACAATGAATGATATTGTCATAGATATTGTATATCTGCTATGCAATATACCAAGCAAATATAGTCATTAATCACTTCATCTATAAATACATCCATCGTGTGTACAACAGTCATTACCTGTGTCGTGCCACACTTTCGATACGTATCTATAAAGAACCTACGTTATCAACCTGACACATCATTTACTCTACATAGTGAACAGCCTACATAAAAAGATAATCACACGCGATGATTGATAACTGTCCCACAGTCAGTCACCTCATTGTGCAAGTTTGTGATAGATCGTGCGATGTATGGGAGATGAGCATCTTACAACACTTTCAATTAATTCTGTGGGCAAATAAAGAATCGATTTCTCTTAAAGTTTTAATCCCGTGGTTTGTTTGCTTAAATTCTATTTCTGTTACTTTTATTTCAGTTTGTGTCAATGTTACAACTTTATCTGATTGCTACTGATTTGATTTGGGGGAAAGGCATAATGATTGCATCTAAAAGTCTATTATACTTTTACGACACAGTTACTTTTATAATACCTATTTTTTTGGTCCTGTGATCCGCAGTAGATTTATGGACTGAGCTTGAGGATATTTCCTCAATTACATCACAACACTTTGTTTCGTGTCAGTCATCTATCTTTTTTTATGAATTTTAGAATTTTAATGGAAATACTGTGTTTAGTTATTTACGTAGTCAATTAACGTCCGCGTAATAAGTATGTTTTGGCCAATCTTTAATGTGAAAGCATTATTCAGCGCTAAAAATATCTATTTGTTTTGTCGAATTCCTCACTTTCGTATCGACTATTTTTTTTGTAAAACAAGTTTTATTCCTCTTAAACGTAGTGATTATGTAAATTCGTTTTCAATTGCAAATAAGCAATGTTTGCGTGTTGTAGTAGAATTTACGGGTTGAGGTTTCAGTTCCATTATTATAATAAGGCATGAGAAATATTGTCAGAACTAGAAAAACTAGGTACTCCTTACCTGCACTGGCTATTCTGTAAATATCTCCCTCACATAATTTAGGTGAACTGAGCTTGAAGCGAGCTGTCATCCTACCTTTTACTATGGATTGATAGCCTACTTGAAACTCGCCTTTTACCTAAATTCATCGAGAAAGAATTATAGAGAACAGCATGCCTAAGAATTTTTATTTAAACCAAATCAAATTCTCCACCACCGAAATCCACCGGAAAAGCTAACAAAGTGTGTCGCCACAGCATCAGTAATTAGCAATTAAATAAACAATGGCGCACGCAACAACTCAGAGACAGAATCTTGCCATCAACGTGCCGTTGCAAAAGGAATGCGATTACATTGCGTATGAGGTGCTTAGAAATGGGCAGGCGCAGATTGTGTGCCATCTATGTATTGCTAGACCAACATTTGATTAACGAAGCAGATTCCAATGGCCAAGAAAAACATCGATATGCAGATCAAAGTCGTGACGTCATCAATTGTCTTCGTCTTGTTTTCTAACAATTTTGACAAAAGTAAAAAAAAAATTCTGCCTTCTTCAGTTAATGCTGATAAGGGGTACTCGCCATTAATCTGGTCATATATTATGATGTAGGCAATAAGATGGAATCGACTGACCAATGCATCAAAGAATTCTTAGTTAATGTATCACTAAAGGTTTCGGTGATATTGTCATAAAAGTCCAACCATTTATTGTAATTAGACTATTATAAGAAACTTTTGAACGTCTTAAACGAGCAAATAAAATTGAATCTAATTTCCCCTTATAAAAGACGGTTTCGTATGTAGAAGAATAGATAAGAAATTCCATACTTACTCTTTTAAAATATTTTGTATAAGGATTACACGGGAATACGATATACCATGGATTTATGTTATTATCTGATGTTTTGTAATACTAAGTACCTACCTACACCTAAAGCAATAGGCTACTTTCTTTACTTATAAGTATTCGTTAGTAAAATTTCTAAGACTGTCTGTTGACATCACCTATCATCGCTTCTGAGAAGTTTACTACAGTAGCATGTTTAGAATATGTTATTGGCTTACAATGTTCTCTTTCGTCAGTCTTGATTTTAGTATAGTGTGACTTTAGAGTCGTTTGTAATGTTATGATTTTACAAGACTACTGGCTATTGAACAAGAACTTCATAGCGTACGCTGACAGGTCATGGAACAGAGGAAGCGAGATGAGGCTATATGTTACAGCTGATAGTGGACTGCAAAGGGGTTTCTTTATAGCCTTTCATACGAGATACGGTACAAAAACTAATAAGTGGAAGTAAAGAAGAAATCGATGCAAAAACTTGGAAAGCTGAGTATCTACAGAACGATTATCTAGATATTATAATAATATCGAAAGAAGACTGGGTACTAGTTTACCTCATAAATAAATATATTTATGAGGTAAACTAATCACTTCATCTTTGACGATGTCGTCTTTCAGGAAGCGGAGAATTTTCATTGACCCGAATGACATCGCGCGTTAGTTTCGCAACATCATCATACATGTCAGGTTGCAGTCGCCGGCGGGTGATGACCATTGTCTTCTAAGTCGCGTTGTATGACGTAATTTTATGTAACGTGCATTACGCCCGCAATTTTAGTAAGATTAGCCGTGGGATCGCGATGTTTCTCAACTATTGATGGAACACGTGCGCTTAGGAGCGAGTCTGCTACATGAACAGAGGTTTCCATTGAGATGTCATCACTTATAACTTAATGTTCCCTAGCATCGAATGTAGGTAAAATTATAATGTGGTTTCCAAATATAATCCATTGCATAATTTGTTTATTTACCTTTTTTGTTGTTGACCTACGATTGTTACTTCATAATGCTACTCTACACTGAATTAACACATTTCCTAAGATTTTATAAAGGCCATGGAATCGGGAGCTTTTACTAAACGTTTAAATGGAATCATACAGTTTAAGTTTCACATCGAGTGTATTATTTACTACTTCATCGTTTTGTATTTATTTATTAGCAAAACCAGTTTTTGCTTTGTGATAACAGATTTCTGGTGTTCGACGTGGTCTGGCCTTTCTAACCCTAAAGGATCTCTCTCTATTAACGTTTTTATGTTGAAAACTGACTCTTGAACAGGTGCTTATTATCCCATAATTTAAACATTAGGAAACAATATAAATTGTCTGTTATGTAGCGTTAAGTACCCTTCACTATGGCAATCTTCATGGTAAATAACCCGTGAAATATTTCCACAGCTTTAGAATTTTAGGAGTGTTAGGAACATTGCATTTTGTGTTACGTTACCATTGGTAACCCAACCTGACGCTGCCCGTCCCTTTAGTTGGTTTTTTAAAAATCTACGTCATCATTAGCTGTGTCTTGAGGTCTTCCTACTTTCTTCGTTGCAGATTTTTTTGATAAGATATCATCTAGACATACAGGTCTTTCAATACTTCGCTTTTAAATTCAAGTGTTAAGAAGATTTGTGGTTTTAATTGCTTAATCTAATAGTGCTATACTTGTGACCTTGATTAATCTTTGATTTATCTTTATACCTTTCTCATAAACTTTAATTATCATTTAACCTCAAAGGTTAGACGGTTACATTCTTAATTATTTTGGAAAGGCACTTTATGATGCCATCTAAAGACCTGTGGTCATCTTGTGATGAAACTTGATATTGCCAAGCAATGAACATTTTCCTTTGATTTTGTAAATTGAACTATCACGATTTGTATAAGAAGGCACGATGGTACGTAATACAGGTTTTGTAATGTTATTTTAGTGCTTACTCATTTCATGGATCGCTTTATTTGTTGTGGTCAATTTGCAATTGGCATTGGTGATGTGCAAATGCTTTATCATATGTTTTGCAAGATTGTGCAAATACTTCAGTACGATATCACTAATAAGTATTATTGATGTCGATCAATCCTGTGATTTTATCTTTTTGTTCTTAACCTAGGCAAGGTTCTGTAGCTTGGTTGGCTTTATGTAAAGTTCAATGAAAATTCAGTTTACGGTGTCAAAATGTATTTATTTTCTCTCTTTTTTTGTAAAATAAAAACATAAACTTAATAATACAATAAGCTAACCTTACGATAAACTTTATACAAGATGTGATCCGAGCCCAGCGGCTAGCCACTTCACGCTTTGTAGCGCGATTTGTCACCTATCAATTTGTCAGATTGACAGATTCCACAGGTGTCAAAATCGTCTACCAGTGACTGGTTAGCCGCTAGGACATGTTCACCCGTGTGCGTGCACAGTCGCAAGCGTTGGCCAGAGGCGGTGACAAGGGCCAGGGCCGACATCACCTACATTGTACGTGATAACCGACCGATTCGAATACACATTCGAGCGGCTCTGGGATGTTGCAAGCACGCCCGAATAACGTCGACCATCCGAACTTTACGTGACTATGGCATTTAGATATTCTCCCTCTTTATTTTAAATCTTTGATGTTGTTCCTCGTCTAAATGTACTTGACAAGTTCGGATATGTTAGATAATTTAGTAAGGAGCGCCGTAGCTGCCGGAGGGAATGGCTGCGGGGTAGCCACCACCGCCGCTAGATGACTGCTGTTCGTATTGAGCGACCTGGATAGCCTGACGGACTCCCTCAAGCACGACTCCTACAACGCGGGCAGATGGGACGCCGTAGCTGGTGGATGGGGCTCCGTAGGAGGATGAGGGTGCGCCGTAGGAGGAGGAAGGAGCTCCGCCGTGTCCACCGTGACCGCCACCGCCGCCGCCGGAGGAAGCCTCTTCCTTCAGGAGGATGCTGCGGATTTGTTCAAGGAGTTGAGGGTCGACGTTCTGTCCTTCGGAGGTCTGGTAGCCGGTAGAGACGGCCTGGTATCCGCCGCCGCCGCCTCCGCTGCCGCCGTGGAAGCTGCCGCCACCACCACCGCCGGAGGGACGGTTGTAGTTGTAGCCACCCGGGGCTTCAGCATTGGCACACGCCACCAACGCGAGGGCTATGCACTGTGGAAAAGGAACTCCATTATTTTTCAGTTCAAAGCTCAAATTTGGTTCATAAAAAAGTTGAAAATAGTGACAAGTGCTGTATCTATCAGTTGATAACTATGTTGTAGTAATAAATGTTTCTTATTTTGATTTTATGTAGGTTTGTTTGTTTCATGTTTTTCATGTCCTGTGTTACGATTATCTAGATGTGAAAATGTATTCTTCAAGACGGATATATCTACGTACGACGTATCTAAGATTAGCCAATGGAAGAAAAGTAAAGTTTCAAACGTGCATTAAATGTTTCTTTTGTCTTTTTCTAGTCACGTGTGCCAAAGCTAGGTACCTAATATGGTCGTACGATAAGTGCTCACATAGACTTCTAAATAACAGAATGGTTGCTAAGATTTACGTGACATTGTTTCTGCTTTCTGTTTGTCTTCTCGTTTGCGCGTGAGCATTATAAGGTGTGCAAATAAATATGTTGCATAAACATCGCATATAGCAAAGCAATTTTAGTTCTTCGAGTTAATTGGATGTGAATTGCTTTAGACATGACAGTTATGTTTAATATTATATAATATGTTTTCGTCAAGCTGTGAACTTTGAACCCAGATTTTCTTATTTTTAGTATAATTTACTAATGTCGTTACTTTAGTTTGATTCTAGTAGGCGCAAAATGTTAAGAAATAGCAACTAGGTAAACATCAGTAAATTTATTTATAGACTCGAAGGACCATAACATTAATAGGTTCTTTATCTCACTACAAACCGCTAAACATAACAACATAGTAAAACTTAAACAACTTGTAAACAAGCACATAACAATGAATTTTAATTAAATTACCAACTTGACATGAACAAAAAAAAAGATTGATCATAATCTTTTTGTTGTGAACTAGGAACAATAGTTTGGCAGAGAAAGTGAGGTCAAATAAAAAGCAAAGGTAACGTTACATCACAAGCTACGCTATACAAGCTCAAGCGATTTATGTGAGAAATTGAACTTTGACTTGTGAACAGGAAGACGAAGCGATGGTTCGATTTATGCGTTTCGTGTTTACCTTTCGCAAAGGATTAGAGGTTTTGATCTAACTACTTTAGGTCATTGCGTAAGGGATATCACTGCATCTTGCAAAACGTGAAGCGTGGGAATCAATACTGAAGGGCTAGGTTTTTTAAGGGCTTTTTTTTAGATATTTATACAATAGATAATTTCATTCATATAGATAATTTCATTTATTCAATAACAAAAAAATAAGATGATTGAGAACAATTTATTTAATCCAGGATCTATTGTGCTTTAAGTGTGATCTCAACCTTATCTAATATTTATTCACAAATTGAAATTCATTGCAAGAAATAAACACCACATTTCCAAGGAGTAGGAAACCATTATTGTGCAATAAGTAATATGTGTGTATGCGCAAGAGTGGATTCTTTACAAAAGCCATTCCATAAGATTATATTATATCGCGGAAGATGCGCAGGTCATGTCATAATGACCATCTCATATTTTGTGGGTATGCTTTCTAAAAGTAAATTGTAATGTGCTAAAATTCTTGCAGTTTTACATAAAGTAGCTCTTAGATATTTTGTGAACGGACTAAAATATTTGAAGCGGTAATGTGTCTTTCATATTCATTTGTTAGTATGTATTTCATATTCATTAGACTTAATATCTGAAAACTCATCTTTTGTTTCTTTTTATGTGGACTATCAATTTTCGGGTAAAAGGACCAATTTTTCATCATCATTTTAAGCTCACTATCTCTAGATTTCTCTAATATTGTCAATTGCACTATGACATGCACTATTACGTCACTAGATGGCGCCCGCCGCTTCCGTCGCCGGAAGGCACGGTGGCTCCATTATGGAAAGCTTTCGACTTTGATCACAATCGTGCTTACTGACATAATAACTTCATATTTTATGGCCATAAATTATGGTGCTCATATTACATAGATGATGGGATAACCTGTGATTGTAATCGTGCTTGTAGACATTAGCATACAAAGTTTTCGTCATCAAGCTTAGGTAAATGATGAGAGGTATTTGTTAGAGAAGGCAGATTGATCGATCACTGATAAACATACAATACTAACGTCTATCCGCGACGTCAACCACGTAGAAGTCAATCTAACATAAAACATATTCTTAGACTCTCGGGAATAGTTTAGCTTTCTATCGGTAAAAGAAATTTTGTAATAGGTCGCACGAAGTTCAC
Source organism: Hoplodrina ambigua (assembly GCA_949774945.1). Lineage (NCBI taxonomy): Eukaryota > Metazoa > Arthropoda > Insecta > Lepidoptera > Noctuidae > Hoplodrina > Hoplodrina ambigua. Next base: position 741,524 of record OX458979.1, read on the forward strand.
CAAGAAAGTCCCTCGTACAAACAAACAATAATATTAGTATAGATTGACGTGCAAGTATAGTGTAGTGACAATATTGGGCTTTTATGCCCCGTTCCTATGGGTACTTAAACGGATAGTAAATAGTGATTTTACTATCGGTTAGTTTATTTTATCTATATTGTTTGTAAGACGATTGATTTGTAGATACTTTAAAAAGTACAATCCTGCGTAGACGGCAGACTTAGCTTTATTTTCAAAACGAATATAAAATACAAACAAACTATGGCGGTTGGTATCTAATGGAAATCGATGTTTGAATTGAAATTAACGGCCGTCAATTCAAATTGAGAATTCTACGAGTAGGTATAGAACCTCATAAACTGCACAAAGTAAGATTACGAGGAACATCGGCCATTGTGAAAAACGTTTATGAATTCAACACATTACCAACAAAATGGTCATCGTTGGAACACCTTTCATATCCACAAAGTTATGACCGTAAAATTAAATGAAGTTTTCTACAACAGTAAAAGTGTTTGCGCATAATCCAAGATGGCGTCCGTTGATTTCTTTATTGAAGAAGGTAATCGTGATTAACATGTATGCAACTTAAGTAATTAAGTTTGTCTACACAGTGTTGAGTAGGTATTTATGTAAATAACAAGCGAGAGGTGAAGAATTAAATTGTTTTGGCTTTCTCTATAAAAATATTATGCTTCTGGTCAGTAAGTTTACATATTATTATAATTTACAATCGTATTTATATGATTCACAGATGTACCTATACGAGCGATGTAGCTTTCAGTAGCAGCGATTATGATAATGATATTAATTGCCATTTTGAAAATCAATAAAGAATCAAAGAATTGATATTTGAAACCACAAAAAAAAAACAATTGGTCCCTTGAGTCGAAAATCGAACCTCCTTTCTTAAAAACAAGGAAAAGTAAATTGACAAATTTGAAAATCCAACCACGTTCGGGTCTACATCTCGGACACATGCTACAATCCTGGTTAGAATTAAATTAGTTACGTCATGGTGCTTGTGTTAGAATATTGAATTACATGGCCGTATTAGTGTCAAATGTATTATTATGGGCAAAGACTAGCTGGTGATGCGCCAACTTTGCATAAAGTTATGGTCTCACGGTTTATGCTCATTGCAATTATTGATCTTTTATAGATAATCATATTGGCTGCAAAACCGCACAAAAATTGCAATTTAACTTGGCTTGAATAGTATTTTATATTTATGTGGCCACGTTAACACTGAAGTTAATATCACGCTGTCTTCTACACTGCATTCAAGCTCATAATAATAATGTATTCAACTAACATTTATGGTCATGTGAAACCCATAAACAATTGACGTTAATTATCTTTTTGACATAGTTCAAATGTGTGTGATAATTATTAATAATTTATGACAACGTTGCAAACAACGTAAGTTATCAATGTTTGAATCTATTAAAAAATAAGTGCAACGAATTCTTAGAAAGTTAATTATACGTTCATAGCTAGAGTTTTAACAAAATACTCAATTTAAATACATATCATTGTGTATATAATATCTGTAAGGAAGGTGTTCTGCAGTGGAGGCCGCTCGGCTGATATAATGGTGATGATGAAACGAATGACTTCGTCTACTTAGAAGTTTTGAATTGTAGCTTTGCGGTGTAATGTTAAAAGCACAGCAGAGGAGAGGTTTCAAGCTTTTGAAGGAATTACTTGAGTGACATGCCTAGAAAGAGTTTTGAATTTAGCAAAATGTTAGACGGAATATTTCAGCCGTAAAGACTTAGTAGAAAATTAAAAAAGTTGGAATAAAAGAAGCGCTAAATGAGATCATTTTACAAACTACCGCTGCATAATATTAGTGCTTTTAAAATTAACATTAAAAAGCTCCTATACAAAAATTGTTGTAAATCCTTTGATTATATTACAACAGTATCAGTAGCTGTTTGACATTTGACCCGCACTCGACTCCTTGCACAATACCGACGTACGCAGTAACGTGAACGCGTAAATGATTACCATTGCACATAGTTTTTACAATTTATGTGCGTTAGTAACTATGCAATGATATAATTATGCTGGTCCAAATTGAGTGTTGAGAAATTGGGTAGTAATTATTTATTTTGGTAAGTAGTTTGTGGGAATCTTTTTGCGTTTCGTGCGTTTTGATGAGTTTTGACTAGATGTGTTTTCTTATTATTGCGCTGAATGGATTTTCTGTTTTCATATTATATCTTACTACTTTTACAAATACGAAAGTTTGGATTTTTGTTATTCAATCACGCCAAAACGGCTAAATGTTTCGAGAAGAAATTTGGCACAGAAATTTATTTGAATCTGGGATACATAGGCTACTTTCTATCCCAGAAAAATGTACGGTTCCCGTGAGATAATATATCAACTTTGATGCGAACGAAGTTGTGTTCAGAAGCTAGTTTTAATTATATGTAGAGAGTGCAATGAGAGACTCTACGCTACGATACACGATCAGTAGTTTATTATTTTTGTATTTTTTACAAAAATTGAGCGGTACTTATGAGAACATTCTTCTCTTATATAATAGCAAAGAAACGAAACTCCGGTATTCTAATGAGAATGACAAAAGTGATGTGACAAAAACCGTAAAGTCAAACACAATAGGGCGGCGAACGTGTGAAATCATTGAAAATGATGCGTTTTGACGTTTGAATAGAGGTTCGTGTAGCTTTAAGATTTATTATATCGATTTTGAAGTTAATTGTTTGAGAAAATGGTGATGTGACTTTCACTGGTTTTTCGGTTTTATGTAGATGGAAAGTTTTGACAAGAAAAGTTAACTATTGGATCAAGTTTATTTGTCGGTTACCTTTGATCATATTGTTATTGGAAAGACTAACGACGTTGTCTGATTTTAAGGTGCCACGATCTTCTGTGACTATAATAATCTGTTTAAAGAAAGTAAAATTAAAAGTCTAATTTGCAATTTAAATTAACGAAAGACATGTGGAATATTTGGTGGGCCTTAATGTTGAGATCTTATGGGAAATTTTAGATTCTTCTAATGAATTAAATGTATGATCCATAATAATAATTATACATATTCGATGACGATGATGTGTGCTTAAAGACTTTAAAAGCTATCAAGATCAGAATACGATCGTGTTTTGAATACCTGCAAACAACATGCACGTCTCTTTGCGGGCTAAGAAAGGTCTTAAGTATTAGACTAGGCAATGCATTTTTGACTTTACCAGAACGCAATAAAGTCGCACTAGCAGGTCACTTATTGTGCGATCTATAAATAACCAGCAAGGACCACTGTTTTGATATTTAATGTCTTTCAAATTGATTCCATATATAGATAAAAGAGCCGATATGAACCACGATCGTATTCCAAATTCAAATCAACGGTAAAGTTCAGAAATCAACATGAGTGCATTAGGTTGAATCACATTCCAAAAAAAGAAAACGAACACACACGATTCCCGATGCACTATTTTGATTTCGGAACTACACGGCACTTGTCACTTTGTTTTTTTTTTTGTTGTTTTCACTAGAACAGGCACTGCACTGGACTTACCGCTACGAAGGCTTTCATGTTGTTTAGTGATGGGTCACTTCGGAACGTAGCGAAGTAATGTGATGTTGGTGGATGGTGTCTGGTGATATATAGTAAAGTACGGCCGCGGTGGGGCGGAGAAAGGATAGCTTAGGTTGTGTAAGCACGGGAGATGCTACCATCCGAATAGGAAGTTTCGGTTAATTGGAGGGCGTCATGCGATTTTTTTTTCTATGATTGAACCGCGGGGTCAAGGGTTTTGAGTGTCTCTTTGAGGTTAGAGTTTATTTTAAGGCTACTGCTGAAATCTGAGATGTTTTGATAAAATGAGTTGACCTTAGCATACGGATTTGTAATTTACTTAACATGAATTTGCTTCGTATGAATTAAATATACTGTACTGGTCTTTTATATAGGAAGGGCAGTATTATCTATACTAAAACTATAATCTATAAAGCTGAATAATTTTGTATATAATAGCCAAATTAATAAGGAGTTCAGGCCATATGAAACCACGCTACGATAGACGGGAGCGGATCAGTAACCAAAGACGTGAATTAAACTAAAAAAAACCGCGATGGAAGTCGCGGTCAAAAGCTAGTTATTTATAAAGACAATTTCGGTTTTTATAAGTTTAATTTTATCTCCCTTGTTCTTATAATAAGTGGTGTAATTATTTTTTTAGGTTCATCTCTAGTCCTTTGAAAGACTCGTAGGACCAGATTTTTCAGGTACAACATGGCACGAAACATAATATACGAGTCAATCAATTCAATAAAGGTTGGTAAATTATAGGAACCGGGCATTTCTATATTTCTCTAGACAAAATAAGCGAGTTATCAGCTGTCAGCTGTTACAGAAACCAAAGTAAATCATAAGCAAACAAACGTCCAAAAGTAAATAGGTAAGAGCTATTTCCATTTTCACAGTGAGTCAGTAACGGCTTTTGTTTACTAAGGAGATTGCGTAATCCTAGTGCTAATTGTTAGACTAAGATAATCTTGGTGTGACATCGTAAATCATACGATGTGAGATATTTTTAGCATCATGACTCATTGGTCTAGCTTTTATGCTTAATTGTGTTTAGATTATGGTAAGTGCTTTGCTTATAGGTCGATAATGAGAACTGTTGATGACCTTGTATTACCATATTTGTATATACATCTGCTGTAGAATCTGATGTTACCTACTGTGTTGGTTTAAATTATTGAGAAAAGTAAATCTAGCTTTTGTTCGCGACTTTGGCCGTGTAAATATATCTCACGGGAACCGTCTACCGGAATAAAAGTTAACCCATAAGCTATTCCAGATTATAATCTATTTCTGTGCTAAATTTTATCTAGATCCGTTCAGCAGTGCTGGCGTGATTGAATAACAAACATACATCCTAATTTTCGCGTAAGTAAGATACGTCGACAATAGTTATTTGTTATACAAGAGTGCAAAGTTGCTTTTTAACCGCGTGTTCAATTTTGATGACCGAGCAAGCGAAGGATTCTAAAATTGAATCACGAGCGCAGCGAGTGATTCAAAATTAGAATCCTGAGCGTTAGCGAGGGAATCAAAAGAGCACGAGGTGAAAAATCTTTGCACTCGAGTGCAACACGTAACTTTTCATTCCACCTCAGCGAGGAAATGACTAAATGCAAAAAAAAAAAACGTTTACAATCACAAGATAGGTACACTTTTATTTCAGTTTAGGTATTAATTAGTACATTATGACAAGTAAGTATTACAGAATAATCTTTAAACTATAACAAAGTAATACTAAGGTATAATTAAGAAAATTTTAAAGTAACGTTACTACAGTTATTTAAATTGAGTGTAATATTTTTGAAAGAACCGCGTACAAAGCAAATTGAAAAAAGAACACCAAGAAGGTTCCGAGTCTGAGTTTTTAACAAATTAAAAAAAAGTTGTATGTATTTCGGCACCATAGAATAGCAGTAAATAGGTTTAATGTTTTTTTTTAATTCACAAACTTAGTGCACACGATGTTCTAAATTCAATTTACTTTATCCTCTAGAGAATAAAAACGGCTTTTCCACTCAGATATTGACGATTAAAAATACTCTTTCCGAGATGGTGGGATGAAAAATATATGAATCAGCTGATAGCTTTTCAAGGTTGATCACATAAGTAGTAAATGTTGTTCCTAAAGTACAATTTACCCTTTTTTTAGATTTCTGACAAAAAAAAAAAATATGGTTGCGGGTAGGTATAGGTACTTATTTATTTGTTACTTTTTGTATAAGTATATTTAAAAGCTAATTTATCGCGTATGATCGGAATGCAACCATCAAAGCCTTGTTGTGCGTGAAAATTCGTTGGAAGACAGTCGATTTTTTTTGCGATTGTACGTTGAGGAATGTATATAAAGTTTATTATGCAAAACTGGCCGGCGATACATAAAAAAACTTAATAAGTATCAAACTCGTACTTTTTCCCAAAAGTATCTTTAATTACTCAGTCCCACGTAATGAGACACAATTGATTTTCTATTGTTCTGACTTACCGGTAAGTCAGCCGAGCTTGACCGGTGAAACTGGATACTTCTGTGGTCTTCATTTTTTAGGTCTCCCCTTGAAAGTATCCACATTTTGCCCATAAAGATAAGTACTTTTCGAAATTAGTTACAATGTCAAACATAAATGCAAAACATACGGAAATAAAGTTCAATATATGCATAAAAAAACACGCAGTATGCTAATAAATTTAGAGACTAGAAATGTTAAAGAATTTTTATGAATTTTAATGACAAGTTTTAATTTCTTAACGTAACATGTGAATGCACTCAGAAGTTAGAACATTCGTGCAAATTACTAATACATAACAACACACCTGTAATCCCCGAAGGGTTAGGCATAGGTGTACCCATTAGCCAACAACCGGGCACAAATCCAGACTCTGAAATTACTACTGAGAAATTCCTGATGGAAATACCCAATAATACTTTACCCGGCCTGGGGATCGAACCCAACAAATGACTAATAATTGTACAAAATTACTTATTTATGTATAAAGACAGTGACCTTTTGAAGGAAACGTCCCTTGTTTTGACCCTTGGTATCAAGTTAAGAGCGCAATGAGTTACCTATTCACTGTTGCAGCACATAGGTACCAGAAACAAACAATACGTAGTATTAACAAGAACCTTCTCATTATAAACATATTGAAGAAACAATTCCAACATTTTTTTTTACAAAATCGTGTTATAACTCACCTTTTTACACGACTGCCCCAAAAAAAGGAGTGTTATGTGTTCAGGGTTAATGTATGTATGTCTGTATGTATATATGTATGTATGTATGTGAGATTCTTTATTCCACCATAACTTTTAAACGCCTGAACCGATTTAGATGTATGGGGTATCGTTACAATCCTTGCATCGTTCCGAGTAACATAGGCTATTTAAAAATAAAAAGAAACCTTTGTGGTCACTTTAAAACGTAAATTTATACCAGCCTCAATTATTTTTTTTAATGAATCTGGCCGTGTCTCTGTTTATCGTCTAGAATTTGACAAGTGGATCTAAAAAATATATAACACTGTAAATAAAAAGCATCGTAAAAAAAACTGACGAGTAAACAAAGTACAAATATGTGCAAATTGGCAGTCGTGTTTTTTAATTTTTTAAATTATAGTAGCTTGTTTCTCCTTCCCATGTGTACTGCCGAATCCACCAGTAAGCCGAATGCATTGCTATCATAGACAGTGATATTACAAACTGTGATCACCGTCTGTCTGCCACACGTGGTCTTTGTAGATTCTGTGTATCGGACATAGAAGAGACTTTCATCAGTAAATTGGTGACTGATTGGTAAGGTCACTGACGTTTACCAATTCGCCAGTTATGTACTTACTTGTACATTGTACAGTAGCGCTCCTTCCCGGTGATTCACAAGAAGAGTGGTGGGATCATTTAGCGCAGGTCGAAGGGACACATTCTTTGACTGAAGAGAGGAGGTGGGCTCTATATCCTTGGATGACTTGGATCGGACCACCTTATAGTATCTTAGAGGGGCACACTTGCTTCTACAAGGCGGCGTGTTCTTGTAAAACCAATGACGATGACCGGCCACTTGTTTGACGTTCAAACCAACACAACAACGAAAAAACATAATTTACATAGGTACCTATGTCAAATAGTAATACAATTAATGAATTAAGCTTGATTCACACATATCAGTGTCCGGCACAGTTCCGGTACCGTCCCGTATCAGTGATAATAATTGTTCTTTCATACATTCTCTATGAACGCGCCGGAACTGATACTGAGAGCACTGTGTCGTCATTGACTGACACTGACAAGACAGTGTGAACGCATTCATAGAGAATGTATAAGAATAATTTATCACTGATACGGTACGGTGCCGGAACTGTGATCAATTATGTGTGAATTAAGTTTTAATAGTAAAAAATCAGTCAGAATAGTTGTGTTTAGTTGTAAGATTGCGAAATATCGATTGTTTTAATTTTTTGGATGAGTTTACAAATTCTAATAGGTGCCAACCATAACCATAAACAAATTGATTAAGGTCTTTCAAGGTTCAATTTTCCTGTTAATTTTTATTTATGTCTTGAAATCTATATTAACTGTAGCATTTGACTCTAACAAAGATTAGCATTTTAAAGCTTGATATCCAAATATTCTATGCTTCTCAAAATATTTTTAAGATTAAAATTTTATGTTATTACTTTGTCGGTGTGATATTTATGTACGTTATTACAGCGTTATGTTATGTCTTCAGACTTTGTTATTTCGATGTATACTTTAGGTACCTAATTAGGTAGGTATGTAATTTTGCTTAACGTACACAAGCGGTCTATATGAATAGACTTCCGTCCGCGCTTCGGAACCCTAACTGTGCAAGCCAGACTTGAAAGAAGGCCTGCCACAAGGTATATTTGATAAATAAAACAAAAATATGTAATAACAACTTCTTAATTATATTAAATAACAATAAGTTAAATAACAACCATTTCAAATAATTATTTAGTAAAGAGTGACGTTGCTGCCGTGAGGAATAGCCAAGGTTGCATTGCGGTAGGCACGTTTCAATGCGTTAGATGACGTCTCGTGGGATTCATCGACCAGGATTGATTGATTGGGTTCGCCAAACATGATTCCTATAACGCGGCCTGATCTTCCTCTGCCGGAGCTAGTGGATGGGGCTCTGTGATTGGATGAAGAAGACCTAGTACCAGACCCAGAGAAGACCTCTTCTTGGTACATAATTGAGCCGATATGTTGCAGAAGTTTAGGGTCAATATACCGTCCTTCAGAGGTTTGTACGCCGGTAAGGACGGCTCGATATCTGTCGAGGCTGTTGCCTTGAAAGCTGCGGCCACCAGAACCGCCGCTGGCGGAAGAAGGAAGGTAGCTTTTTATGTCTGCATTGCCAGCACTGGTGCCTGTGACTCTAATGCTGTTACCTCTAAAGCCTCCACTGCCACCTTGGTTGGTGCTGCCGCTAGTTCCGCCACTAGGTGATAGAGGACGTAAAATACCAGCGCCTAAACTGCCGATCAGGTTGTTCCAGCCTCGGAACATGTTACCACCAGAAACTCTATTGCCACCGTGGTTATTGTTTCCACCACCAGTTCCACTGAGGGATAGAGGACCGTAGTAACCAGTGCCTCCACTGCCACCTTGGTTACTGCTACCGCTAGTACTACCACTGGGGGATAGAGGACCGTAGTAACCAGTGCCTCCACTGCCACCTTGGTTGCTGCTTCCAACGGCATTGCCACTGGGGGATAGAGGACGGAAACTACCGGCGCCTACACTGCCAAGTAGGTTGTTCCATCCTCGGAAGTTGAAACCACCAGCACCTCTAATGCTACCTTGGTTGCTGTTACCACCAGCACCTCCACTAGGGGATGAAGGAAGAAAACTGAAAGCGCTTCTGCTGCCCATTAAGTTATTCATGTTTGGGAAGTTGTTCCCACTAGCACCTCCAAAGTTGCCTTGGTTTCTGTTTGCACCAGCACCTCCACTGGCGGATGGGGGACCGGAGTTACCAGCATCTCTACTGGCCGATGAAGGACCGAAGTTGCCAGCGCCTCCAAAGTTGCCTTGGTTTCTGTTTCCACCAGCACCTCCACTGGTGGATGGGGGACCGAAGTTAGCAGCGCCTCTATTGGCGGATGGGCGATCGAAGTTACCAGCACCTCTATTGGCAGATGGGGGACCGAAGTTACTAGCACCTCCGCTGGGGGATTGAGGACCAAAGCTACCAACACCTCCGTTGGTGGATTGAGGGCCGAAGTTACTAGTACCTCCACTGGCGGATGGGGGACCGAAGTTACCACCACCTCCGTTGGTGGATTGAGGGCCGAAGTTACCAGTACCTCCACTGGCGGATTGAGGACCAAAGTTACCAGCGCCTTCACTGGCGGATTGGGGACCGAAGTTATCAGCGCCTCCATTGGCAGATGAAGGACCGAAGTTACCAGAAGCTCCGTTGGTAGGTTGAGGGCCGAAGTTACTAGTACCTCCACTGGCGGATAGGGGACCGAAGTTACCACCACCTCCGTTGGCGAATGGGCGATCGAAGTTACCAGCACCTCCATTGGCAGATGGGGGACCGAAGTTACTAGCACCTCCGCTGGGGGATTGAGGACCAAAGCTACCAACACCTCCGTTGGTGGATTGAGGGCCGAAGTTACTAGTACCTCCACTGGCGGATGGGGGACCGAAGTTACCACCACCTCCGTTGGTGGATTGAGGGCCGAAGTTACCAGTACCTCCACTGGCGGATTGAGGACCAAAGTTACCAGCGCCTTCACTGGCGGATTGGGGACCGAAGTTATCAGCGCCTCCATTGGCAGATATAGGACCGAAGTTACCAGAAGCTCCGTTGGTAGGTTGAGGGCCGAAGTTACTAGTACCTCCACTGGCGGATAGGGGACCGAAGTTACCACCACCTCCGTTGGTGGATTGAGGGCCGAAGTTACCAGTACCTCTACTGGCAGATAGGGGACCGAAGTTACCAGCGCCTCCATTGGCAGATAAAGAACCGAAGTTACCAGAAGCTCCGCTGGGGGATTGAGGACCGAAGTTACCAGTACCTCCAATGGCGGATGGGGCACCAAAGTTGCCAGTGACTCCATTGGCAGATGAGGGACCGAAGTTACCAGCGCCTCCATTGGCAGATGGGGGACCGAAGTTACCAGAAGCTCCATTGATGGATTGAGGACCGAAGTTACCAGCGCCTCCACTGGCGGATTGGGGACCGAAGTTACTAGCGCCTCCATTGGCAGATGGAGGACCGAAGTTACCAGCAGCTCCACTGGCTGATTGAGGACCGAAGCTACCAGCGCCTCCATTGGCAGATGAAGGACCGAAGTTACCAGAAGCTCCGCTGGGGGATTGAGGACCGAAGTTACCAGTACCTCCAATGGCGGATGGGGCACCAAAGTTGCCAGTGACTCCATTGGCAGATGGGGGACCGAAGTTACCAGCAGCTCCACTGACGGATTGAGGACCGAAGTTACCAGCGCCTCCACTGGCGGATTGGGGACTGAAGTTACTAGCGCCTTCATTGACAGATGGGGGACCGAAGTTACCAGCAGCTCCACTGATGGATTGAGGACCGAAGTTACCAGCGCCTCCACTGGCGGATTGGGGACTGAAGTTACCAGCACCTCCATTGGCAGATGGGGGACCGAAGTTACCAGCGCCTCCATTGGCAGATAAAGAACCGAAGTTACCAGAAGCTCCGCTGGGGGATTGAGGACCGAAGTTACCAGTACCACCAATGGCGGATGGGGCACGAAAGTTGCCAGTGACTCCATTGGCAGATGAGGGGCCGAAGTTACCAGCGCCTCCATTGGCAGATGGGGGACCGAAGTTACCAGAAGCTCCATTGATGGATTGAGGACCGAAGTTACCAGCGCCTCCACTGGCGGATTGGGGACCGAAGTTACTAGCGCCTCCATTGGCAGATGGAGGACCGAAGTTACCAGCAGCTCCACTGGCTGATGGAGGACCGAAGTTACCAGCGCCTCCATTGGCAGATGGAGGACCGAAGTTACCAGCAGGTCCGCTGGGGGATTGAGGACCGAAGTTACCAGTACCTCCACTAGCGGATGGGGGACCGAAGTTACCAGCGCCTCCATTAGCAGATGTGGGACCGAAGTTACCAGCGCCTCCATTGGCAGATGGGGGACCGAAGTGACCAGCAGCTCCACTGGCGGATTGAGGACCGAAGTTACCAGCGCTTCCACTGGCGGATGGAGGACCGAAGTTACCAGCGCCTCTATTGGCGGATTGAGGACCGAAGTTACCAGCGCCTCCATTGGCGGATTGAGCACCGAAGTTACCAGCGCCTCCATTGGCGGTTGGAGGACCGAAGTTACCAGCAGGTCCGCTGGGGGATTGAGGACCGAAGTTACCAGTACCTCCACTAGCGGATGGGGGACCGAAGTTACCAGCGCCTCCATTAGCAGATGTGGGACCGAAGTTACCAGCGCCTCCATTGGCAGATGGGGGACCGAAGTGACCAGCAGCTCCACTGGCGGATTGAGGACCGAAGTTACCAGCGCTTCCACTGGCGGATGGAGGACCGAAGTTACCAGCGCCTCTATTGGCGGATTGAGGACCGAAGTTACCAGCGCCTCCATTGGCGGATTGAGCACCGAAGTTACCAGCGCCTCCATTGGCGGTTGGAGGACCGTAGTTAACAACGCTTCCGCTGGCGGACAGAAGACCGAAATTACCAGCGCCTCCACTGGCGGATGGAGGACCGAAGTTACCAGTACCTCCACTGGCGGGTGCAGGACCGCCTATATTACCGCCAGTGCCGAAACTGCCACCAGCAGCTTGACCTTGGGTGCACGCCACCCACGTGAGGAATACACACTGTGGAAAATAAATTCAATAAGTCTATGCTAAATATGTATTTTTGTGGAATCATGATTTCTATTAGATTAGTTTCATCCTGAGTTTCAAATATCTTGATGTAATTTAAGTTTTATAAAGTAGTAAAAAAATGAAAGAAAGCAAAGGAGTAAAAATGTCGGGTGATCAGTGCCTAAGGCGCTCGTCCTTATGCATTAGGTGGTAGGTTCTGCATGGTAGGTAAATTGTACGTTCAAGTTTATTTTGACATTACTGGAAAATATCGTTAAAAAACCTCTACTTATTAATATTAGTCTCAACGCGCTAAACTGCCTTAAGCAAAGCGTTAAGATCAATGCTTATGCCTACAATACATATAAGAGAAGAGGCCTTTACAATGCAGTGATAAAATAATAGGTACCTAATAATAATTTTTAATAAATTGTGAAGATTCATAGTAGAGTTAGAAGTCCAACATTTCAATTACAGGCAAAATAATTAACAACAAACTTTGAGAAACTTAACGGTTCGTAGTTAGAGTTCTAGAAAAATACTTATATTTGCATTATTCGTATCTACAACTACATAATTATTGTGCAAATGTCTTAATGAGTTTTAAATCTAATTCAATAATTATTATACTGCCATATTTATTATCTTTACACAAGATTGATATTCGCATTTTTAAAGCATTTGAAGCCTTTTTCTTTTAAGGTTACGAAGTCATCAAATGACTTCGTTCTCTCTGGACTGAGTGGAAGGGAGAGTCAGACATACTGACTATTACCCATCCGTGCTCCTCCTAATGTCCTGACAGTGTAAGGAGCCTTATAATATATTCCCGACCAAATTTTGATCACGGCGGCCAATATCAGCGGATACTAGGCAAGTACGCGGTAAATATTACAGTGCACAAGTGTGTAAACACAGGTGTACTCCATCTTTCCTCACCCTCATTGTCCGAGGGAACGGCAATGCCACACAACCGGATAGAGATAAGGCGCAGGACCAACGGCTTTAAGTGCTTTCTGAGGCATGGGGATGTCACACTACCAACTTCTAAACGCCGGGCTGCTATTGAGTTTGTAATGGAAAATCCCAATTACACAATTTGTTCGACCTAGGAATCAAACACAGGACCCCACGCTCAGCAGTCACGCTTGCGACCAAGAACAAACGGTTTCTTGAGACCTGCATCAGAGCATTGGATCAACTTTTGTGGCTTATTGACGATGCGCCCTTCGCTCTTTAAATCAATTCCCAATAAACTGAATCACATTGCCAGTTGGGTGAAAACGATCACACATTACATCCGACGCACAATTTTAACATAACATAACATCACGCCCGTAATACCTAAAGGGTTAGGCAGAGGTGTACCCATTAGTACACCCACATTTCGCCAGTTATGTTTAAGTCCCATGTAATAAGGGGTGAGGCTATTGCCATCAATCGGGCTCAGATCCAGACTCCGAGGCTGCTATGAGAAATTCCTGATGGAAAAACCCAATAACACCTTGCCTGACCACCTAGGACCACTACCACCCTGCTCAGCAGTCACACTTTGCGACTGCTGAGACTGTTGCCGGCGGGCACGCACAATTTTGTAATGTTCACTGAATCACTCTAAAGTAGACTGAACTTACCGCTACGATGATCTCCATGATGCTTAGTGATGGAGCGCAGCGATGTACTGTGATGCTGGTCCATTGTGCATCATGGTATATAAATGGCCATTTAGAAAGTGGATTTTGGAAAACCAGAATTTTGAAAAATATAATAACACGGCTGTTACCTGTATCCTGTATTATAAATCAAAAAATGTAAAAAATGACATTATGCATTATTATATAATGAATAGAATGCATCGGTTAAAGATTGGTGTATCAATTTCTAAAAAGGTGCAGCCTATGACATACTGCTTTGAAATTAATAAAATATTAGATTAGATACACATATTTAGCATAACACATCATTCTAACATTACTGGGTAGCAGTAGGTGGCACTCGTGACACTGCATCTCGGAGTTTCTGACACCTTATGATCCATGATTGATTGATCCAGACGTCATGTTCGTGAACGACTGCTATCAGTTGGAATTGGTCATCTCTTAAAGAGTGTGGAGTTTCTTGCTCGTTCTTCTCCATAGAAACCTACCTACGTTTTGGAACGAGCAACTAGTTTCAACTATCTGACTAACTGACCGACTCCTTGACAATTCAAAAGTGCCCGTAAACAGTCTAATTGAAATAAATGTTTTGACTTTGACTTAGTCTGACACTCGGGCCTCTTAAAGTTCAAGTGTCTGACACTCACGACACTTCATCAATCAGTTGCAGATCACCACAAACACTATCTTTGAGTGTCTGACACTCGCGACAGTCTGTTTTCGAGTGTGTGAAACTCGTAACACTTGTCTTGTCTCCTCTTGTCTGACATTCGCGAATTTCGAATACCCACAACGAGTACTAAAAACTCTATCTTCGAGTGTCTGACACTCGTGAGACTATATTATCGTGTGTATGACACTGGTAACACTTCGTCTTAGTGTGTTGCTATAGCTGACGATGCCCTCGGGTCTCATTAGTTATTGAGTCGACCGGCAAAAAGTTGATTAAAATTATAAAATTTTATATCATTCACCAACAACAATTAGTGTGAGATTAACAAAATTGTTGTTGGTAAAATGTCGCCACTAATCTAAACTAATAAATAATAAAATAACGCTCAAGAATTGTTTTGTTTGTTTATTAAACACGCTAATCTCTAGAACGATCAGTTCAATTGGGAGAAAAGTTTTGTTTAAGATAGTCAGATTACATGAGGATTAACATCACGCTACAGGCTACTGGAGCGGAGCAGTAACCAAAGCTGTAATATAACTCGGGTGAAAAAAAACACGCGGACGTAGTCGCAGGCAGTATCTAGTCTTTTATTTACATATTCTTAGTGTTAATGTAATTGAGAACAATGTGATATTCTTACTAATATTATAAATGCGAAAGTAACTCTGTCTGTCTGTCTGTTACCCTTTACGACTAAACCACCGAATCGATTTTGATGAAATTTGGTACGGGGTAAGTTTGAACCCCATGGAAGGACATGGCTATATTTTATTCTGCGACTTCGTCTGCGTCCGACACCGACACTTACGCGAACGAAGTCGCGGGAAAATGTTAGTCTTATATAATAGTAGAAATAAATATTCAAATGTATTCATGTTTTACACTTAATATCTATATATGTATTGTACAAATTATACGTAAGACTAGTTTTAATCCGAAAAAATAATATGCAAATTTTTACTTTTACTTTCATTTTTCATTATAGTGTGATTATGAAACATGTGACATAACGTAAACATCACGCCTATATATCCGGGAAGTATAGGCAGAGGTGCTTTTTGTGATCTACCAGAAATAAATTGAAAAAATCCCAGTAGATATCAAATTAACCTCGGCAACCAATCAATCATTACTGGCGAAATGTACTCACATTTAGCATGCGGTTAGGCAGAGGTGTACTCATTAGTACACTCGTACTAATGAGTACACCTCTGCCTAACCGCTCGGGGATTATAGGCGTGATGTTATGTTATGTCCAATCATTCATTTCATTGCAATCATTGGTAAACCGTACGGTGTTTTCAATCGATTATTTAAAGTTCTGTCGTGATGGTCCAGCGGTTAAGCCGCCTTTCTTAAGTGAGGTTGTTGGTTCAAATCCGGGCTAATTCCAATGACTTTTTTAATTCATTGTAGGTACTTTTTTAGTCTATTAAGATATAGGAAAGAAAACATCGTGAGGAAACTTGAACTTTAGTTAACTAGCGACTTAGCGACCAGCCCAGGCTTCGCAAGGGTGCAATGTAAAAACATAAACCTACCTCTTGAATCACTCTATCTATAGACGAAAACTGCATTCAAATCGGTTGCGTAGTTTTAAAGATCTAAACCTACAGACGGCGGGAAGCAATTTTGTTTTATACTATAATAGAGATATAAGTCTGAAATCGTCAGTCCACCATGACCATACATGGTAATCAATGCTCGTGCCTTCTCTGTATGAGAAGAAGCCTTTGCCCCGCACTGGGACAGTAATAGGCTGATATTATTTAGTATTATTATTTAAAGCATAGCAGGAGGGACTGCTCTGCTGACATAAGAGGATTAAATGATTTAAAACTAGTTTATTATGTTTGGGAATATAATTAAGACATCGCTGAGACGTTATGTTAGAGTGTCTCAGTGTTAGAGTTTATTCGTTGTTGCTATGTGATAGTCACATCACGATTGAGGGATTTTGCTATTAGCATTAATGTTTAACCGATTGCTAAGTTTTTCTGTTAATATTGATATAAATGATACGATACATATTTATCAAATAGGTTGTGTTTGAAGAAGTAAAATGTCCACTTAACATACACAGCTAATTCTACTAAAGAACTAGCTGTTGACATTTAAAGTCTAAGTAAATGGTCTAATAGAAATAAGTCATACTGAATTTAGTTGCCCATTAAAAATAGTATTTTTCTAACATAACATGACGCCTGTGATCCTCGATGGGTTAGGCACAGGTTACCCTTTAGTTATGTTTTAAGTCCAATGTAATAGGGGGCGAGCCTATTACCGGGCAATCGGGCACAAATCAAGACTCCGAGATTAGTATTTTCATATGGACATGGTATATTCAGACGAATAAAAGGCTAATTCCCATTAAAAATAAAAAAACGTTTAAAATCTCATCTTAACGACAGTAATTATTGTTAAAAACTTGTGAATAATTAGAGATGTTTTTGGCAGATTGAGACTGAAATTAGAAATAAACCATTGCTTAAATAATGGGAATTGCCTCTCTGATTAAATACAGCTGCTTAGGGATAGAAATGACTTAATTCCAACTAATTAGTGCACGGCTGCACGTAAGAGAAAACGCACTACAGATGAAGAAGATTCCATTCAACTTGTGCAATATGGTGACTACGTTCTCTTAGATGTGGTAATTACTAATTAGCGGCACTGCCGACCACCTGGAGATAAGTATGCGCGTGAGGACGGCGAGTACCGACTGCACATGTGATGTGCGCCGAGGTCGGGGCGGCTCACTCGGATCAAACACGCTGTGACTTAGTTACGGAGGGTTTTCTTTGAGAGGTAGACAGAAAATTAGATTGCTGGGGGTCCTTTTAGGACTCGGCAAGCTTAATGCCTTCTCTGTATGACAAGCCTTATGCCTGTTTTTCTTCTTCGGGAAATCCTCATGGATACCCTGCTTTATCTGGGGATAACGGCGGGTTATGATGGGGCTATGAATCGGGAATTACTGGTTTGCTACCAACCTTTGTTACGACAAATACCTACCTAATTAAATTAATGATTCATTGCTCAAATAAAATGTTTACGAGCAAGCCGCACACATTTTCATTTCCAAAAGTTTTGATTGGATAGCCAAACATTCTGTATTTGGACTTGTGTATTGTATTTCCGGGTATATTTATACGGTTCATGGGGTATTTAAAGTTTAGTTAAAACATTTAAAATTGGTTTTCCAAAAAAAGTAAGTTGAACCTTTGACCTTCATATCTTTGGAACAAAAGAATTTTCAGTCGTGATTGACAACAAAGAAATAATTGGAAGAATGTGTAACTTTCGACTTCGATAAATATCTTTTAACACCCATTTTATTGCAGCATTTAGGAACTGGAAGAACCTGTTTAATCTCTAGACCATATAATATATCTCTAAAGCTGTTTTATACGTTCTAAACTGAGTCTCGATCAGAACAATATTGGGTTTAGCTGTGGACGTTGTAGCATCCGTATTTTATTTGAATCAACGTGATTTTTCGCAAAATCTAAAGTCAAATCAAACAAGATTCGGGTAATGTACACAACAATGTGCGATTTCTATCATTACATTTGTGTGATTTTGTAAATGTTGCGTAATTATTAACTTAGTTCGCTTTTTTCTAAGAATTTTGTGAGTGTTTGTTCAGTTAAATCATTAATTTATATTTGAAAGCCTATTAACTTCTATAAAATGTTGACACTTTCTTAGAATTACGCGTCTTATGTGCATTTTCCAACTCAGATGAGAGGTGGGCATGGAAATAATCCGTTTTAAAGGATATGATTAAAATAACAAAGGCTATGTTGCTAACGTATCCATTCTCATTCAACTGCATTCTGCTGATAAATATTACTTTTCACCAAATTGCATAAAGTGGTCCTTCTGTTTCCGCTACAGGTCTTTATTAATGTACCTACTTAATAATTTCATAGCTACACACCCCGCAATGTAATGTTACAAATAATATTAGAGGTGACGTTTTAACACTTGTTATGTTTGTTAATCTACTTGCAAATAAATAATTCTTATTCTTATTTTTATACCATAAGCTACCTACTCCCGTTAATCTCGCCATGTCTTATGTTACAGTTAAATTCCTTCTTTTCTAAGGATTCAACATTTAGAACATCGGGGAATTTAATAATGCCTTGGGCAAACCGACTGTCCCGTATTCATTTCAAACCGTATCAAAGGACCATTTTATTATTGACTGACTTTTGCTCGCGACTACGTCTGCGTGAAAGACAAGTGTACATATTAATAAAACATAGCATATCTCTTAGCAATAATAGTTTTCTAAAAAATATTTTATAAAAATAGTTATCAGATCAGTACTTCCGAAGATTACTAAAATAACATACAAAGCTTTATACATATATTTTAAATTAAATTATCTTTTTAATTATTTATTTCCTTTGCAAATATAGCTAAATAGAATGTATACATACAGATGGTCTCATTATAAAAAAAAAACGAAACAAAACTCAGATCTCCATGCATTACTCAATTCTCTCTAAACAATTCCAAACCCTTCTTTCAAAACTCTTTATTATGTTAGTATTGATAAATCGATACACAAGGAGCTATTTATAATCCTAACGTGTATAGACATTGACCTAGTGTGGATCAAGGTCGTAGCATCGAAATATCGGCTATCTGCATAATGTATGCCAAGTTCAGTTAAGTCAATAATGTCAAAAGTGAATCTGCCATTATTGACGTTTCATTATTTAGTAATATATATTGTATATATTGTAGTAGTATATATTTAGCCAGTTATTTATATTCCGTAATATAAATAACTGGCTAAATATAAACAACCGCTTTTTAACCGACTTAAAAACAGAAGGTTCTATGTTCAACTGTGTGTATCTTTATTTTTCTTTTTTGTGCAAGAACTGTCGTTACGGGTCGTCAGATCAGAAGCCAGAAAGTCTGACAACCAGTCTTACCAAGGGGTATTACCCAGTTCAGTAACCCAGTGGTTGTGGAGGTCAGATAGGCAGTCGCTCCATGTAAAATACTGGTACTCAGCTGCATCCGATTAGACTGGAAGCCGATCCCAACATAGTCGGGAAAATGCTAGGCAGATGATGTGCATGTTCACCGATTTTTCCTCCAATTCAAAGTCAAATCATTTATTTCAATTAGGCGACTAAAAGGCACATTTGTGAAGACGATGTGCCATTACCATTAGACCAAAGAGACTGTCCTGAGTTCTTAATAAGTTTGTTATTTACGTTTTACATAGTTTAAAATTTTAGAAGATAAAGATGCGTATGCCTAAAAAGCTAAATTATACATTAATAAACGCGAAATAATTGCTAATACAATAGAGTAACTAGTATAATAGTTTTTCTAACTATTAAGAGAATAAGCGAGCGTGCGACCATCCCACGGAGTTATTATCAATTGCTACAGAAGCACAAACGATTGCGGAATGCAGTAAACACCTCGTTATTTCAATTGTCCGCGGTGGGCGGTGGCAGAAAGCTCAAGCAATAGCTGTTAGATTGCTTGCTTTTCTTTTTTAGAGTTCCGTATTTAAATAATGCTACTGGGGTCCTTTTACTAAGCTTTCGTGGTCCGTCCGTCTGTCTATCAGCGGGCTGTATCACATGAACATTAAAAGATAGAGATTTGAAATTTTCACAGTGTGTATTTCTGTTACCGCTATAACAACAAATAATAAAAATAAGGCATACAAAAAATGAAATATTTTTTTGGATATAGTATGGAATATTGTATGGTGGTCCGGAATTATTCAAGTGCGACTCCGACTCACACTCACACGCCGGTTTTTTCAACTACAGATGCGTAGGTACTTCGTATTAACACAGGTATCATATAGCAATACTATTCTGAAAAAATCTTCCTCGGTAAATTTACCTGACAAATCTTCCTCGGTGAATCTAGGTGTAATGAGGTTGAGGTGAGTTGCTATCTCGTCTGATGCTTGAGATCACCAGTTTAGTTCACCTAGGGAACAGAATAGACCGATAGAAGCCGAGGCTAACAAAATTTACAGTGAAAGAGATTAATAAAATTGCACTGCAGATCTTGAAGCCTTGAATTGTAGGATAATAACATTTAAGTGGAAACATATTAAAATGCACCTGTAATTAGTTACTTTAAGGTCAAAGTGAGAATAAGAGAGCTTACGTTATTTCTGACATTTCATCAATTTTAAGATTAATTTTGGTTCATGACAAAAGCGACCGTATCTACCAAAGTCGACGTAATCAAGTGCTTATTATAAAAAAGAATAATTTATTTTATTTTTTCGGAAAACTTATATAGTTTTAAAATAAAATTATTTCAGTAATAATATTAAGATTCGTTAGGCCAATTAAAATATTAATGTTAGAAATATTATGACTCAATTTTTTTTTGGTTTTAAAAAAACTAAATTGCCAAAAAGCAATTGAATCGTAAGTGTAGGATTCAAGTGAAGAAGGAAAAAAAAATCAAAATTTTAGTGTGTCAGATTATCAGTGGATTTCACATTCGTCATCGCTAAGCTAATTAATTGTTTATGTGTCTATCAATTAATATTATTTGTTAGTAGGATTATAAAAGATAAAATTGTTTGTTTGTAAGAGATAATTATGTCCATAAATACTGGTCAGATTCCAAAAACTTTCACTGATACGAAACTTCACTATTGCCGAGTATCACCTATTATACAAAAAATAAAAAAAGCAAAAGCAAAAAGTAATGATAATTATAAAAAAAACTTTTATTTTAATTTTAAAAAGTATTTAAAACTGGCAGTCATAAATATTATAAAACATATCCTAATGTGATATTAAAATTGTTTTATTAAATTAATAATTAAAGTTTGATAAAACGCTAATCTCTCGTAACTTATTCCACACCCCAACGTACACTACCTAACACTTATTTTGCACTCACATTGCAAAATGCGGGCTAAGTTTCATACATTCGTTGTGATTAACTCTTCTTTTTACGCATTTTGACATTTGCAACGTTATACAATATGGTCAAGCCTTGATGCCTCGTAGGTCTTGGCTATGTATGTACAATTGTACATACAAATAAATAAATAAAATTTGAATATTTGTTTGCAATGTCAAAATAACAGCTTTTTACATTATACAGAAAATTTACACAGCACTTACACAAAAAATCTTTATTTTTAATTTTTGTCTGCTTATCTGTCTGTTTCTTCCGGCTAATCTCCAAAACGGCTGGATCGATTTTGATGAGATTTTTACTGGCAGATAGCTGGGGGCCAACCGCCATATTTTAACAGACCATTTCAATATTACGCTGTTATTTCTGTCTTTACCTATATGTACAGTCAGCAAAAGAGATAACTGTATGCAGGGTCGTCAGATATAGTTGAAGTTTTCTTAGAAACCGATGAATGTCGTCGATTGAAACTTAACTTAATTAATGAACGGTTTACACATACTTTTTAAAATTAAATTACATTTTAAAACATGCATCGGTTTCTTAGAAAACTTCAACTATATCTGAGGACCCTTTATACCTTTCTCTTTTGCTGACTGTAAATATACAGCACCTCTGCAATACAGTTCAAAACTAACGCTATCGGAATACTTATCACCTAAACAGTTATTTTTTCTCCAAGTCACATATTGAATACGAATTTATTGCAAAATGACATTCGGTTGTTCAGGGCCGGTCGTTTTTAGAAACGTCCGATGCATATTACGCTGTACTGTGCTGTAACATGACCACTAATGAATTTGTAACGATGTTCTATGACCTTAGTACTGTTGTTTTAAATGTACTAGATTTTACTGGTGTGTGGTGACTTGGAATGTTGTTTGTGAGCCGGATGCTGCTGTCGACTTCAACGGTAAAGCAGCGTGTTGTCAACTCTTAAACCCACACCCAACTTATCCACACAACCTCTATTCAACTCCAATCTTACATGTATATTCCTTACACCTGCCCTTAATTGTAATTGTTTATTCCATAAAAATTCAAATGAAAAGGAACGGACATGAACTGGTCCTAGACTGTACTTAGTATCTGGAAACATTTCCAGTATATGCACTTACATACGATTTATTGCTGATGTAAATAATGATCGACTGCCTCGTTGGTCTAGTGGTCGCAAGCGCGACTGCTGTGCATGAGGTTTTCGGTTCGATTCCCAGGTCGGGCAAAGTGTTATTAGGTTTTTCCATCAAGAATTTCTCAGTAGCAGCCTCGGAGTCTGGATTTGTGCCCGGTTGATGGCTGTAGGCTCGCCCCCTATTACATGGGATTAAAAACATAACTGGCGAAATGTGGGTGTACTAATGGGTACACCTCTGCCTAACCCTTCGGGGATTACAGGCGTGATGTTATGATATGTTATGTAAATAATAATAGCAGCCTATTTATTGTCCCACTACAGGGCAACAGCGTTTTCCCATGTAGAAGAGGCATGAGTATTGATCACCACGTTTGCTCAAGGCGGATTTGACACTACAGACTTTTATTATATTGTAAGTTCAGGTTTTCTCACGATGTTTTCTTTTTCCGATGTCAGTGATGTCTAAGATAAGCTAAGAATCATATGAATTGCAGAAGTCATATTGCTTGTCATAAACTGGTTTAATAATTTTGAAGTAGGTATCTACAATAAATGAAAGGCCTTGATAACCTATAAATTGGTTTTCTCTCTATCTTGGATGTCGTCATACGTGTTGAATGTATGTAAATAGTGTACTCTAATGCCCTGAGTACACAAGCTGGTGGCATTTGATTATGTTACAGGTGTTAATGAGATGGGTGTTTGAATAGCATTTCTTTAAAATGGAAAATTTTCTTTGACATTTATAATGAAGTTTTGAAATGAAAAAGTGTGAGTGTGTTTCTGAATAGACGTTGGCCCACTTACTACAGAGCCCAAAGAGTCCCTACATTTGCACTTTAGAGGACATAAACAGCGCTACTGATATCGCGATAAATGTGGGCACCTACTGGGCTCAACAATTATTAGAAAAATGTAAATAACAAAAAATCATAGACTCGAAAAGAAGAAGAAATTAAAAAAGAGAGAACCAGTGTTACTTTTCAAAATCTAAATTCATTTACATTACCTTATGGTCAGCGAAAAAAGTTGTTTAACATTTCAGTTTTATAAATCCTAATGATTAAAATCAAAATAAAATAAATTCTTAGTTATTACCTAAAATATTATACCTCTTAGTTATTACCTCGTATTATTTCATCTATTTAGATTATTTGTAAAATGTTGTTATGATTATTTTGTCGCTGGTTATACATAACGTAGGAATATACCTACTTACTGTACTTACTTTGACTGCCTCGTTGGTCTAGTGGTCGCAAGCGCGACTGCTGTGCATGAGGTCTTGGGTTCGATTCCCAGGTCGGGCAAAGTGTTATTGGGTTTTTCCATCAGGAATGTCTCAGTAGCAGCCTCGGAGTCTGGATTTGTGCCCGGTTGATGGCAATAGGCTCGCCCCCTATTACATGGGACTAAAAACATAACTGGCGAAATGTGGGTGTACTCATGGGTACACCTCTGCCTAACCCTTCGGGGATTACAGGCGTGATGTTATGTATGTTATGTATGTACTTACTTATAATTATTATAGAATCATGTCAGGATTCTAAAGCTGTGGTAGTGGATAATTCATAATTTTCTTAAGGAAAAAAACATTTTTTTTATATGTATGGTCCTTCGGCGTATCAAAAGACCACAAGTCCTAGTGTGTAGTTTCGTAAAATTAGTGATGTGATCATCTACGAGTATTATGGAACACGAAGCTATTATTATTGATAGTATAGTCAATTAGCCTCCTTCTTTAAAATAGCTATTATAATAATACAATTTATTAATTCAATAGACACTATTAATGTAAAGTGTATTTCAAAGGTCGAATTAACACACTTTTCTGTACACATTTCACAATAATGTAGTAACAGTAAAATAAGTTGGAATTAATTTTAACGATAATTTCATAGTTTACTGCTTCTATTACAATAGGGTTGGGTAATAGTAATAATCCGTTACGGAATTCTTTGTAGTGTTTTTGTGGTTCCGTACGTCAGAATAAAAGACGATCGCCCGTGTGTCCATCTATCATGGCCAATTTGCCGGATCGAATAAGTTAATAAGGTTACTTTTGAGGGTAATTTAGAAAATAAAGATGTTTTACAAATTGCGAACTGAAAGACTTATCAAATGAAAGAGCACTTTAATGAAGATCTTAAATCATTAAATTCGAATTAATAAAGAAAACTTACATTTACTGGTAGAGTTTACAAGAGAACATGGTTTTTTAACTATGATGGTAATTCTGTTCTTGAAATAGATTTAAAAAAAAACATCGTTGATTCATTGTACGGAACCGTTTCCACGTGAGTTCTACTCGCACTATTCTGATGACCGATACTTGTGGTGTCACAAGGTTATGCATTTGGGTCAACCAGTGTCATGACAGTAGATGGTGTGAATAAAGTTCACAACAGAAAACTACATTAATTGAATAAATATATACAATAAGTAAATAATTAAAATTGCATTAATGACATCATTCGTTGTGCTTTTGCTTACGCCCCGAGTGCCAGCTGTTTTGAAACCAATTTGATTGGCACGCGACCATGGGAAAAGACCAGATGGGATGACCATAATGCCTTAGAAGTTGGGTACGAAACAGATGTCGACACCCTTGCGCCATCCCATCTTGATAACTTTTAGGAGGGGGGGGGGGGTACTGATGCTGGTGCTGAAAACCTCAAACGGCTCAAATACTTGACGAGTTTTCTTGATGCCCTATGAGCTTTTTCTTTTCTTTTTTCTAAACTGTACTTACTTTTTTGTCCTATTAATTATAAGTTTTGTGTTTGGATTAATTATTACATAATATAAAGTTGTAAAAAAATTGAATAAATAATTATTGACAATTTCCTTTACTCTGTCGTGCTGTTCAGAACTACTTACTTAACTTTGCTTTCAATCGTTGCCGTATTTTCAGACTTTACCTAAAGGTGAAAGTAGGTACTTCTTCCATTAGTTACGTCGCACATAAAATCTGTGGAGAATGTATTCTAATGAAAACTGTCAAATGACACCTCTGCCTATGTTGATAAAGCAAGATTCACGTATCAAAATATGCAAGTCAAATAATGACAGGTCGAGCATCTCATATGGCAACATAACGCCTGTAAATGTTCTTGTAACTAAATATGAGCGCGCGCGCATTTCCGCGATGACGTCACATACATTACACGTCGTTCTAAATGGCTACTGCGCGGGTCAGTTGATGTGAGAGGTTAAGTGATGTTTTCATAATCTATCAAATGGAACCCGCGCCGGTTGCTTTTTGGTTGGTGCGTTGTTCATTTGTGATCTAAGACAGTTGAATCGTTTCTTCAGGACTCATCAAGCTTTATTGGTTCGGCGCTTTTCTGGTGGTCGTCACTGTTGATTTCTGGCTATCAGGTTGCAGTGATTGGAATAAGAGTGGCGGTTTTCAAAAAAACCCCAGCCCTCAATGTAAATGGTTGGTACTCACTCAAATACAAAATAACCTTAACAATGTCACTTTGGGTTACAATATAGAGGTCAAGTAATATTATAGTAGCCTTAAATCAGTATATTTGGGGAAAGGCTAGGTAAAATAAATAATTTCAGCCTTTTATTGTTCTACTGCAGGGCAAAAGCCTTTTCCCCATACAGAGAAGGCACGACCACTGATCACCACGCTTGCTCAAGGCGGATTGGCGATTTCAGACTTATATTAACTACAAGTCCAGGTTTCCTCACGACGTTTTCCTTTACCGATGTCAGTGATGTTTAAGATAAACTTAGAAAGTACCTCCATATAAAAAGGAAAAAGTCACATTGGTCTGTGCCCGGTTTCGAACCCGAGTCTCGTGCATGAGAGGCGGGTGCCTCAACCACTGGGCTAGCATAATATTTACTAAATTTTCACATGGACATGTGAAGTGTCTTCACCGACCTAGACTAACAAAAGCGCAAAATGCACTTGCACTCTCATAAACAAAACTGTACAAATCGTTTTCTTCTAATACATATTGCAAATACAATACATTAACTGTCACTTTTATGTATATTTTGCAAACGTTTTGCAATTATTCAAGTACGAATCCATACTTACCGCAATTTATAAGAATACTTTCAATGTTATGAAAAAATATTGATGTGTTTTATTGAGTTTTGTAATACAGTACGTAGGCGTTTTGTGAACGATATTACTTTTTTTTTGGTTTTGTACCTTTTTCAGTGCCGACCCCAACATAGTTGGAAAAGGCTAGGCAGATGATGATGAACATTTTCAGTGTGTCAGATTAACCTAAATAAAGTGGTTACACATTAAGTTGGTAGCCGACTGCACGCAGAAGCAGCAGACGACATGTCGCAGCGACACTACTGGTTTCTACGTATTTCTATGAAATTCCCTCCGTAGTTAGCGACATGAAGCTAGCGACGCGCCGTCGAGCGGCAGACGGCAGTGTCGTCCGACCGCAGATCAGTAGTGCCGCTGACGCCGGAGCAACAACACATCGATCTTGTTTTTTTTTCAAAATGAAATGTTCCAATTCTGAAGAAGATGTGATCACTATTCGCGAACACGTCAGACATCTTGTTTCACGGAGCACTCGGAACCAATTGGATGGCATCTGCTGTTGCCGTCTGCAGTCGGGTTCGTAATCATGACTGCAGCGACATGACGCAACGACGTGTCGTGACGACATGAAGCGACGACATGTCGTCTGCTGCTGCTGTGTGCAGTCGGCTACCAATTTGTACCTTTACACTACCCGAACGGGACGGTTGGCGTGATGTGGCAAGTGCGGCCGGAAACATCCGACTGACCTAGCAGTAGGGCGCATCTCTCTATCTGTTATTACACTACCCTACCTAAGAGTTAGGGACCCTATCAATTTGAGTACTGTAATAAGTGCTTAAGCTTCATTTTTCATTGTTCGAGTATTCTCAAGTAAATTAACAAAAACATGACCTTGATTGTCAATTCGTTTGCAATCATTGATGAATAAATAAATCATTGTTAATTATTCTCTGATTAGTGCTCTTCACCTTTTGTTTTTTTAGATTAAGCGGTACGGTCAACAACAAAAGCCGATTAACAATGTTACTTTTTTATATCATTTAAACAGACATTAAACAAATAATGTACTTATTTTAACTTAATATTATATTCATTGCATTTTACTTTAAATAATTTTAAAAATCATAAATGTTAATCGACTTTTGTTGATGACTGTACATACATGATCCTTTAAAAGTGCTTTGTCACCGCGTGGTGAGGTGAGCCGAGTGTTAAAATTACATGATGTTACAACATTTCTTTGTGGATGTGGCACATGGGTGGATGGTGGTTAGGGGAGTAAAAAATGAACCTGACGATGCGAGACCACTTTTATAACATACCCACGATTTAGGTAACTTACTGCAGTTCAATCAATCAATGTGTGTGGGATAATGGATGTAAATTGAATTACTCTTTTCAGCGAAATAAATGAAATACATTATCTTTAACAAGTTTTTTATGGCTACCAGTAGAAACCATAGTAGACATTACAATAGTGTGTGGCCGCCTTTAGATGTTGTCTACGTATTATGTAACAATAACAATAATCATATACTCATATAAAACATGTAAATTAATTGTTATTTTATGAATGTTTACGCTTACTAATATTAGGTAACATATTTCTCTTTTTTATCTAGTTTTTATTAAATGTTATGTATCAAATATTTTAAAAAACCTGTTGTTTTACTTAACTCTACAGCTTATTTATATTCTTAAATATGTAGTACTTCTGTTGGTCCTAGAAACCGGACAAGTGCGGGCCGCACTCGCACAGAAGGGTGCTGTACCACCGCCAAAAGTCGCAGAAAAAATTACGTTTTTTGTATGGAGGCACCATTTTATTTTTATTTTTATTATTTGGTGTTATAGCGGCCATAGTAATACATATTCTGTATAAGAAGCGTCTATCTGTTTCGGTTCAAAAGATAAAGTTATGTGACGGAGGGACAGACAGACGGACGAACGTGTGAACGAGAGCAATAGAGTTCTGCTTTGACACTTTGAGTACTGAACCCTAACATGGGAGTGAGTTTCAGGGCATCATAGCTTTGGTACCTGATAGTAATGTTCATAATTATGTGAATGATAGTCAAACGCGAGGCTATCCAATTTGTAAAAAAAACTGTGCAAAAGCTAATGAAATTCCTTTGCAAAAAACAGTTAATAAAATCTTTGTTTACATAACAGTAAGATTCGTAGTATTAATTGTTTTTGTTTCAACACGTTGCGCGCTATTGCGAGTTCTATTACAAGAGTGATACGGTCAATTACCGATATTCGGCACTTTAGTTATGCATGGAATGTTCTTATTAACAAAACTTTTTAATTTTTTACAAAAAACTTAATATACCTATTATAATTAAAATACTTTTTTTTTAAATCAAAACTAGAGTTATTTTTAACGTTGCAGTTTTTGGAGGCGGTTGTTTTTATTTGTAAAAATGTTTTTTTTTTAGCTTTAGTTGCCTTTTTGTATCTAACTGATATTAGATACAAAAAGGCAACTCACTTATATTTATATTCAAGTATCGAGACTGGTTTTTAATCTAATATACAGCCTGTAATCCCTCCGGGTTAAACGGGAGCCTATTACTAAGACGTCGCTGTCCGTCCGTCCGTCTATCAATCTGTCACCGGGCCGTATCTCATGAACCGTGATAGTTGACAGTTGACATTTTCACAGATGATGTAGGTATTTCGGTTGCCGCTGTAACAAAAAACAGAATAACAAACGTGATTTTTGTTGCTCGATATTGATAACGGCATCAGGTAGACGCTTGAAATATTTACAGAATATTTCATTAAAAAAAAATTACAATAAAACAAATGGACATGATTTCTATTGCCGTTTTAATAGATCATGACTTAAAATCTGATAAACATAAAGAAGAATAAAAAAATGAAGTTATCAATGTATTTATATTTTATACATAAGTGTTGATTGATAGGTTGATGACAGTCGATGTCGCAATGTGGCTTGTTAAGTAAACGTTCAAATTGCCCTTGTAACTGATTTTACCTTGGATTGCTCTCAAACTTATGTACGTGGGAAGATTAGAATGTTACATATGTAGTGTCCTTTTCTATTTAACACTAGCATTATCCCTGCGACTTCATTCGCGTGATATTTCTTACGGATCCCTAATTTTTTTATAATAAAATATAGCCTTTAGCAGTCAGTCTTCTTCTTCTTTGTCGTGTGGGCAGTAAGGTCTTACGACCCCACACACCCTAGTGTCAGAGTTCCTAAACCGCCTCAAGGGCCTCTGAGATGGTTTGAGCAGGACAGTAATAGGCTGATATGAATTGAAAAAGTCGCATTGGTACTTGCCCGGATTTGAACCCATAATCTTGAGTGCGTGCTTGAGCATGAGAGGCTGGCGCCTTAACCACTGGGCCATCACGATACGACATCGTAGCACTCAGTTTTAACGTAGCTTTCAATTTGAGAAAGAATATTCAAAATCCGTTCAGTAGATCCAGAGATTACCCCCTACAACCTCAGAAACTTTACCTCTTTATAATATAGTATAGACTAGCTTTTGCCCGGGACTTCACCCGCGTCACAGTTGGTTTGAACTCTATTCAAGTTGAGAATTCTTTTAATCAATTAATTAATTACAAACAAATATTTGTATGGCCTACAAGTTTTCGTTTTGTCACTGGTTGTTTGTGGGTTAAAATTATTTGGTCTGAAATAAAGGTTTTATTACTATTTATGTTTGTAAATGCACTTACGATACAGAAGAAATTCTTTTACTTTATAAACAAAAAATAAATTATAATTGAATACTCCTTGAGCATTTTGCAGCTCCGACTTCTTCGACCCTAATGTGCTCTCCATCTCATAAATTTTGCAGTTCCGTCTAGTGCGGTTTGAGCGTAGCCATAGACTAAGAATGTAGATGCGACAATCGCCCTTAACAATATACTAACTTAATAAATGCCTAGTGGGAATGTGGGGGACAAAACATTTAACTTGAATAAAATACGCTGTTTTTTTATTATATTAATTGTATCATTTAGTTTAATACGTACAAAAACGTTTTGTGCATAACTATGTGCACGATTTAAAAGATAATGCCTTTATCT
Organism: Hoplodrina ambigua; assembly: GCA_949774945.1. Taxonomy (NCBI): domain Eukaryota; kingdom Metazoa; phylum Arthropoda; class Insecta; order Lepidoptera; family Noctuidae; genus Hoplodrina; species Hoplodrina ambigua. Next base: position 772,431 of record OX458979.1, read on the forward strand.
CAATTTATTTCAGATTGACTCAACATATTCCAAAAAACTACATCTTCTGTCATCTCAAACCCTTCAGTATTAAGTCAAACTTCTTGTACCTACTTAAATCTTCCATGTATACATATACAACGAGCCACGTTTGCCTGCAGGCGTACATTTGTTACGATAAGCCCGAAGCGTGGCTGGCTACACACACTCGGTGTGTTCACTATTGGAAAACACATACGGTTTGTCTGTATCTCCGCGTACCTACTTTAGTACTAAACACAACATGTGTGTTTTCTCGCAGACAACGGCTAACAGTTAGAATTATTATTGCCTGATTATTTTAAGACGAATATCCACTGAGACTTGATGTATCTTCAGATTTGACAATCAAAGTCGGGAACTGGTTGCTGTGACGACTGCCTTTGATCTTCTTCACTAATTTCAGTACGCCCATTTGGAAATCCAGCGTTTCATTGTCGTCAAAACTGTGTAGTGAAGGTAGAATTCCTTTAAAGAATGATAAGTGTCGGTTTGAGGTCGAAGGGTCTTGATCTGAATGTGTATCATTGTGCATTGCTCTTGCAGGCGTGCGTCCAGGTGTTGCATTCATCGTTACCATAACATCAGTGTCTATCGGATTTGTGTCTTCAAAAGTTTCCGAATAATTATCCTGGTTTTCTGATTTTACGTTTTCGATATTAACATTACTTACTGTGTCATTTGGCAGCATTATTTTCTGCAGAAACTTTAATTTACTACTGTATATATAAGGCTTTGTGGTTTTGGAGCCTGTCCTCTTTTGGTTCTGGATCTTTCTATATGATCGATAGTAATTGTCTCTTATGTGAGTCCATCTCTGCATGATCAGTCTTACTGTAAAATAGACAAAAAGATAAGGTTATTAAATAAATAGGCAATCTTGAAAGTAAGGCGAATGTAGTCCACCGTTTCTTTCATACACGAAGGAAAACCTCGTGACTCAAGCTTGTATCATGGATTCTATAGGTACAGTCAATAGAAGAGATAGAGTAGCCAGGGTCGTCAGATATAGTTGAAGTTTTCTTAGAAACCGATGGATGTGTTCAAATGTAATCTATAGTAGTTTGTGTCACGAACTCACGACGTCACAAACTCCGTGCACAAGTTTTTTCTTAAATTAAAACGTCAATAAAAAAGCTTTAGCATTTTTATTTATGGTTGAATTGTCATTTGAAATTTTTAGTTTATGGCACGGGCCCCTACTGCGTTGTCGAATAGGAAATGTCAATCGCACGTCAGTTGCACGAATACCTGAACTACAAAAACCGACCTTACTGCAACGGAATAAAGGCGCTATCAATGGCAGATTATCGGATATGCGATTACTGTATTGAGCCATTTTTATGTCAAGTCAAGGTTAAATGAAATATTTGTTGAAAAAACCGCTATTTATTTTATTAAAAATATTGGTACTTACTATAATTTTGTTTCGTTATCTCCTCCAATGTTTCGCAATCTGGAATTAAAGCCATCATTATCTCTTTCCAAGCCTCTTGAGTCGCAGTGCGATTTTTATAGAACTCTGTAGTTTTGTCCCACAAAACAGTCTTCTTTTCTACCAAAGATATCAATAAACTGTTATCTATAGAACACGGGTCCACCATTTTGTTATAAAAACTTTCGACGTGCACTCTTTGCGACAGTTGTTTGAATACTAGCTCTTTCACACGCTTGTTCGGTTGCCATTCGATAAATAACGTGTGGCCTCGTGCCGTGGGAAGCATAATAGTCACTATCGCCATCTCTTTCACACGCGGTAATGGTACACGGTTTTTATCGAATGGCGACCGAACGAGCTCGTACCGTGGGGCCGTTCACACGTCATTGTGTTATACCTTCGTTCGAGTTCATTCGATTTGCTTTGTTGAGTATTTATAAAACATGATTTAGTGGTTTCCGTTTAGATTTCGCTGTATAACTACTCGATGCATACGTACTTTGTATATAAAATAGTAGATGTCTGAGTTTAATAGAAATATTGTTACGTTTAGTATACTGTAGATTATTGCAAAATTACAGTATTACTGTAACGGAAGCGGAAGTGAAATTACTATGTATTTAAATAAAAACCAGCGAAGTGTTTGTCACACGCAAAGGGTTCCGTATCAATGATCAATATTTAACGTTACATACAAGAATCAAAGTACCTACCTAACACCAGATATAATAATGATGTAGTATTACTAGCTTTATAATAACTTTGTATAAAGGGTGTGAAAAGCCGCGTAATGTAGCATAAAGTTACATATTAATCATATTTTTTTTATCTAGACCAATATCTGGTGACCTTCTGGTTAGGGAGATATTGAAGGTCAAAGATATTGATGTCTTTTTAATCCCCGCATACTTACTTACTGTAGTCACCCAAAAAGTAGACTCAGGGCAAGATCTAGCTATTTAGCCGCTCCGAGCAATATAATATTCGCCGCCCTTTTCACTAACACCATAATAAGTCATGAGCTTGCTATTCCAAAGATGGGATGGTATAATATAGTTTTAATTGTTTAACTGCCTCGTTGGTCTAGTGGTCGCAAGCGCGACTGCTGCGCATGAGGTCTTGGGTTCGATTCCCAGGTCGGGCAAAGTGTTATTGGGTTTTTCCATCAGGAATTTCTCAGTAGCAGCCTCGGAGTCTGGATTTGTGCCCGGTTGATGGCAATAGGCTCGCCCCCTATTACATGGGACTAAAAACATAACTGGCGAAATGTGGGTGTACTAATGGGTACACCTCTGCCTAACCCTTCGGGGATTACAGGCGTGATGTTATGTAATTGTATAATAATAAAATACCTACGTTAGTCTACTACACTTTCTGACCAAGTTCACAAAAATTCATGAGAGTATGTTGGACTAATTCGTGCAGTGCAACCGCCCGGTACACAAAATTTTGCCGCCCCTCATTTATGCCGCTCTGGGCATTCGCCCGGCCACCCCCCATCCCCCCCTTTTTTTTTTTTTTTTTAGGTGGTAAAAATCATCAAATGACTCCTTCCTCCCAGGGTGGGAGGGAAGGGACTGTCAGACTTTTACTGACTAAAAACCCACCCTGTTCCTTCTGTTGCCCTTTACGTTCTGGGGCCACGGTATCCTGTTAAGACGTCCCGCAACCCCGGGCCCCCATCCCCCCTAGATCGGGCCCTGAGTAGACTAGCAGGCTGACAAGTCCGCTTGCTAGTGCAATATGGCATGAGCCTTATGCCAAGGCTATGACCAGAGAAACGCTGAGCATTCCCGCTCACTTTTCAACGTAAATATTTAGATGATTACAATATGCATAGAGGTTAAGTTTTAATAACCGTTATAGTAATTTGTTCTGTTATATGGACCGTGATGTTGGCTAACGATCATCTGATGAATGCGGTTGGATGGAACGGTTTGACGACCAGCTGTAATATTGTAATTTTATTTTCAGCAGCATTACAGGTTTTTGTCTCAATAAAAATGCTTGTTCGACAAATAGTTAGTAGTAAGGACTCTGAGATGCTCAAATAGCCAACTATTCTTTTAATTAGCCTATTTACCCACTGCAGGTCAAAGTCACTATTACTTGAGTCATATTGCTTGTATTAGGTATTAGGACAAACATTGTAACAATTGTAGATATCGGTCAATAAATAAATAAAGTTCTCTTCTCATGTAGAGAAGGTACTAGCACTAATCACGATGCTTGCTCCAGGCTGGTGGATTTGCGATTTCAGAACTATAATAATTAAATAATTTTTGTATGAACGTATGACCGTAGATAAGGCGAAATTAGTATGAGAACTTAGCCGATTTTACGTAGGGAAACCTTTTATAATGTTAGTATCGAATAGAAGCTAAATTTTAAAAAACTACGTAAGCCTTGTTATTATAATGCAAGTATGGACCTCTTCCTGCATCTAAGAGACGGTACATAACGACCGAATGGACCTGTCTTATGTAATATTCTCTCACCTATGTACTCTTGATAAACTTTGATCCCTGGAGGTATGTCATGATATATAACCTCAGTGATAAACTAACAACCATCTTGTCAAAAACAGCCTTTTTATAACTTAACTGAATAAAGTGAGGCTTGACTTCCAGTGTAATCCGATGCAGCTTATTGTTATCTGATCCGGCTTCCACAGCCCACATACTGGGGAACACGGAATCTACTGATAAGATTGATAGAGGTAAGACTGATACTGGCAAGACAGATTTTCAGATGGCCTGAACGTAATGAAGGTAAATTGTTTGATTTTTAAATTAGAAAAAATCTTTTCGCACGTATAAAAAAATGGTTAAGTTTGGTACAAGTCGTATTACAAAAGATTTTTTTTAAATTGGGATATAAGCTTATAGGTATTTACGAGTATAATCATGAATATTATTTTTGACAACTAATTATACTCGACTAAAATTGACGACTAAAAATGACACTGCACATTTTAGTTGAGGCTCTCTACAAAAGTGACACCTAACTGACCTTACAATATTTTGTCCTACATGTTCACGTAATACCATTACCGTAAGTCTTAGGTTCGAGTTCCGGGTCGTGCGTGTGTTCTCACTGACTGCCTAGGTCTTAGGTCAGCATAGGCATACCAAGTACGTTTATTAGTGTATTTTGATTTGTTACACAACCTCATGGTGAGGTTTCCTGTAAATAATTCTACTGATCCTGTTTAGAATTACGAGCGAGATGTTTTATGTAAATGGCGTATGTAATTAATATATCGGTAGAAAGAAAGTTTTATTGATAGATCTGCAATGTTATTCTGTATTATTTTACAGTGTGAATTTATGTGAAGTGAGTTTGATATGAGCAGTCTTACCTCGCAATTATCAATGTATTTCAATAAGACAATCACTTTTGAATGGTTTAAGACCATGTCCATGAAGAAAATGTTCTTAACTAACTTTTTTGACCAATATCCTGCTTCTGTGTCGAAAAATAAGGACTTGAAAGTTTGTATGAAATGCCGAAAATAACTTTCATCTAGTTGCCCTGCCTGTCTATTCTGTAAAAATCTCTCTTGGTGAATTAAAATTAAGTGAGTTTGAGGCAAACAAGATTGGTAGAAACACAAATGTCGCCTCAAGCTCTCAGTTCGCCGAGGATTGTTGATGTAGGTACGATTTTTAATTGTCAAATGCGCGCACTGCCATCATATAACTCCATACTGAATCCTATAACGATCAAACTATCACCCGATTATAAATCACAAGTGCGCGCTGGCTCTTAAAAAAAGGAGATTTTAATCCTAGCGCCCATATAAGTTCTTTTGTGATAATTAATTTGACCGAAAATGTTATTTGTATTAACTAACCTCTCAGTGACCCATTACAATGCGAAATTGAGGTATTTTAACGACTTTAATGGCGCTCACATTGCACACATACCTACGCATAAATCCATAATATATTATAACTAATAACTGCTTATACGAATCTGTTATCGAAATCATTGTAAATGCGTAGTAAGATTGATTTTAATTGGTTAACTATTTTGTTTTTAGGTTTGTTACTGATTACCGACATCAATTTTGCTCAGCATATCTAGCACATGTCAGTACATAAGTTCTCAATCTGTCATTATGTTGGGTTTCAAAAGTTCAAATTTTGTGAAACTTATGTTGATTCTTATAAGTGTTAACGAATGTTTCTAAATGCAAAGACAAAGTCAAATCATTTATTTTAATTAGAACATTAAAAGACATTATGTGCGACTGTAACCGGGTAAAGGAGGTACAGGACATGGTGTGTATGATTTCAGAAAAAAGACTTACAGTACTATAAAATGTTGATGCATATGAACAATATTCTTAGCTACATTAAGGCCCGGATACACCGTAGCGGACTTACGAGCGCGGTCACATTTTGCAGTAGTATTATACTAGCGTTGCTCCGGTCGCCCGTCCATAAAAATACTACTGCAATATCTAAACCTGACCGCAAGTTGTCTGCTCCAGTGTAGCCGGGCATAAGATCCCTAACTACACAGTAAAATAGGACATATTTTTAAATTATAATGGCTTCAATCACCGCCATTCTCTCATACGGACAATGATGGGGTCATCACTGATGATTACCAACATCATCAAGCTATCGCCGCAGGCCGAAAAGAAACTCTTAGTTTCACATCTAAAGTGTTCTTAGTTTGACCTGCGGCAAATACTTTGATAACGTTTGTAGCATTATGCTGACTTAGTAATATATAGGCAAATGTGATTGAGGTTGCCACAAATTAGGGTTAGATGGGGGAATTTGACTTTAGGGTCATTTTAATTAATGACAATAGTAAGATAACTGTTTAAAACAATATATAAAATAACATCACGCCTGCAATCTCCGAAGGGTTAGAGGTGTAGGTACCCATTCATTAGTAAACCCAAATTGTATTTTTCGCAATAAAAAAAAAACGCAATTACTTTGCAGTACAAAAGTTGCCAACATTAAACGATGTCAGAGAAAATGAATTAGTAAGAATATTTCTTAATCATTCATAATTACTAGACACCCACAAACATAAAGATTTTGACAGACAGGAGTTTGTAACACTATAATCGCTCATCATAAAAAAACTGCAAACACTAGGTACTTAGTAATTAAAACTAATGATTTTAATTACAACATTTAAATCGTGATAGTTCCCTATCAGGCTTTCTATCACGACTTTATTATATAGATATTATAATATATTTAAATATGTTTACCAATTTGTTTATTAATTATAATTAAAACTTATGGATGCGCTATACTTACAGTGTTGCGAAATGTAAGCGATTTTAGAGCGGACGATACGGAGACGATACGACTTAATTTATTCCGATAACCATTACCTACGTTATAAACTTTATAATAACAAATTCGTTATTTATGTAAATCTTTTGAGTTTTCCATGAATTTATTTTTTAGCTGATAGGATTTTAATAAAAAATAGGTGTTGTATGATGAACTACGGCCTATCCTTATCTCTTAAAACAATATTATACTTTGTCTTTCGCGCTAATGGATATTCCACGCTCGGATTAGCGCCGAGAGTTGATGTAATAACTGAAATTACAAAATAATATTTTATTAAAATGGTACTGTTTTAAGAGATGGTGGAAGACCCTCTGACCTTTGTTTTTTTGAACATTTTGGCATTTTCTTGAACACAAAAAATAACTTTACAATACTTAATGACCATTTATTAAAATATAACGGGGACATCGTAACGAGATGCTTATACATTTTAACCGTAAGTCATACAATTTGAGCGATTAGGTGTTCTTTTTCTGTATGGAACAGCTGTTATCATTGCCGCGTAATCTATTTAGAATCATTTACTAAATCTATGGTAAAAGTTTTCATGACGATGTCCCTTTCACCCAAGATAAACTAAAGCCAAAATAAAAACCATAGGCACTCCACATTGTAGGATACGCAAAAAAAAATACATTGATAATTAAAAAGCTCGTTTTAAATAACGCACAGTGTAAAAGTCTTGTAAAAATGTTAATTTATGCAGTACTGTGCAGTATGCGTGATTACCGTTTTAAGTCACAAGTAAGACACGTCTTCGGCCTATTGAGTACTGTGTGGTGGTCCAAGTCATTAGCGTTTTATTGTTTAAGTAGATTTTTTTACCTAAACTAATATAGGTATAATAATTTTATTAAAGCTGAAGAGTTTTTTTTTGCTTAAACACGCTAACCTCGGGACTGGCCGTCGGATTGGAAACATTATTCATAAGGAATAGTATAGGCTAAATAACATCACGCTATGATTCATGGGAGCTTTGACACGGGTAAAAAAACACGCGGATGAACTAGTGGGCAGACCGTTATCTGTATCAACAGAAGAATGAAGTCTTGCACTGAGGTTCATCATTCTCTTTTTTCTTTATAATTTTTGTTGGACTCGAGCTTGCTCCAAATAATTTGTCAGTTAAAAATCGCAATTCACTCATAACTTACGCGGTTGTGTGAAGTGTAGATTGTGATATATGACGCGTCCTTCCATTGGCATACCTTTCATTTTTACAATATCAAGTAAAAGGCTATAAAAGCAAATGTAAACTTAGAAACGATTTGCATTCGGCCGCGGTAAAGACGGGTTGATTATATAGACTTACATAATGTTGTTTTTATTTTAGAATTTACCTCATAATTTAGTTAAATCTTAACTTGCAAAGAAAGCATAGTTACAAGCCTTTCATTATTTTACATAATAGTATTTATTTTTACCAAATTTTTCTATTTATTTTATGCGGCTATTTTTAATTTGTTTTAGTAAGTTTACACTTTACGTAAGGATTAGTAAAAGTACCTATGTGACGAAGACGAATGCACTACTGACTACTTTTTATCCTCGATTATTATACGAGTGAAACTAGGAATTAATTAGGGTTAGCTCACACCGAGGCGAAGGCGATGCGAAGAGCAATTCTATATCGCGTCTCAGCGAACTTCAACACGTTTTGGTATACCTTAATATAGTAATTAAGCATGGGCCTTGGGAGTAGAGTGCAAGGGGCTGCACTTGCACTCCCCTGCCGTGAAAGAAAATATTTACATAAAAAAGATTAAGTTTTTTTTGAATAAAGTTTGTTTGAATAAAGTCTTAAGGCGTCTAGGTTGTTGACCTATTAAGTTATTGGAAATAACATACATGTATTATCTATAATTTATATTTTATTAGTTAATAGTATAACAGTGTGTAGATGCACCTCCCATGTCAATAAGTTCCATATTGTGTTGCTAAGTGCAATTAGCGTCGCGACACGTCTATGTGTGATCTGACCCTTAGTTTCATGTGACATATCAAGTATGCCATAAAAGGAATAGCGTAGGTAATAGACCAGTAACGTCAATCAATAGGATCGCTCGTTATTACTAATTGACTAGCAAACAGTGGTGATTAAGAATTCGATAATTAGTTGTAAGACAATGGATGTTAACGGGTGAAAAAACAAGACGATTTGTGAGACAAAAAATCTTTTCACCTCTAAAAAATTATCTCAATCTTTAAATACCGACAATTCTCAGCTGGACTATATGCTATCTCGTTTTAACGGCTGCATCATAAGAGATACTTTTAGTAATAATAGAATACACAGGATACTTTGCTGTACCTAGTGTTACCTATTATTATAATTTTATCCTTCTTTTATTCTTCTCAGTCGATTAAAAGTTCAAGTTCTGATAACAAATGAAATAACAATATTCTATCGATCGAATATCATTCTTGGCAATGGAGAACGATATGCAGGAGATATAATAGTGCACAAGTGTGTGCGCAAACACAGGTGCACTCCCTCCTCTTACTTCCATCGCCCGATCTGATACGACTGGGGAGAGATCAAGCAAAAGCTTAACGTTATTTTCGAGGCAGAGAGGGTGTCACATCACTATTTTATAATCTCGAGGCTGCTACTGAGACATTTCTAAAAGAAAATACAACAACATTTTGCCCGACCTCAGAAAACCTGGAACCCAACACTCAGCGGTCGCATTGACGACCACAAGACCGTCAAGACATTCAAATAAAATAATTCACATAACAAAAGGTCAGTTTTTTTAACTGTCGAGACCCATCACGCTATGCCGAAAGGAGGTTGAGTAAGTTAGCAGTAATCTAAGCAATTTTGAACATTGAAAGCGTAAGTAGTGAATTGCATGTAGCGATTGTTCGAATTCATGTTTCTGGACACAATGAAATATATGGGTTTTTGTGTTGTGGTGTTAATTTTACATTCATAAATCACTTTTACTTTTTATTGTGTGCGTATTTATGTCTTTATAAAAGAGCCAAATGAGTATCATAATGATCTAAAATTGTATTATATGAAAGCGAATTGATAGCCGTCTGGTTTGAACATTATATCTACAGGCTTATTTCCAAACTTACTCAACAAATCCAGACTACGGAAAAATTCCTGATGAAAAATCCAATAACACTTTGCCCGACCTGGAAATCGAAACCAGACCTCATGTTCAGCGGTCGCGTTCTGCGATCACTAGATATAAGATCACATAAGATTAGAAAAATGATGAAATCAATAAGAAAACATCGCGAGGAATGCTTCGTATAAATAGAGTCTTAAGTAATATCTCAATAACCATGAGATGAGAACCATTTGGCACGTAGGTCACACGTCAGGAGTTACGGAGTGTCCAAGACCAATATATCTTGGTCCTTCATAGGAGCGTTGCTTCCAAAATTATATCATTGACGTAAAAAGAGTGGATCTCAGAAAGGCCCACTTAAGGGAATATCGAGCATAACCGAATTGCAGCGGAAGCGCCGTTATATAACTATAAACAACCTTGTCGAGCGAAGGTTTGGAAGCGCTGGAATGCAGCGAGTTACAATATCTTTATTATGTATTTAAAACAATATACAATAATTAACCTTAACATAAAACCTAAGAATAATTATAAAATATGTACAATTTAGAAAAAAATGACAGAAAGGAGGAAATAGAAAATAGGGCATCAAAAAATTCGTCCGCGTCGCTGTCAATGGGGAAAGTGCCCAAAAGGCTTTGATTGATTAATTGCTAATACTAAAGATATTGCATTTTTAAGAAACATAATGAATGTTTGTTAAAAATGCAACTTTAATAGGCTATTTTAGCTTTTAGTAATCCCTCAAACTAAATTCGACAGAGTTATAAATGTCAATGGTCGAGCCGCCATTGAGTTCCTCCGCAGACTTAAAAAGTCCTTATGTAATATTTAAACATTAAAATGCCATTGTTATGTCTAAAATTTTTTGCTTATTTCAGGCTAGACGCTTCGTGTCAATGAAATAAATGTGTGATAGTGTCATATTCAGTACGTTTGGAATTAGTATCTTATGTCGCCGCGTACCAAGATTACCTGGACGCTCTAAAGTAGCTGCATCAAGTGTTAAGCACTTGACACGCTGTTTGACATTCAAAGTATCTACCAATTTCTAAATCTACAAACTTTTTGACGAATCTTACATTTGACCTCGTAGTCAGTTTGAAAATTGTTTGTCAAATACTTAAAGAAAATGTGAAAATGAAAGCTAAATTGAGCTTAATTTTGTCAAAACGAGGTAATCTACAATCTTTCAATAATTAAATGAATTACCTATGTCAAACAAATTTTAGATGTCAAATGTTAATGAGCACATAACTAATTAAAAGAAAAGTGGTACCTATATATTACTAACCAGCAATTAGCATTAATCAGCGCTAAATTGTTTTTTTTTTATGGCTTTTGTTCGTTTTGCCAAATCTAAAACCAATAAAATTATAGAAATGATACTATAATCAAAGATAATTTATATTACATCATTTTAGGGACATTTAAACAATTTTTTCTTTTTTCTTCATAGTTAATACTGCAAAGCACAACGAAAGAAAAAAAAAAACAGAATAATGTTTCATGATACAAACTTTATTGCCACAGGGCAGGAACATTTTGCAACTAAAAGAAAAGTAATTTTTAAAAAAGCCAACGTCACGCAGTATTCCCAGGCGGTCACCCATCCAAGTACTAACTGCGCCCAATGTTGCTTAACTTCGGTGATCGGAACGAGAACCGGTGTTCTCAACATGGTATGGACGTTGGCGACAGTGCAACTGAAATTGTTCTTAACTATCAGTGCAGGTTGGCAACTTTCCAACTACTATTTATTCTGTGTCTAAAATAATTTCTTGCACTATCAGGAGGAACCATTACAACTATTGTTAACTACTAGTTGTGCCCGTGACTTCGTCTAGGAATGTCATCCGCGTGTCCGGGACACGCGGATGGATGGACGCTAAAGGAAGTTGGAAGAACACAGTGGGGTTCTAGCCAGGTTTTAGACAGAATGCATACGACTAAAAAAATTCAGACACTGCTCAAAAATGCTGCATTTTTAATAACTTACTGCTGCTGGAGCAGTGTCTGAAGTTTTTATTGTATAAATTCTGTCGGGGTAACCTCTAAGCACGCCACTGGTCATCCACCATCTGAACCCCTTGGCTTTAGGCTGTCGAAATGATTGTTTGATCGCAGTCCTTGATTTTTGAAGTGAAAACTTCTTTAGCGGCGTTGAGCACTTTTTCTGTAATGGGTATAAAATCTTAAACTCGCGTCAGGACACGTGACCTGATCGAAAAAGCGTAAGACGGATGGAGAGTAGACAGCTATCCCCTCTCTACGGCGCGGCGAAAATGTATGCCTGGGCCTACTGTTTCGTTTAGGCAGCGCAGGGCGCTTGCGCGAATGTTCGTGTATAACTTTTTAATGTAAAATAATTGTAATAGTTTTAAAGTGTTAAATTTTTAATGTAATATAAATTGTCATGTTTGTGTACGATAGCGCAATAAATGAATATTGTATTCTACCACATAAATGATAGTACTTTTATACTGATAAAGCAATTGGTGCAAAATTATTCCCTAACCATTCCAAAATATCAAACATGCTCAACGTTAATAATCAAGTTTTCACTTCTGCCGGCACTCCCGGAGTGCAACCCGTCTTTTTTTTTTTGGTTTTTTTTTTCTAGGTTGGGGATCCTCGACTGCCTCCGCTCACGGAATGTAGAGGGGTGTGTCGGACTCCTGCCGACTGCCGATGCTCCACGGTCTTCTTCCAACTTCCTTTGGCCGGGACACGAGCACCCCACCAGAGTCCGTTGCACATGAAAACTATACAATGACCACGATTATGACATGACTCACAAATCGTGGACAATAAAACCAAAATCTTTACGAGTGTTCATCGTTTAAAGTCGCCCAAATTTTTCGATAACAATCCATCTAAACTTTTGAACCGAGTCATAAAGTGCTTACATAACTTCCATACATTAGAATTTAGAGATAATTTTTGCGGAAAAAGTACGCCTGACGCAATGAATTTCTAGATTTGAATCTCTTGAAAGTCATGTTTTCTAATGGTTTTCGAGGGCTTTTGTTAAGACAGATTAAGACATGGAGCTTGTAGATTATCTTGCAGAATTATCGAATGTTGTGGTACTGATATAATCTAGTTAGGTAATGCTAAAACCTAAGAATATGTGGTGATTTTCACTCATATTGAGAAGACATTTTGGAGGTAGGTTATAATATACTAGCTCTGCCCGCGACTTCGTCCGCGTGTTTCTTTTCACCGGTGTTAAGTTATGTTTTTTGGTTATAGCTCCCCCCCAGCTATAGAAGTGTGCTCAAGATAAGCTGTCAATCCTTTAGGGAAAAATCCTATATTTATAAGAAAGTTTTCATTTAGTTTCATTCTGTCAAAAATTCCTTTACCTACATCTCGACATTGATTGTCGCTATGATAAGATTGCGTTATGAGAATTGGCCTTCTTTGGCATGAAGCTCACCTCAATCTCACTTCACTTATATTCACCAATATAGGTTTCAGAATAGGTCTGGCAGATCGTTTACTCTTACTACGCTGTGTAGGTTTTATGAGCTCTACTTTAATGACACTAATCCTCTATGTGGTCATACAAGATGCATCAAACGATTTGTAATTGTGCCAAATAGTACCAGAGCACTATTGTTAGACATTGTCACACAGTTTACATTACGTTTTGTAACTAAGTCAGTAGCGTCATTTGTTATTGTTACGTTATCGTCAAATCTTACGTGTTTGTAATGTTTAATGTTAGTAGTTTTCAATGCTTTTCTGTATCTTCAGATAACATTGTAATATCGTCTTTATAATGTAATCGTGTTTTTTTGTGAATTTACACATAACATAACAGCAAGCCTGTATTTAATCCCCGAAGCGTTAAGCAGAGGTGTGCCTATTAGTAAGTACATCCACATTTCGCCAGTTATGTTTATGTGGACTTATATGTAAAGTCCCAAATCGAACTCAAGACCTCATGCTCAGCAGTCGCGTTTGGTAGCACTAGACCAATATAGGCAGTAAACATAGTGGAATAATCCGTAGTGATACGAGTCAAGAAAATCTCTCAATAAAAAAAATACTGCGACATTTTCATCCAAAACTAACATCAGCAGAGAATGCTTCAGAATGCTCAGAGAATGTTTCTTTTCAACAACATGTGTTCAATCAAGTATCATTAGCAGCTATGAATATTCAGGTCCTCATATTCCGTAATGTCGTGCGGTGTCGATAAGTTGCGCCTGCGCCTGTACTGATGCCATAACCTTTGCCTCTTACTTTCCAATGACCTGCGTAGATCGGTAGGGAAGAGCGTCGCATAGAATTATGTTGTCGATGTTTAATGGTGAATTAAATAGTGACTTATCGATAAACGCTTTTCGATTTTATTTAACCTATTATTGGGAATTAAGTTATTGTGATTTGATGTCATGCAAAATGGCATCTGAGTAAAATATGCCTTTTAGGTTTAGGTTATAGATTGCAATTATATTAGTATGATAATTTGACACATCTGTGGTGTAGGTACTTGCAAGTATGACTGCTGAGCATTCTTAGATTTGATTTCCAGGTCAGGCAAATGATTTTCTTAAACAGTTTGTCAAACAGAAACTACTCGGATTAATACTCGGTTGGTGGCTTCATGCTCGCCCCCTATTACGCCCTTCTACCTTACCTTTTGACGATACGGGGGTGGTGTTATGAGTGCATACATATTTTTGTACCTATATAGGCTATATAATTTAATGAGATCCGGTTATCTAAACCTAAAGCAACAGTAACAAAGATCCTATTTAATAAGATTTATTTATTTTTTTAAACGGAAACGTATCGTCAGTAATTGATACCCGATGATTACTTAATTAAGTACTTAACTGTTCGAGTGACTCTGGATAGTCGTCAATAGGAATATTCTGGTTATTTAAGATTTTATCGACAGCGCCACATCACTAGTAGTTAACCCATGATAGTTATTATGTCACCACGCACATCGCAAAGAAATAAAATAATTGTACCTATGGCCGGCCCGCACCTATTGCACGATTTGGTAAACAAAATAACTATTTGATTGTAACAGAGTAACAATTTCACAACGTAAAACGTTTTTATAGTGCGTGTAGGAATTAGCAAACAGTAGTGTGGAGATACCATAGCTATATCGAATCGAAGTACAGAATAAAATACCTTTGGTCGTTACAAATGCGTACTACAGAAAGAGAAAAAAAAATACATATTTGACAGAATGAGTCTGAGATTAGTTTACCATTGTTCTTAAAGGTTAAAAGAATTGCTGCGAATTGCTGAATAAAACGGATGGACGAACGGATGATATTCGTTAATACATAGTAGCATAGGTAATTCTTATTCATAACGATTTTTTTCAGTACTTATATCTGGGGCCGGCTTTGAATCTAGACACAGTAGGTCACTACGCTGGATTGTCAGTATATTTCAACCTTAATGTTATTTTAATTTGTTGACACGGCTGAGGTGACTGCAACCTAATTAATGTTAGATGAATGACAGATAGGATCTTACAACTTCGAAATAAAAATTGACGGCAAAAAGTCTTTCAACTTTGCCGAAACTATCGATTTGGTCCAGTTAATTCACCACGCTATAAAGTATTATATCGATAATAAAACAACGCAACGTGCGACGCCATTTTATAGAGCATCACTAGTGCATTTTAAACGAGTCGTGCCCAGGAGCTAGTCATTTAAAATGTATGTGCAACAGTAGCAAGTAATGATCGTACTCTCTTTACATATTATGTCACTGTCTCGTCTCACACTCCTGAGTACTGGCACGTACCAACGAGGCATGGGACTGAATTTACTATTCTAGGCAGAGATTATACTGACTAGGTTTCTTCATTTAGTTTAGGGATAAAGTCAGTTTTGACGCTTTAGGATGATAATGTTGAATGTTATACTCGGTGCGGTTTGACATCTACCGTAGGCCTTACAATTGTCAGCCGACAATTCCAAAGTGAAAGATAAGAAAGAAAAAAAGAACACCTATGTGTGGTTTAAAAAGACACTTAGCGATTCTCAAAGGTTTTTTTCATCATTGCGATATTCTTTTTCTGTAACATCCCTGGGAACCTTCTTGTTACAGAAATATTCAAAGTCAAAGTTCCAACTTTATAACGTTTTAAGAAGACATGTTGTAAATATCATTTTCCTAAACTATAACTACTAACTAACCCCCGAAATCTCTGTATTAGTGCATGCACCCATAAGCTCAATGTTTCTTAGCCGTTCCATTTTGGTGCACTAACATATACATTAGATAGTTTTTTAATGGTACATAAAAAATATAAGTTAAATTCAGCAATATTTTCTGTTACTCAGTTTAATGACTGTTTTGACTGCCTCGTTGGTCTTGTGGTCGCAAGCGCGACTGCTGTGCATGAGGTCTTGGGTTCAATTCCCAGGTCGGGCAAAGTGTTATTGGGTTTTTCCATCAGGAATTTCTCAGTAGCAGCCTCGGAGTCTGGATTTGTGCCCGGTTGATGGCAATAGGCTCGCCCCCTATTACATGGGACTAAAAACATAACTGGCGAAATGTGGGTGTACTAATGGGTACACCTCTGCCTAACCCTTCGGGGATTACATTTGATGTTATGTTGTGTTTAATGGTCAGTAGGTAAGTTTAGTAAATGACAATATTATGTTCGATGACGTGTTTTTACACTCCGTATAATATGTATAACTAAACAACGACCGCAAGGGAATATAGCTTGACATTTTACGTGTTTTTTAACACGCAATTCCAAGTGACCAGCTGAAATTAATTTGTTACATAGTTGACACTCACTCACCAGAAACAGACAATAAAGTATCAGTTTACAGCAATACCGTTGACATAAAGACTGACCGCTTCATGTTGAACTGCCGTTAAATAACAGACAGGCGTTTGTACTGACTAGAAAGATGAGTGTTTGTGTCGTAGCACCATCCATCATAACTCAGTAGAACAGTTTATGGAACATCTGATGTAGGTTCATCCTATATTCTAGCAATTAAAGGTATCATTCATTCATTTATGCAAAACTAGTCGAGTCATATATGAACAGTAACCTGAGTAATTAAAGTCGATGGGCACTAAAATCTTTACAAATTAGATAATTTTAACTATTATTGTTTTGTAACTATATTTGTAGGTGCCAACTTATTAATTGATTCTTTGACATTGCAACGGACACTCTACTTTTTTATTTGTTGTCATTTGTATACATTAACCAGTGAACTGCTTCAGTGTATAGCTTCTTCGGCAGGCACATGAGACTCCTGAATTATCTCTCTCTTTAGCTAGTCTCCAGTGTATTGGCATCCAAACATAAGAAGTAGTAGTAGTAAGTATGTAGAATTTAATTATTTTGTACTTGTGTACACTTTATTTTTTAATGTAAAATATTTTAGTACTTTTTTTTTTTGAAATCTCTGGTTTTGTTGTTTTACTCTCGTAAAAATTGCTTGCACCAACCATGTTATCTCTTCACCACCTCTGGTCGACTGTTAGAGAATGCCTAAGGCATTAAGTCCGCCTTTGAACATTTGTTGCATAAAGTTTAAATAAATAATAAATAAATAAAAATAGCGAATGGGTAGCAACCTGACAAATAATTCGTTTAAATTACACCTACCTTTACAATCCCATATGGCGACATCATCTGCCCAAGGGTTACGGAGGTTAGAAACTAGTCGTTCCGGTGAAACAAGAACTACTGACATAGTGATGAATGAACTGGTTTTCTGCATAGTAATGAATATAAGCCTACATAATTTAGATAAATATATAATATTAAACAAGTCATCAGAACCAAAAAGTTTAGATGTTTAAAAGAAATGACGATTCATGAGATACAGCCCATTGATGACTAACTGACGGACAGCGGCGCCTTAGTAATGGATAACGCTGGCACTTTTCGAGTACAGAATCCTAAAAAAGAGCTGACTCAAGATTGAACAGTGAGATAGATAATTTTATATTAATATAAAAAAGCTGAAGCGATCTTTTGTATGTTTGTTTAGTTTCTATTTCATCTAGGTATTGCAATGTGGTGCTACGTCTAGCCAATTATATCAAGGAAACCGATCAAGTCGCCCCGCCATCTTCGTGGTCTGTCGCGTCCCCGTCTCGCTAAGGCCTTTGTCCAGCAGTGGGATAGTACGGGCTAGTTATAGTAATATAATATAATTTCTGTATGTAACTATCGACTGATAGCTACATACAGAATTTTGAAACAATTATTTTTGTATATGATAGCCAGATTCATGAGGAATAGTCTAGGACTCTAAGCTATATAACATCACGCTACGAGCCAGCGGAGCAAAAACCAAGGACGTAACTGAACACAGGTAAAGAACACGCAGAAGCGAAGTCACAGAGAGTAGCTAGTCACTCATAAAAGCTATTGTCACCAACAACGTTCCAACAAACAGCAATTATTGTAACATGAAGAAATAACACATTCATCAAAACATCGGTCAACGTCCTCAAGAATAACATATTAGTTTTTTTGCGAGAGAAATGCAAGTACATTCACTCTTCAGTACTGCTCCAGTTTCGTTAGAACGGACCCATTTGAGCGTCTGCAGTGTCGTGTAATTATGCGCGTGTAAGTGGAGAGCTGCTGGTCGAAAGTAATGCAGCGTGACGCCGGCTGGTGAAGGTTGTTCTACAGCACGTGGACGTCAGATGGGGTTGGTCATCTCTTAATTGTCATGGCTTACAACTTTATTATTATTTTGTTATAGTTTTATATTCATTTTCGATGTTTTCACATATAGAGACCATATCAAAAAGAGTGTCCATGGAGTTTCTTGCTAGTTCTTCATTAAAGCCTACATACGTTTTGCAATAACATATCAATCTCTATTAATCTGAGCATGAGGTCTTGGGTGTGATACTCAAATCGGGCAAAGTGTTATTGGGTTTCTCCATCAAGAATTTCTTAGTAGCTGCCTTGGATTCTAGATTTGTGCCCGGTTGATGGCAATAGGCTCGCCCCCTATAACATGGGACTTAAACACAACTGGCGAAATGTGGGTGTACTAATGGGCATACCTCTGCCTAACCGTCGTCTGATCATCTTCTCTTAAATAACTTGTTCGATTCCTATGGTCATAACAGCGAGGACTCACGTGTACAAACAAAGTATTTCCTAACAGCCTGCCATTATAGAAGATACGTGGTTCGAATACCAACGCAGACATTTTGAAGTTATGCACTACTTAGTTTGAGAATAAGGAAGCGAATGATGCAGATTTAAGATTCAAAGAGGATTCTTACTTTTGAGCACATTTTGTGTGCCTAATAATAAATATGTGAAGTCCCTGACTCTTGTGCTAGGTGATAGACCTATGTTACAAGAGCCAGTGCGCTCCCCGGTAGGAGATATTACAGAATCTTATGCAATAAAATTAATAAAAATAGAAAATAATATAAACTATAGTAATAACAGAAAATTAAAATAAAAGCGATTAAAAGAAGCCTGTGTTAAGTATTGCTTAAGTTTTGTTTTGTGCTGTGCTGTGCAAGCATTGATTGGTGTATTTTATAGTTTTGGATGAAAAAAGCCGTGATCGTAAGTGGTACCTTTGGTATACTAGCTTCGTACCAATATAGAGTACCTTAGGAATCGCCAATCCGCCTTGAGTAAGCGTGGTGATCAATGCTCTTGTCTTCTCTGTATGAGAAGAGGCCTTCACTTTGCATTTGCATAATAATAGGCTGGTATTATTATTATTTTTGACTTTTGACAAGATAGTTTTACATCTACCAAAATTAAATCTCGAATGAGAAGAGATCACCTTGAAATCTATCAGTTTTAAAATCGAGATTTCTGCTAACGTTATTCTAAAACGCAGTCTGGGTCACATAATAGCATATAAATAAGTACTCATTCTCATAAACGAGCTAATTCCGCACAACAAAGTGAGCGCACGCACAGACGTCATAACATAGTTTGTGTATAGAAACCGTTTGTAGAAAATATTTGTGATGCGCCGCGAGGCTCTTAAGGAGAAAACACTTTCGTTCTGACCGCAGAATCCTTCTGGGGTAGCGGTGCAAGTTATAGGCGAAAGCGTTAACGTAACGATAATTTCTAAATCCATATTGTATGTTACTTTTTATTAAGTCCACAATTAAACAAACAGAAAACTTATCTATCTATACTAAGATAATGAATCTTAAGAGTATTTTTGTCTAATCTCTCTCTTATTTATGAAAGGGAAGACGTTGTTTTGTTTTTAAATGTGTATTGTGTTTTCTACTTTATTTTTTTAATTTTCCTCAGTTTTAAGTGTCTTTAATTATTGTAATTGGTACTGTAGCCGTTATAATTAAAGTAAATAAACATATAAATAAATCTCTGAATTGAATTCGGATTAGACGGATTCAAAAAATCTTTTTGTAGGTATATGATAGCCAGATTTATAAGGAATAGTATATGTTGTACATAAAACATCACGCTACGACCTTTGGGAATGGAGTGGTAACCATAGACGAAAACTAAATCGGGTTATGTTGCGGGCACACACTGGCGCCTTTTACTAGTCGTATTTCCAAGTGGAAAATCGACTCGAAAAGAACACTTTTACATCAGTACACCAGGCGAACCAGGTCTAGTAGTCAGTTTTTCTGCCGGAGTGGTAGAAATGTGTCATAAAAGTAATCAAGATTGAGTAACAAGTAACAACTGCCTATCCGTTCAAATTTAGAAAGGGCGAACATCTATCTGCTGTTTTGGCAATTTCGCTTTTTAGCATTCTCGTTAGCAATTGCTAAGTATCGTGACGATTTTTTGAAAGTTTATTGTGCAACATGCTCTTAAAGATAATCGCTTTCATTTCAACAGCAGCATGTTCATTGCGTTGAGTTGGTTTTTATGAACGGGGGAGTGTAAAGCAAATAGCGCAATGGATAATTATAATGAATTTTACAATTATTTTTATTTTCAACAAATAATAAAAGTAGTTTGTTAATAAAGATTTAAATCGTTAAGAATGATGAGTGTGCTACTCATGAAGTTTAGCTGCAAGTCAAAAATTACATCCTTATAGGAAACAGAAGATGCTCTAATGACTTGGTACTTAGAATTTTTTTTTGTCGCCTTCGTGTTTCTTCACTCCTGTAAGCCTATTATGAGAGTGCGCAGTAGGTAACTTAAATTCGATCGATTTCTAAACTGGAGAAACAGAATTGATTCACATATTTACATAGTTTGACTTCAAATAAATGAAAAAAAAATAATAATCTCTAATTAGATATCCAAAAATCGACTCTAGTTTCACTGGTCTGTTTCTGCACGTAACCTCTTGATTGGGCGTCCATTGTGTGTGGAAAATCGACTCTAATGTAATACTAATTAAATAATTTTACGTATTATTTGTGTTTCTTCACCTTTGACACTAAGACAAAGTTGAACTTGCTTCCACTTATAACTTGTACCACAGCCACATTTGCGTAATTCACACGGAAGCTAGGAGAGTGTGACTGACATAATGATTAGCGCATTACATTGCCAAACACTGCATTGATATCTGAGCCTTTGTAATCGATCTGTACTGCTCCGCTTTTTGTACTTAGTTACGAGTTTATTGTTACAGTATTTAGCGGAAGAGCTCGTAATTAATATTAGGCCATCTAGATACTGAGAATACTTAAAAAAAAAACTGAATTCAAATTCAAAGTCATAATCAAAGCATTTATTTCAATTAGACCATTTACAGGCACTTTTGATTTGTCAAGGAGTCGGTCAGTTAGTCAGGAAGTTGAAACTAGTTGCTCATTCCAAAACGTAGGCAACGTAGGGCCTCTATGCAGAAGAACGAGCGAAAAACTTTACAGACACCGTTTTTCAATTAAGTTTTTACATAATTCTGGTTACAATATTCTTGTTGCTTTTATATGTAAAATCAAGGAAGGTGAATATAAAACAATAATAAAATAATAATAAAGATATAAGCCATGGCAGTTATTAGATAACCAATCCCAACTGACAGCACTCGTTCACGAACATGAATATCGGTAGTTTTTTCTGGTCCTTTGGTTTAACAGAGGCTTATTAAGTTGTCCTATTAATTGAATTATCAGCAGTTATCATCATTTCTTCTCTATCATTACTGTAATCGTCCATAACAGTTTTACCCAACGCATCACTTACGCGAGTTACCTCATTGTTTGCCTGCCATCAAGTGCTGCTATCTCCTAGTTACGTTTCCCAATGTCCTGGATAACAAAAGCGTGGTCACAATGGATGCGAAGCAGGCCGTGAGATGCGTGAGGGCAAACACACGGGGCGTAACAGGTTTACGTAAGAGTTCATGTTATTAGGGTTCCGTATACTTGTTTTATACGATAACTTTTAGTTTTACAATTTGGTTTTAAATAAATTCTTGCGTCATTTTTTTGTTTTCAATTTTGACTCGTAAAACTTTTTGATTTAATGGCAAACGTTTTTTATTAGTAGCTTAATGACGGTTATCGTGGACAAAGACGAAGTCGCAGAATACAAAGCCTATAATAACCATTCTTGGGGTTCAAATTTACCCCTTAAGTACCTAATTACACTAAAATATATTATGTAACTGCGTTGATCGTAAAAGCTTAACAGACAGACAGACAGTCGAAGATATTTTGGTATTTAAAGTATAAAATATTGTATAGATTGATAGGGCGGGACAGCTGTTCCAAAGTTGTAAAACAGTTCATGACATAACATCACACCTGTGATCTCCGGAGGGTTTAGAGAGATGTACCCATTTAGTACACCCACATTTCACCTTAAGATCTATTTAATAGGGAGCGAACCTATTGTCATCGACCTCATGCTCAGCAGTCACGATTTGCGAAAACTAGAACAACGATTCGAGGCAGTTAAAAAAACTTCGTCCATAATTTTATGATGCCTCGTGATTTGGATATGACATTTGCCGCGTGACCGCAAAC
Organism: Hoplodrina ambigua; assembly: GCA_949774945.1. NCBI lineage: Eukaryota > Metazoa > Arthropoda > Insecta > Lepidoptera > Noctuidae > Hoplodrina > Hoplodrina ambigua. Next base: position 795,245 of record OX458979.1, read on the forward strand.
AAGGCCAGCTGTTTTATTGGTTGATTGAGGGTCGACGCCATTTAATTTTTATCGGTTGTTGGAACTGGAATGCCAAATTCAGTCGAGTCAATGAACCCAACTTCTGAAAGTCTGATCAAGTTTACGAAAATTTTAATCTTAACTTTTTATAATTCTTTGTAAATAAAAATAGCAAAACTGTTTTCACTAACGCCTGAAAAACTATAAAGTGAAAAAAAAAACTTTACTTTTGGAAGTTGGTGGCTTTGGTACTGTATATTGTTTTGTACTGGTACGGACTTCAGAACACAATTTTTGAAGACAAAAATATCGATGAAGATACATGAAAAAACTTACAGCTGAACATAGAACCGGTTAAAAATTTACTCAATCAAACGCATCGCTTGATAGGACATTCGACATTCGGATTTTATTGGAACGTACACATCGTTTATATCCGGTGTACACAAAGCCAGGATAATAATGTACTTACGTAGTATTAATAAAAATTGTTCCACGGATAAATATATCGCCCAGTGATAATATGACTAGTGTGTAAGGTTGTCTTTAAACAGAGTAAGCAAACAATGATGATCAGAATGGAAAACCGGAGCACACAAATATGGAAAGACAGACAATACTCGCATATGGTATTCATGTCATGTATTGCACGCTTTGTTGTCGATGCCAAAGTAAATATATAATAAATATCTCATTACAATTCATAATATTATAAGGTTCTAAGTAAGAGACAGAGACAAAATACGGATATCAATAAACAAAGTGCCCATTTAATATCAAATTACAAGTACTAACAAACAATGCATCTGTACTTGCTTAAAGTGACCGTGTTTGTACAATTTCCGGCAATATTATTGAGATTCAGCTCATTCTTCGAGTAATTAATGTGTTTTTAATATTTACATCTGCCCTTAAACACGCATTTGATATATCGTCAAGTAGGTACAAAGGCATTCTGCAAATACAGTGGGCTCAAGTAAACGTACAAAAATATTAGCTGTTCCATATTCTGTGACAGTGTTTTTTTTTTTCTGAGAAGCTCACGATTCTTTTTTCATAATTCAGAGTTGGTTCCATAATAGACAGCCTTGTTGGTCTAGTGGTCGCAAAGCGCGACTGCTGAGCAAGAGGTCTTGGGTTCGATTCCCAGGTCGGGCAAAGTGTTATTGGGTTTTTTCGATCAGAATTTTCTCAGTAGCAGCCTCGGAGTTGTTCCCGGTTAGTGGTATTAGGCTCGCCCCCTTTTACATGGGACTTAAACATAACTATCGAAATGTGGGTGTTCTAATGGTGGTTGGTGGTTCTAACCTCTGCCTACTAACCCTTCGAGGATTACAGGCGTGAAGTTTTGTTATGTTCCATAATAAATATTAATCATAATTACGAGTACCTACTTTTACTCTCTGAAACAAGGCCAGCGTATTAAAAGTCAATCTGTATGCTACCAATATACAAAAATAATAACACATTAAAGTTAAAATTATTCAGATAAAGTGCGCCATATCAGGCGATAAACACAGCATGTACCTAATATGGGAGTGAGTGTAAAACCGGAACTTAATGCTATTTTTGTAGATTTAATGATTATGTTCGTACAGTACATAACTATTATAAATAAGCCGTCATTTGTGAATGTAAATAAGTACCTAAGTTACTTTTTGTACCTGACATCTCAAAAATGAACCAGTATGAAACTAGCAAGTACGCACCTTCTTAACTGCAGACTCATCTATCTACTTACAATGTTTCAGCATTTTAGAAGACGTAGGTTCTGATCTGCGATCTTAATTCTTTAATCCATCATCATCATCATATCAGCCTTAGGACATCCACTGCTGAATATAGGCCTTCCCTATAGACAGACGACCTGATGAGGACCGCGAGATCGCGCTGTATGCAAGCCGCTTCCAAACGGTCCTATTGCAAATTTTAATCTATAATGACACATTAACATTGCTAAACCATGAAACCCACTGATCATTTTAGATGCATTGGTGATATGAATAAAGATTATCCTCTTGATTTGTTATTTTATTTATCTTTTATGATGCACACAGGTAATCAACACAACTATTTGCCATTTATATATTTTTAATTAAATGAATTTCCTCATCTTCTGTTATAAAGGCAGTAGATGACATAATGATAAGTTATTAATCAACAAAGGTGAAGTGATTAACGATTTCTTATATCAGATGAGCAAAAACAAAAGGTTCTGTGAACAATGTCTGTGTCAAGGCCGTTGTCAACAGCGCAGACAATAGCAGATTTATATATATATAAAACGCCTTTGTAGCTGTATTTTCCAAAGATGCCTGCAAGGCTTTGGGATTTCCCTGATTAATAATGAATAGTTTTTACGTCTACATATACGTCTTTTTTTATTATCTAGTACTAACACACATTATAAAACATACATCTAAACTAATATTATAATGAAAATAAAATTGCATTTTGTTTGTAATGAATGAACTCAAACAGTTCTTATCCGATTTAAAAATTATTACACCTATATAAAACTACAGCCAGCGAGAAACAGGCTATAATGTTAATTTAAAAAAAAATGGGAATCATGAGAAAGAAGAAGCCGCGGGAAAAAGCTAGTCTATTATAGTTATTCTCAAACTTTATTAATCATAACGTATACGATTATTGTTAATACTTAAATACATTATTGTGAATAAATGATGACTATAATGTCTACTAACTTACATGTTGTTGACACAATATCTTATTTCATATCGAAATCCGTAGAACACGTCTTTCTCTTCTTAAGCTAAGTTATCGATTTCCCAGTCTTCAATTTTAGTAATTTTCACAGCTTTTTTAGATTCTTCCCAAAGCCGTTTCGTCAGTTGTCTATCATGCACCAGCCAATGGTTTTTAAACTCACTACAAAACTTGTAAAGTTTACCGCTAACACCTTCCATCTCTGGTGCAGCAGCCAAATACGCTATCTGCTTCCCTACGTCTTCCTTCCTCTGACCAACCAAGTTAATGAAAAATTGGGAGACGTTCTGCAAAACCTCTGGTATATTAGACAGTAAATTAGTATCTTTAACCAAAAAGGGATCGAATGAATTTGTGGTTACTCCAGTATTCTGCAATCTTCTATCCAGTTCTGCACTAAACAAATCAACTGCTAACTTAGAACTTCCTAACGCTGTTACTAGGTTATATCTTCCGAGGTCGTTCCAGTGATCGAAATTAATATCACCAACATACATTGTCGCTGCCACACCATTTACGATTCTGCTCGGCGCTGATGCTCTTAACTTAGGCAGCAATAGAAACGTCAGTAAGAAAGCCCCAAAGTAATTCACTTGCATGGTTAGATTCAAGTCGTCTGCCGTCAGTCTATCTGGAAGAGCTACTGCTCCTGCATTGTTTACTAACACGTTAATTTTGTCTTCCATATTGAGTTCGTTTGCCAAATTCCTTACAGAACTCAACGATCCCAGATCAACAGTTTTGTATGCAACATTTTGGTTACCAGTCGCTGCCACGATCTGGTCTCGTGCTGCTTTCAGTTTTGCTTCGGTTCTACTCGCGATGATGACTCTAGCTCCATGATAGGCGAGGTTCTTTGCAGCTTCGAAGCCCATTCCTGAACTTCCCCCAGTCACTACCGCCACTTTGCCGTTCAATCTAGCATTTGTATCACACGTCATGATCAGGACAACACACACTGAAGTCGGTCAACAAACTAAAGTATAAGAGGAAAAATATAATCCTTACGTACGTCAGACTATATTACGTTTGATATTATTTTTAATTCAAGGCAGTAAGGGCCCTTGCTGAGTAACAATCAGATCTCATTTGATTTCCGCATCTACAAGTGGAACAAAAACAGCTCTTAAACTTTGGTCTTGTATAAAAACTGAGTCAATCAATGCGGAAATTTGATAATTAATTTTATGATGCTTTGTGTATTCCTTCAAATCTGTATGCAATTTTTCCTTTATCTCTTTCATCAAAGCGTTTATTATATAGGAGTTCGATGCGAGTTCTTTTGGTTCCTCCGAAACCAGATCGTTTCCAAGGAAACTGGTTACATAAAGTTCAATAGCTGATTGTAATTTATGGAGCATCGGGTTTATAAAAAAAACCCGCTTGCTGTATGTTGTTTTATTTTTATAAACGCGGTTTGCTATTTTTTGTAGGAGCAAAATGTCACTGTGCATTTAATGATTCTACTGACCTATTTTTATGCATTTTTCTGGTCTTGTTTTAATTGACAAGATATTTATAGTTCACTAAGGTTGCGTTCAATAAGATCTTTAATTCTTCCAGCAAAATTATTCACATTATTATGTGCTTAGGAGGTACCGAGTTGCCATGGATTTACTTGCATATAATTATATCAAGATGCACCTAGCTTTTTCCTAAGTATACCTATTGTGGTCGGCTTCCAGAAATTGTACCTGGTTAGGTACAATTTCTTCTTAACGTATCGATGGCAAATATAGAGACTAAATAACATAGCAGTTGAACACAAGGTACCTAATATCGAACTTTCCATTCATCAGGCTAATGATTATCAAATCACTTCACCTGATTTTTATCAATGATGTTCTAAAAAGAACTTCGAACTTCAATTATAAAGGCATAACGAGAGCAAACAAGCGGTTAATAGTAGTCATTGATGATTATGTCACTATAACTTGCTTGATACCATCATGCGCATATGAACCATGAATTTGGAAAATATAACATTAGTTTTAATGGTTTAAATGGAAATTTAGCAGTCTGTGTACTTGGATATTGTAATAGTATATTGTATTCGTTCAGGAAGAAATGAACCGGATCTATTTGATTGCGTACATTATTTTGATGTTTGCTTTTGGTTACTGGGCCTCCGTGAGTACCTGTTATTCTTCTATTATAATAAACTGGCTTCTGCGCGCGACTATGTCCGTGTGGAAGTCTAGTTTGTCCACTATGGAACACTATTGGTATACCTACTGAATCAGATTACAAAAAAAATACCTTGATTACCATCAGGGTTTTTTTGTAATCTGATTCAGTACTTTCAGAGATAACTGCTTACAAACAAACTTTCACCTCTTTGTAATAATTAGTTCAGGTAATAAAACATTCATGTTTTTATTTGTTTCTTTCTCAAAGAGGTCAGTTTCAAGCTTGCACATGGCCCTTCATGTAAGATGGATATCTATGTCTAATTGTTCAGTAATCCATTGATGGATTTCAACCAGGATATTTCTTAAATAATGGCATTGCATTCGGTTTATGTCTCACTAGGAATTATCTCTATGTAACTCATTGAAACAGAGCTGAATAACTTCCTGTAATAGTACACCCAACTCTTTAAACTAGAACATTAAACTATGTAAAAATGCATAAAAACACTTCCAAAATTTCAGCCGACCAATAAAATAATCTTTAAAAATTAATAATTAAGTAATATTATAATAATTAAAACCAGGAATTTATGGCTCATTTTGTTGGTTTTCAGGACTCTTTTCGCCAAGAACGAGCCAAACTGAAATATGCAAACCCGAAGTACATAAAGGATGTGACAGTATTTACTGGTAGGAAGAGTCGACACGACCCCTATCTGACCAATATGACTGGTACCATACTCATGCCTTATGGCAATAACGTTAGCGTAAGTGATTTGTCCTTATTATTCCTGCAAAAGCTGACTCATCTTACTACATTAAAGAATTAGGTCATTACTGCTAGCAGACTGCTAGAACAAGTTAGTGTTATAACTGGCCTTCTAGTAATGAACGGTTTTTTGGTGATGTTTAATATCATCAAACGCATTTATCTAATCAAGATAATCCTCAAAATTATTATAATATACTTGTTGGTTTATTTTTAATCCACCAGATAAACCGACAAGGATCATTAATTAAATTAGACCAATTTGAACTCTATGTCTGTGTATGAAGACCATTGGCTCGACTGATTAGGTCGTTAAGGAACACGTGTAATGTAATGTATAAAGGTAATGGTTCATGACGCGACCAGCCAACCGCCATTGTTTCATGATTGTTTCGTATAACATGATACAAATGACAATGATCTAGATTGCAAATACTGTAAATCTATACTAATAGTATAATGCTGAAGAATTTGTATTTATATGAACACACTAATCTCCGGAACATCTGTACTGATTCTGAAAACACTTTTACTTTTAAGAAACCCGTTATTCCTGAGTGCTATTAGCCTATATTTTATTTGTTAACAAATTTGGGATCCGTAACGAAATTCAAGACCTAGTATTATTATAAAGGGGCCCGTAGGTCCAGCAGTGGACGTGTTTTGACTGAGATGATTAATGAACTAAGTAACGATAAGTATTACACAGAGACAAAGTTAGAAGAAGTTGTTTGTTCTAAATTCGTACCTCGGATTACCTATAGGTAGACTAAAACACCCTTAACGCTTTTTTTTGAGACCGTCCCGGCAAGCTGCAGTGTACAATGTACATACGACATACTATTTTATACGCGAACCGCCTCTAGTTTAAAAAAAAATCTTTCCAAAAGTCTGTCCGGAAAATTACAAAAAAATAATGAATCAGCCCAATTTTCAACCAGTCGTTCTCGAATTTTGCACTTAGCAACACATTTAGTCATGCATTTGTTTTATATAAATAGACCGATAAAATAATATAAATAGATAAAAGATTTGTGACAAAAGTATTTATGTGTAATAAAATAAATAATAAAATAAAATAATAAAATACAACAGAGTCATTATTCCAGTTCGCGACAACCCTGACGTTGCGTTCCGGAGGCGACTTCCGAATTGTGGCGAAAGCGTGCGACACGATGAAGTCCAAATGGATGAATGAGTTCATGAGCTCCTTCACCAACTTGACACTTAATAAGTGTCCTTTCCCTCCTGTAAGTATTATATAATTCTACTACAACATGATCAACATTTTAACATCTGTTTTTTTTCTATATTTTAGGGTATTTTTTATGCAAGTCTTTCCCTTTCAAATTATTATTTTCATATTCATTTCAAGGTTCGTCTTTTAATATAAGTGTTTCATTTTTTTATTTTTTATTTATTTATAAAGGCTTACCAACTAAGACACATACAGACAGTCTTAACAATATAACAAGCAACAGTTAATGTATGCTCTTAAATTACAGGTAGGCACAACATTATTTTTTGACACTGTTCAAGCAAATATAATAATAACTAACTACGAACTATAGAAAAATTAGTATAAAATGCCGCGCTATTACTAGTAAGTAATAACGCAACATCTCACACCAATTTAATTTAATGCATGTCCAACCTCATATATTGCATAGTATACAATATATGAAGTTAGACATACAAACAACGAAAAAGTTTAACGTTTTTAGTTGTACGTTTTTATGAGTATCTTCACCCCCTTAAAGTCTACAGGTATACTATTATATACTAGTCTTTAATTTTCACAGGCTCGATATACATACATCAACATGGAGCTTCCACCAAAGAACATCCCGATCCCCATAGCCGATGGTGACTACTTCATCAAGTTCGAACTCTTCATCACCGCCACGAAGGAGTCCATCCTGGAGATTGACACTTTGCTGCACTTCGATCAGAATGCGAGGAAAGCGAGAGGGAAAAAGGGATAAGAAATAAAGTAATAGAGAAAAATGAACTTGAAAAATGAATGTCATTAAAATAATAAGTATTAGAATAATATGATTGTTTATTGATGTGGCTGCCAATCCTTATTGAAACATAATATACGTTCTTTGTAATCTTAACCATCTGTGTTGCCGTGTTTAATTTAAATAAAGAATTGTGAATGTTTATGATAAATCAATCTGCCTAGCCTTTTCCCGACTATTTTGGGATCGGCTTCCAGTCTAAGCGGGTGTAGCTGAATACCAGTATTTTCTGGGTAATATGATTCCCCTTAATAAGACTGGTTGTCAGACTGACGGTACAGTAAAAATTTTATATGAATATAAATCTAATCCACATGCACATAATGTTCATATTCATAAAATTGGCTTGCAATGCTAAGCATAACTAAAGTATAAGCATACCTTATAAGTACATCTAAGCCATATTTTCCTATTTTTTTGGACAATACGTACCTACCTAGTAGCTTCCACCCGCGACGTCGTCCGACTCAAAGTTGATATACTTACTATCCCTCGGGATAAGTACATTTTTCTGAAATAAAAAGTAAGCTATGATCTATTCTAAACTATAATCTATCTCTGTGCTAAATTTCATCTACATCCGTTCAGCCGGTCAGGCGTGATTTTAGTAACAAACATTCATCCAAATTTTTGCATTTATAACTGTAGTGAGTTAGACTAGATACAAAAAAAAGCCTTGCGTCGCGTCAACTGAATGAAGCATTTAATTAAAATTAAGCAGATGTTATCTACTTAATTCGACTATTCATATTATTGTAAATAATTGCCTAAATTAAATCAATATTTGGAAGAAATGAATAGTGGTATGTGTAGTATTCAACTAGTATCTATTCAGAAACAGACTGTTTCAAAATTAATCTGTCGGTGACCAAAAAATCATGAGGTGTTTTTGTTTATTAGTTGTTGTGTTAATATTTGTTCAAAGTATTATCGTAAGTATAAGTTTTATGTTTGAAATAATTAAAGAAAGAAAAAGTTATACCTAATACTAATAACTAAACTCGGCCTGGCTCAGTCTAATATTAATTATTTTCCGTTTCCGTTGGCTCTTTGGAATTAAACACTCTTCTATTAAAATTTCAAATCAGTCTATCGACAACTTGCCGATTTTTACGGACATGAAGATAGGGAAGCAGAATTTCTGTATATTAAAAGATATTACAAAGCAATAACAGCATAGCGAAAATAATTATAGGAGTACAAAGTGGATAAAAGGGGGTTAGTAGATATACAATCTCGTTAGGTAATTATTAAAGAGACAGTTCAATTATATAAAAAAAAGTTGTTTAAAACATGCCACATAAAAATTTGAAAATGAAAAATAACTAAAATATAAATTTTCCAAAAATAAAAAACTAATCTTTTAACTTTTAAACATACATAAACTCACGCCTTTTTCCCATGGGGGTAGGCAGAAACTACAGAACGCCACCTGCTACGATCCTTACATACTCCTTTCGCCTCATCTACATTCATACATCTCGTCATACAAGCACGCCGGTTACTAGTACTCCGCACCTGATCTAAACCAAAAACCATAAATGACTGCTAAATATAAAATAGGGAATATTTCGATAGCTCATGTATTTTTTTTTTTAATAACGTCAAAGTGACATTACTACTGACATTATACTTATGACTACTTTGATATTATAAGAAAAACAGTTCCATGGCCCAATTACATTGGCCCCTCTGTGAAGACATAAAAGTCTGTAAAACCAGAAAAAAAGGTATATTATTTTTATTGGTGTTCTTTATTTTAGTCCCAGTTAAAGCAGGAGAGGGCAATGATGAACTATTGCAACCCCGAGTTTGTGGCGGCATGTTACGGTATTACCCGACGCATGCGAAGAGGAGAGCCTTATAAGACCAACTTTACGGTTACCAGTAGGTACATTTCGGGCAATAATGTTACGGTACGTACTTACCTAGGTATTAATATATTAGATATAATATAATTAAATCTATATTTATCTTTTACTTAATTTTTTTTTCGTTTTGTCTTCTCTAATGGATATTTTTTGTCTTATTTTTATCTCTCATCTTTATTAGTTTGATGCTGTATTTAATATTACACTTTATTGAAAAAACAACTTACACCACTTTGACGTTACATAATATCTTAAGAACTGTCAAATTCAACTCAATAATTGTCAAGTATTTTTTTTATTTTTTATTTTCCAAACGCATATGATATTTAAAAAAAAGGTTTAGTCCCATCTCATCCCCTTCCCATCTCATCCCCCATGATTTAATACCTAAAAAAAATTCACACCTCTCACTCCTGGCATAAATCTGTCAACGGTACAGTCATAAACAAAAAAAAACTCATGCAGTAAAATTGAGTAAAATAATATATTAAAAATTAATAAATAAATATATTATATTCAAAATTAACAATTAAACTATTCTTTTACTTTTTAAGATAACCTATAAAAAACCATGTAATAGGGGGCGAGCCTATTGTCATCAACCGGGCACAAATCCAGACTCCGAGGCTGCTACTGAGAAATTCCTGGTGGAAAAACCCAATAACACTTTGCTCGACCTGGGAATCGAACCCAAGACCTCATGCTCAGCACTCGCGCTTTGCGACCACTAGACCAACGAGGCAGACAAAATATCACGTAAAAATATTTTTCTCGTCGCCGTTAAATTACAGAGGCCCCTTTCTTAAACTCGTTAATCTATATCAATAAAAGATTTTAAAAATATATCATCATAGAAAAATTGAAAATCCAAAACCAAAAAATAGAATTAATGTTAAATATATTTGTTAAATATAATGTTGTATATTTGGTAGGTATGTGAAAAGGTCATAACGTATATTTCATACCGCTAGGTAATAGGGATTAATTTTGATGCAGACGAAGTCGCGGGCAGAAGCTAGTATATCACACAAATGTCCTTGAGACTGTACTTTAAACAATTGATTTATGCCAGGAGTGAGAGGTGTGAAATTTTTGTAGGTATAAAAGCATGGGGGATGAGATGGGAAGGGGATGAGATGGGACTAAACCAAAAAAAAACTTGTAAGCGTAAACTCAGATGCTTCTGGGGAGTTTGTTTAATTTTGTTTTATTTTTCAGTTGAGGGTAGTATTGTATGGCGGGCTGACAGTGGAACTGTTGAAGATTAAACTGTGCGACGTTACAAAAGTTGATTGGTTGTATGCCTATCTTAAAACATATGGAAACTTTTCCGATAAGTGTCCTTATAAGGCGGTAAGTAGAAGTTTCTATTTTGACTTAGAAGTTTTGAATTTTGTGATTCTTTTCCCCTGTGTTGGTTACTGCTCCGCTCCCGTAAGTCGTGATGTTATATAGCCTATACCAAGGGGCACGAATAGATTTATTGAAGGAGCATTTTAAAAAAATTATGAGACAGCAATCTATTGGTATATTTTTAAATAAATATAAATTAGAATATTTTTTAAACTAAATAACCAAAAATTTATATTTTCACATATAACATAACTTCACGCCTGTAATCCCCGAAGGGTTAGGCAGAGGTGTAGCCATTAGTACACCCACATTTTGCCAGTTATGTTTTTACTTCCATGTAATAGAGGGCGAGCCTATTGCCATCAACCGGGCACAATTCCAGACTCCGAGGCTGCTACTGAGAAATTCCTGATGGAAAAACCCAATAACACTTTGCCCGACCTGGGAATCGAATCCAAGACCTCATGCACAGCAGTCGCGCTTGCGACCATTAGACCAACAAGGCAGTCAAATAATAATATATAATAATATTTATAGAAAAAAAAAGGTTTTAGGTATGACGTTTCCCGAAGGGAAGGAAGGTCCGTCCAAAATATTTTGGCGGTGCGGATCCTGACCGCAGTCCGCTATTTAGAGACCCGTTGCCTATACTATTTCTAATAAATCTGGCTATCATAAATACCTATGCGGTGCCATGCGACGCTCGAGAGTTTAGTTATGAATTTAGGAGAGCAATAATTCTACTAACTTTTAGAATCGAACGCAATCTAATCTTAATCTCATTTTGTCAAAAATGCCTGTAGTTTATCTACAGTTTTTGACATTTATTTTGAACGTTTTAATTTGTAGAAGACAGTGACCTCTTAATCCCAAATTCAACCCAATTTTTCTTCAATCTCATTCAACTCAACCTATTATATTTTGTTCACAGGCTAAATATGAACTTTTAAACCTGGTGTTTCCACCTAAGAACTTACCGCGGACCATCCTCGGCTTACTAGAGGGCAAATTTTACAGCAAGTTCTTCTTTATAACCACCAAAACAGAGGACATACTACTAGAAGCTACAATAACGTTTAGTTCTTCGTAGTAATATAGCTTGCTGTAAAAACCGTAGGTGATATTATTTTGTTTATGTAGTAAGTAAAAAAATGATTAAGTGTTGATTTTGTTTCTTTTTGCTATACTAATTTGCTCCTCTATTATGAGCGTTTATGCAGTACGGCGTACATACCATACGAATTTTGAAGTCCTTATTTTTTTAAATGAATGAACCGATATAATGAAACTTTCTTCACATAGGTCTGAAAAGAACATTTAAAAAAAATGTGTTACAGCTGAATTAGAGCGAATTTAATTTTTGCATAGAAACAGAAATTTCCAATTATCTTTTTCTAAATAAGACATTTCGAAAGCGGTACGGGACGCGACACGACGAGGAGTGCACTTTTGGAGATTTCGATACTTTAGTTACTACACAAAAAGGTACATATTCTTCTTCTTCTTCTTATCGTGTGGGTAGTAAGGCCTTACGACCGTACACACCCGAGTGTCAGAGTTTCTAAGCCGCCTCAAGGGCCTCTGACATGGTTTGAGTGGAACAGTAAGTCCAGGTTTCCTCACGATGTTTTCCATATACAAGTAAAGTATAAGTACATATTAAAGTGAGAGAATTTGAATACGCTACTCGACGCAACACAACTCGGCGAGCTTTCATAGATAGACGCGCAGTGCGGTGTCCAAGAGCAATGCACCTACTGAAGCGGCGGGACCCAGAAAATTTCCCTTGGCTTATGAATATCTCCTATCTGGGAAAAATGGAGGGTTATGCCGGACACTTACCGACTAAAACTCCACGGTACCGTCTACCATAAACACAACAAAAAAAAAATCAGCAAACAAAACAAAAACAACATACAACTAAAAAAATATTTCAGATTTCTGATTTCAGATTACGTGGGACTTGAAGTATTAATACTTTACGATGGCAATGACGTACCTATTTTGACTTTTTAATGTTTTTATTGTTTTGTAAAAGATACAAAAAATGTAAGCGATTTCTTTCTTGTAAGGGTACAGATTGCATCGATTAAATATAAACCAATAATATTTTGTTTACAGATGTACTTAATTTGTTATTCTTTAATAAGTAAATGTACTCTATTTTCTTGACATAAATATGGCAACACGACGACAACGACGACAACAACGACGACGGTTCTTCAAGCAACATTTTTTTTTTTTTTTTTTTTTTTTTTTTTTTCGTGGGGAAATCCTCATGGACTGCCTCCACCTCGGGGAAGGCGGAGGGGTGTGTCGGACTCTTACCGACTAAAACCCCACGGTGTTCCTCCAATTACCTTTTGCCGGGGCACGGGGGCGCTCAGAGCATTCTTCCGCACCCCGGCAGGCATCGACCCGCCACCGCCACAAGACGGGTCCCGTCACCCCGTGCGGCCGTCACTCACCGGCCGCACTGACTCCAGCACAGCGCGCGGGGAACACCACGCGCGCCTTACTCTCGGGCCTGTTTCTGTTCGGGCCACGGACTGCCCCCAAGTCCGCTGCCCGCAGGCCCCATGTCATGGTGGCCGGAGATCGTTCTGCGCCCTCCGGCGCCTGGTGCGTCTAATGCGGGTGGGATGGGAGGAGGAAGCCTCCCTCTCCCGTTCCGCCGCCTCTTTTGCGGTCATCACCTCCTCGCAGAAGGAGGCGACGGCGTCCCAAGCACTCTCGCTTCCGACAATGGACAGAACCACCTCCGGGAGCGAGAGGCTACCCGCAGTTGTCGCTGCAACGAGATCACGGCGCTGCGTTGCCCAAGCTGGGCACTCCTCCAGCGTATGCTGCGCCGTGTCCTCGGGGCAGCTCTGACAGTGATGGCACCTAGGCACCGTCTCCCGGCCTATGCGACACAGGTACTTCCCGAAGCATCCGTGTCCAGAAAGCACCTGCGTCATCCGGAAGGTGAGGGCACCATGACGCCTCTCCAGCCATTCCTTCAACACGGGACTTACCGCCGCTATAGCGGCGTGCCCTGCACTGGGTCGCGCAAGTCGATCCTCCCATTTTGCCACCAGGATCTGGCGGAGTGTGAGCTAACCCTAAATTATCCTATTTTGTCACATAAAAACTACGGCTGACATAACAAGGTGATGCTAAACGATGTATTTTATAAAAACGAGACGTAATTTATTTAACTTAAGCAATTATTTTATAGTTTGACATTAAATGTAGGCTATACATTGAGTATTTTTGACAATTTTATAATTATTTGGACAGTGTCGGGACAACCATGCGGTCTCTCTGTGTACTTGTCATTTTAAGTGTACTTGTCAAATGCTTTGCTGTAAGTACAATTATTATATTTTATCATTACAGTCTCGACCCCATCACTAGCCTTAGGGTCGGGCTGCAGAGTGCAAACGAGACTTGATCGTAATAATGAACTTACCCCACTAGCATTATAATAATTGTTCTAACATCTTTATATTTTAGTTAGAGGTGAGGCAGGAGGGGGCAAAGATAAACTATTGCAATAAAAAATATGTGTATGAATGTTACGGAAGGACCCAGCGCTTGGGAAGAGGGGAGCCTTATAAGACTAACTTAACTACTATAATTAAATACCCCTGGGGCAACAATGTTACGGTATGTATCCAATACTACGGTACTTATACTTATCCGACAATGGATCTTGGGCGAGACTCCTTCAAAGCGGAGACGAGAAGAGATGTGTCTCACAATCGATCAGCTTGCGTCATTTTGACAATTCAGCGCTTAGCTTCAGCACAATACAATTAGCTATTGGTTAATTACGAGACATCTTCTCTCGTCTCCGCTTTGGTGGAGTCTTGCCCTAATTCTGACAGAACGAACAAACCCACAATTTTTTTGGTAATTAAATTAATTATAGCCCACGTCAAACTAATTCATGCTTATTCTGTAACTTACATCTTGCGATAACAGTTTAATGTTTTATAATCACAAATATGAAATTACAAATCGCTCCTCAAGCCTCTACACAACGCCCCGATTTTTTACTTGGTCTCTTACCGCCCCCTTTACGGCTGCAGCGCCCACAAGGGGGCGTTATAGCCCACTTTGGGAAAGGCTGGGATAATCCTTTAATGAGGTTTAAATTTCAGATAAAGGTAGAATTGTATGGCGGGACCAAACTTCAACTGGTGAAGACAAGACTGTGCGACATGTCGAACATTGATTGGTTTTATGACTATATTAAAACTTATGCACATATTGAAGGCAAAATATGTCCCTTTAAACCGGTAAGACTGATTAAAAATACTAGGTCGGTTTTAATGAAGAATGGACAAGAGACTCCATAGTTACTATTTTTATGTAAAAAATCATTGTAGAGGGGACGACGTAATGAAAACTTTAACCATGGATTTAGTACTGGGTACATTCGAAAAAAGAAAATTTTAAAAATCAAATAGCACGACTGCCTAAAAAGTGAACTAGAATATAGTAGGCACTTAAAATCTAGAGTACTTACTTGTTTTTTTTTATTTTTATTTTTTAATTAAAGTTTAATTTTTACGCAGTCTGGCTTTTTGAGTGTTTATTTATTTACTTCTTTTTTTTGGGTTTATTTTAATACTCGTCGCGACAAAAGCTGTAAATGAGTGTTTACGTAACATAATCCGTGAATGCTGGAAGTGATTACATCCGTTTAATCAATTAACGAGTACAAAATTTCTTTTTCAGGGCCAATATGGACTT
This sequence comes from Hoplodrina ambigua, assembly GCA_949774945.1. NCBI lineage: Eukaryota > Metazoa > Arthropoda > Insecta > Lepidoptera > Noctuidae > Hoplodrina > Hoplodrina ambigua. The sequence continues at coordinate 810,867 of OX458979.1, forward strand.
TATAACATGGAATTTACTCCTAATAACTTGCCGATGAAAATCACGAGCTTAGTAAATGGGAATTTCCAAATAAAGGGTTACTTTTTAATAACTAGCACAGAAGAGGTAATAATTGAATGTATTATTAGATTCCGTACCATTACGTAGACAAATAAATTATTCGTGGAACGGGAATTTTGTATTCATTTTACCTCTTCAATTGTCATATCGAGGACATAGGTATTTTAACTCAAGGCAAGGCACTCTCAAAGCTGCAAAGAACGCCCTAAAAGTGATGATAAAATCATCAGCACCATCATATTGGCCGTAGGCTCTGCTCCCTTTAAAATAGCCATAATGACCGGTCCTGAGCTGCGCGCATACACCGGTTTCCGGCGACTTAACCAGGTTATCGGTCCACATTATCATCAAATGTTCTCACACTAGGTTAGTAAAAGTACAAGAGAAGACTCAATCAGTCCTCGGATATTGTATAACCTTGTACGACAACGGCACGTCCTGAACTGCCTCAGAAAATTCAACCGTTGTGTACAGGAAAGATCAAAATCGAACGTAGAATACGACGCAGAGTCAATCCGAGGACGTACAAAAAAGTACTCGGTTCTAAAAGGTCCTTGGATGTGCCTTGTATAGTCCTCGCATGGTATTTAAAACAAACACACAGACACATTCACGACGACTACGCACACACATCAACTTCAATTATAATTGAACTAATTTATTTAATTTTTAATTTTTCCTATCAGAGGTTATAAATTAGCTAGTCTGGTTACTGAAACTATCTTTGTTCTATTGTTTTAGAGGTTAACATTGCATGCTACGCCAAAGTTTTTAATTACTGCAGCTAGTACAATCATTTAAAATTATTAATTGAGTATTTTATGTGTAGTGTAACACTAAATGGGCAATAAAAAATTTAGATTTGCCAAAAAAAAGAAACAATTTGAAAAAAAGAATACGTTCAACCATGTGTAAAACATGTAGGTACTTACTTACCTATCGGATTTTATTAAAATGAATAATGGCAGTTAAATGAGGTATTTATTATACAGGCTGATAAAAGACACATCACAACATTCACAACCGTCATTTGTCTTTGTGTATTCTGTTATTTAATGTTAGTAAAATTAAGCAAAAATATTTTCTAGAAAAAGGCTTTTTGTTTTACATAGCATCACGCCTGTTATCTCCGAAGAGTATTAGGCAGAGGTGTACTCATTATTACAGCTACATTTCGCCAGTTATATTTAAGTCTTATATAAATGAGGGGAGAGCCCATTGCCATCAACCGGGTACAAATCTTGACTCCGAAGCTGATATTGAGAAATTACTGATGGAAAAACCCAATAACACTTTGCCTGACCTGGGAATAAAACTCGAGACTACACCCCGAGACTCTCTTTGTTTCAGTGGGAGTATTTTTAATATTTTTATAGCGACAACAATGGAAAGGGATCGTGGAGATTTCTTACTTACTTAAAGTTTCAAACTATTTTCGTCAAAAAATGTCGAGTCGGACAGTCGAATCGAGGAGGACCAGAAGGCTCCCAAGTTATGAACCAGTACAAAAAAAATAAACACGGTAAGAACAGAATGCTGTGTCTTTTCACACCCTATAAAAATAAGCTGACATTTAAATTTAAACTGTTTGCCAGTGATATTAAAATTGATATTCTGAATCATTGATTCATAATTATTGCGTCAGTGTCGGGACAAGAATGCGGTCTCTTTATTTATTTGTTTTTATTTTAATATTTGTTCATCGGTCTGCCGTAAGTACTAATTATAATCATATACTTAATTAGTGTAATTGCAACGTGAAACTAAACAACGACAAGGTGGATAGGACAGTAGGGGCAATTTTTCAAATCATCCGGTTATCGCGGACGCAGAGGAAGTCTCGGAATTAAAACTAGCCTATGTCCTTTCTTAGTGTTCAAAACCCAATACAAAATTCCATCAAAATCGTTTCAGTCGTTTCGTAGTGAAGGCGTAACAGATAGACAGAGTTACCCTCGCATTTATAATCTAAGAGGAATGAATTTACGGCCGTTTGACAACTGTTTTACAGAAAATAATTATATATCAAACTTTCATCTTTTTTGTTCTTCACATAAAGATTATCTGACTGTCGGAAAATTGCCCTAATTATTTTTGATGATTGCAAGGCCTTACCTAAATTTTTTAGGAAGCCTTTCAGAAGTTAAATAATTAAAGTTGGAACGTTGAAACAAACAAAAGAAGTCTATTATTTTGATTTGATCTTTCAAAGCAAAAATCTATAATTAATATGTCTGAAATCGCCAATCCGCCTTGAGCAAGCATGGCGATCAATGCTCGTGCCTTCTCTGTATTACAGACTGTTAGTGTAAACACCGTTGTCACTAAAACCATAGGTACTTGATTTATTATATTAAATATTTATCTGAATTTAAAATTTTATTACATCATTGTAATATAGGGTGAAATAATTTTGAGGAAAAATGGAAATTTTACTTAAAAAAAAAGATATTTTTTTTCATTGAATTTACGTTCTATTAGTGAAATCAAACCACTGGTTTCAAGAATAACGGTGTTTATACTAACACTCTGTATAAGAAGAGGCCTTTGCCCAGCAGTGGGACAATGGCTGGAAATGTTTTTTAAATTTCAATAGATAACTTATTTTTCTTTAAGTGCCAGTTAAAGCAGGAGGGGGCAAAGGTAAACGTTTGCAATCCTAAGTGGTTCACTAACTGTTACGCAATGACCAGGCGCGCCCGAAGAGGAGAGCCTTATAGGACTACCTTTTCGGCTTACAATAAATACTCGTTAAGCAACAATGCTACGGTAGGTATCCGACAATGTAATAATAATAGTACACAACATACCATCACGCCTGTGATCCCCGAAGTGTTAGGCAGGTGTTTAGTCCATCAACATTTCGCCTGTTATGTTTAAGTCCCATGTTATAGGGGGCGAACCTATTGCCATCAAACGGGCACAAATCCAGACACCGAGGCTGCTACTCAGAAAATCCTAATGGAGAAACACTTTGCTCGATCTGGGAATCTAACTCAAGATCTCATGCTCAGTGGTCGCTCTTTGCGAGGCAGTCCAAAAATTCCTATGTTGGCAAAATATACAACGAAAAGTGACTTACTTACCAACAATTCCATAAAAATAAGATATTTTATGTGTTCTTTCCTTTCAGCTGAAGGTTATTCTAAATACAGGGATGCCAATTGAAATAATTAATGTAAAATTGTGCGACTTGCAAAATATTAAGTGGGCTTGGGAATATATTCAAACGTATTCAAATGTACTCCGTGAATGCCCTCATAAGCCGGTAAGATTGTCTTTTTAACTAATATTTTATAGAGGTAAAATTGTTTGTAAGAGCTAGGTAATCTCCGAAATTACTGATCCGATTACAAACATTCTTTCACTCATACAAAGGTATTCTAAAAATCAGCTGTTCCATACAAATGTCCTGTACATTTCCTGTACATTCGGGTAAATTTTCAATTACCCTGTAGGTATATCGGGTGTCCGGTAATGAATGAATAACCTTGAAATGGGTCATGGTAGAACTAATGAACATTCAGAAAAAAAAATGTAGGTACTTGCAAATAAATAAAAAAAAAAAAACAAGCAAGCAGTTCCAAAAATATGAGTTGTTTAATAATAATCGATGTTTTTGGTACCTTATTTTACATTATTGTACACCACGACCCCGAATTAATGAATTCCATCGGTTTTTTTTTGTTAACGTATTTTTTTTCTAAATGGTAATTAGTTCTACAATGACTCATTTCAAGGTTGTCCATTCACTACCGGGCACCCAGTATATCTTCGGCGTGCTTGGAGTCTCCATTGAGATTAGTCACCGTGACCCCTACTATGGATAACATTTTGTTCTTCAGGGCGTGTATGGATTTTATGATATAGAATTTCCGCCAAAGAACATGCCGCAATCAATGAAGAATTTAATGAAGGGGAAGCTTTCCGCCCAGTTTATTTTTTCCGTTACCAAAACTGGAGAAAAACTAGCAGACTACTCTGTAATATTTTATAATTAAAAATAATGCTTATAATATAAAGCTAAAGAGTTTTTTTTTCAACAACATAAAACTGACTTAAGACTTTTCTTGCGTTTGGCTGAACCGAGTTTGATGCCGTTTTCCAAAAAGTATTTGTTACATTTAGGAGAAGGTTTGGGTATTTTAACCGACTTCATAAAATGAGGTTCTCGGTTTGTATGCAAGTTGTGAAAAATAAAAATAACTAAACGGACTAATTTCTGGAACTGTCCGATTGAATGATGTCATAATTTTTTGAAAATTATCGGGTATATACTTAAGACCAACATAAACTGTTTTTTATTTATTTATTAGAGTTAGTTAAAACGGTGTAACACCAATTACAATAATTAACATGGAAACACAAAACAAGACAAAAGTAAATCATCTAGTGGACAACATTCAATGGTTTAAATTAAATTTATATTAAAAAAAAGGGGCTAAGCAACATTCCTTGAAATTATTTCATCAGAATATTCAAGGTTTTTCTTCCAAGCATTTAGAAATTGAACTGTTTTTAGAAAAGACAAGGTTCGATATTATTTGTATAACTGAACATTGGTTAAAAGATTATGAAACGTTAATTAACTATGATAATTATACTGTGGGCAGTTGTTTCAACCGCAAATCCATGCTTCGTGGTGGCTCGCTAATTTTAATTAAAAATAGTGTAAAATGTAAGCCCCGTAAAGATATAGTGGAACTATCAATTGAACATGTCATTGAATTGTCCAGTGTTGAGCTAGATAAGCATGTTATAGTGTGCGTTTACAGACCCCCAAATTATCAGAATTACTCACTATTTGAGGCTGTAATGGAAGACGTTTTGACTAATCTTGCAACTGGTAACAAATCAGTAATAATCTGTGGTGACTTTAATATTAATATTTTAGAAAACAATTCAAATAGCAGTAGGTTATTAAATCTTTTTAAATCATTTAATCTGTCAAATGTGTTTTTAGAACCAACACGAATAACCTCGACTACTGCTACATGTATTGATAATGTCTTTTGCTGCTGCAACTACTTAGATAAAGCCATAGTAAATTATCTTTCCTCTGATCACAGCGGACAAACCGTTACGTTTGAGTACAGCACACCAACACAAAAAATGCAAATACAGTCAAGACCAATAACATCTGGTAATTTAAATAAATTTAATAGCACTTTAATTAATAAGTTAGGTGTTCAGGACTATAACATGAACAACGGTAGTATTCTGTATGAAGAATTTTTTTCAGTTGTGCATACAGAGTTTAATAATATCTTTAAGAAAAAAACTAAGTCTGTTTGCCCAAAGTTTTTATTCAGTGACTGGGCGACTAAAGGTATCAGGAGAAGTAGAGAAAGACTTTTTGAGCTGTATGGCCTTAAACCTTATAAAAACACTGAAACATTTAATAAGTATGTTGCTTCTTACTCAAAATTTTTTAAAAATACGTGTAAGGCAGCAAAGGCCTTATACATTAGTAACAAGGTTAAATCAGCAGAAAATAAAATAAAAACGGTTTGGAAAATTATCAATAATGAAACAAATAGAAACAAAAGGTATAATACTGATTACACTCTGGAGACTTCTCAAGGTCTCATAAGCAGTAATATCGATGTGGCTCAGGAGTTTGCAACATTCTTTACCAATATTCCAATGAAAACCACTGAAACATTAGATTCCTCACCCTCACTTGCGATTGACTTACTAAGAGCGAATGTTTCAGCCTGCCCTAAGGAATTTAAATTTAAACATATAAACCCGGTGGTCGTTATGAAGGCTTTTAAAGAACTTAAGATCAAGGTTACCGAAGATCTGTGGGGCATGTCTACTAATGTTTGTAAATCTATTATTGAGACATCAGCACCCTATTTAGCTTTAATATTTAATTTGTGTATAGACCAAAGGATTTTCCCGACTTTAATGAAGTACAGTAAAGTCATACCGCTCTTCAAATCCGGGGATAGCAAGGACACCAATAATTATAGACCTGTTTCGGTTCTGCCGGTTTTTAGCAAGGTGTTTGAAAAAGTAATGCTAAATCAAATGCTCAAATATTTTAACTGTAACAACATCTTACACGATCAACAGTATGGTTTCACCAGAGGGCGTTGTACTACTGACGCTGGTGTTACTTTAATTAAGCACATCTTTAATGCATGGGAGGACTCACAGGATGCCATTGGCATTTTTTGCGACCTCTCTAAAGCTTTTGATTGCGTAAATCACGAAACACTGTTGCTGAAGCTTGAGCATTACGGACTTGGTGAACTAGCACTTAGCTTAATAAAATCGTATTTGAATGATAGACAACAACAAGTTCAAGTAAACGGTGTTACTTCATCAGGATTAAAAGTAAAGATGGGGGTTCCACAGGGATCAATACTGGGCCCATTCCTCTTTCTGGTATACATTAATGATTTACCTCATTTACTAGAAAACCAACCACAAATGGTGTTATTTGCTGATGATACCTCACTAATTTTTAGAGTAGATAGACGAGCACAACACCTTGACGACGTAAAAAACGCCATGCTTAAGGTTCACAATTGGTTTACTATTAATAATTTAGTGTTAAATGAGAAAAAAACGAAATGCATAAGATTCACTTTACCGAATGTTAGAAGTACTGAACGTAACGTTATATTGAATAAGGATATACTTGAATTCATCGAAAAGACAGTTTTCCTGGGGATTACGCTCGATTCTAAGCTGCAGTGGGGTCCCCACTTAACATCTCTTGCAGGGCGGTTAAGTTCAGCCGCTTACGCTGTCAGAAAAATCCGTCAATTAACAGACGTGGATACCGCGAGACTAGTCTATTTTAGTTACTTTCATAGCATCATGTCTTACGGTATTTTGCTTTGGGGACGGGCTGCAGATATAAATTCTATCTTTATCCTGCAAAAGAGGGCCGTCAGAGCCATCTATAATCTTGGCAGTCGAGATACTCTAAGGGAATTGTTTAAAAAAATTAACATCATGACGGTACCTTGTCAATATATATATGAAAACATCATGCACGTTCGGAAAAACCTTCAACTTTTTAAGAAAATTAGTGATAGACATAATTTTAATACTAGAAATAGGAACAAATTAGATCAACCAAGTTTCAGATTATCAAAAGTAAGCACTTCTTTTATGGGGTACTGTGTTAAATGCTATAATAAAATACCTCTGGATATTCTCCAACTAAATGAGAGAAAGTTTAAAACATGCATTAAACGCACACTATGTAGTCGAGCATACTATAAGTTAGAAGATTATATGACAGATAAAAATGCTTGGCTTAATGCTAGTCCTGCTCCACTCGGGCTCACTAATTAGTTTTTTTTTTTTTTTTTAAGATAATGATGTTTCTTACCCCCTTTTTATTGACCTGAATAACTTGTTTCGTTATCAATACTATTACTTTTTCTTTTTTACATACCACAGTTCATCTAACGATGAAGTACACTGAAGTGTTAGTGTTGTACAATTTAATATCATTTATTTCAATTCTGTAAATGTGAGTACCTTGGAGCTTTTTGTTTATTAAGTTACTATGTGCTTTGGCTTAATGAGCATGGCAGTTGAGAGCTTGTCATGCTCACTCAAATGTCTCGCTGATGGTGGCGCGTGTGTTGGATCATTTGGCTCCCTCCATAATGGTTGAGCTAGGTGGTGCTGATCCATGCGTCATGCTCGTGAACGGGTGCTGTCAGTTGGGATTGGTCATCTCTTAACTGCTAAAGCTTACATCTTTAATTTATATTTAACTTCAGTTTTATATTCACCTTCATTGTGTTCACATGTAGAATCAACAAGAATAATGTAACCAGGATTTTGTAAAAACCTAATTTAAAAGAGTGCCGTGGAGTTTCTTGCTCGTTCTTCTCCATAGAGGCCTACCTCCGTTTTGGAACGAGCAACTAGCTTCAATTTTCGGACTAACTGACAGACTCCTTGACAATTCAAAAGTGCCTGTAATCGGTCTAATTGAAATAAATGTTTTTGACTTTGACTTTGACTTTGATTAAAATGGTGTAAATAACAAGGAATTGTGGACACTCTTGCATATTTCCTCTCACAGAATGCCAGACATACGCATACGCATTAATTTGCATTTGTATAAAAGTTATGTCTTAGAATTATTGATAGGTGTCTAATAGGTACCCAATTGGTTACGCTAGATAATAAGGTTTAATTCTCACCGGGGTCATTACTTTTTTTAAGACTAGGTATCCACGTGACACTTCTTCCGAAAAGGGACTCAGGAGAATTTCTTCTTAAGAAAATGATACCCTCTGGACACTTGTATAAAGTTATTTATTGCCACTATCATATTGTATGAGATCGGCAGCTCGCTCCGCCATTGCGACGATCACGGAGTTGGGGAATAGGGACACGGGTGAGGGCAGAACGCTGGCGTCCACAATCCTCAGCCTTGATACTGATTTTACTCTGAAAAAATTGAAAATAAAAGCTGTTTTAGTAAGTTAATTGTGAATATCTGAGGGTCTCAAATCAATGCAAAACATGACAATTATTTGCAATATACAGGACGGCCCAGTTCGCGACGTCCAAAGGTAAAAAATAGAAGGTTCTTTTCAAAAGCCTTTCCAAATACCTTTATGTTCATACATAATACATAACATCACAACACGCCTTTAACCCCGAACGGTTAGGCAGAGGTGTACCCATTAGTACACTCACATTACGCCAGTTATATTTAAGTCCCATGTAATAGGGAGCGAGGCTATGGCCATCAACCGGGCATAAATCCAGACTCCGAGGCTGCTACTGATTCGAAAAACCCAAAATCACTTTGCTCGACCTGGGAATCGAATCCAAGACCTCATGCTTCATGCTATCAAACCAAATGGTTTCATAAAAATACAGCTTTATCGTTGGCACTACTGTAGCAACTCTTCCGTTCCCACAGATATTTTCAATACGGGTATCCTATTGGTTAATACTGGTTAAAACTCACCGTAACTCCTGATCAACGACCTTCCCGCCGGCGCAGGTGCCGCCCGCATGGTGTCCTGTCACCGCTACTTCTCTGATAATGCACTCTAGGTAGGCATCAGGAGGACTTGGAGGCGGCTTCGGCCGTGGAGCCTTTGGTTCTTTGGATTTCGACTGTTTCTTGCCACTGTGGATAAAGAAGAATTGATCTCCATTTTGAAAGTCATGCTTCAAGGATAACTTAACCGAAATCCAAGATGTTTTATGATCCAAGGGTTTTCCCAGCAAGAAGCAGCTAGATGAGTGTTGAGGGTCGTTTAAATGACACGTGTGATAAGAGGCCATATGTATGTGGATTACAACACTATGAAAATAATGATAACCATAAGGGTTGCTTCAAATCTGACTTAAGATTAATAAAAAAAAAATCCTTGAATAGCTGAGCGTGATGAGCCAAAGACAATTGGTGATTCATTGTTTATGCCGACAGGTTAATCGACTAAACATCCCTAATATTGAAAAAATAAGCGCAGTAAACCATCATATAATCTATATCGCCCTTGGAAAATTAATGGATTAGTGATAACGTACAATTCCTACATAATTATTGTATAGATTTAGAACCAGTTTATATGGATGACTGAGACGTTTGATGAACTCACAATTTCCTCTTCCTTATCACTGGTCCCCTCTGTTCTTCCTTGCTGTATCTCCACAAAGAGAGACATCGTTCAGGTCGAGGCCAGTGTATCCTGGCCCCTATATCTTGAAACGGTTTCGATGATATCAATCGCTCAGCTCTTCGGATAGCTAAAAAAATTGCGGATATTATCTGGCAAAAGTGCACAATTTTATACTATCAAATATTCCTAAATGGGGAGGTCATGGCTTCTGTTCTATTATGCATACATAGGTACTTGATTAGCCTATAGAATTATCTAAAATGTGATCTTTATACCTAGGTATTATTACTAGCAATTTTGAAATTAATGTTGGGTGCATTGGTTGGTAAGTATTTGTTAACTGCTCTTAAGGCCCGGTCATAACTCGTGGTTGCGGTCAGGTACTGGGCAGCGGCTGCGCGCTATGTTGGGACCATACAAATACCTACTACTTTAATATCCGACTGTGCTCTTATGTTGCCTGCTCCGATATCCGGCTTTAACTTAGGCCTCATATTAAAACCATTCATTAAGTTATCAACATTTGAAGAACCAACTGTCGAACTTAACGCAATCGTATTTTAATCATTAATGATAACTGATTAGCTTAATTAGGTATTATCGTATCACAATAATGTCAACAAAATTGATGATTGAATGGTTCTTAATCTGTCATATTTTTGACTATCAGTCAAGTGTTAAACTACTGATATTCTGGACTGACATAATAATTGTAACAATGCTAAAATGAAAATATTCTCATCATTTTAGCATTGTTTAAATTTTAGGAATCGATACAGGAATAAGTAGTAGATAGCTCTGAGTGAAGCAGTAAGTGGTTCTTATTTTCTTAAAAAAAAACAATACCTATACCTTTAACCATACACCGAACATCATAATACTGTTCCAAATAGTTTGGATCCACGACGGGCGGCATGGAGGTGGTGGAGTCAGCCAGCGAGACGGTTCCTCTACTCCTGGGCTGCACGCAGGTGCAGAGGAACATGAAGCCTTCCTTGTTCGTGTTGTTGTAAAAGGGAAATGTGTCGCGGAACACCTGGAGACAGAATGATGTAAGGCTAGGATATCATTTGGATATGAACCTGTTTATAAGTAGAGAAATTTTGAGCATTAGCAGCCTTGCAAAATTATATTGATCACAAGAAGCTGACCTTGATAAAAGACTGTCAGTCTCAGTCGTGACGTCATCCTCAAATAACGGGTCTAAAAACCTGGTTACGGAGATATTGAAATTTAAAATTTAATGTTTTTAAATATTAATAACTAAACTTTAAATACCAAAACCACCCCACTTATTACGCATGCACCTGAAAGTACAATGTTTAGCGTTCGCTATATTGCGCACTATCATAAACAGTAAGTACTAAGTACTGTTAAAGTTATTACTATTACTCAAAATAACTTAGTTTATGCGTTGTTCACGCTTATGTGTTGTGTCTTTTTAAACCCCGTTAGAGGTGGTTGGACATAAGCTTCCTTCAAAGTTCACCACAATGACCTGTTCCACGCTCCCCACAGAACCACGTTAAGCCGGTATAGATAGAGTGAGGCAGAGAATGTCATACATAGTATGAGTGATAAAAGATGACGCTCTACTACCTAAAACTCCTTACCTGGGGCTTATAATTTGACAGATCTCTCAACAGTCTCTCGCTGGCTGTCCCCATTGAGAACAGCATGACAGCTGACGTGTTCTGATACTCCACGCCTGATAACGGTGGAAATGATAACAGGCCTGCAAAAATATAATATATTAAGCTGTGAAGATAGGGTCCCTGGTCTGCTATTGAATGAACTTTACCGGTATTCCTCCAGAAATATTGTAAGACAGTGGTGAAAGTGAAGACCTTGGACAGTGTGACGCTGATCGGCCGCTGGATGCTGACGTAGATCGGCATGTTCATGTGGTCGTGGAAGTTCCTGCCCACTTCAGAGTTTGCTGATACTTGTTTTATTTTCAACCTGAAAAATATTGATCGCGGTTAACAAGACACTATAAAATTTAAAAAAATATTTATTTTTTAACTTCTAAAATAATAACATTAATAAAATACTCAAAAATAATAATAAAATTACAAACTTTGTACTTAACGTTGCCAATGGGCCAAGTGCCCAAAAGGCTGGCAACATAGATCTTCACCTGACCAGACACTAGTGTTTTCTCAGATTTAAATGATATGGTATTTTAAATTATGACAGATGAAAAATCAACCCATAGCTAATGTTTGTCAATACTCTATACATAGACAATATTAAATAGGTAGCAAGGAAACTGTCTATTGTTTGTAAAAAGTAAAAAAAATGAGGGTAGTTCATTTTTCGTCCGTTCTTGTAAACAAGTGGCGAATTGTAAAAATATTAAAAACTAGTTCTAATAATTCAATATTATGACAATTTGTAGTACAAGAGTTTTAGTGATTGTTGTGTCTGTGTGTGATAAACATTTGGTTTTCAAAAGCGTGGTAGGATATGTGCAGTGATGAATTTGCAAGGAAAACAATTGCGGATCAAGAAACGTCGGTAAGTACCTAAGAAATCTACTCAATAATTTAAGTCCCACGTAATGAGACACAATTGATTATTTACGTGTCCATCCAACAGTACAGAATATAAAAACTTAAAAAAAAACATCACTAAACCATTGGAACTTTGACCTTAAATATTATCTCCGTAACCTGAGGAATTCCAGGTTCCATATTAAACAAAAACATAACATAACACATAACATAACATCACGCCTGTAATCCCCGAAGGGTTAGGCAGAGGTGTACCCATTAGTACACCCACATTTCGCCAGTTATGTTTTTAGTCCCATGTAATAGGGGGCGAGCCTATTGCCATCAACCGGGCACAAATCCAGACTCCGAGGCTGTTACTGAGAAATAAACAAAACAAAAAAAAACTGCCTCGTTGGTCTAGTGGTCGCAAGCTCGACTGCTGTGCATGAGGTCTTGGGTTCGATTCCCGGGTCGGGCAAAGTGTTATTGGGTTTTTCCATCAGGAATTTCTCAGTAGCAGCCTCGGAGTCTGGATTTGTGCCCGGTTGATGGCAATAGGCTCGCCCCCTATTACATGGGACTAAAAACATAACTGGCGAAATGTGGGTGTACTAATGGGTACACCTCTGCCTAACCCTTCGGGGATTACAGGCGTGATGTTATGTTATGTTTATGTTAAAAAAAAACAAACAAAAAATATATCATAATAATGGAAAGAACAGATAACTTCGGTTTTGTTACATATTTTTTCACACGTTTTTACTTAAAAGAACAATCTTGTAATTTTATATGACTCTTATGGCTACGAACACTACCAATACATTTAGCAACGGTACCTATGCAACAACTCCGGTGGTCCTATCCCCGATAGCATCAACAACTGAGGAGTCTTGACAGCCCCAGCAGACACTATGATCTCTTTGTTCACGAATATGTTGTCTAGCTCGCGGTGATTCTGTAGGATGTAGAGAGACGATGCTGTGCGGTTCTCAAAACGAATCTAAAAGAAAATTGAATTTAGTGTCTTGTCACCTAACTTTAAAAACGTTGCTTATCATTTGTTATATTCCCTGATCTGTGGGAGTTAGTGGGTAAAAATCACGTCCAAGCGGCTAGGAGTGATACAAATGTACTTCAGTACATGGAGATAAATATATGCAGTAGTCTGACAGACATGGAAATCGTAGTATACGTTTAGTGCAGAATTTGAACACTCGGGCGTGACTACCTCGTTGGTCGCGTGGCACGGGGCACGACTGCTTAGTTATTTGGGTTATTTCTATTAAGATTTTCCGCAGCAGTTCGGAGCTTGGAAGTTGGTGGTGACACTCCGTGTCTCGGAAAGCACATAAAGCCCTTTGTCCTGTGGTTGGTCTCTCCTCGGTCGTGTCGGATTGCCCTCCTATCGAACTACGAGGAAGTTGCAAGAGTGTATTGCAACACATTCCTGCACTATAATACACTATCGTACGTTGTTATTGTCCAATAACATTGGCCGCTAAGTCAAGGTCGGTGTCCATTGCATTATACTAGAGATTTACCTAAGTATTTAGAATTAGGTACTAACAGAAACAGCCTGTGTTCTAAGCAACACGTGAAGATTCTTCCTCCTCAACGCTGGTCTCAAATAAGCGTCCAAAGTCGAGTGTCGACCCCCATCTTTGATAGTCGCTGTTGGTCTTCGGAAGATTGTGTGTTTGTTCGTGGAGGTTGAAGAAGCTTCTCTGAACGTGTTCATTAGTTCGTTTTCGTCGTCAATTAGTCTCAGTTTCATTGGAACCTGAGGAAAGAGAATAACATACCAGAAACAAAAAGCAATCCAATAAATCATTTTCCAAATGCTACTTAAACTTGCGTGTGCTTACTTTTCTCATAATAACTGCATATTTTTTCCATATTTTTTTAAACAATCTTTTATATTATCTTACAAAGTGTAAAAGTACAGAGTTCTTCAAAATTTTAGCTCAATCGAATAGGTACCGCGAACTGGGTCTAATTTAACTTCTAAGTTTGATTAAGTTCTTTCTTATTACATAGGGCTATCATTTGATCAGTGACACGCACCGGGACAGGTGAAATTAAATAAAAGCTTAAAATGTTTTTTTTTAATATCTCACCTTTGCCCCAGGACATTCTCCATCTACAGCACAATGTCCCGAATCAAACTCGCTCCTCACAGTCCCAAATGCCTTTATCAGATAAGGCCTCAAGTCATCAGCAGTCCATCCTTCGAAGCCGAGCTTAGCCCACTTGTCATAGTCCCCGGGAAGACCAAAACCATGTAGCAGGAAGTTTATTTGACCTGATCCTCCAAGGCCCTTGCCTCTTGGAATGAATTGGGACTGAAAGAACAAACTTAATACTGAGACGTAGACCTTCGGAGCCTTGAGAAATTCAAATTCAAAGTCATTTAATTCAATAAAACCATTAAAAGGTACCTTTATACGTCATTTACAAGAGAAAAAAATAATAATATAGTTGACGAAAGTTTATGAATTAAAATAGTTTAGGAAACAAAAGAGTTTAACTCTATTCATTAGAAAAATTAGAAAAATATCGTGATGCAACGTTTTCGTTATTTAAATGTTAGCTCTGTTATTTCACGATAAATATCTAAGTATAACAAGCGATGAATTCAAAGCAATTTTAAAACTACCTAGGTAGGTACCTATTAACCCTTTACAAAAAAATCACGACGGTAATGTCATTTCAATAAAAGGTATAATGCCGTGTTCCTAGAAAAAAATCAATGCCCATTGTTATAAAATATTAATGTAAATATCATTAAATATTAATAAAATAAAAATATTAAAACAAAACGAAGTTTACCTGCCCCCAAAGCCCAAAAGAGGAATACTTCTGCGGCTTAGTCCTCACAGCCCAATCATCAGGTCCTTGTTGGGCTGCTGTAGGAGTCAGTGGTATCTTGGTGAAATAGCCCATGTGGTCTCCAGCTTCTATAAGCAGGACCTTAGTCTTTTCGTCTTCGGTAAGCCGGGATGCGAGCACGCAACCAGCTGTACCGGCACCAACTACAGAAAGTGTTAGGTACAAATATTTAGATTCGAAAAGTTCAAAGAAAGAAAAACACTTTGAAAAGTTGCTGTGTGGGTATTGAAGACCTTAACTAAATATTTTATTGTTTGTGCCTAGCTATGTACCTTCCTATAATGCCATAATTAAAGTTTAGACTGCAAACAGGCTAGATATTATATATATTGTTCAAAAATTTGCTATTCCTTTCTCGTAGGCGCTTCAATATGTGAGAATGCTGGTATCCATAACACAAGTTAGATCTTTCTTTGGATACCAGAGTTCATACAAAGACTACTGATAACACTAATGGTTAATTAATTATAATATACTTTTAATGTATACGCAAGGTGTTGTTTGTAAGTGTTTGATTGTGTTACTATTTTTGTTTTAATAAAATCTTATCTTATCTAATAATAATATAATATAAAAACAAAACACTCACCAATAATATAATCATACCGTTTCTGAGGCTTAAGAATTATACTAGTATACACATTCACATATCTTTGATACACTACATAAGACACAAATGCAATTAGAAGCCCGAATAAGTACGAAAATAATGCCATGTTTATGAACCGAACGCCTTGTTAAAGTTTCATAGCAATCAAATGTCAGCAACACATTGTTATGAAAATATTAGCAGGCTCTGATAGCTTTTACGTTGATTGCAAACACTTGAAGGACTACACCAGGAAGGAATTACGAAGCGGAAACTCCGCTAACCCTCGTAGTTTGATTTTTATAATGTTATTTAATTCTTACGTTACCACTAATTGAATTACATAGGGGTGTACAACATTGAAGCTCAGGGTTTCATTATTTTCCCTATTCTACGGTATCCCACTTCTGTTAAAGGGCATGTGTGAGTGTGGGTACTTTTTGATAGAAATACACGGATCTCATTTGAAGCCATTTTAACCAAAGGTTTACACTGTAAACTTTACAGTTGTTAACTGTAATCATTTAACAGTGAGGTGTCAAAATAGTTGTCTTAAATAATTTTCTTTTTCTTGTCATCTTCTATCAAATGGACCCTGTTAAGCAGAAAAGATCCAACCAACACTTTTTCTAAAATCGAGTTATCTACATATCCATAAAGTACTCATCAAGTTTCATATATGCACAAAAGATCCAGGCATTTTGATCACATTAACCTAACAAAAGTTATACTGTGTTAAAGATACCATCTCCTAATCACCAATTTTGAAAAATGTAGAAAAGTATCACGTTGCGTGGACACAGACATTAATAAGATTTATAGTTTTCAAAAGATTCATGTTGCATGGATCTTTTTAAAACATTTAAAAGTCTCAGTAATTGTTGTATAATTTTTATACCATTCTACAAAAATCTGAGAGGTGACAATAATGTAGAAGACGATATTGATGGAATTGGTGGTGAACCTGATTTTGAGATAGAGTATGAAGCTGAAGAAAGCGATACTACTTAAATAAGTTGGAAAACCAACCAGAAATTGCTGATTCATTGTTTTATTATATTTTTTTACTTCAAAGGTCAATATTTGTATTATTTTTTGTCATTAAACTGTTCATATATTGGTACATATATTCATTTTCTTCTCCTTCTAAAATGAACCACACATTAAACCGATACTTATATTGTAAAATTGTATTTTGCATAAAAGATCCACGCATAGTTTTTCAGGAATAATAAATACTCTTCATATAAAAATACACCATATATTACTTTCAAAATAATGTATATGTTATGTCCTATTACACCACTAAATTTCAAATAGGTACTGTCTCATACGATTTTTTTATGATCTGCCTAACTTTAAACTTGATTTACTCAAAAGTAATAAAATGTTGGCTGGATCTTTTCTGCTTAACAGGGTCCAAATATACCTATCTATATAATTATTTAAAATGAATGGCTAAATGTGTTGCTAAGCGCTAAGCTAAAGAAAGGCTGCACCGATTTGCCTGATTCTTTTTTCATTGTGTTCGTAATTTCCCGGACAAGGAATTTAATCGGAAATTTACACCGGTCCGAACCCGAAGGCTCGCCAGTATTTAATAAAATGTTGTATGTAAATGTTGTTGTCTTCTAAGAAAATATGAGCTTCAATTCCTATGCAAAATGTTTGTGCCTCCTGCCTACTAAGAGGATTAGTCTGCGATACTACAATGCGGCGGGAAATCAATACTTCTTTTATATTACGACATGCAATAGTAGGTATGTCACGTTTCACTTTTATGTTAAGTAGTACTATCTTCATTATTTATAGCTACTACACAAGTTACACTGCTTTTTGTGGAGTCTAGTTATCTTAAGAATGAAATTCGAAGGGTTCCGTACGACTGTCAAAATTTTGCACTACTTACAACAAAGCATGTTTCTTGTTTTTTAGCTTATTAATAATTGTTCTTATATATCGACCATAGTACTACACACTCAGCGATAAATTCAGCTCTATCCGTTATGGTTTATGATAGGTAGACGGACTGCAGAGGTGTAGTAGTAGGCTTCCTTTGGAGCGCACAGGATGTACATTTACTAAACTAAAAACAATTTGAACTCAGTAAGTAACAAATAGTTATTGTTGTTGTACCTCAATTAAGTTCAATTAGAAACCTTTTATAATCTGAAAAATGTTATTTTTATGTTCTGTATGGGACTGTAAAAGGAAAGGTTATAATAAAAGATTTTGTTTGCTTAAATAATGTTTAATTACACTGTAATAATCTGGTAACGAAAGAATGACAAGATTTTTACAGAATAATTTTGTAATAATTGCGTAAGAAACTTGCTTTTCTTTCTATACTTTAAATTTAAATTTAGAACTTCACAAATATCTCTTTTTTTAAAGAGATTTAAATAGTTCCCAGTATTATGGAAACTGTGTCTGAAAAATGCATACAATTTTGCACTTACTTTACGAATATGACAATAGTGCTGAGGCCTCAATTAATATTTGAAAGTTCCAAAGAAAACTCCTATAGCTGAACCATTTAATTGACTCTTCGCATAAGGGGTACAGGGGCTTGACGGTAGGACAAGAACAGGGACTAGGAGAGGTGAGGGCGGCAGACTCTCTTATAGCCTATTCTGTAGCCTATTGGACAGTTCTTAAGATATGTGACATCACTGTGTCAGCAGGCGAGGACTCAATGAAGCGGTTCAGCTATAATCACAGTTCACAATATAAATTGACGCTTAAAATAACTCCAATGTTTACAAATCGAAGTCACCGCCTTCTTCGATCATCTCTCCCGTAGCGGGCACCATGACAGGTGCCTCAATCACTTTCTTGCGACCCTTAGCATCAACAACCTCAATGGTTTCAGGTTCAATATCCATCTCCGTCTCTTCTTCCAACTGTCTTTGCTTAAGACCTGCTGCTGGTGATCTGTAAATAAAAGAAATGTCAGATGTTTGAAACAGAACAGTAAAAGGAAAAAAAATATATAGGTATTGACTTCTGAGGAATATTCATGTAATTGTAGATTTGTTTCACTAGCTGGGCAAACTGTAAATGTGTGTAAATGTAAATCTCTATGAATATTATAATAAAGCTAAAGAGTGTATTTTGTTTGTTTAAACACAAATCTCTACAACTGGATTAGAAAAATTAACATAATTATCAACTATCATGGTATGCAAATAAATGAATTAACTATGACTGTATTTATTATTACGCAACAATAATAAATATTTGGAAAACATCCATAACACAAATCAGGTCAGGATGTTGAGATGTTACAACTTAGTTTAAGATGATCTACCTAGTTACCGAATATTAAAAACATTTATAATCATATTGTGACAATTTTATAGCTATTCTTCAACCATCATAGAATAATGCAACCAGCTCAAGTAAAAGTCAACAAATAATGTCGATTTCCATTTGCTATTCGCCCAAAGACTTTCTATGTGGCTTTTACACACTATTAACATTTTTAAATAATGAAATAAACCCATAAACTTACTTGATCAATGAGATATCCCGCTGTACTTCTCTGACATCTCTCTGCCACTCTACTTCTCTGCCCTTCCTCAATCTTTGCATAATATGGTTGTTACTTCTTCTCTGCCTAATTTCTTCGACCTTCTTCATGGCTTCAATGGTCTTAGTCCATAATTCTCGGCTGTATTTGACTGGAGCATTGCGACGCTTTTCAAACTCAAACGATGGGTCAATAGCCAAGTCTTTGCCAGCGGTCTTACGGTACGCTTTGGTCCATTTGGTTTTACGTGGGTTCTTCTTCTTTTTGAATGCTGCATGGCATTTTGATCGGCAAAATCTGAAAATCTAATGACGCAGAGGTTAGTGGTGTAATATTGAGAGATACTTTGATATGTTTGTTTGAGGCTAAATGGGTTTATTACTTACTTTGCAGTCATTTCTGACGAACTGGATTCCGTGTCCAGGATATATCCTGGACGAACAGAAGTAACAAGTTTCTATACGCATTTTTACACGTGCTGTTTTGTTTGGTGCACGTCAAAAAGAAACACAATGGCAGAATTGACTGACGTTTACAAATTGAGTGTTGCCAGTATTGCAAGCATTGCTGCAGAACAAACACATTATTTATTTATTTTTATTGAAATTTACAAGATATATCTTTTATTATTTGCAAAAAAATAATAACTATTAATTAAAACAATCTTATTATAATACAATATTAATTTATTTATTTTTTCCGCGTAACAGTTTTTAGTGACATCTAAACATGTAATAGAGAACTAACTCATTTCGTTTCTGCTACTCCACAATAGATGGCGCAACAACTGCAATGCTTAGGTGTTACTATTCAACGCTAGATGTCGCTACAAATCACATTGTAAATCAATGGCTAGTCTGTGTTTTACCTTAAATTAAAAATTACCTTTTCAAAAGTGGTTACTTTTCAATCACCCTGCCCATTTATAGTCTGGATGATAGCAGGGATGGATGGTAAGCTTCTAAATTACCTAATCGTTAAACGCAGACGGATGATTATGAATGCATTTCCTCGCCTAAGCGAGCAGAGATAGAATTACTTCGTTATTTATGGTTTTTGAATATTCAGTAACATATTTTTATAGACTTGTTCATTTAATTTGGCAGTTGTAGCTTGTTAGTGTTAAATTCACGATTAAAGAAGTTTTGTTGAGCAAAGCGTAGGTCGTTTTTATTTTCCGTTACATTATTTATGTAACTACCGTCTACAAAACTAGAAAAGTATTTAATTAAAAACTATTTCGAGTAAAATTTTTCTTTCTTTGTTACAAATTAAATAAATTTTGTTTTAAGTTCAAATTCTTGATTGCAGTCTTAGTGTATCTACATAGTTTTGATAAATTTAAATGTTATGTGACTAACCATCTACCTATTTTACCTAGCTAGTTAGCTAGTAGATGGATAATTGTTTAGGTACTTGGTTAGGACCTATTCTACAGTAGGTACCTACTAGACAGACAGAAGGGTCAATAATTCTATTATTTAACCGTCACTGCAGTTTAAAAAAAAAAAACTAGAATCTTGTCGTTACGTTCGGAACGATGTGTGTGTTTTTTTAATAATGTCTACAGTAATTGTTGTTTTTTCTCACATCTGCTAGTAAATCAGTAATGCTTGTGCCTTCTCTGTTTGAGAAGAGACCTTTCCCCTACCGTCAGAAAATAATAGGTTGGTGTTATTATTATTTATTGTAGGAAGCATTTTAGACATGGATTTTTCTTTTGCCATTTACGAATATAATAACATTGAATAGAATAAAGTGTGCATTTGAAGTTTATCAGTGAAAATAAAAACACCTATTCAAAAATCGAAACAATTGATAGTCCCTTACTGGTAGGAGTGCCTACCAGTAAGTGACTCATTGACAAGAGAAACAATGCCCTGACTTTATCATGTATGACCTGCCATACAAGTCATACAACATACAATTCAGACTTATTAAAACAGATTGTGATGGTAATGTTGGTCGCCGGTGGTCCATGCATGCGGGCCACGTCTCCTAATGAGATGAGGGTCGTGCAGAGATTCACCATCGCCTCATTACGACCTGCGAACATCATTACCAAATCCTCATTCGCATTATGCACACGTCCAGAATTTTTATAGCACAAATTAGACTAAATACTTAGTTTTGTTAAATTCTAATGCGGCATTATTTTTATGGGTATTTAATTTACTTTTTATTACTTACGTGAGCTGTGTCTGATGTGCTTTGAGTCATTGAAGAAGCATATTCTGGGTGGTATTACATCAGTTGGTAACAAATCTTTTATTTTTTGCGAATAATTACATAAGTTTTCGGGTTTTATGTGAGGAATATCTAAAAGTCTTATTGATAGTTAAGCTATCGACACATTGGAATAATATTGTGAATTGAATTCTACGTATTTTTATTAAATTGTCAAATTTACATGTAAATTTATTAGTGGTTGAATACTATAAAACCATAAGTGTTTCAAACACCATGTAAGGTTCTATACAGATGGCGCAGCATTCGTCACCATTCAGAATTGTGAGCTCCGCTGAGCTGATTATTTTAAAAAATAATTGATAGAATGATAAGTCGATGGGTTTTAGTAATGCATTCTTATAAGATTGGGCAAAAGGTGACAATATTCCAATAATTTCATAAGTATGTTTGTAATTTAAGTAACTGTCTTGTTTAAAAACCTCGACAAAAAAGAAAAGGCAAGTCAGGCAATTGCTCAACTCACTCCTAAAGGAGTCTCGTTCACTGGCACTCTTACTCCCCGAAGGCAAATGCGAACAGTTGGACATTTTTCAAAGCCCTCCGGAATGCGCGGCGGCCATTCATCCAATTCCCACAAGCGCAGCTAAAAGTTACAGCTTCATTACAATTCGGTGCACATCGCATGCAAACACTGTGGACGTGCGATTTTTTTCACCAACACTGTTCGTGTTTGTCGCGCGGTAGGGACGCCATGATTTGGGGAGAAACTGTCTCATCGCTGGTAAAATAAAACCGTTGTTTTGTTTGTCGGTTTATGTTAACCTAGTCCTCGTACCGGCTGGCGTGGCAGGAGAGCGGATAACGCCTTCTTCAATGGATCCAGGGACCCGGGTTCCCCGGCGCGTCAGAAGGGAACAACGGGGAAGTTTTTAGCCAGTAATAGTGTGAAAAACCCCTCAGGGCGCTACATCCATAAATATTTTTGAAGTGAAAACTTCTTTAGCGGCGTTGAGCACTTTTTCTGTAATGGGTATAAAATCTTAAACTCGCGTCAGGACACGTGACCTGATCGAAAAAGCGTAAGACGGATGGAGAGTAGACAGCTATCCCCTCTCTACGGCGCGGCGAAAATGTATGCCTGGGCCTACTGTTTCGTTTAGGCAGCGCAGGGCGCTTGCGCGAATGTTCGTGTATAACTTTTTAATGTAAAATAATTGTAATAGTTTTAAAGTGTAAAATTTTTAATGTAATATAAATTGTCATGTTTGTGTACGATAGCGCAATAAATGAATATTGTATTCTACCACATAAATGATAGTACTTTTATACTGATAAAGCAATTGGTGCAAAATTATTCCCTAACCATTCCAAAATATCAAACATGCTCACCGTTAATAATCAAGTTTTCACTTCTGCCGGCACTCCCGGAGTGCAACCCGTCTTTTTTTAATGAGTAGTAGTTATAGTAGTGCACATAATGCATTCAATAAATAAATAGTACAAACAACGATTCAGGAACGCACAGGTCTAAAATTCTGACATTCTTTCAAGGTCATGGTTGAGCAGCTAAATATTATTATCAAGGGGCCTGTGCTAATTAGCTAGCTTTATTGATTTTTCACCGACCTAGACCTAATGGTCTTGGCAATGGTGACCGGCTACAGCTTGGATCAAGTAAATACTGTATTCATAGATAGTACCAGACCTGACAGTTTTTCTACTGACCTACACGTGCGTCATCTTTGAACTTCATATGTCTTTTGCAGCAAAGTGGGTCACAGGGTTTATCATCCACTAAAACGTTGATATTATTATCTTTAACATCTAAGCGTTAAGTCCTGTAATATTGCTTGCACGGTGCCAGAGATCTGCCTAAGCTTGTCTTAATTAAGGGTGAGAGAAAAGAGTCATTTAAATATGGGCGTTGAATCTTCTAGTAAAACTTATAGCTAAAAGAAAATGAACCTACTTCCATTCCAAAACATTTCTTTTTACTTGCATTCCAATAATAAAACATTTATCTTTTGTTTGCCTACCCAGCTTGGAGAAGTTTGGAGAAATCTCTTAAGTTCGTCCTACTATCTAGTTTCTGGCCTGATGCAACTCTGTATTACTGGCTCTGGCACTGGCTCTAGCTCACTGGGCCCCAGCTTTGTGTTACTTGGGCCCAAAAATTAAAAACAATAACAAACAAAATTGTTTTATGTCGAACTGCTGAGGGTTAGGATGGGTTTCAACTAGGAGATGTCCGAAAAAAGCCAAACGTGTGGAGTTATTAAGTGCATGTAAAAAAGTGCACGTCTGTGTTGTCAGTGATAAATGAGGTGACATGGAGGAACCGTCACGAGACGCATTGTAATTATGTGTTTCTGATTTATAAGGAGAACGGCGCTGGTCGTGTTAATTTTGTGCTTTTTTTGGTACTTTCACACTTCTTTATGGAAATTCTGTATCATGGGTTCGTTTATTTGTTTATACAGAATGATTATCATTTTTGAACACAAAAATTATTATTTTTGAAGCGTCTATTTCTCTTTTGCCAGCGATCTTTTTAACCTGATTGTCAACGTTTTCTCATCTTTCTTTTGTAGTAATAGAATAACCTGCTATTGCTTTAAATGCTCTCTCTATGAACAGTTCAGAATGTGAATTGATTTGTCTTAGTCGAAACAAAAAACTATGTTGTTGATGATGTTTTTAGAGACCCGTATCTGAAAGGGAAAAGCTTCTATTTTGTTCTGCCTTTACCAACCAGAGGAGAGTAATTGCATAACACATAATTAACGTAAATGACAATGTTTTTCGTACTTCCAATAAAAAAAAAATGCGTTATCTACGTAGGTATTTGTCGAGCAGTAAAAAAATTTACAAGCATTATAAAGCAATTCATTATTTAGGTATTTCGCTCAAAATCCTTTGGATTGAGATAGAAAATGTTTAACATAATTACCCCACAGAACATTGAAGCTTTATTAAGTTTTTTGTCACCTTATAAATAAACGGCAAATTCAAACGAGACCATTTAACCATCAAAGAAACCATTTGGACATCGACAATATAAATCATAAATGTAATGTCCTGAAAACAGACAGCGCCACCTGCCGGTGGAATGAGTTACTGATGTAACGTCTATGTTCCGGCGGTAACTCACGCGCGACGCCCGAGAGACAGGAGCATGACGTTACATGCTGATCTACAGCATTCGTGGGGTTACGTACATTGTACAGGGATCTTATAATCGGATGCATATTCACCTAATCTTAATTTATTTATTTACACACACAATTATAACGTCTTTACAGTAAAAAACCAAAACGATGTTATAAGTAATATTAGAATTAAGTTACAAATATCAATAGAAAACTAAATAAAATATAGAAATATACTAGGGTACATATATAATACAATAACTAATAAAATAACACTTAAAATATTATAATTTTTCCATAAGTAATTGGACATTTTGGAACAATTTCGACAGGTTTTGCCCAAAAATATCCTCCGACATAGCTATAATATTAATAAGACGTGCGGCTCGTGACAAAGGAGCAAACTTGAGTAAGTTAGTCCGAGCTGCTGGCACATCTAACAAAGCGGGACGGCGGCGTGCACCTACGTACCCGTCCGGAACACGCAACCGTAATGCTTCCAGCACCTCTGGGTAATGTAGCAACCCTCGCAATACGCTTGCCACGTATTTAACAAGCGCGACGTCCCTCCTCACTGCCAGCCTGGTGTACCCGACCATGCCCATGACGAACAGGCTCGGGTACATCAGAGGGTAAAATGGATAAACCTCGTACTGCTTAATGTGTTGGCTTAGTACGGAATGGACTTCGGTGTCGAAAGATTCCCGCAACTCCGGGATTGACCAAATAAGTGTAAGTACCTACTTATTGTTTTGTAATGCTCTTATGAACGTTAGCACCGTACCGCATTTCATACAAACTGTCAAGTCCTTATTTTTAGAAATAAATGAGCCCATTTTAAAACGTTACTTAAGACCATTTTTTCAGTTCAGAAAGATTCTGAGTTTAAAGCAGTTTGGTTATCATATTATAACCCATTTTACCCTTCAATAGCTGAACGGAATTTGCTGAAATTAGGTACACTTATATAGATATCAATCTACATAGTTTAATACATAGAATTAAGTTTTAGGGACTACGAACTACGACTATTCAGCTCCATTCAGCTTTTGTCCGAAAACAACCACAATTGTTGAAAACAACGATTTTGTATCGCATGCGTTCAGACGCGGAAAGCTGAACGGACGCGTACGCGTCTCATACGAAATGGGCGTTTTCTACGGACAAAAGCTGAATGGAGCTGAGTAAGTGTGCGTAGTCCCTTATTCCGTTTTTGTGTTTCTGATAACATTATAAGACTGGCTGACTTTTAAGTTTACGGAGACAAAGTCGCGGCCAAAAATAAGTCATTTATAAAAGTTTGAAAGTTCTTGAGCTGTTAAATGTCAAACTAAAAATAATAAAAAAATACCATGGCGTCCATTCTGATCAGACTTTGTTTAAAAAGCTCATTGTATTGTACTTATTAATTTATAATTAGGAGACAAGTTAAAACGAAACCCATGTCGAACATGAAGACATTATCTCGCAAGATTGCACATTAGCATTTGGCTTGCGCCGGCGCACCGCAGATATTCAACTGGAAAATGTCATGATAAAGTAAAGTGGTGTTAGAAGGTTCACTCTATGTCATTTCTTATCTCTTCCTTGATGTAGGTGTAATTAAAGGTTTCTCGTTGATGTATAGGTAGGTATGTCTGTAAATTCTCCTAAAAAATCCTGAGAACCAGCAAATGTTTTTTTTTATAAACTTTGTTTTGTTTTTTTAAAAACGTTGCCCCACACTAGGAATATCTCCTGTACCGTGGATGCGTTTACAAACATATAAACTTACATAAACAACCAGACCCAAAACTACTAGGTACATGTAAGCCATACAAAAATTTGTTCCGTGCACGAATGAAAATCGCCGACCGCCGGCGGTAGCAATCTTTCAACAACAGCGGAAAGTAGACTTTCTGAACGATCTTCTACTGTGATAATATCGAGACATCGACACCTTTATGTTGAATATCTCTATCATTTCTGCGATGTCCGAGGTCGCAGGGTTGAAGAATAAATACCTCGTTATGAAAGGATGTTACCTATCTATATTCGCTGTTTATTCTTATTACATTTTATTATTCATGGTGTTACTGCTTTAATATACTTTTATTAAAAATATTCAAACCTTTAAAGCTTGACTCCCTTAGCATTTTGATTAAACTAAAATTATTAATTGTCAATAAAAGCTTGACAAGGATAGCATACAACCAATTTCATGATCATCGATCGATCTTTTAAAATCAACATTTTCGTAAATAAACTTTCTTATTTAATTAA
Organism: Hoplodrina ambigua; assembly: GCA_949774945.1. Lineage (NCBI taxonomy): Eukaryota > Metazoa > Arthropoda > Insecta > Lepidoptera > Noctuidae > Hoplodrina > Hoplodrina ambigua. Next base: position 837,659 of record OX458979.1, read on the forward strand.
AGGAATTTTGGTGTATTACCATTCATATTTTGGAAAAATAATTAAAAAAAAAAACTTAGACATCATGCGATTGACAGTTGAAGACGTCTCAGAATCCAGGTACGAACTTGGGAATACATAAATTGGATTCCCTGACCAGAATAAATAAAAACACGAAGGAAAATTACCATTTAATTTTAATCTCTAAATTATTAAGTAGATAACCTATTTTTAACCCGATTGAATATTAAAAGTTAACCCTATGACAGTGAGGTGGTGTCAGACGGGACAGTTTTACAACCGCGGGTGAGGTGCGGCGTCTAGACGGTGGGACGTGATCACAATTGCATTAAAGTGTTGTGTGTGGTCAGTGACATTATTGCAGTTATGCCCCAATGTATTTGTTTTTTTACTATATTTGTGACTAGCTTTTGCCTGCGACTTTGTTCCCGTGGAAGAATATCATAAAAAATATCCTTTGATACATTTTTTGTAATAGGACCAGTACTTCTAGAGATTACCTCTTCAAAACCCTGAAACTTTACCTCTTCTAATGTTATTATCATTAAGAAAGTAAGTAGGTACCGCAAAAGACAAAAAATAATTTAAAAAATATTTTATAGTAAGTAATAAAAAACTCCAAATACATACCTACTTTGAATAACAAAACAGCGCCCAAAAAGCAATCTAGACAGCGTGCAGAAATGAAAAAAAGAATGTAGTAAATATTAGGAAGCACTTGTTGCTATACTATATGGACGTTGAACCGCCCATCAAATAAACGCTTTTCGCTCCTTCCAACTTATGTTTGAAAGAAGTGGTGCAACAAACAACCCATGCTGACCTGCTGTAAGTTTGGATACTAATCCATGTGTCATGAAGGACCAGTAAATTCTCATTGACAGTAATCTTAAAATGCTATTTATTTAAAGCATAGGTCACGAATAACGTTACTCACGAATGCTCTAGCTTAGGAAAGCTAACGTGCAAAAATTACAGTTTATGGTAAGTCTGAAATAAATCCTATCTAGGGACCGAGGACCCTAAAATAGATATTTAAAAGGCCGCCTTGAATATGCATTACGAAGATAATAAGTGACAGAAATCTTGAGTACAAAGTACAAATGTTCATCTTTATATGTAATTGCACTGACTGTTTCTACCACTGTCGTGATTGGCTGCCTGTTTTAACGCTTGAAAGTTTAGATACACCAAGAGACATTTCCCACCTTCAAAGTTATTATATAAATAGGAAATAACTTTGATCGTGACTCTAAAACCAATTAACTGTCTCATTCTTAACCTAAATGGACATGGTCTTTGCCCCTCAATTTTGCCAAGAGACATTTATTTAACTGTAAATTAAAGGTTTAAATTGACCGTTAAATTATCCATAAATAATAAATAGGTACGTACAGAAGCTTTAAGTACCCATCTCGTTGAGAGTTCCGCTTCCTCCTAACCTTTGTTATTACTCCAATTACTAGGCTAGCATAATGTACCAGGAAGCTCACAATATGCGTTTAGTGATTCAAGTGTGACCGTTTCTACTGCGAATGCGTACTTTCTAGTTGGTAATATGGTTTGTAATGACCTAATACGGTGTTCTGTTACCCTGGTAAGCAACAATGCTTAATGTAATGAGGCAGGAAGGTTACAAGATGTTGAATTGAATGGTGTAATGTACGTTAGAACATTATTCACGGCTGTAAAGAGGTGGACGTATTTGAGTCATTGCTTAAGATTATGTAATTTCTTTCATATAAATAAATATATCCAACTGTTGTGTTTCTGCTGGATTGGAAAGAGGTAAAATAATTTGAGTTCTGTAAAAAAAAAAATAGGTGATAGGTATAAAGCCACAGAATTGCCGAAGTTATGTTTCAAGATAAGTACATAAACAGGATAACTGCGGGTGGCCGTTTAGGACCATGAGAATTATGAAGAAAATTCTGCGAAGTCCTAAAAGATGATTGCAAGTAACTTAATACAGCGGTCTTCTTTATCTTGTCTAGCTCTGATTAAAGATAATGAAATGTATTACGATAGAGCTCACTATGGGTTAGCAAACACAATCATTTCTAATGCAAAGTTTTTGATCTTTGACCCAGGAAGATATAGAAATGCGACACTGGGATATTTGAATGTCTCATGGCGCTGGTGTATATGACTGTCATCAAGGATAACAACTATTGGTACTATATCTGACTTTTACAGGATTTAGACTGCCATATTAGTCATGTCGGTATCACGACTGGGTTTTACTTCCAAGTCGGGCAAAATGGTAATGAGTTTTTCTATATGAAATTTGTCATTAACAACCTGGAATATGGAAGTTGTTGGTGTAACACCTCCGTGCCTCGGAAAGTACGTACCTTGTTGGTCCTGCGTCTGGTCATTCCCCGGTCGTATCTAAATGTCGTCCATTTAGACTGTAAGAGTAAGAGAACATATTCTAGTACATATAGGGAGTGCACCTGTGTTTGTGCACACACTAGTGCACTATAATATCTCCCATATACTTGACTAGTTTTCATTAAGATTAGCCACAAATTCGGTCGGAAAAATATGATTTTATTACTGTTGGATAATCTCTTCTTATATCTTTTTACAGCCACTTTTCTCAACATACTTAATGTCTAATAGCCTGTTATTAAAACTGAGATAATGTTTTGTTCATCCTAAAATAACTTCTCATGAGTTCCATGACATCAGCGAGGAACATCAAGGAGGTTTGTTTTGATAATATTTTTAATGGTGTAATTTTAAAACGTCATTGTTATGAACAGCCATTATTGTAGTTACGTTGTTATTGAAGTGGAGTTATGATGTTCTGTATTTATCTTCAGGGATGTAGATCAAGATCAATTTGACGTGCGTTGAGTTTTATATGTGTTCGGATTTTTGATTCCTCACATTTTATATGCACAAATCTTAATGGTTTTTTATATGCTCATTTTGTAAGTAGGTAATATCGGTAATTATATTTTCAAAATTGAAGATGAGATATACTTCCTCCTTTCCCACTATCATTTTGACTGTTGTAAAGATGAAGGGATGTGTGTTTGATACTCTTTTATGCCAAACGGCTGAACAAAATTAACTGGAATTTGGCCGGCATATGTATATTGATCTAGCTTTACACAAAGGATAATGTTTTATCCCATTTTTATATTTCCGTGAAATTTTTTAGGACTTTAACTTAATTCTGTTTACAAAAGGAATTATGAATCAGAAATTATGATTCGGTGCATAATTTTTATTTTCAACAATCTCAAACCACTCATTAATCTAATAAAATTCACTCTAAATTGATATCCTTACGTCACCCTATTTGCACTAATTACCGACAAAAGCAATAAACATCTTAATTAAATTACAATTGCCGACTACTATTCTACATTTAAGATACGTCATTTTACTCCGCGTTCAACCAACTCGTAATAATTTACGATTGTTTACGCCGCATTAAATGTATCGAGGCTACTTACTGAGTGCGGCCCTGTAGTTATTAGGTTAGTACTAAATTAAATGTTATTTTATTTTATTGTACTGTGTTCCGTTAGTTAGATATTAGAATGGGTATCAAGTGGTTTATGTTTGCGCTTGTTATTTTAGAAGGACTCGGCAGACGGCCTTGGAACAGCCTGGACCTTTGTATACAGGGTGTAGGGACCTCGTAATGAAAATTTTTAGCATGGATTCCGTACATGATTCTAGAACTAAAAGCGCTAAACATTTTTGTTATTTTTTTTAAATCTGCTATAGTTAACAGCAGACTTTTTAAAAAACTGATTAAATATTTCATCGCTCTATGATGGAGTGAGCTTACCCAGAAGAAACCTGTTCACTGTAACTTTGAAGAGATTAGAGAATGTAATGATTTACAATTAATTAGGATTTTAATGACATTTAGTTTTAGTTTTTTGTTTGAATAAGTTTTCTTACTTATAAGACCTGTATGTATTTTAGGTACATACTTACCAATGAATAAATCATCAGAGTTTAGTTAGCAAAATAATAAAACAAAAAATTACTTCGATTTTTGGGATAAAACACATAGCTACATACAGGACCTCTGTAGCAGGTAATTTAACACTTTAAAGGTCAAAATTCTCCCTCACATCTACGCCCAAGTACATAACAGATAAGTTTCTAATGCTAGAACCTAATACTTGAATAAACTGTCAGAATGTCAAACGTTTTACGATATTGTCATATATCTTAGGTACCATTTGATACCAATAACTTTATAGGTCCTTGATAGTCGATATAACCTGAACTATAAAACACTTTCTCTCTATTAGGGATATAATAACGTCTCGACAAGAGATGCCGCTATTCAAATTTATTATGGGACACATTAGAAAATTCGAAAATGATGTTTTTTGTGATAGTAAGGTGAAGATGACATTGACACTGTTGGTTTGTGAAATTGGAGTAGTGAGGGAAGTGTTTGTTTGAGAGGTAACACTTACACTGGCAGGACATAAAATGTTGAAATCCCTTTATTATGGAATATAGCTAGGTAGATATTTTTGTTAATCGTTTTAATCGTGTGCCTATGTATGACAATTTAATATCATTTATTTCAATTCTGTAAATGTGAGTACATTGGAGCTTTTTGTTTATTAAGTTACTATGTGCTTTGGCTTAATGAGCATGGCAGTTGAGAGCTTGTCATGCTCACTCAAATGTCTCGCTGATGGTGGCGCGTGTGTTGGATCATTTGGCTCCCTCCATAATGGTTGAGCTAGGTGGTGCTGATCCATGCGTCATGCTCGTGAACGGGTGCTGTCAGTTGGGATTGGTCATCTCTTAACTGCTATAGCTTACATCTTTAATTTATATTTAACTTCAGTTTTATATTCACCTTCATTGTGTTCACATGTAGAATCAACAAGAATAATGTAACCAGGATTTTGTAAAAACCTAATTTAAAAGAGTGCCGTGGAGTTTCTTGCTCGTTCTTCTCCATAGAGGCCTACCTCCGCTTTGGAACGAGCAACTAGCTTCAATTTTCGGACTAACTGACAGACTCCTTGACAATTCAAAAGTGCCTGTAATCGGTCTAATTGAAATAAATGTTTTTGACTTTGACTTTATGAACCTCCCAAAAACGTTTTCAGAATGAGGATTTCAGAGATAGCTCAACTTAAAAATAAAATTACAAGAGGAGTGCTGGATTTTATGCCCTACCACGGTACATATATTTAAACACAAGTTTAGTGAACATTTAAACTGATCATTAAAGTTATAGCTGTTAGGTATATTCATCATAGAACAGAATAGGGAATTTTGACCTCTAAGCAACTTTTATTTTGTACACTATAATCTTCTATGAGCAGAATATGTATAGGCCACTTTTTACTTTCATCAACACTTTTACTCCATTACCAACCCCTGCGCTATAAACTGGTTTATAACAAATAAAATATCCTCTCTGCCTAACCCTTTGGAGATTACAGGCATGATGTTATCTATCAATACTATAAAAAAGACACAAATTTAAACAAGTACCTGCTAATCACCATCCTGTCCGAGTCAAGAATAAACGTTCTACGAATAATAAAAATCGTTTTAATAACCCATTAATCGGAATAGACCGAATCGAGTTACAATCGAATCGAATATGGAATGCATAAAATTCGAATGCATCGCGTATCGAATGGTATCGATAATAATGTAAATCGATACATCGATATCATTCACATGAAGATTGGGTGATGGTTGCTTACCATTTGACGGCTCGTTTTGTTAGGTTGGTAGCATTGATAAGTAAAATTTTTATTGTTGGCAATAAAGTTGTAACGATTTTTAGGGTTTTGCCCATTTAAGTTTGTCGTGAAGATCGTTTGCATATGTTATGTATTTTTTTCCAAAAATAAAATTATATATATTTTTAAAAGTTATTTCTATGTTAATTTTGTGTGGTCTCAGTAATAAATGGACCATTTCTTGTCTCTCTCAGTACATGTAGAAAAAAAGCAGTAGCAGTAGTTACCTAACTTTAACTAAGAAGGTAACTTTGTAACATTAACGAGATGGCTATTTCGTTAACCTTATTAATTTACAAAATAATTCACGAATAATTATGTTCTTTTAAATCTTCTTTTTTTTAATACAGTGCTCAGCGATAGCTTGACAGGATACTCCACTGAATAGGTAATGATATATAGAAATACAGAAAAGCGAAAGATCACTCACTCACTCATCACGAAATATCGAAAACCGCTTGACTTATAAAGATGAAATTTGGTAGGGTGCTAGATTATAGTTAGTAGACGTCCGCTATAAACGGATTTCCCATAATTCACCCCAAAACTAGCCTAGAGATAAAAGAAAAATAAGTAGGTATTTGTAGAGGTTTTTGCAAGCCTTTTTGGAACCCTTATACATTTTGGTCACAGACAGTCCCAAGCAGTTCTAAATTAGGTACTTGCAGTAAACAAAAGAATGTCATTTTAATCACACTCAGACAAAACAATGTCCAAAAAAAAGATTCGCCTAAAAATAAACACAGTCTGAAGAAAAATGCATACAATTTATTTTTGGTGCACAATACACCGAAATTGAATAATGCAATTTAAATACGACAAATAAACGTTAAAGGTGAACATTTTAGTAATTTTTGCATATAAATCTTTTGTCGGCAAGAAAAACAAGCTTAACTTTTCACTGTCGTACAACTTTATGTGTTTGTAATAGGGTTGAAAATAGAAAGTTTGACGTGCGTATTAAGTTTGTAAGTTATAATATCTTGTCTCGCTATGCGTTTTCGCCTCCGGGTGACAAGTGACTTTTGACTTCTTTTGTTTTGAAATATGGCGTAAATTATAGGCGGAGAGCGATCATTTTTGGGGGCTAAAATATAATAACAAAAGGTACGTAATAAAGTAAATAATATCCACATAATAGCTATAGCATTTTGTATTTGAACAATCATTGAATTTATTTATAGCATTCGATTTCTAGATGCAAACCAACCTGGCATTGACTTTGAAAAAAGATTTTACCTGCACAAATTAATAGTTTTTAAAATCGATTCCAAAACAAAAAGAACACAATGTAGCAAAGTACAAAAAAAATAAAAAATAAACATAGAGATCGCACGAGTATTGATCTCCACGCTTGCTCAAGGCGGATTGGCAATTTCAGGCTTTCATTAATTATGAAGTCCAGATTTCTTCTTGATGTTTTTCTTCCCGGATGTTAGTGATGTCCAAGAGAAATTTAATCTTTACCAATATAAAACATTAGACCTGTTAAATGTTACATGTTGTTAAATGTTTTTTAATTGGCAATAACATTCTTACCTTAGCTCTGGGGTTCCCAAATTTTTTTGTCTACTTTGAGAATAAAGGATTTTCTAGCGCCCCCATTTTTTTCACCTACTTAAAAACCACCTAGTAGATGAAATCACAAATCGCTCCCCGAGCACACATCGCCCCAATTTTTTTCTGGTTCTCTTAAAGCCCCGTTTAGGCCTGAAGCGCCCACAAGGGGGCGTTATCTCCCACTTTGGTAAAGGCTGACTCAGCTTAACCTATTCCTGAGTACCTAAGTTTACTTAAGAATGTTGTTGACGTTACCTTGTCACTGCTCGTTTCTTCTGATCTCCGACCTCCGCCATTGTTGTTCGCAGTATGTGAACAACTTTGTGTCCGCTGTGGTTTACCTACTCACCGACATTTTATGTTTTATGGGACTGCATACCATCCTGGTCTATGGGAGTCAATGTTTCTCAGGGTTTATAAGAAACGTTTGGTTTTTATGTAACCTATATATATATGGGTTTGCGTTTATGATTTTCTTAGCCATTGGTTTTTTAACGTTCCTTTTTTGAATGGTCTTTTAATATTTTTTTTTTTATTTCTAGTATAAGTTATGGGTATGGCTTATTTGATGAAATATACGTAAATTTTTGTCTTTTTGTCTCTAGGCTAATCTTCAAAACGGACCGATTTTCGCTGGAAGACAGCTGATGCTTTAAGGAGTAAATTAGGTTAAGTAATTTAAAATTAGAAAAAAAATAGTGTGCCTCTAAAAAAAAATTAAAACCTTTCACGCGGACGAAGTTGCAGGAATAAAACTAGTTTATTAACACATCCAACCTAACACACATAACCGATAATAAGAGTGAATCGAACGTAATAAGTTTTCGATATCAAAACATCTTCCATCAGATGATTATCCTTAAGATAAAGATGAAATAGGCACAAAATACAAAAAAAAAATATTGAAATGAATAGGTTTATGACTCTACTTATTCCATAAGCTTCAAGAACCGACCATAAACAACTAAGATATTTTTATTTAAAAATCAACACAAAATCTTTCAAATTCAATCGAGCATCGTATACGGCCAATTTAGCAGAACTCGTACTAAACATCTCATTACCCTATAGATTTGACTGGTTCATTAGGAGACTATCGTCATTAAACAGGAGAGAGTCAGAAGTACCATTAGTATAACACTTAAATGTCTTTAGCTGTCTGAGGCTTACGATGTCAGTTTTTTTTTTAAATAGTACTTAATACCAATTAGGTAAACATAACATAACGACTGTAATTCCCGAAGGGTTAGACAGGGGTGTAGGTACTCATTAGTACACCCACATTTTGCCATTTATGTTTAAGACCCATGTAATAGTGGGCAAGCCTTATTCCATTCCACTCCTATATTGTATTGAACCTCTATTTTTCATGTGAAAGCATTGTTGATGGTAGCTCATACTGTTCCGCACACAAAACTTTGTGCTTACGGGTGCATGTAGTGGTACAAGGGACGTCGGAGTGCTCAGTTTAGTTATAACATATAAAACATTTTTCTTAAAATAACGTAAATGATCGCAGTTACGTTAGTTGTTAAGACTGGTCCTTCTGATCTCATCTCCCACAACCATCGAAGTAATTATTGGTTAGTGTCTATGGCGTGAGATACAGCGCGTCTTGTCGCTAGGTTACTATAGGAATGCAGCTGTTGAGGTGCGCGTGCGACTCCAATTCTAACCTTCTATGGTATGCAGGCAGGGGTAGAATTTCGGACACTTTTTTGCAGTTTATAACTCATTGAGGGGGGTAAGATTCTTTAATGTATTTAACAATGGAGGATAGTTCTGTTAAAATGAACCAACTCACGTCAAGATATATTACAATTTTGTGAAGAAATTACACAGATATTGGATATTTTTTTACGCAGATTAATTTAAAATCTATTTTAAACAATAACTTTGTAACATACATTTAACTGTTGTTCAACGTAATTAGTTTACTTATTCAGCGATTGTAGGTTGGCTCGTTTTAGCAGAATTACTCTCAATTAGCCTTCCTAATAGTGTCATACAATTGTAAGTAAGCCTTAACAAACAGTTGATCCAAAAGTAAGTTTACACAGCAAATATGAAAGTGTTATCACCCAGTAATAAAGATTATACGAGAGTAGAATACTGTTGCTATCCGTACTTATGACCACTTAAATGTAGGTAACTCGTTTTCCTCATTTGACTATCTCAATTTAATGTGAGATGGTAATCACCTGATTGGCTCTTAATTTAGTATTCGCTCCCAGATCATATCGGTTTATTTTCAAAGCAAATAAGCAACGACTTCAAAGTAGACGTACTAAGTATCGTCGAGAATGAAAATGTTTGTCCGCACTCGCGAAACATGCAAAACAGACCAACAAAACTAAAAATCCGTTAAATAAGCAATCCGTTTTTGGCACACCTCTTAAGTTCTCCAAAAATAAAAGGAGAAATTCAAATTTCGAACGGATTATCCCGTCAAAAAAGTGACATGCGGGTATCCGAATTAAAATTGGTCGAACGCGGTGGTCGAAAAAAAAAGCGCAAAAATATCAAAGAAAACCGCAGACCGAGGCGTCAATCTTGCAGATTTTCAGTAAAAAAAAGAAAATAAAAAAAAATAACGAGGTGGGTTATTATTGCTGTCTCGTGTCTGTATTGGTAGCTCAGTGTGAGATCCGAACGCACCGCGCGCGCGCGCTCCCGTCATCGCGCCATTTCCCATTTACCACCACCGTGACACGAGTCCCATCAGAAAAAAAAACAATAAAACTTTAGACGATTATTTATCGATTATCGATTTTCAATTCAACATTTCAGTGCGTGTGTGACTGCCAGTGTTGTGTTGTGTTCCTTTTTTGAAAAGGAAAGGTGACTAGTTTAACTTTTTTTTACGTATAATTTAGTTTTTATCTGTGCCAGTACTATTAGTGAGTTCCTGATTACAGCGCGAGAATGCGCGACAATTTCGGTAAGTACCAAGTTCATCCATAATTACCTATTGTTCTACATTTTTTATCTGTTCAATTTTAATTGTGTGAATCACAAAACAGTGTGATTACGGTGCGCAGGCGACATATCTATGAATAGAACGCATCCATTCTGCTAATACATTCGATTGGCTGAAATAAAAAAGTTCTTGATGTAGCAGTGGGTATGCCAACGGCGATAAGTTTTAAATTCATCTAATTTAGAAAGTTTGATTGGAAATGTCTGTTTAATAAAATCATGGTCTTGTTCTACAGGAAATATATGTTAATTAGCTTTAGATCAGTGTGACATAAAAAATACGGTATTTATCATATAATTTTGAAATTGGAATTGTATCTAAAAGTCTGCGACAATATGTCCCGGTTCCTGTATCTTATCCCTCGTTGCTGTTTCACGATACGATTTTAAAACTATAGATTTTATGTACTTACCTAATAGAAGAACCTTGACATGTCTGATTTTCCTGTAAAGAAACCTCATCATCACCATAAATATATTGTATCCTGGTTAATCTGGAACAGCGTGTACCTATAGCATCAGTCTTTCTTAACGATCTCCTGAAGCTGTCACACAATCATATCATCTTAACGTTGATTGAATTCGTTTTACATTCTCATGCTTCTTATACTTAATCTGCATCACATAATTATCTGCATTCCTAGCAATTTTGTCATCGGTACGTTCTTTATTCAAAATCTTCGTACAGCTATCTGGCATATATTGTCTACTTACAAGCATTCTTGCGGCGCTACAGGGCAGCAAATCCTCATTCCTCAAACTTCCTGGTAGGTAATACAAGCTGGTACTATCAGTAGGACTCATGCTCGTCCAGCCATTTCTGTTTCCAGTTTCCTATTGTTTTCCAGTTTCCTACTTCTGGGGCAGTCGGGTAAGTTTGCAGGCTTTCTCTGTGTGTAAATGCGTGGACTGTCACCCACCACGCTTGCGCACTGACATGTGACTTCGATTTTGGAATTTGTTTTTTACGAATCTTTAACCTAGCAACGAGACACATGTATCAATTCTTACGATACCTTCGGAGTGCACATGGGTAGATTAATGATTAAAAGCAATACTACTAAAATAAACTGAAATTAAACGTTAACTGCCATCTTGGCTCCGTACCCAGGACTTATGAGCTGTAAGTGTTATCAGTGAGGGACACCATTGCCCCTTGCTGTGGCGCAGTCGGATAAAGACGAAGACTTGATTACGTGTAAGATATCTCTTTAAACGGAACCAGCTCTCTAAGTTAACGCCAATACTGACACGTCTTACATGAAACTGTTCAGCGAATGAATGTTAAATGTAAGACCTCATAAAGTCGCGACGTAACGTTATCAAGGCAGAAGCGAGAGCGGGTTGCGAGGACGTTGGAGTGACATTGTTTCACTTCTACCCGAAACTTCGCCCGAGTGGATTGTTTCATCCGAGTTAAGTTACGTCTTTGGTGACTGCTCCGCTCCTGTCAGTCGTAGCGTGATGTTATATAGCCTATACTATTCGTTATGAATCTGGGTATCAGATACGAAAAAATTTTGCCAATCTGACTGGTAGTTCCAAAGATTAGCGCGTTTAAGCAAACACTCGAATAACCAAAAAATCTCTTTAGCTTTATTAACTTATTATAGATTCTAGACCTTTACTACTTGGTAATTTTTCATATTACGGTCGTGACTATTTTCAGAAGACCAATTTGACTATCTAAAATTGTTCAAAGCCTCCTCGCAATCTCATCTCAGCGACCATCAATGACAAAATATCAATAACAGAATTCGAATTAGATTAGATAGCAATCGTTTTTAAAAGTTAGTAGAATTGCCCTTCTAATTTTTACATTCACTGGGTCGTAGAAACACGTGCTAAAAAATGTTCATGAGTATTTTCCATGTTCAAAATAAAAGATAAGCTAAAAATTAAAGATAGGTAATTTTTTAGAGATTGTCTATGGAGTTTCTTGCTCGGTTTTTTCCATTTCCCGGTTTTTTCCACGAGCAACTAGCTTAAACTTTCTGACTATCTGACAGACTTCTTGGCAATTCAAATGTGCTTACATGGTTTAAATGAAATAAGTGCTTCGAGTTTCACTATCTTCTGTGTACTAGAAGTATATTGGTCGCGGAATCATTTGATGATTTTTACCACCTAAAAAAAAAAAGTGGCCCAAATTCTGCCAAAAGAATTATACTATTTTTCCTTTTTTTAAGTGATTTTCTGTGTATGTATAAATTCCTAATTCGGTGGAAAGACTAAGCGCCGCTAAATATTTATATAATTTAATATTTAAATATACCATATTATGTTATGTAAATTGTACATTAAAGTAACTACTACCGTATGCAAAATTCATTTGTACAGTGTACACGGCAAATAAAAACTTTCTTTGGAGTACAATTAGGGCCAAACAAACTGGGCTCAATATATTTGCTCAGTGAGTTACACTTGTGGGCAGATACACCATAACATGTTTTATAGTAAAATTATAGTAAACCTACTTATCCTTCTAATTCCGCTGGTACATTTAATTATCTTTACTTTCTCTAATCATACTAATTGTGTGTCGGTGACGGCGTCTACAAAGCTTAATCTTACACATAATTTTCACACTGTAAATATTTTCTGACTCAGTTTACGAGCATTTTCTTTAGAAAATGATAACAGTGTAACGTTCTTCTGGTGGAACGTTCTAAAAATTGGTTCGAATTTCGAATTTGACTTGAATATTACCAGTTACGCCAATAAAATATGTCAGACTTTTATTTACCGAAAAAATAATGATTTTAACAGTTTATTAAGCTGTTTAAACAAACAAATGTGTAATTATTTTGCTCGCCAGTGTACAAGGTACATCTTATCTAGTACTAGATAGTAGTGGCAAACGTTTGCTTTGGTGAAATGTGTAAACAATTAATTTTGCATTCAGTCCTTTCTCTAAGACTTTATTAAGTACCTTAAGCATTTCATTAGATGATGAAGAGGCTTGTTAGCGTGGCCTCGCTTATGTAGTTGTACAGGTATAGTTTGTTCCTTTTCCCAGCTCCGTAAGTCGCCTTTTATGCTGTACGACCTTTCCATTAAAGATAATAATTTACCTAATAATTTCTGTTAATCATTATGACCCTTATTCCAATAAGGTTTTTATTTCACTTGTCATATTAATATCGTGAGGGCTCAGTGATTATGACCTTTCATGTATTAGGTTGCAGGTTCCATCCCGCGCTAGTACAAAAACGACTTCTTCAATATTGGATATCACTGACATGGGTGAAGGTAAATATCATAAGGAAACATGGATTCAAAATGCATACATACATAAACTCACACCTTTTTCCCATGGGGGTAGGCAGAAATCACAGAACGCCACCTGCTACGATCCTTACATACTCCTTTCGCCTCGTCTACGTTCATACAAGCACGCCGGTTACGAGCACTCCGCACCTGACCTTTCTGATGAACCTCACCGATAAGGTCAGTGTAGATTTTCGGGTCTTTGGTTTTGGGATTTAAAATAAATATAAAAATATCTACGAGCTTACACAGCGATGCTTTAGCGTGTTTTCAACTAAATATCAACATTCAATACCCCTGAATGTCCAACAACTGTATCCCACAGCTCAGTGTAGTTATTTAAATTATAATTAGCCTATAAACGCATACACCGCGTCCAAAGAAACTGGTTTACGCAAATAAAGTTCAAGTTAACTTGGAACCGTTTAATTGCTTACCGGCCGACTGTTTCGAAACTATGTATTTATTTGTAGAAATTATGCAAGTCCCAATGAGATGTTTCTAATATGTAGTAGTATTAAAATAGGTGATTTATTTTCTTGTGTTTTAATTGGTTTTTTAACTTCATTGTGGAGATAAAAACTGGCTTGGAGTTTGTTGCTTGAGCACGTTATGGCTCTTGATCATCTTCTACAAAGTCAGATGTTGGCTGGTTGGTAAACTTACAATCACTGGTAGGTATTCTGTACTATAGAACTATGTATTCCGCTGCTAGGCGTATTACGAACTCAAGGATGACACCGAAGGATGTGTCAGCTGCTCTTCCAAGCTTAGTGATCTTTCTTATTTAGTATAGAGATCGTTTATCGATTTTTTGGGATTGTTCCTTGATTTGAAAAGCACGTTAAGCTGTTGGTCCCGCTAGTCTAGATCTTCGTAGCGGGTATTCAGAAGCCCGAAAGTCTGATAACCAGTATTATCAAGGGGTGTCGTGCTGCAGTAACTGTGTTGCAGAGATCAGCTAGGTAGTTGCTCTATGTATGGAATTGGTATTGAGCTGTGTTTGGTTAGACTGGAAGCAGACCTCAACATTGAAAAATTATGATTTTTCAGGTAGTGAAAGTTTTCATGGATATGAACATGAAAACAATTGCAGTTCAATTTGATTTAAGGGAGCAGCCGTTTTCCTCATATTTCAGAGTTGGCGCCGTAACACAAGTCGTTCATATTCATAAGTAGGTACTATCACTCCCGAGACATAGTAAGTAAATTAAAAGTAATCAAATTATAATTCAATACGCAAAACTCAATTAAGGAAATCCTTAATGACATTAATCAAAACCCAGTTTGCTGGTCACCGACACGATACAAAACACCAGTAACGGTGTACCAATAAAATAGCTCCGTCGTATTTACGATGCATCGCGGCGCATAGCTTCACATAGCGCGCTCCACATATCGGCGGCACATCAAAGCTAAGGGCGCGCCACACTGAATATTAAATAACACAAAACGATTGAGACGGGAATGTTTCCTGTTATTGTTTTTACGTATCTTTGTTGTAGAAGTCGGGATTTGTTTGTTTAAGTGCCGATTTGGAATTTGTACTTGGGGCGCAATTGGGAAGCTACTACACCTACTCATTTATTTAACTCCCCCAAATAACCCAGGCGAGGAGGGCCTAGCGTAAACGTAAATTCGATCAAGATTTGCAAACACCCGTTTTTCGGATAATATTTTTTTACCACTAAATATTTTTTTCCTTTTTTTATATCAATAAGTGTAGTATGAAATTAAACTTAAATGCTTTAAGGCCGTTAGTTCAAATTCGGAAACCAAATTCGATTTGAATATTTTTACTTTGGCACGCCCGCCCTAAGCCTACAGCTTGACATTAAATTATGTGGTAGACGAGATAGATTGACTGCTAGGTTTATTAATTTGGCAGTTTTAATTAAAACATCAATTTAGGTAAACTTTATTACCATAATGATCGCATGGTGTGACATAGCCATGTTAGGTACATTGCATTACGCTCCTTACTCAGCGACTATGCTGAAAGTTTCATGTTAGCGATCTGTAGCTTCACACTTCAACCCAGAGAAACTTTGTCATTGTCATACCTTTACGCGTGAAAGTCAAAGACCCCCTTAATTCGGTCCTGTCACAAAATCTGTTTTTAGCTGACATGTCCGGCTTCCAGCTAGGTATATAAGTAAAGACAGAAAAAAAGTAAAACTATTTGTTCCAGTAATTTTCAGGAGATTATGTTCAGTTAATGGTTTAATATAAAATAACGACTGCCTCGTTGGTCTAGTGGTCGCAAGCGCGACTGCTGTGCATGAGGCCTTGGGTTCGATTCCCAGGTCGGGCAAAGTGATATTGGGTTTTTCCATCAGGAATTTCTCAGTAGCAGCCTCGGAGTCTGGATTTGTGCCCGGTTGATGGCAATAGGCTCGCACCCTATTACATGGGACGAAAACTTAACTGGCGAAATGTGGGTGTACTAACGGGTACACATCTGCCTAACCCTTCGGGGATTACAGGCGTGATGTTATGTATGTATGTATAAAGTAACCTTTTGTGTTACAGACACAAGGTACAGTCAACAAAAGAGATAGGTATCCAGGGTCGTCAGATATAGTTGAAGTTGTTTCGATTGAAAGTTAAGTTAATTAATTAACTGTGTACCTACTATCTAATTTTTGAAATAAATTGCATTTGAAATCATCATCAGTTTCCGAAAAAAACTTAACTAGGTAGGTATATCTGACAACCCTGCATACCTGTCTCTTTTGTTGACTGTACATAAGCGAAAAAATAACGTATTTGTTGCTGAAGTTAAAACAGTCTTTAAATACATTTTCAATTATAATAAAAAGGTGTGAAAGAAAACATGAATCAAAATTATTTGCTGTATAATGCGCAAGAGTGCAGCATCAATGGTGGCTACAAAAAAATGACTTTACTAACACTTCGATTTTAAGCCTTATAATGACGTCACTAACCCTATATGAGCCTGCGCTCGAAATAAAGATTTTGAATTTGAATTTATGCAAAAATTAAATAGGTAGGTACCTACTTCCCGAATGAAAATTTATAAAATATAGTGAAAACTTGTTCATATCTATATAAATTTCATGCTTTCATCTTCTGTAAGATTACCAGGCGCGGAATAGGGAAAGATGGAAGGAGTGGAGGGAGGCCTTTGCCCAGGAGTGCGACAGAAAAGGATAACAAAAAAAAAAAAAAAAGATTACCAGTTAAAAAATCAGACAATTTACCATTTGTTCTGATCACGTTTTGTTTAAAAAAAAAACAAATTTAACACCATCCTAGACACATCACACATATTGAAGATATTTAAATGTCTCACCGAACATAAGGAAGCTATTTAGTGTTAAGAAACTTAATCCCTAGGGATTATCCTGTGGGGGTCGTGTTACTATTGCATATCTAATTTGAATTCTGACATAACAACTTTAGAGTATAAAATACATTGTCTATGTAGAACAATTATTATTACAAGGCCGTTGACTTTTTAAAGAAATAAGAAAGCATTTAGGATTTTTTTTTGTTTGTTATGTTTATTTTCACACAGTTTTTTTTGGGAGAATAAACGTTCAGAGTTACTAAATAGGACGGGTTTAGATACATAACATCATATTCCGAGGCTGCAACTGATCAATTACTGGTGAAAAACTTAATAATACTTTGCCCGACGTGGGAATCGAATCCAAGACCTCATGCACAGCAAGTCAAGGTACCATTCTGTACCTACCTGTGCACCTACTATATTTTGTCTCCGCATCACTCTAAGGTAGACTGGTAGAAAATGCCCAAGGCACTAAGTCCACCTTTGCTCAGATTATTTTTTACATGTGCATAAAGTTTAAATAAATAATTTATTAGGTTTTTTTGGACTGCCTCTTTGGTCTAGTGGTCGCAAGTGCGACTGCTGTGCATGAGGTCTTGGGTTCGATTCCCAGGTCAGGCAAAGTGTTATTGGGTTAGCAGCCTCGGAGTGTGGATTTGTGCCCGGTTGATGGCAATAGGCTCGCCCCCTATTACATGGGACTAAAAAACATAACTGGCGAAATGTGGGTGTACACCTCTGCAACCCTTCGGGGATTACAGGCGTGATGTTATGTTATGTTTAGGTTAATTTATTAGCCATTTTTGTAAATCTTGATCTACCTGCAGGTACTTAGTGAGTTTAAAACCTTGTTCCAAAAAGCCATACAGTTAAATCTAGGCGGTTTGGTTTACATTGAAAATCTATTATTATGTACATAATAGTAAATTATTTAAAGTTTATGTCTAGTAATGCGATATTAAAGTCGTATTAAATCTATTGTGATTTGTGGTTCAGATTGTGTGGTCTTGGACCAAGAATACCACAAAATTGAGCACTAAATGTATGGACTAAGATTCTAGTGTCGCCCTACCTTCGTCATTTAAACATGAATGGCTGAAATTTTGAAATGCAAACATTTATTGCACTTATGTGGTAATTGTCGTGATGGCTCAGTGGTTAAGGCACAGGCCTCTCATCCATGAGGATGGGATAGGGGAGAGAGTCATAGTTAATACACACCTCTGCCTAATTCTTCTGTGAATACAGCGTGATGTTAGGGTGTGTTTACAAACACCTGTTTGACACACACTTAATAAAATCCATATGTTTTATAGAGATTATCCCAAATTGAAATATAGACACTAAACTAAAACCCAAAAGGCCTTATTATAAAAAACGACAAACCAGGTTTAAACCACTGAGGTAAATTTTGTGTTACAAACTTTATTTTTATCGAAATAAAGTTCAGAATTCAAAAACCGGCTCGTAGGTTTAAACCTGGTTAAACGAATAAGGCCTACGGTGTCCAGAGAAAACTTTGACTCCCCATTCAAAAGTTAGAAACGGTTACCATGACGTCACTATTTGTAAATCACGATCATAATAGTGCAGTAAAGTGAACATGAGTGTTATTGAACCTGCCTAGTGCCAAACAAAGCACTAAGCCAGTGGGTCACTCAAGTGTTTAGCACTAAACTATATAAATCTAAACGTTTCTACTTTCTATTGAAATGTGTTAGTGTTGGGGTACACGGTTCAGTTTGGAAGTCTTATTTAGCGACTTTGATTTTTTTTTAACTTTCCTGTATTGTACACCAGTTAGAGAGAAGGTTAACTTATTTGTTTTAGTTAGGCGTATCAGAAAATGTTAGGAAAATAGTATAACCTCTTATTTTTGATAGTTCCTAAAACATGATAAAAAGTTTAAATCAATTGAACCGAAAAAAGACGTCGTCTTCTTCAATAACTTATTCGATAAATAAAAACATTGAATATTGAAATTACTGTCTTATTAATTTAAAAAGTACTACTAACATAGCTTTTAACGACTGATTTAAAATATGTTCTATTATAATTAAACTATTGATAATATTAAGGTGCATATAAAATGCAGATGTAAAGTAATTCCATGCTGCGACATTTTCATAAGCATTGGGTGCATTAATTTCTGTTCATGCTAATTCAGAATTAGGAAGAAATCACGCTGTGAATCGGTTAACCTTCACACATAACTTAACCGAAAATTACATTTGTAAATTAATAATCTACCATTTATATTTTGTTTTAATTAAATATGATTAAAATTATTCAACTCATTTGGAACACCTCAAAAGTCTTCAAATAGGCATGAAATCGCATTTATGCATCATAACATTATGAAACACATACATAAAAAGCTAGAATGGAAGGCTTCAATGTCCAAAAACCGCCCAAGACTAAAAAATACTTTAATTAATTACTTATCATTAAATAACATTGTTCGATTTTGTGAATGGGTACATCTCTGCCTAACCCTTCGGGGATTACAGACGTGATATTTATGTTAACATTCCTGAGAAGTCGAACAGAAATCTTCATGGTCCAGTTCATTGCCTCCACATAACAAAAATAATTGAAGTCCACAAAACCGTGTACCCGGGCACTTATTCGCACTTATGTATTGACTAGCCTATTACAATACGGTATTAAAATGGTGGACACGCGAAGCTTAGAAATGGCCAGTTTACTTGAGTGAAATATTACAATAATATTAATATTTTATAGGAAATTGAATGCTCTTGAAGTTGTGAAGGGTACTGTAGAGAATTTGAAATGATTGTGTATATTTTTAAGTGCTAAGTGAGCAATAAATGTAATCATGATCATCGAGTCACTGCTCATTGATGTAGTGGTTTCTCAGCTTGCAGTTGATTTTCCAGGTTAGTTAATATTTCTTCCGTGTTTTAATAATACTACTTAGAGTTTATATGGATGGCTGTGGTCCTTTTCACCCGCGTAAGGCCCGTTCGCCACCAAAGTGGAGACGAAAGGAGATGTCTCGTATAACCAATCGGCTTACGTTATTTCACATCTCACCACTTAGCTTCGACACAACACAGTATCCTATTGGTTGTTTACGAGACATCTCTTCTCTCCGCTTTGGTGAAGTCCGGGCCCTACCGTCTTCCGTGAGTTCCGTGTGTCGTAGCGAAATGTTGTATAGCCTATTCTTTATGAATCTTGTTAACAAATAGAATTTTTCAAATCCGTCTGGTATTGTTAGAGATTAGTTGTGTGGCAAACACACAACAAAAAAGCTCTTCATCTTACTTATAAATAATACACTTCTAAGCAGAAACTGCTCTACAGGTTTTAGTCATTTTTGTTGTTTAGCAGAGGTAATTTAAATTTGGAAAGGGAATGATAAGTTACCTTTAGTAATTTAGGTCAATTGTGCCCCTTTCATTTTTAGCTCTTATTTATTTTTATAATCACATTTGGACTTGCCCGGATTTCAACTCACAAACTCAGTATAGAGGCGGGCGTCTTATTCACTGTGCGAAGCAATAGACGACCAGCAAAATGTCATAGGGTTTATCGACCTTCTAATACAAAATTCGACACATGTCTTGCGTTTTCAATACTGCATCAAATACAAGGAAAAATGCACTCACTTAATTATTCAAGGAACCGTGTTGACACTAGGAGATATCATCATGACGCTATCATTTGGCGTCGATAAAATAAACAATAATGGTATGTGAGATTGACGCATTTTTAACAAGACAAGTTCATGAAATATTCATGGGCCGACTCCCAGAGGATGTATGTAATCACGAAGGTACTCCATAACCGGCATAATTTATGTAGGGTTAGCACGGAGAGGCGAATTTTTTGATGCAATTTTTAAACATTCACATTTTTTTGGGTAATAGTAAAGTTATTTATTTATTAAGTATTTTTAATTCAACTTATTAAATTCATAAATACATACATTATAATAATATTAAGAAAAAAAATATTGACTGCCTCGTTGGTCTAGTGGTCGCAAAGCGCGACTGCTGAGCATGAGGTCTTATGTTCAATTCGGGCAAAGTGTTACTGGGTTTCTCCATCAGGAATTTTTCAGTAGCAGCCTCGAAAAAAATCAGCTGTTCCCTACAAAATGCTTTACAACGCGATCGCAATGTTTGAAACAGCTGATTATTTTTTCATGATTTCAGTGTTAGTCCCATAGTAAAAGTTGTTCATAATGATGAGTAAATTGACCCCTTTTCAGGTTTCTGATAAATCTTCTTTGACCCTGTATAGATTATAGTCTGAAACAGTGCATAGGTATGCTACTTTTTATCCAAAAAAGGTACGGTTTCCGTGAGATAAGATATGAGCTTTGAGGCACGCAACATCGCGGGCAGAAACTAGTATTAAATAATAAAGTGTTATCGTCCACGAACCCTGTGGTTTATTCTCTCAGAACTTCGTTTTTCTGGGGTTCCAGACTTGTATGACAGGACCATAAACTCGATAGACTTTGCGTGTTCAGAATGCGCTACGGTTCCGGTATACGAATAATTTTAGATAAATGTTCTTTATTCAAATCCGGATTCAAATGTAATGGAACCGATTCTAACGGTTTATAAATGTTGCCAGTTAATTCATTCATAATTGAAAAATGTTCGATCAATACTATTATTAATGTTTACCACCATTTATTGTAATTTTAGAACAATTTGTATAAGTTCCACACCTTAAGGGCGTTCACTATTAAAACATTCAATAATTTCTGATTTGATTTATATGCTAACGATTTATAAATGAAGTTGATACAGAATTTGGAATCAATCGATTCGAACATGTTTTTAGATATCGATTTAGCAATCGGTGCATTCATAAATCGATTAAAGGCGAATTTAATTGAAACCTTTAGGAGGTAAGATAATGTAATCGGTGCGATTACCAGATAGTTTTCTTAGTTTCTTTTTAAATACTAACACTTTATCCGCAATTTTGTCTGCGAAGATTTTGTACCAGTTCTACAAACTCCACACCCCATAAGCTAATTTTTTGGGGTAGTTAAATAAAAACTAATAACGTCAAACTTAAATTATTTACATAGGTTCGAATTGGTGGCAAGTTTTAAGTTGATTAATCTAAGATATAAGACTTTTCATACAATCAAACTCTTACCCTTAATACCCCTTTAGGCATTAAATTTTAAAAATCTCTTAGTGTAAATGTTCGTGTACACATAAGATCTTTCTTTATCGTGTGGGTAATAGGCTTTACGACCCCACGCACCCTAGTGTCAGAGTTTCTAAACCGCCTCAAGGGCCTCTGACGTGTTTGAGTGGAATATTAAGTCCAGGTTTCCTCACGATGTTTTTCTTCACCGATGCCAGTAATGTCCAAGATAAACTTTAGAAAGTAATCTATAATAAAAAAATAAGATAAATCAGTCAGGTCTATCTTTCATATTTATAAATAGATTATTAGCCACCCCCATATTGTTTTCGATAATGGCAACACTATGAAGTTAGCTCACTAAGCTAAATTTAGAATTCCTGGTGAATTTACACTTTTGGAAGCACTATTATTAAGATGCTCTGTATCCGAAGGGTTTCGTCGGCACCTTATTACTAAGACTTTGCTATATGTCCGTCTGTCCGTATGCCTGTCTGTACGTGGGAGCATTTCTATTGTTGCTATAACAACAAACAACCAAAATAAAAAATAAATACATGAAGGATAGAATACATGAAGGATAGAATAAATGAAGGATCCCCATACAAGAAACGTGTTTTTGCATGTAGTGCTAATATTGGAGTACGAAACCTTTTGTTTGCGAGTCAGACTCGTGTTTGGCCGGCTTTCTAGTAGATACTACCTTCAGTAATCGTACATCGTATCGACATTACCAAACTAATTCGTCCTTTGCTTAATACCAATGTATATTAATACCGATACCCATTAGATTAATCCAGTTTAGTTAATAACAGTGCGACCTCAATTACACGAGGCACATAATTTACACGTACCTTTGATTTCTAATATTATTCGCTTACTGGCAGACTTGGTTCATATACCTGAAGGTTAATTCTCGGTATTAAAAGGTTCAAAATCTAGTCGCAATCTCATCTCAGTCACAATTAACGACGTAAATGTAGGCAAATTACTGGTATTTTTGACATCAAACTAACGTAACAAGTAACTTTGAGCATAAATTATTTATTTTATTTCTGAGAAACGACTTATTTTTTGGTGTAAAAAATCACTGTATATATGGTACCGCTCTATGTAACGCATGCAAAATATTGTACTGCCTCGTTGGTCTGAGCATAAGATCCTGGGTTGGATTCCCAGGTCGGGAAAAGTATTATTGGGTTTTTCCGTCAGGATATTCTCAGTAGCAGCCTCGGAGTCTGGATTTATGCCCGGTTGATGGCAATAGGCTCGCCCCTATTTTATGGGACTTAAAAACAAAACTGGCGAAATGTGGTTGTACCTACTAATGGGTACATTTCTGCCTAACGCTTCGAGGATTACAGACGTCATGTTATGTACGATAAGAAGAACTAAAATGTTTTTTTTTCTGGTTTTCCTAATCAACTAATCACGACAACTACATGATTTTTAACTACTCATTAAATTGAATGGACTTTAATTTTGCGAACTGAGATAATTTTACATTTCCCGAACCGGTCGTTATCTGATAACAACTTCAAGCCACTCGACATGTCAAGAAAACCGACAATAATTTTCTTAAGCTTTTCTAGATATTAATTTTATTTATTTTTAATTGAACATTGAATAGATAGAGATCTGTTTGGTCGTGATCGAGAAATTTTATTACCCGAGTTGAGGTGACACTGTTTTTATGTTCTAAGGCAGTGGTTCTTAAACTTTTCTTTTTCGTGGGGAAATCCTCTTAGATGCCCTCCTTTTGGGGATAACGGAGGGGCATGGCAGACTCTTACCGACTAAAACCCCACCCCCATCCTTCTGCTATATAAGTCGGGAGCCCAGAATTCGTATTGGACGGAACCCTAAAGTAATCCAAAACAAGACTTACTTGACATTAACATTCGAATTATCATTCATTTTTCTATACGTGTGGATTTGTAATTGATTTTCAGATGATAATGGTTTCCTTTTTGTTTGTTTTTATTAGCTGTAAGTCCTTCACGTATTTAAGTATAAATTTATACTGAATACTCAATATCTGTCCGTCCGTACTCAATATCTATCTAATGGGAAGTATGAAATTTTTCACTTTTCATCAAATGACAATAGACAAAGATGGCAATAGGCTCGTCCCCTATTGCATGAGACTTAAATATAAGTGGCGAAATGTGGGCGACTAATGGGTACACCTCTGCCTAACCCTTCGGAGAAACAAGCGTGATGCTATGTTATGTTTATGTATTTATCAAATTGTGAAATAAATGATCTGAACGAGAGTTGATCAGTATTTCGGAGCCCCCATAGAAGCTTTATGGAGCCTTCGGTTTCAGCGGAGCACACTTTCAGTAACACTGGTCTAAGATATTAAAATAAGGTCTTATAATAACTAACAAAGTGTCTACAACGGCGGGGTACTTGAGTTTAACGATATCGTATCGTCAGTTTTCACCATAGGTTCTGAACCGGGTTGAATATTTATATTGCGGTTAAATTAACTGATTGGTTAAATGTATAAACGATTATAGTTGACAATATTTCTACCTATTAGAAGGAATGTGCATTCAATTAATGTTTTTCATAACTTGACTAGTTTGCGGTAATGGTAGAATTTGTTGGCTGTTTTGTGACTGCCTCGTTGGTCTACTGGTCGTAAAGCACAACTGCTGAGCATGAGGTCTTGGGTACGATTCCCAGGTAGGGCAATGTTATTGGGCTTTTCCAGCAGGGATTTCTCAGTAGCCTCGGAGTCTGGATTCGTGCCCGGTTGATGGCAATAAGCTTGTCCCCTATTTCTTAAACATAACTGGCGAAATGTGGGTGTACTAGTGGGTAAAGCTCTGCTAAACCCTTTGGGAATTGCAGTGGATATTGTATGTTTGAGAAAGGCTAGCGTAGAGTAGCGCAAACAGGTGATATTATATCTTATATCTGTTCACGCTGTTTTAGAGTGAAAGTATACTGTTGAGTTTAAAAACTTTGATTGCAGGGCTAACTTACATTAACAAAAAATGTTGCGTACAAAACTAAATTTTATGTAGTACCTACTGATATTGTATGAAACTGATGATTTTCCTTTGCTATTTCGGAATTAGCCCCAAAGTTAAAGTTATTCACATTAATGGCGACACGGTTGGCGTAGCTAGTGGTTGAGCGATTGGTTGTTACGCTGCGAGTCGAGGGTTTAATTCTCACACGGAACAAAAATTGTTTGGCATACCTACCTATAGATAGTTGTTCTGGGTCTACTTGTGTATGTGAGTTTACATGTTTGTAAATGCACTCCCACCTAACAAGCAACCAACTAGCAAAATAAATAATATATAACTAATGCGTCGAATTGAACACTACTGTAAAACTGTTGAACTGCTACAAAACTATTATAAAACCTTTACAATAGTTAGTTTACCTAATATAGTATTATATACTTCAAATACGATACAACTTTTTTGCTACTAAGGTAGTTGGTTATGTCGTCACCAAACCTCAATTCCAACATAGTTATAATGCATTTAAGTATTTAGTTTAAAATGATGTCGGTAAGAAGAAAATAATTTATTCAAATAGAACCCTCTAGTTTCACAACTTTGCTAAATGATTCTAATTTCAATTAAATTATTTATTTGTGTAAAGGTTATTTTATTGACAATTTTAGTGAAATTATATAGTTAGAAAGTAATACGGCTATGGTTGTTAAAATGTAAGTAGGTAATCGATTCTGTCAATAAAAAGGGGGAATATGTAAAGATTTTAAAAGATGTTAGAGTAAGTAAGTTTGTTATGTTTACCTTTTTCCATGCTTTAGCTATGATTTTTAATTGTAATTCATAAACATTTGTGGGAATAAATTGGTTGAAAATTGAAAATTGAAAGGTATGGAGTTTCTTGCCTATTCTGCTCCATACAAAACTACCTGTTTTAAGGGGCAACTAGATTCAATTCCTTTTTTCTTTTTGTATAATTATGAAGTTCAAACGTGCCTTATTATGGCCTAATTTAAATAAATGATTTGACTTTGAAATCAATAAGATTACCTAATAATATTAAGATTGATTAAACAAAAATAGTTGCACAATTAAACAGTTTAACAATACCACGTGTATCAATAATAGCGTATGCCATAGATATTTATTTTTGTTGAAGATTTGTAAAGTTAAGCTATTTTTATTCAGTTTTAGCTTAGCAGGTCCTGTAGTCTCTTTAGCTTGTTTAACCGTTTTCAACCTTATTTATAATAGTTTAGTACACAAAATAAAATAACGAGAAAAGCATTGTCATAAAGAAGAAGAACAGTAGCCTTGATAGGAGATCCTTAAGACTGATTGGTATTGGCTTTTCTGACAGTATTTAATTTTCCAATTATTAATTTTTAATTATTTTTATTAAAAGGTTAATTTTTTTATCAGAGGTTTACTGAAATTGAGCTCTAAAAATAGCTGTAATAGCTTCTAAGTTTACAAACCCTTCACGATTACCTAAGCTATATTTATAGGTTTTTTTGCTTTCTCTGACCCAGGAAAGGTGTTAAGAGTTACTGCTTATTCCAATAAGTGTATTTTATAACCTAAGTTAGCAATCATCTATATTTTCTTTAATTTCCGGCTTAGGGCGCCAATTTATTATTAAATACCGCTTTAAATGTCAATACATGGGCTTTGCTTCCCGTCTTTCTCTTCCCGGGTGAAAATTCTAATTGAAAAAAATAAATAAACCTGAAGGAAAGTAAAAATAAAAACTGGAGGCAGAGGACTATTGTGTTTATATTAGTTTATAGAAAGTTTTGAACCGATTTTTTGGCGATGATTTTTTGGTTACGAATACGGTTCAGGTTAACATCTTTTATATGGAAATTGGATACCTACAAATACTTACAAGAATAAAAAAATGAATTTAAAGTGTTTATTAAGCTAAAAATAATTATGCTTATTATTGATGTGTTCCATCAGAAATTTCTCAATAGTGGAGTCTGGATTTGTGCCCCCATTTCATGGGACTTAAAACTTAAATGGCGAAATGTCGGTACATACTAATGGGAACTCCTCTGTCTAACCCTTCGGAGATTAAAACTTCATTTATAAAATGATTATGCTTATATTGCCATGTAATAAGTAATACGACATAGCGCTTTTATCCATTCCTGTAATGAAGTACTTACCTAAGTTACTAGGTGTAGTTACAATGGCAGTTGTTAACCGCTTTTAACCCTTACCCCCTTAGTAATACGGTTGAAAAATGGTCGACTGCCTCTGTCTGTAGTTGTAACTACTAATACAAGAAAGCACAAATCTAACTAGTGTCATTACAAGTCAAAACCACTCGGGAAACAAATCGACAATATTACACACCATTGTCAACAAAAGATACGATGTTGCCATACTCCTTATAAGGAACTCGATTCAAGCGGCAACACTCGAGTAAATCTATGGCCTGGGTAAAGAGTCTCGCCAGCTCTATTAAGCTGCGTTTTGGCCAGAGATGAGCTATGATGTGCTGTGATGCGCTAAGCTGCGCTATAAGAAATGACTATCATACTAACCAATTGTATGGTTTGTTTATTTTTATATTTGTAAAAGGATTAAATTCGAAGCGTATATTTCAATTAAACTTTTGAATTGTCAAGAAATTCGTCAGTTAGTCAGAAAGTTGAAGCTAGTTGTTCGTTCCAAAATACAGGTAGGTTTCTATTCCAGTCGGAGTCGCCGAACATGCGTCATGCGAATACCGGGTTCTCGACTTAGTCGGGGTATCCATGAAGATACTAAAGAAAGTTAGTTTTTTATTGATGAAGGACGAGCAAAAAATTCAGTTCAGCTTAAGACGCTAACTAGTGATTAGCGAGGGATGTGGCTATATGTCAACGGAGTCGAGCGCAACGTACTTCTCCATATAACCCACCTGCTCTGCTAACTACTAAACTTTGAGTATTTATGGAGTTCCTCACCCATTCTTCTCCATACGAAACTATATCTTCTGAAATGGGCCACCAGTTTTTTTTTTTTTCTTTTTTGTTTATGAAGTTCAAAAGTGACTTTAAATAGTCTGATTGAAATGAATGATTTTAGTTTCACTCTGATATAATAAATACACAGCTCCTTAGCGTAATGTTACCGCTTAGCTTCCACGCACATCTCTGGTGGAATAACACCCTTATAATCACATTCTCACATCAAGTTTATTTTCGCAACGTTGATAAATCCACACGACTTGCATGTCCTTTTAATTTAATCACAATTCAATGATTCATCGAGTGTTTTCGTTACGAAATTAGACCTACATAGGTTTCCTATTTTCGCAACAGTCAGTGGACATTGTATAAGTGGCGACTTTATCCGAATATGTCCGACTACTGTCGACGGGTTGCGTTTGCGCAAAACATAATTTTATACAAAATTAATATTGCGGCTTCGAAATTCAATTGTGTTTGTCATCAAATCCTAACCCTTTACAATATCACTTTTGTGATGTTTGTTACTCTATCACGCCAGAACGGCTGAACGAATCTTGGTGAAATTTGGCGCAAAGATGGATTATAGTTTGGAATAGCAAATAGGTTTACATGACTACTTAGTGTGGACTCTTGGGCTCGATTTCCAGGTCGGGCGAAGTTTTATCCGGTTTTTACATTAGGAATTTGTTAGTAGCAGCCTGGACTTTGAAAGTTGGTAGTGTGACACCCTCGTGCCCCGAAAAATATGCAAAGCCGTTGGTCCTGCGCTGGATCATTCCCCGGTTGTTTAGGATTGCCTGCCCATCGGACTATGAGGGAGTGCATCTGTGTTTGCACATAAATTTGAGCATTCTAATATATCCTATGGAATTAGTAATAAATAAATAGCTAGTCTCAATTTTGATTGGCTATTGCGACTGTTTGATCGATAAGGTATCTAAGGCTTACATGGCTTTTTTAACTTAATAATATAAGATGTACTTCTATAATTCGATTACATTTTGGGATTTAAATAAATCAATATTACATCGTGGCAGCCCTTACTAAACAGCATTAAACGCGTCGTCGGCCATTATCGCGGCATAATTGCGGGTGGCTGCGATGAGATCGTGTGCTATTGAAAGCGATTCACGTGTGCTATTGAACACGTAACGTATTAAAAAAACTGAAAATCTTTCACTTCAGAGCTGATAACAATTAGAATTTACGAGAAAGAATCGGTTTGCTTTATTACACTAGCGTCTGTTTTTTTTATCCGCGTCATGTCGCGTCTTTGGTTATTACCTACTGCTCTGCTTCCGTGAGTGATGATTGCTATATATTCGTTCTTATGAATCTGGCTATCATAATACAATGTTTTTGTACAATCCGACTGGTAGTTACAGAGATTAGCACGTTTGAACAAACAAAAAACTCTTCAGCAAAATTATATTAGTATTGACAGTAGTTATAGTCAAAAAGATATTATTTAACCCGATTAGGTATGTCGAAAAAAGGGAGAAAATTCGACGCGAATTAAATTAAACTCAAACCTTTCAGTGATTTACTGCTTGAGCATCGTCATTGATTCTCGTCGTCTGGAAAATAATGTGGCAGGATTTCAACAAAAACGACGTGCGTAATTATATTTCCCAATCACCGCTTTCCGCCATCTCTGAAACCAATTCCTATCAACCTAATAATTACATAGTGAACCGCTTGCACCGAATTGGAGGGCGCGGACCCGACAGTTTGTTTTCGCTTAGTTAGCTTATTATACAGCATGTTCCTTTTATAAAAAAAGGAAAATAAAGCCGGTTTCATACGAGACGTATCTTTCGCACTGTATTTAGGTATCGTATCGGTTATGAGGTGTGGGAATAAAGATAGTTTCGATAGGTTTTTAAGTATAGTTTGTAGGAAGCCTATTATGATTATGATCATGTTTTGTATTGTTTACCTTATATTCGATTATAAACGTAGACAGATTTCTTGTTTTAAGTGTATCTGATGAAGACCGCGGGATCGCGCTGGATGCAAGCCTCATCTAAATTGGTCCTATAAGCATTTATAGGGGAAGCCTATGTTCAGCAGTGGACGTCCTATGGCTAATTTGATGATGATGATGAGTTGCCCCACTGTATGGCAAAGACCTCTTCTCGTACAGAGATATTTCAAGTGTTGCTTTAGTGTTGTGAATGGAATATTTATTTACGCTTAACTTAGTAAATAGATCTAGTTTTTCTAAGAAATCCACTGTGTACCAATAGCGATCTACATTAAATAATTTTATCTGTGATTCGAATTGAAAGTGCCCATAGATAATATAAATCTACACTATCTTTTAATGTTTCCAGAATTAAAATAAACAAGTTAAATGTACAAGTCTAGTGCTATTAGCTCACTGAGTTTAGCATAAATGAACCGACTAGCACCACAGATTATAAAATAAACATTGATATTTCTACGTCAAAGTAAAACAGACAACACTTCATTTGCAAAACTACATTTAAAACCTAATCCGAACTAGCAGTCGATTAAAACCAAAACATTGAGACAATCAACGCAAGCGCAATGTCAAACCACGTAAACGGACCAATTAGTCTTGATCCTCTAATCCCCTTCTAAAACCCCCGCTTTCCATTTTTCACACTATAAATCAAAGAGACGAGGGAGGTCTCACAAATCTGGTCCCATTTCCAACCGCTAAGGAGCTGGCACTACTCCAAATTAAATCAAGAAGCATACGATTTATAAAAAATATACTAAACAATATATTTTGCAAGTATCAAGATCGCTTCGTTTGAATAAATTAATTGTGTTCCAACACGATTTCTAGGAAATAGTGTTGTAATTATAAAAATAGTGACATCGGACGTGGAATTCGTGTTTTACGTGTGTGACTAGAGATAAAATGATTATATATCTGTCCCGGTATTAGGGACCAACTGATGTTTGTCTGCTGAGGAATTTTATTTCTTTTTCCGGAGTAATTTCTTTATTTTGTTAATTTCTTTTCCTAATTCACATTTACATTTGATAGCGCGACGCGTTTCAGTTTATTTTTATTATTTTTGGTTTATTTAAAAAGTCAGTACATAATATATTATACATGAATAACATGAATTAAATAAATTCCTTTTTCTATTTACTACATTATTACATAAACTTAAGAAAATTCTTATCGCTTGATAAAGGCATCATTCTCTTATGTCTTATTTGCAATCTTATTGACACGTGGTTTATCTGCGTAATGGAGTAGGGGAAAAACAAATGACATTACATTGCGTTCTGTAATCTAGAAATTCATGTGAAAAAAAGAAGAGTTTATTTCTATAAAACATTTAGTATGATACTAGTGCCGAGTTTAATGGAGTAATGATAAGCTCGGTATTTTTCTAGACATTTTTTTTAATCCAGGCTAGTAACTTAGGGTACTTTTATTTTAGAAAAAGAATTAGGGTTCCACGCAAAAATAAACCTCGCAGAAAACCGACATAAAATGCGAACCTAATTTTAGTTAGATTGGATAACAATGATATCGGTGATTATTGAATTTACCATAAATAAAAATAAGCTTCCCTATACGAAAAGACACCTTTTGCTCTGCAGTGAGACAATGAAATACTGCTTTGATTAAGAACGAATTTTGTCTGATGTGTCTTCTCCGGAATATTTATATAGTAACCTAGTTTAACTCATTATAATTTATCAGCATAAAGATAAAGGAATGTAAAATATTTTCAACAAACAATCCAAAAAATGTGTCGCCGCGGTAGGTTTGTATCATAAATTAATTTCGTCATATTGCAAATATATACAGACGGGATCAAGATACTGGAGGAATTCTTGTCGTTATTAAAAATTATAGCGGTTTCACAAACAAGAGGCGGTTTCAAAGAATCGCCAGTAACGGAGATCTGTGATAATACTCCGGTATTTGACCTTCGCTTGCTGGTAAGGATTGGTCCACACTGAGATGGAAGCATGCAACTGTGTTTTGTTCAATCATCGAACGTAATACCTAGGTAAATAGAAATAGGTACAGTTTATTGGGGCACTTAGATTTCAAATGTAACGTCGGGCAAAGTGTTATTGGGTTGTTCCATCAGGAATTACTCAGTAGCAGTCTCGGAATTTAGATTTGCGCCCAGTCGATGGCAATAGGTTCGCCCCCCATTAAACATAACTGGGGAGATGTGGGTGTGCTGATGAGTACACCTTTATTTATTTATTTTATTGCTTTTAGGAAAACTTACAGCTAATACATTTGAGTAGTAAGAAGTAATAAGCAGGCAAAAGCCAATTACAAGTTTCGACTTATATACCTTATCTTACCTTTGCCTAACCCTTCGGGGATTACAGGTGTGATGTTATGTTATGTTACACTTCAAGCTTACTTTATTTTACTAATGAGCTTTTTACACAAAAACAAACTGGCTGGTCATCTAAGAACGGAAAAAAAGTCTTGTAGGTACCTGAAGAGGAAAAAAAGCAAATTATTGTATCCAGATTCTGACGTAGAACATAAACTACAGCTTTGTTTTATGTAGTGGTTAAAACACATGTCCACATATATCATACGTTTCCTTTGAAGCTAGGCTTCTTTAAACCCACTCTTTTAAATTCTGGTGTATTGTAACGTCATGTTGTCAATGTTTAACATGACATTATGGGCCTTAATAAATTATATAGGTACCTAATTATAAATGTTTTCAGTTTCTCCGCTACGTATGTCTATGTTGGCTGAAATTCAACGTAGAAACGTAAATCTTTAACGAACGTTTTCTAAGTTTAAGAATATTTTAGTGATTCTTCTCTACCCTTTAGCCATTT
This sequence comes from Hoplodrina ambigua, assembly GCA_949774945.1. Taxonomy (NCBI): domain Eukaryota; kingdom Metazoa; phylum Arthropoda; class Insecta; order Lepidoptera; family Noctuidae; genus Hoplodrina; species Hoplodrina ambigua. The sequence goes on from OX458979.1 coordinate 870,441, forward strand.
GCTGATTTTGAGAAAAAAATGTAGGTATTCAGCCAGCTTTATCTGGTTGGTTATCAGGATTCAGATGTTTTTAATAGGTCCTGAAATATATGTTTATTTTTGACTGTTTTAAAACGATATTTAAAAATTATATTTTGGTACTGGGGCTGTAACTGGCCATTGTTAGTATGGCTATAAATATTACAATCTAACCAGTACTTTCAGAGATTACCTTTTACGAACCAGCAAACTTAACCTGTTTATTTAAAAGGTGCAATTTTGTAACCTAAATCTAAAACATATACAGGGTAATTGTAAATATACCCGAAACCTTAAAAGGGGTCATTGTACTCATCATTATGAACAATTTTGACTATGGGACCAAACCTGAAATCATGAAAAAAAAATCTGCTGTTCCCTACAAAAATGCTACACAACAAGATCGTAATGTTTGGATCAGCTGTTTTTTTCATGATTTCAGGGTTGCTCCCATAGTAAAAGTTGTTCATAATAATGAGTACAATGACCCCTTTTCAGGTTTCGGGTATTTTTTCAAATACCTTCTATAAGCAAAGGTCACTCAATCACTCACTCATCACGAAATATCGAAAACCGCTTGACGTATAAAGATGAAATTTGCCAGGGATATATTTTATAGTTATAGTAGACGTCCGGCAAATAAATTACACCTAGATTATAGTGAACAAATACATGTATTATAAATTTTTAGTTGTTGATGTTTTGAAAGAGTTTTGAAAGAGGATGAAACGGGGTCCAATGTTTATATGGAGTGTAATATGAAGGCTTTTTATTTTACGACCAATCAATTGAGCGATCTGTGACAACAAACTATATCCTCCATTCCACCAATTTCCATTAATAAAATAAAGAAAACTGTCAGATTTAAATATAACGAAGTTTTATAATTAATTAAAGAATTAAATAATGAGTTTCCAATAGTCTTCGTTTCTCAGAAGCTGTCAATATCAAAATTATGATAATCGCCACTGTTTCAATAATTATGCACATATTTATAAAATAATATAGCTATTATAATAAGTTGTATATGTTTATTGGTTTGAGATGCTTTACATTTATTTAAATTACGAGGGCAGTTTCGTTAATTGTGCTAAATTAGGATTTTTAGGAAAAAAAGAAATACAGAATGGACTAATCAATTTAAATAATTACTTAATAAAAAGAAATAATTAAGGTATGATAAGGCGAAAGGAGTATGTAAGGATCGTAGCAGGTGGCGTTCTGTGGTATCTGCCTATCCCCATGGGAAAAAGGCGTGAGTTTTTGTATGTATGTATGTAATTAAGGTATATGAGCTTTTATTCTTTTTGATTTCTTCATGTTTTAATCCAAATCCCTCCTAACCAAATTTCGGTTATGGCGGCAAATCTCTATTAAGACTAGCTAAGTACGTAGGAGATGTACCAAATAGTAGTGCAGTCCCTCTTCTCTCACTGTCATAGTTCAATGGGACGGCAATCCAAGACGACCGGGAAGACATCGAGGACCAACAGCTATACGTGAGCTTAACGAGGCACTGGCGTCACACAAAAAAAAAAACAAAAAATATAAAGTCAAAATAATTGAATCTGTCAAATGACAATAACAGTGACAATGGTGCCGATTCCCTTGATCACAAACTAAACTTAAATTAGACTATTTCCATCTTTTTCTGTCCAATAAAATAAGAAAGAGACTAATGTAAATAAGAGCTGTCAAATTTAGTTAATCTGATAGTTGACATCTTAAAACGTATGGTTTAAAAATACGGAGAAGTTCAAGGCAAAACTAATTTGACATCGCTAACATAGTTCTTTAATGTCACCGTCCTTTCCTTTCGCTGTATGTTAGTAAGAGATGACAATTCTCTAAATTTAGTCTAGTTTGTGAACAAGGGAATCGGCACCATCGAGAAACGGAATTGAAAATTAATCAGCGTTCAATATTCAAAATCGTTCCCAATTTCGAAAAACGAAAGAAGTGTTTACGGAGGTTGGTTCGTTTTGATAGAATCTAATCCCATTTATCGAACAGCACACATATCAGAATTAGTTCAACCTTACAACACCGCGTTACAACAGAAGGTACACAGCACCGCACAAGTTTCTCTGATAAACGACTCCACAAGCCCATATCTTACGCACCTACTGCATTACCGAACCTACAGACCTTATCGAACAACTCAATCTTTGAAAATCAAGTCATTTCCATGTAGATGCAGCCATATTCCAGTTTATAAGGTAAAGTATCAAAATTCATAAGGTGTTAGCCGATGTTTATCTGTTTAATAAGCATTTTGATACTTTTGATAGCTTCGGTAGGGTTTTATTCAGTTCCAGTTTTATTACTACACTAGCTTTTTCCCGCGACTTCTTCCGCGTGGTTTTCCTCTTATTCTTATGGGAGAATGTCTCGTCTATAATTTTCAACTATGTTTTCTATTTGTCAAAGGATACAAGTGTCGAGAAACAAATGAAGAATGTTCAGATGGATGTGCGGGGTGACGAGAATGGATAAGGTCAGAAATGAATACATAAGAGGCAGTCTGAAAGTGGCGCCAGTGATAGAAAAGTTGAAAGGGAATCGTTTGTCGGTATGAGCATGTAAAGAGAAGGGATGAAACGCATGTGACCAGGATAGTTATGAATATGCATGTGGATGGGTAGAGAGGAAGACCAAAGAAAAGATGGATAGATTGTGTGAAGAATGATATGAATGAAAGTGGAGTCAGTGATTGCATGACGGCTGACAAAACAGAGTGGAAGAGGAAAACGTGTTGCGCCGACCCCAAGTAACATGGGACAAGGGCAGGAAGATGATGATGAAAGGATACAAGTGTCCTTTTTCCCGTAGGTATACTAGGTGCTGCTCGTGACTTACTCTCAATGATTTTTTTTAACTGAGTCAAGTTACGTCTTACGTTACCGCTCCGCTCTTGTAGGTCATAGCGTGATGTTATTTAGCCTATGCTATTCCTCATTATTTTAGCTATCATATATGAAAAGAACTTTTTCGATTTGACAGGAAGTTTCAGAGTTTACCGCGTTTAAACAGACAAACAAACGAAAAATCGCTTCAACTTTATCATATTAAGTAGGTAGTGTAGATTTACTAGGTAGTGTTTTTAATGATGTTTTTATGGTAGAAAGATGTGTTGCGATATGTTTAGTGGGTCAAAGACACGTAAGAGTTCCGCAGTGTAGCTCTTAAGCGATGATTTAGGCGATTTATGTCATATTTAAGATGTTTAGGAGATGACAGCGAGATTTCTCATTCAACTGTGTCTGGGAATGTTAATATTTTTGTTGTTTTCAGATTATTATCTCTTGTGTTGTTGAAATATGTAGGTACTTTCTAAGTTTATCTTGGATATCACTGACATCAATGCAGTAAAACATCTCTGGGAAACCGGGACTCATAATATATATACATAAGTCCGAAATCGCCAATCCGCCTGCTTTCTCCTGACTGATATTCAAGATATGGTTGACTGGCTTCTAGCCGCGATATCCTCTGCGTAGATTTCAGAATTCAACCAAAGTTCTAAAGTCATCATCATCTGCCTAACCTTTTCTCAATTATGTTGAGGTCGGCTTCCAGTCTTACCGGATGCAGCTGAATACCAGTATTTTACATGGAGCGACTGCCTATCTGACCTCCACAACCAAGGTCCTAAAATATTGCTATTCCAGACTATAATGTACCTCAGTGCCTTTCGTATGATTCCGTTCAGCTGTTCTGGTGTGATTAAGTAACAAACATCCATCCAAACTTTCGCATTTATATTGGTACCTATTAAAAAGTAATAACTTTATCACACATGAAGTAGACACAAATTCGATGAGTCAAAGTGTCTAGGATTTTAATCAAATTTTTGGGCGTTGTCTAAAATTAAGATTTGTATTCAGAATCAGTCCCACAATCACCTCGCTCAAGCTTAACTACGTTCAATTACACAGCGTATAATCATTCCATAAAAGCAGATTCAAATTACGCAGCTTCTACACCAGTTACTAAAATTATTTATAGATCACCTAGTCTATTACACTCTTTCACCCAATCACCGGTAAACGGTTTGCAAAACAAGACAAGATTATTGACTTGTCGACCGTACCGTATGGTGCGCACGACATAACATGCCTCACGGTGTACGGTCTAACAAGAATCGATACTGTTGCTAATAAAGAACCACAACAGTACACAATCAACAGTCGTATTGTGATCGGCAACACAGTCGCGGAAACTAACGATTTTGAAACAATCGAATCGGGCTTACGTTTCGCTCGTAATCGTATTTCATAACGTCACCATGTGTGGGTTTATGTGGCAGGCTGCGTTGATATACCGGCTGTGTTGACTTTATTTAGTCATCTTTGAGCTCGATTTCTTTTATAATGAGGCGAGATTTTCGTAGCACTCTCGTAAGCATGACGGTTTTATTTGTTTAATCAAACACTATTTGCTCTAGACACTTACGTAAGGTAAAATTGTGATGACCCAGTGGTTAACGTGCCCGCTTCTCATGCATGAGGTTGGGGGTTTGAATCCGGGCTTGTGACTTTTTCAATTCATATATACCTTCTAAAGTTTATATTAGACATCACTGACAGTGATGGATTAAAACATCGTGAGGAAATGAAATATTTGTATGACCTAAAGATCGTTGAACGGTATATTAATTACTCGGTTCGATATTTTATTAATTCGTTTAGTAATTATTCTAACATCTATCTCTATTACGTAGCTTTTTGATTTGCTCAAAATCCATAAAATTTTTGTTGCTAGGCAGACAATATTTTCACTATAACTATACCCGCATGTGCACTATCTCTAACCGTAGTAAGATGTCTTGGCATTCGACAGCTAGTTCCAAGTCTACAACTAGTTGAAATTCATTTGCTCTTATTGTGTCTACGCAGCCCGCAGCCACGACCGCGAGTGTAATGTTTACTACCATCGCTAACCTAGGTATAGGCTACATCGTTTATCTTACAGAACTACCCCAGGTGTCTAAGATATTACTGAGAATTTACAGCTTCCGTATTACAAAGACAAACAATCACTCCTTCTTCTTCTGTTTACTTATATGTTACACCCTTAAATATTATTCCTTTACAATAAATATTATCTTCGAATGTTCTAATTCCTTTTGTGAAAAAGCTTTCATTTGTTTGTTTAGGTTTAGTGTTCCTAATCGTCAAACTTGTGAGTAGTTTGGTTCTGATTAATGAGGCTCTGCCGACCGACAGATGGTGGCGTAAACATTGTAAGTATAACATGGTAACTTGCTAGCCGATATATTCCAGCTAAGTCTGTTGCGGGCAGTAGTGTTGTTAGTACAGTGCTCGCTTTGTGGCTATCAACCTATTTGTCGATATATGAGTCTGCTTGCATCTCTATTTCTCATTTCTCGCTGTTTATTACATATAAAATATCTTTAGGGTCATGACTCCAATGAATATTTAAATTTTCAATCAAAGTTATAATCCAAGTAGTAAACCTTTTAGTGCTACATAGCTCTCATTCTCTATTGCACATTACGGTAAAAGGTAAAAGTAAGATTAGTTGCGCAAAAAGTAACATGACATCGAAAGTAGTAAATACTGGAATAAGGACTGAAAGAGATAAAGGTATGGAAGAAAAAAACAAAGCTACTGACTAACATTAAAAAAAAAATAGCTTATAAGGCAGGATTATTTTTTAAATTCAGCTCTCCAAAATGGTCTTTCCTTTCAATTTTCGGAAAAAGGAACCATCTCTATTCCATTATCTGTCAAAAGTTCATTCAACTTTCTATAACTTATGTTCTAATCAACTGGTTTTCTATCACCAAAATGTTATCTCACAAATCTGTCGCATTAACTACTACGATATTGTACACGGGACTTTCACCCAATACTAATTACGGAGATACAGCGTCTTCTACTAATAAAGTGTTATGTTTATTAGAAGATTTTGATACGTGGTCGGGGTAATACTTGTAGTTGATTTTATTAAGATGTTTACGAGTTCGGTTTGGGATGAACCTAGTTTCTTTAATTCTTTTTCCTCTCGGGTTGGTGCCAAAGAAACGGGTGATGTGCTCGTTGGTAAGAATATAGACTACGTTTTTATCATCTACGATATAGGTACTGTTTGTATCTATATCTACCTACCTTAGATGTATTAAGTAACATTACAGGAACCTTTCATATTGATATTTTGATCGTAATGACCTATACAAAAAAAAATGTAAGTATCAGTTTTATCATGTCAAAACAACAGTTTTTTTACTTAATTCATTTGAATGTTTACACGGTAATTAGACCAAAACATTTTTCATATCTTTCTCTCTGTTTGTTCTGGCTAATCTCTGAAACAGCTGGACGGACACGGGTTTCACTGGCAGATAGCTGATGTTATAAGGAGTAAATTAGACTACTTTTATATTAGAAAAAAGAGTAGGGATTTGCGAAAAAAAATTATAACCCTGCAGATAATCGACATTCATTCATCATACAAACACAACATACATTACATTAACTGTTGCTTGTTATATTGTTAAGATTGTCTGTATGTATCTTAGTTGGTAAGCCTTTATAAATAAATAAACGCTGAAGCCAGTATATTAAAAAATCTTCTAAAATCACTTCTTACAACACCCACACCGACCAGTCCACAACCACAAACTCCTCATTTCTTAAAAATCAGTACCAATGTTTATCTTCTCCAACAAGCATGTCACTCGGTTATATCAAGTTTGTGTAACTATTATTAGAGGCCACATAATCTGCATGCATGCTCAGTACGGGTAAACTTAGCGACCGGCTCGATACAGCGCGGGCGCAGTCGCGATCTAAACTGGTATTAAATAATTGATCCATTAACATATATGCTGCGTACAGATTATGATGTAGATGTGACAATCATTGGAAATTGAAAATAAAGCATTAAGTCCGCCTTTGTACTTTACGCCTTTTTGTTGCATAAAATTTCAATAAATAAATAAAATCATATCGGTTCCTGATTAGTAAAGGTATACATGGAATATTCTGTCAATGATTATTTAAATGATTTCAGAAGGCAAATTTTACTGATTTCTAAATCTTGTCGCAATATTGTCTCGGCGACAGTAAATGTAAAAAAATATAGATCAATTAAAGACTGAGATTAGGTTGCATCTTTCCTAAAAGCTTGCCACACTATCCCCTTGGTAACACTTTAAAAAATATATTACTATTTAAAATGATTGGTCTCGTCTTTAAATCTTGAGTTTTTTTTTTTTTATCTTTGCTCATTTTAGTAATAGTACCTGTGTGTGTCTCAGTTTAACTTACTTTCAATATTTACAAGCTTAATTTATGGTGGATTGTTTAAGGGACAAAGAAGCTGTGAGCATCTATTTTTATACTCACTTTCTAAGCAAATAAAGATATATTCTATTCATAATAAAGTTAGTTTTTGTATAATCGTGAGATCTATAGTTAAGAATATCCCGTCCCTCTCCCTAATTTCAGTTTGGTCCTTATGACGGGTAACTTCGGTGTTTGATCTAATAATTGTATTAAATCCAAATAATAAACTAGATGTAGAATTTAGCATTTCTAAAATTAAATTGTCTCGTGCATTATTTTAGGGTATAAATTCGATCAGCACCTAGCCTTTTAGTACAGCCTTTCAGTAGGTACTACTAATATGAACGTTTAAGCAAGACAATACCAAACCAAACTTAAGACTGCTTTTGACAGGTACAAGTTCTTGTAAGACTGGAACAACTTATACTGCAGGAAAATAGAAATGTATTGTAAAGATTTTTTGGAACTATTCCACTATGTAAGTATTAGTCATTCGTCTTTTCGAGGAACTATGGATAGATTAAGGGAAAGATCATATCTATATGATCTATCCCTTTCTTTGGTATGAGGATATAATATTTTAAATAGATTTTTATTATGCTATGAATGCTTTATTTAATCTTAATATTGACTGAATACATCTTAACGGCACAATAGACATGGTGCTAAGGATAGCTTTTGTCTAATAATTATTATATTAAGGACTAAATTCTGTCTGTGAATTTGTCTTCGTGGGATTCTAGTATACTATGAAACATAGCCTATATCACTCCGCTACAGTGTAGTTTTCTATCATACAAATCTAGAATCATTCATCTATCACAAAAAGCCAAAATCCAATAAGCCAATATTAAATACAATAAATGCAATTTTTTAAATTTAAATTTTAATAAAATTATTTTCGAAATATAATTTTCCAGGATTGTGAAAAAAAAGAAAAGCAATTAGTAATTAAATTGGTATTTCTATAAAACTAAAACTATTTATTCTATGATCGCCTTGATTAGGTCTCGCATATGTGATGCATATATTTAATTACTCGTTAGCATTAATACTAATATATGAGGTGCTGTAATAGGACAGGGGTCCGTGTATATTGATATTATAAGTAAGACCTTGAATGTAAATAGCGTCGGTTATTAAAACATTCACTAAGCATGTAACGATTTCTGTATTTTTTTCAATTAAAACATCTTATCCTGTATAATATCCGTTAGTAGATAGATGATATATCATTCTTAATTGTGAAAAAAAGAATTATAGCCGGTCTATTCCGTAGAAATGATCCTATTAACAGCAGAATGATAGCTCACCTAGTCAGTAAAAGTCTGACAGTCCCTTCCACCCCACCCAGGGAGGAAGGAGACATTTGATGATTTTTACCACCTAAAAAAAAAAAAAAAAAGTTAACTTCACCGTAATTCGACGAAGTAAATAATAATAGAATAGCATTGATTTTTTTATGCGATCCATTAAATAATTGTAAATCAGATTATCTAATTATTTTACTAAAATACTCGTATGGTCCAACTAAACTAACTGCGATTAAACCAAATGAGACTTCTGTAGCTTTTAGAAATAAAATTCATCACCTTCCAAACATTATCTTAATGGTACCACCAGACCGTATTCGATCGTCGTCTCTGTCCCTATAAATTTTGACATAGCTTGGAATCCAGAATACAAGTGTAAAATTAACCTCTTCCATTCCCACATCACATCAGATTTACACTTTTTAAAGCCGACATCTTGAGTATTTACCGCTGCTACCGACACATAAATTAGTGGACCATAAAATAATAATCCATATTAACGAGCCTGAACATATTTAAGTGGTTGTCTGTCGTTGGAACTGGCCAATCAGGTATTGTGGACGAGACATTGTTGACGCCATTCACTTGGATGATATTGATTGGCTGGTGTTACCGGTGCTGTGGCGGTAGGATGGTGCTGATTGATATGCGTGATGGCTAATTCATTCGTACGAGGTAAAGGCGTCACGGTGTTGAAGATGAAATAGTATGCTCATTCTATGATGACTTCGCTTGTGAGTACGACCATAGGGCTCTCGTAAGCATGTGGAGATCTTTCTTCTTTTTCTTTACTTCTATTCCCGTTGAGGTCAATGCTAGTTCTTATTTTCTTGATATCGGCTTTTATAATTAAAACGTCTTTTGTTCCACTTATGTTATTTTCTAGATATTCTAAATCTCAATAGATATTTGGCATTACAATGATCACGGGCTTTCCTATTTAAAATATTTAATGTACTGACGTTAATTTAACTTCCAATAAAATTCTCAAAGCCCCTTTCACTGATACCGAACTTTTATCAAGAAACAACTGTGGAAGAAGCCAAATAAGCATCATGGTGAGAATTGATAGCATCGTCTCAATTGAAGCTTACAACATCCATGATAAACAACTGACAAGCTATATTTTTCTCTCATTCCCAGGTTTTAAGAGCAATATTTTTAATATACGTGTTACTTATTGAGTTATTAGCATATTGCTCGGTTATTAGTGTCTTATCGCGATCAAGCGGAGAAAGTAAGAATTATGGTGTTTCCATGGGAGCTTATGGGAGTTTGTCACGGAAACCGACGGTATATTAAGTTGCAAATGTAGTCGGAATACTGTCGAAGAGTTCAGGCCTTGAGGGCACTAGAATGAAGTTCCAATATTAGTAATCAATATCTGGATATGCAAAATAATCTCGATGTTGATAATTTATTTCTTAGTTTATCATGGACATCATTAACATCAGTAAGTAACATCGTGAGGAAACCTTGAGTTATAATGAATATAACTCTGTAATCTCCAATCCACCTTGAAGAAGCGAGATGATCAACGCTCGTGCCTTCTCTGTATGAGAAGAGGCCTTTTCAATGAAGTGGGACATCACAGTAAAATACCAATACGTAACGCTGTTACTTCTGATGTGAACAAATTCAAATCGTGTTTATTATTATTGAATTTTTCAACAACAGCCACAATATCCGACTCAATCATAACAGCAATATCCGACAGATCGATTGTTGAATCGATGCATCGATACTGTTTGTTCAAACATCGCAGTCGGAGGAATAATCGGTAACAATGGTTTGTTTACAATCTCGTGATTAGTGCCGTGTTCTTTTAACTGTTTTTTTTTTCTCTTATAGGTATGTGTCAAATATTGTTTAAGTTCTGGTTCCTTCTACTTTGATGGCTCTTGGTAGACTGACGTCATATTAATCAGCCATGAATTAATAACAATTATCGTAGTAATTAAATTGGTATGTATCTACTTAATGGGTCGTTAGCTTATCGTTTATGAGCTCTACAGCTCGAAAATAGGATTTGACTACCAAAGCAAAATCATTTGCAATCCTTGTGAAATTATTAGCCAGTGCAATCACTATACTATATCACATTAAAATCCAGTTCTAGATCTTTCTTCAAAGTTCGTGTTCTTGATAAATTACCGCATTAAACAAAAGTATGTTTTGAATACTTTGTATGAAGGTGTAAAATAACAGAATCATGTTTCTGAAACTTATTAAGAGATTATAAAAGTGAAAAAATTGAGGATTTCAATATCACAAGGCTAAGAAGCATACGAAATATGGGGAACACAAGATTATACTAGTTGTATAGGTTTTTAATGAAGCGTGAATAATACATTCTGTGAAGAACACAATGACATCAAAGGGACACAAAGCAGGAATGAATCTGTATGTAATCCCTTAAATATGTATTTGAAACCGACGGTTTTAAATAACATTGTCAAAGTATTGAATAAGCTATATTTAGAACCTATTGAATAAGATGATCAAGTTGAACTTTAGTCAAAGTCAGAGAATTTATTTAAATTAAACCATGTACAATGTAGTGTATGTATACTTTTGAATTATCGAGAAATCGGTCTGTTAGTAAGAAAGTTGAAGCAAGTTGCCCATTCAAAAACGTAAGTACCTACCTACGTTTCTTGCCCATTCTTCATCATAGATACCTCTCTATGAAGAAAAATGGGCAATGCGAATATTTTTAAGACAAATTTTACTAAAATGAAAATAATTATAGGAAGTTGGTACATGATGCATGAACTTGTGGTACAAACTACTTTCACAAAGTGCAGTTAAAAATTATTTTCCTTAAATACTCGCACGGGTGAGGTAACACGCGTCAGTGTTTTTGCCCTTTACATTTCTCATTAGACCTCTCATTGACGAATCAACCATCTCCTTCTTTTTACTCACAAAAGAAAGGGACAACAAATTTTCCCAGCTCCTTGACGTGTTCAGCGTAAATAAAATTAAAATGAGTGAAGTAAAAGCAAATTGGCAAAACGTTTTTTATTTTCCAATTTGTAAGGATTTTGTCGAAGTGTTTTATAACCTGGCAGTCATTGTTTCGATTTTAATAATGAATTTGCTATTGTTTTAAGCGAACTGACCGCAGTAGAGTGGAAACTTAATTCGGGAACAGGAAAAAATAATAAGAGTTGGGAGTTCTTATAAATACGAACAATGGAGCCCTAAAATGCAAAAAGAGGATTTAGAGAATCTTAAATCAAAATCAAACAGCTACAAATATTTCTTCCATAGCTTAAAAAAGTTCGAGTGGACCATATAAGATATAACTAAAGAGATTTATTAGAGATTTTAGATATATTTATCAAAGGTGAAATTAGTATCATTATTAAAAAAGAACTAGGTGTTCCAAACAAAAGTGCAATACTCTATACGGTCAAAAGGTATGAAACCGCTGATTTATTTATTAATAACCAAAGAAAATTTTTAACTCTGGATGGTCTTGAATCATGTATCATAAGTATATGTATCTGGTGAAAAGTTTATGACCTGCCGTGTATATGTTTACTGACAAATATACGTACGTTCGCGAACATTTAATGAGAAAGACGAATGATCATAACTGGTGCCAAGAACTCAATGATGCATTTGATAAATTGATATATATTGCAATGAAAGCTGGCCCTTGCACAAAACAAATTAGTGCACACTAATATTTGTTATTCAAATTATGACACGTGTCATACTTCTTGAGACAGTAATATTTTTGATGGAAGAACTCGAGAAACAAAGCTCTTGGTTTTTAGCAATAAGTGATAATATTAATACCAGTTTTTTACTGTTCCACTGTCAAAGGCCTCTTCTCATACAGCGAAGGCACGAGCATTGATCAGTACTGGCGTTTTCAGAATTACATTTCATAAGTTCAGATTTCCTTACGATCCTTCACTGATGTCCAAACATAAAAAGTACACAATGAAACAAAAAAAAGTACATTGGTACCTGACCGTGCCGGGTTGCGAACCAGAAAATTCGTGCATGAGAGGCATTCTCCTTAATCATTAGGCCATCAAATGGTAGTTATCACATAAATCAGTTTCTTTGTCTCCTAATAATGTGTCATCACTATAAACGACATTAATTTTTATATTTCCATCTTTCTCAAATTCCACATCTCATAAATTACCAATTCTCCTTTATAAAACTTACTATTTCAAACTGATATTATCTTCAAATTACCATTTATCATTTCGATCGTTTTTCATTTCATCACCTGAAGCCATTGGGTATCATATTCCTACATTATTTCTCTTGAGACAACATAAACTACAATCACGATCACTAATGAGATAAGAGTCCGTAATCCAGCTAAGTGTATTATAAATTATTATATTCTATTTAAATGTGTATATTTCTTTGGTTTACCAAACCTCTTAACGTGTGGTTTCTGATTTGTGGTTGATCATCACGCGATAGTTGACTGACAATTAATTTATACGTGTAATAGTTTTTAAAAACTATTTCCTGTTTTGTGGCATTCTTCTTGCCAGGTGCTGGTACTGTTGGTTTCAACGCTTTTGCTGTTATCGAAGTAGATTAAGCACTTTGCATTTTACCAGTTTTAGATTAGATTTCGCTAAATGGTAATAGATAGTTCTATGTGTATCCATTTTTTTCCATGATAATAACGAATGATGTTTGAAAATAATGAGTAGTGAGATAAATCTGCAACTGCATGTTTTGGTTTCGCAAAAATAAAGGTTTTTTTATCTGTTATTTGTACGCTACCGAATTGGGACGATCTTTAAGCAGTATGGACAAACTTGTTAAATTGATGATCTAAAGATACAGTGGTATGAAGTATACGTTAAATGCTCGTTAATTAATTTCTCTAATAACAGAGTCGACTAAATCACTATAAAAGCGACTGTCCTATTTTAATCGTAGACCACACGGCAAACTTTACTGTTCCATAAAATAAATCATTAGCACCGCTAAGTATAGAACTAGTTTGAGCCTAGACCACGAAACAACAATAATTGTGACCTACATCGACCGTGAAATTAGTATGGTGGCAGTCATACGCAACTATATCGCTGTGAGTTATTGGTTTTACTGTCTATGTTTAATCACAGGTAATATTTAGTAGAGAAGCATTGAGTCAATATTAACATGACGTGTGTAGTAACATCGTTATATTCCCATAAAAATGTTGGACATTCTAATCATTTAATCAAACATGCAGAATTAGCTACTCAATTTTTTTCTAATTTTTGTAAACTTAGTTTTCGTGATGTCCCAGCGAATATGGTACCTGCCTCTAAAGCAATCATGCATTTGAGGCTTCCATAATATATTATGTTAGTACCAATGTGACTTTTTAATGTGGCCATCGCTGACATCAGTGAATGAAAACAACGTAAGGATAACCTGTACTTACCAATTTATGTAAATCTGAATTCGCGAATCTGTCTCGAGCAAACGTTGTGATTAATGCTCGTACCTTCTGTATATGTGAGGAGGACTTGATTATGCCCGACAGTAGTATAAATATGGGCTGATATTTCACACTCTTCCGACATCTTCATAACCAGTATTCAATTTGCGACATTATGGAACATGACACTGTCTCGCAAACAGCGAGAATAATAACATAGCTTCTAAAATGCAATTCTAAAATTACACTAAAAACTAAATGTCTTAGTGCGGGGAAACCCGTCGTATTGCCGAACACAGCTATAAGTACAGGTCGATTCGTTGGCACAGTTTCGGTGTCGGTGGTCTTCGACCGTTTCGCGACACTTTACGATCTCATTACGGCGTCTGAGAGCCGTCGCCACATCCAGTCTCGCACCTTACTATATTACTACATGACATGCTATGTAGACAGTGTCAACATTTAAGAAATAAGAAGCTTGAAAGAGATAATTGAATTTTTGATTGACTTTGATAATTTTTAATTGACTTTTTTTTTGTTTCTATGCGTGGTTTTTACGTGTCAAGTAAATATGAGGAAAATGTACATGGTCTTGTTGCATTTGTTGAGTGTATGTACCTAACATGCAGTTTTGTTTGATGTGGAATTCGAACTTGAGCTTCCGTGTTTTCTATTGCAATTTTATGCGATGTTTTCATGCGCAATAATTTATACCGACCGTGACTTTGATTAATTCGAGACGAAATTACTCAGGGAAAGAATGTTTGTAAAACACAAAGAGCTTTGGAGCCTTATTAAGAGATATATCAGGCTCTAATTAAGAGGACAGCGTGGAAACCGACGAGGAATCCTTTCTTCTTTGCGCCCAATTAAATAGGCGTGAAAAGATTAATAACGTTCAAGATGCACACAATGTGTTACATAATAATCCTGCGGTGACATGACAAGTTATTTGTAACATATGAAGTCATTTTAGTTAACAGAACATTAGTCTCTACAACGACAATAATAAAATCAAATTAATGCCATCACTTAGTCTGTCAATGCATTTGCAAAATGTCGTCTGCCATTACAATTTAATTAATAAAATTCGCTGAAGTTACAATTCTAAGAAATTCAACATAAAGTTCAAAATTAATGTTAGCAAATACATCTAAATTAAAATGAGTATAAATTTTTCATCAAATTATATGTTGAATTTTTAAACTTTCACCGCCTCTGCAGTCAACAGTTTTTTGCACAGAGCGTCTGGAGGACTTTCCAATAATAAATTAGACATTTCATAATTTTTAAACGGACCATCAATTGTGTCGTTGTGCGACAAAAAATGTCTGTATTATCTGTTGAAATTCAGAGTTGTCGTACATACGAGAGAGCTGTAAAAGATTTTTCACGTGAAATTAAATTAAATAGTGTGTCGGTGGTGCCATTTCACGCTCAAGTAACCAGAATCGTTTCATTAGTCTACATTATCTGTCAGATTCAATAATAAAGACAGTGTTTTTGACCTGTTCTGTGAAAGAACAAAGTCTGAAGTCCATTTGTTTCGCTCAATATAAACAGTTTTAAAAGTACTCGCTACACACTTATGTATTGTCAATTTTATTAGATCTTTCATATTAACAACGTACCAGCACTTACATTTCCATTACTAGCTGAATAGGTAGTATTATTTTTTAGTTCACTAGTTTCTTATGTATCATGTGTTCGTTTACCATCGAATAAATTCATACACACAAAGCAATCAGACCCGGACGACTACAAATATTTGTTTCTAGCAGGAATCGAACCAGCGACACGCAGTCAATCGCTCAGCCCCTACGCCAGCGGCAATAATCTAGCCATGTCTTGGCATCAATCATTATCATCTTGGTAGTCATGTTCTAGGTACTTCACTATTGAAGTAATTGTGAAGAGGAACATTTTTGCATAACTTCGTCCAATTATTGAACGTTTTTTAAATAATTAAGTTATAATTAAAATAAGTCTTAGTTTGATATCACTTCACCCAGATAAGTCAATTTCATCAACTCTTAATATATTTTGATAGGTCAAGGAAATCCAAACTTCCTTATTTGTGACTCCACAATAAGGATTAAGATGTTTTCGTTCGCAGATCCACTTTGATCCGCGATGTCAAACAACCAAATATTTCATGATACAGAAATATCCCAGTCGCCACAGGCGCCGCGGTATTTTTCACGTACGATACGATTTGGCAGACTTTAACGTCTATATCTTACTTTTACGTTCACCTTTGTCTGGTTGCATGATGCAAGTGTACAAAAAAAAACATTGCATGGAATTTTTTGTTGTAAGAGTCACGCTATCTCCAAGTGACGCTGTGGTTCTAGTAGACAAAACAAAATAAAAAAAATCAATTGTTTATACAACGTGTTCCTTTTGATATTTCATAGCTAGGCTATTATTGAGACCATATCAAAGAATCAACTGGCATAATTATGAATTACTTCTTATTATTTTTTTTTGTTTTCATTCTTAGAAAACAAAGAAAAATACAACTAATTTGCCAGTTTCCAGGTTTCCTTGCTTTTTTCTACAAGTACAGAATACCTTTAATTATACATAACATCACGCCTGTAATCCCCGAAGGGTTAGGCAGAGGTGTACCATTAGTACACCCACATTTCGCCAGTTATGTTTTTAGTCCCATGTAATAGGGGGCGAACCTTTAATTATCTGATTTTTATTTACACTAACTTTATGTTTCCAAAATTAAAATGAAGCAACTAAGTCATAAATAATTAATAATATGCTAGTTGATTCTTTGACATAATCTCATTAGCGTTACGGTATATCAAAAGCAACACGTTGTAGATTTTTATATATAAACAAAAAAGTGTGAAATACACTCAAAGTTGAAAGTGTGCCTTGCACTTTATCTCATAAAATAATAGTGGACCAAGAATGAACCCTTGTGGAACACCTTATTAATTTCCGAACATTAATGTGTAATTCGAAGAATTCACGCTTCAATTAAAATAATCTCTTTGTCTAAGATTCATAAAGCTATATCAATAAAAGTTATCTATGATCTACACTTCAAATCTTTATAAATATATTACTTAACTGAGTCGGAAGCCTTTTAAAGAGCTTTGAGTGAAATATTATTGCCATTACCAAAATGTTACTAGCTTATTAAGTAATTTTATTAGTCATTAATAATAAAAACTTCCTGCTGTATATTACAACGAATGTATCCGAAGAAAAGTTATTTCTGAAGCCAGACGACGGCGCTTACCAAAATAATAAACAGATATAAATCGTCTTCCACAACGAGAGTAAATGCCGTCTTTACCGACTAATTGAAATAAAGTGCACGCGAAAAATGCTTCGACCAATATTTAAGGAATACAGAACGCTTTCGCTTTAATTTATGAATTGATATATATTTTTCATATTCAAAAGCACTGCGAATCGTTTTGACGTATTGTCGGCGTAATTAGGAGTTATGGGCATTTAAGGCTGTGTACTCACAAGAAGTTTGCAAGAAATAATAATAAAGGCAATGTAAAAAATGCATTTTTCTTAGAATAAGGTTTTATTTGAACTCTTAATTTGATGAAGAAGCACGTTATTATAAATCCTGTATACTTCCGGATATGATATATTTTATATGAGGCATTTCATCATTACACTCAGTTTAGACTGCCATGTTTTAAAAAGACGATGAAACCAGACACAGAGGCTGATTTAAGTAGGTAAAGATGTACTAGATAGACAAAAAAATAGCAGGATGCTCAATGAGAACAAAAATTTAATTTTAACAAATCGACCTTTTGGCACCTACCTATTTGATGGCAATACTATTCACAATCTGTGGCCACCCTTAATGCAAAAGCTGCAGTAATAAAGTTGGTTTATGAGAAAAGTTTAAATACATTTAAAAATGTTTTAAAACACATTCTTTTGATTTATTGTGTGAGTAATGAAGCGACTGGATTGGTATACAATAATACATATTTTTTTGTGTCAAGGTTTAGATTATTTCTTGAGAAAAGGCAGATTTTTCTATGATTGAAAATACTGCAATGATTCTAATATTGTTGGCAATTTTCTTTCATGCCTAAGTTGCTGATTCATAGGACAAATTATTCGAATACGATTCGGTTATCTAACATTCTACAAATGATCGCCAATTTATATTCCACGAAAATGAAATGTTAATTTGCAGTTACACCACGAGGGCAGTGCAAATTACCAATTAACCTTTGTCGTGCTAATAAATATTAATAACAGGATTTTATTCATTAATTCTTGTACGGAGATATCATTTACTAGCCCAGCAATAACTTTATGTATAGCAATCGTTTGTTTTTGCGCGCAGACACATCATGTGGAATGGAGATGATATTGCTTTTCAACCGATTCAGTAGTACCTATTTGATTTTTTGTTTGACTAGCTACGTACAATTAATAATTTGTTGGATTTAGGGGGTAATTTCTGGCGAACAATTCGGCAAGTTATAAATCACTCAGGACGTAAATGAGTTCAAATAAACCACTTCTATAAGTTGATACGTAATATTTTTGGTTCAATCTCTAAATGGACACACATATTATATATTCGCAATTCTTATTCATTTTTTGACATTGACTGCCTCGTTGGTCTAGTGGTCGCAAGCGCGACTGCTGTGCATGAGGTCTTGGGTTCGATTCACAGGTCGAGCAAGGTGTTATTGGGTTTTTCCATCAGGAATTTCTCAGTAGCAGTCTCGGAGTCTGGATTTGTGCCCGGTTGATGGCAATAGGCTCGCCCCCTATGACATGGGACTAAAAACATAACTGGCGAAATGTGGGTGTACTAATGGGTACACCTCTGCCTAACCCTTCGGGGTTACAGGCGTGATGTTAATGAGGAGAATTAGCCTTCTAAAGCAACCAAAAATGGAACAGAGTTAATATGAAATTATCTACCAAGTAATTTAATCGGTATCTTATTGGTAGGTTGTAAGACAGGCCCTAATTGATACTCTTCATTTGTTCAAGAACTGTGACAACTCCCATGACGTTTCTTTGAATGTGTAACATGCGTCTTTAGAACTTTTTTCTCGTGTTAACTTTTAACTAACGAGTGTCACCTCTAACACATTAACACTACTGAGTGCACTCATTAAATTGTAGTAATTCATGAGCGTTTTAATTGCTTTGTCTCGCGAAAGGAATCCTAATTGGATTACAGAAATTGACGTTGGTATTTCGAACTCTGAGCAGTGAATGAGTCTTCATAGCGCGTTACTTAAATAAAATTATGGTTGTAGATTTATTTCACGCCGTTTTAAGTTATGCCTTTGGTTACTGCTCCTCTCCCGTAGGTCGTAGTGTGATGTTATAATATACTATTCCTTAAAAATCTGGTAAATTTTTTTTTATATGACTTTTAGGTCCAGATTTAAGCCTTTAATCAAACAAACAATAAACTCTTTTTTTAATGCTTTTATTTAGTATTATTGTCATCTTCTCGTACACAAAGCAAATACCTCTTCTCGTACAGAAAAGGCGTTCAGAAAAATTAAGATTTAAGACGTATATTAATAACAAGTTCAGGTTTCCTCACAACGTTTTCCCTCACCGATGTCAATGATGTCTAAGATAAAGTTAGTATATAGAAAAAGCCTTAATGGTACTTGCCCGTGCTCAGTTGTGAACCCACCCACAGTCTCGTGCATGAGAGACAGGTGACAGCGCGTGCGCATTTTATAGGTACTTGTGCAATTTTAGCTTACGGTTTGATAAGTTATAGCAATATAACTTTGAACATTTCATTCATGTTCCTACTCGTAACGTTTCACTTAAAAAGAGAAAGTTAAATTATTATCGTTGAATAATTTATGGTATTATATGCTTTTGCATCGTATAAATTTAATATCAAAATAATAAAAGACAAGTAATTTGGAGCAGAAATGACATAAACATTTAATATAGATCCAGTCATGGAAATCAATCAATCTGCCTAGCCTTTTCCCTACTATGTTGGGGTCGGCTTCCAGTCTAACCGAATGCAGTTTTGCATGGAGCGACTGCTTCTTTGTAAGACTGGTTGTCAGACTTACGGGCTTCTGACTACCCGTAAAGACTGTCAAAGATCCACGTACGGCAGCCGGGCAGTTTAACGGCTTAACGTTTTTTATGAGTTTTAGCTTAAGTTGCGCCTTTTAACATCAGCTATCTGGTGTTTCGGAGATAAGTCGGAACAAACAGACAGAAAAATATTTTAAAAGTTGTTTTTTTTTTCGTGTTTTTACTCACCTTGTAGTCATATTATTTTGACATTACAAACGCACATTTTAAAATATGTATTTGTTAGCATGGAGTAGCTTCCGCTCGCGACTTCGCGTGAATGTTTGTATGTATAATATCCCATGGGGACCATACATTTTCCGGGATAGAATAGGTATATGCAAAATAGACTAAATCCCAGACTATAATATATCCCTTTTGTTTTTTTTGTTATTTTTTGACTCCTTCCGCCCTGGGTGGGGCGGAAGGGACTGTCAGACTTTTACTGACTAAAAAACCGCCCTGTTCCTTCTGTTACCCTTTACGTTCCGGGGCCACGGTATCCTGTTAAGACGTCCCGCAACCCCGGATAATATATCCCTGTGCCAAATTTCATCTAGATCCGTTCAGCCGTTCTGGCGTGATTCAGTATCAAACATCCAGCCATCCAAACTTTCGCAAATATACTACTGTACACTGTACTGTCTGTACTTAGTAAGATCTTCATCAGTTATTCCACGTGTACACCCACAATATCGTAGTAATACCGATTACGTAAGAATTTACATAGTTTACGCGATGTACCGGCGCATAATTGTAGCGATGAAGAACACCGGTCTGCCTTCACGACTTTACAAACGTCAATATATTACATGCTTTATTAGTAGTAAATTACTATAGTAATATATATATTACTTAGTTTCTCACGGCCTTATTGATTAATGGTTCAATTTTTGGAACGGAACTGCCATTATAATGAAGAAATGTTTGTGAAAAACGGCAAAGTATATCGGACTCGCCCGCGAAGGGTTCCGTATCATCGTATAAAATTATGATGGAGCAAAAAATCACGAAAAAAGACTTTTATTTTAATTTTATTCTTATTGTTACTTGTAACATTTGCCAAAGTAATATGTTTCCATTTTGTGAAAATTTCAAATGCTTATTTAACACGGTTTAAAAGACTGTCCTGGGATGATATGCAACTTGAATAACTTTGTAGGGTTCTAAGTAACAGTTTTTGCCCACAACCTCTTCCTCGTAAATTTTCTTACGGATCTCTAGTTTGATTTAAAATTTGTTTTAGCTAATGTTACTCGCTGATAAATAATCTATCTATATAAATAAAAATGAATGGCTAAATGTGTTGCTAAGCACAAAACTCGAAAACGGCTGGACCGATTTGGCTGATTCTTGTTTGGTTGTAGTCATAATTTTCTGGACAGGGTTTTTATGAAAGAAAATGTTTGTAAAATCCTCCGGGAAAGTCAGAATTTGCACCCGTGCGAAGCCGGGGCTGTTCGCTAGTTTATAATAAATGTAGCTTTTCATTATGTAAAAGATTTTTTTTAATTCGGTAAATAATTTTTGAGTTTAGAACAAACGAAAATACAGGTTTTTGTTTTTATAATATTAGTTTAGTTTTTTTTATTAGCCTGTTCTATCCCACTGCTAGGCAAAGGCCTCTCTCCACTCCTTCCATTCTTCAAGTTTCCATGAAGTTTAGTTAATAATTATATTAATCCGGTACTGAGAACTGTCCAAATACAAATGCAACGTCCCTCTAAAATTACCATCTATCATAATGTTAATTACACAGAATTCTATTAACAAGATTCCTGTATAATTAATTTCTATAACTGATGGCTTTGTTAGGTGTTTGATTACATCTCATAAACAGTTTTGTGCAATAACTGGTGTTACTAAGTTTAATGTTCGTGTTTAATTTTCCCTTTGCCACCTCGATAATTAGTGAGTGTAATGCAAATTTTGTTGATATTAATGATTTCATCAATAACTTATGTAGCGTGCTCACCTTTTCTTCTTCATTGGAAATTGTACCTTCAACCTATCGTCTTAAGGTTTCTGTTTAAGTTATTACGTTTGTTAAAGTTGCAATATTAGCAACATTCACCAGTATATTTACTACTATCAACCTTTCAACTTCTTTCAGTTTTAGCAGGATGTCAAAGTCGAAGCATTTATTATATTCAATCATTTACAGACACTTTTGAACTGTCAAGGAGTCTGTCAGTTTGAAAGCTGAAGCTGAAGCCAAAACGTAGCTGGTAGGTTGCTATGGAGAAGAACGAGCAAGAAAATCCGACAATCAACGACGATCAATAGTAAAATAGATACCTAGGTAGCTATGTTATTTTTTCATTTGGAGATTTATGAATTCGAACTAACCTCTCCGCAAATGCTTTTATCTAAAATAAAATTGACGTGGATGCTTGGTAGCCATGGCATATTATAGTGTTCCATTTTGATGACTTGTTTTTATTGATTATATTATAAACATTAAGCATTGATCACAGACGTAAAACATTCTGCAGTTCCAAGTTATACTACAGGTATTTGCGTCCTTTAGAATTACCAAATCAGGGCGGTCTCAAAGTTCTGCAAACTTGATGCATAAAGGAAATCCTATTACGCGCAGCAAATTAACATTCATAGCTTGTTCACTATTAACATTATTGCAAAATTATCGTACAACTGTAAAATTTGCATAAGTCAGCAAAATCAGATCTGTTTATAGATTGTATGCACCGTCACTTGGTGCATAATTTGATAATTGAATGCCTTCGTGAATGTCAAGTGATGTGATCGCTATGTTTAGTTTGTTAAGACCTAATTTTGAATAACTAATTAAAATCAAGGGCAAGTGATTTATCTTATGGGTTGTCAGTTGTAATGGTTTATTCGGAGTTTTCAATGGTTACACCTTGATTAAAAGCATCATTGTATGTATGTGCTTGAAAATGATAGGTACTGTTGCATTTCTGGGATGTTTAATAAATGAATTTTCTGTTTAGGTAATCAACCTTGGAGTCTGGATGTGTGTCCGATTGATGGCAGTAGGCTCGCCCCCTACATGGGACTTAAACATAACTGGCGAAATGTAGGTGTACTAATGAGTACTCCTCTGACTAACTCTTTGGGGATTACAAGCGTGATGCTATGTTTAATCATCTCCAATTACACTATTTTTAAGTAGTATCTTACTTAGTACTATATTTTCTTGCTGGTGCCATAGAAACAGTGTTTGGAACAAGTAACTAGCTTCAATTTTGTAACTGACTGTTTGAGAATAAAAAAGAACTAGAAATGGTTTATCCGTACTATTATTATAATTGCGAAAGTAACTCTGTTTGTTTGTTACGCTGTCATGACTAAATCACTGAACAGATTTGGATGAAAATGGTCCCCCCCCCAATCCCCATAGAGGGTGAATTTTGGTAAATCCTTTTTTAGTAGACGTAGACTAACTACAAACTACCTTCCTGCCAAATTTCATCTTTATAAACAAGCTGTTTTAGTGATGAGTGAGTGAGTGAGTGAGTCACCTTTCGCTTTTTAGATAGTAAGTCTGAAATCGCCAACCCACCTTGAGTAAGCGTGGTAATCAATGCACGTGCCTTCTCTGTTTGAGAAGAGGTCTTCGATCTGCACTTGAACAATAATAGGCTGGTATAATTTTATTTAAATTCAAATAATCAAATTGTCCAATAAATCATGTTCATTGATAACGGAACATTAAAGGCTGTCAACTGTAGGTTCTGTGCCATAACGAAACATGTTCGATTCCGTGTGGTGACATTGTCTCGACGGTAATTGGTAGCAGTCGCTTTTGTTATATTTATGAGGTCCGTAATTGGTGACTGTTGGCAATACTTCTCATTCCGTTGGTCAGTTTTGAGAGTAGTTTCTATATTCAGTGAATTTATTAATAAGTGTCAATTTAAACAGGATTTCCTAAACTGTTTCAATATTGGCACGATCTCCATTGGGAATATTTTACTAGCTTTACTATACTATACGTTTTTTATTACTGCTCCGCTCCAGTGTGTCGAAGCATGCTTCTCAAGGAAGCTTCAAGGATCAAGGAAGCATCAAGGAAGCTTATAGGCTATATAACATCATGATGTTATATAGCCTATAAGCTTCCTTGATAAATGAGCTATACAGGGTAATTGAAAATTTACCAGAAACCTTAAAAGGGGTTCATTGTACTCATTATTTTAAGGTTTCGTGTAAATTTTCAATAACCCTGTATAACATAATAGGGTTTTTTTTTTAACTTAGACCAGTTCCTGAGATGACCGTGATCAAACAATTAACCAAACAAGATCTTTGGCTCAATAATCTTACCTACTACTATTAAATACTGAAGTTTGGATGGATGAATGTTTCTTCAACATGAAAACGCCACCTGCATATTCAATATTGATTTTAAAACGTCTTTACTATAAAGAAAACTTTTCCCATAAACCATTACAATAGCTCCTAACATTAACGTTCATACAAATAGCCCAAGCTCAATCCCCAATACAATTCAATTTATGGAGTATACCAGGGGTTGTCAAACTGTGCGTCGCGACACCTTGGGGCGTCGGAGACCTATCCTGAGGGCGTCGCGCGACGGTAGGCACAAGTCATATTGTTTGTAGTTCAACCATTATACTGTTATGTTTTCTAGTAAATATAATATAGAACCTTCACGACAAAACTACTGAACCAATTTTGATAAAAGCTACAGAGTAAGTTTGAACCCCAACAAAGGACGTTGGCTACTATGTTCGACTTCGACTTCGTCTGCATACGCAATAACCGACATTTACGTGCACGAAGTCGCGGGCACAAGCTAGTAAATGGATAAAGTAATCTTGATATCTGTTAGCGCTACACACAAATATAGTAAAGTGTATTTTAAGTTACTTTGTCGCATGAGATGTATTCTGTAATGGCAAAGGAAACTTCAGAATAAATAAATAAATAAATACCTTCTATACGAATGGCATCACAAACATAATTACAATATGTAAAGGGAGTCGCAGTATAAAAAAGTTTAGAAACCCCTGGAGTATACATTTCGAAGCCTACCAGCTTTGAACCGACCTCGGCTACTTCCGCAAATAAATCGTTATTAAAGAAAACGTAAACATTCCCATACAAATCAATGAAAGTAAATGCGAACTATATCGTAATAACCTCCTTTACGACTGTAAAGCTAAAACCTTCGCTATAAAAATAATACCAAGCCTTGAACAACGATTTAATAGAATTTATGATGTTCTAATAAGGAACTGTGTGTTTCGATGGAAATTATAGAAGCACTTTCACTGCTGCTTTTCTTAGGACGTGTAATAATTATTTGTGTATTATTGCCGCATTGGTTGATATGAGTTCAGATTATACCTACTATGTAGTAGTGTCGTTTTACGTTCTGATTGCCCCGTTGATCTCCGTTGGTTGATTAACGCGATTGCTTGTGGGGTCTTGAGTTCGGTTCCCAGGCCGGGTAAAAAGTGTTATTGGGTTTTTCTATTAGGAATTTCCCAGTTGCAGCCCGGTGTTCGAAATTTGGAGGTGTAGCACCACCATTATTAGGAAAGCACGTAAATCAGTTTGTTTTGCGCCTCATCTCTGCCGGAATCTAATCCGACTAGTAGTTTCAGATATAAGCGGGTTTCAACAAGAAAACAAAAAACTTTTCAGCTTTGTCATACCTATTACTATTAATGGATAAATCCAAGTTTCCTCACATGTAACTATTACGCATAAGAACTTTAAAAATAAAAACATGTCAAATAATTATAAAGATTAGGTACACACAGACTCCATAAGAATCTTTGGTAAAAACACGTGCAATAGTAGTTCATTACGGAATTAGGTAAATGAACAAAATACGGCAGCGGTAACACAAACTCTCCGCGTTCATTGAAATCTTTCTTTTCACAAAGATTAATACGTGCAGACGCGACATTTAAAACAAGACAGCTAGCAAGTGGTTAGTGGCGTTGCTTGTTCTAGACAGATATCAGAATTGATTGGAAGACCCTTCTAACCAACTGTAACGGGGGGTAAAGATTTTTGTAATGAAATAATTTGTTTATTTTTTCCTGGGAAATGCATACGGCCTTAGAGTTTGTAAATAATATTTTACGAATTTTTGCTTACATGAGTTAGAAGTGAGAAGTGCTTACGAAGCCGCTGCAGATAAGAGGGGAGGGGGGGGAGGATGGATCTTTAATCAAAGTAAAAGTTAAAGCATCAATTAGACCATTTGCAGGCACTGCTGAATTTCAAGGATTATGTCAGTTAGTGTGACAGTTGAAGATAGTTGCTCGTTCCAAAACCGAGGTAGGCCTTTATGGACCAGTCGCGTGGATCAGCACCACTTAGCTCAGCTATCTTGAAGGAGACCAAATGATCCAACAGACGCTAATACGGTTGTTGGTGGCGTAATCATGTTTACGTGAATAGAATTACTTCATGGGTTTGCAGATCACACTTTGTAAGTAAACATACATTGTAACATCCTTTTGTCTCAGTTGACTGCCATAAGTTACGAGATTGCAAACCGGTGATTTGCAGTTTTTATGTAAAGTCATTGAGAAAATATCGAAATTAACGTTTGAACAGAAAATAGAAAGTTTAGATGAAAAAGATAACATGATAGTCAAATCTGGTAATTTAGTTTTTAGGGAATTGAGAGTATCAATGATTGAAAGAATGATGGTTCTATTCGATTGACATGTGTGCAGGATAGCAATATAGTACAATTTTAGTTCCAATCAAAATTAACTAGAACGAAAAATATTTAATGTTCTAAATTATTTTACGGAAACACAAAACACGTTAATTTGAATCAATATCTATAATATATTATGTGCGTCAAATTTCCGTTCAGTCATTTCTGGTACAAAACATCAAAACTCAAAACATACAAACTTTCACATTTACAATATTAGTACGATGTTATTTATAACATTAGGGATTACCTAATTGTTTAAGCCCTTTTCCAAAATTCCGCACAAATACCATCATCATTTAGGCATAAACCCTCAAACACAACACCGCATCTCTTTCCAGAATCAATCTTTCCTCAAATACCGCGCAGGCGCATTGCATCCATATTTCAATCAGGCCCGATCTACCGACATGTATTTACAACACGTTTAAAGCCCGCTCTATTTTGGACATGTTCAATCCGTGTGCTTATTTGGGCTGTTTGTTTTGATATTGGGAAACGGTGATCTGTAATTCTGTACCATTTATGTACTGTGTTGCTTTAATTCTGGCGTTATCAGATACTTCTCTATCTAGTACTGTTACTTGTGAATGCAGTGCTATGGTGTCCAACTTACACCTGAACTTTAGAGAATTAAAAATGCCGTTGATGCCGCCATAAACGTGGCTACATACTGGGCCCAAAAAACTCTGAGATAAATAAAAGAAACAACGATAGCAAAAGATGAAGAAAAAAATAATATTTTTCAGGTTTTGGAATATTTTCTCCATTAACGGTCTATTCGTCTTTTGAACTCAACTGGAGCTCATAAAAACGGGTATTAGGACTCATGTTGTGTGAACTGAAAATCAGGTTCTACTAGATTACAAAGCAATATATCGTTCTCAGAATGCCAATTCTCGTAATAAGCGACAATCAAAGAAGCATTATTGACAGACTGAGAGTGAGATTAAAATGCGATTAAACGTTCCTAAAAGTTGAAAATCTTTTAGAAATAGTTGCCTTTAAACTACGAAGAATCATAAGATTATAGCATAGTCGTAAAGTTAAATGATAATCATAGTTAATAATCTGTAACTGCAACAAAGCATTTACTGTGATATATTTGCATGAAAATCAATACGACTGCGATCCGACAAACGGTTAAGGTAACGTTAGATAAGATGGAATTCTTTATTTTACGATTGTCGTAATTCGACGCAATGGTAGTAAACATTTTATGTTTCAGTGAACAACCGCTAGCATTGCTGGGCCCTGAGTTTATGGCGTGGAAGTCCTAAGTCAAGTTCAAGTTTAGAAAATATATAAAGCCTATACAATTTTTGAGGCCAGACGAAAACAGACGGAAGTTACTAGTTAGTGCAGGAGTGTGTCGGTCTGTGGCATCGTTGTTGCCAAACAGCTAAAGCGATTTTGATTTAGGTATTTTTTTTCAAACTTGTCTTGATCGAGAGTGGTCTTAGCTACGATTCAAGAATTCTGCTCAGCCGTTTGTAGATTGTCAGCTCTCTCTACTTGACTAAAGGAAATGAGCATCTTCCACAGGTCTGATCGAGTTTTGTGTAAGGAGTTTATAGATTTTAATTATTAGGGAAAAAGTTATTGTAGCTTTTGTGTTTTAGTGGAAAGTGCAAGCGAAGCAACAATAACCTTAAAGTTGTCTTGGAAAATCAAAAGTTTCTTTTGGTATATTTCGGGCTATATTCCGGACTAATACTGTGAATCAAAGACTCAACTATACTTATTAACTAGGTAGTGCTAATGCTTGATGTATGTATATGCTGTTGATATACTTAATTGAATAAATAAATATGCTGTAGCTTTTCCGTTTTTAATTAAGGGACACTTCCAACACAAGACGACAGACAGCAGACAACATCAGACCTTTGACATTTGACTTCACGAAACTATCCTTTTTATTAGCGTTTAGTACTTTAAACATTACTAATGTTGTACTCGTTTAACGCTTGAACAAGTAATAATATACTCCATTACAAATCCATAAAATGTTTATCGGCATGACAAAGATTTATTGTCAGTATTCATCGGTAAAGACAAGCATTGTCATGTTTACTGCACTTGGGTCATAAACTAACCGTCCAGTGACATAATCATTATATAATTAACTTCACTAAGGAACATTATTTTCACACGATAAAATTTTAATGACTCTATTACGTGCGTTGATGATATTATATTATGATGAAGTTGATATTATTGACTAGATATTGTTTTTTTAAATCTTTTCCATTTATTTCTATATCATAGAATCTTTTTTAACCAACATTTATTTGGAAATTAGATTTTTCCTGCGACTTCGCATGAAGTTTTGATGACAAAATAAAGCCTAAGGATAACGTAGCTTCATATTAGCGAAAGGATTTTCTGAAACCTACCAGTATTTCTGGAGTTTAGCGCGTTTACTCTTCAGCTTTATAATATTAAGTTTCCATACTGTGCTGAAATGATTATATGAATTTAATGATTGCACTGCCATTGCCAACCACATAACCCATCCTGGCATTTATGATAAGACAAAAATAGCAGTAAGTATTGTTAGTTATTATCCATTTTTACCTAAGTATCAATTTAGTTTATTGAGCTTTGGTAATTGATCAATCTCATGTAGAGTCTACCACTGCCGTATCAGCGTATCGTTTATTAGATTCTAATTTGCAATTTTTCTGATGGTTCACGAAATCACAATGACTTGCCAACTGATCGACTATGTACTAGTTTAAATTAATGATATCTGCATCCCTAAACACATAATACGCATTCAGTACCAAATCTATTGTTGTACATATTGTTTCTAAGAATGAGAACGGTGCAATAAATCTAGCCACGACACATGTAATTAATGTTTATGTGTTTGTTGGTGGTCTAACGTTAATATAAATCTTATCCCAATGATGTAATAAATTATTTCTATCATTTATTACCGTGCCGATTTCGGTAAGATGGAAAACAGTGTGTCGGTCTGTCGTTCCGGGGAAGTTTGTACGATCCAATTGTGGGTCATTCTCAGATCAGTGAATAACTTCTGATTTATCGGCGGGTATATTGCGAGATGGATCACAGGATCGCTGAATCCAGTTTCGATGGATTTGACGAGCTGACGAATGATATGATGTAAACTTAACTTATTGTTGTATTTCTTTTGAGTAAACAACTAATTGATGCTACTAAAGATAATATAGATAAATCAAACGAAGTAGGTATTATAACTAAGATCCGCGATAAAAAATAATAAATAATGCCAGCCTATTATTGTCCCACTACGGAGCAACCAGGGTTGCGGAATTTGTTCAGAAGAGTCACAGCTGCTCTGGGTTGTAACGGGCATTAGAAGGAACACGGATGGATTTCAGTCGGTAAGAGTCTGACACTACCATCCGCTTTGAAGAAGAAGAAATCATTTGATGATTTACCATCCTTAAAAACAAAAACAAAAACGGGTTTCCTCACTATATTTTCCTTATCCGATGTCAGTGATGTCCAAGATAATCTCAGAAATTACAAGGACTACTGCGGTAAAAGTACCAGGTTAGGTCTAAATGTCTCATTAAAGAATCAACCACAATTCATACTCCCGCGTTCTAAACAGACAGATAGTGCGCCACGGAAGCACGTTTCCCTGTTGCAGTGTGAATTCAAAACATAAACAGATTACGAAATCAATAAATCATTGACAGCCACTGCCGGATACCATCATAATAACTAACACATGTTATTAAATAAATATCACGCAAATGCAATACGTGGATTGCATGGACATTGTTTTGATAAAGTTATTAAGTAACAGCCGGTAATAATTCACTTAAGGTCAAAAGTCTTTGCTCTAGTAAATCTAATCTGAGTACTAGGACTGAATGAAGTTATAAGTGGTAATAACTAGACTAACTATGAGCTAAGAGTTATTGCTTTGAGTTCGGATCATAGGCAGGTAATTGTCTCTCAGATTTGAAGAAACCATTTATTCCTAATCCTTTCGTGAGTTGGGGTTATTGGAAGAAAAGAATGCACAGTGATTAAAATCAATGCTCGTTTTAAAGCTTCTCCGTTCATAAAGTTCTCACCGTCGAACCAAACTAATGTTTGTATCTACTACCACTAATCTCAAATTAAGTAATTTTGAACTCGACCAAATTAATAAAATTAATTTTATTGATACAAATAAAAATAAATTTGACTTTGAAAGTAACATTTTTGTCCCAAATACTTTAAGTGGAGATTATAGAAATGCAAATGTTTAGTATTAAGATCTTGTAGTTCAAATTGTTTATATTTAACGTTAACCATAAAATATTTAACGGATTTCGTAATAGATTAGGAAGCTAGTGTGTCATTGACATTGATCCTATTATTGTAACAAATCATGGTATCTTCATTCAGTGGACTATTGAAACTTCTAGCGGACGAGTTGTAAAACGTGACAGATGTAAATAAAACACTTGAATCTGATTTGATGAGAGAAAATAAAGTTGACTTAGGGAAATGAAAACAGTAATACATAAACAAATTTTGAGAAACTTGAGGTTCTAGTCGGTAAACCTACAAATTACGATTTTAGACAAATGACAGACTGTGAAATCTATCTCTACATTATATGCGTAAATGTGTATTTGGGACTAAATTACACTTTTAAGAGTTTCATTATATTATTATATTTTAAACAAGAGTTTAAAAGTAGCCAGTTCATATGAATGCTAAAAAGAAATATTTCTATTGCTCATGTCCCTGCTTAAAGCATAAAGTCAAAATCGAAGCATTGTCAGGTATGCCAGGTAAGTAGGTCTCTGTGGAGTAGAACGAGCAAGCAACTACACGGACACTCTTTTTAATCAACTTTATAATAAGGTAATTTATATTTGCAATGAAATCTGTATGTTTAATGACAGGCTTTACTAACATAATAAGAAAATAAAGGATTTAAAATTGACCAATCAATTGAAATTGAGTCAAGTTGTATCACAGTTCTGTCTCAAAGTATAATCCTATATTTCCATTCACCTTTGAAAGACAACACAATGATTTGATTTGATTTGTGTACACAACGAAATGTACCTACCTATATGTATTTCAATCATCTCCAGTATCTTGTTGTACCTCTTTGTTTGGACTCCGTCAGTTCCGCTCGCCTCTTAATGGTTTTACTGAAAGACATGTTTACTAACAGGTAAGAGTTGCTAACAGATCACTCCATATTGTCTTCACGCACAGCTTTCACAATAGTGAAACAGAGATGTGTGATGTGTATTCAGTCTTATTTCATGCCTAAGATATAGTAGAGGGAAGGGAAGTGTTCTACTGCACGCATTTCTTGTCTACAAGGATGATTGAGATGCAAGTTAAGTAGTACAAACTTGTTACAGTTAATAAACTATTTTATATTGTATTCATATGTCTATCGATTTCTTTTTTTTATATCGAGTTCTTTTTCTTAACTTGTTGCAGCTATCAGGTTTTTCAATTTGTTTTGGAGCTGCTCCAATTTTCTTCTTCTTCTTTGGAACTTTAATATAGGTTAATAAGCATACCACTCTTTATCTATATCTTAGAATAATCTTTATAATTTTAAATACTCCACATGTCATGACAGAGATTTTATCCCTCAATTAATTGTCAAGAATTTAAAGTATGAACAGAAAAATCCCAAAATTATGCAATAATGCTTACAAAATCAGTTTGGGATTTTGGATTAACTGTAAACTTATCAGAATCTAACATCTGTTCCCAAGATCCAAATACCACATGCGACCTAATCGCCTTCCATTTTAATTGCCATAGAACTCTCTAACTAATCGATCCTCACTCACCATCACTCCTTTTTCGTAAACATTATGAAACATTTCTATCGGCACCTCGCCTTTTACTTCTCTATCTTCATCATTTTAAACTTTTATAACAACGGGATAAGGTTCTTTGTCATTTGCATTATCAATGAAGTCAGTGTTATGAAATTTATTAGTTAATATTGACTGTGTTCAATCTCTTAATCAAATCGAACTCGAGTCAGTCATGACTCCGTGCTTCGGTATTTATTCTAGTGATGATGTTTTGTTTGCTGGGTCAACACGGGCATTTTCTTAGTTAATGGATTTCTGAATTTCTATCGTATAAAAATTAGCACTTGCTAGGAATCCATTGTTTAGAATATCGGGTGGTCGTAACTGTGAATTGAATAATGTTCAATATTTTGGAACATGGGAAACTTTAAGATAAGTATTTAGAAATGCCAGATTTAATCTCGGTACTTAAGAATTAACTTGTGTGTTTTATGATTCGCTTTTGTGTTTTTGTTATTATGTTGTTTCTTACTCCTCCACTGTTCTTTCTAATTAATTTCATTGCGGTATTTAAGACAGTTTAATCGTTTCTCCAAGACTCGTCGAGCTTCATTGCCTCGGTCGCATTTCTGATCACTGTTGATTCTGGCTTTCAGGAGTTGCAGAAGCTGGGAATAGTGAAGTAGACTAGTCCTAATTAGAAAAATAAGGAAGAGTCGTCTTTGACACCAAAATAACATAAAGATACGAAAAATGCTTTTCCATTATTACTGCGGGCTGAAATAATAATGTTAAACTTTGGAACTCACATAAATTACAAATCTTAATTTCTTTAATATTTTGCGAAAAGAAAAATGAACACATATTTCATCGGAATTGAGAAACAAACTTATGAATCAGATGAGCATGATGTACGCGGTAGTGTAAACAGAATAAATCATTTTCCCACATTGAATATACATCGCTCTTCCATGAATGAACTTTCAGAAGAAATTGCGAAAGCGGCATGAAACGAAAGAGGCCATGTTGTAAACATACAAACAAGTAAAATGGAATTGGAAGGCTAGTTGCAGACTTATTGGTTTGCAATATTTATCCTCTTTATTTATTCTTTGATTTCAAAGTCAATTATTTCAATTAGATAATTAAGAGGTACTTTTGATCGTCAAAAAAAAAAGAAATAATCTAGTTGCCGAATCCAAAAAGTAGAAAAGTCAAAAAGGAAGAAAAGGCACAAAACTCCATAGATACTTATTTAAATAAATATCTCACTATGATTTATTTTTCGGATAGTCGTTTGATACACAATCAGACCAGAACGGTGGCGTAAATCTCCCACACCCACTGAAGTAATTATACATGTGAATACGATGTCTATTTAAATTATGTTCGTTAAATTATATAATTTGTGATCACTGAAGCTATATTGGTAGTAGGTATCCGAACAGCTGCTATCATAAAATAATATTCCAGAATAAATTAAACACTTTATTGATATGTCTTTGTCTGTTATTGAAACCAACACTGCGGCTATAAAAATATTGCAAGCTCAACCTAATCGTGCACAGATGATACTAAAATATCCTTCTATTGGAATAATCCTTAAATAGCCATAAAGTGCAATAAAAGGATAAACAAATATCGGATTCCCAACACACGGCCACGTTATATCCCCTTTTACGAGTTGCCTACAAGATTCCTAATCCCGGATCGGGAATCGGGGAATCTGTTCAGTGTAGACTAGTCTTATGAATTACTAGCTTCTGCTCGCGACTTTGTCCGCGTAAATGTCCTTTTGGTTATTGGCAATCTAATCTTGTTTCTCCATACAAAATTTGGACCTCCGTTTCATCCCCTTAGGGGGTGAATTTGTGTCGTGATGGCCCAGTGGTTAAGGCACCCGCCTCTCATGCATGAGGTTGTGGGTTCAAATCCGGGCAAGTACCTTCTTAAGTTTATCTTAGACATTACTGGCATCGGTGAAGAAAAACATCATGAGGAAACCTGGACTTACTGTTCCATTCAAACCATGGCAGAGGCCCTTGAGGCAGTTTAGAAACTCTAGACACTAGGGTGTGTAGGGTCGTAAAGCCTTACTACCCACACGATAAGAAGAAGAAGAAGGAGGGGGTGCATTTTGGATTATCCTCCTTATCCTTCCTTTCTTATCTCGTATATCATAATAACTATCTGCGTGCAATCTTTTCAGTGGTTTGAGCTGTATGTTGATAGATCAGTCTGTCAGTAACTGTTGCCTTTTATACGTAGAGATTTCTTTTGATCTTCTTTTACTACGCGAATATATAAAAGCATGTAAGAATTACGTATTGTGGTATCATAAATTACGTAGAAAAATCTATGGTAGACACTTCGTGGAAGTGTATAAATAATATTAATAAAGCTACTTTCAGTTGGGAATGTCTATAAATCAGTTTAATGCGTTTTTTTCTTGTTTTATCTTTATTGTAGTTTGTGATGATGTTATTGAATTATTGTTCTCATTATTTGCGAAATGTTTGACGGCTTTAGTGGTCGGTTTATTATGTTGTTTCAGCAGACGATGGATAGATTTTATTAATTTTTTGATTAATGGTGTTGTTTTTTAGTACTTTTTTTTGCAAGTTATGCGATAACGGAAGATGTTTCCTTTCATGTATACATTATAAGTCTGGAATCGCCAATTCGTCTTGAGTAAACGTGGTGACCAATGCTCATGTAATTCTGTATATGAGAAGAGGCCTTTGCTCTGAGTGGGATAATAATAGGTTGATATTATTATTATACATTATAATTGCGACTTTGTTAAGTGTAAGGTGTTGTGTAAAAAATAAGACTCAATATCTAAAAATAAAATGAAATACAGAAAACTTAATGAAGGAGATACTTTACTATATAATACTGTAGTTATTGTTATTGTTGTGTTGTCTTGGGTTCGTTTCCCAAGTCGGGCAAAGTGTTATTGGGTTTTTCCATCAGAAATTTCTGAGTAGTAGCCTCGGAGTCTGGATTTGTGCCCGGTTGATGGCAATAGGCTCGCCCCCTATT
Source organism: Hoplodrina ambigua (assembly GCA_949774945.1). Classification (NCBI taxonomy): domain Eukaryota; kingdom Metazoa; phylum Arthropoda; class Insecta; order Lepidoptera; family Noctuidae; genus Hoplodrina; species Hoplodrina ambigua. Next base: position 906,113 of record OX458979.1, read on the forward strand.
ACATGGGACTAAAAACATAACTGGCGTAATGTGGGTGTACCTCTGCCTAACCCTTCGGGGATTACAGGCGTGATGCTATGTATGTTATGTTGTTGTATTGTAAGTTGGTTTGTAAGAGGTAATCTCTGAAAATACTGGTCCGATTACAAGAAATCTGCAATATGTGCCAGGGTTATAAGCTATGTTTTATGGTATACTTAACTTCCATACAGACGACATTGCGGGCAGAAGATAGTCAAGAATAAGTAACTACACCACCTAAAACGGAAACCTTATTCATTTATTTTTATTCTGTTTTCACTACAAACATACAAATATTCTTACAGGCTAGAGCCATCGCGATATCTTAACACACTTTTTTTTTTTAAATAGGTCCACTGTTGTTTGAACTTGTAGTAATTGGAATCATAGATAAATTCTGCATCTAACATTTACAGACGTAAGTAGATCAAGACGAATCTAAATCTGCCATCTTAAATTAGAACTTAACTCACTACTTAACCATTGTAGTTCCAACTTATTAGTTCTAGCACTTAGTACGCACCCGCCACCCACAGTTAGAAGCATCTAAATCTAAACGCAAAACGAAAACCTTCACCGGTCTTCGATCTATTTTAAATGAATCATTCACTCACTGGGCTTATACGCTGTTTACTGTTGGTAAGGTTTACGGGTTACTGTTCGTTAAAGAGCTTGGAGGAATGAACCACGTAAGATAGCTGAAATATGATGTATTGATGAATTACCCACATACCTATAGTGTTTTCTGCAATTTGAGTTTTGTATTGAAGGTTCATATTGTTATTTTCTTTCTTTGGTTTGTGCGTCTGAATAGCACTTAAATGCTCAGAAGGGTGCGCTCCATATAGAAGACGTCGTATATTTTAAACTTCGATATTCTAAAAAAAATTGTGGATACAGCCATAATTTTTAAATCGCTAAACATAGATTTTCTTAAAATTTGGGTCGTAAATCAAAGGTGTTTCATTTTTCATTATCACACACGTCCTAACATGCAAACAAAATAATATTTACTCATACATACAATCTTTAACAACAATAATTAACGGCCAAGATGTTCTGAACTGCATAATGTCTAAATTGATTTGTATAGTCAAATATAAATATACACAATGATAGCTTAATCTCTTATCATCACACCTACAAAGATCAGGTGGTCTAATTTTACTCGCGACCACACCGCAAACATAGCAACAGTACACACGGTAGTAATAAAGATATCAATTACAAGAAACGGGTGTCCGTTGTCATCCAGACATAACAATGGCTACCAAGAATTATCCTATCGACTGTTGATATGGTTCGACCACTGCCTTGTATCTACAGACGGGCCCCAACTATGATAAAAAGCTACTGCCTTGAGACACAAAATGGCTGCTGAATCTTGTAAGCTTTGGCGCTTTTCATACGAATAATGGATGATTCTCATTAGAGCGGGCCGTGCCCGGGGTGGGGCCCGGACGGGGCACCGTTTTAAATCTGTTACATATATTTTGTATGAATCAATTTATATTACACAGTGCATTATCCGTGTCCCGTCCAGGCCCTCTCGACGCACTTCAATACCACGTCGGCTCGCCCACGCCCCGGCCCGGGCACGGCCCGCTCTAATAAGAATCATCCCTTAAACTGATACTTAAAATGGCGGACGTTCGGACATGGATTTTTGCCATGTGTTTATAAGTTGAGGGTATCTCCATAGGTATATCTTTATGGGTCCGACTTAGAGTTACAAAGGTATAGGGGAAATCCCAATACATGTATGTATTAAGCTTGCTTTTTTCTGCAACTACGTTCACGTGGAAATCAAAGTCTCTCTTCGACTTTGTCGCAAAAGTTTTACCTACAGCAAAATTTAAGCTTCATAATTATAGCAGATTTCGAGATTTCGTGTAGTAATTAAATGAATGACATTTCGCTTATTTTAAAGATCGGATGCTAAACGCCCACGTGCGTCATAATAACTGTTAATTTTACTACTTCATTCATCTGCATATTTTAAACTACTTTTTATGATATAATTAAATTTGACAAATTCGTAAAAGATAAATTTTATTAGTCTCACACATCAAAGATAGAAAAGGGTATGCATAGATGGTTCGGTCATGTTGTGAGGATGAGTGAAAGACGATTGACAAAAGGTATTTATATGGCAGAGATGAGTGGCAACACCGGGAGGGGTCGCCCTAGGAAGACCTACACTGACCTTATTGGTGAGGTCCTTCAGAAAGGCGAGGTGCGCAGTACTCGTAACCGGCATGCTTGTATGACGAGATGTATGAACGTAGATGAGGCGAAAGGAGTATGTAAGGATCGTAGCAGGTGGCGTTCTGTAGTTTCTGCCTACCCCCATGGGAAAAAGGCGTGAGTTTATGTATGTATGCATGTATGTCTCACACATCAAATATTTCGACCATCGGTTTCTCACATACAATTTGTCGCAACGACTATAAATAAAGACTTACCTAAATAATCTCAATACTAAATCGATCAACGGAACCCGTAAAGTATTGTATAAACACACCTTTATTTTGACGTACCGTTGACAGTTTCACAAAAACCAAATAACATTTGCGACTGTCAAAATATTCAACTTCGAATTTCAACTTTAAACCTTGAAAATAGAATGACTGAATTTTTTTATCGATTGTAAAAGTAAGTTGGTATTAAAGTATCAAGAAGAGATTATCCCTGCATATATCGATAATAAAACGGAATTATATCGGTACTGATTTGATGTAGGTCGTAGAATTTGCATGTTGGAGACAAAATCAAGTTAAGTGCTTTGTGAGTTATGGTAAGATCGAACGGTATTGTATTGTGAACGGAAGATTTTGTGGCTTGTGTTTGTGATTTCGGATTATTCCACTTTGACCACTTATGAACATAGTGTCACACTCCGGTATCGACAGTTCAAGTAAAGAAGTGAATTCTTTTAAATAATATAACGCAAAGAATTGACATCAGCCTACAATATGTAAAATTTATGCCATAGTGTTGCTTGAATTTGATCAGAAAAATTACGATGGTAATAGGCTCGCCCCCTATTACATGGGACTTAAACGTAACTGGCGATTTGTGGGCGTAGGTTAGGGTAAACCTCTGCCTAACCCTTTGGGGATTACAGGCGTGATGTTATGTTTCAATTACGGTGATGAAAATGCATATATAGACCCTAGTTTCATTGTTATATTAATATTTGGTTGTACAAGATAGTATAGACAACGAAAATAAAACCTAACAATTTGAGAAATCTCATAAACCACTGCTAATGACGTAAAGTCTTGTCAATCTGTGCGGTCGTTAAGCAGTAAGTTATGTCTCATCTTGTCAGAGAGTTCTCGCTATAAATCACACGACGCAGCCTTCACAGCTTTTGACCCATAGTCTCAGCTATGATGAAGTGGTTACGTATGCCTATGCGTTTGTTTATTACGCTGGACATTCTACTTAGTAGTAAGAGTTATTTACAATAAGAAACTCCTGCCATTTAAAATGTTCAAATTATTTGCATTTTCAACATTATTTTATCTACAAACAAGAAGCATACATCAAATTCATCGCACGCTTAAACAACGCGCAAAACCAACATACGAGTTTTCACTTTATAATTTATCGAATAAGGAATCAATGTTGCAGCTCTAACATCAAAGACGTGCATCGATACCAATACGGAATCGATTCAAATCGATTGATCAGCTCTCGATACACGTACGAAAACAATTTGCAAAACTGAGTTCAATTCGCGCCATCCCGTTGTAAAGCACACGAGACGGAATGACGAATTGTAAAAGGAAAGGCATGGTTTAAATCGTCGTTTAATGCGCAATTTGTATGACTGGTCGCTTTAAAATGAGCCAACACTTTGCGAGGGCCCTACGACGGAGTCAGCTCGCGTAAAGTTTAACCAACATAACTTTGCTGTTACTAAACTGCAACTTACAAAATTGAATTATATGTTTATCGTCCTAAGATTCAAATTTTATTGATCTACGATGTATGGCTGATAAAATTAAGTTGGTAATTTCACAAAGTTGGCGCCACTAGAGTTGCGAGGCGTTGCATGCAACGAGCGCTCATCGACGGTTAAACGGTTATAATCAAATGATCTTTACGACACCAAATGAGACGCGGATGTTATTGTGCATTGCACTCCTGATAAATAGTCAATAATAGTGACGTGAAGGAGTCTTCATTGCCTATGGTTTAGACTTGTCGCCGAAAGACTTTGTTGTCGATGATTTAACTTTTATTTTCAATATTTGGATTTATCAGTTAACAATTCTACTGTAAAAGATACCTTTTGAAATCTTAATTTGGTTACTAACCTGACCTGATTGTGGCTGATATTGGAAATTAACTAGTCAAATTCAACGTCGAATCATTTATTTCAATTAGGGTATTAAAAGGCACTTTTGAACGTCCATATGTAAAGCCTCAAGTGTAAGCCAGCGGAATGGTACTGTCACATCACTGTCGCTATATCATTCCTCTCCCTTCCACTGATATGAATCCCTTTTACTTTTCCTTGTCTTGTTCTACGTCTTGTCTATTAATGGTATTACCCTCTAATCCCTCTATAGTTTATTTTTGTTAGCCTATTCTGCTCCACTCCTGGGCATAGGCCTCCCTCCACTCCTTCCATCCTTCCCGTTTCAGTGCCTCATCCCTCCAGTTTTGGAGAAATCCATCCAGTTTGTCCCGCCATCTCCTTCGTGGCCTACCGCGGCTCCGACTCCCTGTTTCAGGGCACCAGTTTTATGCTAATTGGGCCCACCGTTTGTCCGACATGCGTCACACATGTCCTGCTCAGTCCCATTTAAGTTGAGCAACCTTTTTAGCCACGTCAGCTATCCCTGTTTTAGAGGGTAGTATAGTGTATCCTTCTATAGTAGTAACAATGAATTCTTTTTGAGCATTTACTTTAGTAGATGTCCATTTTGCAAGCCCTTCTATTTGAAGGGATCCTAACGAGCCGGTCGTTTAGTTTTATCTTAACAATCCAGTATAATTGCTTCATCTAAAGCTAATGCGATAGTCGTGTCTCTAGTCGATATCCTAACGTTATTGACATTGCTGGTGCCTATACCTCGTTAGTTTCCGTTTAATTTATTTCATTGTTATTAAGACATTCTAGTATACGACCTCTTGTTCTTATGGGAGATTGTCTCGTCTGTAATTTTCAACTTTATGTTTTCTATTTGTTATACAGTTATGGATACAAGTGTCTTTTTTACATAGGTATACTAGCTGCTTCTCGTGACTTACTTCGAGTGGGTTTTTCTACCTGAGTCGAGTTACGTCTTTGGTTGCTACTCCGCTCTCGGAAGTCGTATCGTGATGTAATATAGCATATCATATACTATTTAATTTTTCTTGCGTAAAAATATTTTTTCCAACCCGACTGGTATTTCAAGAGATTAGCGCGTTTAAACAAACAAACAAAACCGGACGAAGTCCGGTCAGAAGCTAGTCTCAAATATAATTAAGTTTCACTGAACATAATATAATATTCCTGTTTATTAAGGGCTAAGACTTTCATAAACACTTTCATGTTAAAATAATGTACTTGTTAGTTGGTTTAGTAATTTTCTACAATATTAAAATCTACCCACATATTTATTTTACGATCGTTTCCTAGATCCTTAACATCTTTGACCTATATTTAGTAATCGGCTTGAAGTATCATGGGTTAGATACTAGCTTCCACCCACGATTTTGTCCGCGTTAAAGTTAATATAGGGATCTGTGGGAACTGAACATTTTTCAAACATTCATACATATCCGTTCAGCCGTTCTGGTGTGATTGAGTAACAAACACACATTCAAACTTTCGCATTTATAATAGTAGTAATATTGTAAACTCAATTTTGAGTAAGCATCTTCTCCTTTATAAACCTGCGTTTACACTGGAGACGTGTCAGGGATTCGTGTAAAAGTAATCAATTACAGCGCTTGCTTAGCACAAGTTATGAGAATGGAACGATGTCATTGGTCATTTTGCACACACATCGTGGAAGATATAAGAAACACATAAACTTACACACAAATATGGTTAAGGTACCTACATAGGGTTGTTTCTGAAACTTTTGATAGTTAATAGTCTAGATTTTGAGGATGAGTTGAGCAGTAACTTAGTAAATTGATCTTGAAAGTATTCAACTAAAGTTAAAGTATTATCTAATAACATCTTTAACTTCATTTTCCATACGAAATTATATTTTAATAAGGGCAGCTAAAGCTAAACCGTTCGAGTCCTCATCTACTGACATTGTTTATCTTATTTATTTTGAATGATGTAAAACTAAAACAAAACTAACTTTAATTATCATCATCATCATATCAGCCTTAAGACTAGGACGTCCACTGCTGAACATGGGACTCCCCTACAGATTTTCAATAGGACAGGTTGGAAGCGGCCTGCATGGGTGGACGTCCTATGCTGCGCTTGCCGGTAACTATTAATTGTCTGACTGAATCAAATAATTTGAATTGACTTGACTTGATCTATTGTCTTCTTCTTAACTCTCAGAAGATACGCTTTCATTATGACGTCATACAAGACTTGAGCGCCCCCTACCCCAAAACCTACAAATTACTTGAATACCTCCTAATTTCCCACATTAACAAACTGAGCACACAATCATACGGTATTTAGATCATCTGCAAACTTGGCTATTGAGTGGAGCGTGCCGACTTACGGTGGTCCAATATTGACACGGCAATCGACGCGACCAGTCGCATACATATTGCAATAATACCGCGTCCGTCTAGCCGCCGCGACACTTTATTTGCTTGTCCGCACGTGTGTAGAATGCCTTATTTTTTCATTTAATAGATTTATTTGATTGTTGCTTCTTGTTGTTTATTGGCAGTAAATGTCGATTGTTGTTTTTTTGTTGTAATTTTTTCTGCCGCTGATGAGTCAAAGTTTTATATGGATTTTAGTTGTTCTGAAGTACTTTTTACATCCGAATGGTGTAAGTAATGTATTTCCATTTCCTTTGATTATAGATATTCAATAGGTATATAATTTTATTCCATGTAATAAATTACTAATTTAATAGGCTGTAAGGGCGCTGTACATAATCTCTCCCTGGTTGAGTCGGATTTCCGTCCCATCGGACTATGAGAGTGAGGGAAGAGGGCGTGCACCTGCGTTTGCGCACACACTAGTGCAATATAATATATGTATATCCTGATTATTTGGCTAGTACCCCTTGAGAAACCTCAATGAATTCTAGCCAAATAATCAGGATTTTTTCCAATTATTTTTGCAACAGTAAGTCTCAAGTTTATTATTTATTTATCATGAACAATTAACATTGTATTCGATCCATACATCATTATTACTAAAATGTAGTGTATTTATGTATTATCACTAAAGTATCCCCAATTTTAACAAAAGTAATGACAGTTCCCTATCTCTCACATTCACAAGTCATTAATCAGTTAAATAACTAGACATGAGATCTTTGACTAAGTTGTCTGTGACATGTCGGCGCTTTACGAACGCGATCTATCCGTGTCCAGTGTGCCAGATAAAACGCAAATTGTCCGGAAAATACGCGTTTTACGACACGATACACCTTAGCAATTTGGCTGTGGTTATAACCATTTATTACATGGGTACTTCATTTAAAAATGATAATTGACTAAACTCCATTAATTACATAGCAATCTCTAGACCGATTTTCGGTCACCGCAGACCTGTCAAGTACGCAGCGTACTCTCTCTTCCCTCATTCATAGTCCGGTAGGGCGTCAATCTGACACGACCAGGGAGACATCAAACGTAGGATCATTGGCTTTACGTGCTATCCGAACCACGGGGTGTCACATCACCAACTCATTAAAGAGAAAATGAAATAAAAATTATAGTTGCTGCTTTGTATTTATTTATTTGCATAAGGTGTTACACGAATTAGAGATCATACATGTTTTGCTTGAGACTAAAGCAGGCGAAAGTGATTTTAACATGTTCAAAGTATTACACAGACTAATTCTATTCCAACAACTTATGTTCGAAAAGCTTTCAAAAAGTAGTTTCATATTGATAGGCCAGAAAATTTTAAAAGCATTATAATTCAGAAATTATACCATAGTTTTGTACATTTGATGTAGATCGATGAGTGACTCACGAAGGTTCCGTACCGTCATAGAAAATATAATGATGCAAAATAAACTGGGATATTATTTAGGGACCCCTTTCATTTTAAAATTTTATTTAATAATTTTTATTTAGAATTTTTTATATAGAAATGAACATTCTGTAAAAAAAATCAAAATTTACGGTTCATAAGTTTTTTTCCAAACATACTGATAGTTTCGTGTCTAAACAAATACACAAAACAACAAAAAATCTCTTCAGTTTTATTAAATTAGAATAGAAACTCACCCGTATTACTTATAGTCAAGGAGCAACAAAGTAACTTAATTCACTACAAAACATTTAAAATATAATGTATGCAGAAGCTGTTGGCAAACCTTGATAAATAAATAACCTTCATAGAAAGTAATAGCAGAGGAAAGTCTTTAATTAAAGCTAAAATACCTGGGGGCCTACCACCAACTTTTAAATTAGTAACATTATAATATAACTTTGTAATTTTAGTTGGTGAATTTAAACTGCCGGCGATGAAAATCTATTTGGGTAATCCAAGGCACAGTAATATTAAAATAATAATGTTTTAAGAGAGGGTGGTAGGCCTCCAGAGGGGCAATTCTTGTAACAACGATCACGTACTAATCCTAGTCTCAATTTACCTTAAAACCTACATCATCATCATCTGCCTAGCTTTTTCCCAATTATGTTGCGGTCGGCTTCCAGTCTAACCGGATACAGCTGAATACAGTATTTTACATGGAGCCTGTCTGACCTCCTCAACCCAGTAACTGGGTAATACGATACCCCTTGTTGCTAAGACTGGGTGTGTGCTGAAGGTGTTGAATTTACCTTAAAACCTACATTTTAGAAAAAAAAATTGTCATTGATTTTCGCCGAAAATAATAATGGTCAAGTAGACAAATAACTTAGATACTGTGATAACCCTACATGCCAAGTTAACAAGAAAATTACACACGACAATAAACTGGCAAAGTTTAGTAGGAACAGAAGACGCCGACGCGACGCCAAACGTGTATCCTAATATATGGATATTAGAGACTTATTACATGTTTACTTGCATAAAGTAGATAAAAGCGCCACTTAAGATAATGAACTTTACCTGTAGTTAGATTTAAGGTTCAATAAATTCTCGATTTCTTAAGTTTCCACTATTTTGTTGTCTATAAATTATGCATCATAATTTCTACAACAAATACTAATTATAACTTTACTCTTTTTCAGATTAAATCAAAGCTGAAATGAAGGAAAGGATAGGTATGTAAGTATTTACAGCATGGCGGAATTTGAAATATAACAAATAAAAATAATAGAAATAAATATTCTAAAATTAACCGTTGTTGACCATTTTAAACCTCTAAATGGACCGATTCTAAAATTTTCTACCATTATTTCGAAACATGGGAGAAATTTTGACATGGTTTTGTTTGTTATGGCAACATTAACTCCAATCTATCGTAAGTCTTACTTTTAAAAGTTTAATTTGTCCATTCGGTAAGCTGATTAGATCTTTATTATTTCTTCGATTAAGTCTAACTTCAATCTTTATTTTAGACAAAATTTAAATGCTGGGGGCAGTTTGCAACTTTGTTGGAAGCTTCGCTTTCTCGTTTTGATTATACTATTAAACAAGTGCTAAAGCTAGTGTGTTAGTGCTAGTGTTAACTAATGAGTTTATTACTACTCATTAAGTAATGCTAATTTAGGATGAAAAACTAGAAAGCGGGACATTAGATGGTAGATATATTTTGTAAAGCTTGTACTGTAACTGTTGTGATGGTCCAGTGGTTAATTCATTCGCCGCTCTTGCTTGAGGGTTTGAAACGGGAAAAGTACGAATGTGTAAAATTCTTCGCCGATTTGAATGATTAGATGTGATTATAAATTTAAATGATTACATTCTGAGATTTGAAAAAGGATAATTATTATTTAAAAAAAAGGTTTGGTTAGAATAAAACTGTGATCTACGGCAGATCTGAAATCCGCCAGAAACGACAAGATAATAAAGAAAGAAATTATTCATATTTATTTATTCATATTTAGTGAAGTCCTATTGGCGAAGAATTCCGTCGTAGTAAAGTGTTGTCGGTTATCAGTCTGTCGGCATAGTTTCTGTCGGCGTTAAGTCGTACACTCCTACCTTCCAAAATTCATCAACGCAAGCTAAGTAGTTTTCGAGATTTTGTTCGAATGAGTGAGGTTTCGCATTTATTATATACTAGCGACCCGCCTCGGCTTCGCACGGGTACAATTTAGATACATTTAACCTTCCTCTTGAATCGCTCTATTTATTGATGAAAACAAATTTAAATCCGTTACGCAATTTAAAAGATCTAAGCGTACAGAAGATTGTAAATCTAAAGGACCCTTGCCAATTAAACGTTCCAGCAGATCGACTTACAACTGAAATATTTGAGACTCATGTTTTTTTGTCTGAATCATAGTCATGTAATACCTAAATTACGGGAAATATATGACATCCTTATTTCTTTTATTCTCAGTTTTTTTTTATGTTATAAATAATTGATTCGTCACTTAACATGAAAGGGTTCTCAAGACTTAAGCCAGATGTAATGGCATTTTCAACGGAATTACCTCATAATTTTATTATTGCCGTCTGCCAGACGAATTAAAAGTGCTATTTTCTTCCCCAGACTACATTGATATGTTATTTATTTCGGTTAATCACCGGCGCGGGCGTCCCCTGCTAGCGTACAATGACAAACGCTTGCCTTTGATCATGGGTGATTTGGGTGATATACGAGCGATACTAGTAGTTAGGGTATTATTATAAAGTCCGTTTTATAAGAATGGGGAAGGACGGTAGACGGGTTTCATTGTGTCGATTCCGTATATAAATCCTAAAAATAATATAACCTGAAATATCTTTACAAAATCTATCTTCTAAACGATTAAATAATAATTTGCTATATATATAGCCTATTATTGTCTCACTGCAGGACAAAGGCCTCTACTCATATAGAGAAGGCACAAGCATTGATTGCCATGCTTGCTCAAGGACTAAAATATCCATGTTCTTACGATGTTTCATTTTCACCAATCTATCCATCTTCAATATAAATATTTTTTTTGTGCACGTATGAAAGATTGCCACTTCACATTGTTTTCCACTAAGGATTAGAGTAAAACTCGAGAACGGCTAGACCGATTTGGCTGATTATTTTTATTGTATTCTTAATTTTCCGGACTGGGTTGGTATGAAAGATTTTTTCTGCTAAACCCACAGGAAATATCAGAAGGCACCTGCTAAAGTTGGGGCGGTTCAGAAACAATTAATTTAAATACAATTCTACATAAAATACATTGAAAATTAAGTAGTAATTATTTCACGGTTTGAGTGATTTCAAATAGCCTGACGATCTCTAAAAGCTACAAAGTCCATTTGTTTGTGGTCTTGTTAGTACGCGACAAGCTCGTTAAATTTTAATATTCCCGGCAAAAGACTGGCTGTGATGAAATTAGTTTGAATATTTACTTCTATCACAAGCAATTACACTGTTTTCCAACAAAATTATCACTCGGCGATGTCGTAAAAACAAATGAAGCTGTAACTATTCATTTTTGAGTTTGCGTAATACTTATTCTTCTGTAATAAGCAATTGGCAAACAAACAGATTGTTGCGGTAATTAAGCTTATCAGTAAGAGTGTTTGTGCCGTACATACTGTATTTGTAGTTATGTATTTTAAACAAAACTTTCGAGTCCTTATTTTTCGAAATGAATGAACCGATTTTAATGAAACTTCCTACACATAAGCCTAAAAAGTTGACATAGGCATAAGTCGAAAAAGTTGTTGTGAACATTAAAAAAAAATATGTTACAGCTAAATTCGACCGAATTTAAGTTCTCTATACGAACAGAGATTTCCAATAACCTTTTTTTAAATAAGACATTTCGAAAACGTTCTCATTTATTATAAATAGGAATAATCAAATTGAGATTTGTCCGCGACACTTTTGAAGGTAATCAAAGCTTCATCAAAAAAAGCGTTAATGATGTTAAAATCCATAACTAAGTATTTCAAATCCAGTCTATATTTTTCCGATGTTTCCAAGACACATAACATAACATCACGCTTGTTATCCACGAAGGGTTAGTCAGAGGTGTACCCATAAGTACACCCACATTTCGCCAGTTAGTTATGTTCCCAAGAGACTTGTTTATTTCGTGGTCACCACACAAATACATTCGAAAGCATTCTCTTCCCAATCCTATATTAACCACACTTCAATAAAGTGTTCAACGAACATTTTTGGGAAACCTCAATAAAGATTGACATTCTTAAATACGCTTAAACTATACAATCTTGTTAACTGAATGATAAAGTTGAAATTAGCATGGCAAGAATTAAAGAGTTGAAAGAACTGTGTCACAGGATTGTTTGGGCGTCGTTTGTCTCTGTCTAATTTGGTTTGATGACCGCTGATAGACATTGATAACTTCTAAATGACTTTATTTTTGGAACGAAAGCTTCTGTTAGTGCTAGGGCTGGCAACATTAAGATTCCTTTCCTTTCCCGGTTATTGAGCTTGTAAAAGAATGTTTAAAAATGGTTTACAACACTTAATTCTATTGTCTTGGTAAATACTCGAAAAAATAAATATTGTGTGATGAACATGAATATTTGAAGTCCTATCAATTACATAGTTGCAACAAACATATGAGATCCTTCTCATTAGATTCTAATTACATAATCAAAGTCTGGAAAATTGGTACTCCTTAAATGCGTTTTAATATCAATAGATTTTCAGATAATGAATACTTATATTATGTTACATGGAGATCAATTGATATCAAAACCTGAAAAATAAAGAAAAGCTAGCTCCTATTTGGTTAGAAAGAAGTGGAAATTATGTTTTGTTTTACTTCTCCGTTGTTTTTTTTTTTATTAATTTCGTTGCGTGATCCAAACCATGTGAATCGTTTTTAAGCTTCAATGACTCGGCACCTTTCAGGCTTTCTGGAGTTTCTTTCTTTCTGCAGTGGCTGGGAGTAATGTGGCGATCTTGATCCAAAAAAAACCTTGGTACATACCTAACATGTAAATACAATAATCTTGAACCGTCTTTGATCAAAGAACTAACCGCCCTTCATATGACCTATGTCTAGTAAAGAACACCACAATTAAAAACCTATTAATATTAAAATTAACATCAGAATTCAATACAAAAACCAGTGCTCCACTAAAAAAAAATCTACATTTATTAATGAAAAAGAACCACAATAACTTAATCACTATAGAAATGTCACGATATTAATAGTTGATAGTCTTTTAATTAAGTTAATTATTGAATATTAGAGGAAAATACCGTCATGTAGATCCTGTTTGGTAAATTTGAATAAGTAATAACGTTTATCGGGAGGTCCGTTCATTCATAATGACCACACTTGGCGCCATGCGTTACGTTAATTGGGTTGCCAGTGACAGCGATTTAGGATATCTATTTTAATTGGTGTCTAGAGGTCTATAGCTGAAGTTACATGTGCTATTCCTCAAACATAAAAAAACCCCTGCGTGCAGATATGTTAAACCAACGGTCTTGATAGTTTTAGAAACATTTATGACAGTCAAAGTTATATTATTTATTTCAGATCATTGAAAGCACTTCTAAGAGTCATATTATAACATTTTCTTCATTATAAATCAAATATAATATCACCATTCTATAAACTTAGAGATCCGTGTGTGCCAATCATGTGAAGGCATCGTTGTTATTGGCTGTTTTAGAAGTCTAATCTAATGACAGTAGTTAGGAGTCCTTTTCTGTAGTTTTATCCAAGCAAGCGACTGTTCCCATCAACATCATATTAATGATTACCCTAAACATCTCCACAGCTTTTCTGACTTTAAAGTTTATGTATGTGTAATTGGATATGAAAGTGACAGCAAACACTCATACACTGATGTTTACATGCGTCTGAATAAAGAGGTAATCGACCCCTGAATTATTGGAGAAAGGCTAGACAGATTTTATTGTTTGTCTGTCTACAAATTCGACCTACTTAATGATTATGAGCTGTTGACGCATGATAGGAAGGATTCCAGAAAGTCTAGACTTCTGTTTGATTATGACGTTGAAGATTTTAATGGGTTGTTTTTGGTGTACGTGCAACCTACACAGTCGTAAAGAAACAGCTGACATTTACAACTGTGTAGACAGTCGCTTTTCGAGTAATTTTTCATCGAAACCGACTTGAGCATCGTGTATCTAGGAAGATTTGTGGCCATAAAAAAAATATTTTTAGCTATAGTGGGCAAAATCTGTGGTTCATTTAAAACATAACTAAGTAACACCAAGATACATATACACAATAATGTGCTTATTTGATCAATTGGAGTTAATTCATGAGTGTTTTAGAATAAATGTCGTGATGGCCCAGTGGTTAAGGCGCCTCTTACGTATGGGGTTGTAGGTTCAAAACCAAGCAAGTCTGAAATCGACCATCTGCCTTGGGAAAGTGTGGTGACCAATCCTCGTGCCTTCTCTGTATAAATAGAGACCTTTGCGCTGCAGTAAGACAATAATATAATTACATATATAATAAACTCATGCCTTTTTTCCCATGGGGGTAGGCTGAAACTACAGAACGCCACCTCCTACGATCCTTACATACTCCTTTCGCCTCATCTACGTTCATACATCTCGTCATACAAGCACGCTGGTTACGAGTACTCCGCACCTGACCTTTCTGAAGGACCTCACCAATAAGGTCAGTGTAGGTCTTCCTAGGGCGACCCCTCCTGGCGTTGCCACTTACCTTTGCCATGTTAATACCTTTTGTCAATCGTCTTTCACTCATCCTCTCAACATGACCGAACCATTTAAGCATACCCTTTCTATCTTATAATATAAAAAATTTGAATCTGTATCACAAAGTGTTTTCGTAAGGGCACACAATTCGCTAGCAATGGTACTAAACCTCAAACTAAGAAAAATAACTAAAACACTAATGAATCTAGACGACCGGTCGTAATCAGATATAAGATAACACCGGGTCATCTCAATGATAAGCCTTTCTAAATTTATGCACATACAAACATTTCACTTTGCATTCATTTGAATATCATTAATTTGATAATGTACAAATGTAGAACATAAAAATTGATCAGCTTAACATTGTTCTACATGATCATAAAGTTTTATACCACTCTTCTAATGTATTGTTTAACATAATATTAATCTAACTTGAATGAACATTTTAATGGCCATTAATTTTTACAGGGCCATTCTTTAAAAACATGTTTTTCTATACAAATTAATAATAGGTGATTAGGATTTTTACGATCCGATCTTTTAATTAATTATTATAATTCCAACCTACTATTGTCCCACTACAAGTCAAAGGCTTCTTCTTATACAGAGAAGGCACCAGTATTGATGACCACGCTGGTTCAAGGCGGATGGGGAATTTTAGACTTATACAGGGTAATTGAAAAAATACCCGAAACCTGAAAAGGGGTCATTCTACTCATTATTATGAACAACTTTTACTATGGGATCAACCCTGAAATCATGAAAAAAATATCTGCTGCTCCATACATTACGATCGTGTTATGTAGCATATTTGTAAGGAACAGCTGATTTTTTTTATGATCTCAGGGTTGGTCCCATAGTAAAAGTCTCATCCAAGTTTCCTCACGATATTTTCCTTCAGCGACATCAACGATGTCCAAGATATAAACTTAGAAACTACTTAAGAAATAGAAAACGTCGCATTGGTACTTGATCGTGCTCGGTTAGGAACCTACAGCTCCTTTCGACTTCCGATCCAATCCGAGCCGAAATATAGGTCGTTTTTATTGTTTCAATAGATAGCAAAAGAGAATAGTATATGTATAATTTTAATGCAATAGGCTTGCCCCCTATTACATGGGACTTAAACATAACTGGCGAAATGTGGGTATACCTCACTGTATCTGTAATGGGTACACCTCTGCCTAACCCTTCGGGGATCACAGGTGTGATGTTATGTTTATGTTTTAATTTTAATGTATGCAGTCGGATATGATTTCGCGTACCATTAAAATAGGGAGATGTATGTAACACTATAGAATATTATGAGGACCTCTGTAGACAAACGATGCTTCTGGCGATATTCTATTCTATTACTTTTCTAAATAAGACATTGTATTAAAATGTTGTGCTCAATTGATTAAACAACAAAGTTTTACAATATCAATATCAAATTTCAAAAAACTTTATTACTCCAAAACATTACTTTAAGTAGAACATATCAATTCAAATGGTCTATTAACATGGTCAATCGCCATATATTTCTCTATTATTGCTTACTCCAATTTCATTCTAATATTTATTGAAGTGATGTGGTCGTGACGCCCACCAACAATGTTTTTAAAATCGTATACATAATTATGTAAAACAAGTACTATCTTCATTCGTTTTCAGTTGATTATTCTTTACCTTAGAGTAATAAATTCGATTTTTTAATGATTCTGCTGTTAGAAGATCATAAAGCAGCATATTTTCAATACCTTACACTAGATTCAAAGTCAAAGTAAAAGTCAAAAACATTTATTTCAATTAGACCGTTTACAGGCACTTTTGAATTGTCAAGTCTGTCAGTTAGTCCGAAAATTGAAGCTAGTTGCTATTTTATTTTGCCTGCGATTTCGTTCGTGTGGCAATCAATTATCTCATAAAACATAAGCAATGAATAAAGTCACTCGACGATAAAGTAACTTTCGATCAGTGCAAGAATTTTTGGAATCGGACCAATACTTTCAAAGTTTAACTTTTCCAATAAACTTTACCTCTTTATAATACATAAGTACAGACATCTCTATAGGATATTTAAATTATCAACATTACGTGTAGTAGTGGTTACTGTATAATATACAGTTTCATAAACACATATGATCTTTGAACCTAACATATCGTCAGCTATCGATGGTGATTTATGATGGTAGGTGGATGTAGTATTAATGTTTTAACTGCGCTGTCAAAACCCATCGATTCTTTTAGCTACATTACACATCTTTTAGGTTGCGGTTCCACTTGAGCTAAGCTGTATAATTTACTCCAATAAGGTGGC
Organism: Hoplodrina ambigua; assembly: GCA_949774945.1. Lineage (NCBI taxonomy): Eukaryota > Metazoa > Arthropoda > Insecta > Lepidoptera > Noctuidae > Hoplodrina > Hoplodrina ambigua. The sequence goes on from OX458979.1 coordinate 923,333, forward strand.
TTCATTTTCAAAGCTAAAAATATTAAAGCAATCGTATTAGTTGATCACAATAAACACACCCTCATGACTTACATCTTTATTCTTATTTTTTTTTTATCATTGTTTTATATTCATCTTCATTGTTTTCATATGTAGAAGCAACAAGAAAATTGTAACCAGAATTTTGTAAAAACCTAATTGAAAAGAGTGCCGTGGAGTTTCTTGCTCGTTCTTTTCCATAGAAGCCTACCTCCGTTTTCGAACGAGCAACTAGCTTCATCTTTCTGACTAAATGACCGACTTCTTGACGATTCAAAAGTTCCTGTAAATAATATATTTGAAATCAATGTTTTGACTTTGACACATCTTTAACAACGTAGCTTAGCTTAGCTCAAGTGGAACCGCAGTCTAACTCTTCGTGTTAACTTTGTCATCATAACTTTTATGAGTCTCAGAGTCATCATCTCTCTCACGTGTAAGTAAATGACTTTGTTTAACACCAGTGGTTGTGTGACTTCACTAACTATCGGCTCCCTGTTCTTTTATTTCTACGACGCCATTTTAGATTCTTCATTCAACTTTTTTATTCATAGTGATGGAAATATAACATCGTCAAACGGAAGAGTTAAACATTCTATGGCTATAAGACCGCGGGGGTCATCATTAAATGCTTCCCTACTGATAATATTATCGGCAGACCAACTGTTTACTTCCCACGGATTTGCTAGGCCGTTCTTATTCTTTACCGTAACATAAATTTTTGGAGGAATAGTTTTGTTTTTGATTTTTTCTTTTTGTGAAATTTTATGTAATACTCTACAAACAGATTTTGTTTAAATACTGCCCACCAAAACAAGTAAGTTTAAGCAAAAATTATTACTAATAGGGCAGGCAAAGTGTTATTGGGGTTTCCATCCATTTCAGGTAAATCTCAGTAGCAGCCGCGAAGAGTCTGGATTTGTGCCCAATTGCTGGCAAAGGCTCGCCCTCTATTAAGTGGGATTAAAACATAACTGGCGAAAGTGGGTGTACTAATAGGTGTGTGTACTACTATGTGAAACCCTTCGGGGATTACAGGCGTGATGTTACGTATTTGATTAACCCAGTACTTTTGAGTTTTGAGTGGAGTTACTTGGAGTTACGTGGAGTTTACTTTTGAATGGAGATGCTTATAAATTAGACAAAAACAATTACCCGATATTCAAGCAAAACTTTAATTGCAAAACATTAAACAATGTTCATTGCGCAGGCGCGGCGGATACACAAGATAGTATAAATAATGAACTTGTTTATATTTATTGCATCGTTAATAACGAACTTGATGAATTTAATTAGATGCTAAATGTTACCACTGGTTACATAAATATTGTGAGCTTTGAGCCAAATGAGTAATAAAATTGTCTAACACACCTTATTGCGATGCCTCTAAGTTATGTACTACTCCCTGAATGCAGGAAACGTCATAATATTAGCCCGTTAATGTCCGCTTCTGAATGGACCTTCTCTATTTATCGCCGCAGTCAATCCGTAAGAAACCCCTTCGCAATAATGCCATTAGCAACACCTAAGTTGAGAGATGGTTCTACTGAACACACCGTTTTAAGTAAAGAAATTAACAAAAAAATAAGACATGTGAGTTCGACTCGGAACTCACGCATGAAATCTACTACTAGAAACTACTAGTAGAAACTGAACAAACCGTTTTAAGTAAAGAAATCAAAGAAATAAACAAAAAAATAATACATGTACACCACTGTACAATATTTAACATTACATTAAAAGAAAATCACGCAATTTCGTGTATGTCAATACTTAGTTTCTGAATGTTTGATATTTAAACTCTCTACATAACACAGTTCATAAGATATAGCCCGCCGATAAGAAGACGAACGGACAGACGGATAACAGGGTCCCATTGGCACCCTTCAAGTACGGAACCCTAAAAAGACCAACCAATTTGAATTGTTAAGTCCCAAAAGTGAATAACAATACATCAACATACGTCAAGATCAAGCCCTAAATATACATTAAACACTCAAAGCAAGCGCTGTAATAATGAGGGGCCATCCAAGGTTTGAACAAAAGCAATAAGACAATACTGATCGATAGCCCGGACGTGCGGAGATGTATTTACCTTCGCAAAACGAACAAATGCTAAACAAGAGCGCAGTTAAAAGTTTAACAAACACCGATCTTGGTAGTTACATGATCATAAATTTTGCGAGAATAATCGATACCGATTGAGATATCAGTATTTTTGGCGATTCTCTCTTGGAGTGCAATCAAATGGATGCCTCCTTTAATTCCATTTAAATTAGATTCATTATCCTTTGCAGTTGCTTATGTAAATTCATCATTTTGGAGTCCTTTATCTTTCGCCGGTATTCCAATTTAAGGATCTTTGCGTACAGAATTGAATTCTGGTACGTTGATTTAAGGTTCTTTCTTGTAGTTGGTATGTCCAGTCTAATTTTCTTTTGCTGTATACGCAGGGCGGTCTCACACGTCTTGGTCACGAAGGATTTCGGTAATCATAAATTGAGGAGCAGTAATAGTCAGTTTGTGAATAGCCTAAGGGTCCGAAGTGAATGAACTTTGGCTGTGGTTCCAAAAGGTTCTGCACTCTTCTGAATGGCTGAAAATTCAAGATTCGCTTTCATTTAAAGTTGAATGGCGAGTTATTATCGACGATTATTCTTTACTCCAATTTGTTCTGACTTTTGAAGTTTTATATTAAGGAAGTATTTACTGTAAATGGTTATAAAGTTATGAGTATGAACGATGCTGTAATTGCACCCAAATTCCTTATAATTAAATGGAAACCAATCGTTTTTAATGAGCTGAGAGGATTAAAGAGGTAATTGGTATTATCATTATTATAATTAACCCGCATTGTCCGACTACTGGGCAAAGGTTTACCTCCATTCCTTCTCTTATCCTTGCGCTATGTGTTGTCAAGTCTCAAGGAAGCCGTCTAAGTAGTCCCGCCATCTCCCTCGAGGTCTACCACGGCTCTTTCTAACCATGTCGGGACACCTATTCTACGCGCCTATAGGCCGTTCAACATGCGACAAACATGTCTAGCCCAAACTTATTTAAGAAAATTAAACCATAAAAAATCAGAGCTACTTTTAAATTAAAAAAAAATATTCTTGCAACGGATACAGACGGAGTCACTTAAATTAACCCAATTATGGTTATTAATTTACGACTACAATTCATGAATTATTCATAAACTACATAAGACTAGAGTGTTTTAACAATAATTGTTTATAGTTTTAATCATAATAAACAGACATTATTGAGCATAATAACTGCAATCATATCCTTTAGCTGTCAGTTAGGATTATGGAGAAGCGTTAATATTACTAATGTCATGCATTTCATGTAGGCGACCGTAAATACTAAAGAACATGCACAGAATCAATTGACCTCATTAAAGATTACAAAACGAACACGTAATTAAAAATATATATATAATTAATTATTTAAGTATGTCGGTTCATTGACATTTTATATCAAAGTTTCAATTTGTACAAACGCCTGGTTTGACCGAATTTATCTGTGTCATAAAATTGTCGTAAAACTCGACACTAGCAAAGACAGGCATTTCGACTATGATAAAAAAATCTGTTTTACTAGTTCTTTTTGCTGTTGTGGCTTGTGTTATATGATCTTCGGGCTGTATTTGCTCTTGTGCCCCATTTTAAACTGTTGGAAATTATCTTTCGTCGATTTACGTAAAATATACATTTTTTAATTTAAGTAAACTAAGTAGTATATTCATCAAGCTCAATCACGGTATTGTGAGTGACATATTTAATGGTTGTTTCACAACAAACATCATGATTGTGTGTAACATATGTAAACATAGGAATCGACAATTTGGCGGGCTTTGTGTGTTCATAACTTTACATAATATTACTAAAATATTTTCCTAATGTTTTTTTAAACTACACTCACGTTCCTAGATAAAAAAAAATGTTCATGATCATGTTTTATGTAGGAAGCTTATTCACCTAGAGTATTACTTACTTACTTACTTACTTAATATGTAGTTACGGTATTCTATCAAATCTTTTCTTTTAACTATTACCTCCATAGAGTATATTCTACCATCTTTGATTTTCTCAAGCTATTAAAACTAGCAAGTAAATATGAAGTGTGTGTCGGCTCATCTTTCAAATGAGTTGTAAAACCCATAAAATACAGCAGCCATAAGAATCGTAAAATAGACTTATAAATGCAAACAAATAGATGCTTTTGTATGCATCCCTATGAATAGTAAACTTATGCGTAGACTAGCGTTTTACCAGTGACTTTGTCTGCATAGATTTCATATTTCCCACTACAAATTATATCTTTATAAAAATTAAAACTTCATTATTTATGTGGGTTTGTATTCGTGTTATGTATTAAGTAGACAAAGCCAAGGGATAAAATTAAGCATTTAAACGAAATTTTCCTTTTACCACTTTTTTTATATAAATCGTGTGTAAAATTTTTATTTCCTAGTTCCAGTAGTTTTGGCTATGCGCTGATATGATCAGTCAGTCAGATTCTCCATTTAACTAGACTAGTTTCTCCCTGCGACTTCGACCGTGTGGTCTTCTTCATTCGTGTTAAATGACATCTTTGGTTACTGCTCCGCTTCTGTGTGTCGTAGCGTAATGGTGTATTGTCTATAAAATTTCTTATGTATCTGGCTAACATATACAAACAAAAGATATTTTTCAATCCGACTGGTACTTCCAGAGATTAACGCGTTTAAACAAACAAAAATATGTCTTTAGCTTTATTATATTTAGTAAGACAGAAGATCACTCCTGTAATCCCCGAAGGGTTAGACAGAGGTGTACCCATTAGTACACTCACATTTTCGCCAGTAATGTTTAAGTCCCATGTAACAGGGGGCGAACTTATTGCCATCAAACGGGCGAAAATCCAGACTCCGAGGCTGCTACTGAGAAATTCCTGATGGAAAACTTAATAACACTTTGTCCGACCTGGGAATCGAACCCAAGACCAACAAGGCAGTCAATATAAGTATATATTTAGTATAAGATAATATTCATATAATGCCGCTACTTGTAAGCATTTTATGATGCACTATATTACCTCAGATTTTTTTAGATGCTAAGATAGAGATTGTGACCCGAAATGTGACTTTAAACGGCGATTAGAATTATAATTTATACGATATACTTTTTAATATTATTTTTTAAATTAATGGCGCCGATTGAACGAGTTTTGTATTTTAAACCAAAAAGCATATATTTTTACATTTGGTTAGTTTTTTCGTCATCATTAATAATAAAGAATTAGGAACCGGCAAAGAAGAAACATAAACCATAAAGTAACTGAATTTAAAAAATCTGAAAACGAAAAGCAATAATTTGTAGGTTGAAAATAAATATTGCTTATTATAGAAAGCTAAACTTAAGAAAAACAATGATAAAGAAGCCGATAAGCAGAAGAGAGTATACAGGGTCAATCAAACTATAAGAGAAGGTACTAGAAATCTAAAATAAAGTCGAAGCATTTATAAATGCTTTTAAGGTAAACGGTTTAAACCCCCGGCCCGGCCTTTTGAATTGTCAAGGAATCAGTCAGTTCGTCAAAAAATTAAAGCTAATTGCTCGTTCCCATGAAAGTGTATGTAATTCAAATTATTCCAACAAGAAATGCCACAAAGAACTGGCGAGTCTCTCGCAAAATATCGACTAGTCTTAATTAAACGGAACCTGGAAGTAGGCTAAGGATCAAGAAATTTGCATTACTAAACAGTATTAAAGTATTAAGTCCAGAGTTTATCTTGTTTACTCAGATGAGCATAGATCAACTGGATAATTCGGGTTATCATTGTAGTACGAATGGATTAGCCCTCTCTTGCACTATATTTGATACCACGGTGTTAATGCATGGACTTTTGTGGGGCTATCCTCTTCCTGTCACTTTCATGCTGCTGAGGGTTGTTAGTTTTTGCCAAAGTGGCTCTGCGTCAGGTGTCATGACTTTTTTGGTATTGTTATATCGATTACTTAATCAAGTGTTACCAGGTTATAAATAGCCCTATGTGCTTCGTTATATAACTTGGCCCATCCCCAAGATCCGCTTTCATTGTCTTTATTACTTTTCACGGAAGACATTAAATTGTCTTTTGACTGACAATGTCTGTATCTAGTACCTACGTTCTTGTATCTGAAAAGTAGGGTGATTGAGGTAATGAATTATATCTTTCATAAGTTTACAATAGGAAATATTATCACTGAAGCAACACGATATGTCAACACATGAAATAAAATGCAAAATATTTTCCACAAACTAGAATGTTGTGACCACCAGACAATATTGACGTTTACTCTCGTAGATAATCCGAAAATACCACAAAAGCTTGCAGACAACCAGCACAGGAGTCAAAACTAAGAAATAACAATAAAATATGTGATTTACAGTTATACGTGACGCCTCGTGTCAGTCACCTCGTTGGATTGTCGTAAAAATCTTTATTTTTATCCTATACTATTGTATCTGCGAGAGAGTCAGAGATAACAGATGTAAATGCTAGCAGACAACGTAGACATTTCAGATATTTTTACACTACAATTAATTGGTATTTTCAAATCTGGAGAAAGAGTAAGGAAGTCGGAAGAAATCGATAAGTAAATGTTGTTGTTAATGTTGTTGTTGTTGTTGTAAATGTTGATGTTGTTGTTGTTGTGTTGTCTATTGTTAAGTAGTAGTCACTAGTAATGGAAATTCCACGTATCATTTATTTGAAACCAAAAACCATTGTCATAAATCGTTTATGCTTATTTACTTTTCTTTTTGTTGAAAATGTGGATTCATTATGGCATTAAGTCCGCCTTTGTACAGTGTATCTTTTACATGTGCATAAAGTTTAAATAAATAAATAAATAATGCATAAAACAAATACAATACAACATAGTATCAATTTGTAACAATCTAGTTCTTGATCCTTCCATACTTACTGATCAGGTATAAACAGCTGACCATTCTAGTTGATGATAACGTCTACTCGTAAAGGCTAGATATCGGACAAGTACCATTACTATTTTCAAGTCCAAGACGCAGGCGCCACATAGCCGCAAATACTCCATTTTCATATGATTATCTCGTTTGTGAGTTTATGTGGCAAGGCTTAGACGATCTCGGTTTATGACTGTGGCAGTGCGGAAATGGTTATCTGATGGTATTCAGGTGTTTCATATTTGGAATTGGTTTAATAGGATAGTTCCGACAAATTAAGAAATTTGTGAATTATTATTGGTTGTTTGGGTGGGATCTTTTCAATGGGAAGAAGCATCAGACATGATGCCTTACAAATTACAACAGAAGGTCTCTTTTTGGTTGAATGAGCTTTCTTTGACCAGTGGTACTTAACCTTGTAATGTTGAGGGAGCATTTGAAATTTTTTGGTCTTACCATGCACCACCAAATGTTTGGTGGTAATATTAATTCGTAAGATTTTGAAATCCTTGGTTCAGTTTAAGAATTTTTGCTGTTATACTTAAAAATTGAAAATAAGAAAGCAGTTTTATGTTCTGGCACGTTGTAATTTTGATAATTACCTATATTATGATATCGCGGACCCTTGCTGGTTGGTTTGTGGGATGGACCGCTAGATAAGCTCTTTGAGTGTGTTATCGATTGCTAGTTGCTTGTTTCTCACTCTCTAGATTTAATCAAAACCACCATATCTTTCCAATACGAAAACAATCCTTTAGTCAAAGAGTCCAGCATTAAATTCCCGTTCAAGGATATTATTTCAAATTAAAATATTCTTATTCGCACGCCCATCAAAGATTTACTTCGTAAAACTTTTACGACTGAATTCCAAATGATTTACACGTTGAAAGCATTTCCTTAGATCGTCCGGTTTTTTGATAGATTGAACCCCATAAAAGGTCGTGTTGAGACAAGTTTACGGCTGCATGGTGACGTTCCTGGCGTTAAGTGTGAGAAAAAGCTACATTTACCATTGACCAATGCTTTACGATATTTTGATAGGCGGATTCTTGGCATAATTGAAAATGTTCCGTTTGGTTTGTTTTGCTTTAGGAGTTTGCAGTTATGTATGGGAAAATGTTCAGTTTATCTATTCTGTAAAAATCTTTCTCGGTGATTTAGAACGTGTGGAGTAAGCTCGAGGTGAGTTGTCATTCTACTTGGTGCAGTATTTTGTAGCAGATTGCGATCTCACCTCAAACTTAAAATCACCGAGGGAGATTTTCACTGATGATTTTTTTTACAGAATAGCACTATGTGTTCAACGACTAGGCATACTATAGGTAAAGCATACCAAACGACATTATTTAATTATAGTTTAAGTGAAGAAAGTCGTTTGTTAAACATTTATGAGCTTTTTTAAATACAATGAATCTACCATTTAGTATTTCATAAAAAGGTAAGTTTTAATAAAAACTTTACGATTCTTTTCTGGATTACATCTTTAGATATTTATTAAATTGGCGGTCAAACTACTATATTACAGTGTAACGAGAGCTTTGTTTAGAGCAGCAATAATAATTCAACAGCCTGTTGCCACCTAACCTTCAATATTTTATCAAAAGTAGGTAGGTAGATCATACATTTACATACCAAATGTCGTCTAGCCCAACCGTGCGCGTTTACGACGCGGATTATACGAAACATCGACCACAATTTGTAAGATTTGTCAAATAAAGACATAAACCCAATAAATATTTATTGATAGCCAAGTAATCTGTCGTCCAATCAGCTTCGGTCGTTGGACGTGTAACGAAATTTTAGTGGCCCGGGGCCGGTAAAATGACGCTCGTGACGTGGGTTAATGGTCCCGGTGACATTTTTGTTCCTAAAACGTATAAGCAATTTTATAAGTTACTGCTTCTAATAGCTTCTGCCTGTAATTTCGTCCGTGTTAAAGTTGGTTTCTCCAAAAAAACTTTGGACCCCTGTTTCATCCAGTTAGGGGGTGAATTTTGGAAAATCCTTTCTTAACTGATGCCTACGTTATACAAAGAACGCACCCTCCAAGTTTCAGGTCTCTACGATCAGCGATTTAAGCTGTGCGTTGATCGTTTTCAGTCAGGATAAAGCATTTTATATATAGGTATAGATAGATAGAAGATAGAAATCATACGATTATGTGTCAAATAAGGAAATAATACATTCTAGACTTCGCAACAGACGACAGGATGTCGACCAAACATTTTGATTGCATTTTAATTAGTAATTTAAATGTTAATCCGTTGATAATGTTCTTATTACCTTATATACCTATTAGAGACTTGCAAAGTTTGAATAGAGAAAATACTAATTTAAAATATTGTATTCTTTTACTAGTAGCATCGCAAAGCTGAGGATCTAACGTACGAAATTATAAGGAACCTTATGCATTGCTCTTTTCCAAAGCATGCTATTTCTTGGTTGTTTGTGTAGCCAAGCACTGGACGCAGTACATTGATGTAGGTACATAGGTTAGCTCTACGTGGTGCCACACATAAAGATATCAAAACTGTTTCCTGTTATTTATTTTTTCTATCAAATATTTTATTATTTATTGACTTATGATCCGTAAAGGATTTTATTGATATTGATGGCCAATATTAATTAAATGCATCGTTCACGCCTTTAACTATATTAGGATAGACTTAAATCAGTTTGTATGTCACGGTGTGTGTTTATTTTTTTGCTTAGACCCAAATTAATTTCAACATTTAGGCACATTTAAACGCGAAATAAGAAGATGCACTGCTTTTCTGTATTTCAGCTAACAGCTAAGAATTTATTTTATAGCGATTGATTGGTTGATTTTCTTTTTTTTGGAAACATGAGTTACGTAACATGGCATGCAGGTTGTCAGTGGTTCTCTTGACTTTAAAATTATGGATTGTAATAAAGATATGAGGCATAAACTATTTAGATTCAATTATAACGTTAAAAACAAAAAAAATAAGAAAAATAGGTATAAGTAGGTATATACAAGTATGTCCTCGATCACGAGTTTATTATTAGTGATCGATGATTTATGTTAATATTATACAATTTAACATGAACTTAGTTAGTACCCATCTAACAAGCGAACTGTTTTATAAATTATATTTTTTTGGAATAAAGTCCTTTAAACCTAATTCCTATTTTGTTTATTTATTCATTTACAGTCACCCGCCATAGTGAAGTTTATGCGCAAGCGCTCTAGTTGTGAACGATAGTACGCCGCACTTACACCGTGATTCATGGCACACATAAAAATCACATGTATTGTGGCTAGGTTACCGTCTATGGACTCTAACACAGAACAAAGAAAACATGCAATATTTTGCGCAGAAAAACGTAACAATATCGATACTGGAAATATGGAATAACGTAAGGGACATTTCACTAACACATTCACACAGTTTCACACCCGTTTAGTTAAGTCCTTGATTACTGCTCCGCCCCTGTGGGTTGTAGCGCGATGTTATATAGCCCATACTATCCCTCATGAATCCGGCTATAATATATAAAAAAGTAATCCCAATCCGACTGGTAGTTCAAAAGATTAGCGCGTTTAAAAAAACAAACAAACTCAAAGACTTTTTCGCTTTATTTGCCTTGCAGTAGGACAATAGCTGGCTAGTCATTATTATTATTAATAGTCCCCAAAGAAGTTAAAAAACTTAAAACGGACTAACTTGTTTCTCCTTTGCTTTTGCGTACAATTTTTTTTCTTCTTTTATGTTATGTGCGTTATTTTTGCGTGAATAAACAGTTTTTCTTTCTTTCTTTGGTAAAAAAATATGTAGGAACATTTCAAAGAAATATCTTATCGGTATAGACACCGACAAGTGCATAAGACTTGTGTTCACCTACATAATTTTAAACAAACAATTACATAGGTAATTTAAACAGTTCTTTGTTTAAAACATTCTTTACTTAAATTTACTTTACAAACATCTGTTTAAATAAGTAGCCGGTTAAAATAATATAGGTGAATACGGGTCTAAGTTGTGGGTGACTGTAATAAGATGCCATAATATGCTGAAGTCGTATACAAACCATAAAGACGAAATAATACCTAAAGCTAATACTTTTAAGCTAAGTAATGTTTTGCCCTTGAGGCGGTTTAGAAACTCTGACACTAGGGTCGTAAGACCTTACTGCCTACACGATAAAGAAGAAGAATACTTTAAAGGTCTTCAATCATTTATCAACCCGACACGCGGCTAGCACCGACTCGTCACTCGACGTCCATTCGTTGCCAACACGCGACCCGCGAGTCGCCCCGTCGTAGTCGAGAACACACCATCGCACGTTGACAGCGAGTTGACGCCGCGTGGTCACCGAATCAACATTACATTCAACGCCTGTAATCCTCGAAGGGTTTGGCAGAGGTGTACCCATTAGTACTCCCACATTTCGCACAAATATGTTTAAGCCCCAAGTAATAAGGGGCGAGCCTATTGCCATCAACCGGGCACAAATCCAGACACCGAGGCTGCTACTGAGAAATTCCTGCCCGAATCAATATCACATGTAAACAAATCGCAACACATAACAACATGCGGTTAACTCGCAGTAAGCATATGGCCACCAAGTACACTAGGTGTGGTAAAAGGGTAGATTGCCTACCTGGACTAGTGCATATTGATGTATGGAAGTTCTTATAAACAAATTTTAACTGCACGAGGCGAGGCGACGCTGGCCGGGTTGTTAAGTGGAGACGACTTTCATTCTAATGATATGGCCATCAGGCATGCACCTCGCCCTTCTGTCTACTAGATAGATTTGAGAGACTCAAATAGAATTATTGTTTACAATTCATACTGGGTTTACAATCACTTAAATCGCCTATAAACCTTTAAACAGGTAGAACAAATACTGTAGGTAATATAATTCTGTAGGGTGTAACATGTTTAGTGGGCAGGCTCCCTAAAGATTAGCATTAACATACAGTTCATATCCTCGACCGGTTCGCAGCAAGCGTACTATTTTACGTTGAACGTCGCTGATCTTAGAAACTACTTGACACTCCTTCTGAATACTTGCCTAGAATTCGATAGACTTTTTAAGCATTAAGTTGTGGTTTCATCACCTTGCAGTATCCAGAGACAGGGTACTGGGTCTAGGTATTTTCTATTCCCAACTTCAACCTTCCTCTTTCGACTTTCGGTTTTCGGCATGCGGCTTTCGGCATATAGGTTTTCAGGTCACACACACAAGTGTGTATACTTACCTGTGTAACAGTCTCTCTCTAAACCTCAATAGACCTTAAAATTGCTCAGCTACAGAATCGTATCAATGTTGGCATACATCGGCATTAAATTGTTACGCTAGCTTGCCATATCCCTCGTTTCTATGATCCTGGTAGTGAGCGCTATCATACTAGAACGTCACACTGCCAATGACCTAGCCATTGTCTAGATCTTAATGTGTAGTGTGCGGTAGTTCGCTCGCATGTGGGATTATACTGTTCAGCTTTATGTTCTGATACATTATCTACGTAAACTGGATCGATTTTATTGGACTGTGTGACTGTTTCTTTTATCTTCATAATAAAAATGAATCGCTTAATAATGTGTTGCTAAGCGCAATACTTGAGAACGGCTGGACCGATTTGGCTGATTCTTTGTGCTGATTTTTGTTGTGTTCGTAATTTTTTGCACAAGGTTTATATGAAAAAAAAAAATTAGAATATCCACCGGAAATGACCGTGCGTAGCCGGGGCGGTTAGCTAATTTAACATATTTTTTTCTTTATTTTGTTAAGAGCTGTTTTCACTATCTACCAATAAGTTCCAATGGAATTATTTAACATCATCATTTCATACGAATTCTGTTTCATTTTGGAATTCATGAGCCGGTCTATTCTGTAAAAATCTCCCTTGATGAATTTGAGTGAAGTGACTTTGACGTGAGCTGCTATACTATCCATAAGCTAGGGATTAACAGTTTACGTCACTTCACCTAAATTCACCATGGGAGAGTGTACAGAATAGTACCTATGGATAGGTATATATGGATAGGTTAAATTTTAAGTTTTGATTATTCCAAGTTCCAAGTTATTGATGACGTAAGCCTTATGAGTGACTTACAATCGACTGATTTGTCAGGTATGAACTACTTTACAAAGCGGAAATCTTATTTTGGCCAAATGATGATAAATACCATTATTATACTGACTGATTATCAGTTCGCTGCCCATTTATCGACACGGAATAATACCAACAAATAATACTTTCCCTCCGGCATCTTATGCGATATGATAAACAGCTGTTACAATCTGGTTTTCGATTAACTTAAAGTTGTCAATTGTTACAATATTTTGAAAGTTGAAAGTCAGCTTGTGGCAATTTAAATAGAACTTTATAGGACTAACTGTAAAAGGAATCAGAAGGAAGTAGTATTTTAAATGTTTCATGGATTTTATTAACTTGTATCGTTGTAAGTTTGTTTGTAAACGTTTTATTTACAAAGTAGAGATAAGCGCTTAACTTGAACTTATATAGTGGACTAATTAATAATGAATATAATGAATGCAGCTTTGGGTTGATTTAGGTTATTTTTTTATAACGCGTCTATATTCCATTGAAAATAACATTAAAAGAAAAAGTTACAACGTTATCGTTATTTCAAAGTTAGTTTCATTAATATCATAATACACTTACAGCAATGTAGACTTTTATCCTTTTACAAATACATCACTAATTTAAAATACATTCTTTTCAACATTATAACACGGTGATTGCCTGTATTTAAAAATTGGAGCATAGTTTAATTAACTAACAGGAAATATCAGAAACAGATTTCATTATCTTGAAAGTTATAACTATTTAAAAATACAATTGTTTCGAAGCAGTATAATGAACCAATAGAAATGAGTACTTTACAACTCAAGGAAGGTGATATGACAATAAAAGACAATATGGAAAATAAATTTACCTCTAACATACCTATTAAACTGAAGGTAAAATCTTTGAAAGCACACAACAAAGAAGTGTTAGCCCACAAACAATCCTTAAACAATAACATAAGGAACTCTATAGCTAAAGTCACCGAACATAATTCGCGAACCATTAACGATAATACTGAAAGGAAAATTTTCCATCAAATTTATGATCAAGTACCTCATGAGTCATTCACAACCAGTCTAGCCAGAGATAAAGGGAATGTCCTGTTCCTTATGGTGACTGTAAAAGTTATGGGAGGCATTTTGAGTGCCCCTGTGTCTGACATAACTTTATACTACTGACAGCTTTAGGCAATGTTGCCTTTGCATGAATAAGGATTTGGGATATGGAATATAATATAAGATGCAGTTTTGCCATGAAATTCAATGGGGTATGCTTGTGATTGTCAACACGAATCAATTATAAAATAAGTAATTTCTGTTTTGTGATTTTTGTATTCGAATGAGCCATCTTGCCGCTGGGTTTAGACAAGTGGGGCGATTAACTCTCACGCATACATAACAAGGCGATTCTGTATCTTGAAAGAGGTGTATTCTAAAATATTATCAAATATAAACAACTGAAAAAGCAAGTTTCATTCATTATAAGCTAGGTATTGATTGATTATTTTTGTCTTTTATGTAAACCTCCTGAAATTTGAAAAGGATGCAAACCTGTACCTTGTGTTAACGTCAATGTTTACGATACTACATAAAAATATATGAGTCCGTACTTGACACAATGAGAAGAGAGAGAAGACTGAACTTGTGACTATTAAAACCGTATATGAAGAAGCTATTATTTGATTTATCACGACTGCGCTAGAGTTGATTTGTGCGGATACTATGTAGTAAATGAGATAATTACAATAAGCTGTAATTTTGACAGTTTGACTCATTGTGCATAGTTATTTGTTATAGTATATTTATATTTTTGTGTAATGATAGAAACTTTGTCGTTTATTTACATTTTGTTACCAATTTTGCTTCTTATTTTTGATGCTGATTCTAAAAAAAAATTACTTCCCGTCAAGCGTTAAACGTACATTTATCTATACGTGTACGTTTATCTATACCTATGCGGTGCCATGCGACACGCGATGATACTTTATATTCACATACAAGCTAAATTGAAAATATGTAAAATCTACATAATTGATTTAAAAACCACAAATTTTCACCAAATTGTAATAAAATTTAGAAATGGATAACGATCTAACAATAAACTTCACTGAAATGCAAATCCCGAATGAATTTACTATAATATCCTGAGGCGGTACGATCTTATCTTACAGAACTAACTTAAATCTTGCTTTAACAACTTAATAATTATCACTGTAAGCCCGCAGACCACACACAGCCTTAACAGATGTCCTCCCTCGCATTTTGATATATTGGTTTGTAATAAGGAACCGGTCTTACAGGACGTTTGAACTAAATGAAGTAGTAAAACCTTTTTTCGTTGATACTGTTAGTTTCTGCCGGTGATAAAATGGCGTATATTTTATGGACGATTAAAAAAATATTTTTGGCCTACTTAATAATTATCCTAATATGTAAAAAATAATTAGGTACACGCAGCCATTAACACCAGCCCACCATCTTTGATTTTAGCTGTTAAGTCTAGTAAATTTCAGCGAAATCAGCATATTAAATAATGTTTGTGGGATTATAAAATATTTCATGTGAGTCTGGCATTATTTTACTCTATGGTATCTGTCACATATAAAATATTTTAAAATAGGTTACAATCAATATATCCTACACTATACGAGCGCTGCCTATCCGAATGTAGTGTCGTAAATCAGGTGGAATATAAGGAGCAAGCGTGGGCCCAGACAGTTCCTTGGGGCACTCCAAACCAGTAGCGGGACTCCTATAAAGGAAACAACTTCTGAATTCTTACTAAAAGTCATCTCAAAGCGAGGGTTGTAATTATCAACAGCACAATATTCATCTGGCTTTAAACGAGACAGTCTTTTATGGAAGCTATCTTTATGAAGTCAATTTATTTGGTGCTTGATGCTATAAGTGGCTTGAGATAAGTTGAATATGTTTCGTAATCATCATTTTATAGCAATTAATATAAGTTGAATGATAAAATGTTATTATTTCTGCGATTACGGCGTGAATAAGGAGGATATGTCCACTTTACTTATTTGCTCAAAGGTTCAAGTGATGTTTAGTAAAATATTGACTAGCTACCTCATTTTACATTACGTGTGAGTATTCATAAAGGTAGCAGTTAATATAAGTAGGTGGTAAGGGTTTATGTATAGGCAACAACATCTTCTTTAATTCAATAGATCTAGGAGAGAAAATTGCTTCCTGGAATTAAGGAAGTGGGTTAATATGTAATGAGAAACAAATAATTTACTTTGGAACTTTATTAATATCAAACAAAAACGTAACTTTTCTTTTTAAATATTGTGTGTCAATGCCCGCAGGTATATTTATTACGATTAGCAGAAACTTTGTATTAATTTGGGATGATTTACCAATTAAGAGCATAATTATGTAATTCCATTACGTACCCCTTAGTTAAGCATAGATGGAAATGAAACTAGTAAAGTAAAAAGAAAATTTTAAATGTACACTTTTAAATGTAGAATCAAGAATGCCTCTGCACACGACTTCTAGTTAAGTTCTTAACAAGCTACTTAAAAGAGAATAAAGCTTTTTATAACCAAAGGACAACCAACCGTTAAAGAACGCCAGAATTAACAACCGTAAAATTCCAAATTAAATAACTGAAACGTCGAATCGTTAAAATAGAAATATAGACAATACACCAAAAGTATATTTAGGAGCAGTTGGTGTGATACAAGTGACTATTAAGTGTTTTACGATTGTACATAACGTTTAGTGGACGGTACAGTCGCGTGGGACGTCGTTTATTATCACAGCGTTGAAGCCATTTGATTTATGTTGTCACTATTTTTGAATACATCTCTTTAAATTTACGAGCGTGTTCAAATAGTGCTTACGTTTCAGTGGCTTTATATGTGTTTTTGATTTGTTAAAGCGGTTAATTTGCTGTTAAAGTTTTCTTTGTAGGAGCTGCTTAGGATTTTATGCAGTTTAAATGGAAGCTTATAAGATTTAATTAGGTTTTATGATCTTGTCTATTTGTTGGATGGACTATACTTAGATTGGCCGCTTTCTTTTATCAGCTTAATTTGAATTTAAGATATTTACATAAAACTAACTAGAATCATGTATTTATTGTCACGTAATATACGGGTACGGGCACGTAGTAATATCATACAGGCTATTCGTCTTTTGATTTTATTATCTTCGATGATATGTATACATCAATTTATTGACCACATGTACTAAAGTAATTGTAAACCAATTTCCATAAATAAAAAAGTTACCATCAGCAGCTATTGCCAGTCCAACGTGTGGTCTCGATGTACAAATTAAAATCGCAACCCTAACTCTAAAAGCAGACGCTTGGTTCACAACAAATGACAAAAGCTAATTGATTTTATGTATTTTAAATTAGGTTGGCGACACTTTGGTCCTTATTCTAAGTAGACTACAGGCAGTTATCGTTAATTTCAGTGTACATTACAATTGCAAACATGATGGTGAAATTATTGGAAAGTTGAATTGTTCGCCCACCTCAAATATCACAATGAGACTATTTACATACTATAATCTTGGATTGAAAGGGAATGATTGCTGTACCTTATCATTTTCTATGTATTGATGACGTCGATTGATTGAGACATTACAGTCAAAATGGCGTCAGAATTATGTTCATGGTGACCGCAAATAAGACGTATCAGCATTACCTACTTTCACAGTACATATGCATATCTTCATAAAGTTTATTGTACAATTACAACTAAATGATTGTCTTGTAGTGGTCGTAAAGCGCGGCTGCTGAGCATAAGGTCTGAGGGTTCGATTTCCAGGTCGTGCATAGTGTTAGGTATTGGGTTTATCCCATCAGGAATTTCTGGTTTGTTCTCACTAGTTCTACTGAACAGTTCTACGGTAGAACTAGTGGGATTTTTTTTCTCACTAGTTCTACGATATTAGGTATAACAAAATAGTAGAACTATTGGGACTTTTGTATTCCCACTAGTTCTACTGAACAGTTCCACGGTAGAACTAATGGGAGTTTTTGTTTTTACTAGTACTACGATATACTATATGTATCTATGTGTCTATGTATTTTATGTCCTATACATAACTTAGGTTAAATTTTACTGACTACACAAATAAGATAACCTTTATCAAACAAATAAAAATAAAATAAAATGGCATTAAAAACATATTTTGAATATTTTAATCAAGATTATCTTGACTGAAATCCTCCAAAAGACCTATAATATAGGAGTATTACATAAAATTAAACTCTACCCAAACATATCATGTCCTTACAAAACTTAGTAGGATTTCCTAGTATTCCGTCTGGACCTCAATCGGATTGGCTATTTTGAAAATTGACATTCTCTTCCTATTCGCAAATGCAAAGATGCATGGTAATTAATTCAAATGGCAGCTTTCATCACTCACATGCATCATAATTTAAACCATTTGGAAATTGTCCAATAAGGAACAGATCACTTCCAATACGACACTATTTGAAGTCGGAACTTGGTTCAAGTGATGAGTTTACAGTGAGGCAGGTTTCAGACAGGTAAACAGACACGTCGTAATGTAAGAACAAAAAAGTACTAAGAATTTCCCATAATTACTCGCCAGTGCTTGGATTTTTTAGAACAGTCTATCAAAAACAAATAAAAATCTTTTGGTACAATTTTGTTAAGCTCTGCCCACTAACATCAAATATGTTTATTTGTGTTATTGTCCTGACGGCCGAGTGGTTAAGGCGCTCGCTTCTCATGCATGAGGTTGTGGGTTCAAATTCGGGCAAGTACCAATGTGAATTTTTCAAGTCATATGTACTTTCTAATCTTTGACATCATTGGCATCGGTGAAGGAAAACATCGTGAGGAAACCTGGAATTACTGTTCCACTCAAACCATGTCAAAAGCCCTTGAGGCGGTTTAGAAACTCCGACACTAGGGTGTGTGGGGTCGTAAGACCTTATTGCCCACACCATAAAGAAAGAATGAAGATGTGATGTGTATTTTTACCCCCATATGTTTATAAGGTTCTGCTCTTCAAAAAGCAGTCTGCATGTCACTGAAAACAAACTTATATTTTCACTTTTAACCTCACCCACATTCAGTCAATCATTGATTACCATTAACAAAGCGCGATTAGTTTCGCTTTTATCTTTAGTGTCTTCATCATCAACCACAGACACATGATTGATTAGCTTAATTACATCGTTATGCGCTTCATTAAACCTTTGTACGGCGTCTTTTATTACATTTTTGTTATTGATACTCCCACATGACAAAGTTGTATCAATTTGTTTTTTTTGATTTGGATTTTATTTATGAACTAGTTTCTGCCTGTGACTTCAATCGCTTTTTTTTTTTCACCCACTTTAAATTACGTCTTTGGTTACTGCTTCGCTCTCGTTAGTCGTAGCGTGATGTTATATAGCCTATACTATTTCACATGAATCAGGCTATCATTACAAAAGATGTTTTCCAATCCAGTACTTCCAGAGATTAGCATGTTTAAACAAACACACAAACTATTGATATAGAATAGTGAATTCCTATTTTGGTTAAGTTTGTGGGTTTATTGGCAAATTAAATGGCTATTCCATATAAACATTGTATTTTTATTAGGTGACTAGATTTAAACAGCCACGTTTACAAATCATTAAGTTTGTTGCGTGTGGTTTGTGGTTAGGAATATGTCACTCTAATGCAGTAAACGAAATATAAATAGAAAACATTTATTTGACACTGACAAAACACATCATAACAGATGTAACATAACTTCACACCGCTTATGTGTTATTCCAGACTATTAATTGTCTGTCTCTGTGAAAATTTCATTCAGATCTGTTCAGCCGTTCCGGCGTAATTGAGTACCAAAGTCAGTCTTTTTAAACCATAAGACTATAGCCATAATGAAAAAAATGCAATAGAAAAACAAAATATTGCGTCAAGTGTGACCTAAAAATATAACAGTGAACATAAACCATCCCATGAGAAACAAAGCACGGTACACTCCCATAACCGTAACCACACATGCAGATCGGAAGTGCATACGAAATTTCGTCAATGTTAATATATCACGGAGTAGTTACACCCAGCCGCTGTAGACAAATGTGTAGGACAATAGACGCTACATCGTTTTGTGTCTAGTTTATTTCAGTAGTGTCCAACGAGCCGTGTGCGGTACGGCCGATTTAAGCAATTTGTTTCACGTGGCGACGTTTATAATGCCCGACATTCATTCTTGTCTATTTTAATATCTGAATTATGGAGAAATAGACTTGGAGTTACATGTTGACGTATTTTGAGTCTTGTTCTAAAATAGTTTACGAGGAATTAGAGGAAGCTTCAAGCTTTCATCAGTCACAACGCGGAAACGATTTACTATTCTAAATAAAGATCATAATTAGAGATAGTGAGTGTTAAATGAATAGGTATTTGAATGGATGGCAGGCATTTGTAAACGACTTAATCAAATTGGACCAATTTGTTGGAAGTAAATTAGTTTTTAAATATATTTTCGTATTTAAACGCTATTTATTTTCAGCAATGTTGAAATGAAATTAACAAGAAGCAAGGTTATTTTTAATACGATATTTTTCAGGTGCTATTGTAAGTCGTATCGCCCTCGTGTCGTGGACTCTAAAAGCTTCATCTTATCCTCTTTGATACATTCAGTCGTATCTTTTGTTTTCGCATTTTCTTGTTTTGTGATGTTATGTAATGTTCTGTAATTGTCTGTATTTAGAGTGTGCACAAGCAACTTTGTGCTCTATCGACAGTTCGGTTGTATAGATTAGGATATAATTTTGCTTGTTTTTGGTATTGTACGTTGATCTAGATTCTTTAATTAATTAGTTTTAAACTCCTTTGATGCTGGCGACAATAGAACAAATAGGTTTCTATTGCATGTCGGTATGTTTTACGAAGTGTGAAGAAGGAATTATTAAAGAGTGTGTGGTGAAATGTTGCGTATCTTAGTCAAACAGACGGAGTGGCGAGTGGGTTAATAAATTAGTGGTTGCATGTCGTAAACTGGACTATGTTATAGCGTGCTAATTGTAAATGATGTTTCTTTTTTATCATGTCTCACTGAATTGTTGTTGAGTGCTATATTTTTGTATGCTATAGCTTCTATTTTAATATTACTGAGTGATCTCCCATTATCATTTTAAATTTTATTACGGCCAGTCACATTTTGATTTTCATTTCTTTAATCAAACGATTCAATACGTAGGAATTGCCATTAATTTGCTCTTGATACGATTCCGCATCAGACACAAAGAACACAATGTTTAAAAATAACTTCCTATCTCCTACCTAGACAGAAATTGAAAAACAAAATACTCACCTCTTGGAATCAGACCTTCCTATATCTTAAAACAACAGAGACAAGACGATTTGTCTTGGTTAGCGGAATCGATTCGCGATCGCTCATAACTTCAACGGAAATATGATCAAGTGTTAACAAATCAACGCGATTCGAATGATAGATATAAATCGATATTATTTATCTCGATTACTGAGTTCGCAGAACTCCGACTCGAGTTTCGATGTGCTGATGGCTGGTGGAAGTGAAATGTTGTGACGTTTTGATGGAGTGGCTGCTACCGGGAATATTAGTTGAGTGGCGGACTGTCTGAGACCTGGGGCAATTATACTAGTACAATGAGGCATTAAAGAGATTAAAGAAGATTAATGTGTAATGAAGTAGAAAGTTTTAGATTTGATGGAGTAGTTATGTTTAACTTTAGCAGTAAAATTGTAAATACCATGTCATCCAGCTACGCTTCAATTAGCGCGTATATTCTCTTTGTACTTCTTTTCAAGGGTTTTAATATGTCAAGTTTTTCTGTATCCGTAAGAGAATGTAGGTCAATAACATCATCTTGCGCCGGACCAATTAAGATTTACAGATTCACATTTTACAACATCGAAGTCTGATGATTTGAAAAAGTCGTAAACTACCCAAGATAGACAAGAAATCTTGCGGTGGTAATAAAAATTATGTAAAACATGAGATCAAAGAAATTTCCGTACAGTAATAAAACGTGAGATCTCGATATTATAAACACATATGATGAGAAAGACGGTACCAACATGCGTGCTCTTATTTTCAAATCATCCTTGATAATATTTCGAAAGATCTTTGCTCTGAAACAATCGTTTCAGATGAACAAGTTTGGAACAAGGTAAAAGTAACTAAGAATTTGAGGTTCTAACTTCTTTATCAAGGTATATTGATAAGGTTGGTCCAAAAAGAACACTAAAACAAGAAAATAAAGTGAGCTAAAACTTAAGAAGAAAGTACCTTTAAGCTACTAACCTCTGTCAGATCAAAATAGCAACCGTCACCAATCTACTAGACAGAAGTGAATTACAGCAGAAATGCCTCTTTGAATGGATATTATTATTCAAAATGGCGCTGTAATCCTTGAAACAGTATATTTAGAAGATATGAACATCAATTTGTACATACATGTAGCTACTTGTGATACTTGAGATCTAGCCAACAATCCTAATAACCATAACACTACTAATGCATTCGATTCGATTAAAATTAATTATCTTATCATTCCCATAAGTTTTGACATTTCCAGACAGTAAATTATTAAGACTCTGTTTTATTTTATACAAAGGTCAGTTTAAAGTCGCTTCACCTACAACTAGACCTTTGGCATATCATTTAAAGACATGAGCATATTACCATTTTAGTGTTGAGGACACAGGAAATCCGAAACATATGATGACCATTTTTAGCTTTGTTGGGGATCGTAAATTACTAGTCAGGATTGATAGGACGTCCGTAAATTAATTAGTTAAAACAGATATAACCAAATCAATGGAACCTCTTTATGATAAAAGTTAATATCCTGCTTAAAATAACAAATGCAGATAACAGGACGAATCGTAAATATCCTCAACTAGGTTCTGATATTTACAATATTAACAGTACTGAAGGCGGTGGTAAAGACATAACTGACCTTATATCAAAATATGACCTTATGACAGATGCAAATCCCTGCATGTACACACGGACGTCAACTGTGGCGAATATTTATAAAGACGTTGTTACGATTTACACACAAGAATGTTCCAAATCGCAGCATTTCGAACGACACTAAGGATCATAGTTTACATAATGCAGAAATCGAAACTACCAAGGTGTATTAAATTGTTACAAAAGAATTGTCGAAATGACTGTCCGAAAATCAATTGATAGCATTAGGCATAGATTAGAAATAAAATGGTTTATTGAATTTTCCCATAACGTAAATATCATAGGCTACTAAAATCGTGATCCCCAACATATCACCTAGCACGCTAACCGAACTCGAGACTTCTACGTCAACAATCCATAATGGGGCACCATTTATCGCAGCATTAGGACCACTCGATAAAGCCACTTAGCTAATTTAAGAGCAGTGGTTTTCACACCTAAGGTTACCTAACCCACAGTTAAGCCGCTTATCATGGCTGCTCATAATAACTATCACGATAAACACCGACAAAGATTTGATTTATTTTGGACCGCTATCGATTCTCAGCTCATTATGCGCCTGATCTGGTTAGTATTGGCGCCAGCCAGGTTTTCAACGATAATTGTGTTATGAAGATCGGACGGCGATAAGTATGGTGTGGTTTAACATACTGTTGGTATTTGTTTATCTTTGTGCGGTCTTTGTGGTAGAAAATTTGCCGTCTCTTGTCTTTGTAGGTAGTCTAAATGATTAGCAAGCTGATAGCTTGTTTACAAGTGCTGCTTATAGTGGAGATTAGATATTTTGCACGCCGTGCTTATTTCTATTACAATGTTGCATTATATTCGACCACATTTGTATTGACTTGATCTATTTTTGCAATACTGTTAGTCAATATTTTTTGACTAAACTTTATGCACCATTGCTTGTTGTTATCGCTTGCACACTCCGAGAACATTCATCAGATTTAGATCTAAGATGAAAAATCTCTAAAATCTTATTTAATCTAAGCACAATTCACCTTATATAATATTCACAGCACACCTATAATATCTTATCGACCCTCCAGATACTCATGTCAAAGTCTAAAGCCCAGCCAAACCGCCCAGTTCTCGTTATCAAGATGTGTATATTGTGCCATAACAGGCCAGACCCGATAATAGTTAATTGTAGCACTAAGTTCTCACTACGCGCAAGGCTATCGACCACCTCTCGATAACAATACCACTTGGCTAATAATTAAGTGATTTTACTTTCGGTTTCGACAGTTCTTGTTTTAATTAATGTATTGTCTGTGTTATCCTTCGGGTGTGTTAATTTCTGAGTTCTCTAATTTTGTATGGATTACGATTCTGAGTTTTCAGTTTTTTTCTACTTAAAGATCCCTTGAGATCCTTAATTGTTTAGCTGGTATTGTTGCAATGAAAATATATCATACTTACTAACTCATTTTCTTTTATAACAGATATTTCTTTCTCGTAACTGATACCTATTAACTTTCAGAAAAATCCGCAGTTATTTTGAGTGATTCCCTTGACACTCAATTTAAGAAACTAGGTCCAGCCTTTTTAAGAATAGGTTGCAAAAACACGAACATCAAAACCTTATAGTCCATTGGGAGCGATCCAAGTTTCTTAAATCCCTATAAAGGTCGGCAAAACAAAATTAACTCCAATAAATAGAGCAACTGATCCAACACCATATTTTCATATTAAAGTTTCATTGCAATGAACTAGCTTTAATATTCGTTCTTGCTTGTTAATTTTCATAGGTTAAATTTCGATGGTTGTGGTAACAGTTATAGATGTTTTTGGTCTAAATGTACTCTCCAGCTTCGTGTAAAACCAGCATTATTTTGTTGTTGTGTTTCTTTTGTACTCCAATTTAATCCGATTTTAACTCTCACTTAATTAGGTACCTTATTTTATCGTGAGGAAATATCTAAGTAGAAATATATAAACCAAAGAAAAAGATGAATGAATTGTGAAAGCTGAACTAGTTTAAAAATATGTTGATACTGGGATGGCTACCTACTGTAAGACACGTCATATAGATAAAGGTAGGAGGATGAATTGAACAATATAGACTTGTTTTTGTGGTTCACGATGATGACGCACACATGTAGTAATATACTACGTGGAATTACTAGGATACTGTTAATAACAGATCAACAGACAACTGTATTTTCGATATAGTTATTATTAATAAATACTGTATAATCCCTGGTAGCAACGATGTTGGCTCAAATCCACGCGAACTTTATCACAGAGAGGCGCCAAAAGTTTATCTAGAAAGGGAAAATCTGTTCAATAAAGTGTAGTGTGTACGCGCATATATTTGATGTTCCAGCTTCGGAGATAAATTAAATTGAATCTGGTGACATAATATGTACTGAAATAAGGTGCTGTTAAGTCGGTAATGGACGAGCAGCAATAGACAAAGATGATAATAATGTTTGGCTGGCTCATCATCTTGCTTATACTTATACCTACCTACTAAATGTTTGTTTAATCTCTAGAACTACAAAAAATGTGTATGATAAGCCAGACTCATGAGGAACAGTAGAGGCTAGATAACATCATGCTTTGACCCACAGGAGCAAAGCAGTAACCAATGACGTAACTGAACGCGAAAGAACCATAGGATTTAGCTAGTAATTATAAAATATCCAACCTTAACCGCTTAAACCTCTGCCGTCATACCGGTATGACAGAACCATGGATGACATCAATTGTGTCTCATTACGTGGGACTTGAGTAATTACAGTAGTTGATGCGTTAGCGCATCGTGCGTGTACTAACGATTGATGCATCTTCCGTCAGATGGACAAGTTAGATATGTGTAACTTAGATATATTTTATATAATTGACCTGCACATCCGTCATTTAAAAAAAATATATAAAAAATCTGGTATTTCCCCTAATAGTTCGTTAACCTTGTTCCGAATAGTCTACAATAGCGTGCAATGACATTCAAAAAGTGAAAGCTATAATTTTTTCAAAATGGATATAATTCGTATGATTATCGTTCCGACGTCGCAAATTATAAAGATCTGAGTGCACGCGATACACCGACGGGTTTGTAACGCGAATCTTGAGGACTGAGGTATGGTGGCGATTGAAGCGAGAAACGAAATTAAGGTATTTTTTTAAAGCTGGAATACTTAATGTCACGAATATTTAGTAAAGTCTTATAAAAGAGACATATTTTCAGTATAGTTAATTTTATACAAACAATTTAATGACAGTTGTAAATGTGCAAATACCCATAGGAGAGACTTTAAAACCTATAATGACAATGTTTTCATTCTCATTTTCTTTTGTCTCAATTTGTAAAATGATGATTTGAATTGACTCTTAGTTTCTTATTAGTATGTTTTTTTTTCTAAATGTTAATTTAAATGATGATTCGTTCAGTATAACATACTCGTAGATAAGTTTATACCTAATACTTGATTTTAAGGTTTTTATTACTTTCTATTGTATTTTTTATTAATTTAGACCTTCCTCCACTCCTTTCATCTTTCATGATTCTGCGCTGCATCTTTGCAGTTTTGATTGAAATCCAGCTCGTCTCACCATCAGTTCTGTCACTAACCTGTTTCACTGTCTCAGGACACGAGTATTGTGCTACATGACCCCTCAGGTTGTCTATTGTTTCTATACTATTCTGTACTACTAATACTATTTTCGTCGTTTGATCTTTTAACATCGGTACAACCGCTGTCACTACAGCCACGCGTACAAATCGGACGAGCCGCTGAATGATTGACATAATAGTTGTTTTGACTCAGGTGTCGTGCTGGGGTGGTTGCTATTTCGTGTTATTCGCCACATGTTATACTTTGTCCTTCACAAGTGTTCTTACAATGTCAAGATATATTGTGTCTTCGGTTGGATTATGTAATCATAATAATTGTTCATCTATTATTATATACTTCTTTACTATAATAAAGGTGAAGAGTATTTTGTTGGTTTATTTAAGTTCGAATCGAGATTTAACAGCTCATAAAAATTAAATCAATTGATTGGTGGTACCTAGTACCTAATTTAACTTAAAGATTAGGTGACTAACGATATAAAAGGTCAATTCGATACCAAAAGCCGTTGATCAGTTAAGAGATAACATCTAGCATTTAACTGAAATTCTGAATCTTTCAGTTAAATTTCAAGCACTTGCCGAAACAATACAATAATTAGCATAATAGAAACAAACAAAGGTAATTAATTTATATTCCGCGATCGATCTATTATCAAGATACACTGCTGTTTGGTGTCGGGTTTCCGAACGTTAGATCAAGGACGCTAAGCATTGTCGGCTATGGCATTCGTTGATAGCAAATATTTACGTTACGGCAGACTAAGAACTGATTTATTAACTGGTTTAATTAGGTATTATGACTTGTTTTGCATTTGTGAACGTAGTCAATCTTTAATAATCACCCTTGTTTAGATGATTGATGCGGATTTGGGGACCGAAGTTAGGCTTTTAGGTTTGGTGCTGTTTGAAGGTTTGGCTCTTGGGGTTCATGTTTATCAACATCATATCGGTCAAACGACATCTATAACTGCTGAACCACAATGACCAATTCTGCATTACCCGCATTGAGTTAGTTGGGGTTAGTAGGTACTGCCAAAATGTCCCCCATGTAAGTGTCCCCCAATTTTTAAGATAATTATAACGGATTTTAGTTATTTAACTTTGATGCATTTTAAGGATTCAGAGCCTGAATTTGTGCCCTGTTAATAAGTTAATAGGCTTGCCCCCTATTAGGTACATGGGACTTAAATATAACTGGCGAAATGTGGGTGTACTCTTTAGGCAATACAGAGTTGATATTATGGCGTGATTCCAGTGTTGTTTAAGCCCCATATTGTAGGGGGCAGCTTATTGTCATCGACGGGGCACAATCCGGACTCGGAGGCTGATGCTGAGACATTCCTGATGGAAAAACCCTATAACACTGCCTGACTAGGGAATTGATCCCAATACCCGCTCAGCAGTCGCACTTTGCGACCACGAGACCAACGAGGCATTTTTCAATATTGAGGCATTCGCATTTATAATAGTAGATAATAAAATAATTAGCGATAAGCACAACCTTCGAAAATAAATCACACTTCTTGTTTTTCTCTCATTCCTCATTGAAAATTGTATCTATAATTACATATTAGTTTTATCCATATACGGAGATAAACAGTTAAATGCTTATCGTAAAATATTCAAGTAATTAAAATGATTACACAGTAATTACTAATATCTAATACGTGTTGCTTATGGCCAGAATTAACTTATAAATTCGCTATTAGCCCCAGTAATTGGTACTTTTACAACTAATTTGAAACATGGACGTGTGCTTATGTCTCTTAATTTCAATCTAGCAGTTTTGTTACACGCTAAAGTTATGAATTAATAAATGTTTTGCATTCAGTTTCGCACTGCGACACATATTATTTTAATTGACACCAACGTGTCACTCAGGGTCGCTTTGCGAGTCGACGCCTTCGATTCGGCATTTTAAATTCAGAATGTCGAACCAAAAGGCCAACACTGGTTCAGATAGTTTTATTTAGCCTAGTAATCATTTGAACGATATAAGTATGATAGACGTGGTGGCCCGTTCTTTATTTGATTCGCTTCTTACGCCCCAGTTTCTAAGTTGTTTCTTCTTAGACATCACTGACTGGCGGTGAAAGGAAACATCGTGAGGAAACCTGGACTTCGGTCCGTAATCACCAACCAGCATTGAGCAAGCGTGGTGATCAATGCTCGTTACCTTCTCTATGAGAAGTGGCCTTAGCTCGATAGTTGAGACATTGCAGGCAACAAAAAAAAGTAGGTATGATAAGGAAAAAAATACGACAAGCATAACATCATGAATGTATCAATCTTTCCAAAAAATCAACCAACACAATGATCTACATATCAATATTTTCCCAAGTCACAATAAAATAGACAAAAGATTTCTCTATTATATCACCAACCAAAATACACCATTCACATCACTATTCAACCATGCAGCGGTCACGTTCAAATAATTCTATTTTTACGGGTATTTTGGGCCCCAAAACCTTTTGATATAAGCTCACGGGTTGGTATGGCGGCCCTTTGATCTCGCTCGGTGGCCGGACATAAATCGTAAGTGACAAATTACTGATCAGTAGACCAATGTTATGTTTACTTTCTTTGTTTCGTAAACGATAAAATTAATGCTTTATTAGTAATGTTGATTTAATTTTGTAATTTAGATTATTCTCTTTGTTTTATAATTGATTATTCGTGGGAAAATGTAAGGCGTCGATTAATTTGTTTTATTTTATTCGGGACTTTACAGGTTGCGTAAAACAACGTTCGCTAGTTGTTTAATTTGTCATATAACAGACAGAAGAATAAATATGGCGGCTTTTACAAAAGCCGAGTAATGCGATGAGTAGAAATAACAATTTCTTATACAGAGTAAATTGTTATTACAAGCTTTTATTTAGCTTGCACTGCTCGTATGTAAGTAAGTTGTCCTTTCAAAATTTGCAAACCATTTTTCGACCATTTGCTGGTACCCGATTGAGCTGATTTTTTCCATATACCTTTATTTACGACAATACAATGTCCGATAATCAATTTTGTAATAATTTAAAATTAAAGCTATTATTTTTAATATTTATTTTTACTCAGTCTTCAGATAAACTTTATCTGGCAATTGAAAATCAGCCTTAAGTCGACTTAACTTTTAAGTAAATTGTGCATCATACGTGATCGTTCGCACTCGTACTAGACACAGTCTGATGACTGTGCCTAGTTTGCACAGCTGGAATTGAGAGTATAATTTTCCATGTTACCTAAAATGTATCAGCTCTTGTTATAACAATTTCGCTCCCAGGGTCATATCAAGGGTACCACATAAAAAACCACCATTAGGTACAGTCGTCAGATATAGTTAGGGTTTTCTTCGAAACCTATTAATGTCTTTAATTGAAACTTAACTTAATTAATGAACTGTTTATCATCTACTTTTTAATTAAATTAAATTTGTTAACATCCATCGGATTCTAAAAAAATTACAACTATATTCTGACGACTCTGCATACCTACCTATCTACTTTGTTGACTGTACATCTACTGAAGATCCTAGAAGCCCCAAAGGACCGAACCCATTTTGTAAAAAAAAAGAAGCAAAAATTAGTTTTTCATAGACAAAAGTAGGACGAATCAACTAAATACTGGTATTCGAAATTCAAAATCAATTTCTGTTAGATTCCAGTCAAGTTCATTGTAGAAAACCGCACTACAATGTAAATATACTCAACAAATATTATTGCGAGTAAAACTAAATAGTGGGTGTTTGTATAGTAGTTTATAGTTGTATTGTAGGCTCTGTATCCACAATAAGCCGGCGCCACCAGCGCGGGCGCATGCCTCAGACGTAATCAACATTTTGTGCTAATAAGATAATTATCTTGAGGTAAATACTTTAGGCGATATGCTCTGTGCTAACAATTTTTTTTTTGTATTATGGACGAGAGTCCCCCTCAGTCGAGTATATTTTATTTCTTAATTCTGCCTGCGACTTCATCCACGCCAAAGATGATATTATTATCCCACGGGAATACAAAATTTCAGCTACATAGTTCCGTTGAACTGTTAGTGTGAAAGAGTAAGAAACAAATCTATCCATCCTTTAGCGTTTACTAGCTTTCGCCCGCGAGTCCGTCCGCGCATAAATAAAATAAAATATAGCCTATGTTACTCGCAGATAATGTAGCTTTCTAATGGTGTAAGAATTTTTAAAATTGGTCCAGTAGTTTTTGAGTTTATCCATTACAAACAAACAAAAACGCACTCGACACTCTTATCGATCAGGTTTTTACTAAATCCTGGCTACTATTTTCTTTTTTTATAAAAGCATTAATATTCTAATTTTAAAAAATGCTATAGGTACCTACCGAATAAGGTACCTATAGCATTTTTTTAAATTAGAATATTATTTCTTTTGTTTCCAACTCCTGAAACCATGTATTTTATTTACATAAAACAGTGTAAGTCATTGACCTTTTTCAGAATGCCAAAGTTATGAAAACAACATTAGTTCATTATGTAAAACAATTTGCTGGAACGCTGGTTTAATTATAATTTGAGTAAATAGTTAACGTTGAAGTAATAACAATTGTTTAGCTATGAAAGTAACTTGTTTCTATGCCAGCTTAGTATGGAAAATTGAACAGGGCATGACTCCATAATTGAAGAGAATAGAAGGTTCTACTTACCTATAGGTAATCTATATTTATTATTACATCATCTTGCAGTGTAAAATATTTGTCTAGGCATAAAGAAAAATACCGGCCAAGTATGAGTCGCACTTACCTACATATGAAGTGTTCCGTATCAACGTACAATAAGTAAATGTCGGCTATATCGCAGAATATGTCCTTTCTCGGGCTTCAAACTTACCCCGCACGGAACCCTAAAATGTTAAGCCCACTACTCACTAAAGCGTAACATTATAAAATAATGAGGAACTGAAAATGATGTCACATATTACATTGTACTGACAATCTTTGATTGCGACACATTAATAGCTGCATTACTGATGGAATCTATTAGGGTATACGACGATATGGTTCAGTGGCTGCAGGGCATTATTAATAGCTGTAAAGCTGTAAAACTGTAAAAAAGGGCTCGGTTTTATTGATTTGTATAGATATCGTAACAGTGGTGCATTGTTTACAAAAATAATAATGTTAACTTTCTCCGATCTCCAAGACACAGATATAGTTTTGGGATCTTAGTGTCCGTGGAGTTTCTTGCTCGTTCTTCTCCATAGAGGCCTACCTCCGTTTTGGAACGAGTAACTAGCTTGTGACTGATCGACTCCTTAACAGTCGAAAAGTGCTGTGTCTTATTGAATTAAATAGTTTGACTTTGACCGTGTTTTAAATTATACATATTTTAATTATATGTATAATTTAATAGTAACGATTTTTTTTTGTTTAAGAGTAAACTTTTTTACAATTATTTTTTATTTATTAGCTGCTGTGCTGCGTGCCGCAGGTTTGATTCCGTAAGGGACAAAATATATCATCTACATTAGGAATTCGAGGTCTGGGACAAAGTTAAAAAAAACGATGTTTGCCGTCTTGTTTCCAGATAGGCATCTACCCAGGAGTCCATATTGTCCACACAAGTCCCTGTTAAATTGGCTTATGACAACAATATCTTAAAATTATCATTACATTCTATTCAATTTTCTACATATCATTCCACAATATCATTAAAAATACTAAAATAAATAATGTTAAATTGAGCGCGAGAATAGTCGCGTGTACAAACTACTAATAAATCTAAACAAATATATACTGACTATTAAGAATATTTAATCTGTTAATCAGTCACAGAGAAAATCTAGTCATACGTACCTACTCAGTTCTACATCTTTTTAATGTTTGACAAATAATGTAGATATGCAAATATGTAATGGGAATAGGGTTGGCGAAAGTGAGAATTATTTTATATTTTTCGCATAATTTCCAAATATTTTTTTTTAATAATTTTTATTTTTTATTTTTGCAACTCATCTTGCGAAACGTTGCAAATAGATTGTGTACAATGTTTATTGGTATGGTACAATTTAGAATTAGGCTAGTCGTATCTAAATATAGAGCAACACGAGCCTCCTGACCGGTATCTAAAGCATTATTAAGTCTGAACCTCTGCTTACTAAATACACACTGCTATTATCTTCAAATAACACTGTTCAAATCAATAAATCTTCATAAAATCCATTTAAATTAGGAGGTGCAATAACACTAATAATAATTATCGATACGATTGCTCCAATCTCGATATTGTTTCTCGATTTGAAACCAGTATCGAAGAATTCGCACTCGACATTCCAAAACTTGACACCTAGTTATAATTTCGCACCTCAAGCCCAGTAGCTTACTTCAGTTAAAACACACTAGATAACTGTCGAAACTTAATGGTAAAGTTTAACCGTGAAATGGGGTCCGGTAACTATAGTAATTTGTTAGGCTAGTTACATTTTCGGAGTACAAATTTCGGTTGCCTATTATGGTTCATGACACAAATTGAGCTTAACGTTTATTGGCAGGTTACGTACTCATTTAGGAAGCATTGATTTGTCATTGAAATTGTTCTTACATGAGTCAAACAATAAAAAAGCAGACAATTCCTGGAGTACTGAACTTAGCATATTTTTTATTTGCGGTAACCACAACAGAAGCAAAACGCTAAAAAAACGCTAGTAAATCTATAAATAAATAAAAATATTTGAAATAGCATTTTCCAAAAAAAATACAATTCTTTTTTTTTATGAATATCAACCGACAATAACAAAAAATGTGGTTTTTATTTTCAATTGAATTATTTTATTTTCGCTCAATGTTTTTTTCTCTTTTTTTTATAACAGCCCTGCACGAGTGTGACAGACAGACGGACAGACGTGCGTAGGCGCCGCACGTCGCACGCTTTGACTGTGCGTTCACCTTACCGGGTAGAGCTATTTGTTTTACAAAAATGCAAAATTCCAGCCGTTTGTGTCAATCAATCGACGACTTACGAGCTAAAATTAAACGGTTTTACTGATATAGAATGCATAATTGCAATGCTCTTCTTTGAATCGATGAGGGATTAAGTTAAAACAAAAATAATACTGGCTTCTCATGCTTGAGGTTGCGAGATTCATTCTTTTTCATTTCAAATGTGCCTACTTTATGTCGTGGTAGCCTAGTTGTTAAGGCGATCGTCTCTCATGCCAGGCTGTTGGGTTCGTAACCAGGCACAGGCAAGAACTAATGTCACTGGGACCTTATCTTCTAATCAAAATAATAAAAACGAAAGGTAACTTACTCACTCATCACTCAAAAAAAAATTAAAACCGTATAAGATGAAATTGGGCAAGAAGGTAGTTTATAAGTAGTTATTGGACGTCTGCTAGAAAAAAACAAACCAAAATTCAGACTACTTTGTCGCGGACTTAGTCAAGGGCAAATGCTAGTAATTAATATAAGTCTGAAATCGCGAATACACCTTTAGCAGGCGTGGTGATCAGTGCCCGTAGCTTATCTGTATAAGAAGAGACTTTTGTCCTGCAATGGGACAATAATAGGCTGGTATTGATGTCATTAGATTTATGCATCACAAATAATATCTTGTTCCAGATATACTTTATAGGTACTACTATGTACCTAATTGTTCTAGTTTATTATAATAACTAGATCGATGTGAACACAATTACATCGTATTTTACAGTTTAATAGTTATCACAGTGTTAGTTATCCAGTTTAAATGGCCAATAGGTATTTATTGTAATAATTCAAGCCTTATAATAAACAGTTATGACAACCCAATAATAAGTAGGTATAATAGGAAGGTATGCTACCATTTTGTCGTAAATTTTATTCATAAAATGAAACCGCAGCAGCCCATTCACAGTTTTATTACAAAAACGTAGAATATCCTATAAAATTAAAACAAGTTTTTCTTGTTAAAAATTGAATATTCAAGTCAGGCGCCATTTTGCAAAGCAAAACGCGAGCAGTAACTCTTTTGAACAATAAAAATCGTTTCAAGGTGTTTTACGATTTTCATAAAATTAAAATGAAGGAAAAAGTCTATTGAAAGACGTCCTTCGAAGCTTGAACAAAATGTTTTGTTTCCTTTGAAGATTTTGTTTCAGGTCACTTTAAAGTGAATACCTATACTTACTTTTCGAATTTTAAAAACATTTTTAATATGCAAGTGACAAAAATCTAAAACTACTAATTCCCATTTTTACTTCGATCAAAATTGATTGTAAACATCCATTTTATACGAAGAATAAAACTTATTTCATTTCATCTCTAGATATTGCCCAAAATCCTTGAACTCACACCTTTCTTGTTTCAAGAATGGGTAATCATCAAGGCAGTGACTTCTTACGCGCTGGCGTTATAATCCCCTGTCATAAAATCACTCTGTTGATCACTCCACTGAACTTTACAGTATCACACTCGAATCGATCTTTATTTGCGAGAAGTATGTACAATGATATCACTAAAATATAAGTAACATGTAAAATTTCACTTCTAGGACACACTTTTTTTTTTGGGTCATCAAATGACTCCACTCTGGGTGGGGCGGAAGGGACTGTCAGACTTTTACTGACTAAATATCCACCCTGTTCCTTCTGTTGCCCTTTGCGTTCCGGGGCCACGGTATCCTGTTAAGACGTTCCGCGTCCCCGAGTCTTAGGACTCCTTGCTCGAACAAAGCTTGTCTTTTAGCTCTGAGTTTTTGGCACAAGTAAACCTTATTATACACATAAAATAGTCTAGTTCTGAATCAAAACGAGGTCAGAACACGTTACGAGCAAAAGTTGAACTATAACATAAATCATAAGTACACATGTAGGTACTGAATGTTAATGTTACTACGTACCTACTTGTTTAAGGTGGGTGCAGACATCATCGAGGTTTGTCAACGTGCAATAGAGTGCTGCGTATTGTTGAAAGGGGGAAGCTGGAGTAAAAATCGCTGAATTATTTGTGTATTTATAATTGTAGGCGGAAAGTATAAGAATCAGAATAAGAAATTTTTATTTGTTTAGAATGTAGGTATTACAATAAGATGTTAACAATGTTCAAGAGTCCTTATACATTCTGCCTTTCGGCATACAAACATTTATGGATAGACGACATCGGGGTACATACATAAAACATTATAGCTTACCAGTGCATGTTCCTTTAGACTATTACAAATTATCATTCAAAAAATCGGATATAGAATAGTAACATTTTTGCAACGTATAGGCGTTTTCCTAATGTGATAGTAGAATGTTATGATGGCCCAAAGGTCATGACGGGCGCCTTTAATGCATGATGTTGCGGGTTCAAAACTGGGCAAGTACCAATGTGACTTTTTCAAATCATAAGTACTTTCTAATTGTACCTTGGATTTCACTGACATTGGTGAAAAAAAAAGATCGTGTAGTTTCAACTTTCTGACTAACTGAAAGACTCCTTAGGGAATCGACTTTCAAAGTACCTGTAAATGGTTTAATGGAATAAATACTTTGATTTTGACAGCACCGCAAATCTGCGCAAACGATGTGCTCTGACGAATCAAAGCGTATGTAAATGGTAACTTACGTATCGTTTGTACGAACTCGGCTTGAAATATATCGCCCATTCAATACTGGCACCTGATTAGCATCAGTACATCTCAAGGAGTTTCGATTTCTTATCGAATCGGAAACGAATCGTTAATGTCGAGTTGCTATAAATACATCAAAGAGTTTATCCTTCACTTAGACGTTTTAAGTTACTACGAGCTTTTCCTCGCCACTTTGTCTGCATGAGTATCAGTCATTGCGCACCCAGATGAAGTCGTGGATTAAATAGTCCATGTCCCATAGGAACTATCTCTTGGTTTTCCATTTCGGTCGGTTCAGTGCTTTTGCAGTGATGAAGTAACAGACAGGCAGACAGAGTAACTTTTGCATTCATACTAGTATACAGACAGATAACAGATTACCGTAAGTTTGGTCCATAATTCTGGTCAGATTTGGTTCTGTATAAGTATGTATAAATTTTAACAACTGGTTACTACTATTTAATCAGTAAACTGACGGTTGCCTAGTTTCATTGGTGGAATATTTGTCTCACCTATATATTTTCCTCCCTCGAGGGATTAAAGGGGAAAAGGGAGGGTTATAAGGACTTCCAATTGACTAAAACTATACGGTGTTCTTTCATACCCCATTGAAAAAGAAAAGATAAAGTTTCTTGTTGAAAATTGACCAAGAATATTTGCGTTGTTTTTTTTTAATTCCGTCACCTACTATCGTTCTACCTCCATCTCTTAAAAGACGCAATTTCGCACTAATGGTAATTCAACAATTAGAAAGCAATAAAATGGTAGGGCCCCTGAAGTTTGTAATCTTTTCTACTGCTATTTTTTATGATAAACTTTATTCTTTATACCCAACACTATTTTCGAATGTGCCACCACTTGGATTTCAATCACATCAATTCTACTCAACATGCGCACACGCTATAAATATTCATGTTGTGAGTAGCGACTCAGCTGAACTTGGCTTTGTCATAAAACCCGTGACAAATTCATCGGGTGGATATCAAAACTGAAGCGATTTTGTCGCGCAAAGTACAAGTGAAAAGCTTTTAACGTAATATTCAGATGAATCGTGGTAATCCTCATTGTCAAAATATTGTCGAATTTGGTGATCTTTGTAGGCAATATTTCAGGCGATTTTTCTTCTTAATCATTCCCCTATTGCAGAAGATCGTGACTTCTTTTTAGGCGATCAATATTCTGCCTCTACCTGATTCGATCCGTCGCCTGGTGGCGGACGGCACTGGTAACTTCAGCTGTTAGAAGATCTGGACCGACCACCATTTTGGGCTTCGACTTCTGTGTATTTTGCCTTCGACATTTCCCATCACTACCAGTCTTTCTTAATTGTTCTCCATATTGCCAAAATAACCCACAACAGGGTATGGATAAAAGAACAGCCGTTGTTTCAGGCAATAGCTACCTTACAGTGGTTTGTCTTGGAATAAAATCTGCAAGCCCAACTCTTATCGAAAATGTTCATATGCTGATAAATAATTATAACGATTTTTAATTTGTCAATTGACATTCCAAACCGTCATAACGACAAATCTGAAATGTAGTCGCTGTGGTTAAAATCGTCTTTACGGCATCATCGCGAAGTCATGCATGTTGATTTCAGACTTCATTATCTTTTACTTGATGTTTACTGAAAGTTTAAACTTACTTACTTAGTTTTAACGTTACACACAAGAAAAATGAATAAAATCTAAATGTCTAGCTCTTATCTCTTAAACTTGCACCAAACTCCAAAATCCCAACCGTTATGATTAAAATACATGCAACTGGGCTTTTATGCCACCTCGTATAGATTCGCTAGGGAAAACCTGGTGTTCCCTTTTCCTATGAGCTGTGACTAAGAGTAGTATGTTCTTGCTTGCTCACGTATGAAAACACTGTTATGTAACTCAAGATGTGATTGCTGTAGTTTCAATAACATGCGATGGCGTTACAGTCATCTAAACGTGTATGGTTGTGGGTGTGTGTGTGTGTGCGTGTGTGTTCGAAAGGGTGAGTGAGTTTGTGTACGTGACACGTGTTTGTGTGTTGCGTTTCTATTTACTTTCAACCCTTGCTTTGGTGGTGTGTTTTTTTGTTTTTTGTTGTTGTCACGCTTTACATAACATCACGCCTGTAATCCCCGAAGGGTTAGGCAGAAGTGTATCCATTAGTACACCCACATTTCGCCAGTTACGTTTAAGTCCCATGTAATAGAGGGCGAGCCTATTGCCATCGACGGGGCACAATTCCAGACTCCGAGGCTGCTACTGAGAAATTCCTGATGGGAAAACCCAATAACACTCTGCCCGGTCTGGGAATCGAACTCAAGACCTCATGCTTAGCAGTCGCGACCACTAGACCAACAGGGCAGTCACGCTTTATGTTATTCATTTTGACAAAGATAAAGTAGTTGGTGATAGATTGATATTGGTATCGTATTGACTATGCAATATTTCTCTCTCTCCAGTCTACCTAAATCTATAATACTTTACTTTTCCAAAATTCCCACGTTTTAGGATTTAATAATTTACATGGATTTTTTAAATATCGTCTCGTGCCGCATTTAGTACTCAAATATTGGTTATTTAAAAAGCTTTGGATGTTTCTTTTTTTTTCTCTCAACAACTCAGCTGACACCTGGCAATTCAAGGGTTGCTATGTATGCAGTTCAAGTTCGATTCCTTAAATTAATAACGATCTGTTATTCTAACCTATCGTATCTTTACGAAATACTTAAGAAAAAATTCAACAAACAATTTTATCTTTTAGAACAAAATATTGTTGAAGTTTCTTGCCCTAACTTTTCATTTTTAGTAACACGTAAACAAAGAAAACGAAAGCAGGTGTCCTTAACCAATAAACTGCGGTTTTACAAAACCGCACATTTTCTTCGTAAAGAAACTAGATAAACTACTTTGTTATCAAGTGTTTTACCGCGTGGTTTTATTCATCCGCGTTAAGTCTTTGGCTGCTGCTCCACTCCCATTGGTCATAGCGTGATGTTACTTATATAGCCTAAACTATTCCTCATGAATCTGGCTATCTTATACAAAAAGTATTTTCGCTATCCGACTGGCAGTTACAGAAGGAAGCGCGTTTAAACAAAAAGAAAACTTCATTTACTTTACTATATTTGTATAGAAGATATGTGTAGGTTATAACCACGTGCAACTAGAACTATTAACTAACAATTTGAGTGGGATGGAAAGGCAACTGTTACCTACGCGTTCATATGCTACCCTGGTAACTGGTATACTAGTACGGTTGTGACCTTATCGTAAACATTTACTTATGTTGTTTACATTATGTTAATTCAAATAACTAAAAATGTCGTTTAACCAAATGTAAACTTTTATTAGTTTTTCAGTTATTGTTTACATTTGGTTAATACTTTAACTTAACTAAAACTTGCCTCATTATAAGAAAGCTAGTTATTTTGAGTTGCTTCAGTGTAGTTTGTAACATTATTGTATAATTTCAAATTACATAAGTAATTGTTTTCAAATCGTTACATAAACATTATTAGATTCATAACTTGCAGAACACCTCTAGCGTGTAAGATCGATAGAGATGTAACGTCTATCGATATCTTGCATCCCAACTTTACCAAAGTATTTAACTATCTATCAATAGTTCTGAACTATGACTTTTACCAATCTACTTGAATAGAGAATATATTCAAACAACTTTAATTTAAAACTACCATTCATTATTTACGAATAGTTATTTAGTTACAACCCTAAAATCCTTCACACAAGTGACTCTTCAATGTACTTACCCAATAATAATAACCTGTAAACAAAATGACTTAAAAATATTTTGAAATGATCTACAACAAATTATCCTTTTTCCCCCCTTATTCAAAAAACATCTCTATTCAGTTTAGACAAAGTTCAAAATGGTATACCTGGAAGCCTTCACTTGAGGTAACAATAATACTAATTAGGTACCTTTGCGCAGGTACTTGGGTTTTAAACGCTGATTGTTTAGCGACACCACCGCTTTTGCATTACACATGGGAGCAAATTATTTGACCGCGCATTTAAATTTCTATACTTAAAGAAAGAAGTATAATCATTTGTTTTAAGTGCACTGAGAGAATTTAAAAACGGAATAATAATTATTACAAAATCACTCTTAAAATAATTTAAGAGTTTTTTTTTTTACCGATGGGAAATCATCAAAAAGAGTGATGTTGTGAAATCATTTCTTTGGCCTATATTTTACGATATTCTACTTACTTGCATATTATTATAGTCTTTTTAGAAGTATTTCACAAAACGAAAGCTGTATCAGTATGATTACAATGTAGTTTGGTAATAAATAGATTAATAGCTATATCAAAATCACCAATTTCTCTTTCTATTACATTCAAATAGACTTCCTTAATAAGATTTATTACATGAAATT
Organism: Hoplodrina ambigua; assembly: GCA_949774945.1. Taxonomy (NCBI): domain Eukaryota; kingdom Metazoa; phylum Arthropoda; class Insecta; order Lepidoptera; family Noctuidae; genus Hoplodrina; species Hoplodrina ambigua. The sequence goes on from OX458979.1 coordinate 963,858, forward strand.
ATATTCACGACGTATTTTGTCAACAGTACAAGATAATACAAAAGCACAACATACATAAATAACAAGATAGGTATCAAAAACTTTGATAGATGTGCATACAGATCTACGATACAACATTCTAATCGATTAAAATCGCACCTCAAACATCGATAACAATACATCACAGTCGATAACAAACGCAGCTTCATCAGTCAAATGCAAAAATCTTTTCAGCGAGCTTTGCCAAGTTCAAGCGCAATAGGCGTGCGCTGGCGCACCGATACGCCAGTATCCGACGCACACGCAGCCCGCAAACACGCACCCATCCTACGATCGATACAAATCGATTCAACGACATCATCGATTAATGTGTATTTTTTTTAATTCGCAGTTTTCATGAGGATTGACTAGTGTTCCAAAAAAAAATCGAATTTAGAATTCTTTTTTTTTATTGAGTGCCAGTGAATAGTGTTGAGTGAAAATTTTTGTTTATGTGTGTTAAGTGTAAGCTGACGTCATTAAATTTGACAGGTGAGTGGTTACTTGTTAAAAGTAGTGGGAAAATATTTACATGATAAGTAAATAATTATGTCTATGTTTGAGTGTATAAGGTGGTTTTTTTGTTGTCACACTTTCTTATCGATGTCCACGCAATGTTTAAACTTACACTTGATTTCAATGTGAGTGAAATTTTTGTAAACAATTAACAATCGATTTTCAAATGTAAAATTAATTTAATTTAATCTTGTAAAAACATGAAAAAATACATCTAAAAAGTACACACATTACTCTACTTTAAAATTAAATAAAACTTATAACTTCACCAACAAAATACTTAACCAAATCCGAACATTATAAATCAAAGTCATAACACACGCATGAACGACCGTACACGGGGTGTTATGTACTATAAAATACATAATAATTTGCTCGATACGGCTCGTAAATTACAAATATATAACGCCCTAGTTAACCTCATAACATATTGCTACTACCGTTCTGTAAGTACTAGAGTAAGTTAGACTTTACGTTTGTAACTGTACTTAAACATAGGTTACAAGATTATTCAGTACCTAAGAGAAATATCGAGTTATTTTAAATAATTAATGAGTCAAATATTATGATCACACGATTGCTGTACCTAGGAGGTGTAAAAATACATATCGCATAGCCGTTAACTGGGCATACTGCTAATCAAACTGAGTAACATTCAGTAAAAGTTATTGCTAGGAAATAACTTTTATTTTTTATTTATTATGTATATTACTGTGCAAAAAATATGCGGGTGTGTGCAACAGTATAGGGGTCATGGGGGTATTTAATAACATGTAAAACATGTTTTCGTAAATAAACGTATGAAAATTGTTAGAACTTTGAACTTTTCAATGTATCTATAAGGAGGTACGGTCGAGAACAAAAAAAATGATCGTACAAATAATGAGTAGAATATAGAACTTTCGGCTAAGGTATCTTCTTGCATCTGGTGAAAAAGCTGTTAATAAAATGATATTATGTGGTTATAGCTGACAGTAAGACATATCACTGATTCCTCGTGGAGCCTCTATAAATGTAACCAATTAAGCAATACTATAGCTACTAAGTATAATATTGATATGAACTTACTAATTAAAATAGAAATAAAAAATAATGGTAATAAGGGCTATCATCAGATTGAACAGAAGTTAAAAATATCACCTTATATTACGGTTCTAGCTGTGGTTCTAGTGTTGTTTAGCAGTGTGACCTAAACTAATCCTCAGGCTTGAGGCTCGGGAAGTAAATTCAGAGCAGAGGCTAATGTAGGTACCGTTTTGTATACTGAAAGAATAAGCCATCAAGCAGCAAATACGTGTTCCTTGAAGCTCTCAGCCCATTACCCCGTACACCATGACCGCGGCAGAAACGGGTCAGATAAAAAAATATTCTTTGTATTGAAAAGTATGTGACTCCGGACCGTTCTATTCCAAACCAATATTTTCTCGTGCCATCACGGAGCATCAACAATTGTCGGCGAGAATCTGTTAATATGTTCTAGTAGGCATAGTAGTAATGTGTCTGCCAGGGTTGCGGAATTAGTTCAAAAGAGTCATCGCGGCCCTCGAACGCACAGGGCATTAGGAGGAACGCCGTGGGTTTGAGTCAGTAAAAGTCTGACACTCCCTTCTGCTCCGTCCAGAGCGAAAGAAGTCATTTGATGATTTTCCATCCTTAAAAAAGTTACTGTCATATTTTTTTCTTTAGTACTCTAACTTTTTGGGATAACATACATAACATCACGCCTGTAATCCCCGAAGGGTTTGGCAGAGGTGTACCCATCCACATTTCGCCAGATATGTTTTTAGTCCCATGTAATAGGGGGCGAGCCTATTACTATCAACCGAGCACAAATCCAGACTCCGAGGCTGCTACTGAGAAATTCCTGATGGAAAAACCCAATAACACTTTGTCCGACCTGAGAATCGAACCCAAGACCTCATGCTCAGCAGTCGCGCTTGCGACCACTAGACCAACGAGGCAGTCCATAACAACAACAAAACATACACCAAAAATTGGGTTGGGGTTGGGTTTGGGATAACATGTGACCAAAAAATGTGTCCTTTCCAGTTGTTTCTAGTAGCGACTATTGGGAAGACCATTTCCACGTCTATGTGCTGATATGTAAAGTGCATACTCTTGTTATCCTATCCAAGCATATAATACTAATAAAACTGTTTGGTAAATCCAACTGCACCTTCAACAGTCTAATCTAAACCTAACCGAGGTAACTTTAAACTTTTAAATTGCATACACTGTACACCGTAGAAAATCTTTATTAGAATGGTCTATAGGTCCATTTTAGGGACATTCAAATACTATTTATCGTGTAGTGTGTCGGTATAATTACAGGCACATGACATATTTCAGGTTCGTCTCTGGAATGGCAACGTAATTTCGAAGCCTCTGCTTTTGCAGATGTCCTATACGGCTAATTACTTAACAACGTATTTTTACGAACATTTGCAATCTAATCTTAATCTCAATCTGCCAAAAATGCCTCTAATGTCATCAATCTACATTAGTGATGTGCCAACTCGTAAAAAACTTAACCCGAGTTGTCTCAAGTAGAAATTCACGTAACTCGAGTTTAATAACTAGTTACATAACTAGAGTTACCAGAACAAAGGTGACCTAGATTCTGAACGTTTTTAATACTAAGGGAATTGGTCTACAGCTTAAGCGATTCTTTGCCCTCCTGCCTCGAACTTCTTTTTTTTTTTAAAGTCGCTTAAAAGGTAGCACTAATTGCGACAACACTTCCTTATTCCGCAAACGTCATAAATCTTCATCGATTCGATAAGCCCAGTGGTGTCATTCAATAATGAAAATCCATACTAATATTATAAATGCGAAAGTAAATTTGTCTGTCCGTATGTTACGCTTTTATGACTAAACCACTGAACCGATTTTGACGGAATTTGCTATGGCATAAGTTTGAACCCATAGGGAGAATATACACTACTTTTAGGAGAAAGTCGCGAGCAAAATCTAGTCAGTAATAATTTTATAGAATTATATCTATTACTCAATATCTATAGGCTGGTCGGGTAATCGGCTTTAGTAAAAGCGAGTCCAGTGCCACAGACGGTCAATGGAACTGTGTTGCTGTGTCAATGGGGCAACTGTCATCTGTATTATAGATTCTGTGAGTAAAACGACAGTTTTATTGAGTCTATCGATTGTAAAGCATATTTCTGGATTGTTACTTCTCGTTGCTGATTATAATCCTGAGATTCGAATATGTTGTAATAAATTGTGTGATGTTCACTATATTTATTACGTTATTATTTTATTACCATTAGAAATAGGGACGTTGTTAGTATCTCTGGTAGTTCTCGAAGTAGATATTATACTTTTTCTTACTAAGGAATAAAAAAATATTATAGCTGTTCTTTTTGATTAGGTAATTTCGTTGCTGGATTCAAGACAGTTGAACCGTTTCTCCGAAACTCGTCTCTTTATTGCCTCGGTACTTGGTGGCCTCTGTTGATTCTGGCTTTCAGGAGTTGTAGTGATTGGGAATCGTGTGGCGGGCTTGGCCAAAAGAACAGTAATCTAATCTTGATTTTCCTGCCCTTGTCCTATGTTACTTGGGGTCGGCGCAACACGTTTTCCTCTTTCATTCTGTCCCATCTGCCGTCATTCTATCACTGACTCCCATTTTTTTCATATCATTCTTCCCATAATCCATCCATCTTTTCTTTACAACTTCTCTCTCTCCATCCCTCTCCGTCTTTGAATAAATACTCGATACTATAAATATCACTGTTTTAAGTTAGTTTCGAATCCGATACTATTAAAACTGAATCGTAATTTTTGCGATGTAAACATTATAATTCCACGGCGCCATGAGTCTGTGACGTAATTTCATCGAACCTAATAAAACCTCTTTGTTTCAAATAACCTATTTGCTTTCAGATTCATAAGCCCTGTAGCAATAAACTTGAATGAAACATAATACGTTTGGTATATATAAAATGTATATAAAAAAAATAATGTCTAGAACAAACTAAACGCAAACAGTTTAACGATCAAAATAACTAAATTCCTTAACATTAACAATCTAGGCAAAACTTTTAACAAGCCACACACAGACTTATCTGCTTTTAACTTTTATAAATCTATAAAATTAAATATCTAGTTCGCCATAATTTTATTATTTTTGCGAAACTACAATGGAATACCTATTCTTATTCAGTTAATCCAACTTAATGCCAAGACTTTCCATATTCAACAAAAGCTGCCTAACTAGTAATGATGCGTATTTACGAGTATTATAAACATACCAACCCATTTCAACAAGGTTATTAACAACTACATGGTACAAGTGGTTTTAAGAATGTATAGCTTTTATAATTTAAAATAGTTGGATAACAAATGCTGATACAATACCTAATATTCGTTTTCTTGTAAACCTAAAGGGGTTTGATTAACTTTGTATTGACAAGTGGCTTCACTTTTTTTTCAGGCCGCTGAAAATTTTCTTGTTACTTTGTTGTGATGTGTATACACATTTATTTATTTATTCTAAGTGATATCGAAACTGAGATATTTGCATTTTAATATTTTAAAAATGTCGTCAATTTAAAAACCTCAATTACTGTCTTGTGTTAAAAATCAAAAAACTATTTTTCAATTCAATTCAATTCAATTCATTTATTCAATAACAATTTTCACATTGTGTCTGAATTTCTACAACTAATTATATCCTAAAAGTATACATGCAATCTGTATTTAAATCATTACAATTATACAAATTAAATGTCAATCCATATTTAAAAAATCTAAATTATCCATTTTATACCTTAGCTAAAGCAAATAAATAATTTATTATTATTATTACAATCGAAACCAAACTTTATTACGTAATCTTTAAAATGTAACATAACAAAACAGCATCTATTCCTGACATCATTCCCCAGACAAATAATTAAAGTTACTGCAGCTAAGTTTCTATGATTATTAAGACCGGTACACATTCAGTGGCACCCTCAAATAGACTGAGGCGCGAGATAGTTTCAAGAGCAAAATAACTATAAATCAGTAGTGTGTGCAAGCGCAGCCGCCCAGCGCTGAAATGTTGATGACTTTGTACTGGGGGCAATTCGGCTGCGGTGCGAGGGAGAAGCTTTTAGCGGAAAGCAAAGTGTATAAAAATAACGTATATCAATAGTATATATGTAATTGAAATAATGTTATTATGAAAAAATATTTAATTGTAAAATTCTGTGTTTTATATGTGAGTATACTTAGTATATAAACCAATATGTCTATTTATGCTTATTTTGTTGCAATAATAGCATAATACGATACCTACATAGTTACCTACTTACGATTAAAATAATAAACAAAACAAGGTCAAAAGTAAATTAACAAATTAAAAATTAATAAATTAAAATGATAATTCTAGAAGATTACAACTGCCACACTGCAAAAAAAAACAAGAATACTTGATTATATGCATAGAATATAATTAATACTAATAACATTTAATAAAATGTCAACAATTATGTAAATGAAAACCTATTAAATATTGAAAATTAATAATTTCATTCAAATTATTCTAATTTTGTAACTTGTTATGTCATTTTTAAATACTTTCACCGTTGATTCGCGGACAGATTTTTATTTATATGGTTATAGAAACGTCGTTCTAGTGAATGTACAGTTAAAATAATATTTCAAGGTAAACAGTACAGAATTCATTCATTGAAACTATTTATATCTACAACCTACAATGTATTGTTAAGTATTTCTTTTTAAAAATGTTAATTTAGGTTATACAGTTGAAGTTTTCTTGGAAACCGATGGATGTTTTAAATGTAATTTAATTTAAAAAGTAGATAATAAACATTTCCTTAATTAAGTTTCAATCGAAGACATCCAGGGGTTTATAAGAAAAACAACTATATCGGGTGAGCTTGGATACCTATCTCTTTTGTTGACTGTACCTAATATCGTTAAAAAACTAAGCAGCTACATAAATTAAATATACTAAAACCTAAAATAAAAATTACGAAAACAATCAGGTTAATAGCGCGACTTTAATTTTTTAAATCGCTTCCGCTTATGTTTTGCGTCAACCGTTACAAAACCAACTTAGTTTGACGTAACGACAAAGTTATGTGCACTTTGACAAATCTTAAGCAATTACTGTTAACACTAGTAAGCTTTTACTTACCACTGATGTTGTTATGGATTCAATGTCAAAATAGAACACCGCAATACATTCATATTGTGAGATCATCAATATTTGTGTGTGGGATAAAATGAAAGATATTTTTTGATGTTAATAGGCTTCGACAGAGTCGGTTATCTATTGAGTGAGAAGCAGCTAAGAATAGTATTCCAGGGTATTTTTTATTGTGGTTGTTAATGTTTCGATTGCAACGATATGCAATGTAATTTTTTATTTTCATAATTGTCTTTTTAATTGTACAATCTCAGATAAAAAAACCGTTCAAGTGTGAGTCATACAATACTATTTATATTACTACTAATACTATACTTGCAAACAAATGATTCCATACCGCACTAAGGATATTTTTTTTTGTTCTGTTTTAGGGACAATAAAAATATATACTCTGTGAAAATTTCAATTCTCTACCTATTCATCTACAGAACACTAAATTTAGTGTTAATAAAATAAATTATTTGACTTTGAATTTTATTTTACATCTAAATGTAAAATAGTATCAAGTGCATCAATTTCTAAAGAGAAGAATCATTCAAATAATAAATAATGAACAAGCAATGTTTCCACTGAAATGTAAACAATTGACAAACAAATGAAGCAACACAAAATTTATTCCGACGTTTAGAAATTGAATTTACACCGCAATGTCCAAACCAAATCTATGAACAAAGCCGGGGCATGCTTATGAGGTGGCGACCAATTCCCTTACTTTGCATAACAGTTGCCCAAAGATATTTGTGTTGCCATATCAGGTTAGTAACTATCATTTAGTTTGCACTATCTATTCTCGAAACTGATAGATATGTTGTGACAAATGAATGAGTTGACTAAAGGCTAAAACAGAATTTTAACACGCTACGCCACGCCACGTCTTTGAAGCGTACTCATTTGCCACATTTCATGTCGTCAAACTATTCTTTGTCTTTTAGACAAAGCCCGTCACATACGTAGCAATTATTAATATAATTCATAGCAAGGCATAAATTACGATATTTTTCTTTAGTAATCTTTTGAGTGACCACAAACCCAGCAAAAATATATTATATCTTTTTTCTTTATTACGTCAAAATATTTATGTGGACAGATAAATAGCAAGACATGAATTTTATTAATGCCTATATATTTTGATATTGTGCCGACCATCAACGAAATTAATGCAAAATATTATAGCTACGTTTGTGATGGGCATGCGTGGGATAGCGTAGCATGTTATAAGTCTGTTTCCGCCTTAATGCTCGTACGAAATTAGCTTCCGTAGATTTTTTTTGGGGATTTCCGTAGATTTTTTGTTTGGTCATAAAGTACTTAAATATCTCGTTTCGTGTCATTGTTATCTACTAGCAATACCCCGCGGTGCGACCCGCGTTGTGTTACGTTTTTGATGACCGCTCGGAATGTTATACATGGTGTTTGGTTAATTTACCAGTAACCTGAAAAGGGGTCATTGTACTCATCATTATGTACAACTTGTGCTATGGGACCAAGCCTGAAATCATGAAAAAAAAAAATCTCATTGAAAGTTCTATTTCCAACTTTTTAACACTTATTTTTTACCAAAACCAGTTTTAAATTATACTTTCACGACTAAATCATTGAACCGATTTTGATGAAATTTGGTACATTCTAAGTTTGAATTGGCACCTCAAGAAAGAATAAGAATAGGCTACTTTTTATTTCGCAACTTCGTCTGCATCGACGATAACCAACATTTAGTGACCTAGTTATCAACATATCTAGTTATCAATAAAATAAAATAAAAACTTTTGGTTCAAGAATAAAGTTCTTGCTAAGGTTTTGGAATTCATCAGGTGTAGCGTCAGACCAATGGTTTAAAAATTAAGTAAAATTCTGTGTTTCACGCCGAAAACTATTTGATATGATAATTTCTAGTAATAACGGAAGAACGCTCAATTAATTTTACGGTTAAACGGCTGGTGTCACAACGTCTGCTTGATTAAGATTGACTTTTGATGAGGCACTAGTTACGTCTCCGTGATTTGTCTGTGTACGTTCGTTAATAGGCGTGTCTTTAGCAGAACTTGCTGCTACTCATTCTTCAAATTCACTAATATTAAAGGTAAACCTACATGGTACTACCTTCTGCCCGTGACTTCGCCCGCGTCATAGGTTTTTTCTCCATACAAACTTTAGACCCACCGTTTTATCCTCTTAGGGGGTGAATTTTGGAGAATCCTTAGCGGACGTCTACTAACTATCTCCCCGCCAAATGTCATCTTTTTACGTCAAGCGATTTTGGAATATTTCGCTTTTATACATAATAATATGTATATTATTTAAGATTCTTTATGTTTTTATTTCCTAAATAAACAAAATTAAAAACCCTTTTTACTTTCGTTTTATGTCAAAATTGGTTCTCTTCATCACTTTCTATAAAATTTCCATTTTTTTTTCTTCTTTAAGATTAGTTCTTCCTTCACAACCCATTGTTTTCAATTCACTAGTTCTATCAACGACCAATATTATCAGCACATGCGTTTACTTAAAGAAAGCCATCAACCCTTACGAAATCGTTTTTTTAATTTAGGTGTTAAATAGTCTAACCCACGAAGTGTATTTTTTGTTTTATATTTTTATTTTTATTGTTCTATATTTATTGTATTTACGTACTTATGTTTTGTGTTATTTTTCATTTTATTATTATCTTATGTGTTATTGGCGACTGTTTATGAAACGGTAATTAAAATATTTTTGATCTAATGTATACAAAGCTGTTGGCAAACCTGAATAAATAAATAAAAAACCAATCGATATTCATCAACAGACAAACATACAGACGAAACACTTTCTACGATCTCGTATGGGACCCGCGTGTCCAATGGAATGTCACTTAGATAGACCGGATGCATTTTATGCTTACAATCGGGAACTATGGAAATCGACGACGGGAGCCGCATAGAATGCGTGGACAATAAAATTTATAGCCATTTGGCTATCTAAATTTTTATAATTAGCAGCTTTTTAGTTATTGACACTTTGCTTTTAGTTCTTTTATGTGGTTGCTGGTTTTAATTTATGGTAAGAGGAAGGAGGTAAGGAGGGCGCGTATAATTATGTGTTTTTTAATTTATGTAGCGGGAAGTAGTGTTAATTTTATTGACAAACTTTATGCAAGTTTCTATTATCATTATTAACACTAAGTAATAGAGCTCTTTCTTCATAAAGTACCTTACTTATGTCTTCAGTGATCTAACAGATCAAACACTAGTATCTAGGTCTTACAGGTCATAGATGTCATATTTTTAAATGTCTTTAAAAATTATATATGTTCTGTGCAATATTCGGGAATGTTGGTTTTAATATAACTTTAAATATTAGCGGTTCTTAAGTAATCTTTTGAAAACTACTTGGGAAGTTACTCCAAAAGCAGTTCCATACTTTATTAAAATTACATTATGCATAATTTTATTTGAGACTCACTTAGCCTTATTATCTATATTTCTCAATTTCCTGATGTCTTTAATGTTCAAAGATCAAAAAGTTCAGAAGCCGCTTCTGTTAATAGTGCACTTATGTTAATTCAATAATTACTGTACTTAACAAGTAAAAAGTTTCCAATATTACCTTGTTCATACCAAAAGTGTTAAAAACCTCAAAGAAGACGAAGTAAATAAAAATATAATTACAAATAGAATAATAATTATTTTGGACGACGTTGTATTTTTCTTTTATTGCGACAATCCCGCCACTGCATCTCCTGAAAGCTGCACTAGGAACTACCAGTAATGCGTCTAAGCTAGCTTGACGAGTCCCAGAAAAAAGACAACTGTCTTGGATCCCACAACAAAATCAATCAAAAAAGAACAACGGAGGAGTAAGAAAAAACACTTTTTCCACGTTGCACAAAACACAGATATTGTTAACCGTCCCAATGCTCACAATCCATATACAAATAATATTTAAATAAATAAATATCTTGGGACAACTTACACACAGCTATCTGATCCCAAGCTAAGCAGAGCTAGTGTTATGGTAACCAGACAACTGATAAACATACTTAAATAATTTATAAATACACACATACATATTATAGATAAATCACACCCAGACACAGAACTAACAATCATGCTCATCACACAAAGTTTGTCCTGGGTGGGAATCGAACCCACGACCTCCGGCTTAGCAGTCAGGGCCGCTAACCACTAGACCAACAGGCCCGTCGTATTTATCTACGCACAAAATAATACACTGCCAAACCAAATAGTGCGAACAAAATCCTTAACCAACAGCAAATATTCCCAGTAATTCCAATCAGAAATAGTAAGAAACAACATCTTCCATATTTACTTACTGCAGGCTATTTAAGGCACGCGCCTGCGCTTAAGTTATGTGACATAGCGTAATATTTTCATTGTAAGAGCTTTTAAATCAACCAGCAGAGGGACAGGGCTGACACCAAGAATTGTACAATTTCTGGTAAAGCTTAATTATTTGACTCGAAAATTAAATGTTGGACTGTATGGTTCGTACTGAGAATATATTCTCAGCTATTGGGTTGTTAAGTATCTAATTGAATACTGATATTGGTGCCGATTCCCTTGTTCACAAACTAGACTAAATTTAGAGAATTGACATCTCTTACATACAGCGAAAGAAAAGGACGGTGACATTCCGTGACATTAAAGCACTAAGTTAGCGATGTCAAATTAGTTTTGCCTTGAACTTTTCCGTATTTTTAATCCATACGTTTTAAGATGTCAACTATAATTGTTAGGATGTGTCAGATTGACTAAATTTGGCAGCTCTTATTTACATTATTCTCTTTCTTGTTTTATTGGACAGAACCATTGTCGTGTTTGTATGTGAGGTATCATGGCATGCTGACTCTATTGTTTTTAAGGTTATGTACCCAAAGGGTGCCAAACAGGACCCTATTACTTATGTAGACTCCACTGTCTGTCCATCTGTCTACAATAAGGCTATCTTAAGCTTAAGTGAATATGTACTTGAAATTTTCAAAGAGTGTACCTCGTATGGCCTCTATAACAACAAATAAGGAAAATAAAAGGACCCCTATATTATATTTCTTATATATATTACAAGAAACGTCTATTTTTTCCATAGTCTCTAATATTGTCCGGTTTTGTAGTATTACAGCATCCCTATCTATTTTGGTTTCATCTACGACAGATTGTATCCAATTTCTACATCAAAATCAACGACCTGATTATTCAAGAAAATTTATATCACCATGATTGTCCTTTTAACGGACAGCGGCAGTTCATGCAATTTCTACGAATACATTGAGACCATTCAAATGTTCTTTCCTGAATGATCAAGACAAATTACTGTTATTTAACATGATGTCATAGTCACACATTGCATTTCTAGCATCACTTAGTACATTTATCAGCCGCGTTCACTATTTGAAAATCACTGTAATCAAGTTTACGAACAGTACTTAACTGAATGGCGTCATGTCCGTTATAATTATCTCGGTAACCCTTTAGTTGACTCCCACTTTAAGGAATGACCAGTGGTCCATACAATTTATATTTAACAGAATCCCTTAAATGAACGTCGTCATATAAATGACTAGCTGCGCCCTGAGAGATTGTACGCATGGTTTTTGTCACCCGTGTTATGTCTTTGGTTACTGCTTCACTCTCGTAGGTCTTAGCGTGATATTATATAGCATATACTACTTCTCATAAACAAGGCTATCATATTTTAAATATATAGTTTCAGAGATCATTTAAATAAATACAAAAACAGACAAAAAATCTCTTCAACTTTTTAAATTAATTGTCATCATTGGAAACTGTTTTACCGTTATCAATATTAGAATCCTGATCACTATTTAAAATTGAAGCTTCAAAAATAACTGTGTAATTAATTCAAATCAAATCAGTAATGAGTTCCTTATCTGTAGTCATCACTATTCATATACCGCGTAGGTTACTTTTAATCCTTTCTTCCTTCCACTTTCGGCATTCATAAAGTTTACGACTGAATTAATCAGCTATTTAACCAATAAGTACATATTTAAGAGCCAATATAATTTTATGTTATGACACTTCTATACAACGCTTGACCTAAATATGGTAGTGGCTAATACCTCGATGTTAGATTTACTGAACGTCATAAACACTTAATCTGCACAATTATCGAGCAGATATAATGATATTTCACTTAAAATATTATATAATAAATTTAAACGACGATCGCACGATAAGATTTTACTGTGATCATAAAATTACTTCAAGTAAGGTTAAAGCTGAATGAAGATTCAAATACCATTACTTTCCGAAGTGTTACATCACAAGTTTATTTTAATTTTGATTCTGTGTAAATCAAAAAGAGCTGACCAAAAAAGCTCTGACTCAAAATTGACACGTGCAACTGTATCGGCAAATAAACAGTAAATCCCTCGGCTCTGGGTTGCCATAAAATCCATTTCTCATCTACCTTCAACCTCTGGCCGGAACAATAAATAACTTTTTTATTTTCACTTCATTCCATAATTGTTTACTTAGTAACAGAGCGGGCGTGCCGCAGGGGCGCGTGTGGGGTCCCTTCTTATATTTGCACGCCACAGGTCTTTGTATCCGTACCGAATTAGAACTAATTTTTTCGTCTCCAATATCGGTATGAATGGTTAACAATGTGCTGTAAAAAGGATTTTTATTCACTCGAATCAAAGCTTGTGAAAGTATAAGTTTTAATGGTCGTTCATGGTACACTTTGCCCGCCTTTTTCGTGCCTCCATTATTGGTTACATTTCTTATACCATCCAGAACGCCTCGTACTAATAGCTTGGATTGGTTTCTGTCATCGGTCGTTGTATACAAATTATTAGAGTCATAATTTAAAAGAGAAGGTAGCTTGAAATTCAATACACTAGTGATGGTAGCACCTGATTAGCCAAGTTGGCGTCTGTTAACATGAATCGATTATAGTTTTTCGTTTGTTGATGGTATTCATTGATATCAACTACACGTAAAAATACTAATACTAGGGGTAATTTTACGAACGAAAACGTTTCAAATAAGCCACTTATAATTACTAATAATAATTAATATAATTAATACTTGCAATTAATGAAAGGCAAGCATAACATTTTATTGATATGTTTAAAGTTATGTAAGCGGAATTTATTAGAGGGATGACTTTGCTATGTTTTAAATGTATAATTAAGTTTTATTTTATTTTATTTTCTTATATTTTAAATTCAACATCCATAACATTTATAATTAAAGTAAAAAATAATAAAAACATACTCCTTGATGCATATTCAAACAACACTATTACTTAAATTGTAAATGTACTCACAAGAGGTCGTCATAACAACTAACAACCAACTTGTATTAAACACACCAACAAGGTCTACAGCGAAGACGATGCGAAGAATAAAAAGTAGCACAAACAAATCATAAAATTTCTCTATGCACATAAAGTGACAGAGGAACAAATGAGTGTTACCATAACAGTACTAATCGATACGACTCGTGAGGTCCAATCGATTAAGTGTATAAATCAAATATCAAAACCAACCGATTGGATTTATAAATCGAATAAATTTTCAATTAGCCGCCGGCTTTGGGTAATGGGTTACCATTTATATGGATTAATATCTCGCGACGTGACGATGAGTTTCGAAATCGTCGTGAAGTTCTGTGTCGTTTAAGCTGAATTCGTGGTTAACAGATTTGTATGTTACTGTATTTATTATACGGGGTATAAAAAGACTATTACACAGACGTTAACTATGCATAGGTACTGCGCATGGAACTAAGTAACTTTGAGCAAAATGCTTTGCTGGAAAACGATTTTTTTTTAAGTGAAATATCGAAACTTTGCACTTTCTGATGCATGCAACAAAATCAGTCGTGACAGGATTTAAAGTTTGGTTATAACATTTATAACTGATTTTTGTTAAAAAAAAACAAGCCACCACTTGCCAAGTCAACTTTAACCTGCAATTGCTCGGTAACCAGAAGGTTCCCAGTAATGGTCTAGAACAGAAAAAATATCGCAATGATAAGAACAGTCATGTTACTCTCGGCTATGTTAAGCGTCTTTCTAAACCCGTTATACACAAAATATATGTATTTTCGTATTATAAGTACAACGGGTGAACAAATTAATATTAAATTACAGTGTTCAGGTCCATCTAAAGAAATTTATTTGATAGTAAACAAAATTCTTGTCACTTTCTCCATCAGAGAAATCGAAATTGTCATACAAGTCCAATAGATGGCATGTAGTTATGACATGTAGTTACGGTTTTGTTTCAATCATTCTGTCCAATTAGCCTTTTATTTGCTCAAAACTATTGAATAAGAAAAACAATAGTGTTTAAACCATTTTAGCATCAGTAAACCACCATGCTCCACCGCAGTGCTAGTTGGTCGCAATTCACTTTACGTTCCCATTGTTGTACCTGTAGCCCTCCCGTTTCTAAGAAAACGATACGTAAGACCCAAAACATTCGGAATTTCTGAGAAAGGTGCGGTTTTTGAATACCGACACTTTGTTCCAGTACCGGCAGAATTTAATTTGAATGAACATTACTCCAATTTATGTGCGAAAGTATTATGTTAGACGTGATATCTTGACGAAGTTCGTACTTAAAATTCTCGACGTAAAAGATTTATTTGCAAATGAATAAAATCGAAATGTCTGGACCGATTTTGACGGGATTTTCATTGGCAGATAGCTGATGTTATAAGGAGTAACGTAAGTAATTTAATTTTAGAAAAAAATATTATTGGTCTGCGTAAAAAACCATAGCCCTGTGATAAACGACATTCACACGAACTCAGTCACACGGTAAACTAGTAAGTTATAATATTAAAAATATTTAGGTTATGGAACTCAACGTTGAACTATAAACATAATTTTACTTTCAAACCAATAAAAACATCAAAAATGAAAATTGAATCACCCAAACAAGTAATTCAAAGCAACAAGCAGCGCTTTCTTATAACACTAATGTAGTATAATGATCTCATACTAAAAGCTCAAAACGCAATCATAAGATAGCCCTTATCAAATAAAGATATCAAAAAGAGAAATTCAAATTACCTATGCATCAATATGGTAATCGTAATCCACCCATTTTAGCCCTCATTACTTGTACCGTCAGTGCTAGAAAGTTAACCAATGCTCCTTCGAAACGTTTGCTTAAAAGGGACCGACGTTTAACCTCGTTTGTATTGAAAACCCTTGGTGCGTTGCCTAATTTGTCAAAAGGTTTCTATTCTAAAGTGGCGTAATTAACTTTATCTATATGAATATTGTTAAGTTCAACATGCCTTACATTTGTTTTGTCACTTAGTGCACTAGATTTGTCACTATCAATTTCTGTGTCTAATTGTTCGGGTTGGTTTCAATTTCAATTGAAATTGTTCAATGGGTTACAAAGAGGCCGCTCTTTTGGTAATATATTACTATCTTAGGATTTATTTTGTTGTGAGATTGTTTAACTTTGGAGTTATGACGTGTTAATGAGATCAGTATTTTAAGTAGGTTTACTTTGGTTGGATTTTTTAACTAATACCTACACGGACCTTATTGGTGAGGTAACCAGCGTGCTTGTATGACGAGATGTATGAACGTGGTCGAGGCGAAAGGAGTATGTAAGGATCGTAACAGGTGGAGGTGCCTACCACCATGGTAAAACGGTGTGAGTTTATGTATGTATGGATATAATACTTAAATTCTTCGGTGAACAATAAGGTGGATTCTATTTTACAATCTACCTCATCCAATGACAATGCTTGGTCAATGCAATTTACGATATCTTCAAAGTCGCTCTCATCCATCCACATTTTTTCTGTGACGCCATTAAATACATTTAAAACAAGCCTAAATATCAAAATAACATTAAAAACAACAGTTAACAAATGAATAACAGCCACCCTTTTATTTACCACCCAAAATATCCGTGTCTCTTTCAAAAATCTCTGGCGCCACTGAACAAAGAGAGGTAAAAAAAGTTCTCGAACATTGTCCATTCGTATCGCATCTCCAAGTGGTTCTTATAGGCGTGAATGATCTTGTACGTGGAAAAAAAGTTGCCAATTGGTGAGTCCCTGAGACAAGGAGCTTAAACAATACATGACAGTAACATGACACCAAAGGGATGGTGCACGTGACACAGTTACGATATTTTTTGTCTGTAGACATGTTCGAAGAAATCAACTTACACATAATTATTATGAATGCGAAAGTTTGGATGGATGGGTGTTTTGTTGCTCAATCATGTCAGAATGGCTAAACGGACCACGGAAATAGATTATAGTCTGAAATAGCACATAATGATTTGCTACTTTTTATTTCGAAAAATTGTACGTTGTCCTTGGAATAATTTAGAACTTTTGGTTTGGTAGAACTTATTCTAAAATCTACGTAGACGAAGTCGAGGGCAGAAGCTAACAATAATAATAAATTCATTTATTTGCTCTCACAAAGATTATGACGTACTTTGGTTTTGAGTTTTGGAGAATATCGGACTATTTAAAACATTCCGGGAGCTGATGTACGAAGTAGATTTGAAAAACCTTTGTTACAGGTCACCGAGCCCCATTTAGTGGCATGATACAAACTAGGCATCATATTTTCAAGGTACTTTACTTACACGGAAATGCAGGTGAATTTTCTCTTTTTTTATGATCGTCATTTGTTTTATCTAATTTTGGCTATTGACCTGACATAAACTATGATCGTAAATACACAATTAAATTTCAGATCCGGCTACTTTATCACACCGAAATCCGTAGTCTATGCAAATAATCAGGTGTCACATTCTTTACTGAGATTGTGATAAGCACACGTGGCGCACGTTTAGCTGTCTTATCGTTCGCGGTTATAGTGTCAATGGTTTCCAAAATTCATTTAATTCAAATTAAAGCTGTTACTTCAGTTATTAAGTTGTCAATTCAATGTACTGTCAATATTTATCATTCGATACCTTTGTCATAATTTATCATTTACTTAAAGGGTGTTCGTGGTAGGTTATTACTCATAGCTAAGTTTAAGTTGTTCTGCTGCTTAAGTCGGGAACGTTCTTTAAGCTATTAATAAATCTGATAAGTTTCAAGTGGAATTGTCAACCAGTAGCAGATAATCCCATATGCTGTACAAAAACAGGGAGTCATGTGTAAGCGTCGACAAAAAAATTCTGAAGAAAATATTTGAATCATGCATTTGTAACTGACCACTTTAAATTTTATACAGTTCTTTACATTGTCAATTGTTGCTTTTACTTGTTTTTATCTCGGCTAAAGTGTTTTTCTGTGCTTCTTACAAAGGATCACAATATTTGCCACTTGAAGCTGCACTGTCTTCACGTCCTCGATCTGTCATTTTCACATTAACTTCTTCAGACAGTCACCAACCAAGGCGTCACGTTTAACATCAAAGGCATATGGTCGACAATGCTTAAGCATCTGTCTCAATGTTCTAAGTAAAAATTAAATGGTGTCTTATCTTTTGTTGACAGCAATTGAGTGATTGCTTTGTGTTAAAAAGTGTACCGTATCAAAGAAGACCGCGTTGCGTGCATTTGAAATGCCTTCGTTTAAAATGTAATTATTTTTAGCCCATGAGGACGTTTTGAAGTATGGTCAGTGCTCTTTCTCACAACTGAAGTATTGTTTTCGATAGCCTTTTAGACATTTTTTAAAAATGCATTTAGTTTTATTGAGAGATAACTTCAAATAGCAAATGATAATTGGGAGAGTGAAATTCTGCTTTGCATGCATAACAATAATGCACATAATGCATCGACATAATAAGCCACGAATAGATATTACTTTTAATATGATTTAATTTACATAGTTGCGTTAAGGTAATAAAACTAGCCAAGAATTCAATTACAACTTGCACTATCAATTTACTGCTTATAACCATGGATGATATAATGAAATAGCCAAGATTCCTCGTCTCACATCCACAATCGAAGTAACGAGTTCAATAACTGATTTTCCATACATAAGTTATGAAGCAAGATTACTAGTTTCCAAGCAATTAACTGGAATCAACGACATAGCTATGAAATCGAAAGCTTTTCTTGAAGATTTGCATAAATTGGATCTTGTCTGTATTGAGGAAACGTTCTATAATGACCCTTATGATAAAAGAATAAGAGTTCATGTAGCTTGTAAAGGTCGTAAAATGTATAATGGTAGAATTTCTCAAGGTTTGCCCGTTGGCGCCTCCGAGAGTCCTTGAGTCGGTGGCGATACTTGACAGCCCTTGAATGGGTCGAGAAATACGTAAGAGGTAGAAGTAGCTACAAAAATAACACTGAATTCTATTAATTACTAATGGTGTGTCTTAGAAGTTTAAAATTGTGAGGAATGATTTAAGAAGACAGCAAATTATCAAATTTGTTGGGTTTCTTTCAATTTTAATTGGGTCATCATTTATTTGATTTTGATTCTGATATGAATTTTACTGTGAAATAATAGTTTGCCTTCAATAATAAATAAGTCTTTGTTTGTACCCCATCAGGTTAAGCTACGCTTGCCGGGGTTGGTCCGTGAATGCGTGACCATCTTTACACACCAGACTCCTTCGTGCCTCGAACAGCATATTTAGCCATTGGTGTGTGGATCTTTGACAGTCGTTACAGAAGCCCGAAAGTCTGACAACCAGTCTTACCATGAGGTATCGTATTACCCAGTTACTAGGTAGTGGCGATCAGGTAGACAGTCGCTCTATGTAAAATACTGGTCCCCAACGTACTCGAGAAAAGGCAGACAGTTTTGAAGTCTTTGTCTTTAGATTTTATTGAGGCTTGTCGATATTTCGAAATAGCTTTTGTCAGAATTATTGATATTAAATGTTCAATTATCTTAACTGCTATCATGCGAATCTGAATGTGTGGTTCTGATATTTATTCGCGTGTACATGTAATCGCAGTTGGGATCAGAAATAAATTGTTAAAAGTTCAAGAACAAAATGCTACTTTGTTTGACATTCCTAGAGTTATTTATGTATGTTACATTCGTACATGTATGTTGACCTTATTATGCAGTTTAGGGTTTTGTATTTCAAATGGTACTTGATTTTATTCAATTCTATTATTAGCATTAGATATATCTAACACATTAAGTATTATTATAGCTGGTGAAAAAGGTCGCGGGAAACCACTTGATGCGGGTATCGCTAGACCGGTTACTGTGGTTATCCTTAGGGGAGCCTTATGTCCAGCAGTGGGCGTCATTCAGCTGATATGATGATGATGGTGATGACAGTTCTCATCATTGCGATCATTTTTCTGTTCTATCTTCAGAAAGAAGTTAATTAGTATAAGTTAATCATAATTGTAAGTAAGTAGTGTGTAAATTAGTAATTAGAAGTTGGTATAGTGTGTAGTTAACCAGTTGACTGCGGGAAAACACACACGTTGTGTTTCGACTAAAAAACGCAAGTGCGGCGCACACACACCGTATGTGTTTTTCTACGGCGAACATACGAACTGTGGCAGCTAGCCGCACTTGCGTTTGGCGTAGCGAATGTTCGCTCGCAGTCAAAGGGGTTACTTAGTTTGTGGTTTATAAGTGGAAACTTGTAATTGGCCCTTATTTATTATATTGTGTTGCTTACCAAGATGTAATAATATTGTAAGTTTCCTTAAAATTTATAAAATAAATAAAATACTACAAGTTATACTGAATGTATTTAAAAAAAAAAACAGGTTTTATATCTTATAACTAAATAAATAACCTCACGACTCCTGCACTCTTGTATGCATCCGTAAGCATAATGTTCCATAAATAGTGATTATTCACAGTATAAATACTTGAAAATCTTTTGTCAGCAATTTGATTTTATTTATGTTGTGATGTGTCTTTTTTATATTTCTTCCAATTAATTCCAACATTTTCTTAATTTTACATCTGTAATGCAATTCAGTTATCTATCTCATGAATTGTATCAACTTTTTTATCTATCAAACCGATAACTTCAATATATGGAACTACATTATTAACCAGCGTAACTAAATCTACATCACTTGATTACTGAACTTTATCTTGTTGAAATTAGAGCTTAAATTTAAATACAGTGGTTCAATTTAAGTTGGTCTTTCTTCGATCGCCGGAGGAATTTGCGTGGGTGTTCATAGCTTGTTTTCTTTGACTTTTCGCCTCATTAAGTGTTTGTATACACGCATTGGATACACTGTACACATGATAAATGCTTGCCCAATATAAGTCCCATACATCTCTGTTATGGGAAACGTTATTGTTCAATTTACTCATCATTCTTCGATGAGCTAAGTTTAAAAGGCGATACTGGTTCTTAACATCTTGGTTTGATATCATATTTTTGCTCTGTATCAATTATTTACTATACTTATATTATGTGACTTTGTGGTGTAAGTGTATTGGATTGTGCCTCTTATTAAACAAGGATGATAATGTGTTTAATTTACTTATTCTAGATTAAATCCATTGCTTCTTGCATTGCTAAGTGATCGAATATGCTCAGTAAATCGATTAGAGTCTGGGTAACGAAAGTTTACCAAAATAAAGTGCTGCAACCTAAGTGACACAGACAATGTACTAAATAACGTAGTTGATACAAAAAAAATGTGTGTAGGCAGAGGTATACCCATTAGTATACCTACATTTCACCAATTATGTTTTTAGTCCCATGTAATAAGGCGAGCCTATTGCCATCAACCGGACTCAAATCCAGACTCCGAGGCTGCTACTGAGAAATTCCTGATGGAAAAACCTAATAACACTTAATAATTAATATCTTTGGAAAATTTAGCTGCGATTATTTTAGAATTGCCGCCTGTTGGCCTGACTATCATCTCTCTCGACTTATTTTACATGCTACGCTTTACTTAGAGGTACAGGTAAATAAAATAATGAATCCAGTAATACCTTTAAAAATCTTTCGAAGTTACCTAATTAATGCAGTCGATTGGTTTATGTTAACATTAATGTAATCACATTAATGCCAAACCCTCTTTTTCATTTCAACAACTTCTTGATATCCAACAGCTTCTAGTTCAATTTATTTCAACATTTCAACACCATCTCAGTCTCAAACGTTTCCGGGTTCCCGTATCGCATCAAATATTTACATTTTACAAGTTAACCACGGGCTATCATGTCGTTTATATCATTAACCTTCTACCGAACACCACTTTTTACTAATTCGTAACTTCAAACCGTACAAACTTCCTTCAAAGATAGTGCGGTGACATTTCACAACACTATTATCCAGATTACATTATCGATATCGTTTAAGTATCGATATTTCGTAACGTTTTCTGTTATCGGACAATCGATAACCTTTATTCTGCCTTCCGCGGTGACAACTACAAGAGTTGGGGAAAGTAAGATATTGTGAGGTAAGCTTCTAATAGAACTACAAGTTTTGCTTCGAGTATTTAATTTTGAAGTAACGAGCGATAAATAAACGAACAGGTCTCTTCTTGGGTGTTGTAAGGAGGATATCAAAAAGTGATATCTTATTACGAATACCAATTTGCTTGAAGTTTTCTGTTTGACTTATTCTTGTTTATAAGCAACCTTAAAACTATTTACCGCGTTTAACCTTTTGACGAAGTCAGTAGGTTTATTAGGAGAATTTGGGATGGTAAATTTATATTCAATTTCAAATTACTGTCCGTTACTTAGTGCTACTACTGGTTCTAAATCTGCTGTTTAGATATTAAAGTAACTTTTCCAGTTCTTTTAAATCCTCTTCTGTTTTTTCTGATTAGTTTCGTAACAGAATTCAAGACAGTTGAATAGTTTTTCCGGAACTCGTCAAATTTTTAATACCTTGGCGCTTTTCCGATGGTCATTTGTTATTCTGGCTTTCAGGAGTTGCTGTGGTTGGAAATAGAGTGGCGGGTATATACCAGAAAAAAAATCTTACAGTTTTAACATTGACATTCAAATAATGATCGAAATATCAATAATTTGCGTACCAAATACATCTTGTTAGACAATCAGCTATATCCCCAACTTCATTACAGATAATTATTTCATCTCCATCTGTTACTTTGTTAACATTATTGCGAAACAGGCTTTATAATTGGCAGTATTAATCACAGCACTGTCCTTATCGTTGAACTAACTGAATAATAACATCACGACCGGTAATTTTATGTCCCGATATTATTAACCTACTTACAAGCAGTTGTAGGACAATTGTTAACAATTTAGTATTATGTTAGTTAGCCATATTAGGGAGGGCTCGTGGCTTAAAGCGTGGGGAGCTATCAGCACCTGGCTGATGGTTGATCAATGGATCAATGACTTGTTTTCCATTTTGAAGTTCATCTGTGTCTGGGAGTCAAAATGTTCAAAAACGTAGATTAGAGATATTTTGGCAGACTGATTAAAGAATGCCCACCTGGTTGCAAAAGTCAGTTTGAGGAATAGTGCTGTCGATATAAGATTTAAAACAAATTGAAAGCCATTAGGCCATTAGGAGGCAGCTTAGCTTGTGAATGAATAAATATCCTAATTTTGATTATTATTTTCTTTCCAAAAATTTCTTACAAAGCTATAAAGAAGTATGAAAACCAGATTAATTTTCAATTGTCTGTAAAATTGGATTTTTTGTTACTTTAAAATCAATGAATAGTTATTAGTCAATTAAGTTAGCGAAAAAAAAATATGTCACTGTTTACCATTGCCATATAAATTCTATGGATCTATCAGTGTTATTGGCCACCTACCACCTACCTACCTTACATTGTAGTCAACACAATAAGCTCCTTGAAACATAGCGACAAAATAATTCAAAAGTAAATCCCCGTACATACCACTGGTATCAGCACATATCAAGGTTGTAAGCGACCCGCACACCACTTCCGAGAACATTTTGGTCTCGTCTCATGTTCGCAGACAAAACATTCTATAGCTAAACCACTTATTTGAGTACCTCGTCTGCGGAGTACAGTGGCGCGGGGGGTAGGAAGGAAGACGTCTGGGCGGCGGGCTCTTGTAGCGTCATACATAATCAATCTGCCAAGCCTTTTTCGGCTTCCAGTATAATCGGATGCAACTGAATATTTTACGTAGCGTGATACACAAGAGGCGAAATGTGCACTGGACTGTTCATAAGACATGTGACGTCATAGTGGGTAAAGCTAAACGGTGTCAGCTAGTGAGGACTCAATGAAGCTTTTATGAATTTAGCTATACCTACCTGCAATGAGGTGCATATAGACATATAAATTCTTCATCAATCAGGTGACAGAGGCACCGCCTCTTGAACAATAAAGCCGTCTGAATATGTACCATTTTCCGGGTTAAATAAACTCTTTTGTTATAAGCGTTTCGCTTATGTAGTTCAAGCTATACAGTACTATTTTGTTTTTGTTTTTTTAATATGGAACAAACATCTCGCTATCTACTGTTGAGAAGAGAACCACCGTATAAAAAAAATACATAACATCACGCCTGTAATCTCAAAAGAGTTAGACAGAGGTGTACCCATTAGAACATCTACATTTCGCCAGTTATGTTTAAGTCCTATGTAATAGGGGGCGTGCCTATTGCCATCAACCGGCTACAAATACTGACTCCGGAAATTCCTAATGAAAAGACACAATAACACTTTACCCGACCTGGCAATCGAACCCAAAACTCAGCTCATCGGTCACTCTTTGCGACCACTAGACCAACGAGGCAGTCAATTTCAAAACCAAACAATGACAAAACATCATGGCCCATTCTCTACACCCTAAACATATTCTCTATAGTTTTTAGGAAGTTCCTGGAATATTCCGGGGCGGTCCTCTTAGCATTCGGGTGATAAGTAGCGCTTGTTCTATGGTGAGCCTTTGACATGTGTGTGCGAAGGTGAAGGGTATCGGTGTGATCGATCCACAGCACGCTACACTAGAAACATGTAGGTACAGATAAACAAAGTATTTGGTATACAGGCAGCTGACTTACAAATATTGAACAATCTTATGAAACTACTGTAGTCAATTTTAATAAAAATTAACATTGGCAGTGCAGTAGAAATATGAATATTTTTGCCTGATTACTTGTATATGGGGTGTAAAAAAACACATCACAAAGCTGTTAACTGCGCTTACTACCCATCAAATTAAGTAAAAATGAGCAAAAATATTTGCTGGGAAACGACTTTTTTTTTGGGTAAAAAATTACTGTTTATGGTACCATGCCATGTAACACACACAAATTATTGTGCTTATGGGTAACAGCACAGGGGTCATAAGGGTATTCAAAGTTTAGTTAGCTATAACATTAATTTAAAACTGGTTGCTGGCTGGTCTGGTCTTAAACATAATGGGCTGGCGAAATGTGGGTGTACTAATGGCTACGCCTCTGCCTAACCCTTCGGGGATTACAGGCGTGATGTTATGTTATGTTGTTAAAACTGGTTTTTGTATAGAAACGCTATCAAATTTTCAATATATCCTGTTCTATATAATATATTTTGATAATGTTGAAGGGCATTTTTGTAGGAAATCTTTTCTTACAAAATGTCTGAGTTGGTCCTGTAATTTTCTTTTGTATTTATTAGTAGGTAATGTCACCCCGTGACAGACGCGATGAATGACAGTGAGTTAAAAGCTGATAATGTGTGATCTCTATTATTACATAACACACCTGCTTTTTTTATGTGTGCGCGTTGGAAATCGTCATGGACTTCCTCCGCAGTGGGCGAACGTTTCTTACCTTCTAAATAATCCGCAGTGATCCACCTCTGCTTCGCATAAGCGTTTACCGTTCATAACATCAATACACTTATAAATATTCGCTATTTACCAAACCTTTCAGTGTAAATATTCAGTAGTAAAAACAAGACAAACAAAGCTAACTGCCGTAAGGATTTCCCACGCTAATGTTCATACAATGTGTGTATTGACACTGACACTTAGTGTCTCACAGTGTCACGACACCTTTGTCACTTCGTCACGTCCATCTCACGCCTGTCCTACGTATTTGTGATAACAAAACTTACGGAAATTATGATTACTGCTGTAAAGTAATTGTTTAGTAGAAATATGTTTGCTCACGACTTGTAAACAAGTCTTTCATCGGGTGCTATGGCGATCGTGTTTTGTTTTTGTGTTCGTCAATGCTTGCTCTTTCCTTGTGTGTCTTTGTCTTTACTTGATAAGACAAGGACATGCATTATTGTCATAATAAAAATAGGTGTAAAGATATTTATCGCTTTAAGCTAAAACTTAGGTAGGTACATAATTCATTACATCATTCTACATCTAGACCACACCTAGAAACTTTCTGGTTACTAAGACATTGAATGTCAAACTGCCAACTATTGTTTTTACGAAAACAAGTTTAAAATGTTGTAACTAACTTTAAAAAGCTCTACGACGATTTACAAAAACTAAAAATAAAACAGACCTTTTGAAATTGAACCGAAATGTATATCATATCCATACAAAAGTATAAAAATAACAATATATGCATTTACTACAATGAAGAGAGAGATTTTATGTTTATTAGTTAAACGGAATAAACATCATCCGCGCCCCTAATTAAACTATTTTTTTTTGGGTGATAAAAATCTTCAAATTAGTCCTTCGCCCTGGGTGGGGCGGAAGGGACTGTCAGACTTTTACTGACTAAAAACTACCCTGTTCCTTCTGTTGCCTTTTGCGTTCTGCGACCTTTTAATTAATCTATGAAACTGAATTTGACAGGGAGGTGGGAGACATGAGCTAAAAACAGATCTTTCTCAACAGGGTTGAACTAGGAAGGTCTTAACCACACACGGTCAACTCGGGCGAAGTCGCAGGCAACAGCTAGTGAACCCTATAATGAAAGCTAAAGCTCAATATCGCAAATGCGCATGATTAACTTAGGTAGACATAAATCATGACCTAGTCTCGTACGTCGTTGTAAGCACTGGTGTCTTATGAGTTATGGCTAGCTTTCACCTCTGCTGCTGCCTGTACCATTATCATTTGAAGAGTTATGGTGATGTGGAACTGTTGATTATCATATTAGCGAATGACATTATTATGTTTGCTGTCATTTGGTTCTTATTGTTGGTTCAGTGGTTAACGCGGCCGCCTCCCATGCACAAGCCTGTAGGTTCGCAACCGGACACGGACAAATACCACTGTGACATTTTCAATTTCATATGTACTTTCTTAGTTTATCTTCGACATCATTGACATCGGTGAAGGCAAACATCGCGAGGAAACTTGTATTTACAATTTTCATAGGTCCGAAATCGCCAATCCGCCATGAGCAAGAGTGGTGATCAATGCTTATGCCTTCTCTGTATAAGAAGTGGCTATTGGCCTGAAGAAGGACAATAATAGTCTGGTATTATTATCATTATTAATAAAATTCCTAAACACCAAAACGAATATGTACAAGTTTAGATTAGCGGTACTCTTAGTGATAATCATTTCACGTAGCAGGGAACATCTATTATAGATTTGAATCTTTACTTAAAATAACATAACATCACGCCTGCATCCCCGAGGGGTTACGCATAGGTGTACCCATTAGCACACCCACATTTCGCCTGTTATGTATAGGTCCCATGTAATTGGTGGCGAGTCTATTGCCATCAACCGGACACAAATCCTGATTCCGACTATTACTAAGAAATTCCTGAAGGAAAAACCAATATTACACAACGTTACTTTCAGTGACAATCGTAGTATACATATATAGATATCAATCTTTGCTTAAAATACTTCTCCATTATAATCCCTAGAAACATAACAAAGTCATATGCAATATAAGTACTTGCACGTATGAATCACCTACCGTTCTGCTCATTCCCACGTTACAATACCTCAATACTATTTGCACTTCACCTGACCCAACTGCACAGGTCCTTAACCCCTCCTTATGTAATGTTAATACCTTGACAGGTAACATCTGTCTGTCTCTATGTCACTTTGTTCCCAACTGATTTGCATATAAATAACCGGCAGTGGGAGTTCGCACTTACAACATATATACCCGATTTGTTTTTCTTTGGTTATCTTCATGTCTTAAAGCCCATGTCACACAGGAGCGGACAACACGCGGGAGCGGGAGCGATAGCGGATAACGTACAAATATTATTGCAATTATTATTAATTCATTTAATTCACATAAAATAATCCATACATACAACAATACACAACATTAAAATAACACAAAATTACAATTAAAATTGAAATTTAAAATAAAATCACAAACAAATTAAAATCTTACAAACAACAACGGCGTTAGTAACAATTTACTTACAAACTATGTTAGTAAGACACTAACAAAGATAGTGACATCACTGCTGCTTGGTAACAGGCCCAGCCGATACCCTGCAGCAGCGGTTCACAAACTCACAGTCAAGCCCGCTTTAGTCATTTGATGATTTTTACCACCTCAAAAAAAAAAAAAAAAAAAAAAAAAAAAGCCCGCTTGCTATCATAGACAAGATGCTGTAAGCACTGCCTTTTGGTTTCGAGGACGCCAGAGTGACTGTGGAGCTTGGCATCCTGGGGTCGATTCTAAGATCTGGAAGTGCTATTGGGATTTTTCATTAGGAATTTCTTAATAGCAACCTTGATTTTTGGAAGTTAAGGAAGTTCCGTGTCTTGGAAAGTACGTAAAGCAAGTTAGGTCCTGTGCCTGATGTCTAGCGGTTACCGGTATCCGGATTATGAGAGTTACGAAGGAAGGAATGTACTTGGCTAGCGTTCATTAAGATTGGTTGCCGTAACCGAAATCAGTCGGGAGAATATTATTACTATTGTAGTATCTAAAAGCGTCAGTGACCGCGATCGCACCCGCAATTTGTCCGCTCCTATATGACCGGGCCCTTAAGTTTGAACCCGTTGAATGTTTTCATGGTGACACTAAACAAGTGAGTTCAGAAATTCCATTCGACAATAGACAGAGAAAAAAAATCTTATAACTGTAAACAAACTTCTCTGGAAATGTCGACCAACAAAAAGATGAAACAAGTTATGTCTCATATTGATTACTTAAGAAATGTTGAAAGCGTCATTTTGACTTTAAATCCTTGTCAAATCTGCAAAGGAGAGCTGCTCATAATATTAATGAAAATTTGTCCGTATTTAATAAAAAGATTATAGTCAACATTTCTGTGCCGTGGGTGCGTAAAAACTTGTATAATACATACACAACCCGGTACCTATAGGCCATACAAAATAATATATTTTGTTCCTTGCAAGAACCGAAAGTAAGACACGCAGCACAGCAGCCAACCGCTTATCGCGTCACATAAGAAATATTATGTATCTATGTGTAAACAAATGAGCTTGCAACAGAAGTATCCCGAATGTTTGCTATGAACATTGACGTTTACACAATGCAGTAAGATAATTAACATAATAACTACATGTGACAGTGACTGATGAGCAAACCCATGCTTATCTTTCAAACATTGTTCAGACTCGCCCTTCTGTTCTTCATTGCATTGTTTGTAAAAAGATATTGTATCAACTGGTTATTGTACCACGGAAGTAAACGTCAATTGATGGATGTGTTACCATGCGTCTCGTTAATAGAGGCGTTTACGGTTTGAAGTACTGCGCTCTGTTGACAATGGATGACGGCATATGTATGTGCATGTTTACAAGACAATAGGTGGCTGTTGCAAAGACTCTTCCAGTTATTATTGAAACAGGTGCAGGAATGGTCACTTCGTGTTTTTCTTTAGTTTATTTGAAATGCTAATGTTGTAATGAGTATTTTTGCAGACAATAAATGCCATTTACGAGTATTATTTTTGAACGAAATCTTGAATGACATTTTAAGCTTATTTATAGCACTAGCTTTTGCACGCATCTTTGTCCGCTGGTTTTTTGTCACCCGTTGTAAGTCTTTGGTTGCTGCTACGATCTACGGAAGCGGCCGTAGATCGTAGCGTGATGTTTTGTAGCCCATATTATTGCTCATGAATCTCGTCATCTTTTACAAAAATTCCGACCGATATTTTTTTTATTCTGAGTTTTTTTTTGTTATTTTTAGTAAAATGAACAAACAAAAACTGTTTACCTTTATTAATTACGAGTATCATAAATGATATTTCATTTTGTTTATTTGTTTGAGCACGGTAATTTCATAAACTAGTTGTCCGATTTCAAAAAAATCGTTTGCGTCATGTTGTCCCTTTATTGAGGAAGGTCATAGGCTGTATAACATCACGCTACTGCCCACGAGAGCGAAGCAGTAACCAAAGACGTAACTTGTAGCGGATACCGCGGGGTATAACTAGTGTATTTAGGCATTATCATTATCACAGGTAACTAAAATGAGTAGTCACTGAAGAATTTCGGTAAATCTACTTCTAAAATCAGTTATCGGTTTAAATGGCGCCGAATAGTAATAAAAATCGAAATTCGCAGTAAATTGATTATGTTGGTAGATTGCAGATAAGTGTTTTTAAATTAATTTGTATTGTGTAATAAGTATCATATGCCTTACTAAGTGATCTTTGGACTGTCAAAATATTGCAGCATGTAATGACAAGGCATAAAATGAAATTAATATCATTATTATGGAATCGAAAATTTTGATTGATTAACTTGGATTCTTAAAATGAAATCTTTTACCTTTTTAAAAATAAATAAGTCAGAGAAACTCCTCACAGAAATTATAGATTAAGATTATTATCAATTTTAAAGCATGTTATTTTACTAATAAATACGAGTTTTAAAGCTAAAGAGATTTTTGACTTGCATCTACCATGTTATATCTTCACCACCTTTGGTTGGCTGTTAAAGAATGCCTAGGGCATTAAGTCCGCCTTTGTACTATTGTTGCATAAAGTTTATAAATACTCGTAATAAATATTTTGTTTAAACACAGTAATCTCTGGAACTGCCAATCGGAATAGAAAAAATATTTTGCATATGATGGCCAAATTCATGAGGAATAGTATAGGCTATATAACATAACGCTCAGACCCACCGGAGCAGAGCAGTAACCAAGACGTAATATACACGGGTGAAGCCGTGGTACCTCACATGACAGTTAAAACAATAAGAATACCATTTCCAGTTTCTACTTAATGGGTTTTTTTTTTTTTTTTTTTTTTTTTTTTTTTTTTTTTTTTTTTTTTACCGATGGGAAATCATCAAATGACTTCCCCCGCCCTGGGCGGGGCGGGAGGGAGTGTCAGACTTTTACTGACTAAAACCCATCCATGTTCCTTCTTGTGCCCTTTGCGTTCCGGGGGCGCGGTATCTCTTTCGAACAACCCGCAGCCCCGGCAGGCATCGGCCCTTAGTGGCCCCTTCAATTGTTTGCTGACATCTCTTTGAGGCGCGCGTGGAACACGAACGCGCCGTCGACACGGTCTGTCGGTGCGGTGATATTACCCAATGATTGCTAGAAATATGTTTAAATTATCTCCATGTTATAAACCGAATACCTAATTACAAAGAAAATGATGAATCAGCTCTTTAATAGTTTAATACACATTCTTTCTTTCAATACGTCAGCTGATAGTGTTGTTACCTATTGTTATGCGTAAGAGCATTGGTAATTATTACCTATATTGTTATGAAATACCTATCAGTCAAAATATTTGTGAGGTGATGTAATATGAAAAGTACAGTGCTAAGATATTAGAGAAAATACGGGCGGAGGAATTTTTGAAAATTAGTTATGAGATAGTTGCTTCTAGCAACTATCGCTGTCAGTGGCGCATTGTCGCAATCCGCAGAGGGTACAATATTAGCAATGCAACACTAAAAAAAGCACACAACGAAAGAACTTTAAGGCTTGAATCCATTAGACCCCCACCCCCTTTCCTTGGATCTGCTACTGATCGCTGTCACCTGCGAGTACTCGGTGTGCGGAAAAGGACAACTGCAGATGAAAAGCCTAGATAGTATTTAACAAAAATCAGCTATTGATAAAGCAAATCAAATCAACTGCAAAACTGCTACCTTTCCTTGTCCGACACTATGAATTTCTTTATATTTCGGGAGCATTTACAAACATAATTACAACCTCACCTACATAAACAGTCAGATTCGGAACAACTATCTAAAGACCATATAAATATTTGTTCTGTGCGAGAATCAATCCCACGATACTCAGGGCAGCAGTCAATCACTCACATTCTGCCCCAACAGCGCCACCAAATTCAATGATGATGTACGTCGATACTCAAAAGGAACTAAATTCTTTGCAGTAGGTCGATGTTCTTGTTGACTGTTCCATTTTAATATCTCGTAAAGAAAGTTCATTAGGCCAGGAGCTTGTATTTTAAAGTCTACAGAACAATAGCTTCCAGACAATTAGGTAATGTTGTAACAGTTGTTTTGCAAATGGAGACCGTTATCTTAGTGTGGCAATTTTGTTAGTCATTTACGGAAAGAGGCAGTAGTGGGTGATGTGATTGAATGATTCTAGGTTTGGATGCTGGTGTGAATTGATAAGCAATCATTTGTTGCCTTGTATGCCAGCTCTTTATCATCATCTTGCTTTCGGTCGGTCTCCGTTTGGCTGTTCAATGCGACTGCTAAACATGGGACCCTGATTCCAATTTTCAGACCAGGCAAAGCGTAAGGGTTTCTTTTAGATATTTCTCAGTAGCAGCTCGGAGTTTGGAAATTAGTTCGTTGATAACCCAGCACTTAAAACTGTTGATCCTGCGTGTGACCTCTTCCCGGTCGTATCGGATTTCCGTGCTATTGGAATATGAGAGTGAGGGAAGAGGAAGTGCACATGTGTTGGCACACACTATGATATATTCCGGGTACTTTACTAGACGTCTCCCAATGAGACTTCTTGACTGTCGGCGTAGCGTGTCTTCTTCTATCCATCCTTTACGGCTGTTATCAGAATCTCAGTCGTCAGTGTCCACTCTCTTTCTAACTCTTTCTAACTCTTTCTCTATTACATATTTCACACAATCCTATCCACCATTTCTTTTGTCGTCTTGAAGTCTTTTGCGATACATGGCCCAAATATGTATTAAACATTATAGTACAAGTACAAAAATAAATCGCTTTGGGCAATAATTGTTGCTTTTAACATTCAAGTTCTCAGAGAGACACGTCGGTATAGACTTTTCCGACTTTAATATCAGATCCTACGCATTTGCGTACTGTAGGTGCTGTAAGAGATGATAATCAGGGGATTATGTCATGCAGGTAGGTGGCTGCATTTATCTTGTCACTGATACCATCGTCAGAGAATCTAGTTTTCCTAATGATTACGGAAACTAAACGGTTGTCGTATCGCGGTTTGCAACACCAAAGTGACAATGTTAGTAATGATGAATAATAACAAATACTTAATGATGCTTTTGCGGTGAACTGCACCGAAAACCTGGCTTTTATTCCAAAATCGAGCAAAGTGTTATTAAGACATTCCATTACATATTTGTCAGTTCGGAGTTCGGAAAATTATAGTGTGAGGTCCCCATGTCCCGGAAAGCACGTAAAGCTGTTGGCAGATCGCTTGCTCTCTCCCTGATCGTGACGGATTGTTATTTAATCGATCTTTGAGAATAAGAAAAGAGGTTTGTTTGCGCATGCGTTTGTGCACTGTAATATCTACTCTACTACTCTACCATTAAGATTGATCCGACAGAAATTCTGATGATGTTACCTAAATAACACATCACAGCACAATGTTGTCAGCATAATCATCACATTAGAAAAACTAAACAAAAATTACATGTGATATTAGCTTTGCATAAAAGGCACACTCGACCAAACGCCATTGTTGGCTGCATTCTTGTACTTGTCACGTACCCAGCTCTAAGCCACATCTGACAAAAGACCTTGAAAGGACGGTGACAAGTAAATAGGTAAACCAGTACCTATGTTTACAAACAAAATTCGTAAGAAGACGCAGTCACGAGCCGAACCAGTAAGAACTACACGACTCGCCATAATCCTTTACCAACAAAATTATTCTCTACATACATTAATTCTAGTTTCTGATGATATCTTTAAAATTTACGGCCGCAGCACAGTGCAAAGGCGAACTAGTGAGTTAACGGACATAATGTAACTGATATTCAGATTTTACTTGAGATAATTTTAATGAAGGTTTTGTTGGATTTAATCAAATCAAATGACGGCAATCTGTCGTTATTTCTTGATTACGTAAAGCGATAGTATCTTGCGACTATTGACTAACTGGTTTGAGGTTAGTAGGATGTGCTGTACAAGTGCCATTCATTGCTTGCGATTCAAGCGTAAGGAGTTTATTTAATTGTCATGTTTTTGTTTGAAGTGCTAACCTACAGTCTTATTCTGTAAAAATCTTACTCGGTGAGCTGTCAATTTCATGACGGATGAATGACTGCTCACCTCGAGCAAATCAAATCTCAATATTTTTATTTTACGGAATAAGCCAGCTGTTCTCTATGGCCGTTCCATCTCATTTCACTCATATTTATAGCTAGTAGAAGTTCCAAGTCTATTTTTTCTGGCTATATTTGTCGTTACCTTTCTTTAACAGCAACTCCTTGCTAATTACCTAATTGCCTGTCAGTTAACAGCTAATTTATAACCCTACTAATTACAACAAATAATCCTAACCAACTTAATAACTTAGATTGAATCTAAAAAGTCTCTTTCATCAATCCACGAACACACGACCTAAATCAACATTTAAAAGCTTACAGTCACCGAAGCCCTTACAAAATACTCTAGAAACAACATCTATAGATCACTGCCCAGGCACCTAAACTAAATAGCGTGAAGTAATTTATGAAACTGTATTTTTGAATAACAGTCTTGCTCGCACGTCGGGTAGACAGACAGACTAGATAGCTTGTTAAAAGCTCGGCGCAAATTACAGCGGGGGCACGGGGCAATAAGTAAGAGTGCGCAATCTACATATTTGTAAATGTAAGAAATTAAGACTTGGAAGTGTTACTTCGTATTGCATGTGCGTGTTCCACCTTGCTTTAAGAGCGATGTGTCTCATACAAACATTGTAGTCCAAAATTTCATAAAAGTAATTTTAAGTTTTCTTTATAAAATAAATAATAACAGATACCCCGCACAGTATAGGCTTTTAAATACTATCCCACTGACGGGTAAAGCTCTGTTTCTTCTTATCCAAAGAAGGCACGAGCATTGATGATGACGTTAGTTCAAGGCATATTGGCAATTTCAGACTTATATTCATTACAAGTCTAGGTTAGCAATGTCTTTTGTCACCGATAAACGTGGTGTTCAAGTTAAACTTAGAAAGTACACTGATAAAAAGTCACATTGATACTTGCCTGGTATCGAACATACAACCCTAATGCATGAGAGACGAACACCTCAAATACTAGGCCATCATATCATACTACAGAAAACTTTAAATCGCTTCTTCACATTTAATTATATACATTTTCAAAAATATTCTCAACGGTCTCTTCTTAAGACTTATGTAACGTAACAAAAATAAAAATAGGTTTATTAATTTCAAGATTTTAGACGTGAAGGTTTGTATGAGACACCGTGCTTCGTAAACCCTCTCAACTCCTGTTTGCATTATGCAATGAAGTGCGTGTTGTCAGTACTGTAGCGCAAAAAGCTGTCCATATCTACCACCTCACTGTCTAATTTAGTGCGCTGATTACGTAATGTAAATATTATTGCATTTACACGTTATTATACAGTTGAAAAGCTTGTTTTTTTTTTTTTTTTTGTTCTGTTAATGTAATAATATTATGTAGATTACAAAGACTGTAGCTTTTAAGAACTTCAGTTCGTTTTATTGATGTAGTGCAAGACGAGTCGTTATTTTTTTAGATGCGAAATTCTCTTATATTGTGTGCGTTTACAAACATTTAAACTCAGATACGCGATTGTTCCAAGCAGGAATCTAACCCGCGTCCCACGGCGCAGCAGCCAATCGCTCAGGCACTGCACCGTGTCATCAATAATTGAAATCAGTTTTCTGATATTTAGAGGTAGTTGAGAAAAGGAAGCAAAAAAAAAATAGGAATAGCGAAACCATTTTGACCCAATTAAAAGCCAAAACTTAAATCATCGTAGAAAAGAATCTGATGAAAATACAAGTACAATTTAATACACAGTAACAATTTCACAAAAACTCACCATCCAACAGCTAATTACGTGAAATCACTATACTAAAGATCGTAGTCAGCCATTAAAATAAACAAATTACCACATTAAAACAGTTTAGTAGTTCTAATTGAGCTATTATCACACCCGAAGTGTTTGGCCATCATTATAAGCATCATTAGTCTGATTTAAATAAAAGGGTGAGTTGGATTCCTAACGGTACCTGAGATGAAGAAGACGAGATTGAAGTTATGGCTTGAGAATGTAATGGAGTAACAGCCGTGGGTGTAAGCATTATGAACTGAGAGCCCGTAGTCGCCAAACCTCCGTCATATTGACATAGGCAAAATTTTTTTCTAAGTTATTATTATAAAATAGTTAATATTAATTTTCAACAGTATCCTAATACTGTTGAAAATTAATTATTGACAGACGTGGGTAACATAATTATATTATTTTCTTCTATTGCCAGACTGTGTGTGAAGAATTATAGAGAGTTATTATTCAGGGAACTCCAATTTTCTTGCATAATTAAAATCCCATTTTTTTTTTTTACAAAATTACACCAGACGAATGTGCTTGTAATACTAAAATGTATTGTCAGTCAAAACTTTACAAATAACCTACACTATTATAATACAGCACAAAGGATAACTCATTCCATAATGACATCTACGTTTTGAATCTTTGTAATCAAATAAAAAAAAAAACATCCTTTTATTGGGATCCTTTAAAATATTACCAATACTTAACACTACAAGCCGGTAGAACATGAAGAAACCCGTTAATATCGCCATAAACCCATGATCACTATAAGCGCCGTAATTATGGGAATCGATAAAACAATCGATTGCATTCGACTCGATTCTCGGACGATTTGGGATCGTAAACCGATGGTTACAAATAGGTTCCTTTATTGCTTAATTATCCTTTTAAGGATTAAATTATGTTTTCATAGCGGTTGGAATTTAAGGATATGTGCAAGTTGGATTTGAGTGGAAAATATTTTGCTTTATATATATGTATATCTGGAACCCTATTGCTGGGAATATAAATCACGTCTTTCACAGTTATGGCCCCAACTAGCAGGTCAGTGTGAAGCAAGCATAACGAAAAACTATAGCACATTTTTATCTAAACTACTACTTTCATACCACGTAGAAAAGGTAACACATTAGGAAGAATGAGCGATGGGGGAAAACATTGACAATACAGGTTGAATAAAATAAATCAAGTAGTATCATTACTCAAATGGTGCTCAAAACGAGAAGTTGATCTTAATTACTGAAGTCCTACATAATGAGACACAATTGATTTTCTATTGTTCTGACTTACCGGTAAGTCAGCCGGGGCTTGAGCGGTAAGCCAAACCTACAACAGTTGAGCACCCTGACCCCAAAAGCATAGAGGCGATAATGAAAACACCATTGCCCATAAAATGGACGCTTGTACCAATAAAATGTCTCCCATTCATTGAGAGTGTCAAAGGACGCGTATTCTACCAAATGTATAACACACTAATAACATTTTTAACACAAACCCCATGGAACTATGAGAACTTGAGTAATTATAGCTCAACGGTCAAGTGTGAAACGCGATAATAAGGGAAGCGACTTTTATTGGTCTACACAATATTTAATTTGATTATGACCTAGTCGATAGATCGTATTAGAATGCGGATACTGAGAAATCGTTTGAGGTCCTTCGAGGTATTCCTTTCGAAGTTGAAGTGATTTGGAGACTAAAAAGGTATTTACCGATGATTGGACTGAAGATTCACTGCCGGATTCTCATATAAATAGTTTGAGTGCACGTAAGCTGCTGATTGGTTGACTAAATAATCTGCAACAAATCTACAGCATCTTACGCAAATTTAAAAATGTATCATATTCATTATGCGTCGTTTCTCCTTTGAGAAACCAGGCCAAGCTACTTGGCTGGCTTGGTTACTTCGCCTTTTTAACTTTACTTCCCATTTAGCCAAGTTTAATATATAAATAATTAATGTGTGCAATATAATCGAATCTTAAGATTAACAAAGATATGTATTTTCTTACCTAATTACAGTTACCACAACATTGTTGTATTAAAGATAATAAAATAAATAAATAATTAATAATAATGAACAGTTTATTTTTAACGAGATCGATATCCATGGTCACCTCTAGTAGGTATTGATAGAACGACAATCTGTTAAGTCTCAAATCATTGAGTATTGCTTCGAAGAGTGGCTCTTGAATAACTTAAGCAATGTTTTTACTTCCCACGCCTTTCGGATGCATTATTGTAAATATTATGACTATTGGTCAGTTGCATAGTCTGACTGTGGTCTCTGTTATGGATTATTCTTTCTTTGTTTTAGAAACTATCTTTGAAAAGAAGAATGTTTTATTGCTTCATAATTGATTAGTTGTTAACTTTTAATATGTCATGTGTTTATCATATGTTGTCATCAAGTTAGTCAAACTGAGAATCAGTTTTTTTTAAAATCCATCGAAAATACCACTATCTTTTCTAAATTTTGCCTATTTTTTACTTACAGGAATTAGACCTTCTATTACCCTTTTATTCTTCTTTTGTCTGATTATTTGAAAATTAAATTAAATTAATTACATATTGTAGTAACTCGCAGGAGGCTATTTTGCTGTATATTTGAGAAAAAATGGTTATCTTCACGTGTTGTCTACCAATTCAAACTATAAATATCTGATTTAATGCGTTGCTAAAACATCCTATCAAGAACCTATCAACGCTGTTACAGTACACAGCGTCAAGCACTCCCAACTTCGCAGTAACATTAGTTGAATATCAAATATGGGATGACAAGCCATTAAAACACTTTGTCACTTCTATGACTTGTAGACTAACATGGAACTTAAGGAAACTAATTTACTGCATAATTGCAAAAGCTAACCAGAACGTTCCATGATTAATCCTGTTCCTAATAACTAGTTGCGAACGAGTTGCATAACATGGCGCCTTTAAGTGTTTTCTTATTAGTATAATAAATTGATGCTATGATTGGCAACTATTCATTATTTTGTATAAACTTTGCGTTAATTTTGTGTAAAGTGGATGGCAGTTTGTTTGTATTTAATTTGTTTTTCTTGGGAACTTCCTCATCTGCTTGTAAATTCAATCTACTGGACGCAGGACTTTCCACGAACCACTCAAGTTAACTGTTTTGAGTTAATATCACTTTTATTATAAGTAATTATTTTGAGGATATGGTTTTGAAACAGATCATAACGCTACTCAGGCAGGTGACATGTTAATATCCAATATATATCGATATTTGTGTCATTTGCCTGATGCACAATACCATATTTTAACTAATGATTTTCAGCACTAATAGTTGAGTTTTCAGAGCTAAATAATAAATCTATTTAATCGGAAAATTAAATCAAATCTTAGCTAGTTCAATTCAAAAAAACAGAAGACATACAAACGTTACTAATCCAAATGCAAGTACTACAAAATGGTACCCATTTACTCCAATTATTCTAAACAAACAAACTCAGTTCAAGCCTTGTAAACCTGTAGCCGTCGCCGTCAAAGTTGACATGTCGCTCGGCGCTAACGAAGTTTTTGTACGTGCCTATTAGCACAAGCGTGAAGAATGCTAATCCAATGGGCTGGTGTAAGACAGACTGGCAGGCTGTCAACACACCGCCCTACATTGCAATCAGTTACAAGTATATTAGATTTTAAGTGCCGGTCTTCGGGTGAAATAGGTCATTTCAGATAATCCCGTGGGATTGATGAGGCATTTTGGGTATTTAGGTTGTTGAAAAGCAGGAGCTTGTCTGTCAGTTTGTCTGTAACAAGTCTGTTATGGCTAATGTGTCGTTGTGGCATGTTTGGATTTTCCAGTTTCAATACGATCTTCTTCTGCAGATAACTTACGAACTGTTGTAGTGATATTTTGTGACGCTACTTAACATCCAGCATAGGAAGCTTTACACGTACGCGCCTAAGCGCCAACACTGTCCTCTCATTCTCCTTCGAAGACTGGAGTATTTTATATCACGGTTGGCAAATGTGTGGTTGATATTCTCAAATATTAAAGAAATTAATTCAACCCGACATTTGGTAAAAGGAAAAAACATAAACTATCACATTTAAAACATCAATTCCTTCACCCTTCAAAAATAAAAACAAAAACTTCTTTTCTTCTTTAGATCCAAAGCAATTCATATGCTGACGTGAAAAGTCTCCATTACCAATTTTACTGCCTACCTTATCTTTAAGCACAGATTAAGTTCAGTTATTAGTAGCTTACGCCTAGTCATTAGCTATTAATTTCAGTTTAACACTTTCACAAACCAGGCTCAATTGTTAAACAATCACCGTTAATTTATAATTTACTTATGTAAGGCTGGATGAGAAAGTGCTAATATCGATTAATATTTTATCTTCACTCTTAACATTATTATGGTGTTTTACTTCCTTCCCTTTCATTTAGTGAACGTTAGTTTTATCAGTTCCATTTTTCTTTTTGAAATTTAGTAGCCTCTCTATTTAGTTGACGTCGTGATGACTTAGTGGTGAAGGCACACGCGTCTCATGCATGAGGTTGTGGATTCAATACCAAGCAAGCACCAATTTGCAATTCATATGTACTTTCTTGGTTCATCTTGGACATCACTGACATCGGTAAAATAAAATACAGTGATGAAACCTGGTCTTATATAGGTAACATAAGTCTGTAATCGTCAATTCGCGTTGAGTAAGCGAAGATGATTGCTCGTGCCTTCTTTGTATGAGAAGAGGCCTTTGCCTTGCAGTAGAACAAAAATGGGCTGGTAATATTAGGTATAGCAATACCTAATACTACACTTTATCAAGTTTACAATCCCATCATGTAAACAAGTCTAAGCAATCAAGTAAACGAGACTACTGTGCACTCACCAGCCCTTTACTTTAGTCCTTCACATTCACACGAAACAAACGCAACATATTAAACCTAACAATTCGCTTATCAATCACACTTATTATACGATACCTAATTCGATAGTGCTCGGAATTTAGGGACTAATTGATTAAATTAATATTAAACTGTTAATTAATCCTAGACTTGTATGCTTATGTAGTTGAGTTCTCATGTCGGTATGGTAGTAGGTATGTGTTTTGTCACTGTCAGCCGGGATTCTAATGAAGATTGTGCATGCCATGTTTTTGTAGATACCTTGTCTGGAGAGTGGTTGAATAAATATAAATTCAAAGACATATTAAGTGGCGACATTCACATTTGTCATTAAAAAAAAACGTTACCTCACACTAAGAATTTCCGCATTTTTGGGTGCACTTAAAAATATATAGAAACAACTTCCTGTAAGCTATACAAATATTTGCTTCATGTCTGAATCGAACTTGCGAAGCGCAGCAGCAAATCGCTCAGTCACTGCACCAACCATGTCATAAAAATCAGCAAAATCAACACTTACAAACTATGACCTTTAAACATAAATAAGAAATTTAATCAAAATGCAATTTAGATTCCCATAAACTCAACCATTTAATTTATAACGCACCATATAAAACGAAACTGGAAAAAAACGCTTGAAACCCATAAGCCACCCATGACGAATCCCAAGCTCTAAGTCATAAAAGTTGACCCACAACAATGCATTATTTACCATTATATATCGGCAGGGCGACACACAGACTAATCACAAATATAAACATCACGCTAACGTAGGTGTAAAAGCGGATAGCAGCAACAACTCTGTTTGGATACAACACTAAAGCTACCAAAAACTTGACAATGAAATTGTATGGCCCAATATTGACCCTTGCGGTACGCCTGCGTTCCCACGATGTCCTGACGAAATTTCTCATGAAATAAACTTCTTTAATGTTGAATGTAACACTAGAGGGCGCCTGCTCCCCAATATGAAGGGTAAACAAATTGCAGAACAAATATTAGGTCGGATTATTCGGGTACTCGGCTACATATGGGTAACAAAGGCGGCTTTTAGATCACAAAAGACGTGGTAATTGAATTGGATTTTTGTGTAATCGCTGACCACTTTTGATCCTTGTTTAACATCTTTACTGGTCCGTGTTGGGAGGTGAGGAGTTTTTTGGTTATGGATTTAGGTCTGGTTTGACGTACGAGACTAACCATCAAATGGTTTAATTTGCTTGCCTTAATTCGGTGTGTTAGCACTTTCTACTTCTGACTTAAACTTATTTGGACTTTCTTGGGTCTTTTACCCACTACCTTATTTAGGAGTTTATCAAGCAGCAGGGCGTCTGAATCTATAGAAGATTTATATCAGACATAACCCCAATTTAGGAGTTTAGCCTAGTAACCTAGTTAAAATAGAGCTCCTATACATACCTATTTCTGCCGCAAAACAGTATCGCTGTGCTCCGGTTTGAAAAGTATGGGTGTTGGTTCATTTACAAGCTAGTAAAACTTTTCAGCTTTGTCTCTGGGATGGTTACGCATTCGCGAGATCTCTGGTATTACAGATATTTATAGACTGTGGTAACCACATTGTGGCAAACACCTAATACCAGTTGGGGTTATTTACCATTTAATTTCATAAAAAAAACAAGAACAGAAACAGAACAAGAAATGCAGGGGGGCGTTTAATAAAAATATAATTCAAATTTGCTAGACATAATATAAAAATATCTTTGTTATAATATTGATGATGGTGGAGAACTTCGATAATATTGTCATCTACATCTGTAAGCCAATGCGTCATACTCTCAACAAACTTCCCATTCAGAACTAATGTTTATTTGTCTAAGATTAAATCCATCGTGTTTGTGTACTTTATGCTTATGATTTATGAATGCCATGCACTTGACGTTTGCATTTAAGTATAATTATCACAAATCATAATGTTTGAATTGCATTTACTGTACAGGTTTGTATGGCTCAGGAGTGATATTTTGTTAAATGGACTTCAATAGACCTATCTACACAACATCGAAAACTGCAATCTATTTTGAATCAAATATTTGCAGTCTTCAAAGTTGTAATTCCTTTGAAACTATCGCTGTATATACCATAAATGCTCTTAAACTTTAAGGATATGATGTGCTTTATGTGATTAGTTTTAAAGCTGAAATTCCTGTGTATAGAAAAGTAAAGGTGGTACAACTTGCATGAGCTCCCGCTGAGTTGTTTGTTACAGTTGTCAGTGAAGTAATTTAAATTTATCAGTTATGGTTATGTGAAGGTTCCCATTTTGATTCCAGCGAATTCGCCAAATGGGTTTTCATGGTGGTACGGTACCTATCGCACGGCGGATAATCGACCCTAACAGTAATTATCTAGAATTATGTTGTAAGGAAATCGAGGACTGTAACTGGTTTCCATTTGATATAGGCATAAAATAAGCTGATAGAAGTGAGATGCTACCCAGATAGACATATTGATGATGTTATAATTATTTCTTGTAAAGATGTCAAATCTTTACCAAAGACATGAAACCTTGGGGGGAGATAAATAAAATATTGATGATTTTACGTAGAAGCACTTATTAAGACTTGAAATCTGGAGGGGCAGACATAAAATGATCATCATTTATATATGAAGAAAAATAAGGACTTCTAAAGGTACTACTACATTATTATCTTCAAAAAGTGTCGCATTTTCAGACAGTACTGTTTTAATTTGTCCTAAAATGGACACTAAGTCAACTTTGAACAAGACACAGCATCTGAAAGAAACCAGCTGATCTATTCGTAACCAAGAATAATCGACACACATATTCCCATAATAATATCTTGCACCAGCAAGCGCCACGTGTATTGCGGAAATATAATCCGACGAAGCATCACTATTTACAAAACTTGGCAACGACTGTGTAAACTCACTTATGGAGTGTCAAAACTAAATTTCAATTTTGAACGCAATGCTGGGAATTGGCGTAATAATGTATGTAGATAATTATATTATGTCGTACGATTTAGTTGATTTAATTGGTCAAGATCTTCCAAGATTAACAGAAAGATGGAAAATCATTATACTTTATTCGAATAATAGTCATATTAAATTAAAAGGTTACTAGCCTAGCCTAGCCTTAAAGCCAAAAGTTGACACTTCCAATAAATTCTTCATTTCCCAGTAACTGTAAGTTATGCGATTTCAAGACAGCTTTGCCGATGCTTTTCCTTAAAAGAGAAAACATCTACCAAATCTTAATAAGTTAGGTGCTAAGCAAAACATCTTCAATTTGTTCTTCATCAACTTTACTCTTATGACATTTTGCATCTAAAAGATGTTTATTTTGTTCTTCTCTCAATTTCTCAATTAATAATATTTTATTACAAGCTTTTGCCCGCAACTTTCCTTCATAGACTACAGAACTAACCCGGAGCTCCAAATAATCCAACAGGAACACTAAAACGGGATAAAAAATATTATATTATAGATGGA
Source organism: Hoplodrina ambigua (assembly GCA_949774945.1). NCBI lineage: Eukaryota > Metazoa > Arthropoda > Insecta > Lepidoptera > Noctuidae > Hoplodrina > Hoplodrina ambigua. Next base: position 1,007,940 of record OX458979.1, read on the forward strand.
TCTTTGTCACTATCTATAATAGTGACAAAGATCCATCTAACCATCCGTTATATAAGGATTAGTAGGATTATTTTATGTTTCACAAAATAATCTGGAATCAGAATTATCTAAACTACAACCTTATAATATTGTTAACTGCATCATTAACAACGAAACACCGTCATTCATGTTTCATAACACACGTATTATTACGGATTTGCTCGTTAACAGGTGTGCTATTTGGCGTCCTGAACCTAGGAAGCTAGTTAGGTGTCAAACGATTATATCTGGGAGCCGAGTCACGAATACGGATTATAATAAACAGAATATCCATCTACGGAGTTGGTACTAGTGTTGATTTGGCTTTTAATCTTATAACACGAATACATAGCTTTAAGAGTAACGGGATATGAAGGATTTAATGGTGTAATCGAGAATTATGATATTGTTGATAGCCTTAATAATAATAATATTAGTGACGGAGCTACACGACTAAAACCAGCGGTGCCAGCATGGCAGTGCAGGATCGAGCGTCGTATCGATGGGGCTAGAGCACTCATCGGTAAGCTAATCTGTTTTAGGGAGGGCAATACTCGCCCTAGAGTAGTACGCTTTGTGAGGCGGGCGTTCTCGGGGACTGATGTAAGTCCTCGAGATTATTTGTCCCGCGTCACAGAGCGTATCGACTTCCTGAAGCAGAAAATCTGTGCATGGGCAAACCGTATTCGTCGGTACAAGCGGCGAGTGGAACGATACACTCAGAATCGCATATTCCAGAGTGATGAGAGGTGGGTATACAGAGCTTGGGAGCGACCAGGCCAAGGTGTGATTGATACGCGCCTACCGGATGATGACGCCATGTGTTCGTTCTGGCGCAGCATCTGGTCGGTGCCTGTCAGTCACACTGAGAGCGATTGGACACGGGAGGTTGAGCGAGCGTGCGATCTGATACCAGAAATGGGGGCAATTACCATCAGCCCCCAAGATGTGGCTCGTGCGGTCCGTTCATTACCTAATTGGAAATCTCCAGGGCCGGACGGGCTGCATAACTTCTGGATCAAATGGTTCAGAAGCTCGCACGTTTGCTTGGCGTCCCAGTTCCAGTCAGCTTTAGTGTCTGGATCGTTGCCCCAGTTCTTAACAACTGGAATAACCCACCTGCTCCACAAATCGGGTAGCACTGCGGAACCCAAAAATTATAGACCGATCACTTGTCTGCCGACGGTCTATAAAGTTCTTACATCCATTTTGAGAGCGAAAATTAACAAACATATTGAAGACAATTCTATCATGTCTGCCTCTCAGAATGGATGTAGGAATGGGTCCCGTGGTACTAAGGAGCTGCTCCTCATTGATATGGCCATTAACCAGCAGGTTCGACGTTCTCGAAAGGATCTATCTACATGTTGGATAGATTATAAGAAGGCCTATGACTCGGTGCCACATACGTGGCTTATGAGGGTGTTGGAGTTGTACAAAGTAGATGCAACTTTACGCACCTTCCTAATGTCATGTATGGGGCAATGGAGGACGGTCCTTCGCTATCCAGGATGTAGGCAGATTCCAGAGAGCAGCGAACCGATAAGGATAGAGCGTGGTATATTTCAGGGTGATAGTCTGAGTCCTCTGTGGTTTTGTTTAGCCTTGAACCCTCTAAGCACACTGCTGGAGGGTTCGGGTCTGGGCTATCGGTTGAGAAGAGGTGGTCAGGTCATATCTCACCTTCTTTACATGGATGATCTGAAACTCTTTGCCCCCAACAATTCGCGACTGATGGAGCTACTGAAGGTAACGGAAACTTTCAGTAGTGCCATCAGGATGGAATTTGGTGTGGACAAATGTGCAGTCATGCATGTGAAGCGAGGGGAGATTATGGAATCTGTGGGAACCCAACTCTCGGATTCCATAAACCTTAGATCCCTTTCCTCAACTGAAACCTACAAATATTTGGGTATGTCGGAAGCGTTAGGCATCAATGCTGCCGATATGAAACAATCGTTGAGGGAGCGCTTCTTTGGCCGCCTGAATAAAGTATTAAATAGTCTTTTGTCAGGCGGAAACAAGGTGCGCGCCTTCAACGGTTGGGTCATGCCGGTTTTGATGTACTCTTTCGGCATACTCAAATGGACTCAGACGGAACTTGATGCCCTGGATAGGAGGGTCCGCACATTGTTGACCGCAAATCGGATGCATCACCCACGGTCATCGGTAATGAGACTGTATGTCCCGCGGAAGTGTGGAGGTCGAGGCTTTTTAAATGCTAAGACCTTGCACAACCGTGAGATATGCAGTCTCAGGGAGTATTTCCTAAAAGCCGACGTGGGTATGCACCGAGATGTGGTCTTAGTGGACAAGGGCCTCACCCCGCTCTCCTTAGCGAACGAGAACTGGCGCAAACCTGTAGTATTGGATACTAATGATCGCATGGAGGTATGGAAGAGCAAGGAGCTTCACGGGCGCTACTACCGGGCCCTACATGGGCCTGATGTAGACTTTATGGCGTCCGTATCCTGGCTGCGCTTTGGTGACCTCTTTGGGGAAACCGAAGGTTTTGTCTGTGCAATTATGGACGAAGTTATAATGACGAACAACTACCGGAGATATATTGTGAAGGACGGTACGGTTGACATTTGTCGGGCATGCCACCGTCCCGGGGAATCAATCCGGCACATTATATCTGGGTGTTCTCGTCTGGCTAACGGAGACTACTTGCATAGGCATAACCTAGTTGCCAGGATTATCCACCAGCAGCTTGCCCTTAAATACAGTCTTGTGGAATCGGAAGTACCCTACTACAGGTATGTGCCCGACCCAGTTCTTGAAAATGGCAATATCACATTATATTGGGATCGATCTATCATCACTGACAGGACTATTGTTGCCAATAAGCCTGACATAGTGGTGATAGATCGATTAGAGCGTCGCGCAGTGATTGTGGATATAACAGTCCCGCATGACGAGAACCTCGTGAAGGCTGAGAAAGATAAACAAATGAAGTATCTTGACTTGGCTCGCGAGGTTGTCGACATGTGGGATGTGAGTACAGCAATCACTGTGCCGATAGTCGTGACGGCCAATGGCATAATAGCCAAGAGCCTCGACCAACACCTTAGGAGGCTCTCGTTGGACGGTTGGATCAAGGGCTTGATTCAGAAAGCGGTACTCCTGGACACGGCGCGTATTGTTAGGAGATTCCTTTCTCAGGAGCCCTGACCACCGGTGGCTTGGACCCTGTTCCCGACGCCGGTGGGATACTATTTTTTATATTTTTAAATGTTTTTATATCTTTTTTATAATAATATTTAAAAATGTAATTATATATGTACACTCAATAAATAAATGGAATAATAATAATATTAAAAAAAACCAGCCTATTATTGTCTCTCTGCAGGATAAAGGGAAGACTCTTCTCTTCTCATACAGAGAAGGCACGAGCATTGCTCACCACGTTTACTCAAGGCTGATTGGCGAGTTCAGAATGGTTCTTAAGGATATTGGTAGTCATCAAAAAAAAAGAAAGCAAGCCTGGGCAATACTCATCAGAGGCAATACACATCCTTCTCCATACAAAACGACCTTTTGGAAGGGCCAACTAGATACAATACATGTTTTTTTTTTAATGACGTTCAAAAATGCATTTTAATGGTCTTATTAGAATAAACGATATGACTTTGACCCTGATTCACTGCATAACTTCCTCATTACTCCATTCTCCAATATTCTTCACTGCACTTAATGACCAATAAATAAAGGAGAAAAAAAATGTATTCCAATCAATGACGTCATACATCATTTACGTCCAATCAAACCTATTGTAACTAATTAAAAATATTTCTCCTTGTTTCAGATACATCACAAACGTTTGACCTCTTAAGAAGAACAAAATTACAAAGGTACCTATCATTAACTACTTGTTACTGTCGTCATTATCAATTATTGTTTTGGCATTGAATGCAGAAAATAAAAAAATTGCAAATGTCAAATCGATCAACATAAATCTCTATGAAAATATAATAAAAAGTAATGATAATGGTCGGAGGAATTGTGTTTATGGAACCATGGATGATGGTGGATGACATGTTTATTGTTGCATCAATTTAGAGATAGATCAATTCGGAAGCATTGATGTTGACCTATGTTACGGAGTGCAAAATCGTATTCTTTTATTTATTTCCTTAGGTTTTACCAGCAGATGTTACAGATGTACATAAACATACAATTATAATGAATAGTTATCTCTGCCTAATTGTAGGTAAACACCCAAAGCAACATTTTTGGATAAGGACATGAAACAAAAGGATATCATAATAAATAATCTTAGACATCTTAATAAAAAAAAGAAAACAAAATTATAGGCAAGTTAGTAAGTTATAGGTAAGAATTATAGGCAAATAATTAGGCAACTTACCAAAATAGTGATAAACATTTTATGGTCAAGTTATCAATGAAATTCGTTACAAAAACCAACGCAGAAACTGACCAATATAATTCAATTCAGATTTTTTGGAAAATATAATATAAGTGATTTCAATGATTTTAATTAGCATTCATAATATGGTGCCAATTTTACTCAAAGCTCAAACACTTCAAAATTCCCACTAGAACTCAAAACTACATCTCAATCTGATCAAAGTCAATTATGACTTCGGAATTTCTCGACATCCATTACAATAACAGTGCCATGACTAAACCTGTTAACAGCCGATGACAAACGACGTGACAAAATGTCGTTGTTAATTTGTCTCCGCTACGTTTTTCTTTTCTTTCAATAAAGCACTTTCATTGAAACAGACGGCGTTCTTTCACATCTCAATTTATATTTCTAAACGGCTTTTTGGTTGTGGCGATTCGCTTTGAAGCTGTTAAGTGATCATTATGAGTGTCACTTAATTGATTTTTGGCTTTGTTGTCTTCGCTTTTTTTGAATGTATCTTTAGAATTGGACTTAGTTGGTGATGCAGAATGGTGTGCATTATTTTGATTTATTCTGCTACTAATAAGAAGTTTGCGAGGGTAGATGGATGTATGGATGATTGAATGTTTAGATGGATGTTTGTTACTCTTTTGATCCCGTTTTTGCGTTCATAAGGGATCTTCTTCTTTTCGAGATGTTTTTCAAGTTAATCTTTGTTTTTTGATAATATAGTTACTTGGTTGCAGTTGTAATATTTGTAAAATTGACACGGACCTTGTTGCGGATGCAATCGCGAGCGGAAGCTAGTTTAGCAATTAAGTTGAAATATCTCTTGACAATGTTAAGCTTAATCATATTCGTTTCATTACAATACAAGTCTTATGACATAGTTAAGTCCAATTATTATCAAAATATAATAACAATTGGTTGATTGGTTGGAATTTGATAATATCGACATTCTATTTGAAACCAAACAGTTTATTGAAACTAGAATCGATATCAAGTCGAATATTGTGATGGAACTTTAAAGCACGAGGCTGTGGTGACCACTACGTAAAGAAACCTTGACTTATAATTTAATATAAGCCTTAAATCGCCAATCCGCTTTGAGCAAGCGTGGTGATCAATGCTAAGTCTTTGCCTTGCAGACAATATAGACTGGCATTCTTAATTATTATTTAATCAATATCTGTGATATGAATAATGTGGTTATAGGGACCTGTAGTTAATGCAATAAAGCTGATCTATCTGATAACCTGGCCCATATATGGGGCCGAGTCAACTAAATGTCTGAACAAATTGCGATCGCCATACTACCATGTAAAGCACGTAATGAATTGTTAATTGTTCTAAATGGTCGATGTATGACATGATTATTGCCGCCCAGATAAGATCTGTGATTGACTGATAGAGTTGCGCCTGTGCTGAGTATGCCAATCAAATGGGTTTGGCATTTGTTTTGACATTTCATAAATGTGAAGTTTGTGACACAATTGTCGATTGGAATTTTTGAAACGGTATTACAAAAAAAAAACTAGATTGGTCCTTAAGACTAGATTCTTTTTAACGTTTTGAATTTGAAGTTTAAATAAATATAATAAGCAGTAGTATTACGTCTCCTTATTGCAAGAGTGACTGATGAGCTCTCGGTCTTGGGTTCGACGGCGAGCTTAAGCAAATTAATTTTTCCTTTAGGAATTATTCAGCAGCAGCTGAGAGTTTGGAAGTTGGTGGTAGGACACCTCCGTGTCTCGAAAAGCATGTAAGGCAAATGTTCCTTTGCTCGATCTCATCCCGTTCGTGTCGGATGACCGTCCCATCGGACTATGAGAGTGAGGGAAGAGGGAGTCCACCTTTATTAGCGCACACGTTAGTGCATTATAATAAATTCTTCATACTTGCTTAGTCTCCATTGAGATTGGACGCCGAGACCGAAATCCGATCGAGATGATATGATTACTATTAAACATCCGCTATGTTACGAAATTGTTATTTTAAATATTGATTATGGAAGTTTAACTGCAGACATGAATTGATATTATAATAATATTATGAGTAAAGAATCTGAGCGCATACAAATGAAACTGAGACAGTTCCTGTATGCAAATCAAACCCGGCAGTCAGCCAATAAAACGCCATGAGAAGATGTATAGTGGCCACGCGAAGATATAGGAATGACACCCTTGACAGCATACAATTTAAAGACCTTTGCTATACAATGTGCTGGTAATCCGATACGTTCCTTGAAAGAGGATAAACTACAACTAATTTGTATCAGAGAGAGAGAGAGAACGACCAAAGAAATACCAAACTGGGTTAATTTTGAGTTTAAGCGATTTCCCTCCTTTATGAGCTATCAGAAAGTATTAGATTCTTATCCAAAGTTGAATAGATTTCTTAAAATTAGAAGTTTTTGGGAATCACTGAAAGTGGTAAAAATTCCCGGCGTAAGCTTATGTATGTGTATGTGTATTATCCCCTTTTCTTGTAATACATTGAATTATTTATTTACCAAACAATACTCAAATATACAGCACTTGCTAACAAGGAAAAATAAGTGTTACCAGTTGATTTATAGACACTTTGAACTTCATCGCATTGTCAAGTGCATTTCTGCAGTTCACAGTTCAAGTTTAACCAACTATTTTGATTGGTGCAAATTGGCGCCAATGTTTCAAACCATTCTGTCATCTTCTATCAATGGAACACATTGGAATTTGCCAACGATGAGTAATGACTTTGTGAGTTTGAACTTTAATTTCAAGTGATAAGGTTGAGTTTAATATAGATTTCTTTTTTAGAAAGTAATGTTAGTTTGTTTTATGTTATTGTATCTGATTAACGCTTTGTATCATAGATCTGTCATTAAAAGGTTTGAATTAATGCTGTGTCATATGATATTTATAGGCATTTGCTCGGTAACGAATTTACTAAGTTATTAAGAATTTATAAGTTCTTTGACTGACAGATTTAAGACTTTATAAAAGTACTTGAAATTGTCATAAAGATTTGTAAGTTTTATCTGACTAACTTGCATTTTTTTAACGTTCATTTAAAGGCGAATTAACTCAGACGTGTCATATAAAAATGCTAGTTTGTATGAGCTTGACGAAATACGGAAATCTTGAGAAGATGCAACTAAAACTATGGACTGGTTGTCCCTTTTAGGTAGGTATAAGGATTATAAAATATATATAATTCATCACGTATTTGTAAACCATGAAAATGCCATGTAATTTAAATCTTCAATCACTTCATAATAGTTTTTAATTACAATATAGTTGAGACTTCCAGAGCATTAATTTCTTGTCAAAGAGTCGGTCAGTTAGTCAGAAAGCTGAACCTAGTTGCTCGTTCCAAAACGTAAGTAAAACCAAAAACAACAGTAATGCCTATCATAACAGAATTAGTAGAGAAAATTATATCAAAACACACAAGTGCACTAACAAACCACTAGTCTAATGAAGCCATGATAATTAAATGTTTCGCTAAGTTAATAGAATAACAGGCGCTTGCGAGCAATTAACTAAGATTGATAGCTCGACAGTTCACAAACACGGCAAAATTGCCGCTCAACCATGTCGGCTTGTCATGTGATTCATAGACTTGATTTTCAATTAAATTTATTGAGCCCCAGCTTCAGGCTGTAGGTGAAGGATTTGATTAGCTCTTTTCCTAGCTTTAACGTGGTGAGTGGGTATTTACTTAGTAAGTTGAGCTTTATTAATTTGTTTTACTGACAGTTCAATTCTGAGTTGCCAGTTTTTGATACTACCTAAATTCTACCTCTATATTTTGTTCCTTATAATTCATTGACGCGCTATATTACTGCGTTGAAATCTAACGTCTCATAAACACACACACTGGTACAATTTTTATCATTTCAAATACAGTTTCATTATTTAAATCGCTTTAAGCTTTTTAGGTTTTAAATATAAACCATATATAAATTCCGACCCACCGCAGACATCATAATTTTCATTGCGAATTTCACACGTATTTAATTGAAAAAAGCTTTTGGTTCTTAAATTCGTCCTTCAGTGCGGACCCACCGCAGTTGTACTGCATCATCATAATCTTCATTTTATCACTAACCTACATCTCGAGAACGTTTTGCATACAAAAGCTTCTTGGTATTATCACTTACGTTTAGGTTTCTTTGCGCGTCCAATTCGCGCGTTACGTTTATTGGCGATAAATCGCAAGCCGCACGCGTTGAAAGAAATCGTCTGCGGTCGTTACTGTTTAAGAGAAAACGTGCGGGTGGCTCACACCAACGAAGAATTTGCCAAGTATGACATTGGACAACCATTGTAACATTTTGTTATTTAAATAAAAATACCTGCCTATTATCGCCCCAATGCTGGGCCTTTTTCTAAACAGAAAAGACACATTGACCACTACACTTGTTCAAGGTGGATTTGAATTTCAAACTTATTTTAGCTACAAGTCTAGGTTTCCTCATGATGTTTTGTTTTGACAAATTATGAGTTGGGTGATAGTGAATCTATTTTTACAAAAATTATATTATTCGTCTTAGGATACCTGCCGGGGTTTCGGGACGTCTTAACAGGATACCGTGGCCCCAGAACGTAAAGGGCAACAGGAACAGGGTAGTTTTTTAGTCAGTAAAAGTCTGACAGTCCCTTCCGCCCCACCCAGGGCGGAAGGAGTCATTTGACGATTTTTATCACCTCAAAAAAAAAAAGTAGTTATTGCAAGCCCAAAGACAGATTTTTACACAAGAGTCTCTTTAAAATCGTGACTTTTCAAAAGGACTTCCTGCATTTTAATTTTTAATCTGATTCGTAATATAGCACGTGTGTACCCGTTCCCGTCGTCCATTCGGTGGTAGGTAGTGATCTCACCCGGTGGTCGCTCCGGTACACTTGTCGATAAATCGGAACATGTCATGTTCTGCACCCACATTTTTATTCATCACCTCGCGATCTTTTTATTTGAGCTGTTGAAGACTCCCGCGGTTTCCTTTAAATTTATTATGCCGATGAGCTGTTTCTTGTTCATAAATTTTCTTTGGAGATATTTTATTGGTCTCGCATTTATTAAACATGTCTGCGCGCTCTTTATTTGATTTCAGTACACCTTGTTTATCGTTTTCTTTATTTATTATTTTATTGTTTTCACACATTTTTGTTTTATTATTCAGTAAGGGTTTACGCGAATCATTCTGAATACTCTACAAATTTATTTTCACATTCAAAACTAAAAACAATTAGGCCTCTCCATAAATTTCTCGCTAGCAACGGTTTACTAAACCACACGACTTCCTACTTATGCAGTCCTGGTAGTAATCACGTGCAAACGGCCAAACAATCAACACTTGCCTGTCTAAAGTAGGAAAGCAGAGTTTTAGACACAACAAGAGCAATACTGGAGCTATTTATAAACTGCGCTTACGTCGTACGAGTCAAAACATTGTTTAATTTTAAATGCGCGATTAGAGACCACGATCGAGTAGGTGTTGTGTTGATTTAGCAATTGAATGTCGCCTTGTGTAGTAACAAGCGTTCTTTAGTTGGCTGATTGTAACACACCTGCTTGGTATTGTGTGATATGAAATGTCTAGCTGAGAAAAACTGATACCATAAAATGATTTTAGCCAAATATTTAAAACTCTTTCTATTGTGCTTGTACCTTTTTGTTTTCTTCTCAATTAAAGTTAGTAAGAAGAACTGCTTATTCATCTCAGTTTTCTTTTGCACTAATGTCTGTATCTATATCTTGACTCACTCAAACCAAATCATCTCCATTGTCTTCAACATTCCCAAGCAGACATTTATGTCTCTCCATAATCATTCATCACGTATCATTACTCTTTCCTAAACCATGTAATCAAGTCACAATATAGCAAAAATATCATCATTTCCTTCCATTGTTAATACAACTAGAACTTCAGAGTCCAGCCAAGTGAATTATAATGTAGCAACAAGAAAGCGTATGCAATGTATTTCCGTACCGGTCGTAAATTACCGTAGGGAAATTGTTACGACTACTGAGTGTTCGTACAATCAACTGCACGTACATAGTAACAATTTAACACTAACAAAGCTTTTAACTTGTTGCAGGAAAGACTATTTTTGCAGTTCAAGTGTCCCTATTTCGTGCGGTTACCTGTACCTATTGATTAACCACCTGTTACCATTTTAAGCATATCATTATGTTCGTTATTGGCTTTATAGGTGTGAGCATTATAATTTTCATTATTGTGATGGAGACTTTCTTTGTGGACATCATAAATTTATGGGAATTGTGCTGCTTTTAATTGGTTAGAAACTTTTGAATATAATATTTATTATGTTTTTACCTTTTGTCATTAATGACAGTTTCCTAAGCAATGCTATAATGGGAAGAGCCCATGTATTTTTCTGTTAGGTTCTAGAGCTGCCTGCAGATTAGTGAACTAATTAGTTTTGTTAACGATCAATAAATTTATTTAGTCTGTCGAAGTCTATCACTCAACAAAAAATTGTATTGCTAAGGCCATAATACCGGCGGCAGTCTCCAATTCCTTAGTAGAAGCTACATGTCATCTATGTTTTGTTCAAAATATTTGTCGAAACTTTACAGCTGCTTTGAAACTAGCAGTGTTTTATTTCCAAACACAGCTAGCTTTAACGCAGGTAAATAGCGCACGCTTGCTCAAATCGGATTGGCGATTCCAGACTCACATAAATTATAAGTCCGGATTTCCTCACAAAATTTTCCTTTACCAATGTCAGTTATGTCCAAGGAAAAATCACATTGGTACATGCTCGTGCCAGGTTGGGAACTCACAGCCTCTTGCATGCGCCTTAATCACTAGGCCATCAAAACCCCTTTTTATATTTTGTATTATTTTTCAAACCTCTTTAAATACCAATAACACAGTCGCACATTGTAAGACAAGTCAGTAAATCTTATAAACGGGCCATACGAGCTATACACGGGCTATACAAGCCGGTCCACCTGTAACCGCTCGTAATCCGTGCGATAGCCATCGGGGAGTGCCTCCTCTCGCTTCGTTCTAGATAAGATACTGTCGCGAGGTAAAGTTTTTATTTTCTTAAGTAATTTTATTTCTTAACTAAATTGAGCCAATTTTCTAATAAAAGGGACAGCTTTTTTGCGAAACAATCCTTTTTTACAAAAATAAAGAAGACATTTTAAAGTTTTTATATTGAAAGGTTTGTAAAAAATCCTTGTATTTATTTAAATGACTGCTCTTGGTTTAGTTCCTGGAATAAAATAATTTTTGACTTGAAAATGTGACGATCGCGCATTTTCTATGCGCTTATGTAGTACCTGTTCGGTAGCATGCGACACTTGATAGATCACAACAAAAATAACTGAAGATATTACATATAAGATTACCTTAATACTAAAACCTAGTTTAAGGTACCTACATACCTACCTACCTTTCCATAATAAGTCTTATGGAGAAAAACCAGAAAGAACCTCACGAACATAATTAAACATCCACTCAAAATTTATTTCACGTTGTTAATCATTTACAGCCGATACAAATATTAAAATTTAACCTTTTTATTCCTAACACTTGTGTGCACGTCTGTACCTTATACAAGATCAAGATGCGAGTCCGAGTGTATTCGGCTCGATGTCTCAATTAAACGTTTTTATTGGCCAATTTGCGCTACACAGAGACAGAAGAAAAAAAATGGCAGTCGTTTATAATCTCGCTTTTTTATGTCTTTATACGGTTTAAATTGATGTAGGTTACGTTTTTGTGACTCTTTATAGCTTTATAGTAACATGTCATTGTCATGATGATTCTTAAAAAAAAAGTTTTAAAGGATTTTTGTATTGTTTTTTAAAATCGATCAACTGTGACTCATGAGAGTTCAGTAGTTCTCTCACAACTCTCATGTATGAGTTCGATACCGGGCAATTACCAATATGACATTTTCAATTCATATGTACTTTCTAAGTTCATCACATCACTGACATTAGTGAAGGAAAATCGTGAAAACTGGACTTAATTGTAATTAATATATAGCCTGAAATCGCCAACCCGCCTTGAGCAAACATAATTTGTGTCTGAGTTATTTCACCAGCTTTTTAAAACGAAGACTTTACTCATAAAAATCTTTACTGACCAATAACTAACATTATAAAGAGGTAAAATTTGATGGATTTTGATTATTTTTGTTTGAAGGAACCTCTGCAAGTAAGTACTGAACTGATTACAGATTTTATATCACATAAAGAAAGTTACTTTAATGCTGACTGCAATTAAATAGGCTTGGTTTCCTGATGCATTTGTGTTTTATGCAGACAAGTTTGCGGGCATAAGCTGGTATAAGAAAAAACCTCGCATATTTTTGACCGATTATCTTTTTCAAAAGTAGGTATGAACACAAACTAAACTAAATATTAATTCAAATACCCTTGCAGTGTCAATGGTACTTGACAAGGCAATACAAATAAATGATCAAGGTATTATTTCTTCTTAAGATTTGCGCCTGCCGGTGTAAATTAGGGTCGACATGGTGGCAGCACTGGCAGGCTATGACCATATTTTAGACAATAACATTAAACTAAGCTAAATAAATTTATATTTGTCTAAGTTAAGCACCTATTTGTATGGTAATAGACATGACGGACGTTAAATTAGACTAAATAGGTATTTGTTGTAATAAGCTTTTGTTGTTTTGGGGTTCCGTGGAGAAAGTTTGTGTAAGAATAAGAATAAGAATAAATTTATTGGTTTATAGTTACAAAACAAAATATAAGATATCTTATTATAAGAACTTAACATTAAAGTATGCTCTTTTAGTTATCTAACTTTATGTTAAAAAAACTAGGCGGCGCCTGTATCTTGGGAGCCAGAGTTTGCGTATTAGAGCTTGCAAAATCTAGCAGGATAAGGGAAAATAACGTCATCATCATCATATCAGCTGGCCGTCCACTGCTAAACGTAGGTCTCCCCCAAAGTGCGCCAACCATCCCGGTCTTGGGCAGCCCGCATCCATCCACCTTCTTTAAACCGTCGTCGGTCCACCGTGCAGCAGGGCGTCCCACACTACGTTTGCCTAAACGTGGTCTTCACTCTAACACGTGTCTGCTCCACCGACCGTCGGAAAGTAAGATTCTACAAAGTTGTAAAGTAGGCAGTTGGTAGAAACAATGTAACTGATGAAATCAAGGAAATACATGAACATTCTCTTAAAATAGAATTAGGTACTCTTTAGGCATACCTCTAGAGTCGCAATTCTATTAACTTTTAGTAACGAACGTAATCTAATCTCAGTCTCAAACTGTCAAAAATGCCGTTAATTTACCCATTTCTTTTTTACCTTGATTGTTGCTGAAGTGAGATTGCTACTAGATTTTGAACCATATAATATTAATGAGTAGATTTGACCTTCAGTTTTATTATTCAGTGTGGAGTTTCTTGCCCATTTTTATCCATATTTTTTTTTTGAAAATACAAAGAATGTGACTAGATTAAATATTTGATCATTTTTTTAAATGACATTCAAAACTGCTTTTAATGCTTTATTTCTCTTTACAATAAAAATACATAACATCACGCCTATAATCCCCAAAGGGTTAGGCAGAGGTATAGCCACTACTACACCCACATTACGCCAGTTAACAATAAATCGCAACAACATCAACACGAACTAAAACCCGGGCAAATTCCTTACAAAAAAGCATCAAAAAACGATAAAAAGTGCACCTCATTACTTGGCCACCATTTCCTGCCTCGTAGGACATGAAAACGGCCATAACTAATGGCCATACACCTCAATAGCCTGAGTTAACAAACGGGCATGATATTTTACAAGCCCATAAAGTCAGATAGACAATTTGACCTTATCACGTCTAGCTGACGTTTATTCCCAGTAAATATATAAGGTTTATGCTAGACCCAGCTAGACCACAGTAGAAGATTTTTTTTTTGACGATATATTGTTAGCGATATGGAAATAAATCACAGACTCTAGTTACTTTAAATTGTTACTAACAAATGATGGAAGGAAATTCTGAATGAAATGTTCATTATTTTAAAGGTTCATGGGCAAATCGTTTTGAGACAAGTAAGTTAAGACAAGTACTCCTGTAATGAAAGGATAGTTAAATCTGAAAGTTTATCTGTTGTGTTAAAAATTGACAATATTACCGCCAGCTTTTTATAGTTCTACTGCAAAGGCAAAGGCCTCTTCTCATACAGAGAAGGCACGAGCATTGATCACCACGCTTGCTTAAGGCGGATTGGCGATTTCAGACTTATATTAACTATAAACGCGACTTTATTCTTGATTGTATTAAGGTGAGCAAAAACACTATTCATCTATACCTGATACGAGTTTAATGCCTTTTTATAAATAAAACTTTTCGATTATTGTAAAATTACGAAAATTACATAAGAAAACGTTCTTTTTCGTTTAAGTCTTTCTTGTATAAGGTTTCTCCCATTCTTTAGCCGAAGTACCTACGCATGTAGATTTAGTTGTACTTAATAGAGTTCTGTGTTAGCCGCGTGTTGGGTGGTGTTAAATACGTGTAATCAGCGAAGATAATAACAGCCTCACAGCTAACAGGTTGCTAGACATGTGTTTAGGACTTTTTGCTTTACTCTTGTTATTATCTGCGGTAGGTGAGACTTTTTATATGTGAGCTTCTGACCGCTTCTCCGTCCGCATGAATTTTTCTTCCGCGCTTAGTTACGTCTTTGGTTACTGCTCAGCTTCCATGTTCTGTAGCGTGATGTTATATAGCCTATACTATTCCTCATGAATTTGGATATCAATATAAATATTTTCCCAATCCGACTGATAATTCCAGAAATTTGCGCGTTTGGAAAAGCTAAAAAACATAAAAGCTTTGGTATTTTAGTATAGACGTACAAAAGACTCTATTACGTTTTACTTAAGTCATTGGCGAATGCTATTCTTGTTCTTAGTCTACTAAACGACTTGATATACTTTATAGAATAGACCCGTGAATCCCACGTTTTGTGTCTCTAAGTCAAAATCGTGTCATATGAATAGAAATCACATCTCTTAAATGCATTTCTCTCTATATCTTGAAAATATTTTCATTTGAGGGATTATTCGTAGCTTCTGTGACATTTTTCAACATCATCATCATCAAGGTATAGTAGTTCGCTGTTAGACATAGGACTCTCTAATTGTACACTATTGAGCCTCGACCATTCTCACCTGGCTGCTACAAGCCACACTGAAGCGAGGATTGTAGCTTTACTGAACCCTATGGCGTCCTCTTATTTTCTGTCGTTGATTATGTTTGAGTTGCTTACTGCCTCGTCTTCAATGCTTGGCAGGATTCCTTTTTTTGTCGTCGTCATCAGGCTATATCAGTCCACTGTTTGTTTTGTTATTTGTATGTTTGTACGCTTCGGAACCACGACGCCTTACTGCTTTATAGGTTCCATATTTTTAATCAGAAGAAATATATTTATTCTTTTGAAAGTGTAATCTTAGCCTTAGCGTAGGACTAAAGCACAGTTACCTGAAATGAATATAGGTAAACAGTAAGTTCCAAGAGCCTATTATTAAGTTAGTGGCCATCACAATTTGATGTTGAATGCTATTGGCTACCTACAAACGAGACCTGTTTCAATATTAATAGCATAAAGGCTTCACGGCTGATGATATATAATATTCACAGTCAATCTTTGCAGCTGCTTAATTTTATTGCCTAGGACATTCGCAAGGAAAAGAACACCTAAGAAGAAATATTACTGCCCCGAGAAACGTGGGAGAAGGGTGAGATGATCGGAACTCGTGCCACAATGGTTGGTAAGAGGTGGCGCAGGAAATTTAGTATTAGGAATTGGGGGGGGCTTCGCCCTGTTGTGGGTCAAACATAAATATTGATAATATCAAATAATGGGCCACAGTTGTGCTACTACTATTAGTACTTCTACTTTTCAATTTAGCATCTGGTCAAAATAAAGTCAATAACTTTATTTTGACCAGATGGTAATACCATCAAACAGGCTATCTAGCCCATTCATTTAGTAAATAAAAAGATTTGAAAAAATTATGGATAAAATATTTTTATGAATTATTATAGGTAATAAAACTTATAACTAAACATTTAATATTAACTTAAAACCTGAGGCCTTTTATGTCTTAGGACATTCCAAGTTTTAAGCCTTGACATATTATGAAAATTAAAAAAAAAACTAAAAAAAGGACTTTAACATAAAAATATTATAATAAAAAAACCGCGCCAAACAACATTAGCTTCAGCCATGACAGTTCGAATGGTTTTTTTTTAAAGAGAGCATGAAGGCTTGCAAGCAATTCGCAGTAACCCCTTTATTACAAACGAAAGAATGGTGCTGTAAAATTGTAATTGCTACCACTATGCCCTGCTGTGGTTTATTAGTTGCCTTTAAATAATAATCTTCGCATTATGTACCTTTTTTACGACCAAACAGAAACCTTTTATTGTGAAGTTTTACTCGCTTATAGATGTGCGAAAATCTATGACAAACATAACAAGCTATTTTGAAACTTATTTTTAACCTGATAAAGTTTAGTTTACAGTGTTTCGTCCTGCATGTCTGACTTGTGTTGGTTAATTGGCGGGTACAGAAGAAAGTTAATTAAAGTTCGTGTGATTTTTGTTTAAAGCCCTTTGTCGCGAAGTGATTATTTCATTAGATCAGACCTTGTTTATTGTTACTTTACTTTTAACGACAGTACCTATGAATTTATAAATGTTGCCACACTAGTAAATAATTAAGTTTTAAGTACGAATGTTAGTTAGTTCGGCGCTGTTTTGAGTACCTAAGAAAATTTATCAATTTTACCAATTTTTGGGATGAAGTACGTGCCTTAAGTAGGTTTACCATATTTTCCCAATTATTAAATTCCACGAAAGTGGGGTGACCGATTTTAAGTAAGGCAGTAAATGGAATCAACAAAAGAGATATTTAAGTCAGTAAAGGAAATTGTCTTCGAGCAATCGTAACGCATTCAAGTAACCAGGATTGATAAATATGTGTGTATTTATAATGCTGTATTTAAATGGAATTTAATGTAATGAAAAGAAAAAAAAACATTAATTCAATTCAATTTAATTCAGAGACGTCCATCAGTTTCTGAAATAATTTCGACTATATCTGTGGACCCTTGTTACTTGAGTGCATCACGATTTTCCGACGATTACTCGCATGAACTTACGTTTTGCTGTACTTCGCCAGCGCATCAGACTATACTGTTTCGTTGTCAAATCGCCACTATTTCAACTACATAAGATGCCACAGTTTTAACCTTAAAGCGCTATCGTCCGCACATAACATGACAAACTATATAACATTTTAACAACATTTTATAAACTTTCAACGGTAAAACTCAACACAAAAGTTCTGACAACCCGTCATTACTGATCAGCACAGTTTTATGCATATTCGATGTTACCAAAACGGCAGCAATATTATAAACTTGACAAGTACAGGCAAGCGCAAACCGTGTAACGTACAGTATATGAGCTGTTGCACAGCACAGAGC
Organism: Hoplodrina ambigua; assembly: GCA_949774945.1. Classification (NCBI taxonomy): domain Eukaryota; kingdom Metazoa; phylum Arthropoda; class Insecta; order Lepidoptera; family Noctuidae; genus Hoplodrina; species Hoplodrina ambigua. The sequence goes on from OX458979.1 coordinate 1,025,841, forward strand.
CACTGTGGCGGTTAGTGGCTGCGAGCGGTGGCCATATGCGATCGATACCATAGAAAATGTAAGAAAAATTTCGTTCACAGCTTGTGGCGGCCACAGCATAGACACTACTTAGTTGCTTAGTGTACGATAGCAGTAGTGACATTTTATGTTGTATTTTGTAGAATTTTGTACATCAAGAGATTAACTTTGGTACCCATGATCCTTTATATAGATTGATTTTATTCGCATCAAGTCAGTTAAAATCAATCAAAAGACTGACAATGAAAATGACTGAGACTAAAACTAATAAAAAATCTTTAGCTGAAAAACACCATTTACCATAGACTATGTGTGTTATGGTATATTTGACTTCCACGCGGATGAAGACGCGGGCAGAAGCTAGTTTCTTTTTAATAATATTATTGCAAATTCCAACACATCTGCAATTGAATCGTCAACTATTCCTTATCAACTCAATGAAACACATCGCTATAATACACACCTACACTCCCAAACCACTTTGTACTCGATCACCCATTGCGCTCCATATAAGGCTGCACACATAACTTTGCTTTCACAGGCTGCGTCTGCGCATGTATCGTCGGCGCGAGCCAAAGAATTATACTCTCACACTTTAACACCGAATAATCAATTTTTATATGAAATTGTAATTTACTTTGCAATTTTACACCTCTTTGTGGTGCCGTTATGTTTGGCAATTTATTTTTGTAGGGTTGTCAAAATCAAGGGTTACTATAGGATTGTCAATGGCACTCTTATTACTAAACCCACGCTGTCTATCCGTCTATCTATCAGTGAGCTGCATCTCAGGAACCGTAATAGATCGGGAGCTGTATGTGCTATCAACAAATTATATAAAGTTGGGATAGGTTATAATTATAGGACACTTTGATACCTAAGTCTAGTTTTACGATAACTACTTTAAGTACAAAAACGATTTCCCATCAATTTCAGATATTTATAAACCACTAAATAAAATTAATCGTTTTCTAAGAAGCAATGGGATTGCCGTAACCTTTCCAACAATCAAAATAAATCCAACCAATTTGTCTACTAACCAAATAATTTTACAAACCAGAACAGTTTCGTAATAATTATAATAAACATAGAAACTTTATTATTCTTACGCCACATTGATTTAATATAACCGTAGTTAGACTACTCCCTAATGAAGTTAAGAATAATTTTATTCACACTAATTACTGAGGCCTTTCGATAGACTGTCATCATAAACATGGCTGGCCTCTCGATGTTAAACGACCTAACCAATTTCCACTTTAAAATTATAAGTGTAGAATTCAAAATGGAATGTTGTTGAGTGAGTGCTTACAAGAATTTGCATCATAGAGTCCACACTTTGTCAATAGGACGATGTATCGCTTATAAAATAAGGCGCTTAAGTAGTGGCTCGTGAATTTAATTTGAAATCGATTAACTGATGCATTAATGGTCGATTTAATGGCTTTTTGACATGTTAGACATTAACGAGGGAATGCAACGAAAAGATTTTATTGAAGAATTGCGGTTGGTAGCAGTAATTTTCGTAAAGGTAGTGAAGTAAATCTAAAAGAATTTGTGACCAGAAAAAAATTAATTCATGCACTATGACCTCAAATTCCACACAACCTTTTTTTGTTTTTGGGGCGAGCCTGCTTTTCTATTTCCAACTTATGCAACTTCTGACCTCTCCTGGCTTTTAGGAGTATCAGTTAGGAATAGAGATTCCTAACTGATACTCCTAAAAGCCAAAATCAACATGGCAGTGGCATAACATATTTTAAAACCTATTATATATATAACATATGTATATATAAAAAAAAAAACATATTTTCCATTTCCCTTCATCACAAGCAGCAGCCAGCAGAACTTGACTAATCGACAGATACGGAAAACTGGAAAATGCCTAAATGCCCAGCACCAAGAATTAAAATTAACTTTTAATGAATGGGACCTAAAATGTGAGCTGTGTATTAAATATTTCATTCCAATAATAGATTTATTGTCAAAGTCTTGACTGCACGAAAATGATGTGCAGAACAGTGTACAGGTTTCATCTGGAGTTGTTTACCATGTAAAAACTAGAACAACCCGACATATAGACAGGGTGAAGGTCAAATCTCAGGTCAGTCTGTATGACTCACTTGAGAAATTTACACCACGGTCTAGCCATATACTGGGCGCTTCCGTGTTGTGGAGACCTATGTAGACTGAGAAACGAATAGAGAGGGATATAAGGATAGAAACAGTAAAAATTAAAAAAAAAATGAGACTTGTATAATATTTCAGTTCCAGTATTTCGTTTTTTCACCATTCTTCATTAGCCTGGAAATATTCAATGTTATTCATAGAAAAGACCTACACTTCTTCTTCTTCTTAGCGTGTCGATGGCAAACATATATAAATATAAATTTATTAAATTCCTTTTTCGGCCCAGTATTTAGCCACCGCAACACCATCCGCTGACGCAGTCATTAGTCTTCCAGTACACTGATGGTATTTTTCCTATGGTCTATGCCATTGGAGTTGTGCTGAGTAAAACCCATTATCGTTATTGTCTTCATCTTTAGATCATTCATCCGCTGCTAGCTGCATAGGCATTTCCATGCCTTTGCTTATTCCAGGGGGTAAGGTATGCGATTACGTAGTTACAATAGGGGGAGCAGGAGGATGGAGGGGGTGGGGGGGGAGTAGTATAGTCGCCCCCCACCATTTTTCCCCGCCGGAGATACTCGCCGGAGCCCTACCAGGGATTTCTACCGTGTCACCTTAATAGGGTCGTAAGGGGCTCAGGGAAGGCGGGAAGAGGGGTAGAGTCACCCTCCAGCCTTTCCCCCCGCCAGAGGGGCTCGACGGAGCCCCGCTGCGCGGGGCTCCTACTTCTGGGTGGTTTAAAAAAAAAATAACCACGAAGGGGATGGCAGGGTCTGTTCGCTCGCTGCGCTCGCTCACTGGACCCTGCCATCCCCTTCTAACCTAACCTGTCCGAGTCGGGGTGCCCACAAGTCCTGAGCTCGCTTCGCTCGCTCTTGTCCACAATAAAAGAACAGAATGTTAATATAAACATTTATTTTAATTTGTAAAGACTTTATTGCGACGATTTTATTGCTTCCATCATTTGTAAAAAAATATCTTTATTATATTTAATATTATTTCGTCTCCATAAATATTATCATTAATATTATAGTTGTCCCTTTAAAAACTCGAAAGCAGTGGAATGCCCGCAATTTTATTTACCTGGCGCGTTTCGTTTTACGCATTTTAACAGACGCAACTTTAAAATACGTAAGAATTTTGTGAAATTACGTTTCGTTCAAGCAATAGTTAGTGATTTTTCGATTTTTTTGGACTCCGCTCCGGCGGCTAAAATTGCTTGGGGGTGCTTACGATTAGTCCCCTTGACCCCCCCACAGTGTCAGAATCCTCAAATTTTAACTACGTAATCGCATACCCAACCCATTCCAGGTTTTACCAGCAACGGAAAAAATGCCTAACAGGCCCCTTAATAGATATATTTATTATCTGTTCACCTCTCAGCATTTGCAACTCTATAATCTTGATCCATCTTCGTAACCGCGGCCTGTGGGTCGATAGCACCGCCCAGCGCCGGATCTATCGGGTTCCCGCTAAGCAACCCATTAAAATCGCCATCTGTTGCAACTATGCGTCTAGCGTCTAGTGAAAACTATCTCAATATTAAATTTTTTGACTTTGACATTTGCGAATATCATATTTAGTCACTTAAAGACTGCCTGTAATAAATAATGATAATACCAGCCTACTATTGTCCCATTAAAGTACAAAAACCTCTTTTCATACAGAGAAGGCTTCGAGCATTGATCACGACGCTTGCTCAAGGCGATTTCAGACTTATCCCAATTAAAAGTCCAGGTTTCCTCACGATGACCGATGTCAGTGAAATCCAAGATAAACTCAAAAAGTACCTACATAAGAAAGTTATATTAGTACTTCTACGGTTACGAACACTAAGACAAAACGGGTATAAGACAGCCTGTCCAAAAAAGACGAATCATTTGATGCACTTCTTCATTGGTGACCACTAGTACGTCACCGTGGCCGAAATGTGCCAGGATGCAGTCATAATCATTAGTTCTAAAGTTATACTAAGACTTCAGAAACACTTAGTAAAAATATAGGTTAAAAGCTGATAAAAGAGACAAATTGTCAACTTCCATTAATTGAGTCATGCAAAATACGTCAATTTATTCCTTTGAAATCATCCAATCAGATGCATTAGACACTTTTTCTGACGTCAATGTTTTACAAAAACTGCTAAGGCTCAGTGCAAATGGAGCAGCAGTTTTCATTAACTATTTGACTAGTACTTTGCCTGCGATTTCATCCGCGTCGGTGTTGTATTATCCTCTAGAAACTAAACTCCTTCCAAACTCTGTCCTCTGAGGGGTGCTTCAAATTGAACTAATGAAGTCAAACTTTTAACACACTTTTTTACACTTAGTTGAAAAAAGAATCCTAACTAATATTATAAATGCGAAAGTAAGTTTGTTTGTTTGTTTGTTACCATTTTACGCCTAAGCCACTGAACCGATCATCCTGAAATTTTGCATATGCATTGCCAGGTGTACAGGAACGAACATAGGGTACCTTTAATCCCGAACAAAAGTACTGTTTCCGAGGGAAATCACAATAACGTTCTTACGATCATAGATGGCGCCACGTGTCGTTTCGAATCGAAATGACAGGACATGGGTAATATTTTCCGCGACTTTGTCTGTGTCCGCGATAACCGAAATTTACGCGGACGAAGTCGCGCACAAAAGCTAGTTTTCATGTAAACGAAATTTCCTCTTTATATCTATACAAGAGTTACATTTTTGAAATCCCTTTTAGGACTCGCGTCCTAAAACGAGTATACGAGCATATAAATAATAAACTAAAACATCACAAATTAAATTGTGTACAAGGTGTAATCTGATTGGCATTTATTTTCTTACACGTAATTTACCAACTGTCAACATTATTTCTGTTGTATTTTGGTTAGTTATCAACGAATCAACAACAACTACTTGAGCTTGTTGCTGCTCTGTCTGTGATAACCGTAAAAGCTCTGTAAGATGAATATAAATTTTCCAGTTTTAAGAATATTTTTTGGGAAGACTGAATTTTACCGTAAAAGCTCTGTAAGATGAATATAAATTTTCCAATTATAAGAATATTTTTTGGGATGACTGAATTTTTCAAATCTGTCATTTACAATGAAGCAATAGCCATCAATACTTCGTTTACAAACTCCTAAATAGTTTGATATTCAGCCTTCGAAGGCGAGCCACAAAATCTGCTTATCAGGTTTTCCTTTACTTTGATTAATAGAAACAAGAATGCTAATGTCTTGCGTATCTAGAAGCAAAATAGTTCGCTCTGTTTATATTACGATATGATAAATGGCTTCTTTAGGAATGCAGCGGATTATCTCCTTGGTCAGGAGTGGATTGATGGTGAGGATGACGCCATCAGGTAAGCTGGTCCTTTTGTGGTTGGCTGCAATGTAGGCGAGAGGAGTGGCAACATCCGTAGGTATGAATTGTAAAACTGTGATATGAGTTACGACGGTAATTAATTAGGATAAGGATAGCGATCAGTTGAATGTTATCGCACATGCAGTATTATCCTACAATTTTTCCGTTGATAAATCTAGATCCAACGATCGAAAAAAAAAACGAGTTTAGTTAAGTACAGCTGTCCTTCTATCTATACGTAATACATACTCGTATAATAAAGCTGGTGTTTTTTTTTTGTTTATTTAAACGCGTCAATATCTGGAACTTCCAGTTAGGTTAAAAAAAAATATAGCCAGCTTCATGAGGAAAAGTATAGACTACATAGCATTATGCTACGGCTCACAGGAGCGAAGCAGTAACAAAAGACGTAACTTAAGGCGGGTGAAAAGAACTAAAGAACTAACAGACGAAGTTACGAGCAGAAGCTAGTTTACAATTAATCTTTTAGAACTACAGATATACATATACATGTATGCATCTATTATTTCTTATCAATTTTTGACTGGCATATCTAAATCTGCTTTGGGTCACCTCTAATGCTCATAATGATTCAGTTGAACTGGATTACCTTAAATATCCTTGTCACATAGAACTGCCGACACCTAAACCCTAATGCCATACTACGTTATTCCTAATCTGAACAAAATGCCAACTGTCACCGCCCTTATCCCGAACACCAATCCATCAGATTTGCAACTCTAGTAATACCACAAACATCTCGATCGTGGGTGGACATTGGATAAAGCGATTATTATATTATAGATGTAAATAATCGATTAGCATGCGCCGGCGCCGCCTGAGCCGCGTCACTTGCACGCGGCGCCTGCGACGGCGTCAGCGAACCTATTAAAGGTATGCCTCCAGCTGCATGTGTGGTCTTGGACGAGAATAGACCTCAAATTATGAGCAAATTGGAAGTAACAGTATTATGTTCCAGATTTGTGATTAATTAATCCTATGTAAGGTGAATTTGTAATGCCAACGATATGGAAATCTTATGGTAAATATGAAAAGAGATCTTAAAGCAGTATTTTATGGCAAGTTGATTCTCTAAGCAAAGAAAATTTTATAAAAGTTAATCGGTTCAACAAAGCACGAATTGTGAAAGCTGGTGTAACAGTAAGGAGGCTTATCTAGTAGTGGATTTATGCAAGAAGGGAGAGTCACTAGTAATACTAATTTTAAAATAATTAGGAAAAACTTTAATGCTATCCACCTCAGTATTTTAGGAACAGGCACATGATGATCCTTCTAAATATATCATTTATCGAAAGCCTAAAAGATGACTAAAAATATAACTTTTATTACTGCAATGCCGTTACCATCAGCTACTCAATAAGGACCTCCCATTAGATCGCTTTTAAGAACAACACCAGGCATTGCTTCTAATTAATATTTGGCTTACGAATCATTTTGTACTAAGTTGGTACGTGCGCCGCATGACATACATACTAACTACGAACACCTAACGCGCCTCGCTCTCTGTATGCCGAAACCCTTACGTACAGATACGATCAGTGTCGTGTCAATCGATCCCGCTTATCAAATCGATCGATTGATTTCATTTATAATTTGTTTCAAATTGCTTTTCAGTTAGCATTCTATTAAGTGTTATTTGCATACTTATCGGTCATGCTAAACAAGTGAATACGTCATTAAAAATGTTGAGTACTTGTGTTTTATTTATAAGAAAATAAATCAGCGTCCATTAACCTGGTATTTGATTGGAAATTGGTTGAAACGCTCGTTTAAGTTAAACTGTGACATAATGAACTTTTAATAAAGATGAGGATTGGTAGACTGGTCTCATATATAAAAGGTACAACACGATAATTGTACCTAGTGGGTGTTTTAATGGAGCAATTTTATCTGGTTGGCTTCCAATTGAGTTGATCGAATTACAAGTTTAATAGTGCACCGATAATTTTCCACTCTATTCTCAAATATATTGTCCCTTTATATGAATTGCTTTTTACCATTTAACAATGACAGTTGACCTAAAAAAAATTAAACTGATAGCTCTTCAGTATCTGCCAATGTACCACTTAGTTATCAACTAATCATGAGGATATTTATGACCAGCTGTTTCCTGTGACTTTGGCCGCATAGTTATTTGGCTAAAACTGTTCTCTCTTTACGTTTACTTCTCTACTATTTATCACTTCATTGAAATTAATATTGTAAAGAGGAAAGATTAATGTTTTTGTTTCATCTTCATCATCATCATATCAGCTGAACGACGTCCACTGCTGGACGTACACCTCAACTAATTTTTGTTTGTAATTGACAAACTCAAAAACTACTAATCCGATTTTTAAATTTCTTTCACCTATGGAAAGCTACACTATCAGCAAGGCCTAAATGTTATTTAAAAAAGAATTAGGGATTCGTAAGAATATTTACGCGTATTTTAATTGCGGTTAAAAGCTGCCAAACATACTTCTATCTTCAGTGCCGTAGATGTGTGCTGTCTATCAGTCAGTCACGGCTATTTTATCTTAATTTACTGCTTCCAGGATATCTGGCTGTATCTACATAATTATCTAGTTACCTATTGCTTGTCACGGTTACTGCTGCATTTATATAATCACTTGAAGGCAATGTTTTAAAATCGTGTAACATTGCACTAGTAACTAAGTTGTCACATTAATCACGTCGACTTAAGTTTTCATAGCCGTTTGTAAAGTGACGAATCACTTTTAAAGCTGTGGGCTAAGTTTAGACTCTAAAGATTCCGGCTATAAAAAGGACAAGTAATTTCCGTTTGCATATTTTAATTTTATTAATTGAAGTAAAGAAAATGGGCTCAAGGATTGTGAAGGTGCTCGTCTGATGGAGTATGTGGTACCACCGTACCTACCTGTACAGTACACTGCCAAGGAGCGTCAGTATGTTGTGGTTTGTAGGTTATATCTGCCGGTGAATTAAAGGCACATGTCAATTTTGTCCCTTTTTTTCGTGAGGAAATAGTCATGGATAGCCTCTGTCTAAGAATAACGGAGGATATATGATAATAAACAGACTAAAAGCCTTAGCGCGCCATAATGATCTAACCCACGTGTCATATTCATGAAGGAGGGGGAGTCGGGATTGGTAAGTTAACTGGCATGGCTTACATCTTTATTGCATTTTTTATTGTTTTAAATTCACTAACATTGTTTTCACATTCACCATTCTTTATTACTGAACACAGTTTTAAATACATTGTAAGATGTTGAGTGAATGCTCAGTTCACTATGTTTTACCAATTAAGGTATGCAAAATTATAAGTAATTATACATTAAAATATATTAATAAAGATTATTTTACATTGAGATACACCATAGAATTAAAATAATTAAATCAAATAAAATAAAACAAAAAAGTCAAACAAAGTCAAATAAAATCGAAAAGAGTCTTTTGCTCGTTCTTCAGTTTCAATTTTCTGACTAACCAAACACAAAAACGAAACGTCTTTTATTCCAAATTCAAAAGTGATCAATGCATTTATTTCAATTAAACCATTTACGGGCGCTTTTGAAATTTAAAGTCCCACACTACAGTACCTACACACGTCAGCACAATATCGCTCAATCGCTCGGTACTTACAAATCCTAAACCATTTCAATAGATTATAAATTCAATACTGATATTTATAATTGCATCAGTCGGTCTATCATGATTCATTAGCTTCAAGTAAGGACTGGCGCCGTCGTTCATTGGTCGAAACAACATTTAAATATTTATTCGCACACATAATAATATCTATTATGTACAATTATCTACAGATACATACTAAACTACTGTTATTTATTATCACTATTATGGTTATTGCAGCATTTATAGTTTTAGCATAGAATAAAGAAAACGTTGCTATTAATTTTCGCGACACTGTCCTTAAAATTCAAGAAAATAATTTCTATGGAAAAAGCGAAGAGTAAATCGCATGTGACAGATGAACGGACTAACATGCTAAGACTGAAGTGACTCAATAAGATCGCATATTTTGGGAAGACTAAAATGTAAATTGCTCGAAATGTTTAACACTACGAGGACATAATGAAAACCTTTGTTTTCATTATGAAAATCTTTGTTTTCATTATGTCCTCGTAATGTGGGTGTAACCCTTTGGTTACACCCACATTTCGCCAGTTATGTTTAACTCCCATGTAACAGGGGGCGAGCCTATTGCCATCAACTGGGCACAAATTCAGTCTCTGCAGCTAATTTATCGTACCAAAATCAAAAGTCGTTTCCCAGCAAAAATTCTTGCTCAAAGTTATTAAGATTGATGCATATTCAGTCAGTATGCGAAGCTAATAGGTATGTGATATTTCTTTTTATGCCCTGTATTTAATTTTGACTTTAAGTTTTAAAATAAATGGTTGTATTAGATTCACACATTATTTAGCAATGAAGGCCATTGCTGCCTCCACGGATATCGATGAGGAATGATGCCTCTTGGTACTTTTACGACATACACGGTACTAAGCCCATCCATTTTGTTTTTCTTTTGCTCTCAGTACAGCTTTGTGTCTTTAAATATCAGTAACTACTCAATGTGTCATAAATATCATATTTTACGACTTGTTATTGGAGCACACTTTATTATATTGTTTAACATTTAATGGCGGTTATAATATTTTTTATTAGTGGCTTTTAAATATGTATAATCGCAGAAGATGGGGGTGAGCCAGTTTTTACTCTTACGCATTTAGTCCTACCGGCCGAATTTCGGTCACGGTAGCCAATCTCAGTTGAGACTAACCAAGTACGCAGGATATATTGCACAAATGTGCAAACACAGGTGCATTGTTGTATGTTTGTTGTGTCCTTCCCTCACTCTTATACCTCTCTCTTATACTCTTATACATGTAGTGGGTACCTATATTTATGTATTTAATAAAACATTTTTTTTTGGCTTAACATATTATGCTTTAAAATACATAAGATTGATCATTATAATACATACGATGAGTACATAAACCAATAGATATTAATATACTCACTACAAGTCTGATGGGCGGCAATCCGACACAACCGGGGAGAGATCAGATCGTTCAACTAGCTTATACTGTAAACTAAACTCACACTGTATTCACTTCTTTCCCTTTTAGTCCTTCTTCAGCACACAATTACAGAAACACTCACAAACACTTCACCCAAGTTCTCAAAGAGCGATTTTACAGAATACCACTGTCAACTTGTCCAAACGTTTGTAGTCCAATATTAATGTGAAGGAACTTGCAACAACAAATGCCTTTACAATTCAAATACAAATTGAACGCCTCAGTTTCCATTCAAGTTAGTTTATCAGCTACTGGTATTACTTAATCCGGTCTAGTTTTATCCCTCACGCAATCATCCTGACACGTTCCACGATAGCTAGCCGACAGAATAGATCGCTCATTTTGAATTAATCGGCCTTGTTGCAGTGAGCCATGGGATTGTGCAGTGTGGTGTTTTTTTTTTTTGTTTTACGCTGAAGCTTTTATCCTTCGTATGCATTGTGTAAACTGGCGTGTCTGAGAGAACTATGGGGTTTTCATATAGCGAAATGGGGAGAGCGATCGTTGTGATTGTCAATTGTTTATTAAAACTGATGAGATTTTTTATTTGTATGTTTCTTTAAACGCGCTGAAACCGTCGGATTAGAATAAATATTTTTCACACCTTTTTATATAACATCACGCTTTAACTCACGAGAGCGGAGCAGTAAACAAAGACATAACTGGACGCGGGTAAAACCGCAGAGTAGCTAGTAAAATATCAAGTTTCTGGTGGAAAATGTTTACAACAGCCTTAAAACTAAGAACTTTACTTTCGATACAGTTCCTTTAATCATGTAACCGTTGTATTTTCAGCTGTAAATACGCTGCTATTCCCAATTTCTTTTCTACATACCCAGTCAACGCACATTTCCAGCCTAATTATTAGCTCCATGGTTTACTCGTGCGTGACATAGCTTGGCGCCAACAGCTTGTTCGTTGGAAACGTTCAGACTGATCGACCGTCCTTGTGGCACCTTGTCTTGTCCACAAATCTGTGCAACGTGGCCAGCACTAAATTGTCACGGCGTCCTGTTAACTGCATTGCTGATTATATTAATTTTAAATGATACGAACTGTTCTAGTTTTGGTTGTGTGATTTCTAGTTGTTTTACGTTTGAAGTGTTTGTTGATTTTATTAATAATGTGTTTTAAAGTTTATTATTCATTAATAATATTCATTTACTAAAAAATGGTAAAAAATGGTGGTTCAATTATTAAAAAATGGAATTGAAAGCATATGGCATTCCATATGCTTTCAATTCCATTTTTTAATACATAATTTAGGACACAGTTGTTAAATCTTTTCAGCAATTTTTTTTTTGTTTACAGTTTACAAATTACCTAGTACTTTTATTATCAGTTTAAACTTTTTGATAAGCTATCTAGCTTATCAAAACGTTTTTCCTTGAAAACTGAAACCACAAGCCTAGGTAAGTATAATACCCTTGTCCTATCCACATTTCATTGCCTTTTTTTACTTTTTACGATTACGATTCCGTAATCGTAACCTCATAACAAAACTATAATTTGTTGGAAGTCCAATCCTATGCCCCTAAAATGGTCGGCTTTACCGTGCTTAGCTTGACTGAAAAGTTTGTTAAACCATACTTTACCATGTTTTCTGCATTTCTTCAAACCTAGACCTCCTTTTGTCACACAGACCGTTATTGACCCGTTCCACTTAACACCCAAACACCACCTTGTACCCTTTAAGTTAGAATTGACCTCGAACAGATACCACAGTATCACAAACTTGTTAACAAGAGGCTCCAGTTGTCCCACAGCCACAGAGCAGCAAAATGTTGAAAACCGCCAGTACCGCCACATATCTCAGCTGCGAGACAGATATATGAGGGCGGAACAACGGTCGACAAGATAAGGGAGTGGCCCAGAACTGCTGTAACGCAGTTTACGTAATAAGAGGGAAAACGCGGCCTGTTGACACCAGGGAATAGAACTCGCCAAAACTGCAAAAAACGGCTTCTTAAAATAGCAATTGCGTCCGCGAAAAGGCGTCCTTTTCTTATGCATTGCGAGTGCCATTGTGATTTTTTTTATTCATATTATGTCTATAGAATCTTATTATGGACCTTTGACAGCATTAACATACATCTTGACGGGCCTGTTGGTCTAGTGGTTAGTGGCCCTGACTGCTAAGCCGGAGGTCGTGGGTTCGATTCCCACCCAGGACAAACTTTGTGTGATGAGCATGATTGTTAGTTCTGTGTCTGGGTGTGATTTATCTATAATATGTATGTATTTATAAATTATATAAGTATGTTTATCAGTTGTCTGGTTACCATAACACAAGCTCTGCTTAGCTTGGGATCAGATAGCCGTGTGTGAGTTGTCCCAAGATATTTATTTTATTATTTATTTTATCTTGAGCAAGCGTGGTGATCAATGCTCGTTCATACCTTCTCTGTGTGAGAAGAGGCCTTTGCCCAACAATGGGGGAATAATAGTCTGGCATTATTATTATAATATAAGCTTTAAACTACTTCCCACACACACTATTAATTTTATGAACATTAAAAAAAAGAGAAATTATCACATTTCACCCGTACCGTTTATGAAAACCAGTGCGTTAACCAGCGAGCAACCAAGTTCGCTGTATTTGGTTAACGAACACCTGATCTAGAAGTCTATAGACCTACAGCTTCGTTAGTTGCGTCGCCTTGCAACATTATCTACAATAATAATATGTTTTATTGTGTTCACTGAATGTTTACATAAATGCTTGATTTATCCTTTAAGACCTTTCTCTGGCAAGCGGAGATAGCGATGGAAATGTGAATGGTTAGTTTCAATGTAAACATATATACAGTTTACATAGAGTCAAGTTATTTGATATCCCTGACCCCTGAGCTAGTGTTAAACTAAATTACAGGTTACAAAGGTCAGTGCATTCCCTTAGGTATTAGGCGCATACAATAAACAATTATTGCACAAAACATACACTAAAAAGGAAGGAAAAAAAATATTAAATTACTAGAAACTAAAAACTAATAATAATTACGCGTATGCAAACAAAATCAAAAGAAAAGAACATAAACTCACGGCGTTGTCCCATGGGGGTAGGCAAAAACCACACGCCAACCAAGGAGGCGTTGGTTACGATCCTTACACCTCTTCCACGTTTATACAAGCACACCGGTTAGGAGTACTACGCACCTGAACTTTCTGAAGAACGTCATCAATTAGATCCGTGTAGGTCTTCCTAGGGCGACCCCTCCCTTCAATGTTCCTTCAAAATCAAATCATTTTATTATTTTGTTACGCTATAAAAGGGGTAGTTTTACTTCAAATTGTCAAATTGAAGGAGTTAACTATGCCAGTGATTCTCAACACAAATTAATGGTTTTTAAAAAGGTTAATTTTTCAGTTGGTGATTTTTGAATTTGAACTAGCCATCTTGCCGCTGGGTGTAGGCAGACATAGCGATGAACCGCACACAGTTACATAGTTGCACGATACTTCCTACCGCATACGCAACAGGGCGATTCTGTTCTTTAAAAGAGATGTATTCTAAAATACTGTCAAACATAAACTACAGAAAAATGAAGTATTTTATAATTATTGTCAGGGTGTCTTATTATTTTTTATTACTATTTATATTATTTATGACAACTGCTTGGATGCAAACTGCATCTTGTTCAAGAAACATTATTTAATCTGTAATACAGGCTGTTGGTGCATGAAAACCGATCAAGTATAGGAAGTGATAAAAAAACGATTTGGTCATAAACTTAGTAGACAAGATATCACAAATTAATCGGCAAGTCTATAAATTAAATAAATAGGGTCATAAAAAACAACTAAAAATGTAATGCAAAGCTACTTATAATCAAATACCTGACACCATTAATTTTATGTCCTGTACCTACAAATAAAAATGCTGTAAAACATAGTTGACTCTTAACTTTATTTCTCACGCTTTAGGGTTCCTCAGGAATGAGGGTCGTGATTATCAAACTTCAATATTCGTCTCAAATAATCCCTTTATATAAGTTTAACTGGTTGCTCTATTAAATTATATACGTAAATATGTATTAACCACTATATAGTACTACCTTCTAGTCCGTGATTTTTTTACACCCGAGTTGAGTTACGTATTTGGTTACTGCTCTGCTTCCATAGGTCGTAGCGTGATGTTATATAGCCTATAATATTCTTCATGAATCTGGCTATCATATAATTAATCGCATTATTAATTAATTCATTATCAGTAATTGCAAATATTACTTAATTAATGTGTAAGTTACTGAAGCTATAAAGCGGTTAAGCAACATAAAAATATTGCACACTGAAATTTTTGTTTTGGTCAATTAATTTTTGTTCCATATTACTACCTAGTTATTTAGCTACTTTATGACTATAATATTGACCCTGGTACATATATATTATGTCCAACTGCAGAACATTTTAATTCCCAATAAAGCACATCATATAAAATTCAAATAAAAAGATAAGATTTTATATCTTTCGTCCACTTAATGTTTCTATTTAATGATGGGAAATTATGCATTCAAATTTTTGGGCACCCATTACGGAAAATATTATCGTGAACCAATGACGGGTCCCCAACAGTTAGTTCCGACTCACGCCTTACCACAACTTAAAGTAAATGTATACAACTTGTCACTAGTTTTATGACGGTGGCCATTAAATAATTCATTAGTAAAACGGCCAATCATAAATCAGGAAAGTGCGACAGCACGCGTGCAGTGTTTTGTAACAGCCAATCACGTTGTGGCATTTCTTATGACTGCAATACAAATTGGATGATTAAACACGTGTGATTTATGAGACTAATTGATTGTAAAGGATAGGTGTAGAGATCAATATAGTAATTAACAGACGTAATTAAAAGCTACTAAGTTGAATGTTGTTGTTATTGAGCTTTTAATTGTTATTAATGGTATCATGATGAATGAAGAATTTATGCCAAGGATATGAGGATCAATTAATTCTAGAATAGTCAGTATTTTACTTAAAATACAATTTTGTAAGTAACTACGTGTAGTTTTACAAAATGAGACACGTGTTGTAATCTTGTATACATTATAAAAATAAATAAAATTTAAGAGTCTGTTTGTAATATTAAAATAACCGCTTTTGACTACATGTATGAATGTATATACGGTACATATACCATAATAACATTTTTTACAATTTTTGTCTATGTGTCTGTCTGTTTGTTCCCTAATATTCTAATCTCAAGAACGGCTGGACCGATTTTGACGGGACTTTCACTGGCAGATAGCTGATGTAATAAGGGGTAACTTAGTTGATTGTACTGTCAACAAAAGAGATAGGTATCCAGGGTCGTCAGATATAGTTGTAGTTTTCTTAGAAACCGACAGATGTCTTAATTGAAACTTAATTAAAGAACTGTTTATTATTTACTTTTAAAGTAAATAACATTTGAAAACATTCATTGGTTTTTTAGAAAATGTCTACCGTATCTGACGACCCTGTTTACATGTAGGGTAACATCACCAGTAGGTGTACATACCTTAATCCTTACCTAATACCGATGGTAACCATAGATAATCGCGCAAACTGCCACAACTCACGCCTGATTACAATCTCAAATCCTGACACACTGACTACTGTGTGGAACTAATGCCAACACACATTGTAATAACTAATAAGATAATTAATTATACTTCTATTCATACTCAAGATATAATACGCGTGAAGATTTATTCATACTGAAGGTTATTTGTCATCGTGTCACCTTTTCTACTTATAGGTAATTTGACTAGCTTCTGCTTTCGACTTATCCTATGATACTCGATTATTTTTAGTGTAGCTTTATCAGTGAAATTAACTTCTAACCATATGTATTTACTTTCTAACTGTATGTAGTACTTTATATTACGATAAACGTATTTTGAGGTAAATATTGTAGGGTCGTACGGAGTTGAATTTGTTCGAAAGAGTTACCGCGGCCCTGTAAGGCAAATCGAATCTCGATAGACTAATAACAGAACTAGAATGATGGAAGATAAATATATCATTAAATTTAATATCTACATATCGTTCAAATTGTTTTTATCACGATTTAGACTGTCAAATCGAATCAAATCATTTATTTCAAACTAGCTAGTATGTGCACATAAATGTACTCGCAAGCCCAGGCGTAGTCGCGAAATACAAAGAAGCCTATGCATATCCTTTCTTAGGGTTTCAAACTTACCCCATACCAAATTTTATAAATATCGGTTTAGTGATTTAGGTAGTCGTGAAAGCGCTATGCAGAAGAACGAGCAAGAAACTCAAAAACTATATACTGTTTTGAAAAATCTGCTCTAGAAGTGATATTACATTTGCTTATTGAGACTTGTTTCTATTTGGATGTTCAACCAGTACTTCCAATTATGACCCAAACATAGTCTGGCAAAACGAAAACAACTTGTTTTCTTATAATAGACTTATTTTCCATCAAACTTTATGATTTATTGCCATATTACAATCGTAAATCATGTTAATCGATTTGCTTCATTGAATATTATAAAATCTTGGATATTTATAACCATGACCAAAAGTTTATAATTATAACGTGAACCGTCAAGAGTTTGGTACATCATCTAAACTATGGCGGGAATGATTAATCTGGCATCTATATCATTTAATATAATCATAGTTATTATACCTAATACTATCACAAATGTGAAAGTTTGGATGGAAGGAGATTTGTTACTCAATCACGCCAGAACGGCTGCACAGATCTTGATGAAATTTGGCACACAAATAGATCATAGTCTGTAATATCAAATAGGTTACTTTTTATCCCGGAAAAATATATAGTTCTCGTGGGATAATACATCAAGTTTGACGCTTGTGTGTATATAAACTATTATTATATTTACCTAGTTATATTATTTTCACATACAAAAGCAACAAGAACAATGTAAGAAGAGTTTTGTAAAAACTTAATTAAAAAGATTGTCTGTGGAGTTTTCTTCTCGTTCTTCTCCATAGAGACATATCTACGTTTTGAAAAGAGCAACTGGCTAGCTTCAACAAAATAAAAAATATCGAAACCTGTATTTTTATTGTTTTCGTAATTGGCAGGATAAGGTTTGTATTGAAGAAAAAAGTTGTTTTTTGACGTTTTTAGAAAATTCTTTAGAAATAATTGAAATCTTCGTATAGGTGCAAACCCAGAGCGGATCGAATTTTAGTCAAAACGGGGCACCATTTCTGTATATCTATCAAATAGAAATTATATGCAATTCTACACTACAGCATGAATCAAACCTAATAGCCAGTTGCATGCTACAACTTCATTCCTAAGTCAACATATTTCGCATATGGCGCCCAAAAGGGAAGGGTTCCGAATGATTTATTATAAGCATTACTAATAATGCGCACGCATTTTGCCAAAGATTTATACACATTGAAACCTAATGGTATTCGGTGAAATATTAATAGTTAATGGAATATTTGAATCATTTGGGTCAGATTTTAATTGAATTAATACTGCAATGAAGACTCTGCTGAGCACGGAGTGAGTAAGATGTATCGGATGACAGGTTTAGTGGAAACCACTGCTGAATTGACTCATATAAGGTCGGAGGTCAAAGTCGACGGTACTACTGTGTTAAGCTCAGTTGAATATTTGATAGGGACAAGAAACAAGCTTGTTGTAAGAGGTTTTGCTTGTTTACTCTTATTATTAGCCTAGCTCTGATAGCCGTGGTGCTTCGCAATCTAGGCTTCTCCCAGTTGTAAACATCCCTTTGTGCCTAAATCGTTCTGTCTCCTACTTGGTATGGAGAGAAGTGGAAATTATATTTATAATCGCTGTTCTTTTCTGATTAAATTCGCTGCGGAATCCAGGATAGTTGATTCGCTTCTCCGGGACTCAACGAGCTTCTTGCCTTGGCGCTTTTTTTGAGTCACTTCTGCTAATACCTGGATTTCCACAGATCTCTTAAGTTGCTTTCCATACCAGGTTATTATCTAATCTCCCTATAACAGCTTAAGTCAAATCAATCCCATGAAAAACATAAATGTGAAAATAGGAGCTAAGTTCAATATTAAGAAATATTCGTCGTTGCTGACTTAGCTGACAAAATAATTGATGTCTAAATGAGTGCCAAGTTCTGTAGATAATATTAATATATATTTACAGAAAGCAGATCTTAAAAGCTAAATTATAGCTCCAGATTTAACTTGGCTTATTTTCTAAGACACAGTTGAACTTAATAGATATTACAGCATCAAGATAAAACGACACGTGATAACACGGAAAAATCCGTTTAATTTTCAACTAGCCCCTAACCGGTTGGGTGTCTACAATAAATTTCACTCTTACTGAAACCAGTCTGATCGACTCTTACGCAATGACCGATGTTTACCACCTCACTTGTTATATCGGCTACTTGAGAACACCAGTAATTAGGTTTGTCACTTATTTGACTAGGTGGTGGGTCTAGGATTGGTTAAGTGTCATTATGTCATGAAGGTGATGCAGGCTTTCAGAAGGGAGCGGTGATCATGACAGTCCCAAGAAAAAAGGAGCGCGTGGCGTTGCTCGCGCGTCTTCAAATTGTCAGTGCGGCCGGTGGGTGATGGAACTTGCTTTATGGTGGTGGCGAGTACCTGCCAGGGTGCGGAAGAATACTGGGAGCGATCCCCGATCCCTGGACAAAGGCTGGTGTTCCTCCACTTGGAGGAACACTATGGGATTTTAGTCGACTCCTACAGTCGGACACATCGCCGCGCTTTCCCTAAGGCAGAGGCAGTCCATTAGCATCGGATCATTTCAAAAATGGGGCGCGGATCATGCGTCACTTATATACCGGACGTAACAAAACGCAGGTAAACAAAAACCAAGCAGACGAAGTCGCAGGGAACAGCTAGTATTTGTATAAACATCAATGATTAATCTCCAACATATCGAAATGTCGCGACATCTAATTATAGTATCATTTGTAAGTACACAATGACATATAGTAATGTAATTAATAGTACGTTTGAGCTATTAATTACATACACGTAATTAATACTGATGCCTAATCGAAGATACGCGATAAATCAACAACGTTGTTTGCGGAGATTTATTTTTAGATAGCTATTTGTACGTCGAAGTTAGATATTTTCACAGGTTCGTGGTTTTTTTTTAATCAAGCGCAGCACTACCGCTCTACTTCTAATGTAGCAGAGCCCTTAGCTTCTTTCGTACACGTATTTAGAAATGCTTTTGTTACGTTATTCTATCGTGAGAAAATGACTTTAACCGGTCAAGCCCCGGCTGGAGTCAGAACAATAGAAAATCAATTGTCTCATGAACATAAAAAATATAGTATGTTGTTTGCTGAGTAAAATCACGCCTGTAATCCCCGAAGGGTTAGGCACCGAGCCCATTAATGGACTCACATTTCGCCAGTCAACTTTAAGTACCATGTAATAGGGACGAACCTATTGCCATCAACCGGGCACAAATCCAGACTCCGAAGCTGCTACTGAGAAATTCCTGATGGAAAAACCCAATAACACTTAGCCTGACCTGGAAATCTAACCCAAGAGCACATGCTCAGCAGTCATGAGGCTGCTACTGAGAAATTCCTGATGGAAATCCCAATAACACTTTGGCCGACTGAAAATCTAACCCAAAAGCACATGCTCAGCCGTCGTGCTTTCCTTATAACACTACCTAAATAGATCCGGTCTAAAAATAGGGTGTAAGCACATCACAAGGATGTGACAGTTCGTTGCTACTGACCAGCCTCGTTTGTTCTCAAACATAGTAGCATTGCCACGTAGTTACGTCACTTTTCTATATCAGTCAATTATCGACTGTCATTTGTTTTGCATGCATCATCACTAATTACACGATTGATTCGCGAATAGCTATGAACCGTGGCTTTGTTTGTGTGCTATTGGGTTTTTGTTACATACTTAGATTATCAACCTTAGCTAGCATTTTTAGTTAACATTTGTATATACATAAAGTAAATAGCCACTCAATCATATTACGTTGTTGCAAATATAACCTAGTGAAACGGGGCATTATAGCTCTGAAACCCAGTCCGAGTGCGGTGCTCCCTACCAGACGGGGCCATCGTCTGCTTCCTTCTGCAGTTCCATGATGTCCTTACACATATACTTTGGAGGACATTAATAACGCCACTGATGCCGCGATACACATTTATAATTAGTAGAAAAAATAAAACATAACTAGTTTAAAGCACAACAAGATATTGTTGATTATTGTTGTACTAGAGGTATATACATATGTATATAGCGACAGCTATATATGTATATACCTTTAGTACAGCATAATACATTTATTATAATTCTCAAATAGCAAAGTGTGTTTTATAAATGTATGGCGAGCGATATTATTGTGCCACTAACTTCAAGCTATATTATTATTATGGTATAGTCTGAAATGAGCTTAAAGTACATTCGACCGAGTTTCTTGCTCATTCTTTTCCATTGAGGCCTTCCTACGTTTTGGAAAGAACAACTAGCTTCAAGAACCAACTCCTTGACAGTTCATATATGCCTGTCAATTATACACTTTGGCATTAATGTCAGTCCCAAAATCAGTCAGGAGAATACCACAGACACAAACCCACACAGTTTACTATTGCCTCTTAAAAAGAGTAGAAACTGACAGACAGACTTCACAAACATTAGCATACTGAATGTTACTTCGCTAATAACTTTATTGATACATGTGAAATACGTCACTGACGTGCTAAATACTTAACAAAATACGTTGTAACATTAATTGTGACACGTGTTTGCGTCTTTACTGTACAATGTCTGACCTCAATGAGGATACTTTAGTAGCTGCTGCGTCCGGCGCACCCTGGGATGGCAGTTCTACTACGAACTTTGCTTATTAGAAAATCTTTTCACCAAGCACGGAATACCAGTGTACGACTAAACGCAAACAAACACTACGTCGACTCTTCACCGACAGGACGACGCGACGGCGAAGTGTACACTCCGAAATACAGTACCAAAAATAAGCTTGTGCTGACAAGAGGAGGATAGAATGGAACATTATCTAATTAAAATTCAATTTGCATAAAAATGGAGATCCACATCCAATTCAGGCCGGTTCCCAAAACACCCCATGTATTCTTTGATTTTTTTGCAGTTTAAGAGATAAGATTTTTTTTTTATAATTACTCCTGCAGGTGCAGTCTGCGATCGATAAAAAACAGCCTGTCTAATCTTAGACCCAAAGATAAAAAATAATTTTGCTCGATTATCACTCCTGATTTTCAGTCACTCGATAGAAAAAAACAAAAGAAAGGTGGCAATGACTCCAAAATAAAGTGACTCGGCTTTCCAAAACAATACAAAATTAAATGATCCTTAATTTACAGGACATTCGGTGTTTAATAATCAATTCAATTGCGTTACCCTTATATTTCATTTTCCTCAATTTCAAGAAATTATGATCAAACCAAGTTATGCGAAAGAGTTCCGGTTTAAAAGTCACTTAGTCAGTTCCGGCTTTTTTACATGACGCTATAACTTGAATCCTATTTAGATAAAGTGAGAACAGTTCAAAATGGATGACATATTAAAATTCTACTTAAAACGAAACTTAAACATAAAAATATAAATATTTTTCGTAGATAACGTTATCAAAAAATACTTATCAATCACTTATTCATTGGACAAACATTTTAACTTTACAATCGCGGCGCCACTGACAGATATACATACTGATTACTTCTGTAATCTGTATCGTAATCAAACGCATCCTGTGACGTATGACCGGAGGCGCGACATGTGACGTCACTAAAAATTCAAAAGATAAACCATGGAAACTGGACTTTGATATCGAATTTGTGACGTTGTTTCGTGAAATATTTGAGTTTTTTTTTTATGACTAAATTTGATGACTGTAACTGTCTAGTCGTTTTCCGGTGTCCGTTTATTGATTTTTTTTAGCTCCATTTTACGCTCTCCTTTTTAACCATAATAATATACATATATTTTTTACTTTAAATTAATATTGGCTCGTTGGTCTAGTGGTCGCAAAGCGCGACTGCTGAGCATGAGGTCTTGGATTTGAGTCCCAGGTCGGGCAGGCGGTTTTTTGCAATAGGCTCGCCCCCTATTACCTATATGGGACTTAAATACAACTGGCAAAATGTGGGTGTACTAATAGGTACATCTTTGCCTAAGCCTTCGGGGATTACAGGCGTGATATTATGTTATGTTAAATTAATAAAGATCAAAAGTCAAAGTAAATAGAGTTCCAGTATCAGGGTGGCAATTCTGAGTCACCGCAACCTTGGAGCGCAAAGGGCACTAGAAGGAACACGTATCGGTTTTCGCCAGTAAGAGTCTGACACTCCCTTTCGCTTTGCCCAGAGCAAAGACAGACCAGAAAAAATAATTTGATCAACCTTGAAAAAAAGGATGGCACCTCTAGTAACTTTCAGGACTGTTCGCATTCTAATTTGTCTCAATCTGTCAGAAATGCCTTTATGTTGCTGACATTTATGACAAGATTCAGACATTGATTGTCGCCGAGGTGACATTGACCATTTTCAATTACAAGAGTTGGCCTTCATTTTTTAAACGGACATACACTGCGATTGATTGAAACTATGTCGGTATATCATTAGATGTCGCCACATACTCGTAAAGAAAGTCGTGGGCGGAGCTTGTGGTTTGCACATGCGCTCTAGGTCACATCGCCGCCATTTTTATTTACCCCTGTATTGTTGCTCCGCCCTCCTTCTGGTGAATTTCACAAAAATCCGCCATGACGCCATGACACCTAAACTGACCAGCTAAAACATAATAAATAATATGGAAGTACGGAAATCTACCCACGGTATTATATATGCTTAATAAAATAAAGCTGAAGAGATTGTTTGTTTGTTTAACCATACTAAAGAAAAAATATTTTTGTATATGATAGCCAGATTCATGAGATTCCTTCATGAATAAACTATGCGGACGAAGGCGCGGGTAGAGGGTAGTAAAAGATATAGATTTTACTCCTAGATTTAGAGTACAACTTTCTATAACGGGCCTGTTGGTCTAGTGGTTAGTGGCCCTGACTGCTAAGCCGGAGGTCGTGGGTTCGATTCCCACCCAGGACAAACTTTGTGTGATGAGCATGATTGTTAGTTCTGTGTCTGGGTGTGATTTATCTATAATATGTATGTATTTATAAATTATATAAGTATGTATATCAGTTGTCTGGTTACCATAACACAAGCCCTGCTTAGCTTGGGATCAGATAGCCGTGTGTGAGTTGTCCCAAGATATATTTATATTTATATATTTATATTTATAATTACGAAGACTATCTAACCCCACTTTTGTTACAGGTGCGCGATGCCGTCGCGACGGTGGTAGAGGACCGGAGGGCGGCCGGATGCGGCCCGCGCGCGCCCGTCCGCCCGCCGCCTCCGTCACTTAGCGGCGCCCGCGCACTCGCCGCGCTGCGACTATGCGCATGGCAAGCGCCCTGGCCACTCTGCTCGCGGTAAGTAAATCTTATGATATAGGAAGGAACCTCGTGGCATGGAAAGAGTCGTGATTGATGAAACCATCACGTAAACATGGAGTGCAAAAAGACAAATTAGGATGTCCCAAGGAACATAATTAGCACATTTAATGACTGTAACTGTCAAAATGTTAACGTTTAGCTGTTAGGTACCTATTTGTTTGTATAAAAAACGTACAAATATTTCCGTAACCAGAAGATATGGTTCAAAACATGGCTCAATAATAAGAACAAATTATTCGTTAAGTATGTTTTTCACTCCAATACATCCAACCATCATTCTTCTCAGTGAACAGTTGTCGACGACCAAACGCATGAAGCTGCTGTTCTAGTGAGTTATGTTCTGCTAGTGACGAATAGGGTCCGTTAACTGGCCGAGGTGGCTTTGTGCCAACCGTGCAATCATCGAGAGGAGACTATACGCTATCTTCCCAGACCCTATGCGTCTCTGTGGTTGCGATTTTTGCGTTTATGCTAATCGTTAGCGCTATTTAATATATGCGGTCCTTATAGCTATCACTTACACGTATTTACAACATTTGTTAATATGCTTCGATTCCTGTTGACATAACATAAAGAAAGAAGAAAGAACCCCCTATTCCTTTTGACATAACATAGCATTACGCATGTAATCCCCGAACGGTTAGGCAGAGGTGTACCCAATGAGTACACCCACATTTCGCCAGTTACGTATGTTTAGGTAAGTAAAGTCCCTTGGGGGCGAGCCCATTGTCATCAACCGGGCACAAATTTAGACTCCGAACCTGCTACTGAGAAATTCTTGATGGACAAACCCAATAACACTTTGCCCAACCTGGGAATCGAACACAAGACTTCGCGCTTTACGGCTACTAGACCAACGAGGTAGTCTATCAGTCTTATCTTTACCTTAGGTACTATTTTCAATAGGTAACATTACAAAGTTCATACCACTTACACCACTATCCGAAAACATCGACAAAATCGAATTAGTGATTTATATCAATGTCAGTAAATTAGTATTTAATAGGTCAGGCCATCAGGCGTCATCGGTGTCCGGTGTCCGAGCCACTGGCGACAGTCTGGTGGGTGTTAATGTACCTTTGTTTTGTATCAAACGTGTGTGCTGAGTGGTGATAAGGGACGCCTTGGATAAACTGGAAAAAATATGGAAAAAAAGTTAAGTAAAAAAGAACAAAACACACATAACATCGCGCCTGTAATCCCCATTAGGCAGAGGTGTAGCACACCCACATTTCGCCAGTTATGTTTAACTCCCATGTAATAGCCTGTTGCCATCAACCTGGACAAATCCAGACTCCGAGGCTGCTACTGAGAAATTTATGATGGAAAAACCCAATAACATTTTGCCCGACTTGGGAATCGAACCCAAGACTTCATTCTCAGCAGTCACGCTTTGCGACAAAACACAAAAAACACAACTGCGTAAAAAAATAATTTAAATCTTAAAAGAAAAAGAACAAGTAAATATTATACTCTAGACTTTAAGTAATGTATCCTAAACTTTTCAGCTGGAGCCCATTATTGGGAAGACGGTCTAGATTTTGAGTGGGTTCCAACCGTTTCAATAATCTTGATTTAAATTATTAAAATAAATAAATATATAAAGATGCAATTATTTGTAATCACAAAATATTTTTTTCAAAAACTTAAATTGATTGCAACATTTTTTTTTTATCTTAAAATTATTTTGATACATAATTTAGTTATACGAGTACAAGTGTTAATTCAGTTCAGTTTAAGTTTGTGAATAACCCAGTTAATTAAAAGAAAACTTATCCTTATTTCCATAATTGGACACTAATGATAAAACTTTATGTTTTATATTTTCCGGGTTTTACTTCGGCCTTGCTCGTTTCGTTCGCGCCAAAATGTGTCTGGCATGATAACACGTGTAAACCATACTTGATGTCGCAATTATTTGGTTAACATCATCTACGAACAGGCTTATCTCTAAAACTATCAAACATTTTCCATTAGTTCACAAATATATTTATTACTAGAGGCGATGATGAGCGAAAACTCGATGGAATTCCAATAAAGCGGTTCAGTCTAATCGGACGCTTCATTATGCGGCAGAGGTGCTACCCGTGCAGTATGGAGCAAGGCGCGAGCAGTACTAGTCGCTTACAGCACACACAAAACCCGCCAGGCGCGCGCTCGAAAATGGAATCGAAACAAAATTAATATAAAAAAAAAAGAACTTTAAAGCCTAATTTAGTGATGTGCGTAATTTATTTAACAAAGTTCCAAAGTGTTATAAACATTTTCAAATGAACGTAGTGACGTTTTGTTTTATGTATGATTTATTCAATACATTGGACAAATTTATTTTTGCTCATGGCAATTAAAATGGTGAGTTTTATTTGAATTTTGTTTGTACGTGCAGGTAACATGATTTTCGTTTAGTCGCGCGGTATTTAAATAGGTTTGTTATCGGCGAATCAATTGGTTTTGTAATTAAATATTAATTATATGTGCGGTGGTGTAAACGTTTTCTCAGAAAGTAGGACGACTTACAATATTTTATTGGTAAATAACAAAAAGAAATTAAGGAAATAAAAAAAGTAATATTATATTTTACTAACTACGTTTTTCAAAATAAAATTAAAATACGTACAATTGAGTTTATTACTATATAAACTTAGATTAAATTGCTATAAAATTCTCATAGAATGTGTCATTTGGTTTTTATTTTTCAACATTAAATAATAAATGAAGTAGCTTAATCCAATACGCCCATAATCGTAAAAAAACAATTAAAATATTTTTGTACAAGTGTTCCTACATTCGTTTTTAATGTTCAGCGTAGGACCTACTTAATAAAAATGCTCGTACGGAATTAAAAATATCGTTCGGAAACCAATAAACATTTTATGTGTGAACATTTCAATCGCCTTTATGACGCGTACGAAAATCTAGAGCTCAGTTAACACAAACATCAAACAATTTCCTACTTTACCGGTTAAAAAATAAACTCCGCAATAGCTACTTAATTTTCAGTAAGTCAATAGTTAACGATATATTTTTAATTGTAAAACAAACTGTTAAAGTATTGCCTAGAATATTTATAAACTAGGAAAACTTTCTAAAACATATTTCTCAAATAACGACTTTTAGCCGCTGTCTTTAGCTGCCGTTATATTTTGAATAGCGTACTAGTTGAAACGATTTAGCAAGAACATTACTTGTCCAACAATGGCAATAAACGTGTACGTATTACAAGTAAATAACAAGTCACATAACATAACAAAATAAATGAGAATTACAGTGTTAGTTTGTGCTGAGAAAATTATTATGAAAAGCGCCATTTATTAGCGATAAATTCTATTTTATGCTTTAACTGTTAAAGCAGTTTACGCGTGCAAGCAAAGGTCAATGTATCGACATTCATTGTTGTGGTCATGGAAGAACGCGATAACTCTCAAACGTGGTTCTCATTAAAGCGATTGTTAATCGGCTAGGTTAATAATTTTGTGACACCGTAACAACACTAGTAGCAGGTATTTTTTTGTGAGAATGATGGCATCGCGTTTGAATTTCGAATTTTTAGGAAATGTAAACGTGCCAAAGCCAATAGATTATTATTTTGTGTTACTTTGAGGTCATTAAGTGAAGTACGTGTTACTATATTTTACCTACTTAAACGAGTAACGGTTGCGTATTTCTTTTCTAAATAGAAAATAAGTCTCTATTATAGATGTGTAGTCAGGGCCGGATCTAAGAGGGGGCCAACCAGGCAAATGACCAGAGCGGCAAAAATTGAAGGTTGCATGAACTCCAACATTCTCTCATGAATATTTGTATACTTGTTCAGAAGCCATAGTAGACTAACTTATGTGAATATTGGTGCCGATTCCCTTTTTCACAAACTAGTCTAAATTTAGAGAATTTACATCTTTTACTGACATACAGCAAAAGGAACGGACGGTGACATTCCGTGACATTGGTGCCGATTCCCTTGGACACAAACTATACTAAAATTAGACTATTTGCATCTTTTTCTGTCCAATAACATAAGAAAGAGACTAATGTAAATAAGAGCTGTCAAATTTAGTCCATCTGACACATCCATACAGTTATAGTTGACATCTTAAAACGTGTGGATTAAAAATACGGAGAAGTTCAAGGCAAAACTAATTTGACATCGCTAAAATAGTTCTTTAATGTCACTGTCCTTTCCTTTCGCTGTATGTTAGTAAAAGATGTCAATTCTCTAAATTTAGTCTAGTTTGTGAACAAGGGAATCGGCACCATTAAAGAACTAAGTTAGAGATGTCATATTAGTTTTGCCTTGAACTTCTTCGTATTTTTAATCCACACGTTTAAAGATGTCAACTATAACTGTATGGATGTGTCAGATGGACTAAATTTGACAGCTCTTATTTACATTAGTCTCTTTCTTATTTTATTGGACAGAAAAAGATGGAAATAATCTAATTTTAGTTTAGTGGTCACAACCAAGGGAATCGGCACCATTATACAATTAAAACGACATCACATAGGTATAGGTATAGATATATCACACCATCATTGGAATAGCAAGCTCATGACATAAGGTGTTAGTGTAAAGGGCGCCAAATATTACTTTTTCCCGGAGCGGCTAAATAGCTGGACCTAGCCCTGTGTGTAGTGTTGGCATAATCGACGTCTGCATACAGTATTTGTGAAAAACTTGCAAAGGTATTACGAGAATTAGGAAAAAGGTCGGTAATAGGATAGACAAGTTGAAGAATTTAGAATTTAAATTAATTTAACTATTCGAGAGAGAAACAATAGTATGCCAACTAATTTTACTACTTAAGCAACGTGATTAGCTTCATAAATAAAACACTAGCGATTCTTGTCTGGCCATTTTTCTTTTGTTGTCTGTTATTCCGGTAATTATGCGAATAATTAATTAGGTAACTTCAATTTCCTTTTTCCAATATGTATTGTATCTATTAACGTAATTCGTTTAGCTCTCATTTCTTATTATTTGTAGAACTTGATACCTTTTGTAGTATTTCGTGATTTTTATTTTATGTAAATCGTGTTTACGTTCATAAAACTAATAAAATTAATGTACCTATACAACTTTAAACTATTTTTTTTAAATAATATTTATGTAGTTTCGTGCTCTTCCGTCTCTATATGAAATTACCTTCTGGAAGGGGGGGGGAGCTCCAGATTTATCATTTCTGTTTCTAATAAATGACCTTTAATTGTGCTATTTAATGGTCTAAGTGAAATAAATGATTTGACTTTGACTTTGATTTCACAATTTTAAATCCGCGCTTATAAAGAAATTCTTGATATTTTATTGATTTGTCGACCTGCACGATATTGACCCTAGACACAAATCCCAGAGATCACGCCGTATGAATGGCATAGTCTAGTAAAAACTGGTCCAAACTATAACAGACTAGAGCCACTGCGGACTCTCAAACCCAATGCTATTATCGCAAACTACGCTTGACCGATCTTGATATTATTTTGTTTGAAGATAGATTTTTTTCTCAATTTCCGAATTTTGCGGCTAAGTTTATGAACAGTGAACAGTTTGTGTAAAGCAACAGACGTTCTTAAACATGTTGATGGCGTCGGTCATCAACATGTTTGAGAAGTACGAAGCGATTTATAAATTACACAATAAATCCTGAGTCACACAAAAAACTATAAACTTTTCGAAGCTTTAAACGCTAAGTTCTGTAGGCGCTGACCAGCTGACCCTATTTAAAAAAAAAAACATAAACAAATAACTCCAGCTCAAACTTTAAAGCTGACCATAATAACCTTAAGACCACACGCCAATCCTCACAAACATTATTGACTAGCGCACCTAAGCGCCACCAACGCACGCGCACACAATTTGTTGATTCCGAACGGAATTCCGCTCATCCTATTACTAAGCCCACACGACAATAAACGTAGATATGCGGTCACACCCGATATATAGCGAATGTATGACGGCCGTGACCGTGTGAAAAGGCTTAACTGTTAGGTAGGTGCCTAGACGGGATTATGGACAATGGAGATTCAAGGCGCCTAGAATGCATTGCAGCCTTCTTTGGTCATCGCGATAACAATGATTGATTTCTAGGGTTTGGTATCCAAAGGGAGCCTAGGTACTAAGGCTTCTTGGTTGTTTGTTTATCTTGTGGGCAGTAAGGTCTTAGGACCCCACACACCCTAGTGTCAGAGTTTCTCAACCGCCTCAAGGGCCTCTTGAGGCATGGTCAGCATAGAAACATGGTTTGAGTGGGACAATAATAGGCTGGTATAAGTCCAGGTTTCCTTACGATGTTTTCCTTCACCGATGTCAGTGATGTCTAAGATAAACTTTAGAAAGACCATATGAATTGAAAAAGTCACATTAGTACTTGCCCGGATTTGAACTCACAACCTCAAGCATGAGAGGCGGGTGCCTTAACGACTGGGCCATCACGATAGATTAACTATTCTAACTAGTTATCCTTCTAACAAGGTATTAAAGTTAGTAATATTGGCAAAATCATAATTATTTAGCAGCAAAAATGTAGGTACAAGAGGAAAAAACGCATGACATTTCATAATTAAGTCCTAAGTTACCTAATCTTACGCCCCATCAGCTTTCCTGGCATTTTCCACAAATAGACGTATCTCCAAATTATTTACGACTAAATAAAGATACAATAATAATGTCCGTCTGAAAGATAAGCGACTAATTTGTGAATTAAAATATTTGTGATATCGACCTGTATCTTTTTTTATGGACTGATTATCTTTGCTGGACACACCCACCTAAGGCACTATTAAAGTACGTCACACTGTAACGGTGATAACTATTTTTATGTGGCGATTTTAGGACTCTGAAGACTGTCTATGGTTTCTGAATTAACTTTAAATAACAGATTTTTCAAATTTTTTTTTTTTTTTCACTATTTTTTAACTACCTTGTGAGCTAAGGGTCGCGCGGTCGCGGTCTTAAGGGTCGTGGGAAACCGCTGGATGCGGGCAGCGCAGAACCGGTCATTGTGGCTGTCTTTAGGGGAGGCCTATGTCTAGCAGTAAAGGTCATTCGACTGTTGTAATGATAATAATGATAATGAGCTTTTGAAGTATCTATAGAAATTTCCTTCGGTGGATTTGGATAAGTTAAGCTTGAGCTCACCACAATTTTACTTTACCTAAAGTCATCAAGAGAGGTTTTTACATAAAACCACTGTGAGCCTTAAGATTTGCGTAAATCAGCAAGCTTTTCAATCAGTACTTAAAACTATAATTAATTTTATTGATTAGTACATAAATAAAAAACTTCTCTTAAAAGGGAAAATCTTTAACAAAAGATACAAGCTTACCAGCAAAATGGCATATCAATAAAACACAATGATTTTAAAAAGCTTTACTTACGCTTTTCGTTTACAAAAGTTTCTGTAAAAAGTGAAAACAAAAATTCGTATAATCTGAAACAGAATTGACAGGTTTTTTTTACATACATTCACGCCTGTTATCCCAGAAGGGTTAGGCAGATTATTTCGCCAACATTTCGCCAGTTATGTTTAAGTCCCTTTTATTAGAGGGCGAGCTTATTGTTCGGGCACTAATCCAGACTTCTTCCAGATCCAGGATTTTACTTTTTCTTTTTCCAAAAATGTCGTATCTCCACTTACGTTCAGTGTCGTATTTTCGGGACACGAAAACATGACTATGGCATTATTTCGCCACAGTTGAAGCGTGCGAGCCTGTCTCAAGTATAGACGTGCTAATTTATATGGCCGACAATCCCTTTGAATTGAAATTGATTTATGTGACATTGCAATCTTGTCGGATTAAAGCGGCCAGCTTTGTATAGATTACGCAGCTGGTGTTAAGTTCGCAGTTTTTATTTTTAATGAATTCCTGGCTATTGAGTTTCCGATAAACTATGATTAATGGGTTTGAGCTGCGAAATGTCAAGTTGACTGAGAATTATAAATGGGTGTAAAGGTTAAGCTTTGTCTCACGATAAAACTTCATAAACTTCAGCAAAACATTTGGTAACAATGAAAAATTGTTTAGAGTTGAGTGGTCTTGTAAGTTTTGTTTTTATTTTAAGTCAGTCATGCTACGTCATAATCCAAGAATGGTTCGTAGCATGAAGTTAGCCTATACCTACTATACAATTTAAATAATATAATAATATTTCCAATCAGACTGGTAGTTCCAGATATCAGTGCATTAAAACAAACAAACGAAAAACTCTTCAGCTTTATTATGAATGAAAGCTTTATATGCCAGAAAACAAAAGAGATTGAAACCTCTAAACCTAATTAATGAACTGTTTATTTTATACTTTTTAAATAAATTTCATTTGAAAACATCAATCACTTTGTAAGTTTCACAGTACTCGACTTTCTAGTCATGCCAATATACTTATTGTTATCGTGTTTATTTTATTAATAGTATAGATTATTATTTTGTAATAAAATAATTTTCGTCTATGAAACAAATACCAAAGAATGTGATAAGTCATAATAAACTAAAATCATGTGATTCGTTTATTATGTTTTATTTATTTTATCACGTAATAAACTAAACAACCGATAAAACTAGTAATATTATGGTATTTCCCTAACAATAACTAATCTTTATCTTGCTTATAATTTTTAAGTTATCTAAATTGGGGAAGCAACTAAAAGATTTATTATGGAAACTAAAACAAAGTATTTCTAAGAACTAAAATTACCGCATCAAATTTTATCTTTCATATCGAACGGAAAAGGATCGCAGAAAATTTTCTTTTTTTTAATGCCTGTATCAATGAACATAGAGGTTTTGACGTTCAGTTTTTTTAGAATAGAATAGAAAATAAAAGAATCCGCTTTTTTTTTGTAACATAAAATATTTTCCATAGTCTAAGTGCCAAAAACATGATACAAAATGGGT
The DNA here is from genome assembly GCA_949774945.1 of Hoplodrina ambigua. NCBI lineage: Eukaryota > Metazoa > Arthropoda > Insecta > Lepidoptera > Noctuidae > Hoplodrina > Hoplodrina ambigua. The sequence continues at coordinate 1,058,804 of OX458979.1, forward strand.
ATAATGCACTCTTCACGTCTCGCCGATACAGCGGCACGCAAATTAGACAGTTAATGCACAAAACTTATAGCTTAATTTGAAATAACAAATCTTATTTAGATGGTTTTAAGTTAATCGCTAGACCAACCAATAATTTCTATTCTAATTTATACAAAACTTAACCGAACAACGCACAAAATCGTCTAATTTGAGAACTTGTTACTCATTCTCATGAATAAAGCAAAATTTTACAATAGGTGCATAATTAAAAGTAAATTAATTAAGTAATTCTATCGCTTAGTCATCCATTGACATTCGACACATAGGTAATCAAATCAGTTTCGAATGTCTAATTATATAAATATTCAAAGCTTAAATAGAACGTAATTTAGGCACCTAACAGTCACAGACACAGTCTATTTTTGCATAAATTTGTATTTGAGGGTTGGTCCCATTAAGAAACAAAGAAGAAAATAAAGTTTTTTTGACACAGGCCATGTGCACACAAAAATAATGAAAACAAAAGGGCAATAAAAAAAAACATCATTGTGTGCCGCACAGCTGCATTAAAAAATGTTTTCGTAAATTTTCATAATTACTTTCACTATTGGAAAAAATAACAGTGAATAAATACTCAGTCTACATAACATAACTACACTTTGACGATAAACTGATGTAGTAATTAGCCATAAATCAAGCCTAATAAAGTCAGTGTCATTAAGTCTAAGTTATACTTTCTTTCTTCATTGGTCAGGGTCATCACTGTTCCACCTAACTATGACTCTAATTTATTAAAGTTAATACCTAGTCAATGAATAGATTGCCCAATTTGTAAAAATTACACTAATATTAAAGAAGTATCAATATTTAAATGTACAGTTTAGCATATAAAATACCTACAGCATTTTTTTTAAGGTGGTAAAAATCGTCAAAGGGCTCGCAGACTTACTGACTAAAATAAACACCCTGTTCCTTCTGTTGCCCTTTACGTTCCGGGACCACGCTATCCCGTTAAGACGTCCCGCAACCCCGGATACCTACTGCATTCAGTAAAAAAAGGCATAAAAATGATCATTACGAAATATCCTAACTCCAGACTTAACAAGTAGACATACACGGCGATCGCAATAAGATAAGACAACCGTGACCAATCCCGGAGTAGATTAAAGACATTGCTTTAATTACTATGTCTGAAAAGCTGATTGGATATCACATTAATTGTCATAACTTCACAGGCGTTGGCACGTTGAGGCAATAGTTCACGAAACCACGACCTAACCAGTAGCTATAAGGCCCGGCTACACAGGAGCGGGCAACTGGCAGACGCGGTTGCGATCGCGATTTTGACCGCGTTGTTGTGAACCCGGTCACAGAAATACATCATTTGTTTATGTAATTGGATGGCAATTCTACCAACTTTTACGAACGATTGCAATTTTCTGACATTGATTGTGGCTATGCTGCTTTCAAACTAATAAAATTGGTCGCATGATGGAATGCCGCTGCCTGTAGACATCTGCAATATCAGACGCCTAGTAGCTGCATTGCCATCCCAAAAACCAAGTTGAAATGTCACAAATGTGACACCCATAGGTACCCTTCACCTACCACAGCAACGCTGTTGAAGACATAAGTATGGTGGTAGTACTTCGCCGGACGACCTCCTTCCCAAAGAGCTTTACTAAGACTAAAACTACTGCAGTATCCCGACCGCACCCGCGAATGTGTTGGCGTCGTCCGTTGTCCGCTCCAGTGCGACCGGGCCCTAACTGGCGCTTGTCTTAAAGTGTTCAAACTATAAGAAAAGCCGCAATCTAATATAATTCTAATAGGCAGCGTAAAATCTGTAATAACACGAATTACATTAAAGTTGTTAGCTGACATGTGGTTACTTGATAACTTTATTGAACGAAAACTAGAGCTTAGTACAACTGGTTTCGTTTCCTTCTTTATCGGGTCACACGATTTATTATTAATTTTGTTGTAATGACTTTTATTGGATGCCTATTAACGAGTCTTTGGATGTGAAGTTGCAAGGACATCGAGTTACTTTTGCAGTAGAGAAGTACATAGAATAATAATTTGATCTCGATTTTAGATGTTGTTCTGATAATTTTATCATTTAAAATTTTTAATCAACATTTATGAAACTTGAATGTGACTTTTTAAATTCATATGTAGGTGCTTTCGTATGTTTAACTTGAACATCACTGGCATCGGTGAAGGAAAACATCTTAAGGTAACCTAGACTTATACCAGCCTATTACTGTTCCACTGAAACCATGTCAGAAACCGTTGAGTCGGTTTAGAAACTCTGACAGTAGGGTGTGTGGGGTCCTTACTGCCTACACGATAAAGGACGAAGAGCAACGTTAATTATTATTATTCTTTTTTAGATTATGAGTTTGGTATTTCACAACGTTAACCCTTCATCGCTGTATGCAAAGATTATGTAAAGCGATTTGAATTTTTGAAAACGCTTCAGTTTTAAAATCCTTTTTCAACTTTTATTAACTGACTCTTTACTTTTGTTTTTGGCGTATACATATGAATTTAGATGCAATAATATTGAAGATTTTGAATTTAAACTTGATAACCGTTCTCAAAGGCACTTTATTATCACCCTTACTTTACTTTCAGATACATTCCTTACTGCTATACACACTAACTTCTTCACACTGTTTTTGTTTCATTACCAAATCACCAGAAACAAGTGGGTCAAAAAACACAATTCCCGCTGGTGGCGGTTATCTCCAACATGAATGATCGTGTTTACACAAACGTTTGACCAAATATGCACCAAATCAAAGGGTTCCGTGTCGACCCAATATTTGTAGGAAAGTTTGTCCAAACTCTGTTGTATGTAGAACATATTGTTGGACACCTTCGTTCATTGGAGGCCCATTTCCTGTTTGTTTTCGATAAGGGACTGTGTAAGTTGTGTGTAGACATGGCGGAGGCGTACCGTATGTTTTGGAATTTTTACTTTCGTTATGCCTTTCGTTTCCTTGCGTACTGTCAACACTTGTTAGACTGTCTCGATAAGCGAAGTATGCCACGAAACTATTTTTGCGACCAAATGCGTCAAGTATTTTGACAGCGATGGTACGGTCAAGTTATGAACTGGCCGAATCAGATGACCAGAAAAGTGCTCGACTACAAATCAGAACCAAAACAGTGTGTAAGAAACAGACTTACATAGATATCGGTAGTTAAGAAAGATCTCAAAGATAATGAAAATGTTCCAATTGTGCCCCAGAAAAGACAGCTTTGGGGAAGAACGATTAAAAGAGCCGACCTCAGATCATCATCATCTAAAAGATAAACTTTAAGATAAATTTGCTATCTTTATCTACCTCAGATAAAGATAGCATAAGGCTGTAAAAAGAAGATATACGTCAAGTATTCAATTTCATTCATACTTTTGCTTTCTCTGTTTAGATATCTTTATCTTGATCATTTCTTTTGTGATAGTTTACTTCCTTTCGAACCATTCATTACTATTCCTGTTACAAATTCTTTTAGACATGTCTCATGCAATTTTACAGATAATATTATGCAATCTCTATTTTTGTTGTGTTTTAAAAATAATTCGTATTGATTTCTGTAAATGAGAATTTAATGGGTTTTTAATCTACGAACCTGTTCATTATTTTCCTACAATAGACCAAAGGTCTTTTATATAGAAAAGGCATGTGCATTGATCACCACGCTTACTCAAGGCGAATTCTTTTCGACGTTTTTCTTTTACTAATATCAGTAGGTATCAGACTCAGAACTTCAGCATTTTAATATGCTTCTCTTAAAATTTATATCACTAGCTAAAGGCATGAGCAGTATTACCTGGACATTAATGTGACAGGCGAATTAATAATAGAAATCGTTCTTCAGATAGATTCATATCGCCACGTTGATAACATAGCTTGTTTGTTGGGATGTCTTAAATATACAATGAGCAAACTATGTAATAAAACACTTATAAACTTCACAGCTACAACCTAAATAACTTCACGGATTTGGCCAAAAGCGTATATTCGTTTCTAAAACGTATTCACGCTTTACAAACTAAAATGTTAAGTAACTATTGAGTTATATGCATTTTTGGAAATCCAATATGGCGACAGACCAACTTACAGACTTGAAATTCGATTAGGAATATTTAACGCCGCGGATATTTTACTGTTCAACGGAATTAATTGTTTCCTTAGTTGGGTAACTGTTTGGTTGTATCTAATTATATATTTTATTGTTGGATTATAAATCTAACAAAGACTGGGTAATTACTAAAAGATTTCAAATTACTGGATCGCGAAGTGTTCATTGGAACACACGAACAACCTCACATGTGGTGATGGTTCCGGTGTTTTGTGTGTGTGTGTTCAAGTTGTGTGTGTTCTATTATGTAGTGATGGTGAACTTTGAAACCCCAATTTTTTGTAAAGTATAATTGCCCGTTACAAACACTAGGTTTCTATGGAGAAGAAACAGCAAACAAACTCCACGAACACTCTCTTTTAAAATCAGTTTCACCAACTTAGATTACATAATTCATGTTCTATTTATCATATTAAATCCACGGATACAATGTGAGATGAACGTAACAAGTTATGCGTTTCAAGAGGTCTAGAGTAGAATATAGTATAAACAATTTAAAATTGCTAAGGCAGATGCTAGCAGATGACCAGTCCCAACTGATGGCGCCCCTTCACGAACATGACGTACACACCATATGCTTAAATACAGTCTCAAAAATACCCAAAACTGAATCATATTCAATCTGAAATCCAGTTTCATTCCATTAAGGACTGCCTCTGTCATACTTGAGACGAGATTTCCCTTTATCCTTCGTAAATAACATTATACCGTTAAAAAGGATTAAATCACTGAGGGAGCGTAAGTCCATCCTGTCAGGGTATCAACTTGATTGTTTGACATTTAATTCTCCACGGCCTTCCTTCTTATTCGCTGGATTATTAGCTTTGCGAATGTCATGTGAGATGTGACATTTTTCTTTATCTTGTACCAATTGAAGTGGGTCTGTTTTATTTCGGGTGTGATTGGTTTGATGTATGGGAGACATTGTTTCGGCTTTCCGTTTTAATGACTCATGACATATGAATGGTTCAATGGTTCTGTAGATTCAGATTAAATTATGTAGTCTGTTTAATACTGGAAAGTCAAATCATTTAGCGAAAATATTTCGCTTCTTGAACTAGTTTGACTTAATTCCATTGAGAAATTGAGTCTTTTTTCAGACCTATCGAATTCAATATTCCCATTATCACTTACCACATCATTATACAGAATATAAACATCAACATTGGAACTCGGCACACTAGCGCCAATTACACAAATCATCTGATAATCGAGTCGCATTCGAGTACAATCGGCATCGATAAAGACGTATCGATACAATCGATTAAGCGTGGGCTGTCAGTGACATCGGCTCCATCACGATTGTCTTATTTATTGCCTGTTTATATCGTGTTATTGCTTTGTTGATCTTGTGTTAAGGGTTCATTCATTGTTTTACTACAGTTTTGTCTTCGTAAAAAAGTAGGGCCTATGTCCCTGTAGCTGGTTTTAATGCAGTTTGGATCTGAGTCATTTTGTGTATCTAAATTAGTTTGGCTCAATATTGTACTAGTTCATACCACTTTTTGTATCAGATACAGTAGATAATGATTGCTAGTCAGGTAGGTCCACTGATATTTTTATTGCTTGTAGCATTTATTTATTTATTTGATTCAAAATCAAAATAATAAAAAGAACACCTATTCCTGTATGGAATAGCTGTTTTTTAGCTGTAATTAGCTGACTATCGTGTTGTGTAGCATTTTTGTAGGGAGTAGCTGGATTTTTTTCATGATTTCAAGGTTGGTCCCATAGTCAAAGTTGTTCAGTGAGTACAATGACCCCTTTTCAGGTTACTGGTATTTTTTAATGACCATGTTTATGTACACTCATTACGTATTCAGCCATATTCACTTGATTGTATTACGCGTCTCTTGCTCAATAGGCTTGCATACTTCAAGTTCTCGTCCTTCAGCGCCGTCGCTTCTCACGTTCGCAACTCAAAAGGATTATTTCCGAATCGGAATGTCTTTAATTCTAATGGAGTGCGAAGCGTGTGCGCAGATCCCGCCGGTATTGTTTAGGGGTGGCGATAAGGTAGGACATTCGGAAGAGACGTTAATGTAGTGGAATTTTGTAAATTAATGTCGTTTAATTTTGTAGATGTCGGTGGAGTATATTTGTTGATTGGTTGTGTTGACAGAATGGCTTATAATGTGTGTGCAGTTCTAGCAAATGATATTTTGTTTCTGGCTCATATATTTATTTGCGTAAATGTTTTGTTAAATTAAATAGCTGAGCTACTAAATATCTGAAACGAGGTGTCTGTGAAATGCAGAGATCTAGAATTAGAAGTAAATAAAAATATATTCTATCTTCACTTTCACATAGATGTATTATGTGGATGGGTGAGTATAATTAAGAAGATAGATAATTTTTAAAACTACACGTATTATATACCACCAAAGACATTTCAAGACAGGTCGAGTAGATATTGGCATATTCATGGTATGCGAGAAACATTACCTATAACACACAACATAACATCACGCATGATATCCCCGAAGGGTTAGGCAGAGGTGTACCTATTACTAAAGCCACATTTCGCCAGTTATGTTTAAGTATCATGTAATAGGGGGCGAGCCTATTATATATATATATATAGTATCTTCCGAAATTTCGTGTTTAGCGTAAATGAGAAACCTTACGTTTTTATAACAAAGATTTCCTTAAACAAAACCTTAAGAATCACCTCTCAAAAGTTTCTCGACAAGTTTTCCATTCGTGGCAACCTTACAGCATCCAGCACTCGAGTCTCAAGATACGCTAAAAGCCGTTGCGGCGTGCACTAGAAGATAACGATATATTAAATACACATTTATTCCCTCAGTGTCAAACCTATCAAGATTTATTGCGCCACCATTTTTAATTTTTCATTATTCAGCGCTGGTTGTGTCTTGTCTATGGAATATGATTCCAGTTTTGAAATCTTAATGGCGTGGATTTGAAATAGGAATACATGATTTGATACCTTAAAAGCAGCATGTATTTTTCAAAATAATTGTTAAGTTGAAATCTTAATAGTAAATACCTTTTGTTTACCGCATAAGTAGTAAATACCTTTTGTTTTCACTAAACGTTAAATAAACACATAACATCACGCCTGTAATCCCCGAAGGGTTAGGCAGAGGTGTACCCATTAGTACACCCACATTTCGCCAGTTATGTTTTTTTAGTCCCATGTAATAGGGGGTGAGCCTATTGCCATCAACCGGGCAAAAATCCAGACTCCGAGGCTGCTACTGAGAAATTCCTGATGGAAAAACCCAATAACACCTTGCCCGACCTGGGAATCGAACCCAAGATCTCATGCACAACAGTCGCGCTTGCGACCACTAGACCAACGAGGCAGTTAAATAAACTAGTATTTAATAAGTAATTTAATTGCGATGACTCGCTTTTTTTGTTGAAAGAAATTTCCATTGTTTAGCAGATAACATTACTATTCAATTAGTAAGATAATGGTACCAAATGTGACTCATTTTTAGAAAGATACATACCTATTACTCATTTTAGAGTCTTAAATTCATTGTGTAAGCATTTTGCAAATTACTTAGATAGAAAAAATATGTCACTTAAAATGCATGAAAATCATCTATTTTAGACTAGCTTTTGCCCACGACTTCGTACGCGCAAATATCGGTTATCGCGGACGCAGACGAAGTCGAAGTCAAAGTCTAATAAAAAGTACAAGTCTAATAATAAGTACTCTGTCCTGCCCCGGGACTTAAACTATCTCCATGCCATATTTCTTCAAAATCCATTCAGCGGTTTAAGCGTAAAGAGGTAACAGACAGGCAGACACACTTTCGCATTTATAATATTAGTATGGATTTTAGAAAGGTTCGCCTAGTACCTACGTAAGTTAATTGTCACAAAGATTTAAAATAAATAGCTAAAACACATACAGACAGTTCATTCAGCAATTCCTTACGTTCCGTTTCAAAAGAAAATGATTCTCTTTCCGTCGTAACCAGACCACGAACAGATGAAATCGAAATTGTCAATCTATGTAATTAAACAATTACAAGTTCAATTTTACGTAACCCTTTAAACAATTACATCAATTATCACATAAAAGAAATGTCTTCTTTATCGAATCAACTATCGACTGTACCAACACAATAGCCCAATAAACATAGGTATCGAGAAACACGTTTGATGACGTCATCCGACACAACAATAACATCATCAATAAGAAACAATCGATTGTCACCGCGTCCGATACTCGTGTGTATCGATTACGAACAATCGTTTTAAATTGTTCTATGAGCGGCAAATTAGTTAGCTAATCCTCGATTTATGCTATCTGTGGGCTGACAATTTGACAGATGTAATTGAAAACACACGTTGAGCGCATGCGCACTGGCGCGGGTTTAACGTCTTTGCCCTTTTTGAGCTGTAATGAAAACATGATGTATCTAATCAAACATTTTGATTGTTCGCCCACCTATAATTGTAATTATGTATCTCATAATTTCATACAATAGCGTTTAGGTAAATGAAGAGTTATCTGCATATTAATTACCTAATTATCTCACTTACTAAGTTTTGCCCGCGGCTTTGTACGCATAAATTTTCTGCTGGATCCCTGAATATGCGAATAACTTGGCGGGTCGACAAATTTAACATTTTTTTTATGCACTTTATTTTATATTTGCCATCGATACGCTAAGAAAAATAATTATAAAATAAAGCCTAAAGCATTAAGAGATACCGTAGCTTCCTATTAGCGGAAGAATTATCAAAATCGGACAAGTAATTCCGCAGATCAGCGCGTTCAAACAAACAAACTCATCAGCATTATAATATTGAATAGATATTGTAGAGGTCAAATGAGACAAGCCTTAACAGCAAGAAATAAGTTACGATGTACAAACTGTAAACAATATATTCTCTTAATACATAATGTTTACTTGTAGGTAATATTAAACCATTCGGCCACGCCTAATCCTTAAAACTTCTATATGTCCTCAACAAATCATGCAAACGAATTTATATCTTGATTAGATATGCTTAAAAGCTTGAATTGTCAAGCAGTAATAACATGGTGTATTTTATGAGTGAAGGAGTTCCCATGGCTGTGTTTCGAATCAAGCGTTTGAGACCATTAATAATTATGTTGCCTGACAATCTCTTATGGACATATTATAGTTTATTGTTATTGTAATTAGAAACCTATTTGTGGGCGCCACTGCCACCGGTAGCTGATGTAATAGAAAATCCCAACAGAAACATTAGTGTGAAAAAGGGGCCAAGTTCAAAAGAAAAAACCTTCGGGGTAGTCGATGTCGCCGTTAAAAGAGTTGGAATCAAACGAGTGCTAAGTTCCATCGCAGTTCTTTTAAGCATTGTTCAACATTCTTCAATTTATTAAAAAAAATAACAATTAGTTACTTTCTTTTTTTTAGGTGGTAAAAATCATCAAATGACTCCTTCCACCCTGGGTGGGGCAGAAAGGACTGTCAGACTTTTACTGGCTAAAAAACCACCCTGTTCCTTCTGTTGTCCTTTACGTTCCGGGGCCGCGGTATCCTGATAAGACGTCCCTCAACCCCGGACGTCCCGCAACCCCGGTAGTTACTTTCTTTAAATCGGATTTCTAACTTAGCAAGTTAAAACTGTCAATAAATTACGTAAATTAATATCTAAAAGGTAGGTCATGGCCATATTATACCATTTCTTAAAAATAGTCAGTAAAAAACATGTGGCAGTACTTAGTAATTTCCAATTAAAGGAGACAAATTTTTTGAACGTATTATTCGAATGTAGCTCAAATCGGTTCGCGTCACATTCACACATTTCAGTGATCCCTTCTTTCGTTACGAACTCGGCTGACACACTACCGTGTATCTCGATATAAATGATAGCTGAGTGATTGTTGCGAGTACTGTTTTGTAGAAATCCTTGAGCCAGGATTAAAGTTACCTACTGGTAATCGAATATACCCATGTTCAAAGCTTTCACAGTGTCTCCTTTGTAGACTTAGGTTCCCAAAGCTATAACAATGAGAACCTAGCCTGAATGATTGTCAAAAGCTGGCCAATTCGAAGTAAGCTATTTTGCACGTGTTACACAATGATTTATTGGATCTATTGGAGCCGAATGAAGCAAATTCGGTTCCTAGAAATGATTACAGAATATCACTGCAGGTGGGATGCCAGTTCCTGCACTTACCGTGTACTCAATACAGATGAAAAAATTTCTAATAGTAATACAAGATACAGTTTTCCATCTTCGTCTAATTCACGCTAGTGATTCTCAACACGAATCAATAATATTACTATTTTTTCGAATTCGAACTAGCCATCTTTCTAAAGGTTTTAGCGAAGAATCAGATAGCGATCAAGAGCGATGAATCCGACTTGCACTCACCCATATGCAACGGGGCTATTTTGTTCTTTGAAACAGGTGTATGATGAAATACAAGTATTTTACAGTACAGTAAGTACAGTACCTACAGTAATTTATTTATTTACTAGCTTTTAACCGCGGCTTCGCCCGCGTTAGTTTAGAATTTGACAATCAATTCGGGCTGTACTCGGCTCATTGTTCAGCCAGATCCAGAATTATTAAATACGGACCAACTGTGACTCATTAAAGTCCGTCGGCGTTCAGTTTGTATTTCTGCAAGAGAGGTCCTTCTCGCCTGCGTCTGTTCTGGAGTTTCTGTCGCTGTAATGGCTGAGCTTGTTCTCTGAGACGAAGTTATGTTTGAACAGGCGTCTCCGTTGCTCTTACAGCTCTCTGGCTCCCGGCTTGTTCCTCCAAAAGCAATTGCGTTTGGAAGGGAGTCTCAGTCACTCTCAGAGAAGCTCGGCGGGCTTGTGTCTCCAGTCTTTCCTGGCTTTAAGAAAATGTCTCATCTGCTCTCAAAGCTGCTTGTCGCTCCGGTTGTGCTTGCCTTCTTAATGCGGCATGAACGGAAGATTCCTGGAATTGAGCAGTAATGTTTGCTCGGGCTCGCAATGAGCTTTTGCCTGAGTTGGAACTGCGAGATATTTTAAAGTAGAAAAAAGTAATCTACCTACCCTAATTAAAACACACAGAACATACCTCTTACGAAAAAATAAACAGTACTAAGGGACAAACTTAACTTTGCCGTTGGAAAACTGTTGTCTACATACATCGACATATGTCACGGTTAGTTTAGCAACTAACCTCTTCCTTCAGTCAGTCATCGACTACACGCATTAAACAAAGCAACTTGCTACGTCAGTCCAGCTTTACTTGTTACGTCAGTCCAGCTGTGATCCTATGAGGAGTTCCGTTCTATATCTCCGAAGTTCATCATCAGATCATAACAATATTTCTATGTGACCAATTCGGAAAAAAACAACTCCCAAACATAAAAAAATAATCATCCAAATCAATTCACAATAATTGGTGGAGTAATCCCGGAGTATGCTTCATGACGGGGCGTGTTATAAGTTCGCCTTTATTCTTCCATGCATCCTCTATGAATGCGTTTACACCTGTCAGTGTCAGTGACGACACAGTGATGGCAGTGTCAGTTACGCAGTTTTTCTGTATCCCTGACAACGTATATAAAGTGGGTCCCAGACAAACGGGGAATGTTGTGGCGGCCGCGTTTTTTGAAAATTGTAACAAATATGGAAATTTTAATAGAAATACTTGAATTTAAATAATAATTTAAATTTAATCCACATTTCTCTATTCCTAAGAGTAATATGCTAAGATGCTAATGATAATATAGATACCTCACACCTCAAATGTTTTATTAAACGGTTTCTTTTCCTACCTTTTTTCTCATCTTCTGAGAGGGCTAATGAATCATGAGAGTAATAAGACAACGTTACGGTTAGCCATATTGACTGACGTCAGATTGTAGCACAAACACCACAGCTAATAGCACTTCAGGCCGCCACTGTGACCGCGGTGGTGTGTTTTTGCAGCGGTTGAAGCCGCGGCGTGCGGTTTGCCGCAACCGCAAGTCCGTCCGTCTGGAAGCCACTTAATGCAAAATGTCAGAATACTCTTCAGCGGTTTTGGGCATAAAAAATTAGTAAGCAAACAACTTTCGTACTCCTAGGTTGTTTACTTGAAACTGGTCTATCGACAGTCTAGACTCAGAATCTATTAGATACTAAACTTAAAATTTGATCATGATTAGATAGACACGTGGCGCCATCTACTGTCATAAGGACGTTATTGTGATTTCTTTCGGGAGCAGTACTTTCTTTCGGGATTAAAAGTACCCTATGATTGTCCCTGTACACCTGGCAACGTATATGCAAAATTTCAGGATGATCGGTTTAGTGGCTTAGGCGTAAAATGGTAACAAACAAACAAACAAACTTACTTTCGCATTTATAATATTAGTTAGGATTTAGTCGTAATTTTATTTGATTATTTTTGTTTTTTATAACAACCTCCTGAAATTAGGATGATTATTATGAAATCATTATGATGATCGTAGATGAAAAAAAACAATACGAAACATTATGAATATATTTATTTATTTATTTAAACTTTTTGCCACAACTACAATAACAATTTAATGCCTTAGGCATAAATTCTTATAATAATATAACCCTCTATATATATTCCACCAAGGTTGAACCTCCAGACAGTACAAAAATAACTTTTTTCCATTTTATTTGATCTCAATACAATAAAAACTAATTTTAGAACAACAAAGTCATTAATTATAACTACACCTACTTTAATATGAACACAAGTGTAACTGCGAAGAAAATATTACATAATCACCATTATTATGTTCCATAATTTATTTATTTCATTGTATGAGATAAACAAATGAGATTTTTATTACTGAACATCATTTATTTGAGTGCATAAAAATCTTTACATACTCCAAAATTCGAATTTGCTAAAGAAAATTCATCTCTACTCCATAAGGCTATAAAGTCGTGTGCTTGTTTTGTGTTAAGTTAGTAATTTTATTTCCCATTGATTATATTGACTTTAATAGCCTGTTTATTGTCAATTAACCCAAACCTTAGGGCAATAAGTTAAGCTACAATATACCCTGTTATCTATCTATGTAGGTGTTCTTTTGTGCAACCTTTTATTGCTTTTCAATTGCATTGAATGCTGAATTTGTTACCAATTGTTCTCGGTAAGCGGACGCATATTGAATGCTGGGATTTTTATCGGGTGGTCGCGCGTAATCTGGTTAAGTTTTGAAATTAGCTCCTTCAATTGATTTGAGAACGTAAGTGTAAGGAATATCTGTTCTTTCTATACTGAATTACAGTTAATTAATAAGGTAATACCAGCCTGTTATTGTGATGTCGATGTCAATAATGGATAAACTTAGAAAGTTTATAATTATGAAATCAAAAAGTCACATTGTCACAGTCAATAAAATTACTAATTATAATGGAATATAAATAATAACGACTGCCTCGTTGGTCTAGTGGTCGCAAGCGCGACTGCTGTGCATGAGGTCTTGGGTTCGATTCCCAGGTCGGGCAAAGTGTTATTGAGTTTTTCCATCAGGAATTTCCCAGTAACAGCCTCGGAGTCTGGATTTGTGCCCGGTTGATGGCAATAGGCTCGCCCCCTATTACATGGGACTAAAAACATAACTGGCGAAATGTGGGTGTACTAATGGGTACACCTCTGCCTAACCCTTCGGGGATTACAGGCGTGATGTTATGTTATGTTATTAATAATAAAGAACAATAAATTATATTTTAAAAAAAATCGTTTAGTATTATGTTAACACACTGAAGACGACTTCCACCATTATGAAGAGAAGCCTTATCTTCACGATTTGATTATACGCGACTAATTGGAATGATATTTATTCTAGTTCAAAGCAGCAGTTAACATAATTAAAACCATAATTTCTTAACGTTGTATGGAAACATCCGGTCTGCTGTTATATTTTTCTTAAATTTTGAATCCAAATATCTTAACAGTTACTTAACTAATAGAATTTATAACAGTAGAGACACTGTTCCGAATATTCTGTTCAAATCTATGGTCCATTTAAGCAATTTCCATATTTACGACGCACAAAAACATGGAATCCAAATAATTAACTTAATTTCTATAACCAATAAATTAAGTTAATCCCGCTTTCTGCTAATTACGAACTGTATCATCGTGGCAGTCGTGATATCTATTGTCATTTGAATTTATACTTTAACTTGTAAGTTATAAAGTGACTTTTATATTTCTATGAATGGTTTAAGCTCTTTGATCATTCTGTCAAATGTTTTGTTGAAAATATTGTTAATGATTTCTTAGAATTTAATGTCATTTGTCAAGATTGATTAAGAGTATATATTTATCTTTACTTCGTTGTTTAATCCATTTTTTTCTTTATTTTACTTACGAAATTAAGCCAACTTTTCTTTCTACATGACTTTCGGAGTGCCTTGAAGTATTCCAATGTTTGATAGAATCAAAAGCTTTCCAAAAGTCTATTTCCAAGTCATTGCTCTGAAAAAATAACCTTACTTCAATTTCCTCATTCCACAGTCGAATTTTAATAAATTAAATATCAATACTTCTAACTTATTGCCAAAAAATCTTAATTAGGCGTTAAGCGTGATTTGATTACCTTAACATTTAAAAAAGAAATAGGCATGTGATTGGCAATAGCTTTTTATAGCCAAAAAAATAAAATCACGCGGTTGACCAATAAATCTGTTTACAGACCAAATTACACATTATTATTCATGGACGATTATACGAGTATTCGATTGGTTTCTTACATAATTAATGGGTGTCATTTCATTTGACCTGTATTTTTATACCCGTCCACACTAATTGGATTAAACAGATTAGGTATGATTTATAACGTAGCTAATCTCCATTAATATGATAATTTTATGGTTTGTCAATGGAAGAAAACAAAAGTGTTGATTGGTTCTTATATGTATATAGTAAATCAAAAACAAGATACTATTTATAAAACAGTCATATAAGCATTCAATCTTTGGTCCGCCGGTATACGCTATAAAAACTGTAAGTTGTAATCTTACCTGCAGGAGTATTCTGTAAAAAATGTCTCTTAGTAAGTTGGTCATGTGAGCTCGAGATAAGATGTCAATCCTTAGGTCTTACGACAGGTCACTTTACCAGTGTGTTTACTAGTTTTGTTCTGTCTCCTGCTTGTTTGGGGGAAGTGGAAAAATTTGCCAACCAGTATTACCCAGTCACGCGGTTCTGGAAGTCAGATAGGCAGTCGCTCCATGTAACATACTAGTATTCAGCTGCATCCGGTTAGACTGGAAGTCGAACCCAACATAGTTGGGAGGCAGATTGATTGGTAGTATCTGATTTTGTTTTAACACTTATTTCATCATCTGTTTAATATTCGTATCAAAATAGATTATTACTTTGCTCAATCTTACTTCTTATAACAATCTTATCTACCATGACTACTTACATCTTATACATTCTTAAAATAGTAAAACACAATAATTTAGGGATTATTTCAAGTTTACGACACCGTCTTACTCACAATTTTACAAAATTAAATATAATTTCATAAAAAGGTCAACGTTATTCACGTATACTCTATGGGCAGCATCACTTAATAAGTCCAAATGTAAGTGTGATATGTGACTACTTATGTCTGGTTACAATCGTAAAAACATGTGTTAAATTATCCGGTGAAACTTGTCAATTGCTACTGTTCTATAGGGCTGGCTGTTGGGACTGTTTTGCAAATGATTTTTTAAATGTGTCACACATAACACCTCATAACATTACACCTGTTGACCAACAGTTCATGGGCCAATCGACTGTTGGCAAAACGTTTCAGACTCAATCTCCAAAGGGTTAGGCAGAGGTGTACCATTAGTACACCCACATTTCGCCAGTTATGTTTTAGTCCTATGTAATAGGGGGCGAGCCTATTGCCATCAACCGGGCACAAATCCAGACTCCGAGGCTACTACTGAGAAATTCCTGATGGAAAACCCAATAACACTTAACTTGAATGTGTCACTTATTTCAAATAATAATTTGATTAGGTACTTATTTATTGATCTTAATTATAAAAGTTACCACCTGAGAATAAATAAGGAAAAGCAATATAGTTATTGAGTATTAAGTATGAATACCGGTTTCTGGAAAGAAAAATTAAAGTAACAAATTGTCAAACGCGTTTAAGCTGCTCTGATTGGTTGACTGAATTATAAACAACCAATCATGGAACCCTAATGTTTCTCTGCTGTCGGTTACGTGTATGTGTTTGCAATAAGGAAAGTAATGGTCAAGGAAAAGAAAGAAAGCCTTTTACTAGACCTACTGTCTTTAAACGTCAAACAATGTATGGTTAAGCAAACGTTTATTATATTTCAACTTCAAGCACCGTTTATAATTAGGTACTATGTAAGGTTCGTCAAGCTTCCTATTAGTCGACACTGTAATTTTTATTTTTTGTATGACTCCCTTGGTGGTCTATTGGTTGCAACGCGCTACTGAGGAGCATGAGGTTTTTGTTTCGATTCCTAAGCCTTAGCCTTAGCCTAAGCCCGACCTTAATTTCATGGGACTTAACCTATAACTTATAATATAATTGGCGAAATGTAGGTGCACTAATGGCTACACCTCTGCCTAACTCTTCGGGGATTACAGGCTTGATAAAATAGAAAAAAAAACTAAATATTAAAATATAACTTCAGAGTCCGACAACCCTACCAATATAACATCGATAGCACAAAATAAATAGATGTTGTACGAATGTAATTGTTAATACACGAACATGGACATGTGGGTTAAACATGCTTTAAAATCAAATACGACGCAAATTCCATTCAGCGTGTAGCAGCCAACACCTGTCTGTTTAAGAATTAATGCGTGAACTAGACGTTTTGGAAATTAGATCGTGGTCGCCTGCTTATTAGTGATATTTTCGTGTAGATGGATAAAGAAAGACCGTTTTATTTAATGGCATTAGGCGATAATTATGTCGCTAAGTGCCGTAAAATGAGATGAGGGCCGTTGCGAAACACCAAAATTTCTTGATTTTTCAGTACTTTTTCTTCTTAAAGTAGGCGAATATAGATATTTTGTTAACATAATATATTTTGTATTTTTTTTTTGTTTGTCCCATAATTCAGCTACGGTAATACCATCAGCTGAGGATTTCATTAAGTCCTCTGATCGTCTTGTGAGCAGGTGGCAGGGTAGGTATGCGGTGCAAAATGGAAGGCCGTGGTCTGTGGAAAGACCACATAGGCATTGAAGCATACAATACTTACAGAGATTACCTACTTCTGACAGATACGCAAACAAGTCTACCTTTTTATAATGGTCAAGCATGAGTCGCCATTGTGGGGCAGACGCCGCACTGCCCCACCGTACCAACCCCCATGACACTGTTACTGAGTAAGGTCAGGAGACGTAGTGTCCATTGACCCCTCTTCTTTATACCCTCTTGCAAAACTTTTCTTAAAGCAAAGTATAATTTCTAATTACTGTTCAAAGAAACGTCAAATAAAATGAATCCCAATTTATCAACATCTAAAGTTTATTTCGCGTCGTCCTAATTTCACATTGCATTATAGAATTCGTGGTAAATTTCTTCAGATTGATAGAAATGGGTCGCTTTATCGTGATACACAAATAGCAATGAAATATGGATGGGAATGATTTTCCCATACAGTATCTTGATTTACGAGAAACTTTATAAATGAAATCATGCCCTTTGCCCCCTTATGTTAAAATACTTAAGTTTTTCTTGGACATCACTGACATCGGTCGAAAACATCATAAGGAAACCTGGACTAGCTTCCGCCTGCGACTTTGTCCGCGACAAAGTTGATTTCTCCATACAAACTTTGGACCTTCGGATCATCCTCTTATGGGGGTGAATTTTGGAAAATCCTTTCTTAACGTACATCTACTAACTATAAATAAAATAAAATAAATATCTTGGGACAACTCACACACGGCTATCTGATCCCAAGCTAAGCAGAGCTTGTGTTATGGTAACCAGACAACTGATATACATACTTATATAATTTATAAATACATACATATTCTAGATAAATCACACGCAGGCACAGAACTAACAATCATGCTTTTCACACAAAGTTTGTCCTGGGTGGGAATCTAACCCACGACCTCCGGCTTAACAGTCAGGGCCGCTAACCACTAGACCAACAGGCCCGTCCAACTATAAACTACCTTCCTGCCAAACATATTTTAAATCAAGCGATTTTCGATAATTCATGATGAGTGAGTGAGTGAATGCCTTTCGCTTATATAGATTTAAGATATAAGTCTAAAATCGCCAATCCGCCTTGAGCAAGCGTGGTGATCAATACTCGTACCTTCTCAGTATGAGAAAAGGCCTTTTCCCTGCAGTAGGACAGTAATAGGCTGGTATTATTATCTATTTATTATTTTAATATGCTAAAACTATTCCTGTAATAGTTGATAAATCTGGTAAAAATACGACATTGCATTTCCACTGCACAGACCTCAGATTTTGCAAACTGAATCCTATCTCCACAGAAACAAGGTCGTGATTCTTTTGTCTAGTGAAACTAGAGGTGAGAAATAATATCGTAATGCTCGTAGAACTGTTGTTACATAATAATGATACAGTGAACTGAAACTCTGACAGCTGTTGTTAAATATGATGTCTGCAAATGCTTGGTATTTAAGTTATGTGGTCTTACGCTGGCTGAGATGGAGTTTCTATCGTAGAATATGTGCTAATATATCTGTTTTATATACTACTAGCTTATGACCGCAACTCCGTTCGTGTGGATGTCAGTATTTTTGAGCGAAACTCTAATATTTTTTCTGAAAAAAATTACTCGAAACAGGTATTTGCCAAAAATGTAGTTCTAATTACTCGAAACATTAGGTATTTGCCAGTGAAAGCCAACCAAAATCGGACCAGCATTTTTGGAGATAAGCCGTAACAAATAGACGAACAGACAGGCATTCAGACAGACAAAAATTAAAACTTAAAAAAGGGAATGTTTTTTTGGTGAACATTAAATGCTTTTAAAGCTGTTATTGTGACATTACAATTTGTATAGATTATGATCAAAAATTCTAGTAATATATCCGTATAAAATATTATTACAAACAGGAATTGTCAAAATTTTCCCGGGAAGGAATTTGCGTTTTGCTTTATTCCTTTTTCTTTGTGGATGGGGGACGTGAATCAGAGTTGTCTTTGGAGTAAACACCCTAATGGCGTCGTGCTGATATATTTATAGAGGTGCATTTAAAATAACAATTCTCTGCCGATTGAATTTCGATCATAGCAGCCAATATATAGCTTATAACTTTCGTCATGAATCTTGACATGGTATACAAAAAAAAATTTCTATTCCGACTGTCAGTTCCGGACTCTTCAGCTTAACTGTGTTATAGCAGCCTTTCCCGAAGTGAGAGATGTGGGGCCCTTGTGGGCGCTGCAGGCCTAAAGGGTCTCTAACCGCCCAGTAAATAACCCAGAAAAAAAAATCGGGGCGTTGTGTAGAGGCTTGGGGAGTGATTTGTAATTTCATCTACTCGGTGGTTTTTTATTTAAGTAGGTGAATTTTTTTACGACGTTTTTTATATAGTGTTATATTTGTTTCGACAAATTCTAGACGATATACATAGACACGACCAGATTCATTAAAAAAATAAATTGAGGCTTGTATTAATTTAAGTACGTTTTAAAGTGACCACACCGGTTTATTTTTTATTTTTTATTTTTTATGATACTCGGAACGATGCAAGATTTGTAACGATACCCCATACATCTAAAACGGTTCACGCGTTTAAAAGTTATGGTGGAATAAAGAAACTCACATACATACAACCAAGCATAAACCCTGAACACATAACACTCCTTTTTTTGGGGCAGTTGTGTAAAAAATGGGGGCACTAGAAAATAATTTATTCTCAAAATGGGCAGTACACAAAATGAGTTTGGGAACCCCTCTATAGAGATAGTGAGCGATACATTTTTCTTGCCCCCTACTGATACCATGAACCTGACTTTTGTTATCACTATTGATAACACCTAATTGTATTAAGTAT
Source organism: Hoplodrina ambigua (assembly GCA_949774945.1). NCBI lineage: Eukaryota > Metazoa > Arthropoda > Insecta > Lepidoptera > Noctuidae > Hoplodrina > Hoplodrina ambigua. The sequence goes on from OX458979.1 coordinate 1,078,919, forward strand.
TAGTGACAGTTTCAATTACGCACTGATAAAAAAAAAACAGCCATAGCCCACCGAACACACTAAAAGAATTTAATCTAATATAAATAATAATATTAATATTTAAGTATTAAGTAATTCAAATGAATCTTATCAGATTTAAAAATTCTTTCAGTTATAATTATGTTATCTATTAATATCATTAAGCAAAATCTTGTACGATTTCTATTTCTAAGAACGGTTTTGATTAATAGTATCCGTTTTGCGAATTCCTAATTAATGAATAATTTAATTAAATCGTAGGAAATTCCTGTAAATTAAAAATATCCATAACATGATTAAGTTACGGATTTTTTTTTGTGCTGTTGTTACCTCATCACGGAAAACAACTGAACCGATCGTAATGAAATTTGACAAAAGCGTAACTTGAAATCTGGTTAATGCCCGGTTTACATTATTCCAGTCCTGCGATCGAAACCAGAGCTGGATTGCTTACTGGAAAAATGTAAACCGGCACTGGAATGCACAGAATCCAGTCCAGTAACTGGGTTGGCGGTCTACCTTTGAATCCAGTACGACTAATCTAGTGCAACTAGAATAATGTAGACGGCCAATCCAGTGCTATTTTCATCATTTCTAATTGTCATTCACACTTCAACGGCTTCTGAATAACTGGAATAAAGAACTACTTTTTAATCTGCGTCTACAATTCATTCACGAAGACAAAATCGCGGAAAATCTAGTACCTATTTATTAAACATTTACCTTAACAACACGTGATAAATAAAAAATGAGATTAAAGTACTATTTTTGGTATCAAATGGTGTATTGTAGTTTTTGTGACGTCATATGGTCTGATGCCGGGGGAACAAAACGACGATTTTTTCCTTACATCTGTAATAATACTATAACAAGTAGTTTCTTTCTTTCCTTCTTGTTCTTTCTTTCAGTGATTCGACTTCACCATTTTCCATGGTGCCACCGATCTTTTATGTTAATATTCATTGGTGCTTCTTATTTTATTTTATTTCTTTCAAGTGTTCTGGTGCTTAAGTTCGTTTTATTGCGCAGGTGCTGTGTGGTGCAGTGGCGGACGCGGGCGACGTGATAGCCAACGTGAGCCGCGTGCGCCGCGCGCCACAGCCTCACTACTCGCACCGCGTGTTGTAAGTACCACACTAGCTTTATAGACCGTGCCAGGTCTGCAATATCATATAAAATATGTTCTACTGGTTTAGATTGGACATGAGGGAGTATGTTATCTTGGTCCAAACCAGACTCCTCCCGAAAATAATTTTCTTTTTTGTGTAGCTTTATTTTTGGATAACAATTACAAACTTGTTTCATTCCTTTCCAAGAAAATGATATCAGTTTCCAAACTATGCGACTTTGGCCAAAGTCTTGAGTTTCGAAATCATAGACTACGTTGTCTAAGTTACATGTTGCAATACAACTGAGCTTCGTCATGCACTTTACTTAATTTCTAAGCACGTCTAAAACTAACACTCGACAGTTTCGAAATGAATTATAGATACTTACATTTACTATACTATTCTTCCAGGACGGACGAGGAGCTAGACATGACTGCGGCGTGGAAGCGCTCGCACTGGCGCGACATGCAGTCCATCCTCCGACGAGAGGGCAACCAGAAGGAGGGCGTGCAGTGCTGTCCCTCCGTTCTCGAGATGGTCACCAAAAAAGGAGGCCGCACCCCCACCGGCCTCTACGTAGAACTATACGAAGACGGAGAGAACCAGCAGAGGCTCTTCGAAGTCTCCTGCGCCCCCAACGTGGTCGACAAACCCTGCCGGTTCGTTGACGCGAGGCTCTACAACGACTCGAGGTGCATCCAGAAGTACTCGTATTCGTACGCCCTCGTGCGGTACCTCCACTCCACAGCGACGGAGACGCCCCAGCTGCGGACCGAGGGACACTTCTCCGTGCCCGGCTCCGGAGGCTGGTCCATGGACTATGTGCGTGTGCGCGCCGGTTGTGAGTGCCAAATTAAACCCAAAACAAATAAACCCGCCCGCAGAAGACACAAGCAGAGAAAGAGAAATAGGAGGGTAATCGAAGACGATGAGACCTGATTTCGGGCTCAGTGCTAGTGAAATCATGACTTTGAACAAATTTGGGATCGTCCCATAGTATTACGTTTACAAAGATACCTTTTCTGATGTTTTCTCTTTGGTTCGGAACTGTTTCGTGTATAAAACAGCAGCAAAGCTATGTTTGTGTGTGGCGGGCGCTGCGGCTGGCTCCTCGTTACCTCTGTCAGGGGTACGCTTGAGTGGTGCAACTGTCGGTCGATGTATCAATGTATTTATTTTATTTTTCGTCTATATTACGCTTCTTGTTGTAGTCCGTTAGTTAGTCTCGATCTTATGAAATTAAAGTGCCTTTTAGTGCCTTAGATTTAAATAGTTCACTATATTCTGGGAATTGTTGAAATTTTGATTCCAATGCGTTATCTGTATGCAATAAGTATTAAAATGTACTGGCTAATGTCACACGAATTATGACAGCTTTGCGAAATAATCATAAATAGAACGCTACGATTAGTTAGTTGGAGTCCATCACAAATAGTTTTAACCTTACATTACCAAAATGAGTTAATGTCTTTTAAATATTCAGTTAACATAAATTCGTGTGACACTCGCTTACGAACTACATGATAATGTAATAGTTACCGGTTGATCGAGGTGCATAGATATAATACGACTTCACTGCGCTGTCGCTACACCTTCAGGTTAATTATAAGATAGAAACCAACAACTTTCATGAGCTACGTACTACGAACGGTGTGTTCTATCTACTCGTAATTCACGGAGTTTGAATTTCGAAGTCTTGGCCATTTCCCAAATAATATGTCGGAATCGACTCCCAGTTCTACCAGATGTGGGTGGATATCACTATCGTACAAGCATGAACCCATCGGAATTTCACAACATTACCTACTGGTGAGAGAAATCGGAAAATTGTAAGAGATTTTTACATCAATTGCTTAACATGTTTTGGGCTTGCTAATCCTATTATATGATCTGTAAAAGGACTCTAAAATATGACACAATTCTATATCTCTATATCTCTATATCTCTAATATCTCAGACAATTGGGTGCATACTTTTTAAGAACTGTCTAAACGCAATTCCCCTATAGATTTTGTATGGTAATAGTAAACTGACGTCATTTATTTTATTACATACCAAATCTATTGATTTCATAGTCGGTAACTAAAAATCTATTTTTTTTTTACTGTCAATTGAAAACAAGTCGGGTTTGCAGGGCTAATTTTATTTTATGATGTGCCTTGGATCCAACTATGAACTATCGTGATGTCTTAAATTCGTTGTAGTGTTTCCTTTTTCAATTTCAGTAAGTTTCAAATTGTGATTTCTGTGTGGTACGTGGTGCTTCATGATGGTTGTAAATAACAGTAAAGAGCAGTCTGTGATCACTTCAAACATGTTCTGTAAGCCGTAGTGGGGTCACGATAATCCTCCTGCGAAACAACTGCGTTGACGACATATTGAAATTAAACTAGCGACCCGCCCCGGCTTCACGCGGTTTCAATGTATATACATAAACCTTCCTCTTAAATCACTTTATATTTTGATGAAAAATGCCTACCCGTTGACTGCGGGCGAACATTCGCTACTCCAAACACAAATGCGGCTAGCTACCACTGTTCGTGTGTTCGACGTAGAAAAACACATACGGTGTGTGCGTTTTTAGTCGAAACACAACGTGTGTGTTTTCCCGCAGTCAATGGATAATCTGTGGCGTAGTTTAAAAGATCTAAGCGTAAAGACGGCGGGTAGCGACTTTGTTATGTACTATGTAAAATTTCTATAAATGTTCACAGCCTTTTTGAAATGATGTACTTACCTACAATGAATAAAAATTAGCTAATTATGAATTTTAACAAGTGTTACAAGAGCTCACAAATATGTGAGCTCTTGTTCTCACAAATATATGAGCTCTTGTTCGATTGGTGTCACGGGACGTAATGATTTTTGAAATTATACATGGAATAATGTGCTGTTTTCTGTATTGCTACCGTAATTATCATTATGTTGGAGATAATTCTACTCTGTAGTGATTTTAAGGAGAAGGTTACTGCCAGGTTCCATTGTTAAGAATCGATTTGTTTATGTCGATTTACCATTCATCATTGCTATTTTCATTTTTTTTTCCTGTATATTATGATACTGAGTACTTAAAGAGGTACTCTGTTAGCTACCTACCGTCTCATGGTTGTTTCACATGAGGAGCATCGCCAGTAAAAGTCGTTCCACTGATTATAATGCTCTCTTCCCTTTTAAAATTAAGAATATTTATTCAAAGTTAACAATTTATAATTTTTTGTTATTATTTGTAACAGTACTTACTTCTTAGACATAAGTGCGTCGAGTCAAAGATCTGTATTATTTTCTATTTTGTAATACTTTTATTGTATTTAAAAATGTAGTTTAATTTTTAAGGAATTTCATTCTATTTATACTGTTTAATACGAGGTATTCCGACACAGTATGAATGTTAGTTTGTACGTAGAAATCGCTTCCATAAAATATAATTGATGTATATAAATAACGCAATAGTATTGTGGACTGAGATTATTTTGTGCATTTAGATGTGTAATAACAGAATGAGAGAATATTTTTATAATTATTAAGATAACTCTATCCATTGACAATAAAAACTTACAATATACATGTAGCGCCATCTGTTGGCGAGTAGCTGTAAGCAAACAGTTTGTTACGCAATAGCTAGATGTCGCTGCATCCACCTAACCTGTCTAGCATTACGCAGAACAGTGCCATGTTTAATTAATTATAATTATATAAGCCAATGAAACACATGTTATTGGTCTATTAAGAATTTAGAAAAGTTTGTTGCATATTATAGTTCTATTACCCATTGACATTCAATGTACTTACCATCGAGATGCCTTCATCGCTAAATGTTAGAAAAAAGTTCGGAATAATAATACCCAAGTGCAATGTGTCATATTATTATGTTGCTCTAGTACCTAAAGTATTTAATTTTAACAAAATCACTGCAAACTATAACAATGTTACTACCATTATCACAACAGCTATACGTTATTTTATTGTTGACATCAAAAACAAAACTTTAAATAAAATAAAAACCTGAAATAGCAGAAAATATTTTATTGTCACCTTATTTCCTAAAAGTCCTTTCACTTAAACACCATACCATCGTATAAAAATACAAACATCACTTTTCTTGATTACACTAGGTATAACTCGTCATCCTCGCTAATAATTTTATTAGGGAGCATCATGGTCTGAAAATAAATAATAAAATAAAATAAAACAAAGGCAGCAAGAGTCGTATGTAAACGAGAAAATATTTTGAAGTTGAATACCTATTTATAATTTAAGGTACAGCAGCGCCATCTCTTATCGAATAGCGAAAGCTTGGATTGGCAATAAATGATAAAAAATAAACAGAATTTAACTCACCCAAATATATAGTTGTCAAATACATCAAAACGAATCCAAGTCCAACGGAAGCGAATTGCAATAATCCTGCGTTCCTCTTGCGTTCATGCCAGCGCGCCCTCTCGCGAGGAAGCACCTCACTGACTGTTACGTAGAGTAGCGTGCCGGCTGCGAGGCCCTGTAAATAATGTACAAATTGGTCAATAGATGGCGTAGCTTGACATGAAAACTGGGTAAGATAATTAAATCAATGTTTTTATTTCTTAAATAGGTAATAGGTATAATCAAGAAAGTAAATTGCTCGGTAACGGGGGTAGAGAGAAACAGCTATCCACCCCTAGAACAACCAAAATTCTTAGTCCACTCACGTCACTTGCTTGACCGATCATTCTGCCCGTTAAAACTCGAATTAATTCACTACTTTTATTTCAGATACTATTTTGATTCTAATTACAATTATACTCTCCCCATCCTCCATTTACTTATATCAACTCGCCGTCCCCCCCACCCCTCCTGGACCATTGTCCGGCGAAGCCTTTGAATTGCCGTCGATTGAAGTTGACAATCGCCCGCAATCCAGTTGTACCTAAAGTGTCCATCACAAAAACCTTAAAATAGAAAAATGAAGTCCCAAATCTATAAATTACCTGCATAATCGGCACAGCAATAGAGTCTTTCAGCGAATTGACAGACTCCAATCCCGCGCCAATTCCGATACCAGCCACGGAACCCGCACTGAACAAGCCGACGGACATGATGTGCGCGCACGGACGGTTCGGGAAGTTCTCGCACAGTTCCGCGCCCAGACAGAAGCCGACCACAAACTTGTGGGACGCTACTGCTGCCAGTAAGAGGAGCACCTGGAAAGGAGAGAAGAGATGATAGGTGTGATTGAACTGACTGTAGATTGTCATTAATTTCATATCATTTGTTTATATTTGTTTTTTTGAACAGAACCCTAAATCTTTAACTAGAATAAAAGAAGCGTAAGTTACTCCTTATTACATCAGCTATTGCCAGCGACAGTCATAGTCAGTCCAGCTGTTTCAGAGATTAGCCGGAACAAACAATTGACAAAAAATGTTTTTTTGGAACAAGTGCCTTGTAAACATTGTCGATTTTTCAATCCGGCTACTCTCCTAAACGACCGAACCGATTTTGACGGGAATTTCACATGCAGATAGTTGATGTTATAACTAAGGAGTCATTTAGGTTACTCCAAATTTGAAAGAATACCCGTTTTGGAATAAAATCAGTTAGCAAAATTAGTAAACATCAGATAAAGTACCTAGCAACCAGCATGAAATTGTTTTTCTGTGTTAGATCTAGAACATTATGCAAGTGGGTAAATACACCTACTTATCAGCTAATAACAAAAAATGCACCTATGTGAGGTATGCACCGGCAATCAGTTCCACCTGGTCAGTACAGTCGACCAAAGTGATTGGTTGCAGGGAGGTAGTTAGGTAGATACAAGTCCTTTTTACACGACTACGCGACGCAAAGGGTAATGTGTTTATCAGCCTATGTATAACGGAGAGAAACTTTCAAAATATTGCCGTTGGACGTTGTAACGTTCATGTTTTTTTTTTTAGGTAATATGAAAAATATACATGTGGCTAGCTGACACAATTTTTAACCGCCTTCAAAAACGGTGGAGAATCTGTCTCTATGTTCGACTGATGTTCACCGTATTTCACCGCCAATTGCAGATCGATTTTCAAAAAATTTTTTTTTCTAAAAACGTGGTTAGACTCTCATGTATAATTTGGCCTTCGCAACACATGAGTGGTAATTATCTTGCCTGGTTACTTACCTCTTTCGTTGACTGTACTATTCTAGACCAGGAAAATTCCAACTCAGCGCCTGTACTGTTGCCATACAAAACTAGCTACGCGCAAATACCTATCGTATGTTTTAAGTAACGTTACCGAACTGTAGGCAGGCAGAGTCATGAGCAAAGAATACGAGTTCCAAGTTCATGTTTTGTAAAGAGGTCTGACCAAAAGTAATGCAGCCATATTTTGACATAACATAACCACGCCTGTTATCCCCGAAGGGTTAGGCAGAAGTGTACCCATTAGTACACCCGCATTTCGCCAGTTATGTTTAAGTCCTATGTCGGGCGAGCCTATTGCCATCAACCGGGCACAAATCTAGACTTCGAGGCTGCTACTGAGGAATTCCTGATAGGAAAACCCAATAACACTGCCCGATTTGGGAATCGAACCCATGACCTCATGCTCAGCAATCGCGCTTGCGACTACTAGACCAACGAGGCAGTCGTGACGTGATGATATTTTGTAGATAAGATAAGGGCACTAATATCAAAGTCAAATCAATTAATGAAATGAGACCATTAAATGGCACTTTTAAGAATAATGATTATTATATCATATCATAATTACACTGAAAACCGGCATAAAAATCAGCCGATGTGCCAGACTAGAATAAATCTCTGTGTGTGTCATCCTGATCCGTTTAGCCGTTCTGATGTGATTGAGATACAAACATCCATTCCATCCAAAGTTTCTCATTTAATTGTAATGTTATCATTTTAAGTAGGTAGTAAGATTTAATCAAGTTTCATCTGACCAAAAACATGAAGGTACATTTACGTGGTAAGTACCCTTTTTTTTTAGGTGGTAAAAATCATCAAATGACTCCTTCCGCCCTGGGTGGGTTGGAAGGGACTGTCAGACTTTTACTGACTAAAAAACCACCCAGTTCCTTCTGTTGCCCTTTACGTTCCGGGGCCACGGTATCCTGTTAAGACGTCCCGCAACCCCGGCAAGCGTTGGTCCCGTTGGGGGCCCCGTCCCTGTGCTGACAGCTCTTTGAGGCAGGTAGTAAGATTTAATCAAGTTTAATCTAACCAAAACATAAAAGAACTTTAACGTGGTAAGTCCCCTTGAACCCGCATTTTGCTAAAGCTTATTAATCTAAACGTGGTATCAGCCCCACACTGACTGTGTCTTGCCTAATGCTTTGATTTTTAAAACAGTTTTCCTCAATTCTGTACTGAATAACGCCAGGTTTTTCCCCGTGCAACAAACGAACCGCGCGCAGTGATATTCATAATTTCATTTTATTTTAGCACATGTAAGTATGGGTCTGTATGGTGTGGGACATACCCGAGTCAGTTATATAGTCTTCACATTCATATATTTACTGAAATTAATGTTTACAAATTATTGTAAACATTTTTTATTCAATAAGAGTAAGTCTGAAGTTTTCTCCCTAAGAAACTGCCTTTTGGAATAAGATGCAATATTATTATTTTCTATAGGTAAAATACTTAAAAATGTTGCGTCAAATATATTATCAAAACTAATATTATAAAGAGAAAAGATTTGTATTTTTGTTTGTAATGGATAAACTCAAAAATAAATTAACCGATTTCAAACATTATTTTACTTATTAAAAGCTACATTATCAGCAAGTAACATAGGCTATACTTTTATTTCGAGATGAGTAAGAAAATTTACGCGGACTTATATTAAAAAAATTAATAACGATAAAAAAGAAATATTTAAATCATCATTTATTCTACAAGTTATTACTGAAAATATTCAAAATGATAATTCATTGAGTACCTACATACTTATGTGAGTGGCATTCAGTAATGTCGTTATCTTCTTCAAATATCTAAATCTAGGTGCCCTAACCTTGGTCAATACAGCACTAGTAAGTGTAATCAGCGTAACCAAACTGAAAGAGATAAAAGCTATACATATATTATACGTTTTGCACAAATATATGTAGAATTATGTTACGGTTCCATACGATTTGAATGTTGAGATGGATGTGCGGAGTGACCAGAATAGATAAGGTCAGAAATGACTATATTAGAGAAGTTTTAAAGTGCCAGTGACAGAAAACTTGAAAGTGAATCGTTTGTCTTGGCATGGGCATGTGAAGAGGAGGGATGAAATATGACCAAGACAGTTATGAATATGAATGTGGATGGATGGAAAGGAAGAGGAAGGCCAAAGAAAAGTTGTATGGATTGTGTGAAGAATGATGTGAAAGAAAAGAGCGTTAGTGAAAGCATGACGGTTGACAGGACGGAATGAAAAAAGAAAACGTGTTGCGCATGGGACAAAGTCAGGAAGATGATGTTGTATGCTACGGTTCGAATTTCAACATATATGAAAGAGTTTGTTACACGGTATTATTACCTCTTGTTTGTTTGTTTGACTAATTTACAAAACGGTGGGAACGATTTGACAAGACTCACTGGCAGATAACTAATGTATATATAGGTATATGTAGGAGTAACTTTTATTTTGGAAAACGGTAGGTACCTATTAAGGCTACGACATTCACGCAGACAAAACCACGTTACACTAGTCTTGTTACTATGTAAAATTACGTCCTTAATGATTTTACTTCAGTTAAGTTTTTCACAATATCTTCAAAGTAACTCATTTTATTATTTATTTCAGACAAACGTATTATAAATTATATACAATAATTAACCTAACCACAAAAAATATAAATATTACAAATCAATTACTAAATGTTCATTTAATCGCATAAATTAACAAGTACTGTGCAACAGTGCGTGCAATACATTATATTATGCCAGACACGTCGATAGAAACAGAAGGAAAATGACACGTAGACAATGATGTGTTAATTATAAGTATTACTCAATAACTAATGATAATAATTTAATAATTAGCCAACTAGCGGTACTCAGCCTGAATCCATACTATTAGTAGAAATGCGAAAGTAACTCTGTCTGTTACACTTTTACTACTACACCACTGAACCAATTTTGATGGAATTCGGTACGGAGTAAGTGACACCCCAAAGAAGGACAGGCTACTTTTTATTCCGGAAGTATTCCCGTTTGTGCACCTATGCATTGAGCACCAAAGGTTAGTGCCCTTAGAGTACCACATTAAAACATTGGTGCTCTTGGTGCTCAAACGGGAATACTCCTTATTCTGTGTCCTCGCCTGCGTCCGCGATAACCGACATTTTCGAGGATGGAGTCGCGGGCAAAAGCTAGTAAATTAAATAACATTACGCCTATAATCACCGAAGGGTTGGGCAGAGGTGTACCCATTAGTACACCCACATTTCGCCAGTTATGTTTAAAGTCCCATGTGGTACCAGAAACACCCAATAACTTTGCGACTACAAGACCGACGAGGCGGTACTAAATAAAATAAACAAATAATAAAACTATCGGGCTTCTGACTACCAGTAACAACATTACGCTTCATTTTTTTTACAAATTAACATAACATAACATCACGTCTGTAATCCCCGAAGGGTTAGGCAGAGGTGAACCCATTAGTACACCCACATTTTGCCAGTTATGTTTTTAGTGCCATGTAATAGGGGGCGAGCCTATTGCCATTAACCGGGCACAAATCCAGACTCCGAGGCTGCTACTGAGAAATTCCTGATGGAAAAACCCAATAACACTTTACCCGACCTGAGAATCGAACCCACGACCTCATGCACAGCAGTCGCGCTTGCGACCACTAGACCAACGAGGCAGTTTTTTACAAATAAAACATTATTAAAATATTTATCTTATCCATACTATAAGACCACGTATTATTCTTATCATAACGAAGCAAGGAGTAACGGTTTCGTTACGAAGGTATTCTTATCACAAGAGAGGTATCATAATAGGCATGTGGGTCAATAGATAAGCGATAACGCTCCAAAGGAAATTTACTAGACGAAAATCGAGAAACTTGTAATTAATTGTAAATATTTTATCTTCATTCGTTTCTTGACTAGATTATTATATTGATAGTATAATTTTACAAACGCAAACAATGAAACAAAGGTGTTTGTTGTTAAAGAGCGATACTTTTCCACTGACGAGTGTCGGAAACTCAAGAAATTCTGAAACGGGAAAGGGGGGGAGAAAGATTTTCATTTTTCCAATATTTTCTTTTTGATATCACGAGGTTAAATTACAAATTGGATACTTGACAGTATTAATCAATTAACATACTTTTTATGAGCTGTCAAAACGTGATGCCTCCGTAGATTTTGTTTGATAATAGTAAACTGTGACATCCCTTATTTGCTAACTCAATTGACTAGCTATTTTAGATTTCAAGTAACTAAAAATCTAGTTTTTATTACACAAGTGTGTGCGCAAACACAGGTGAAGTATTCCTGTTTGAGCATCTATTTGTTGAGCTCCAAAGGTATATGTATTTATTCCCATTTGTCAGTCGCACACGGACAGGCATACACAGACAGGCGCACTATCTCTTCCCTCACTCAGACGTCAATCCGACACGACCAGAAAGAGAACAGGCGCAGAACCAACGGAATAACCCAATTACGCTTTTGCCCGACTAGCTAATCGAACCCAGGACCTCACACTCAGCAGCCGCGCTCGCGACCAAAAGACCAACGGGGCAGCTAGACAAAGTTATTGATACACATATGTATAAACTCGTATAATAAATGAATAGGTATATTACTAGAACTTATTTAAAAAAGGTCACATGGAGGACGAAATAAGGCAAAAAGGTTTTCGTATAAGTTTTTCTACATGTTAAACCGGTTTTAACAATCTGTGTGTTTCAAGTTTCGGTGCACCGACTACCATTTTTTTTCACTGCATAAATTCATTAATTCCTTTATTTATTGTTTGTTAAATTATAAATAACCCCCTATTACATGGGACTAAAAACATAACTGGTGAAATGTGGGTGTACTAATGGGTACACCGCTGCCTAACCCTTCAGGAATTACAGGCGTGATGTTATGTTATGTGAATATAAATAATAAATACAATAGTTATTGTTATAATACATTAGTAACGTAGGATTTACAATATTTTAAACCTACGTGACTAAAATGATTCATCCAAGGGGTATAGTTTGGCCCTGAAATCGGCTATTGTAGCGCTGTAGGCGTGGCTGCCTACCTTTCACTTGTGATCTTTAAACCATGCAAGTTATTGATCAGTGGCGTAGCTTGCCCAAGACGGGCCCTGTATTTTGTTGGGGCCCTTTTATCTAACTGCGGCGAGGCCCAATCAATCAATCAATATGCCTAGCCTTTCCCAACCATGTTGTGGTCGGCGTCCAGCCTAACCGGATGCAACTGAATACAAGCATTTTACATGGATCGAATGCCTTTCTAACCTCCATAACACAGTAACTGGATAATACGATACCCCTTGGTAAGACTGGTTGTCACACTTTCAGGCTTGTGACAACCCGTAACGACTGCCAAAAAATCCATTGCTGAAATAAAGACTATTCACAAAAAATATACATTTTATTTCTTCCCGAGAAAACTAGAGTACAGCCTAAAAATTTGAATGAGGTAGTGGATAATATTTTAAGATTTTTAGATATTTAGATTATTTTTGCTGGGCCCCTGTAGTTCGGGGGCCCGGTATCTTAGTTACGGCTGATACGCCCCTGTTACTGATATTTAAGACCAAGATAAAGTCTAGTGAACTTAAATCAACGGAACTGTTCTATTTCCCACGACAATAAACCAAAGACCTTGATTAAAGGGACTTTACCGACACCTAGCTCCATGCACAAGAGTCTAGTCATACGGGGTGGAATAGATGTCGTACCAAAAACTCCATGGCTTCAGTTCAAGCGTAAAACATTTTGTATTTTGGGTAAGTTATTTTGATATGATTAAATCATGAGTTTAAGTATAGCTAGACTCGGAGTCTGGAATTGTCCCCGGTTGATGGCAATAAGTTCGCCCCCTATTACATGGGACTTAAACATATCTGGCGAAATGTTGGTGTACTAATGTGTACACCTCTGTGTCGTTATGTATGAGTATAGATATAATGAGCGATAGCTCTGAGTTTTCTTCCGTATACGGACAGGTATTGACCCAGGTACGTATAGTATCCGGGGTTGCGGGACGTCTTAACAGGATACCGTGGCCCCGGAACGTAAAGGGCAACAGAAGGATCGGGGTGGTATAAACCACCCAACTGACTAATAATAGTCAGTAAAAGTCTGACAGTCCCTTCCACTCCACCCAGAGCGGAAGGACTCATTATTTTGATAATTTTTACCTCCAATCCGCCGACCGATCTACCAATATGGCTAATATAGCGTTCAGGTAGCTGTTTGTGTATATGAATTTACATGTAAATGCCCTCAAGACCCAAGAAAAATTTCTAGTACGAGGAAAAGTCATAAGAATATAATATTAGTATTTTTAGCTATTTCTTCACAACAATCGATGAGGTATAGGTACCTATCACATAAAATTTCTGCTAGGAAATATTATTAATGACCCTAATTACTATTCAACGTATTCAAGCATTGGTTGCGTAGGTACATAATGGTATGTTTTTATGTTAACATCCCACCGCTATGTACTCGCACAAACACTATCTGGTCGTGAAGGATGTTCTGTGTATTTTTAACCTTTATATCTGGTTATGAAAAGCACAGACAATTTATTTAACGAACCAAAATTGGTATGAGTGTCTGTATTAATTAGTTATCAGATATACCTTTTCTATGTTATTTTAATTAACATAAAGGGTTAGGCAGAGGTATACCCATTAGTATACCCACATTTTACCAGTCATGTTTAAGCCTATCGTGCTTTTCCATCAGGAATTTCTCAGTAGCAACCTCGGAGTCTGGATTTGTGCCCGGTTGACGCAACTAAGTTAATTATTAAGTGAAAGTTCTGAGCTGGAGGAGTGTTCGTATTTTCCTCATTTAAAAACCCGTATGGCAGTGCTATCACAGTTTTGATTTGCGACACGGCGTGACGTCACGCTTAAAGATGGCCTTCTCTGAAGCAGATCAAAACAATTGTTAAATGTTTTGAAAATATTGAGAACTACATTTTGCTCGCGACTTTGTCCACGTAAATATCGGTTATCGCTGACGTAGACGATGTCGCAGAATAAGTAGTAGCCTATGTCTTTCCTTGGGGTTTAAACTAACCTCGTATCAAATTTCATGATAATCGGTTCTGTAGTTTAGTCGTAAAAGCACAATGCGAGAAATGTCATGCGATTCGCCGTACATTGCGGGGCCGCGCGACTGTCGTGTCAAAAGTGACTGATCATCGACAGAAATGTATACAACTTGCACCATATTTCTCGCACCATCTTAATCAGCTTCTACTTTCGCATTTATAATATTAGTAGGTATAGCAAGGAATGTAAAATGAAAAACGAGAATTGAGAAAAACAGCCAATTTGAAGTAAGTATTGTCTGTATAATTTTGCCTTGTTGTCAATTTGTTTGGTTCTTTGTATCTTCGCATTCGAAATAGCCACACAAGATGACTCACTCATCTGTGCAATAGGTTAATCAGTAAACAAGCTATATGCAGTCTGGTTGTACTATTTTTACGTAACTAACAATACTATTGACGGGCCTGTTGGTCTAGTGGTTAGCGGCCCTGACTGCTAAGCCGGAGGTCGTGGGTTCGATTCCCACCCAGGACAAAATATGTGTGATGAGCATGATTGTTAGTTCTGTGTCTGGGTGTGATTTATCTATAATATGTATGTATTTATAAATTATATAAGTATGTATATCAGTTGTCTGGTTACCATAACACAACCTCTGCTTAGCTTGGGATCAGATAATCGTGTGTGAGTTGTCCCAAGATATTTATTATTTATTTATTATTATTACCTAACATAACATCACGCCTGTAATCCCCGAAGGGTTAGGCAGAGGTGTACCTATTAGTAGGTAGGTACACCCACATTTCGCCAATTATGTGTAAGTTTCATGTAATAGGGGGCGAGGCTATTGCCATCAACCGGGCACAAATACAGACTCCGAGGATGATACTGGGTGGAAAAACCCAATAACACTTTGCCCGACCTGAGAATCAGACCCAAGACCTCATGCTCAGCAGTCGCGCTTTGCGACCACTAGACCAACGAGGCAGTCTACATAATAACACTACTAACTACACTATTCATAACAACAATACTATTCTGTGTCATTATAACACAAAAGAAAAAGTGTCTTGCATTTACATAATCGCGCTAAGTTCGCAAAAAGATTCAAAATGGTTGATTCTCAAAATACTGGGATTCTTAGAATAAAGACAATAAAAATATCTTGGTGGCCCAGTCGTTAAGGCAACCGCCTCGCACGTGTGAGGATGTAAGTTCGATGCCGGGTCGCCAATGTAACGTTATCAATTCATATGTACTTTCTAAGTTTATCTAGAACATCAGTGACATCGGTAAAGAAAAATATGGTAAGGAAACCTGGACTAATAATTAATATCCACTAAAATCGCCACTCCACCTTGAGCAATCATCGATCAATAATTCAATACTCGTGCTTACTCTGTATGAGAATAGAGTTTTGCCTTGTAGTGGGACAGTAATAGGCTGGTATTGTTATAAAACTTTCATAAGGATATATTCATATTCAACTTCTTGTTTGGCTGTGAACCTGTGGGATTTTAGTCCATAAAAGTCCGACATTACTCTCCTCTCTCTCCAGATAATGTGGAACCATAACAATTTCCTCACGAAAAAAAATGAGTTAAATGTGGTCACCAAAAAACGACCCATTAAATAACATCATAACACATGTCATGTCCGTCGAGTTGCTTGCTCGTTCTTCTCCATATAGACCTCCCTATGGTTTGGAACAAGTTCCAACCTTTTGACCGACTCCTTGAAAGTTGAAAATCGCCCGTAAATGGTTTAATTGAAACAAAGCTATAACATGCAATTCTCACCTGTGCAGAACTTTCCTGCAGTCCAATCGCCAGTCCCTCCAGCACACTATGCACAAACAACGCAGAAAGCAGCCCCACCACACTTGAAGAGCTCTTGTTACAGGGCTCCGTGTGGCTCACGTGACACAGCTCCGATACTCCTTCTCGCTCTCTCATTTCTCCATCATGATCTCTTGGCAGCAACCTGGTCTGCTCACCAACATGGTTACGCCTTTCATGACTACCACCAGAATAGAACAGATGCGATAACTCATCCACCAGGTACACAGTAAAGAATCCAATACATAATGTTAGTTCTGAATATTGCGGTAGATGCTCTCTTGTTTCTGGCAACATGTGGACTAGAGATGTCGATAAGAGGACGCCCCCTCCGAAGCAGAGGAGGCAAGATAGCAGGAGAGGGTGTCTCTGTCTAGCTGCTTCTGAGAAGCACGCTGGCAGCATGCCTGTGAAGAAGGCTCCTAAGCCTAATGACAGCATGGATATCGCTCTTGCTGTAGTAATATCCATTTTGGTCGAATTGTAAGTAACTTCCTTTTAAAATTAACACAATCTTTGTATTCCACTCGCGTGTTATCGTTATGATTATATTTCTTTGGTTTTCTTCTTTGTTTGTCTTCAAATTCTCCTCCTTTTTATAACCACTGTTCAGCCAAATTTTTGTCACTCACAGTAATACACGCACAAAAATGTCGGTACATCTATTTTTATTCACAAGGTATATCTAACACATGTGTCGCTGTGACACTAAAAACTTTATCAAATTTTATATTTACATATATTTATCAATAATAACAGAGGGATTGCCCTGCCGTCTACACACCGCCACTCATCGCGGCTACCCACTACAAATGACTCGCTGTAATCTGTACATACCCGCACAAACATAATAATTCCGTCCATTAACAAAATCGTCAGCTTCATTACAAAGGTATTAGGTTGAAATTGGAATGGCATGAAGATAATTCGAAGTAAAGGTCATTACTCATACGTACGAATTGACCAATTATGTTTGAGCTACCTCGTCCGTCTTCTTCAATCGTTTTGTGGGTGCGTAAAAGTTTATCTGATGTACTTGGAAGGTCAACTTTTTCTGGTGCTTAACAAAGAATAACGAAGCATTGATGAGGTGTAATAAATGTATAAGTCATTTTTATTATTAATTGTAACAATATTTATGCTTGTATTCTGTTTATTTGAAACAATAATGGGACTGTCTCAATTTTTGGTAGAATCATAAACTATAAGTTTACATAAGATCATAGGAATTGATACATTTTTTAAACCGGTTTAGTAATTTAGGAGATTACGTCAGATATACTATAATAATACTGCTTCTGTTTCTTAATGTTTTACATGGTTTAATTTCGACATAGGTCCTTTCTTGCCATAATTATTACTGATTTTAGCAAAATATGGAGACTAGTTCCAGTTTCAAGCTCCATCTCTCTCATCAGACCAACTGTGTGACATAATTACATTGCATTGTCATGCAAATTGCAGATTAACGCAAAATTTCAGCTCAATCAAATATCAGGAACTGGCTTGCTTTTAAGATTTGATTAGCAACAGGCACCAGGACTATGAACTCAGTGAAAGTAAATAAATGCATGTAAAAAACACTTCCATAATACGACAGTATTATAAAAGTATTTTATCATTGAAATCCAAGTAAATTCTATGTTGAAGAATTTATTGAAACAGGGCTCAAGTGTTTGAAAGCACCCTAACGAATTATCAAAAAAAGGTTGTTAGTAGGTATACAATCTTCATTAATCTATGTTAGAAAAATAATGAACAGCACGTCAATCAAAGAACGCCAGTGTCAATTCAAGTCATTTTAAAAAGAGACATCGCGAAGTGACTGCAGGCTATCGTGTTCTTTTTTGAAAATAAAATGAACGAGTTGTTGCAGAAACATGGATGTTCCACCGTGTTCACCATCCCCGAAGGACTTAAAGAGCTCATGTCGGATATCACACGTGAGGTAGACCAATACTGTTCTTCCCATTCGCATACGGCGGGCTATCTCAATGGAGAATAACCAATCAAGTAAAGGTTTTGGAGTGTGCACTGCTTCTTTCCTCACTCTCGTAGTCCGATGGGATAGCAATACGATACGACCGGAGGCAAATCGGGCTCAGGACCAACGGGTTTACGTGCTTGGGGTGTCACATCACGAATATTAAAACTCCGAGCTGCTAGTGAAAAATACAGAAATTACTAGTCAGAGGCAAAGTATTATTACGAGTATTATTATAACTAGCCCGTGCTGTCCTACTGCTGGACAAAGGCCAGCCTACCTCCCTCTATGCAAAGTAAAGCTTCGGCAAAGTATGAATAGCGTAAAATTATACGTGGTTATAGCTATTACATTGAAATTACAGGTGCTACGCTGGCAACCAGCCAAAATACTAGACTTCATAACCAACTACCTGTCAGCCATGCTGATCACCCGCGAGCACGGCGTCATGGCGGTCAAGATCCTCGAGGACCTCTGTGACTGCCGACCCACCGTCTCCGAACATCTGCTGCAGATAGGCATGGAGCGCCCGCAAGCTGACCATCTGGCTGCTATCATTATGGAAGAGATTGAACGAGATCAACCTGTTGAAGGAAAAGGTATTATTAGTCAACAAAGAGATAGGTATCCAGGGTCGTTAGATATAGTTGAAGTTTCTTAGAAACCGAATGGATATCTTCGATTGAAATTTAACCTAATTTATGAACTGTTTATTATCTACTTCTTTAAATTACATTTGAAAACATTCATCGATTTCTAATAAAACTTCAACAAAAGTTCTTCTCTTAAATCTCTTATGTACAGACAGCGACCAGTTACAGATTTATTATATGTATAGATTTTGTATTGCTTGAACACTACAAAAGTTTTTAGAAAATTAGTAAAATACAAGGTGATATTAGATAGATATTGTATTTTGTAATAGTACATAAATCAATAATCGAGTAAGTGCACTGTCATAACCATGAAAAGGTTGAGGCAGTCCTCTTTACCCGGACAGTAACAAAGCCGAAAGATATGATGGTGATAGGTCATCTGACGTACCCTTTCAAAAGCCTAGTTTCGATATCCAATACTTTAGGTTACAACATACTTGGAGAAACTCCAAAACGAGATTCAGTATCGAGACAACAGTAGACATTTGTATGCACTGGACACAGACACTTGCGAAACGCAATATTATATAAAATCGATTCGGTCGCGGTGTCGCCGAAGTTTAACCTTTTGTCCAAAAACACTTCCGTATTTGGGAGTTAAATCTGCCAAGACGAACCAAACTGCATCCTCACATTCTTCAAAATGGTTTTTAATATTTTATATTTATTGAACACCCACCGCCACCTCTTAACTCAACTAATTTCTGTTGTTGGATTTTCAACTTTCGGCGATGAGTTGAGCGTTGAAACTTCAACAGTGCGGAAGGCAAAGAAGGTAAATATTAAAATAATACTATTTAAAAGATGTTGGGGGTAGGCCACCATTATACACATTTGCATGTTGAATTAATTTGACGTAATTAATATAATTATTATTGAAATATTGTAGGTTGATTCATTTAGACAGAACTCAAACCTATTAAAAACTTTTGATTGAAATTAAGTGCTGGTTTTACAGAAAAAGTGAAAGAAGCTGCAATACTCAAGAGGGTGCTGACTCTCTACCCTCTCGACGAAGAAATGTCAGTGAAAATGTGCCAAGTGGCGCGGAACGCGTACAGGGACTACTGGTACAGAAAGAACATGATGCAGAAGGTAAAACACGTTATTATATTGTAACAAGTTATACTAAACAAGATGAAAGGACGTCCTTACTCTCACTACTTACTATCTTTGTAATAATACGAAAGAATCTCTGCCTGTCTGTTACGTGATTTTGTAAAAACTTAATTAAAAGAAATATCTGTGGAGTTTCTTGTTCGTTGTACTCTATCTCTCGTCAGTTATTTACAGAATGCATAACATATCAAAAGTGTAAGACTGCACTGCACACAGCAACAGCAACACACTGCAACACTATACTGAATCCACGCTAAAAGTTTTCTTTACTATGCCTCCAACTATCATAGCTAGGCTGGTTCCTAGTTACCCAAATAAACCCTTTCACCTCGTAATAATGTACCTTTGTACTTCTAGAGCGTAAAGACAGACCCAGATGAAGCGTGGGAGAAAGCTGCTCAGCACACGCTGGAAATGTACAAGAGGACTAGGCCATCCATTAGCGAACTACGCCGAGCTACGGAGAAAATTCAGGTACGGTCTAGGAACTGCCGCACATAGTGGATGGGCTCGCGAAAACTGCTGACTCATAACAGTAGGAAGAACTGTGAGATTTTAGTCAAGACTTTCCCCATGAAGAAAAGCTACAGCAGAGAAAAAAATAATTTTGTGTAGCTGAAGAAATGAGTGAAATGTTGCCAGCATCGTGTTTTGACAGCTCATAATCAACTTTGTTGGTGCAGTAATTAAACGATTGGCTGCTGTGCTGCGTATTGCGGGTTTAATATCTGCACGGACCAAATATTTGTATGGCCTACAGATAGTTTTTCCGGGTCAGGCTGTTTGTGTATATGAGTTTATATGTTAGTAAACGCATCCACGATTCAGGAGAATACCTAGTGTGGGGCAGCGTTTTTGTATAAAAAATAAAAATGTACAATTTATAAATCGTAATAAATAGTATGCTAATTGATTATTGGCAGACACTAAATTCATGAATGTAGACCCGTGTCTTAGAATTAAAAACTTCTACTCTCTTCTCTTTCTCATCTAGGCTGCGTACAGAGGATACCATATACGTAGAAGCGTACTGAAGCACCTCATGCCCGTGCAGAAGAAGAGGAAGAGTGTCCGTAAAGTGGAGCTACCTGGTCCACCGCTGGACATCGCCACTTCTCGGGAAATAGATCTTGGACCGGTCGTTGTAAGTAAATTCTCTGGTTTTGATTTTTCAAAGTTTCTCCAGCATTTTTAGTTTAAATTAACTTTCTTTAAGTACACGGGTAGTAAAAAGACACACAATATAGCCGTTGACGCTGTTCTTCGTGAATATCTGATGTTTAAACATCATATAACATTGAGGAGTGAGAAACAGGGTGTAAGTTTCTCATCCTCCAATGAAAAGGGAGGATACTCCGACCAGATGGGTGTTGTGTCTGGTGGGCAACTGCCTGACGGTTGTTGTCGGGATTTTGTAAAAATGCTTATGTCGTGGCAAACTCTGATATCGCGATGTAGACATTGACAGTTGTAGACGTCGTAGTTCACAGCTGTGCGATAGATGTCACTACGAACATAACGCTTGACGCCTGTACTCCCCGAAAGGCTTGGCAGAGGTGTACCCATTAGTACACCCACATTTTGCCAGTTATGTTTAAGTCCCATATAATAGGGGATGAGCCTATTGCCATCAACCTTGCACAAACCCAGACTCCGAGGCTGCTACTGAGAAATTCCTAGAATTTAGTAGTCGCACTGTAGACCAATTATGCAAATAAAAAACAGAAAACTTTTTCTGTTGTCTTACGCACTCATCGACGAACATCCTTCATAACACAAGAACTACGTTTCAGATAATTAAAATAAAGGAAGATGACGTCGCCGGAATGTTTGACGAGGAGGCTGGGGAGAAACTGGGCCTCAAATACGACCCAATGAAGACGATCACGCATGAAGATGATGAGTTCCTTAAGAATAAGAAGGCGGAGATGTACGCTGCCATTAAAGCGCCACAAGTCAGCGTTATGGAATTAACTTTATCAAAACCAAGCTTTGCTACGGTTGCAAGTTTGTAAATTTTTACTTAACTTAATTTTGCCCGCGATTTTGCTCGCGTAATTTTTTTCACGGATCCCTATTAATTCCATAATATAAAATACCCTAAATAGTGTACCTTTCCATTAGCAAAAGAATTTTCAGAGTAGTACCAAAGAGACACTTTTTCAAAGAAAAAAAAAAACGTCGTGTAGGTACATTTGTATTTTATTATTGCTTATCTTACAATTAATCGTTACCAACGGGGGGCGTAATCACTAATCTTGGTCTTGGTTGGGGTTCATGGGGCACTGGCCGTAATACTAAGCAAAGTTTGATATTTTTCAGACATGTCGCTACCTGATTATGATAAGTCAAAGCCGATCCCCGGACACTTTCAATCGTCGCACCAAAGAATATCATTTTCAGAGGTAAATATGATAATGATGCATTTACTTTTGAAAACACGGTTGGCGCAGTGGCTGAGCGATTACCTCGTGTCGCGGCTTTGATTCTGGCACGGAACAAATATTTGTATGGCATACTAATTGTTTCGCTGTTTGTGTATGTAAGTTTTTTTAATTTTCGTCTACTACGATTAAACTACTGAACCGATTTTGATGAAATTTGGTACGGGGTTTGTTTGAACCCCGATAAAGAACACAGGCTACTTTTTATACCGCGACTTCGTCTGTCTCCGCGATAACCGACGTTTACTATTTCTTTTTTATTTCTTTTTAATTTATTATTTAATAAAATGCCATTTGCACAGGAGCCGCCAATGATAATAAAGACACCGGAAAAAATTGTGCCAGAAGTGACAGAGTTGCCGAAAACAGCCGCGCCAGCTGATGAGATCCTGGTCATAGAACCACCTGGAGTGTTTGAAGTGCCAGACGACTTAACAGGTAACTAATGATGCCGTAACATAAGCTGACGCTTTTATTTAAGTATGGGAAATCATCAAAAGACTCTTTCCACTTTGGGCGGAGCGGAAGGGAGTTTCAGCCTTTTACTGACTTAAACTCATCCGTGTTCCTGGTGCCCTTTGCGTACCAGGGCCGCAGTTACTCATTCGAACAAATTCCGCGACTCTGGCATGACAACCTGCCGCTGAGCGCTGCGTTGCGACCTGTATGAGTTGACCACTTTTCCTAAACTGACCGAAATGCCCAGTAGGCCAGCAACGTTACTGTTTTTGACCATGCGGCACCGCAAGGATTTTATATAATTCGGCGGTATGAGGTGTATGATTAAAAAACATAACATAACATCACGTTTGTAATCCCTGAAGGATTAAGCAGAGATGTGCTCATTAGTACACCCACATTTCGCAAGTTATGTTTAAGTCCCATGTAACAGGGGGCGAGCCTATTGCCTTCTACCGGGCACAAAACCAGACTCCAAGGCTGCTACTGAGAAATTCCTGATGGAAAAACCCAAACACACTTTGTCTGACTTGGAAATCCAACCCAAGACCTCATGCTCAGCAGTGCTCAGCGCTTTGCGACCATAGAAAAAATATATGTTTTGTTTTTATTTTTCAGCGCATTCCAGTATTGCTTCAGTTGCTACTACGGACGATTAAAACAAAAGACTGTCAACAGTTTTATAATTTATATTTTCATTTTTTAACTTTGCAAATTGTCAAAAAAAATAGGTACAGTAAGCAGTCATAGTGCAGTAGCATGCTACGGCTTGGATTGCTTTGAAAACGCGGTACAGTCCGTACCTACATCTGTGTGTATAAGAGATTATGTATTAACACAGTACCTACAAACACCTCAGAATTCGCACACAACATTGGAAGGTCGTAAGTTGCAAAATGACAATCTATTGCTTTGTGAGATTGCTAGTCCACTTATGACCGCGACTGTACCCTAATTTAAACATCTCGTAAAATGGCCTAATTAGTAATTTATTTTTTAATTAATATAAATTTAAAGTAATTGTACTGTAACCATTGTTTTGCCTCAGTCATGGCTTACTAGATTTTAAACTTATTTTGCATTGTCACAACTGTTAACATACAATAAATTCACTAAAACCAAAATGGAAGATTTAGTTCCACCTCAGATTAAAGATAGTTGTAAACTAGCGCTGCCTGATGGACTGAATGAACTTATGAGTGATATTACCAGAGAGGTAAGTTTACCAATACCAATATACATAGATACTTAAATAGTATTACAACAAAGTCGCTTCCCACCGTCTGTACGCTTAGATCTTTTAAACTATGCAACGGATTTTAATGCGGTTTTCGTCAATAGATAGAGTGATTCAAGAGGAAGGTTTATGTATTTACATTGCACCCGTGCGATGTCAGGGCGGGGTGCTAGTATTTCATAAAAATAAATCTAAGCGGACCCCACAAATGTTGCCCTGCTGACCGCTGGTTTGCAACGCCACTTACTTGTTTCAATGGTGAAACTAAACCATCTAGGGACCGGCTTAAACAAATACAAAATTTCATTAAAATAGGTCCAGCCGTTTAGGAGGATTAGATTCCCACAGCTGTACAACTACTACCAAAGTCTTCAACCAATTTATTCTACAAATTTCTTCTACGGAATTCTTCAACCAAATTGTTTTACCAAATAGTTCTACCAAACTGTTCTACCAAATAGTTCTACCAGACCGTTCTACCAAATTGTTCTACCAAATTGTTCTACCAAATTGTTCTACCAAATTGTTCTACCAAATTGTTCTACCAAATTGTTCTACCAAATTGTTCTACCAAATTGTTCTACCAAATTGTTCTACCAAATTGTTCTACCAAATTGTTCTACCAAATTGTTCTACCAAATTGTTCTACCAAAATATTGTTCTATCAGATACATAGTTCTACCAAATAGTTCTACCAAACATTCTACCAAACCTTCATCATCATCATCATTTGTCTCCAGGTCCTAAGAAACCAACCAAAAGACCTGTACAAGTTCATAGCCGACTACCTTTCAGCTATGTTAATAACGAGGGACAACCTGTCCGTAGCTGGTTACATATGCAAAGATTTGGCCTATTGCAGTTGCGAACCAGAGTTGCAAACCGAACTCAGAGAAATAGGCATGCCTGAAGACGATATACAAACTGCTAGAGATATTATTGTGAATTATTTGGAGAAGGGTAAAGGTATGTGTTTATCTTTGTAAAAACCTAATTTAAAAGAGTGCCGTGGAGTTTCTTTCTCGTTCTTCTCCATAGAGGCCTACCTCCGTTTTGGAATGAGCAACTAGCTTTAACTTTTGGACTAACTGTAACCGACTCCTTGACAATTCAAAAGTGCCTGTAAATGGTCTAATTGAAATAAATGTTTTGACTTTGACTTTGACTTTATAATAAGCTT
Organism: Hoplodrina ambigua; assembly: GCA_949774945.1. Classification (NCBI taxonomy): domain Eukaryota; kingdom Metazoa; phylum Arthropoda; class Insecta; order Lepidoptera; family Noctuidae; genus Hoplodrina; species Hoplodrina ambigua. Next base: position 1,104,191 of record OX458979.1, read on the forward strand.
AGTTGAGAAAAGAAACAGTTTTATGTAGGTGCCGCGATGCCCCATACTGGTATTTTTTCTGTATTATGGGTCTAGAAATCGAACTTAATCGAAGAACCAGACAATGTTTGCGTCGTAAAAAATGCACAGTTAAAGTCAAAAATAGGCAACAACAGGTTGTAAACACTTAATTTTTTTTCCAGTGGACGAAGGCAATCTCATGATGAAGCTGATTAAAAACATGGACATAAATGAAGACCTGTTGCCAGCTATTCAGAATGCCATCCGTTTGGCTTACCTGCGTCATCAAGCTCATAACACTACTACGTACGAGGTAATTTTACATAACATTACGCCTGTAATCCCCGAAGGGTTAGGCAGAGGTGTACCCATATTTCGCCTGTTATGTTTATATAACACTTCTCCCCCCTCTCCTGCATAAACCCCCTTCTTATTACAGTTAAAAAAAAAACCTGTTCTTTTCTTATTTTACCTTCAATTTGCCCACTGCAAGGCAATGTCCTCTCTGCTCTTCTTCCACTACTCTGCTCTCTATATTTCGCTCTCTCTCTCCCTCTGACTCATTAAACGGTGGAATTTTCAGTCTTCTTCAAACAGCGAGCAAGATGACATGATGTGTGCAGCAAAGCATACCTTAGGCTTGTATAGGAAAACGGCGCCATCTAAAGAGACGTACGATATTATGGCTGAAAAGATACAGGTAAGGAACTTGATTTATATCTAATAGACACTTACATGGTTCCACATACTTTTGGCTAAAGAACGTTTACGCTGCATGATATTATCACATAAACAAAGTAAAGATAAACTACTATAACTTGACGCTCCTCTCCATATTACCATTTCAATGTGTGTAGTCTCATTCTTATGAAAGAGTTTGTATGTAGTTGTAAGTAATCGTCTTCAGTAGCAGGCCGGCAAATTTGTTTGTCAACTAATTATAAATAGCCGACCGCGCAAGACAACGCACCTGTCATTTTCATAGAGAATGTCAGTGCAGCCCCTTACTAATAATAATGAGTAATTTTTGACGCCGCTAGTATAGCAACAAATCGCTGATTTGTTTTTGTTTCGAGAGCCGTGTCAATACGCACACATGTGTTGTGAGTCTGTTTAATACTATTACAAACACTTTCAAACGTTTTGGATTGTGGAAGGGCGCGTCATGTTACTGTAGTTTATCTCTACCGCATAATCAAATTCAAAATCTTGGAAACATATACCTATTTTAATTAAATTAGATATGTTTACGCAAAATATACAAAGTGCAGTTTAGCAAGCGATGAAGCCGCAGGACGCATAGATATAGTTGAGCGACACTGCTTACCGCACACGCAACGGGGCGATTCTTTCTTTAAAACAGATGTATTCTGAAATACTATCAAACATAAACAACAATAAAAAACAACTATATATTGACCACAACAGCCTAATATTTAAAAACGATATAAAACTGAGCTTCATGGTAAGTGTCAAGTTGAATAAAAATCGGTTCTTTGATTTCTAATATTTTAAACTTGAAAGACTGCATTAGTTTCCACGCGGTACAAACGCTCTTTAACATTCACTGCTATGTCCAGAAATCTTACCGCGCTTACGGATTGAAACGAGATTCTACAACGAAGAATAAGTCCAATAAATATGCTGACAAGTTCGTCACCCTGGTGGACCCTAAACTTAGACCACAAACGTCTAACTCCTTCGACATTGCCTTCCCGAAGACGACGTTATCTGAAGAACCAATGTCATTAGAATCAAGCATAGAGGTATGAAAATTTAAACATTATTTGGTCAATCAAATGGTCCATTTTTTTTATTTTCCTCATCGTTATCAGTGATGGCTAAGATAAACCTAGGAAATACAGATAGATTGACAAAGTCACAAAGTGCATTGGTACTTGCCCGATACTGAACCTACAACCTCACGCATGGGTGGCGGATGTCTTAACCACTGGGCAAATCATCGTAAGGAAACATGGACTTACAATTTATTAACCTTTTTAGGTGTTAAAGACTTATAGGTACTCTTTTGGGTATTTAGACTGAAATCGCCAATCCGCCTTATGCAGCGTGTTGATCAATGCTCGTGCCTTCTCTGTATGATAGGAGGCCTTTGTCCGCATTGGGATAATAATACGTTAGTATTATTGTTTAAATTCTCTGGTTAACGAAGATTAATAGTATTCATCTTTTATTTTCAGGACTTACAATTGTCATCGAATATGAATAAAAACAGTAAGTTTTCAAATGTAATTTAGTCGCAAAAATAACATTAGAGTTAGACTTTATACGGCACGGTTGGTGCCGTGGCTAAACGATTGTCTGATACTTAGCTGCATGTCTTGAGTCCGATTCCTACATTGAACAAATATCTCTGCTGCCTATAGATAGTTGAAATAAAAAAAACAAGTTCTACTTAATATATTTTTTTTATACAACGTGCATTTACATTCAAAATATTAGCTCAATCAAACACCAGCTAGTAGGTCAAATTTAACTTTTAAGATGTAATTTAGTTCCTAAAACTAATACATGATTATGTAATTACCTATGTAGTTGTAAGTAAGTAATATTCCATTGACATGTAAATTACATATTACGCTCAATACCAGCTCAATCGAAGATCGCGAAGTGGCTCAAATTTAACTTGTACGATTTAATTAGCCGCAATATCACCAGGGCAGGTGAAAGTAAATAAAAGCTTGTAAATATTCTAACAATGATTCCTCTCCTACAGGAATTAACACAATGTCATCAACCTCGCTTGCCGGGTCTTTCATGGCGCTACCTTCACAGAAGCCATACTCCGTACATGACTCCGACCCTCTATCAGATTTGGACGAATATCCCGAAAGGGAACATGCCCACATAGATTACACCTCCGACAACCCCCACGTTTCCATGGTAACAGAAGATAAGCTCTTCTATCAAAGAGACCACAAGAAAATAAGCTTTAATGAGGAGGCAATAAAAATGGGATTGGAAACGGCTGACGATGATACTGACTCCAAAGATTCAACTCAGAATTTTTCTATAACAGGAGATGATTCCGACGTGTTCTATCGCGGTGATGTAATGAGGATTGATAGTAATTATGATGGTGATACAGAATTGGAACCGAGTGATATCAATATAGATAGAATTCATAGCGTCTAAGCTACTAAGCTGGGCTTTTGGAACGAGTGTAACAGATTAAGGGTAGGTTTCACCACCACTTCATGTACCAGATATGTTAAAAATCTAATGTACGCAACCCCAAAAATGAGACAAAAAATTGTATAAAAAAAGAGATCTACCACGGTAAAACAGCCCCTTTGTATTTAAGATCGTGGACTTATTATATTTCTATTATATTGACTATTATTATTTCATTTATTGTTATTTCTCTAAGAATTATTTATTTATTTATTTTGTAGACTTTCAATATGTATTTTTTATACAATAAAGCTTTAGAAAAATAAACAGCGTTTTATTATAATAAATTTATTTACTTTCAATACAGACCTTAATATCAATTGTAGGACGTATACAAATTATGTAATATATAATTTTTTTGGTCAATAATATAGTTTATATAACCTATAATATATCTAAAACTTATGTACTAGTAACGTGTGGGATAAAACAGTGCATTTTAACTAATTATGTAAATGCTTTGACTTTTATTTAACAAAAAATATTTATCTAAAGCCCCCTCTTCACTTTTAGAAGTTCTGAAAGATATGTTTTTTCTGTCTTGTGCTTCAAATAACGATTAATTGTTATAAAGAGATTTAAATGCTAACTAAATATATTTAATACAAGAAAAAAACATAGTTACCTATGTAGCTTTCTTTAACGAAAAGCCTATTTTTTTAGAAGAAAAAAAACATATTAAAAAAATGTCAATTCCATGATAAAGAATACTATAAAATTAATAAGTGAATGGAGGCTACACTGAATTGATAACATACTTAAATTATACAAATAAACAACACTTTTCAACAATAAATAAAATATGATAGTAAACAAATAAATGTGTTTATATAAAATAAATTTACCACCGGTCTATTACGTCTTTTACTAAGTATTATAAAAGTAGCACAGAGTATTTTAATTCGTAATTACTAGCGCACAAAATAACAATGCAAAGCAAAAGTTGACAACACTGAAAACGTCAAACTTCTAGGTTAACCAGAGTTGCCATGTCAAATAGTTTTGTTGTGCAAAGTTATTACTGCTGTTTAGTACAAAGATTCTTCTAAATTACAAATATTATTATATTATCATCTAGTTACGGTAATATTATTATTTTAGTGTTAGTGTAAAACTAAGAGTTTAGTAGAAATCACAGCAAAACTCAACAAACGACGCTTACATTTGTAATTTTTATTAATTATTGTGATTGAAATTATGCTTACAACATTACCTAGGAAAACCGAAACATCGATAGACTAGCGGAATGAACCCCTAAAAATAAATAAAAATAAATTGTTCGAACAAAAAAAATAAAACTTAAAAAAATAATTCTTATGTACAAGTTTCGTTAAAATTATGCGAAGTTGTCATAATGGTGACGTAATCTAAAATTCCATAGATTAAAATAATGATTATTGAAATTATAAAAAAATAAAATTTTCTTTACATTTTTTTGAGCGATCAATTTTCTAGAGATCTCGTAACTTATACTTTGGTATGTTCCAAATAGTTTATCTTTTTAAACTAAGGCTGGCTATACACTAGGTTTGAGATACGTATGCCAACATTGTCATGGGTACAAATAAGGTTCTTACGTTAGGGGAAGAGTGTCGTTTCAGATGGTGTCCACACCACCGCCCAGCATTTTGTTGCCAAATTCGCTTAGCACCTGAAATAAGAACATAAAAAGTTAGGTATTTCTGTTAAAAACATACATTATGTAATGATGGCATGTGCGTGTGGTGTGAGGGCCACTTTGTTAAAACTCAGACTAGACTCTTGTTTGCTGCAGACTGATAAAGACTGATCGATCTGCCATAAATTGCTATATGGAGTTAACCAAAAATGATGGCAAAGTCTGTCATTATTAACCATACGTGATTGTTTAAGCTGATCCTTATGAAAAGCAACCACTTGTGCCGGTGGTTCTGAACTGCTTCACTTTCACCACGAACACAGTGTTGAATACGTCAGTCAAATACAGTAGCTTCAGTCGCAGCCGGAGATTTTCACCCTGACGGGGACTCGCCACTTGAATCAAATTCAGGTTGCTTACGTAACATCAAACTGGTTTACCTTATAGACGAAGATATAGTGATGTCTATTGGACAGCGAGTGCGGGCGCTGCGCGCGCAGCTGGCGCACGACGCGCGGCACGTCCGCCGCGCCCGGCAGCGCGCGCGCACTGATGTCCAGCGCCACCAGCGCCGCCGAGCGCCCCGCGCCCGACGCGCACGTCACCACGCACGGCCGGATACCTGCAGGGGACGACCAGGGTTACACGCTACTTAAGATATGTGCAAAAAGATTAAGATAAATGTAAAATATGACCAGTAAAGGGCAGTGCTTTCAAAGCTGAAAGAGAATCTGATTTCCCACAACTTCAAAAGCTTTAACAATTAAATCTCTCTCCCTTACTGATGAACTTCAAGACTAAACCTAGGTAAATGACGCTGAGAATAAAACTCAAAATGAAATGCCTACCTTCAACTTCAGAAGCTGCCTTCATCCTCCCAAGAGTTCCATTGGTAGGAGCAGCTCGTCTTAGCTGTTCTTCAGCTCGAGCTGGCGAATACACGTTGATGCCGTTGCCCGAGCCACTTTCCTCACTTCTCAGTTTCGACAGGTTGCTGAACGATGAACGGTTCTGGTCTCCGTAGATTACTTCCACGCCTGGAAAAAGAAAATGAGGTAAGCAGACGTTAAGGCATTTCAAAGAGAGTTATTCTTGTAGCGTTTGAGAATATCTTAATTATCCTCATCTCTTCTAAAATCCTAAGGGATCAATGTTGTCGAATAGAATTTGCCGCTTTCAAACATGCTACAAGAATAAAGCAGGCAACAAAATATACCCAAATATTTTTCAAGCACAAAAATAAATTATGAAAGTTTCCCTTTCTTACCTTCTTCATCATACTCTTTGGCAGTCTGCGAGATTTTCATATAACTCCTCATTTCACACAAGAAGTCTATAACGGAGTCGTAATCATCTGGAACTCCTTTAGCCGGCCAGAAGTACCACAGATGTGTGATCTCCCGCCAGGTCCTCGTGCCCAGGTTGATGAGCTGGACGCTCGAGATGGCGTACTTGTCACGCTGTTCTCGCTTCTTCAGAATGATCTTGAAATCTCCAAATATGCGCTTGTTGTCTGTGATTTCGGATGGTGGAAGGTATTCGTAGCATTTTTCCTGGAATTTAAGATAAGTTATGATGATTTTTAGTGAACTTAACCAGCTTATACATATAGTTGGTAACTGTACATAACTATGAAGTAATTTAAAGGCATCCTATTGACCACTAGCATTGTGTTATAGCGATATCTCTCACACCACATGCGAACTTACTGACGTTTCCTACATTGCAATATCAAAGTTCTTTGCGACGTCAGCTTGGAATACAATATCCCGATAATAATAACAGCTGTTGAGCAGTGGCCTACCGGGAAGAAAACCCGTCTGGTCCTCATCGACCATTGTAAGGGGCGGATCCCTTTTACAATGTACGATGAGGTAACTTCCACTCTATTCCTCATACTTCTAAAGTCTTTTTTTATTTGAAAACAAAAAACTGATTCCACTATGCTAGTGACGTGTTTACAATAACACTCTTGTACTTACCACTCCATTCTCCATGTACTCTGTAAGCATGACGATGAGCCTAGAGTTCTGTTCCCATATCATTCGCCAGAAGTCTATCACGGTGTTGGACAGCGGCGCCTGACTGGCTATGTAGTAGTTTCGGATGTTGCCGGGACCCTGGAACCAAAGGTAATGGTAATATTAATAAAATCAACTGTCGCCGAAAGCATTGCAAGATTTGCTTGTTGATTTGTGTGAGCAATCAGTTTTTGTGGGACCTGTGTATAGAGTTTAACGTAGGCGTTTGTACAATTTCCAAACAATTAGATCAAATGTAACATTCGTCATTTTAAAAGTTTCGAGTGGATTTGTTTTGAATCACATGTATTAAAAATCGGCTCTTATTCTCGTTCAAAAAATAAATGTAGATACCTACAGTCTTGTATTGTATTTAAACTTAGTTTACACTACCGAAATAGTTATATTTAAAACCTTATTCTGACTGTAGTAAAGTTCTTAATACAAAATCTGTATCGATTGTTTAAACCTAGAAAAATTTCTGCTAACTTTTAAGAACCATTTAACGAATTCATATATTTTTGAGATGAGATTACGATTACATTTTGAACATTTTTAATTACTATAAATTGGCTTTCTCACCTATAGATAATCCTTATTTTGTACTTATAAACGGTGAATATTTACGCAATTCTGGCTATAAGAATTTTATTTTCATGGATAAATTGGCTGAAGCCATTATATTATCTCGTGTCTACGAAACAAGGCTTCAAAGAAATATCCTTATGATTATTCACCTAAACAGTTTTAAAAAAACTCACCGTTATAAAATTGGCATTAATATACTCCGTAGTAGGATCATTTCCGAGCCTCTTCAGCGGAACCCTGGTCTCTGGAAGCGGGAGGACGTTGGAGTAGCGGTTCTTGTCCTCGCAGCCCGGAGGCACCTCATCAGGCCTCACGGTGACTGAGGGTATCTCTGCAAATTCTGCTGTCATAGACTCCACGTCCATCGCGAAGTTGGCCAGAGCTGCATACTGCATTGGGTGGGAGGTGACCTAGAAAGTCGATAATTGTGAATCATAAGCCTAAAATAATGGTTTTAGGTAATTGATGTAATAAATATTTACTTGCTCCTATTATTCGGTCAGTTTATTGTATATTTTCAGTTGTTTTTTGTTCGAAAAATGATAATTATTAATGAATAAACTATAGTCATAACTAAACTAATAAAAAATAACACACTAAGCTGCCATACCTCGTCATCATAAGCGGGGTTCCCGTAGCTCCTTTTGCTGGCGCGCAGGCGGTGGTTGCCTTTCCTGTGGCCCACGCTGACGCTGTCCAGGCTGTACGCGTCCAAAGACACCGGAGTGCAGCGCTGGGCGTATATGCCTCGGCGACCGCGGCGACGGACTACCAGCTGGAAGGGAGAGATTGGTTAAGTATTTCTGTAAGGACAATGTAACTACTTTATACGAAAGTTTTAAGTAAATTGGAGTATTTTCAGTAATTTAGAGTACCGGTAATAAAATTTTAGAGTAATTTGAAGTTCAAATAGGTAGTCAGTGGTGCCGATTCCCTTGTTCACAAACTAGACTAAATTTAGAGAATTAACATCTCTTACTAACATACAGCGAAAGGAAAGAACGGTGACATTCCGTGACATAAAAAAATTAAGTTAGAGATGTCAAATTAGTTTTGCCTTGAACTTCTCCGTATTTTTAATCCATACGTTTTAAGATGTCAACTATAACTGTATGGATGTGTCAGATTTACTAAATTTGACAGCACTTATTTACATTAGTCTCTTTCTTATTTTATTGGACAGATAAAGATGGAAATAGTCTAATTTTAGTTTAGTTTGTGACCAAGGGAATCGTTACCAGTGTCGTGTTCAACCAGTGGTAGTACTATTGCGACTTTTTCAATTTGTAGGTATGTGCTTTTCAAGTTTATTTTGGTCGTCACTGACATCGGTGAAGGAAAACATCGTGAGTAAAACTGGACATCGCCAAACTGCCTTGAGCAAGTATGGTGATCAATGCTCATACCTTCTTTGTATAATAAGAGGCGTTTGCCCTGCAGTGGGACAGAAATAAGCGAGTATTATTATAATAAAAAAGTTTATTATGTATAATTGTTAATTTTAATCTTTGCAAAACGAAAATAATTGGCAACTTTAATGTCATCAACGCGCGCGGTGACAATGGAAACGTTCCTTTAAAGCTATAAAGTCTCTGCAAATGACGATTCTAAGCACTTTCATTGTCCGCGAAGCAGACATAATAGTTATTAAACAATCGTCTTGAGTCATCTATCACAATTATGTGGCTCAAGTCACGGGATTGGAATGAGTTAACAATGATGACGCAGTGTCACTACGTCGCGTCGTATTGAAAAGTTGAGCTAGTTTGGTATAGGTAGTACGGCCGACGTATCTTGGCATGGCGGTCTGAAGATAGCTGTTTCGCTGCGCAATGGATCTTTATAGAAACGAAATTGTTTACTGCGCAGCAATTGGCAACTTCAGGGCCGCCAAGATACGTCGGCCGTATTGTACTGGCTCAAGAGCGTTTACGACTACGAAATTTCAAACAAACTGTCAAGTCCTTATTCATCGAAATGGACTGATTTTAATGAAATTTCCTACATAAACAGGTCTAGAAAGTTAGTTGAGAACATTTTCGAAATGTTTTATTTAAAAACGATAGGTAATTGGAAATCTCTGTTTCTATGGAAAACTTAAATTCGGTCGAATTTTACTGTAACACAAATTGTCGAAATGGTTCTCTAATAACTTTCAAGAACTATAAGTATATCCTGCTGATGTGGAGGAAGATTCATTAAAATCGGTTCATTAATTTCAATAAAGAAAAGACTTTAAAGTTTATTGAAATTTCGTACTACATAAACGCTCTTCAGTTGTCATTGCGCACAACTGTACGGAACCTCGTTCCCGACGAGGGTCCCCGAACGCACAATTTTTACACTGAGCACATTAACACAGCCTCCAAACTCATCACTCAAACGCAGTGAATAGGTAAAACATGCTAAAGATCGGAAACACTCCTTAAATAAACACATCATGTAAGACTGTCTGAATATATTAAAACCAGACTACGGTAGGCCTAACACGAGCGCGCTATGTAAAACTATTGGAGTTTCTATTGGGAAACGCAGCTAAGACTTTGCTTTACCAATACGACAAGCACATTTTAATTTTTCTTTTCTAATAATGAAAATGTTGCCCCGCTCTTGAAATATCTCCTGTATCAAGGGTGCGTTTACAAAAATATAAACTTACATACAATTACAACTAGAGCCGAAACAATTGCCTATAGGCTATCCAAAATTTTGTTCTGTCATCATCATCATATCAGCCGTAGGACGTCCACTGCTGGACATAGGCCTCCCTATAGATTTCTAATAAGACCGGATGGAAGCGGCTTGCATCCAGCGCAATCCCGCGGTCTTTATCAGATCGTCTGTCCACCTTGTGGGTGGATTTGTTCTGTGCGGGAATCGAATCATATCTAGGCCACAGCGTTGCTCGTGTTGCCATCACCAATGATGCCAATATCAATGCCAATTAGTATTACCCATCGATTTATTTAAAGACTTCAAACTCAGTAAATATTATGTGCTAAATAAAAACGTTCGTTCTAGGCCCTTTAAAACTTACAATTGCTAAGTAGTACCCACGCATATTTAGCAATTACAAGTCTTAAGTAATTTTGCTAATAACCCTATGTCGCCAACATGGCTTTAGCTACCGCACACCGCGGCAAATTCCAGATTAAATAGACTCTGAATAGGTAAACGCAGAAGACCAAAATTAGCAACTTTTAGCTTAGTAAATTTTCTTTACCACTAGCCAATAACACACAACTTTATCTAAACAAAAAACCACTATAGTATAAAGCCCTGAAAACCCGATTAATTCTCAATTAACAAAAGAAAAAACGTTTTGAGTAGGTACTCGTAACCGGCATCCTTTATCTCCGAGATGTATCGTGGACGAGGCGAAAGGAGTATGTAAGGATCGTAGCAGAGGGCGTTCTGTGGTTTTGTGCCTAGGGGCCGTTTAAATAATCGTATATCGTTTATTAACCAGAAGATAATTTACATTTCCTTAAGAACTTAAGTAGTTATTCGTGAGTAATTGTCTTTAAAAGGAAACATAATCTACAGTATTTTAACTTATGGACTCCACACTAGGTCGATCCTGTCTCGTGGAGTCCTTGATAGTTTTTACCAATTTGTTTTCTAGAGTCAATTAAGGGTAATCAGTAATTTCAAGATGTGCTTAATCTAATGTTAAATAACAAAAAAGAAACATAAAACATCTAAGGATAATGGTGCGTACTAGGAAGAAATGTTTAAATTGTGCACTACGTATTGTATATGCAGTGGTAAAGGGGCCACTAAGGGCCGATGCCTGCCGGGGCTGCGGGTTGTTCGAAAGAGATACCGCGCCCCCGGAACGCAAAGGGCACAAGAAGGAACATGGATGGGTTTTAGTCAGTAAAAGTCTGACACTCCCTCCCGCCCCGCCCAGGGCGGGGGAAGTCATTTGATGATTTCCCATCGGTAAAAAAAAAAAAAAAAAAAAAAAAGTGGTAATATGGCTGTAAGGGAATTAAGTATTACGTAAGCTCTATAGAGGGACGATGCTTATTTTCGATGACATGGGGGGTGGGGTGGTTGAGATGGTGATCATGTCAGCAGTAGTTTTTTCTTTTTTACACTTAAGGTAACCTACAACTACACAATATTATTGTCTATGTTTGAAAACGAGTAAAAGCTTTTCTAACTTTTCCTGACAAGGTGGATGGGGGAATAAATGATTACTGTGATAAACCTGCTTACGTTATACTTGAACGCCCCCCTACCGCCATGGGAAAAAATCGTGAGTTTATGTATGTATTTAGGTAATTAATTTAATAATTAAGAGATTCTGTTTTGTTTGCAAGAACTAAGTTCAATTTATTATAATTATTATAACTTCGAGGCCTTGACCGCAAAATACATCTTATCATTTCAAAACACCTCTCATTCACAAATTACATACCGTACAGTACCCACGTTAACATAAGAAATCCTTATTCTAAACATCAAACTATAAACAATAGGTTATCAGCAGGACGTCGGGTTTCAAAGCTCAGCACTCTAAACGAACTGTCATCACATTCAACAGACTGGCCATTCATAGCAGTTAAGATAAAACTACACTTTGTATAAATATTATAGGACGTATGTTTTAGACATAACAAAACCGTTACGGCTTTAACTTTAATTAGGGTTCCGTGCACAAAGTTTAGCGCCAGACGGGAACCTTTTTTCTCTCTGTCTGTCATAAGCTCACATACGTATTATTTTGGCGAGTAATAAACTTTCTAAAAAAGAAAAGGGTTAAATATTAATCTTACTAATATTATGAATGTGTGAGTTTATAAAGACTGCCTCGTTGGTCTAGTGGTCGCAAGCGCGACTGCTGTGCATGAGGTCTTGGGTTCGATTCCCAGGTCGGGCAAAGCGTTATTGGGTTTTCCATCAGGAATTTCTCAGTAGCAGCCTCGGAGTCTGGATTTGTGCCCGGTTGATGGCAATAGGCTCGCCCCCTATTACATGGGACTAAAAACATAACTGGCGAAATGTGGGTGTACTAATGGGTACACCTCTGCCTAACCCTTCGGGGATTACAGGCGTGATGAGGCGTGGTGTCTGTTATGAGTTTATAAAGATGTTTAGATGTTTGTAACCCAATCACGCGTAAACCGTTGAACAGATTTGGATGAAAATTGACACAGACAGACTATTTCTAGAATTTTTTTTTCTCTTTATTTTTAAGGGACTTTTATCCTTTTTAGGCATGTCAGCCCCATCATAACCCAACCTAAGTTTAAAGACACTACAAACAACAATTCCTGCATATAAGATTTAACATTAAACAAAAAGCGAGTCATCGGCATAATGCCATTTCATAAATAATTATAGCGGCATAACACATAGGGTACTTTTTAACCCGGTAATGTGTTCTCTTGGGATAATAGTTACAATTACTCTAAGGAGAGTTACTTTTAACGAATAGTTATAATTAAGGTACGGAACCCTTAGTGTAGTAGTCCGACCTTGTTTAGTCGATTATAGACGATGGAAATTACCTATTCATTCACTCGTCTAGAATCGTCTTGCAGTCTCTTCTAGTCACCTAGGTACGTCACTTTAGCATGGCTGACAATGACAAACTAACATACATTATTCCCAGGCATTTTACATGGGCCATAAATAATAACAGTTTGTTACAATATCCAGTCTTCTTTTTCTTATCGTGTGGGCAGTAAGGTCTTACGACCACACACCCTATTGTCAGAGTTTCTAAATCGCCTCAAGGGCCTCTGACATGGTTTGGGTGGAACAGTAAAGTCCAGGTTTCCTCACTATGTTTTCCTTCATCGATGCCAGTGATGTCCAAGATAAACTTAAGAAAGTACATATGAATTGAAAAATTCACACTGGTACTTAACCACTGGGCCATCACGACACTCAATCAATCAATAAATCAACAATATCCAGTAAAATACTAATAAATAATAATTATTATAAAAGCCAGCCGTCTCACTTGAACGTAAGTGACTCAGAGAACTTTTATAGGTACCTGAAAAAGAAGCCACCATAGAATCCATGTATAGGTCTAAAGTTTGGGGGTTGATTCATTTCCAGAATCTATTCCTACCTATGATGGCTTCCTCAGGAATTGTCGAGATCTGGCACAACATTGAGGGAAGTGGAAGAAATGAGGGGAGGCCTCTGCCCAGGAGTGGGGCAGTCGTCTTAGCATATCTATGGCAAATATGAATGCTATTTTTTTTTCGTTTTGCTCAGCATTCGGCTGCTGCAACATTATCCGTTGACGCAGTCATTAGGCCCTCTCGTCTGCAGGTGACAGGCCATGCGGCGACAGTGTGACAGTAAAGGATAGCAAAAAAAAATACACATTTATAGAGATTTTAACTCCATAAAAATTACAATATGGTCTAGTAAACTACTATAACAAGTTGACAAGCAGTAGTTTCCCGCATTCAAATCACAAGAAACTAAATCTTTATACCGAACCAAAAGAATTAAAACCAACACTTCGAGTTACGAGCTCGCGGACCTCGAGCCACGGCTAAAGCAGCTACAATACTTTTATTAGTCAAAGTTCACTAACTTGCATCGAGAGCAATGCACGCAGGAAAGCAATAAAGGAAATACCAGTAACTTTAAGACCTAATAACACGTTTTGAGAACACACGATTTTACGAAACACTGAAAAGCAATGTTTTAATATTGAAGTCTCGTCTTTGATGGCTCAGAGCTGTAGGTGTTTTTATACTAGCATTGTTCCCGCGCCTTGGTTCGCGTGATTTTTCTTACGGATCCCTATTTTTTTTAAATATAATATAGCCTATGTCACCCAGGGATAGCGTAGCTTCCCAACAGTGAAAGAATTTTTCTAATCGATTCAGTAGTTTCGGAGCCTATTCAATGCAAACTAACAATCAAATCTTTCCTCTTTATAATATTATTATTAGTATAGGCTAGGTAGACATCATTTGCGTCAAAATTAATATACGTATTATCCTACGGGAACAGCATATTTTTCCGGGATAAAAAAGTAGCCTATCTATAGTGCTATGTATAGCCTATGTATAGTGTATTGTGCTATTCCATCTAAATCTTCTTGATTGAAAATACCTCGGTTTCTATAGAAAACTTAAAATCGGTCGAATTTAGCTATAACACAATTATTTAAAATTGTTCTCTGATAACTTTTTATACCTATGTATTCTGCTTATGCGAAGGAAGTTTAATTAAAATCGGTTAATTCATTAATCTTTTCAAAAAATAAGGACTTGAGGAAACGTACCTACGACGTAAACGCTCTTAAGCAAAGCTCATAAATTGTTACGAGAACTTAACAAAAAATAGTTAAAATCAAAAGTGCCAAAGATTTCTGATAACACATTCTTAGAAATAATCAGAAATTGCCACTCGAAGCCATGGTGCGCGAGTCGACGTGTGAAACGTGGCCAATTCAAGGGCCCGCTCCAGTCCACTTGAGACCTTAATTTATGAGGTGCCCTATGCTTGTTCGTGTCCATTGATGGTACGATACGGGAAAAGTTTAGTGCTTAATATATTTTGGTTAGACGGACTCTGAATAACTTATAATTTTTTTTTTAAATCATCTAATGATTTCTTCTACTTTAGGCGGAGCGGAAAGGAATGTCAGACTTTTGCTGACTAAAACCCATCCGTAATGTCCTAATGAGAGGTTGACTCTTACCAACAAATTCCGCAACACAGGACTAAAGCTTCCTTAACGCACAATTTTATAGAATAAATCTAAGAAAAATCCCTAATGTTACACACAATTTAAATTTTACATTAACTGTCATAAAACTTTACGAAGCAAAGACATGAGAGTGTGCCAGCCAAAAAATGAAGCAGGCCTGCGATATTTTAAAAGGATTAAAACTTTTTTCTAGAACAATAAACTTAGTTTTCTTAACTTTCTTAGTGGATGTCAAAAGACTGTACGAAGCAAATATATGTCAGTGACCTAGCCATGGTCTCAAAATCTGCGATATTTTAAAAAGTATTAAAAGTTTTTCCAGTGCAATTAGTTGCCTTGAAAAATGTTCACAATTCACGTGTTTACTTTATGGAAAAATCTAAATTAGAATCGGATTAATGAATCAATGGAGTCGCGCGCGAAAGGTCCGTCATCAGGCTGGCTTTGTTTATAATTTGCATTGTAAAAACATCCTCCGCGTCGCGATACTGGCGACACCTACAGCTTACTACGAACATAGGTTAAATGTGTATGGACACAATAAAGTACGCGTTAGTCATGTTTTCTGGCTTTTTAAAATTACGAAATAATTATTTGTACTATCCTGCTTTTAGGTCTATGCAGTCACAAGTGTGTCTGATTTACGTAATTTTATTTAGAGTGTATTCCACTACACTTTGAGATAGCTTTTTTTTAAGTTACACTTTAAATAAACATTTGCATGATTCATAATAAATTATCAGAAACAGTAGTGGCAGTATTCAATTAATATATGTAGTTACAGAAACTATGGATTTCCATTATTAGAAGATTCTCACGACAAAATTCATGATTAATTAATAATTTCTAATCGAATCAAGTAAATTAACCAATACATACAAACAGTCACGTAGAAATTAAAGAATAGAGGCGCCGAAATATATGCAGTTCACTTCGTGATTAGATTCTCTGATTAAGTAATTAGATTTGTAATTTTGATTTTTTCTTTTAATTAATTTATTACTGTTACCGGCTTTTTCGTTCAAGAACTGCAAATACTAATATTATGAATCGTAGTACTTTAGTTTCAAATGTAGCATAGTGTAAAGACGGGAACTATTAGGTAAGGATCAGAAATTTATATCAGCCAGGATGCGGATAAATTTACTGAGCAATCCCGTGTTCCGGCTAGAAATAGTTGTAGCAACGCCGTGGGGTTTTAGTAGGTAGGCTGAGACACACATTAGCCTAACTCGAGGTGGAGACAGTCCATAAGGATAACCCCACGAAAAAATAAAAAGACTAGCAACAAAATAAATCGGCCTTATTTTTGAGACAGCTCAAAAACAAATACTCATTGTGTTTTTACCGACTTGTACGCCACTGAAAAAGAATGAAAGAATATTTTATATTTAAGATCACAGTCACCATCGTAAATTTACACTCATTAATTATCTGTATTTAGTTACAGAACGACACAAGCTAGCAACTGAAAAATTAACCTAATGTTCATCACAATGGCAGCCACGTGCAGTCAACACCCCATGACGGAGCTAGTACTTTCTCGCAGCCATGCATGGCTCAGCTTGCAATATCCCGGTCCTATAAGGTGGCGGGAGCCCTGCGCGACACACACAACGCAGTGACGTATCACCCGCCGCCCGGCGTGTGCGCAACCAATCTCGTCCATATCTACCTCTTTTCTTTTCTGTTCATAATTTGAAAATTGAATTCGATTTTGATATATTTTTTAATTTATTTGGTAATAAACGAGATTGGTTGTAAATGAGTCATTAGTTTTTATTTTATTAGTGATTTGTAATTAATATTTTATTTGAAGACTTCGAAGTTTCGGTAAGCAATTTTTTTATTTATTTTTTAAATATTTTTACAGTATTTGTGTTTTATTAACTTCATTTAAATATAGATACTACGCCTTATTTTGTGCACTTTCAATAAGCATCGACTTAGGGCTTTTTAATTTTAATAACGAAGCTTTTATTTTTTGTTTTGAATTCATTTGATAAAAGAACAATGGCAGGTCTCCATACTAAGAATTGTCTGGGATCAAATTGAAGCGTCCCGTAATGAAAAATATGTTAAAAGATTTGGCGTTAGCTCCAGAATCTTTACATGAGACTATTTTCATTTGGGAAAGCCGGAAAAAAAAGATTTCGGTGTTTGAATGTTTAGGTTATGAGTTAACGTCAAACAACAATTTATCTTTATAACATCGCATATTGAAATTAAATTATAAAGAAATAGATAATGTGGTGCGGTCTAAGTGAGAATAAGTGTATATAAATTCTAACACTCGGTGTAGATTATTAAGTACTCAATGTGAAAGCTGGGCGCGTATTTAAAAAAAATGCACTTGCGCCGTAAACAATAAAACTGAGGGTTATAATATCTAATGTTAGGGCAAATAAAAAACACATTTTGTTAAACATAATTATTTATTTTATTCCTCATCCTCATCTCGTATTATTATCTCATCAAGAAAACCTGCTGGTGCTGAGATATGTTCTTGATGTCTGGCCCATCCTAGTTACCACACTAAAGTCATAGTGTGTGCGCAGCAGCCTACAGTGCGCCGGCCAACTATACAACTAAACAAAAATCCAATTCACTGGACACAATCGGAGTACAGTAAGATTAGCTTGTGGTCACGTAAAAGCAATATCGGAGTCCTAAGGGCACGCACTAGTCACACAAGGCAGTATCAATCAGTCCATAAACAGTCCAGGTCGGGTAAAATAAATAGAAAGCCAATTATAAACACAAAACACAATCGAGATGAAAAACGCGGAACGATTCTGTAATGTCTTGACAGGCAACCACAGACAACATGTCACTGTCAAAGACAAAAGTAGTGCTGCACGTTTCGACTCGATTTTCTTAAGAATCAATGCAACACTGAAACGATTCTGTGATATTTTGATCCATTATTAAATGGATTTAAAAGTAGAAGCATTTTTTCAAAGATATCAGTTGATTAATGACGAAAGAATAGAGAATTTCAATATTATGTTAAAAATAAAACCAACTTTTTATTTACATGGGTCGATCGATCGCTCGATTATATCGATCATTCGTTTTATTATTGATACAGACTCACACCACTATTTTAATGGTAACATTTCAAATGTAACTGATTCGAAAATCATTTGATAAGCTTTTAAAAACATAAAAATAAGTCCGGCTTTTACGAGAAGGAGTGAATAATTCAAAAATCGTAGAAAATTAATTAAATTTGATTCATATTTATCAAATCTGTGGACGCCAAAAAAAAGTCCAGACCAAATTCTGCCATTGTTCTTTGTATTTTTATTTAACTTATTTTCTTGTCATTTTACCGTAGATTTACCTGCGATGATTTATCAATCATTTCATATTTATTTATTCATAGATTTAAATGACTTATGTTAGATCTAATGTAGTCAATTTTACTTCGCTATATTTGTCATCAATGACTACCATATATTTTTAGAAACCAAACTTTGGGTTTCAGTTAAATTTTTGTAAATTAATTATAACTTTGTTCGACTTCAGCAGGCTTAGCTCAAGTGCGCCCTCGTAAAAATATTCGATTCAAGTCGGTTTTCGAAATTTCGAATTGAATTTGTTCTATTATTATCCTTAAAAATACTATCACTAAATCCGTTTGCCAAGCACGGTTACTATGACAATCAAGTTAACTATTGCCAAAACAAACAAAAAACTTTTTTTTTGTAATAATTTTGGATTTAACATTGATTAATTTTAAATCCATTTTAAGTATAACGTTTCGATGTACATTGAACTGATATTGCTGGATAGTATTGTTATTTGGTATCCTAAATTAAACTTAACATAATTTAGTTATTAACAAATTGTGGTTCGGCTCGTTCCCAATGATATGAGTAAAGCTCTCAAATTAAATGAATAATATGCGAAAAAAATATTTACAGTTAAAAAAATGATCGAATTTATGTAACGTTTACTTTACGAGCATTACATTTGAATTTTTGAGCGTTTATTTATTTATTTAAGATTTGTGAAAGACTTGCAGCTAAATAAAACATATTATAAGAATAGTAAATATAACTGACACCATTTTTTTTTTACTTTATAAGTCTATAAATACTCAAAAATTAAAATGTATGTATGATAGACGTAAGTATTACCATAAATGTTCTGTTCTGTGCCTTTTAACAACAGATTGAAATATATTTTCGGTACATATTCAGAAAAGGCTTTGTTAAACACAAGCCTGAAATTAGTTCAGCAACTAAAATATTCAATGTCAAAGGTACGATTATATGTTTAGTGAGTTCAGTTATTATTAAATCCCTAAAACAATGAAATACCTACCTACCTATAGTTTTCATTTATTTTGGAAACCATTTCCTAAACTAAAACTACATAATATATCTGTGTGTATGTGGTCAGCGGAAAAAGTTTACTATTTTCAAAATCTAATTATTAAAATAAGACAAGAAACTTATCCTAATTATATCATTTATCATTCTGAATCTAAAGGCCTAGGTCTAAGCTAGGCAAGAAAGCATCGTTATCGAAAGCTCTGTATAATACCATTAAAAAAAAATTACATAATGCGGTCATTAGGTCAAAAAAAAATTTTCTTCTAAATTGAGCCCTGTATATTAAACTCGATGTTTTGTAGGTAGAATAAAAGCAAGCCTTCGGCTTGTGGTTAGGCAGTTTCCGTCAAATATAATTTTTTTTCAAAATTATATAAAATTCAAAATCTTAATTTGTGAAATAGTACCTCAAACCAATTTCATCGAGTTTAAAACCTTGACCAAAATAGGACTTCACTACTTTTGTAAAGCTGTCTGGAATATTTAGGACAAGTCTTCGATAAAATTTATTATTCAACCTTAAACAACCGAAATCAATAACGTTTTATCGTCACGTAAAATATAAAAGGCTCTCCGTAAATGCTTTGGCACTGATTCTATTCTAGAAATCTTAGTGTTTAATTATATTTTCACTAAATTGCAAAACCTAGTTCAATTGGATTGTAATATTTTCGTTTCAGTCGCCAGGTTATACGTTTGTTTAAATATCGTATACGCTTAAAACCGTTACTTTCTAATTAAATAGGACCCTAGCAATAGCTTTCATATCTACATGACAAAAATAAGCAAACATACAATAAACGTTTAGCATAAGATTAATATTAATTTGGCCTTTCCATTCATTTCAATGAAAAAAGCAAAATCGTAAAAGTACTAGGGCCCCATAACTAAAGAAGCGTTCTCCAAACTTGTGACCGACATATCTAACGGCCGTCCAAGTATGCCAATTCTCGTTACAAACGATAACCATATCTCGGTGTCGGGTGACCACATTAGACCGCTTCGAGTTGCAAACCAAGGAATTTTTATCGCCAGACGCGACGAACGAGACCAACTTCCGATGAGATATTAGGATTATCTACAAGGTATTTAAACGTGGTGTGGTATACTTTTTTTGTTTCAAAAGCTCTTTAGGATTTCTGTTAGCCTGGTACTTCAAACTATTAGCAGTAAAAAATTGTGAGTCGACGATTCTTGACTTTTGACTATTTTATATAATTTAAATATTGTTTTTTTTTTTGCAATGGTTAGTAATGGTTTGTAAAATAAAAGGATTCAAGTTTAGTTGGCGGGTTCAATTTCCGCACTGAAACAATTATTTAGGAATCGCGAGTTAGAACTTAGTGAAACTCTACCGTGTGGCCATCTTGTTGCTACGGAAGTTCACAGTGTTGTCAAACTCATATAAATATATTCAGTAAATGTCTTTTTGTGTTATATAGCCCCTCTATCGAGGAACGTTGGCCCACAGGAGCGTTGCAGTAACCATACACGAAACATAACGCAGGTGTAGCCGTGGGGTACAGCTAGTCATTAATAAATTGTAAACAGTTTCTCTATTTAATATTTTTATTGTTCATGTTTTTCAGCGTATACTGGTCCCTGCGCATCGTCCGACCGTTTGGCGTAAAGACGAGGTAATTAAAAATGTTTTTCCCCTTTATAATTACTACCTAACTAAGAGATATTAAAGCAATTTGTGATAGGAAAACTACATCGCTGTTGCTACCCCGTAACTGTTGATCAGTGGCTGAGGATCGACCTAAATAGCATGCAACTGGGAACTTGACACCTTCAATCAATTGACATACTTTTTATAAACTACTTCGTTGGTCGCAGTCGCAGGTCGCAGTGTTCGCAAACCGCGACTGCTGAGCATGAGTTTTTGGTTTCGATTCTCAGGTCGGGCAAAGTGTTGTTGGGTTTTTCCAATAGGAATTTCTCAGTAGCAACCTCGTAGTCTGGATTTGTGCCCGGTTGATGGCAATAGGCAATAGGCTCGCCCCCTGTTACATGGGACCTTAACATAACTGGCGAAATGTGGGTGTACTAGTAGGTACACCACTGCCTAACCCTTCGGGGATTACAGGCGTGATGTTATGTTATGTTTTTGTAACTGTCAAAACGCGATTCCCCCATAGATTTTGTATGGCGACAGTAAACTATGACGTCACTCAATTGATTAACTATTACTTTGTTATAAGTATTTAAAAATCTAGTTTTCTGTTAATTGAAAGTTATTGTGTTTTCAAGGCTATAATAAAGAGTTTTATAAGAATTAGTGTGTTGTAATACTTGGTTAATGGTGTCAACTAGTAATGACAACATGCTAGCATCCTAGCTTTTGCCTGCGACTTCATCCTCGTGTATTTTTTTCGAATTTCCTAATTTTTTTGAAGAATAAAATCAAGCTAACAGCACTTAGGGATAACGTAGTTTTCTATTATTGAAAGAGTTTTCAGAATCGGACCAGCAATTCCGGCGATTAGCGAAATAAACACTTCGATTTTATAAAATTAAGTAAAGATAGGTTCTTTCACAACATAAGTTGGGGTTAACATACAGAATTTTATATTTCATACAAGACTGACTACACCAAATGGTTTATTTATGTTTTCCATTGGCAACAACCAATAAAATAATACTACTACAATAAATATTGTGTTTAATTTCAGACATGAACCGGCTTCATCTTGAACTAAAGTCTACAACGTTCTCCAAAGTAGTGAACGTAATTTATCGTGAGGTAAACCAATAGATATTATGCTCATTACTTTGGATATGTTGTACGAATATTCACCAATTGAAGACGACGTGGGACATGAAGAAGATGAAGAAGATAATGTTTTACATCTTATCCTTAAAGTCTTTAAAGAAGAAGTGAAGAAATTATTCAAGAGACCCAAGAGAGAGTCTTGTCGATTTATGTTCGCGTTTCTCTGTTCGTAAATATTTATTTTGTGTAAAAACTTATTGCAATTATCTAACCCTGTTTTTTTTCTAAAATATTGATAGATTAATGTTCGGTTGCGCTGTCAGTTTTAAATTTTTTAAATAATATAATGTATAGTATAGGTATCTGACTTACCAGCAATCCAATAAGTAGTATCAGAGCAATAACTCCAATGGTGCTGACAGCAATGGCGACCGCAGTTCCCGAACCGTTGTCTTCATCGCCCAAAACCCTTGAAGACGCCTCCGTAGTCATGTCTCCTGCGTAACTCGTCAGATCTTCAGTGACTTTTGTAGCATATTCCGAATCAGTTGTTGTCTCAACTACGGTTGTATCATGAATCTTCGCGCTTCGCTGCGTAGTCGTCACATCACGTATTGTGGTAGTGAATGGTGCATCAGTTAGTTTCTCTTCCATATTTGTAGTTATAACTACAGTTGTAGATGTTATTGTTTCAGCTTCAGTGGTTGCAGCTTCCGTGGTAGTGGGTCTAATCGTTTCTTGAGTAATAACTTCGTTGCTGCGGCTATTTTCTTCTGTACAATCCGTTTCCTGAGCTTCACTTGAAGTTTCTGTAGTTTCAGATTCTGCTACAGTGGTTGAAGTAATTTTCTGTTCTCTTTCAGTGTTTATTTCAGTTACAACTTCAACTACAATGGTTGTTGTATCTTCGGTTTCACTAGATGTTGATGTTGTTGATGGAACTCGGGTAGTTGTTCCCTGGGTAGTCTCTACAGTTGGAGTTTCAGTAGTAGGTTCAGTAGTAATTTCTGCTGTAGTTAATTCAGTGGTAACCTCTTCAGTTGGTGGTTGAGTAGACGACTCTGTTGTGGTGGGAAGTTCAGTCAGAGTTTCAGTAGTTTCAGTGGGTGTCTCTGTAGTTTCAGCTACTTGTCTAGTAGTATTTTCGAGAATCTGAGAAGATACCTCTATTGGAGACGTCGATTCAGTGATGATAGTCGTGGATTCTTCTACTGTGTCCGTGGTCATATATTTTGGTCTATAAGTAGTAACGGGACTATCTTTTATAGTTGTTATTCTTGTCCTTGTTGGGAAAACAGGGTGCCACATACTAGGCGTAGTGCTATCAACAGTCGGCGTCTCGGTCTCCACATCCTCAGTTGGCACATATGAAAATCGAATAGTGGTTATCTCATAATCAGTCGTAGTGTTGGGTTTTTCTTCAGTTACAGTCTGATTGACTTCGGAACTGGCGACAGATTCATCTTGTGGCGTCGTGATGTCTGCTGGTAGTTTCGTAATTGATTCAAAACCGGTTGACCTTGTTGCGTCAACTGGTGGAATTGTCTTTTTGTCTGTGTCATTAACTTGTCCCGTAGATTCCTCAGTTTCAACTGTAACGGCTACCCAAGATTGCTCTGTTTGGTTTTCAATAGAATTATACTTTTCAGTGACAGCTGGTTTCGCACTATTCTGAACAGATATGTTGCTCTCAGCGGGCAGTCTTAAATCCGATTTCGTTACAGCCGCTTCAGTTTTCATTTCAGAGCTTGGTGACGTTGGAGCCAATATTGGCTGCCAAGGCAATTTGTTCTGAACTACTTCTGTGATCTTCTTAGGAATTATATCATTGCTTATCAGGTTGGCTGTCGTTGAGGTTGTGGCCGCAGTGGTTGTATCCTTTTTGTCTGAAAGGAACGAAATGTTATGATAGTTATTTTTGATTAAACAATGACATGTTTCATTCGTGTAACAAAATTATAAAAAAACTTAATTATAATATGGAATCAGGATGGTAGTCATTAACATGTATTTCAATATTTGGATTTATTATAGCATGTATTCAAGTTATGAATATGCATCTTATTGCAAACAGTAAGAATCTAATTTGTTAAATTATTTTGTTATTTACATCGTAGTATGCTTTTACTCACCTAAAACTTCCCCGACTTTCTGCAGCTCATTTTCATCGACGGTCTTTTGCGTCGATTTGGTTTTGTTCACCACTGCGCTAGGCGAGGGTGGTGGGCTACGCAGGCTGGCCAGCGCCCACGCCGTCGACGTTGGAGGTATCTGCCACTCACTTTCTGTCTCCACCTCTGTTGACGTCGCCGTTGATGTCGCGAACCTCGTCGACCCTCGTTTCCACAAACTCGGCACCGTATTATCAGTTATCGCCTGTGAATGCACCACTTTTTTCGTTCCACTTATGTCGCTTTGCAGAACTGGATCTATTTCTGAAGAAACTGTCGTCAACGTTGTTTTACCAGGTTGACGCGGTTGAGGTGTGGACTTTTCTTTTATACTGAAATGTTCAGAATATATTGTTGTAGGGTTTGTAGGTCGGTGGTAGACCCTTGTGATGTTCCGCCTAGGTACCATCCAAATAGGTTTATTTCTTGGAGTTGTATGATAGAATTTGCGTGTTTGAAGTCTTGGGCTCGGACTTGATGAAATATGTTCAGGTTTTAGTGTCACACTGTTAGGAGAATCTTTGTTGTTGTTGATATTGAGACGTTTAGAATAATTTCGATTTCTGCTGAAGCTACTCGAGTACTTTTTCGTTACTCTTTCCGTTGAAGACACAGAATTCTGTGTGGATAGTGGGATCGAGTTTACTGAATCAATAATAGGTAGAACACTGGATACAGGTAAGTAATTTGTAGATGATATGGATATACTTTCAGGACTTGGGTCAGGAAGTGCTGGCCTCGTCGCTGTAGGTACCGTTTCTTGTGAAGCTTTAAGTGATGCCAATTCCTCCTCTGCTGACGTACTCGGTGTAGGCATCGGTAGGGAATCATTGTCACAGTCGTCGTCATGAGTAATAGCATAGGTCTCCGTAGATAGTACAGACATTTCATAATAAATACTTGTACCTTGTACATCAGATAACTCTTTGTTACTATTAGCACCATCGTTGTCTAAGAGACGAATTTCTTTGGTATTTTTAATAAATACTGTTGAATGGTTAGTCGGTGTGTTGTTATTCATTTTCTCCATGCCTATGTTTTCCTTAATAATTTGGACGTTAGTTGCATTAGGAGGAGTTGCTTTAGCTTTTATTGTGTCTAAATTCTTAATTATACTAGTAGAGATCCGTTGAAATTTCTGGTCGAAGTAATCGTTTTTCGGCGTCGTTAGATCGCTGTCGAAGTCGAAAAAACTTTCAGATTTAAATATGTCGTGAGTAGTGTCTTTATAGCCGTAGGATGCTTCGCGAGGGAAGAAACTAGAAAAACCACCGTAAGTTGGACTGCTGTACTCATTCTTTACTTTGTTATCAGAGCTCTCGTTATCCGAGTCATGTGTAAAGTCGTCTCCATAGTTAAAGCTAGGTATAGTAAAGAAATTAGTATCAAATTTTCCAGAAGTGAATTTCTCAAAGGATTCCTTTTCTTCTTCATCTTCTTCGTCTTCAAATGCTTCTTCGCTATGTACTTCTTTTTTTATAGTCACTGGAGTTGTACTGCTGATAAGAGCTGGCAGTTTTGTTTTCTTATAATTCCGCATACTGTCAACTATTTCCGCAGGTTTTTTTACTTCTACTGTAGGAGTAACTATTACTAGTGTCGGTTTTTCTGTGGATCTAACCCTTCTTTGAGGATTTTCTGTGCTTGATTTAGAATGGAATCGTACTCTTCCCCTATCCTTGTATTTTGCGTTTTTTTCTGTGTGTTCTTCAGATGTGGAGTCTTTGGGGTTTAATTCATTGAGGGAGACGTCTGGGGTCTTGGGTCGGTTCCTCGCGAGCCAGGTGCCGTTGACGCGGCCGTACCGTGGCGCCCTCTCATCTTTGACAGTAGTAGATGTCGTGTCGGGGATAGCGTTGCCGCTAACTGTAGTGCCGCTCAACAGTAGTAAGTTTACTACTAATGCTGCACCTGAAATCATATTGATAGTGTTTAATTTTTTTTTTGTGTTTTTATACGGCAATACATACATGTGCTAAAAATTAAACCATTTTTATTAGCTGTTGTGTAATTTTCTCTAGAGTTTGTTTATCATGTTTTTTATAATTATTGGCTTTAACAATTATATTATTGTATCCTTTATTTAGATATCCAATAAATCTATTGTTACTAAACATATGATTCGTTTTACTAATAAATTTTGTGGCTCACCTAAACATATTCTCACTGGTGACTCCATGTTCATAACATGTTGTCGATAGGAATACTGTATTCAACTCTGCTTCATCTCCATCCTGTCATTGCTCGCCCTGGAATTTAAAGAAAACAAGTATTATTTATTGATCCAATTCTATCATATTTTATGAGGTATCATCGTGATATATACTGATACTCTAGTGTATATTAGATGTCCGTAAATGATTTGCGCGACATGTTATCACTTTTAAGTGGACTATTTTTTTACGAACATGATATTCTTAAAATATTGCCCATATCTGGTTTAATTATCTTTACTGTACAGCCACTTCGATATATCTATCACTAGTACCGAGAGAAGAATTTCAGAATTTTCATTAAAAATAAAGCTTGTACAGATGTGTTGATCTACTTCTATCAAAGATGTACGGTTAGCGTAATTAGGCTTGATTCCCGGATAGAACAAATATTTACATTATTGCCTACTGGTAGACTTGGACTGGTAGACTGGGGACCAGTACACACCTTATATATTTTTTAACACCCCCATAATACATGATAAATTCATAGCGCGGGGCAATTAAGAATATATAAATTGCGCAATTCGGCGGTGAGGAACCGACCTAGACTCTAAATTCAATCCCAAAGACACATCGCACGACTTAGTACAAATTAAAGTATAAGATACGACAGTAAATTACATCCACTTGCATGAGAATCGCAATAGTTCACAATGGTGGCTATGGGAAAACTGTGATATAACATAGGACATGGTGTAATACCGATGTCACGTGCCGATGACACACATGGCGTCGCGGAAAACTGTAATCATTTGTAAATAGTAGTGTTTTATTTTCGCTTTTATTCCGTGGAATGTGGATATGCATTTGTAATGTTATAACTAAGTAATTTGTTATCTTAATCGTTACAACTATCTTTGAGATCGGGGGAAAGAATTTGTGTTGGAAAGAGTGCCGTGAAGTTTCTTG
The DNA here is from genome assembly GCA_949774945.1 of Hoplodrina ambigua. Lineage (NCBI taxonomy): Eukaryota > Metazoa > Arthropoda > Insecta > Lepidoptera > Noctuidae > Hoplodrina > Hoplodrina ambigua. The sequence continues at coordinate 1,131,664 of OX458979.1, forward strand.
CTCGTTCTTCTCCATATATGTATGCCTACCTCCGTTTTGGAACGAGCAACTAGCTTCAACAACTAACTGACTGACTCCTTAACAATTCAAAAGTGCATGTAAACAGTCTAATTGAAATAAATGTTTTGACTTTGACTTTGTCTTTATGTTTCGGCTGCTGAAGTAGGACCCTCAGAAACCTTGGTGCACTAAAATGCTCCTGCATTATGATATTTTCATCAGTGGTATCATCTACGTTAAAAGCTGTCTAGAATCTATATTTTTTATACTTGAAATCTGGTAGGTATACAAATACCATTTCACCTAAATTGTTTTCACTAATAGAAGCTCATAACGCTTTTTCCTAACGTAAAGATTTCTGCCAGATAACTTTTACTGCAAGCCGTGTTAAGGATATTCGTTCCAAAACAAAACAGAATCAACCTTCTAGCGTCAAACCTAACCTTGTAGAAACCATCTTTTAGCATATCCACACTAAAATTACCTGCCTTAAGGTCCTCCCTGACCCACATACATAATTATCGTTCCACTCATAAAGTGGTAACGGTCATTACCAAAACAGAGTTAGCAACAGGAGTGGTAATTGGTCAACTGAGTTCAGTGGGTCAGTTGTAACAAGTTGGGGTGTAATCTTAGTGAACTATCGTCATGATTGATGAATGCGATGGAAGGGTAAGTTTGCGCAATTTTAGGTAAAAAAATGTACCTTGGTAATGTACCTTAGGTATATGTATTGTGCTCAGAGGTTTTTGTGGGTTAATGGAGCAGTAGATTAACTTACAGTTTTGATAAAATTTGGTACGAGGTAATTTTGAACCTCAGGAAAGGACATAGGCTATTTTTTATTACGCGACTTCGTTTGCGTCCAGCATTTACGCGGACAAAGTCTCGGGCAAAAGCTAGTTTTTCAATTAGCGACGAATAATTCTAGAACTGAGGGTAGAATCATGTACTGAATATTTAGTTACAAGTTGTATCTCGATATCCCTTTCAAAGTGTAGAAGCTTGGTGCTAATATTAGTTCCAAGTGTTTGGCTCAAGAAAAAATACTGAAAGAAAAGAAAAAGAAAGAATGAAAAATTGTTTATTTACGCGAAAATGACACACATAACATAAAAAGAAAAAGAAAAATTGCGCATAAAAGCAAAGTAAAAACAAGTATGTTTAAATTTAAAAAATAATCTTCAAATAAATACAAATTAAAGCGCCACTACCGCATGAAAGGGCTAAATTTTCCGTTACACTGAACGTGCTTCCATTAAGTTAACCCTTATCGAATCCTCTCAACCTCACCGAGATATTCATTAGAAAGTACATTACAGTAAGTGCAACCTCGATCAGTTTAGATCTAGGGCGTCTACCTAATCTAGACCGAATCGCCCAACGGTACGTGCCTTTATCATCAATTTGCGTTTCATTACGTGCTGGCAACCACAAATTTGTTTTTCCAATAGTTTTCAACCAGCAATGTATTTGCTGTTTTTTGAAAAGTGTGTGTTTTATTTGCGATTTAGCTTTGAGCTTTTATGACCTTTATGTCCTTGTAATAGATACGCATTTTGCGTGTTAATTAAGATGTTGACGTCGTTTTGTTTGTAAGCGTTCTGGCTAATTGACACCGATCTTGAACTTTGACTTAGTCTAATTATTTTCTACTTTGTGAGTAAATAACGTACTATTTGTCAAGAACCAGATGAGTAACTTGATCTATATAAATAAATAAAATTGAAGTATCTATTTGTAATGTCAAAATAACCGCTTTTAGTAAATGCTTATGAATTTACAATTGAATTTTTATTTTGGCTTTCAAAGTACCTAATTTTACCAAAAAAGCTAGGTATATAGGTATATATATATGTATGTATACTAGTTTAATTTAGAAAAACAATTAGGATTCCTTGAAAGAAATAAAAACAAACTAACTGAAAATCACGTAAACATAGTCGTGGCCATAAACTAGGTTTTAAAAGTTTTGAATAAAATCAAACTTCTTCAACATTAACTTTAGTAAAAAAAAATAACTTCACTCCCCTGAATACTTATAAAAACTTGTAAGTCACGAAATTCTATAATTTGAAGTACGTATTGCGTTTTGATTACAAATAAAAGAAATGTTATGCTAACAAAAAACGTAATGGTTAGTGAAACGTCCAATATAGTCGTGTCGGTGTAAGTGGTAAGTAAAACACGACGATCGTGACAGAATGCGCCTGAGCACAGATTCATGTTTTTTTTAGTGTTGTGACGTGCTGCTATCGATAGTTTCATTATCGAATTATCGATACTTTTAATATAATAGTATGCATAGCTGAAGAGCTTGTTTGTTTAATCGTGCTAATCTCTAGAATTACCAATCGTATTGCAAAAATGTCGTGTATGTCAGCCAGATTCATGAAGAACATCATAGTCTATGTAACATCACGCTACGACCCACAAGAGCGGAGCAGAAACCATAGTCATACTTAATGCGGATGAAAAAAAAACCATAGCGGGCAGAAGCTAGTAATAATATATGTAACTACAAAATTAACATATTAACTTTTTTTGCACTAAGAATATTAGGTATAGCTTAGCATAATCCGCTTAATGTTCAAACAAACAGCTTCTCCAGCAAGGACGCTGGGGAAGCTGTTGTCGAAGCTGTAGTAGAAGAGGCCATTTTGGGTTGCTGAAAGTCAAGATATTCTTGAGTGTTTAACTCCAGAATTTGGAGGTTCCCTCGCTAAGTGGCGATGTTTCCATTCACCACTTGTATAGTAGTCTTCAAGTGTAATTTTTTTTTAATGTTTTATTTTATAACTCTTTAATAACTTGTAAGGCAAGGGGCTACTACTACTTGGTCATGACTGTTCAAATAAAAACGACCTAAAACGCTATTTCAAATTTTAACAACAATACAATAAATTGAAATAATACTTAAAAGAAGGCTGCTTCTGTTACATAATTTTGATGTAGATAAAAACAAAAATTTTATGTAAACATTTAAAACCAGGTCAATTTATTACATTGTAAAATTACGTGACGCAGCCCATCCCTATTGCATGAAATTACATCGACATAAAGCAAGCGAGTCGACGCGCGACTTGAATTTAAACTAAAGGCACAGCACTGGGTACAGTTAAGGAAAAAAATCATTCGCAGAAATTGATTTCTTGTGCATTTCGATTATTTTGTTATTAATGGGTGTATTGACATTTAACAAAAGGTCAAAACAATAACAAAATAGTGTTAAAATTAATATTGCTAGTTCAAAATACGTTGCATACTTAATTATACTCGTATTATACTTATATTTTAAGGTTCCTAGTCGATTTTTTTTTATTTTGTTACCTAGTTGTGTAAAAAAATTGAAAACGAAAAATAGAGGAAATTCAGAAAGGGTTTAAAAAAATTGTAATAATTTTAATCAATAATCTCGACTGCGTAAAACATGAACTTTAAAAATAAAAAAATACAGTACCTATAGTCTAGTCCAGAGTACAATCGAAAATCACTATTGGGAAGATTTGACCCCGTCTAGATTTTTTATGAATTCAGACTGTTACTTTAAAAGAATTTAAAATTCATATTTAAAGCAGTCGTATTTTTTTTATTAACTTTTTTCTATTTAGATTTCCTCATCATTATCTACGTGATCAACACACAATATTTCTAATTTCTAACACTTGTCGCACCGACTATACATCCAGCATTATATTTTAACCTACGTGCAACTTACTTGATGGTAGACTATGGGCTCTATGCCCTTATTCGAGCAGTTGTACAACAGAACGTACAATCAGTATAACTGACGCAACAGCCGTCAAGGACTTAGAAATCTTTGGCAGCAATCTCTGTGCCGTGTTTGTCTCCAGTCGAGAGGTTAATGAGATTTTCGTCATTAACGTATATTTTAGTTTTATTACAAATTTTTGGTGATTCTTCAATACTTCTACTCTAAGATGATATCCTTGTATGAATCTTGTCTCAGATACAGTCTTCTTCTTAACGTGTCAATTGACTCGGTATCAAATTTTGTCCGACCAATATTGAGCAACCTGTACAGTTCTATCATTAGCCTCGTTTGGATCTTGGATGGTGCAGGTGGTTTTGCACGACGGACAACTGAGGAGGTGACGAGATCCTGTGATTGTGGGTTATAAAAGTTTCAGATGATGCCAGCCGTAAGAGAGGCTAATGTTAACTTCGATTTAAATCGATAATTGAAAGTGTGCAGTGACATAGAAGTGTCACCTCTGAATTAGCTTGCTTATTATTAAAAAATACTGGCCTAAGAAAATATTTAAGCTTTTATTGTAAAAACTACCCTATTTTTTTTTTAATAAAGCCTTCGTTTATTTTAATTTTAGATAAATTAATAGATCATAAATAAAAATAATAACGTTTGTTTTATTTAAAAGTCATGCAATCTTTTTGCGATAGTAATCTCACCTAATGTCAAGGTTTCTTTGTTTTATAAAATACTTTTTTTACTTATATTATTTGCTTATTGAACGATTAAATCTTTTCCGTTTGGCTACGTTTAATGCTTCGTTAAACATTCAGAACCAATGTTTTTAAGACCACAAAAATATACATTTATGACCAGATTTGGAGTAAATTAATTCTTATCCTTTACATTGATCGTGATTATTCGTGATGTGCCTAACAAATATGACTGTAATGAATACATTAAATGTTATAGACATACTATAATGTATTTATATTCACGACTTACTTGCACACAATGTAATAATCGAAAAACACTAAGCAAATGTTTAACTTGCTAATTCTAAAACAGTTAATCAAAACTCAAAACAATCGCCTTTATAAAACTTGCAAAGAATGTTTTTGAAGGTATGAAAAATTCTACTACTTTTCTGGAGCGCATTACGTAAAAATGTGTACTACCTATGTTGTAGGCGTTTGCAGGGTTAACTAAAATAAGTTATAATTTAACAATAAATTATGATCTCTAATGCTAAAATAGGAAAGTATGAAGACTTAATTTTTAACCTTGGTTTAACTTAATTAGCTTTAATGAGAAAAGGTTCGGGCACTGTCAATAACAATGGTGCCGATTCCCTTGTTCACAAACTAGACTAAATTTAGAGAATTGACATCTCTTACTAACATACAGCGAAAGGAAAGGACGGTGACATTAAAGAACTAAGTTAGCGATGTCAAATTAGTTTTGCCTTGAACTTTTCCGTATTTTTAATCCATACGTTTTAAGATGTCAACTATAATTGTATGGATGTGTCAGATTGACTAAATTTGACAGCTCTTATTTACATTAGTCTCTTTCTTATTTTATTGGACAGAAAAAGATGGAAATAGTCTAATTTTAGTTTAGTTTGTGACCAAGGGAATCGGCACCAATACCTATAATTATTATGACTAATCTATTTATAACTTATCTACTACTGTAATCCAAATTCAAATAAGTATGTTTTTGAAAAGTGACACAAAGTGAAGTATTCTCTTCTTTTTTTTAAATTATGCAAGCAATGCCGATGTCGTCATGTCAAAAGTGAGTTGGAAAAAGTTTGAGACAAAAGAATGTCTAATTGACACATTCATTTTTTAATCGTTAGATATATGTATCCGGAAGAATCTGGAAGGATAAATATGGCAGTTTAACAGCTTTTGTATAAATTATAATATGTCAAACTGTCATATTTGTTCATAAGTTAAAAGTTATCTGAGTATTGCAGAACGAAATATTGTTGTAGCAAAGGTTTTTACTTATATACAGCATAATTCTAAACAAAAGCTTAAACATCAGACATGTGTCATCATGACCCATTTTCCAGCACGTGTCGCAGTCTCGGCGACAGTAGAGCATCATCATTTAACAGTCATGCACATGTAGCTTAACTGTAAAAACCATACTAAATTACCCATAAAAATATACCTACTTAGTTACAGAGGTGACATCTCTATGTAGTAACTTATTTAAAAGGAGACATGTTTTCCGAATAATGAATAATAGAGAACATTTTTTAACGTGACCACCACTTACATAAATAAAATCAAAAATGAGTTTTAATTTTGTAATGATAGAAGAAAAATTTAAGAATAGAAATAGAAATTATTAATCCTTACTGTAATAAAAGTAACTCTGTCTGTTTATTACGCTTTTATGACTAAACCATTGAACCGATTTTGATGAAATTTGTTACGGAGTAAGTTTGCACCCCAAGGAAGAACATAGAGGCTACTTTTTATTGCGTGACTTTATCTGCGTCTTGCTGTAACTTATTTCTTTAAAAGTGGATTTATAGGTATCGTGGTTTTAGTAACGCAAGTGAATTTTAACCACGTATCATACAATTTCTTTTCTAGTAATGTGATGATTCATGAGCATAACATTAATCATCATAAATCATGTGAAATAATGACGCAAAAACTTTGTTGATAGTTAAGATCTATAAATGTCAAACTATTTCAAAAATGTTAACATCAAATGTAAAAAAATGAATGACATCATATTTTTAACCGACTTCTAAAAAAGGATTAGGTTCTCAATTCGGATGTTTGTATTTTTTTTTTTACTAAATTGAGTAATCATTGAAATCAACATTTGTTTGGGAGATAAATAACGATCACCTCTTGTTGTATGAAAGCAGTTTAATTATTCTTTCACAATATGAAATCAGTTGATATAACGCATCTTGAAAACGGAACTGGAAGTGGTACAAAAAAAAACATAGACAACGTCTCTTAATTGACATTTTATTCATGATTTTCCAAATTTGAATTATTTTTAAGTTGGGCTTCCTCTCTCCTAATCTTTTGCTGTGCCCTATAGGGTCCATAATGATCTCAATTATATGAGTTACCACCTAAGCATACATATTATGGAAAAGCAATAAAGATATTGAGTATTGACACAATGACTGCGTCAAATTGACGCAGTGGCGCCAACAACATTCGTTGCAATTTTCCAGACCTTGAAATAGTGCAAAGAATTAATGACACTAAGCGACAACTGTTCTTTCTAGCAAAAAATATGGTAACGCAACGAAGCTTGTTAGGACATCCGGACTAAGCACAATAGCACGATTGAATTGAATTGCATAGAATCTTAAAATCATTAAAATATGGTGACCCCTGCTGCGTTCTATCTTAGATACCAATCATTATAGTTACTACTTGCAGTCGTTTTTCTGCAGACCACGCAATAAAGACCTTTGAATAATTATTATTTCGCGACTCAACTAATTTGTTTCACCAATTATGCATAAAAATCGTGCCTGAACTGTCGAAATTAAGAGAAATGTGATCTAGCAAAAACCTGTCTAGATTTCTGCGTTTTTCGAAATTCTACGCTTTAATTGCCGAACAATCATATTAGTTTGCAATTGTTTATAGTTTTAGTGTCAACGACCCACAATGTAACGAAATTATTGAAGAAAAAATATTGACTTGCGTTTGATTTTTTTTACGCGATTGTACTTTTGTGGTTCAAAAATATTTGTTGTATTTTTTTATTTTACAGTTTGGAGCCAAGTATAATCTGAAAGATGGTCAAAAGACGGTCATAATAATGTCTTAATGAGGTAAGCAGTAACCATAGAAATGACAGTAGCATAACATAACATCTCGTATAGGTACATAAATTAGTACACCCACATTTTGCCAGTTATGTTTAAGTCCCATGTAATAGGAGGCGAGCCTTTTCCCATCAACTTCGCACATATCCAGACTCCGAGGCTGCTACCGAGAAATTCCTGAGAGTGGAAAAACCTCATGCTCAGCAGTCGCGCTTTGCGACTACTAGACCAACGAGGCAGTCAGCAAAGCATTTTCTTATATTCCATACGGGTGACACAAGTCAGTAATTCATCTATGGAAATAAATACTGATTCCGTATTTTACGACTATGATATTAGTGTGCAGTTAAATTATTCAGTCATGATTGTAAATCCCCATAACGTTCAATAGTGAAAACCAATAGTTTGACAAATGTCACCGGCACCATCCTAGAGCGTGAGGAATATAAAACATAACCCTTTTATGTAGTCATGTAACCATATTCAGCCCAACGAGTAGGAACTTGTAAGACGCCTCCACGGTCTGTTAATTACAAATTACGATATAATTTTCACTTTTACTAAAACTTTGAAACTATATACAAATTAAGCGAAAGTACCCAAATTCCTCTTAACACTCGACGTTCAATTAGCTAGACACATTATGCAAACATTTAATTACTTTTACATACTTTTATTATGAAGGTCAATGTCTTAAATTGTTTTAATTAATTAGAGTAGAAACATGAAGGAGCTCGTGGCTAAGTAATAACAGCCGCACAGGTCGATCCGTCAGGTTAAGCTACGTTTGCCGGGGTTGGTCCGTGGATGGGTGACCATCTTTACACACCAAGACTCCTCCGTGTCTCGGAAAGCACATTATAACGTTGGTCCCGGCTGTCATATGTGGATCTTAGGCAGTCGTTACGGGTCTTCAGAAGCCCGAAAATTTGACAACCAGTCTTACCAAGGGGTATATCGTATTACCCAGTTACTGGGTTGTAGAGATCAGATAGGCAGTCGCTCCATGTAAAATTCAGCTGCATCGGGTGAGACTGGAAGCCGACCCCAACATAGTTGGGAAAACGCTAGGCAGATGATGATGAGGGTAGAAACAATGTTAAAATAAGTCATAATTAGAGATGAAAGCTTTAACGTAAACTGATGACAAATCGGTCTTACACGTGAATATTTTTACAAGCTTTTATTTAGCTTGCTTGCTATGTGTATGTAAGTTGTCCTTTCAAAACTTGCAAACCATTTTTCAACCATTGGTTGGTATCCGATTGAGCTGATATTATGCATACATTTTTAGTTCTGATGACAATACAATACAATGTCCATTACTCAATATTGTAATAATTTTAAATTAAAGCTTGTTTTAAAAATATATTTTTAATTAGTTTATTACACTACTTTTAAACCCAAACACGGATAGTGACTGTTATCATTAGAGTTAAATATTCATTTTAACATTATCATAATTTCTAATTAAGTAGGTAGGTAATTATATTACACGGGTAAAGCGTCCACACATTTGGAATTCACTGGAAAGTCTGTACTTAATTAACCTATATCTTTCAAAATTAGTTACTTACAATATGACAAAAAAGCCGGTGGCAAACTGCATTGCCACGTTGGATGGCAATGCTTAGACTGATGACGCAGATATTGTAAAATTCAGAAAAGATTTTAATATTTTATTGTTCCTTATATAATTAAAGTAATTTTTACTTCAGCTTCTATCTTTCGAAAATCTCGCCTGTAATCCCCGAAGGGTTAAGCAGATGTGTACCATTAGTACACCTACATTTCGCCAGTTATGTTTAAGTCCTATGTAATAGGGGGCGAGCCTATTGCCATCACAACCGGGCACAAATCCAGACGCCAATGCTGCTACTGAGAAAACCACTGCTATTAATACTAATTATTGGAAATGTTGCAATAGGAGTGTCCCCAGTGAATCAAAAACTTAGATAACGGGTTAAACCGTACGTTAGTGACAAAGTTGCCATTAACGCGGTGGGCGTACTGCTCTCAGGTTACCGTCTGCTGCACGACGATAACGTTGATGAGCATCACTATGTGACACACTGACAGGTTGATATGATCGGTACGTATACCTACATATATGATATTGTTAATTGCTTATGCTACTTTTGCCTTTATATGCCTTGGTATATTCTTTCCTAATCCTTTTCCATGATTTCAACTTTCGGACTAACTGACCAACTCCTTGATAGTTCAGAAGAGCCTGTAATTGGTTCGGCTGATATGATGATGATGACTTAGTGCGCTACCACTGAAAAACAATATTTTTATACCAAAAATGAAAGTAATTTCTTAATTTACAATCCTGCGCAACAATATAAGTCTGAATACTCAAAAGTGGGGCTTTAACTCAGTTCCTTTGTGAGCAAGCTTTACAAGACACGGTCGTGAACTACCAGGAGCTCATAACTCACAACAAACATAACAAAGAGAGAAAGTAAAGCATAAAGAACTAGAACTATTTGCGGCTTCCTTCAATATAAAAGTAATCTACGTGGAGACTCGAGAGCATCGAGATCTGTGTTATTGAAGATGAAATGAAATGAAACTAGAAATATTGGTACGGATATTGTTAAGGCTACGCAATAAATAGTGTTCGACCATGTTCAATATCACGCCAACTGTAAAAAGTAACAACATTCAACTCTGTCGAGGTCTACTCCTGACATCGGTAAAGGAAAAACATCGTAAAGAAACCTGTACTTTATTAACTAGCGACCCGCCCGGCTTTGCACGGGTACAATGTAGATACTAACTATACTCCTATTATATTAAACCTTTCTCTGGATTCAAGTCTATCTATTGATAAAAACCGCTTGATGTATAAACATGAAAAGTAGGGAGGTAGTTTATTGTAAGTAGATATCCGCTAAGGACGGATTTTCCAAAATTCACACCCATAAGGAGATGAAACGGGGGTCTAAAGTTTGTATATCGAGAAATTAACTTTGACACGGAGGAAGTCGCGGGCTGAAGTTAGTATATAATCATCGTCATCATCATCATCTTCCTGCCCTTGTCCCAAGTTATTTGGGGTCGGCGCAACACGTTTTCCTCTTCCATTCCGTCCTGTCAGCTGTCATGCAATCAGTGACTCCCCTTTCATTCATATCCTTCTTCACACAATCCATTCATCTTTTCTTTGGTCTTCCTCTTGCTCTCCATCCATCCACTTTTATATTCATAACTCTCCTGGTCACATGCGTTTCATCCCTCCTCTTCACATACCCATACCAAGACAAACGATTCCCTTTCAACTTTTCTGTCTCTGTTTTTTAGTATTATACGATACATATATATACATAAATTCTGAAATGTTTGCAGAGATTCAAAATAATTCCGTTGAACTACACTGAAAAGAAAAGTGAACAGCGAAAGTATCTCAAACCAAACATAACTAACCGTTACTAATCGTGCCCAATTTGAATATTTACAATAGAAAAATATATTGAACAAAGAGACATAGCGAAGGGAAAGTACAGTGAACCGCCATGTCGCTGTTGGACTCAAAACTAATAAGGAAATGACGATTTGCTTGTACTCTGATCGTACCTTGCGCAATGAGACTACGCTCTTTAAGATGAAGAATGATCTAGAAATTATATTTCTAAGGCTAGATTGTAAACGAATTTGTTTCACCCATTTATATCACTACCATTTCCTATGTGCGACTTCGTCCGCGAAAAAGTTGATGTATCCTACGGGAACCACACATTTTTTCGGGAAAAAGCAGCCTATCTGGTATGACAGACTATAATTTGTCTCTGTGCCAAATTTCATCCAGATCCGTTCAGCCGTTCTGGCATGATTGAGCAACAAACATCCATCCACTCACACTTTCGCATTTATAATAGTAGGAATAATAATAAGATGAGTACCTAAGAAGTACCACTTAGAGCAGAAGTTTTAGTCGTTGTATTTGTTTTGTTGTTTCTGCTGCTGTTGTAGTGTCTGTTGTTTTCTTACTCAGTTCTGTTGTAAGAAGCCACAGTAACCAGTTTAAATATAAAAGGCTACATTTATTCTTTCATCTTAATTTTATTGCACACAACATTGCCCTGATATTAAAGACCATTAAAAATCTGCTGATCTGACAAAAGCATATAGATCATAATAATTCAGAAAAAAAAACATATTTAGCTGCTTGCTTGTATTTTACCCCAGAAACAGTTCTTGTCGTGATATAATGTATTACTCACGTGAAACCTAAATAATTCAGTCACAAAATAATATTTACCAGAATACGATATATTGTATAAACCCCAACCGCTGTTTACAATGAATAATGAAAACTCCACGGCCATTGATACAAAACAGTGGTTGCGTAACATCAATTGGTAATCGTATCAAAAGCAATTGAAGGGTCAACTGCTCAACTCGATTCGACCGATGATCGGCGTTTGTAAGCGTTTTAAGCCTGCGTTGCATAAACATCCGTGGGCATGGCACGAGCGTGCTAAGTGTGCTAACTTTAAAGTATCCGATTAGATTCGATTTTCAAATTGGAAATACGGTGGTTTTTTAGGTGGTAAAAATCATCAAATGACTCCTTCCGCCCTGGGTGGGTCGGAAGGGACTGTCAGACTTTAACTGCCTAAAAAACCACCCTGTTCCTTCTGTTGTCCTTTACGTTCCGGGGCCACGGCATCCTGTTAAGACGTGCCGCAACCCCGGCAGGCGTTGGCCCAAAAGCGTTTATGCCGTCCGGCATTTATTATTAAATTAAACTAAACTGCCAACGCATGAGCAGGATAAATGTTTCTACAAAATTATCAAAGAACATTTACTTAGCAAAATTCTCTGTTGAACTTAAAATCGGTCGAATTTAGCAGTAACACAAATTTCGAAAATGTTTTTTGAATGAATTTACATTACGTTTAGTCTGTGCGCTCGCGCTAGGCGCTCTGTCGTACTAGTTTAAGGAGAATATTTGATGAATACTGTATTAAACTTAAATGATAAACGTTCCCTATGTGTAGGTACCTATAGTAAGTATGGATGGGTAGCCACATAAAGCTGGTATCATTTATTTAGTAAACAGCTGTTATTTTGACATGACACTTCGAGTTTATGACAACTTTTCGTACAGTCTCGACCTGAACTAATACTTTATGTTACGTATGCAATGTAGTGTTTGTATTCTGTTTTGTGTTCCTGAAATGTATGAATGATATAACTTTTAATATCATACATCAATACGAGTAGCTTACCTACACTAAGTTCTATTAACTGCCTCGTTGGTCTTGTGGCAAAGCGCGACTGCTGAGCATGAGGTCTTGGGGTCGATTCCCAGGACTGTCAAGGCGTTAAGTATTGGGTTTTTCCATCAGGAATTTCTCAGTAGCAGACTCAGAATTTGTGCCTGGCTTATGGCAATAGGCGCGTCCCCTATTACATGGGATTTAAACATAACTGACGAAATGTGGGTGTACTAATGGGTACACCTCTGCGTAACCCTTCGGGTATTACAGGTGTGATCCTCTCTCACTCTCTCTCTCTATTAATATTTTTAGGATCGACAACATTTCAGTGCAACATCAATCTTTATAGCTTTTGTAAGCTTTGGCTTCATTTTAAAACTGTTTCCTATCGTTTGTTATGTAGAGTTCATATTTGTGTACAGTGTTATCAATGTCAACTGCACATTTGATTTTGTAAGCGCTGCTGTTCACCTTTTTCTTATTACATCATCTTTATCATCATCATCTTCTTCATTCATCATCTTTTCGGTCTTGGGTTCGATCATTCCCAGGTCTGGCAAAGTGTTATTGGGTTTTTCCATCAGGAATTTCTCAGTAGCAGCCTCGGAGTCTGGATTTGTGCCCGGTAGATGGCAATAGGCTAGGCTCGCCCCCTACTACATGGGACTAAAAACATAACTGGCGAAATATGGGTGTACTAATGGGTACACCTCTGCCTAACCCTTCGGGGATTACAGGCGTGATGTTATATATATATATATCATCTTTAATTACAAGATTTAATGTCCTATATATTTTTAATAGAGGACATCTTCTTGATCAGTATGAACTTAATCATGATAGAAACTTACAGTATAATCTATTTCTATACAAATAAATAAAGTTGTAGGTAGTGTCTGATTGTAATGTCAAAATAACAGTTTTTCAATTAATGTTTAAAACACGGTATTTACGCGAAAAATCTAATATTTACAATTTTTGTCTATCTATCGGTGTTTTTTTTTTGGCTAATCTCCTATACAACTGAACTGATTTTGACGAGACTTTTACTAGCAGATAGCTAGTATTAAAAGGAGTAATTTGAACTACTTTTATTTTCAACCGACTTCAAAAAGGAGGAGGTTCTCAATTCGACGCGTATGTTTTTTTTTTTTTTTTTAGAAAAAGAATTAGGGTTACGTGTTAAAAAAAAAACATTTACGGGGACGAAGTCGTGGTTTAAGCTAGTAAATAATTAATAATAAACAATCGCAATTACGAACAATACTTACTTTATGTCTATCTTGAGTTATCGCTGGATTATAATTGGCATTCAGTATTATGCCAGTATTAATAGATTTCATTGAATATAACTTGTTTGAAATTGATGTTTTTACTTAAACTTTTGTACATATTGTATAGGTAATACATGATCGTGAGTTCAATTAATTACTCTGTACATAATAGGTGCACGTGTGTTAGCATAATGGTCAGTATTATTCCGTTTGATGGCATGTCCTGCGCATATCAGTTACGTATGGCACTAATGTTGGCGATGCAATGTTGGACAAACTTTGTTTCATCATTACCAATATCAGTGGGTAGCTAGAGAACACACATCTTTGAGATGTCAAAATGCTTGTGAAAACAAATTGTTCTTTTGATTCTGCCATTTTCACATTTCGCCAGTTATGAAAGATTTGTGCTAATTAAAGAATTTTTTAGCTAAACTTGGCATGTAAATGTTTCTGTTATTTGTTGGCCCTAACAATACAAATAAAAATAAAGTGTTTAAGTCCCATATAATTGAGGGCGAGCCTATTGCCTTCGACCAGACACATATCCAGACTCCGAGGCTGATACAATATCACTTTGCTCGACTTGGGAATCGAACCCAAGACTTCATGCAGTCACGCTTTGCGACCATTAGACCAACGAGGCATTCATACAAAATCAAAGTTAACTAATAAGCTATAAATAACTAGACATATTTAAATAAAGTGACTAATAGTTTCCATATTCATATTGTCGATAGCTCTTATTTAATAAATAAACATTAAAATGTCAACAAGCTATAAAGAAAGTTATTAAAGCAGGAAGCTTAATTTGTTAATTAATGCTTAACTGACATTTATAATCATTAATCTCTTCCAGCATTACGTTATTGTCAAATGACATCTTCGGTCGTCGACCGAGTTTGCATAACGTTATTAAATATCGATTTATCTAAAATTAGATATAGAATTATCTTCTTAATAGTACTCGTAATTGATTCAATTCCTGTACAGTTTAGCTGGTAAATCAATTAGTTGCGGTACTTCTGCTGTATGTGCCTCTTCTAGAAAAAGTTGATTGTTGTATGTTTAATTTCTATTTTAAATATTCACTTCCTCTTTCATTTACTAGTAAATTATATTTCAACTTTCTGATTAACCGACCGACTCCTTGACAATTCAAAAGTGACTGTAAATTAATGGACTAATTGAAATAAATCTTAACTTTGACTCTGATTCTTTTGATGTTTTAGAAGTCACGAACAAATTGAATAGCCATCTTAAACAATGTGTTTTGACTAAAGGATAGGTAGTAATCGCTTTTACATGGATTTGCTGCTTAAACTAGAAGTCTAATAGCCTGATTAAGCTTCTAAACAGCTGTCAAATCGTATGTCAGCTGTTTTGATTGGCTGATCAATGATGATGTTGCCAAAATTAAAACTACAAATCTATAGGAGTGTCTGTATACAAGGAATCGTTTCTAACTACTGATGAGCATCAATATGCTCGGACAGTTTAAAATACTACATTAAATGCTTCATACTGAACTAAAACAAAAAGTAATAGAGTTCAAAATTGCGTAGCTACGTGCTACGTGCAGGATAATACAGCGTGAAATCATGTTTATAAGATTTTGAATTCTATTTGTGATTTACTAATTTTCTATTAATAAACCTCTTTTTTCTAGACATTGACGCAACAAAACCGGCAGTCGTTTCTGGCAATATAATTTTGATAGAATGACATGCATTACTTAATCTTTCAAAGATCATTATGACATCAATCTTCTACCGATTGCCATAGATCTTCTTGTCAACGCTACACGCAACATAATTACAATTTTTCTTTTGTTTTCCGCGTAATTATTGCAAACATCTTACAAACAATCCAAAACAACTTAAATTGTATTTAGATTACGATCGCTATTGCAATGTTCAAAACTGTTCTACTACCATTTCGTAACGTGTCGAAAACTATAATGTAACATGTCGCATGCATAATGCACAGTTGCCAAACATCGTGACATTATACGGACATCTTAAGATGTAATCATATCGTGATGACAAACAAATAATATAACCTAGTTTCGCATTAAAACAGGATGACGAGATATTACCAAAACTTTCAATTAAATAATAATACACTGTAAAACAAAAGACGTAAGACCGAATGTTGTTGGTAATTGATACATAACAGATGTTTCGCTGACGATAAACTCGTAGTTTTATAAGAGGCACTACCACTTCAATTACTTTGAATGACAAGATTAGGATTGTGACAGATTGCCTTCATTAGAGTGACATTCATAATAGTAACAGACCTGAACAACATAAAAATGAAACATGCGAAGGCATAAGCACTTAATAAGCTCTTATACAAGCTAAACGATTCCTTAAAAACACAGTCACATGAATATCGGAAAAAACCCGCACATAAAATTATAGCAATAACAAATGAAAAACAAACAATTGACAGACGCTATGGAACTATTTCATGAACCATTAAATTACACATACCTACCACACATACATAATACATCGTAGATAGAAACATGCAGGCACAAAACTAAACTACGATTGAAAAGCAAATAGAACTGCGTTTCTGCATGCACTTGTATCAATAGACAAACGCAAATGACACGAAATAGATAGACTGAAAAGGTTCGCCATTACACGCAAATGGGAATAAAATCGTTCAATAAAACGTCTGTAGGCTCACAATTATAGTCATTTAATACATTTTAAGAACATATAGGATGAGATTTATTGTGCGTCAACTGCAATACCTATTTTGATGGACAATCAGAATCGCGGTGAATAACGATTAACCACTTTCAACCCTTACGTCTTTAGTAAAAAGGTTGAAAAGAGGTCACCAGCCATTTGTCCTCGGTTATATCACAAGGTTATATGTATGTAGGGAGGAAATCTCAAGTGGCAATGGGCAGGGCACATAGCTCGTAGAGCAGATGGCCGTTGGGGTCGTAAGGCTCTCGGGTGGCGACGTGGGGAACCCTTCCACGAGATAGACCGATGACCTGGTAAACGTCACGGAAACCGCTGGATGCGGGTAGCGCAGGACCGGTCATTGTCGGTATCTTTAGGGGAGGCCTATGTCCAGCAGTAGACGTCGCGGATCGTTCGGCTGATAAGATGATTATGACGACCCTAAAGAAACCATCAGTCCAGTATGCCTAGATCACGATCTAGGACCATATTCAGTATTCCTAGATACTCTTGCTGAGTCAGCGATCTTTTTTACTATGTCTCTTTATAGTGACAATTTGTGTTGACTTGGCCTTCGTTATTTATTTACCTACTTATCACCAATACTAGGGTAGGTAATTTAGTAAAACACGGGACTAATAACAACTATCGCTCACGAATACGCTCTGCCTTTTGTAGGGTTGTCACTGTCTGTATCATTAAGATTTATGTCATCTTGTCTACAATAATTTAGAAGTGTGCGATGTGAGAGCTATGTTTTGCTCGGGAATCCATTTTTATGACGTTGGTAGCAGTAGTAACATTAGACGTCGCTTAGTATGTGTAAGCCCTGTATGGGGAACTCTGTTGAGCTGTTACTACATTACGGAAGGTTTAGAAACACAATATATGTATAAATGATTGCAAACTGAATTTTATCTTGGCTAGAAAAGTCAAAGATCTTTAGCTACCTCTTACAAATCACGTCTCGAAATATTTAGCATACCGTCACACAATCGTGCGTGTAATCCGTACACAAATTAACACAAGGAACAAATGCAATAAACAATAAATCAGTTATCGGCACGTGACAGCCCTACCGTGTGATGAACAGAGCGTGGGTCTCGGTCCAGCGAGCCGCTTTACGCTTTCTCTAGCGCGGCCATTCCTCGGCGCACGACATGTGAGCATACGATGTCATGTGCTGGTTTGTGGAGCTGGTACAATGGCCAGGATCCTTGGGGCAACAGTACATTGGTACTGTTGCTGTCTCTTACTATTACGTAAAGATAGAGTAGGATAGACGAGAAGAAAATAAGAAAGATTTTTTAGAGAAGCTTATAAGCGTTTGACCGTAATAGCAAAAGGTATGATGCTGTTAACAATGATGTACCTACGCTTGCCTAGAAGTGGCCTATTTACTGTCATAAAGACTTTTAAGTTTTAGCTGTCATAAAACACGACGAGAGCACAGTTGTGTGCGCGTGCTCATGAATTTTGACGTATCTAGTCAAAGTCAGTCAGTCTTTGTACATTCTGTCGATGTTCTGCGTGATGATAAAAGATACAGATAGACGGTAGACCTATATGACACTCACGTTCCACGGGAGCTGCCTGTCACTAGGTAATACGGCTAATACGTATGTTTATCCTACGCATAATTTTTCGCATCCCTAGATGAAGAGGTGGCAGTCGTTTCATGTTTCTGATAATATTCGAAGCTACCATTAATTAATTACTAATCTAGTATTAAAACACAAGTGTCAATAATAAAGATGACCTAAATAATAACGAAAATTACCTTTCTTCTAATCTAGCCCTCCACACGCATTCTGAAACAAACAAAAAATAAACATTATTAACAAAGAAAAAACTTCTTTTGTTTTCAGATTTTGTGCTGAAAACAAAATTAGCAACATGTAAATCACCTGAAAAGGTGCTTACCCTTAATTTACCTTCAAGTGTAACCAAAAAGCTTCATGACAAATGGCGCAAACAAATAATACACAAATAGATGCATCACATGCCTAAACCCGTCAATTATTACCACTACCTTATTCGAAGATCGCGTGAGGCCACAAAGTCAACAATCGGGACATGTACCCTGTGATCAACCATTATGAAGTGACCTACATCCCCGTGACAACTACACGTAAACATAGGTCATATGAAAATGGATGATCGTCACTACGCCTTTAATAGGACTTTAACCACTATGGCCTACATGATATGGGGTATTTCGCTATGTAATGTGAGTATTAAGGCTTTGACAGACAAAGGGGTGGACATCAAAGGTGATCGACCTATTTTTTTTCACACGTTCGGCCGGTCAGTGGCATTGGTTATGGTCAATTAAAAAGCATATTTTTTATGAATAGATTCTAATCGGATATTGGACAATAAACTTTTTAGATAAATGATGGAGATTGGTAGTTTTACATGCGATTGTTGCATTTCATATGTGTTGGACATACCTGAATAATTGTCTAATTGCAAGGGACTTGAATGAATCCACAATTAAAAATACTGTTTGAAACAATTTGCATACCAATATACTTACATAACTAACGATAGCTGAAAAAAATTTAGAAATGTTCGACTGCCTCGTCAGTCTAGTGGGCAAAGCACGACTGCTGAGTGAGGTCTTGGGGTCGATTCCTAGGTCGGGCAAAGTGTTATTAGGTTTTACCATTAGAAGTTTCTCAGTAGCAGCCTCGACATGGGACTTAAAACTTACCTGGCGAAATGTGGGTATACTAATGGGTACACCTCTACCTAAGCCTTCGGGGATTACGGGCGTGATGTTATGTTATGGACCTATGTAAGAAAAGTTGGAATATATAATTTTCTTTAGGTACAATAGTCATTCTATTTTCATTCCAAAACATCATCTAATTAAAGCCGATTTCTCATTCTAACTTACCATAACACACCGGTATTTATAAGTCAAAGTACCAGGCTCACAGAAACGGCAAGAGCTTACGCAACAACCAACCAGACAGGCTAGTTGGGCAATCCAGGCTGTAATTAGGAGCAAAGCACGAAGTACCAATGTTTACTAAGCTCAACAACCGGTGCAAACTACTTGTTAGATTATTTATAGGAACTATATTAACATTCTATCTATAGAACACAAAACAAAACAAAATTCTGTTGAATCAAGACAAGTTTGAAGAAAACAAAAAATGAAAATTAGGATTTTATTTATTACTTCACAGAACTCAAGAAGCACCCGGTTGAAACCATTTTTAACCATCATAATTTTGTCATGGCTGGTAATAATAAGTACATAGAAGCAGTGCCGTTGTAAAAACTAAAAGAGCAAAGAAAAATAGAAGGAAACCATTAGACGACCAAGTGTCTTTTGTAAATTACGCATTGTTCAAATCACTAAAGTACTGTTCATCTGACATTTCATTTACCAGGAGAACAGAATCGAATAGGAGTTTACAATTCAAAAGTGCAGTATAGATAGAACGTTCCAAGAATGTGTACCATTTTCAAATTACAAGTACCTAACCGAGGTTCATCTAGCTAGAGTAGGTACATCCTCGGGTGTTTCCGTGGCTCAGTTGCAAAACTTACAAATGGCGTCTTCGTGCGCAATCGGCTCTTGGCTTCACGTTCACTGACGCTCAGCTTGCCTAACTGATCTCTGATACCAATAATATCTATTATGTTTAGGATCATTTAGTACCGTATTGTTTGTTTGGGCGTGTATTTTCTCACGATGTTGTACGTATGTACTGCCACTAAATCCACACGTTTAATATCGGAGAACAAAACACCACTAACAATAAATAAAGATAGTGAAATGAGTATTAGCTTAGTTGAGGTACATAAAGAAGAGGAGAAAAGACTGGATACAGAAGAAAATTGGACAGTCGTAAATAATAAGAGAAATCGATTAAACCGAACAGTAAATAAGGAAAAAAGTAGATATCCAAACACTGAGGTAAAAAAAGGTGGAAGCACGACTGCCGTAGACATAAAGGGAACGGAACGTAAAAAATTTTTGCATGTATGGCGTCTTTGTAAAGAAACTACAGTAGAAAACTTAGAAAAATACGTGAAGAATATATGTGGGTCGTTAGTACCAGTCACGGTGGAAGTAATAAAACATAAGACTAAAAGGGATTATGCTTCTTTTATTATTGGTGTACCTGAAAGCAGTTATGATACCTTGTGTCAATCGGAAAATTGGGCAGTGAACATCGAATTCTGTGAATGGGTGTGGTTTCGTAAAACAACCAAAAAAGCATAAAATTACTAGCACAGCTATTAAAATTTACTACCAGAATGTGAGAGGTTTACGTACAAAATTGGAAGAGTTCTATGCGGGTGTGTCATCTTCAGAAGCAGATTTATTTGCCATTACTGAAACAGGCTGCAACAAATCTATTAATGACGCAGAAATAGTGCCACCTGGATATACAATACTGCGCTGCGATCGTGCGGACGGAAGAAAACAGGGCGGCGCGTGTCTCGTGGCCACACCGCGTTTAGAACTGCGGCGAGTGTCCGTCCCGAGTGACGTCAACATTGACGATAAGGTGTTCGAACTAGTTTGTGCTACCGTTTACTTACAAAGTAGACTTTTGTTTTTAATGTGTGTTATTTACATTCCGCCAAACAGTTGTGAGAATGAGTATATGATATTGTTTAGGATAATAGAACAGATGTGTAACAAATATAGTGATATCATCGTAATTGGTGACTTCAATTTGCATTCCTCTTCGATAAACGTATGTAATTATTTTGAATACTTTTTATCATATTGTGGATTTACTCAGTACAACACGATCGTTAATTGTAATGATCGATGTTTGGATTTAGTGTTGAGTACACTTCCGAAAAGAGAGAGTGTGAATGTGCGTGAGGCGGGGGCGCCCCTTGTGCCTGTAGATGCGTACCATCCGCCACTAGACATGCTGGTTGAACTGCGGGTGGACCGGATTACGGATTCATTCGCGTACGAGTCGAGTACTGTACCGACAGGTTGGAATTTTAATAAAACTGATTTTTTTACATTGTACTCATCAATAGCGGCAATAGATTGGACTGATATTTATGATCTCGATTTAGAAATGAGTTTAAATTATTTTTATGAAAAAATTAATGCGAAAATAGATGACTGTGTTCCCAGAAAACAGCGAAGTCATGTAAGCTCAAAGTATGTTTACCCCGAGTTTTACACTGCTGAAATAATTCGCAACATACATTATAAGGCTATGCACCATAAACGGTATAAGGCGAGTAAGAACCAGGATGATTACAAGGCGTTTTCTCAGTGTAGGGCTAAAGTAAAACAGTTGATTAAATTAGCACATGAACAACATAGCAACAGGGTTCAAAATCAACTACAAAAAGATCCAAAATCATTTTGGAACTTTGTAAAGTCCAAAAGAGGTAGTCGAAATCCACAAAGGATTTTAAAAAACGGGGAGGTCTTGTCCAGTGGGCAATGTGTGAAAGAGTTTGCTCAGTACTTTCACTCGGTTTATAGCACGAGGCAGGCCGAATTGAATGTTGCTGCGGCGATAGAAGGGGCGGGTGGTGAGAATGGAGCAGCGCGGATTCACCTGCAAGAATTACAGTTGAAGGATGTGCGCAGTGCGCTTGAACAGCTTAAGCCGAAGAGATCCGCGGGACCAGACGGTATTCCGCCTTACATATTCAGAGACTGTAGATCTGTGCTGGCTGAGCCGTTGCTCCATATATTTAATAAGTGTCTTAAGGCAGCCGTGTTTCCAGAGAGATGGAAAATCACTCGTGTCGTGCCGGTACCGAAAGGAGGTACAAGCAGCGACAATGTTAGTGGGTACAGACCTATTGCAGTACTGTCATCACCGGCTAAAGTGTTAGAGTGCGCTATTCATAACAGCATTTATATGCAAGTGAAAACGCAACTCTCAGATGCACAGCACGGGTTTCGACCAATGAGGAGCACCACCAGTAACTTACTGAGTTACATGACTCATGTGCTGCCGATTGTAGACAGTGGGGGGCAAGCTGATGCTGCTTACTTCGACTTCAAAAAAGCATTCGACCTAGTCGATAATGACGTGTTGCTCAAGAAGTTAGCAGCTGTTGGTTTCCCTCCACACCTGCTTCATTTCTTCGCCAGTTATATGAGGGATAGGCAGCAATACGTAGAGTACGAGGGACGCAAGTCAGAGCCGTACTTTACGTGGTCTGGTGTAAGCCAAGGGAGTAACCTCGGACCTCTGCAATTTATAATTATGATAAACGATTTGCCCAAAGTCGTTAAAGATGCAAACTGTCTATTATTTGCAGACGATCTTAAGTTATCCCTGGCAGTAAGGGGCGATGATGACTGTGAACGCTTACAGAAGGCCATAGATAGCGTAGTTACTTGGAGCAAGGAAAACCTTCTACAATTCAACGCCAAAAAATGTGTCACCATCACTTTCTCGCGTGCACATAGTCCTATTGTACATAACTACAACATTGATGGGATGCCGATGATCAGGGTTACAGAGGTTAGGGACTTAGGAGTTACGCTTAACGCGGGACTTGCGTTTCGTGATCATATAGTCAAG
Source organism: Hoplodrina ambigua (assembly GCA_949774945.1). Lineage (NCBI taxonomy): Eukaryota > Metazoa > Arthropoda > Insecta > Lepidoptera > Noctuidae > Hoplodrina > Hoplodrina ambigua. Next base: position 1,154,957 of record OX458979.1, read on the forward strand.
TGCTGCAAAAAGGCCTACAGAAATCTAGGGTTTATTCTACGTACCGTTCGTGATTTCACAAATATTACGGCGATCATCGCTTTATATAACACTCTGGTGAGAAGCCAATTAGAATTCAATGCAGTCATCTGGGCCCCACATGAGACTAATTATAGTCTCATGTTGGAGCGAATACAAAATAAATTTGTTAGATTTTTATATTTGAGGCTCTATGGAGTGTATCCATTTTACCCGCTTATGTATCCAACACTGTTTATATTAGGCATGGTTGGATACAACGAGCTGAGAGTTAGGCGTGAGTTCGCACTTGTCCTATATTTATTTAAATTAATTAGAGGCAAGATACATCACGCCAACATTTTAGAGTTAGTGTGTTTGAGTGTGCCTGACAGATATGTGTGGCGGCGACGTCGGCCTCAGCTGCTGGCTGTACCTCGTGGCCGCACTAATCTGTTAAATGAGGCGCCCCTGACGCGAGCGCTTCGCACTCTTAACATTGTAGCAGATGAGATAGACATTTTTGCTTGTACACTGAGTGAATTCACAAGGATAGCATTATATGTAATAAGTTTTAGAAGATAAGTTTGTGTTCTTGTGTTAGATTTGCTTCACTATTACATTGGGTTCTACCTGTAAAAATAGTTGTAAGTGATGATGATAAATAAATAAATAAATAAATAAATGTATACAGGTAATCTACGAATAATTATGCAGGGTAGGTAACCATTTATTACAAGCACGTTTTGTTTGATTCATGCTGCATAAAATACACTGTCGTAGGTATATTTTCAATTTTCCATAGTGGATTATTTAAATAACAATATTTTGCATGAAAGCCTTACAAAATTAAAAAAACTGGATCATATCTTTTGTCGTCCAAAGTCAACAACATAATGGAAAAAAAAAAACAATTTCCTAAATGCCATTATTTTTTGTAATCAATCGGAACACAAAGATAAATTGTCAAAAGCGAGACGAATATGTACTAGCACTGCAGAAGAGAACGGAAGCTTGCTCGCTTTAGGTACCCGGAATCATGGAAGGTCAGCGGCTTCGTGCCTTGCTTGCGAGACTGCGAGTGTTATGAAGTCCTTGTATACAGGTACCAAGAATCAAAATCATAGGATCTTACAAGTACAGTTAGTTACAAGCTATTTGGTATCCATTCAAAACTTGAATCATGATTAAAGGTTCCACGACCATTTTAAGATCTTAAAAATAATTTACCTCTTGCAAGTAAGTTGAGGAAGAAATAAGGTAGCTTACCTACAAAAAAGTGTAGCAAAAATGTATGAGATATTTTCATGTAATTCTGTAAGGTAATATCGGCATTGAAATCCATGCCAGCCAAATATGGGCCAGTGCATATGACAAGCTGACTCACTCACTAATAACGTCACTTCAATCTCCAATCATATTTGACCCCTGGTTATTGCATTTCGAATGTCAAACGAAATTGATTGACTACACAACGACGCCTTTAAAAAACGAACACAGTGATTTAAAATCCATTTTTATGAGTGATTTTTGTAATATTTTTTTATTTATTATTCAAGTGATTGTTGTACAGTTTAAATAACTAGGAACATTTGAAGAATTTCCTTATCAATTACTGAATTTTAATTAATTACAATTTATCTATAATTAGGTCATACAACAAGAATATTCGAAGAATTAGCTAATAACTGACAATGATTATCTAATCGAATAACTTTAATTGATTTATCAATATCATTGTTCGATCTTAGACGTAACGAGTCAGTTCTTAGTCTAACAATATGTTCTACGCAGCAGATTTAGGTCATGTTTCACCACTCCTGACATTAAAAAAAAAGTAAAAAGAACTAAAACTGGACTAACTTGTTTCATACTTTTTGTTTTAAGTTTTGTCGCAGTCGGGTTTTATTTTTTTAACCTATTTTTATTTTTATATCAATGAACTCAGAATCATCCGCGTAAAAATAATTTAAGAACCCGTATATTTTTACCTGTAACATCCGCCATATTGATTGTATTTGTATCAGATTACTCGAACTTTAATGACGAACCAATTGACACGGTAAATCACTCATTAAAATCTCACGAATAGTTTAGGCGTTATGCTGCAGCATAAGTAAATACAAAAATACATACATTACATAATATTGCAAAAATAAAACCCTAGCTTTACCTTATTCAACTATAAATTCAACAGAATTTCTATTAAATGATCTACCAAATAATTTCTTATTATTCAATTCATATTCAATCTTAAATTATTAGAAGGTAATAAAATATTTGTTTTTTTTTTTAATAATTTGCATCGTAGAGAGTACTTTATGCACCGCTTTTGCACTTACAAATCAAAACATTTGGTGTACCTAGAATTTAAACAATCGAAAGAGGTCACAGCCGCGATATCGACCAATTCCAAAGATAAATGGGCCCACAGCTTCAACTTAAACAAACTGCAACAACACCTAGTTTCTCTCAAGATAACATTAAATCAAAACAATAGTAGGTATATTCACGTAGATAGTACTTACTTGTAATGTAATGTTAGTAGGTCAAGTTTGACATTTATATTCCGGTCTCTCCGTATAAGCCATTACTTAGTCGTGTACAGATAGGATTTGTATCCATTTAAATCATGGACACATATTTATAATTACACTAGCGACCTGCCCCGGCTTCGCACAGGCAAACCTTCCTCTTGAATCAGTCTATCTATTGGTGTAAACCGCATTAAAATCCGTTGCGTAGTTTCAAAGATCTAAGCGTACAAACGGCGGAAAGCGATTTTGTTTTTTACTATGTAGAGATAAAGTAAGTGCTTAAACATGTAGCTCAATATTATAATCAGCCTATTATTGTCCTAATGCAAGGCAAATGCCACTTCTCATACAGAGAAGGCGATTTCAAACTTATACTCATTATAAGATCAAGTTGCCTCACAATGTTTTTCCTTCAACGATGGCAGTGATGTCCAAGGTAAACTAAGAAAATGCATTAGGTATTATAAATTATTAACCAAATTACTTTACTAGCCACTCGGACATCACGAGAATATAATGCAAGGTAGTTTTTTAATAAAAGCTTGTAACAGGTAAACTCGCTCATTGTGGAAGTCTTTAATTCTTTATAGCTATAACCTGGGTGGCGTCAATTATTCAGTAAAAGATTACATCCAGGGATGCGTGAATCGTGTTCAACGGTACCGTCGCCTATATGTATATTAGATGCTATTTATAGAGGATTATAGAGGCGCCAAGGCTCACGTACAATGGTTCACCACCGAGGACAAAACCAAACCCTCATGATGAGGGGCCTTAGTTGATGTTGAAGCCCAAGTCTATCAAATATAACATACGATCATTCAAGAGACGAATATAACTTAAAGCAATAAACATAACTTAGCAAACATCAAGTAAAAGTCAAAGCATTCATTCAATTTAATGCCATTTACAGGTGCTTTTTAAGTGTCTAGGAGTCAGGCAGTAAGTCAGAAAGTTGACACTAGTTGCTCGTTCCAAAACGTAGGTAGGTCTATCGAGAAGAACGAGCAAGAAACTCCACGGACACCTCTTTTAAGTATGTCTATCTCCTTCTCCTTTTTAAGCTTTGTATAATATAATTTTATTCTAATTTTAGTTTGCTAAATAAATTATACTTAAATAAATATAAATGATAAGAATTTTGTGATATTAGCGGACACAGCCGCCGAAATCAAACCACAAAAAGCATTAAATTCAATTGCAAAAAAAGTACTGAATTATGTAATAGATAAATTACAAATTCAAAAGAATATGCCTAAAAACTAAGATCACTGACTGTAAACAAGCGTCAAACATTATGTATGTGTACATACATTTCCTTATGAGATTACAACCTTGATTTTTTTTGCGCTACGCCATGTCTACGCCGCTGATGAGTTATATAAAAATTATCAGCTGACTGACTTGACCGCTAAATATATAAATTGATAGTTATTACGTACAAGAACGTTTAAGTACGTAAGCTACCAGAATATAATCTTAATATTATATTAATCAGTTTAATTATAGAGAGATTGCGGATTGGTTCGGCAGATGTTTGGGCTTTAGTATAGTTTCGTAGTCTGGCACAAGTAGGGAGCAACACTATAACTTGCAAGGACCTACAAAAAAACGATAATTCCACAGACTGTGGCAGCAACCTTGCCCTTACTCTGAAAGCAAGGATATAAACCAGGTGCGACACGTGTGAGTCACGCCTCAGCATCACAACTCGGCTATCGACACTGAACCGGTCACGCATGACGATGACATTTCCAAATCATCACGGTTTATTTGTCCAGTAGGTTCATTGGATGCTGTATCTTTTGATTGGGGTTAGTGACGCCAAAACGAACCAACCTAGGTTAAAATTTCTTCCTTTTTTCGAAATTATTGTAATAATTTTGTATAATTAACACTGATTATTTTGTAATGTATTCTAACGTTCTTTCTAAAGTTTATCTTGGAAATCATTGTCATCGGTGAAGGAAAACATCTTAAGGAAACCTGGACTTGTAATCAATATAAGTCTGAAATCGCCAAACTACCTTGAGCAAGTGTGGTGATCAATACTCATGTTGGGATTATTTATTCTAAATCATCCTAACATATCATAATATAGACATTCACAGTCTGAAATAAATGATTTAATAAATACAAGTTTGGCACTAACAATCGTGGGCAATGGCGGTTAATTACTTTTCACCCTTATGGCTCAAAAGGGTTGAAAAGTTTTCAAGCGCCATTTCTTCGGTTGTATATTGAACTGGTATTGCAGTTAAGCAGTAGTTTGGCATATTAAATTAATTTGATTTAAACAATTTTATTTACATAACATCACGCCTGTAATCCCCGAAGGGTTAGGCAGAGGTGTACTCATTAGTACACCCACATTTCGCCAGTTATGTTTTTAGTCCCATGTAATAGGGGGCGAGCCTATTGCCATCAACCGGGCGCAAATCCAGACTCCGAGGCTGCTACTGAGAAATTCCTGATGGAAAGACCCAATAACACTTTTTCCGACCTGGGAATCGAACCCAAGACCTCATGCACAGCAGTCGCGCTTGCGACCACTAGACCAACGAGGCAGTCACTATTCGTATACAATTTTATTTAATTATTGAAAATTAATTATGGGTCGATTTGATTTGGCAAAAGCACAATATTACGAGTCCATCTGTATAGAACAGGTTCTTCTGTCTGTGCATACATACGTCACGGTCGGTTTTCTCAGTTCAGTATTTTTTATTATTCTACTAACTTTTTTTTGTGTTTTGAGTGTTGGTATTTGAGATTCATAATAATGTGCTAATGACGTAAATAGCACTGCAATGATAAGTTTGTAAAGATTCTATTTGTTATGAATTTTTGAATGTCGACATAAATGTAATTTTTGTATGTTTAAAATGTAATTTTCGTGCCTCGGAAAGCACATGAAGCCATTGGTCCTGCACTAGATCTCACTCCGGTCGTGTCGGATAACCGATCCATCGGACTATGAGAGTGAGGGAAGAGGGAGTGCACCCTTGTTTGTGCACTCACTTGTGCACTGTGATATCTTCTCTGTACTTGGCTAGTCTTTATAAATATAGGCTGCTGTGACCAAAGTTCGATCGAAAGAACAATAATAATTTGTAGGTAAGTAATAAATATAAGTTTAAAAATCGCCAATCCACTTTAGCAAGCGCGATCAATGCTTGTACTTTCTCTATATGAAAAGAAGCCTTTGCCCTATTGTAGTAGGACAATAAAAGGCCCGTATTATCATTTAAATTATATAAAAAAACATAAATGATTAATAATATCAATCGTCTTTTGATTTTTGTTAAAAAAAAACTTTTAGTAGACGATTGTAATCACATTATGCATATTTTAAAATCCTTTACCATTAGTTACCAGATAACATAACATATGTAATGGAAAATAGATGGAGTGGATGGATACACCTCATAAATTGAATTCTGATAAATTAAACATTAAGATTAAGATTTAATCTGTACAATAAAAAGTACAGTCAAATTCTTAGTATTAATATGACGTAACTTTATAAAAGTTATTGATAGTGCCGAAAATTCAATCTTGATTATCTTAAATGATAAAGTACCTTATAGTTAAAATCAAGATTATAATCTTTGACCATCTTTGTTGATAAAGTAACAGTTAAAATCGAAGATTACATTATGTGATTGTTAACATAATGAATAATATTTCTATATTTTTCTTATTAACGTGGAAAGCCTAGCAAGAGGTATAGTTTGATAGTTTAAACCTAAGATTCAAGTAAAAAAGAAGCAATTTCATTTGAAAATCACAGTTTTTTTTTTTGGATGCCTCTCCTGCTCACCTATGAATAGTGTAAGCCATAATACCTACCTGTAAGTGGTAAAAAAAAATCAGCTGTTCCATGCATCATAATTGTGTTGTAGAGAACAGCTGATATTTTTTTCATGATTTCAGGGTTGCTCCCGTAGTAAAAGTTGTTGCATTTATAATCAAAGATTTCATTTTCTTATATTTAAACAACAAAAGAAGCTACTGCATTACTAGCACAAGAAGTAGTCATTATTTTCTCTAGGTACCTTTACCTAGAGAAAATAATGATGATAGTAGGTAATGTAGGAGACATCAGCTAAGAACAGATTTGACTATGACTTCCTCACGGTAGAAGTCGCGGGCAAAAGCTAGATACTATTTAATAGCTAGCTAGTTACTAGTTAAAAGCTAGTTACTAGTTAGGATGCATGTTTTCAGAAATTATTTCTGTTTATTTATCATTGGCTTGCTTGTTCCAATTTTAATCCTATTTTCAACCGACTTCAAAAAGGAGGAGGTTCTCAATTCGACGCGTATGTTTTTTTTTTTTTTTTTTTGTGTGTTTGTTCTACGATTACTCCGCCAATTGTGAATCGATTTGGATGATTCTTTTTTGTTTGAAAGATTATAGTTCCGAATAGGTCCCATAGGAATATTGTCATGATCTGATGATGAACTTTGGAGATATGGAACGGAACTCCTTATAAAATCACAGCAGAACCGCCGTAACAAGACAAATTGCTTTGTTTATACGTGTTGTCGATGACTGACTGAAGGAAGTGGGGAGGGGGTACGTCAACCCCTCCTACCACTTTCCAAAATTTAATATATCGTGTGAGGTATTGTTTGAAAGGGCTTTATGTAAGGATTTCAAACATTAACACACAAGCACTAAAAAGTGAAAAATAAAAAGCTTTTTTACAAAAAAATATGACCGACTTCAAAAACTACAAAATAAAAAAAATAACTTTAGCTTGGAAGTCGGTGGCAATACCTACATAACAAGAAACAAAACCAAAGCCGCCGACTTTCAAGCTAAAGTTATTTTTTTTTATTTTGTAGTTTTTTATTCTAAACACTCAAAAAAAAATTAAACTATACATCAATTACTATACAAAAAGGTGTTAACTACACTAAGAAGAAGAAACCTATTATGACCATATAAATCAACTGAATCGGTTACCCAATTTGGCGGCGCTCGCGCAGTTTTCATAGAAGAAAACGCATGCGCATCTTAGCGTGCAGAGAGAGAAATCATCAGAGTTATGCATATTTATAGTCTATGGCTTTCTCCCTCTAGTATTCGATTTGCTCATACAAAATAATGTAATACTGCACTTCTGCTAATTAGATTATATCGATTACTTTAATTTTTTGATAATATCATAATTTGGTTTGTTTATGTTAATTTATTTCCTTAGGCGATAACGTTATGGCTATACTTTCTACGAAATTAATTCACGTAGAAGGTAACTCAGGTAAATCACCCATTTTTAGGGATCCGCATCCGAAGAGTGCCAACGGGACCTTATTAGGTACTAAACCTCCGCTATCGGCTGTATTTTTTTTGTGATGTTAAAAATCATCAAATGAGTCCTTCCGCCCTGGGTGGGGAGAAAGGGACTGTAAGACTTTTACTGACTAAAAAACCACCCTGTTCCTTCTGTTGCCCTTTGCGTTGCGGGGCCACGGTATCCTGTTAAGACGTCCGGCAACCCCGGATCGGTTGTATCTCAAGAACCGCAACAGAGTAGATGCTTGAAATTTTGACGGAGTATGTATTACTATAGCCGTTGTAACAAACAATCATAAACATTAAATAAAGTTGAAACGTAACAAAAAACGTTGTTTTGTATGTAGTAATAAATAAAGTCAAAGTCAAAGTCAAATCATTTATTTCAATTAGGCCACTATAAGGCACTTTTGAACGTCATTACATGAAAAAAAAATTAAATTGAACCTAGTTGCCCCTTCCAAAAGGTAGTTTGTTAATTAATAAAAAATCATGAAATATTATACCTAACCTACGTTGTGGTACGGAACCCTTCGTAAACAAGTCCAACTCACACTTGGCCAGTGTTTTATGGACCTTTCGATAATAAAAGACAACGTTTTCTTCCGTGGTGGCCATAATATAGTAGAATACGTCATCTTTACTGTTAGGGAACTCGTAAAAATTAATGACCAAGAAATATGTGCTATAAGTCGTTTGTTTTCATTATTTTGAAGGGCTCTTTAATTCATGAGATGATTAACTTGTTATTTTTATGTGCTTAGTACTTTTATATGGATTGATGGTAAATGGTTCGCATGGCACATGACAATAACTGGCGAAATTAGTTGAATACTTTTTTTTGGGACAAGTGAGTTGAGTTGAATACTGTCAAAACGATCTAAACCACTATTTCTAAATAGTTCGATTATTTGCGTCGAATTAATTTAAAAAGCCAAATGTGTTACATAACTATCCAGCAATAACTGTTAAATGTATAACTGAAACTTAAACATAGATTTGTTTTAAAATAATCAATTAATTGTTTTTTTAAACTTTATGCAACCAAACGTACAAAGGCGAACTTAATTCCTACTGCTAATACCTGATAATATTTAGCTTTAAAAAAACAAAATCGTAACAATTATGTACTTGGAAAAATGAAGTTTTAATTTCAATAAAATATTTTGTCTTAAAACGCTTTAAAATCTCGATTATTCCCGTTCCATTACCTACTTTGAAAATGGCTGAAAAACGGTACTTATTATTTTGGTAAAGAATCATCAGTAATTTTAACTCAAAACAGAATAAAAAACACCTAATAATTATCATATATTTTGAGAAAACCAGTACCAAAGTTATGATTAACGGTGAACAACGCAATGTAACCTTGGTCACCGCTCTCCGCAAACTGACCATGAAATTAAAACGTTGCTAAAATTATTATGTTTTGTTTACCATTGTGCCTCTGGACACTTGACTTCTCCAATCAATTGTTGTGCTGGCTTTTATTTGACAGCTGCATTTTGGGCAATGTTGACATCATGGACATAGGTTTCTGACAAAGAAACTGGATAGATTTGTGCCGTTTATTTGGTATGGCGGTTACAAAATCTCTGTCCGGTATTATTCGATGTAAGGTTTTTTATGACATTTGATAGTTAGCTAACAAGCGGACGGGCTAACCTTATGTTAAGTGGTCACCGCCGCCAAGACAATGCCATAGGCCTCGCATATACATTGCCTTCCCAGAGACAAAGTTGAAGCTAGTTGCGCGTTCCAAAACGGAGGTAGGGCCCTCTATGAAGAAGAACGAGAAGAAAACTCCACGGACACTCTTTGCAATTAGGTTTTTACAAAATTCTTGTTGCTTCTTTGAGTGAAAACAATGAAGATGAAATAATATCAGAAGTATTAAATAATATCCAAAAAATATAAAAAAAAAACACAAAATAAATTAGAGTTATATATATATATTTTTTTTTTTTTTTACGTTTTTTTTTTTATATAGAGTTTCGCTAAACATATAATTTTCCCTACTAACAAGTTCCCAAACATTTCGGTCAGTAATGCTGCAAGTACCAGGATGCCATAAAACTCAAGAACATTTCTAAACAGTCAAATAGCTTCCCCTTCTTAAAAACTCAGGTTCATTCGCTTTGGCCCCGTGACCAATGAGGCAACGATGTTGTCATTACATAGGTGATTGCTGTTGAGTAACAAGCAATAAATTGGGAGCCTTATTACGTGTAGCATTTTAAATCTTTTATATTTTGGACAATGTTGAACACAAAGAAGTGTCAAACAGTTTGTTGAAATATTGCAAATGAAGTCACTGTATTGTAAGCAAGAGTATTGCGAGGTACTTAAAAAAGATTGAATCGTTTTAAGAAATCGTTTTGTTGATTAAAATTAGAAGTGAAAAAGCTATGTTTTGAGATTTGTCGTGCTATAAGACGTACGTTTTCACATTTTTTCTGTGCAGGACGTTAATTTAAAATAACGACGTAATTGTCAAAAAAATACAAAACAGACTATTAAAATATTTGTTTGGCTACCAGTTAGAATCAAATCTGCTTAAACGGTATGCCGAAATAAGTTTAGAAAAGTTGGTACCTTTTTATTTCCAAGGTGGAAAATCCTTGTGAATGATGACCCCCGCCCTGACCCCGAAGGGTTGTCTGTCTACCAGACTCTAAGTAAAATCGGTTGGTACCTGTCTCCATCTACCAACTTAATTTGTTTAGTAGACATTGAAATTCTGCTTTCCACGTACCAGGATCGCATAACTGCCGCAAAGATTGTATTCACTCTCGAGCAGCGTCAATTTTCTTACACCACACGTATAACATTACCACACAAAGTTACAGCATATTGCATTAGAAAACATGGACAGTGATCACGGTAATCTATATAACGAGCTTTCCCAATAACGTTGTCGTATAATAAAGACTTAGTGAAAACGTCATTAGCCTTACACTGGCTACTTTTCACTTTCAATGGGGCGCTCGGATTCATCATACAATATTAGTATTTATTTTTACTTTGATTTTGGATACCTAGATGATTAGGTACAGGGTGTAAAAGATATATTATATTACCTACCCGTTAATTAAACTGCCCAAAAAATATAGCTGGGAAACCACTCCTTTTTTGGTGTGAAAAATAGCTATTTATTGTATCATGGAATGTTATACACGAAAATTATTGTGCTTATGAGTGCATCCTACAACAATACAGGGGTCATAGCAATATTTAAAGTTCAATTAGAACATTTTATACTTGTTTTCTTTTTTTTATTTAAACTTTAAGAGAAAAGAAAGTACGAAGGCGGATTTAATGCCTTAAGCATTTCTCTGCCAGGCAACCAAAAGTGGTATATAATCTTTGAATTAAAATCATTTTTTTATTTGCTAACCCTAAAACCAAAAGTAAGGGTAGAAGGGTGCCCCTTCTACCCCTACTTTTGTGTGAAATTCATAAAGTAATCAAGCACACTGCCTAACAATGACTCTTTAATAATACAGTGATACTAATTATGATACTTAATTATACTTTTTACTTTGCATTTAGTCCGCCTTTGTACAGTGTTTTTTTTTACCTATGCTGCATGTGCCTAACAGTATGTGCGTCCTAGAAATAATATTTATGTAAGGCGTATTTCAAATCTTATAAGCTAACATAACATCATGCCTGAAATCCCCGAAGGGTTAGGCAGAGGTGTACCCATTAGTACACCCACATTTCGCCAGTTATAAGCTATTTTTGCAAATATCCTCAACTTATCAAAAAAGGGTTTAAAACCTCACAAATAAAGACCTCGCGCGAGGTAGGTAATGTGTCCAGCGAGGCGACCATGTCAGTACAATACTGAATGAATTTGACACAAAGGTCAAGCGGTGTCGAGCGCTGCGTGCGCTTGCGCATACAGCCGGTATTTATAGAACGGTGACAGACGGTCAAATGGTAAATGTACTGTAAATGGTCGATTGGCTTATGACTGTAGTTATAGGACCATACCGCGACTAGCATTGAGGACACGTGCAGATGACTATGAATCTATCACGTAGGAATAACATATGCTAGCTTTATACTAGGAATGATTCATTTTGTAAGCCTAGATAATAATCAAATCATTAATTTCTTTGCAAACATGAGTTTTATACATAGATGTTGACCTAAAGTTAGTTAACAAAAGTTAGTATAATGATAGCATTATTGATTGGGTTGTAATCTTAAATTTTTTCACTCATCCCTAATAACATAGCATCACGCCTGTAATCCCTAAAGAGTTAGGCAGAGGTGTACCCATTAGTACACCCACATTTCGCCAGTTATGTTTAAGTCCCATGTAATAGCGAGCCTTTTGCCATCAACCGGACACAAATCCAGACTCCGAGGCTGCTACTGAGAAATTCCTGATGAAAAAACCCAATAACATTTTGCCTGACCTGGGAATCGAACCCAAGACCTCATGCACAGCAGTCGCGCTTTGCGACCACTAGACCAACGAGGTAGTCATCCCTAATTTTATTAATTATAAAATAAAGCCTATATTAGTAAAGGAAAAGCAATTCAAAGTACAAAAGCCGATTTCCTGTATAGCTTTTGTAATAAAAAAATATTACATAAGGGTTGATTATCTTTAAAAAGTCAATGAAAGAACCTTTATTACATCTACGACTAACCTAAGCCCAAGACTTCGGTCGCGTAAATATTGATGCGTTACCCCTTAATTGTTTTCTAAAACAAAAGTAGTCTTATAACATCAGCTATCTGTTAGTAAAAGGACCGTCAATATAGGCTACAGCCGTTTCGGAGATTAGCCGGAGCAAACAGAGAGGCAGAAAACCAAAATTCTTTTCTTTTTTTGGACCGTGTAAACTTTTATATGCATTTAGTTAATTGATGTTATTTTGTCATTACACACAGACACTTCAATTTTTAAATATAGATTTTAATCTTTCCTCAAATCATTGCTATCTTTAATTGAAACTTGTACTTAACTCATTCTTTTATTGAGAAGTTAATGAATTAAGCTTTAATGATATTAATTTATCCGTTTCTTACTAAGACAATCGTTAAAGATATTTATCTTTACAACTCTTATTCAATTCTGTACTTTAATTCTTACAATATAAAGTTCATTTTATTTTCGAAGAGATAAGGGTTCTCTGACGTTTTGTGTTTGACTTGGAGAGGCAAAAAAGTGTTTTTCCCAGGTCTATTGTGCAAAGTATATCAAGGCGTTTAGTAGACCAATTACGAACAAGAATAGCATTCGCCAATGACAAATTTAGTAATACATAATATAACTCTTTTGTACGTCTATACTTTAATAAAGCTAGAGATATTTTGTTTGTGTGTTTGTTTAACCGCTCAAGGCCCGGCTGTCATACCGGTATGACAGACAATAGAAAATCAATTGTGTCTCATACGTGGGACTTGAGTAATTAAACGCGCCTATTTCTGGAACTGACCGTCGGATTAGAAATAAATCTTTTGTATATGATAGCCAGATTCATTAGGAATAGTATAGGCTGTATAACATCACGCTAGGACCTACAGGAGCGGAGTAATCAAAGACGTAAATTAGCACGGGTGGAAAAAATACGCAGACGAAGTTGCGGGCAGAAGTTAGTATCTAAACTAAGTACCAATCTCGTTGCAACTGAGATAAATACTGTGTTTGATTGGAAATAAACGGGCTGCGGTGGAAAACAGCTTTCACAAAAAAACATTGAGAAAAAAAATAAAGTGATTACACAAATCAAGTTAATTAAGAGTTACGGCTAATTGGATCTTTTTTATCTATTGAATAATGGTCCAAGTGCCCAGTATCGTCAGATGTACGTCATTCCAGTAAGGAATATGAAATAAGAAGGTATAGTTACTGACTACCTTTAAAACAACCAAATAACGATACTTAGTTACTACAGCGCGAAACGGCTTTGTATTATACTACATAGCATAAAACAAAGTCGCTTCCCGCCGTCTGTACGCTTAGATCTTTTAAACTACGCAACAAATTTTTATGCGCTTTTCATCAATAGATAGAGTGCTTGAGAAGAAGATTTATATGTCTACATTGCACCCGTGCGTAGCCTATCGCTCTATCGCTAGTAATCAATATAAATCTGAAAACGCTAATCTGCTCAAGCAAGCATGTCAAAGTCAAAACATTTATTTCAATTAGACCATTTACAAGCACTTTTGAATTGTCAAGGAGTCGGTCAGTTAGTCCGAAAGTTGAAGCTAGTTGCTCGTTCCAAAATGGAGGTAGGCCTCTATGGAGAAGAACCAGCAAGAAACTCCACGGCACTCTTTTAAATGGTGATCAATGTGCCTTCTCCGTATGAGAAGAGGGTTTTACCCTGTTCGTTAATAATAATATGTTATATGTGTACAGGTACCTATAAGTTTTTTAATAATCTCAAAAAAAGAAATGACATCGTCACCGACGTGTGTTATATCATTTCAACCATAATTTCTTTGCTCTGCTTCTGCCTCTACATAACAACATTTATATTTATTACTCTGTGTAAAATTGCGCGGAAGTAAAAGTGGAAATGTTCAGGGTTCGTTACGTTCATAGGTCGCAGGTCAACTACCATAACTTTGCGCTGTAATTACTGCTACCTGGATTTGCAACAGCCTGTTGACTACGTGTATTATTCACTATTATTTATTTTCGTCTTAAAATGCAGTGTGGTGCCGTTCAGAAGGTATGCGTATTTGCTAGTGATGGGCTCCAGTGATGGGCCCTACCACATTAAAACGAGGTCATAAACATACATAACATCATAAACATAACATCACGCCTGTAATCCCCGAAGGGTTAGGCAGAGGTGTACCCATTAGTACACCCACATTTCGCCAGTTATGTTTTTAGTCCCATGTAATAGGGGGCGAGCCTATTGCCATCAACCGGGCACAAATCCAGGCTCCGAGGCTGCTACTGAGAAATTCCTGATGGAAAAACCCAATAACACTTTGCCCGACCTGGGAATCGAACCCAAGACCTCATGCACAGCAGTCGCGCTTGCGACCACTAGACCAACGAGGCAGTCCATCAGGTCATCTACTGGGTCCAAAAACAAAGTAAACGATCGAAATCCACGATCAAAATGTATTAGCTTATATTTTTATTAACTCGTATGTTGATGACGTAGGTTTGACGACATAAAGATATCGATGTATACATAAGAATAATGTTGTCACACCAAAATCTTTACAAAGATTGTATCAAATGAAAAGTAAAAGTATATCCTTAAAATCAACATCAATGATTTCCTCAACGGAATTGAGTTTATGCAATAAAAACATTAATAATTAAGTAAGTTACATAAACCGACACTTTTACATAAATTCGTAAAGCACACATTCCGTCACAAGACCTTCTAAGAAGCAAAATAAATTTAATAAACAGGTTTAGATGTGTTCTACGCCATTTAAGGAAAAGATTATCTCAGGACTTGATAAGTTGTAATAGAGGCATATTGTAACATGTTTTTGTAGGTCAAAGACTCACACTAGTAAAAGGATTTGCTTGGATCTCTTTCCTTAAGCAAAATACGAAGAAAATGTCTAAAAACCCCTTTGCAGTAAACTTTTTAAATCATTCATTTTTTTGGAGGTAGGTATGTAAATGGAAACATTCGTTTGGATAAATAAACAAACAATCTATTACCCTTTTTATGTCAATCTTTTACTTGAATATTTATATACACATATATAAATACCATACTCAACCGAAAAACAATACTGATTAATAACATAACATCACGCCTGTGATCCCCGAAGGGTTAGGCAGTGGTGTACCCATTAGTACGCCCACATTTCGCCAGTTATGTTTAAGTCCCATGTAATAGGGGGCGAGCCTATTGCCGTCAACCGGGCACAAAACACTGGCCGGATAGGGACTGATTAATAACAATAGATAATACCTATTCCAAAGTATGTACTAATGTCACAACTGGCGAAATGTCCACACCTCTGCTAACCCTTCGGGGATTACAGGCGTGATGTTATGTTAAGTATTCAACGTCCTATCTTTTAGAACTCATTTACCTTTTCCGTTTCAATTCGAGAAATAATAACCGGTAGGCCAAATCTATACTTAAAATTCCAGGATTAAAAATCTGCAAAATTAAGTTACTCAAACTTTGAACCACTAGTAACTAACCCAGATAAAGTACTTACAGAACAAGACATGAAGTCGCAAGTAAATATAAAAATCCACACATGATAATCCATCTTGACATTGAAACATCAGAACCGTCACTACACGTAGGTGTGGAGTACTGCTCAGACCGGTTCGATTCCCGGCCGGTGACTGACCCACTGAACCCAAAACATAGTGAGCTGTACATGAATCATGTACAAGGATGTACCGACAATGACTTTTAACTGTTTTTATAAATATAACCGTTTGTTTGAAACAAGAGATCAGTTAGTTATTGAAATGGTAATCAGAAGCGTGGCTGCTTTTTGACACATAACCGGATTTTTTGAAAATGATGAAAAGATAGAATAGAATGAGCAAATTATGTGTTTTTTGTTTTTACGGAATGGCATCTCGTAGTCTGTCTGTCTATGAGGTTGTCAGTCGCTTAACAGGACTTTAATGTAGTGCCTTAAAAATTAAGTCTAGTGATTAAAACTTAACACATGCTGAATTCTTGGTTATTTAGGGATGAATTTGAAGCTTGAGGCTTATTGGCGCGGGCTGGCTCGAGCGAGGGTCATGGCAGGACAAATGTAAAACTTGAGTCTAATTTACTCATAGGTCTGTCGTCACCTAAATTGCCGACGGAAAACGGACGAAAATTCAATAACCGTAGTGGTTTAATTTTATTTTTCCTCGGGCGCCTCAAATATTTGTGCATTAAATATAAAAACATAACATAACTGGCGAAATTTGGGTGTACTAATGCTTACACCTCTGCCTAACCCTTCGGGGATTACAGGCGTGATGTTATGTTATGTTATGTAAATTTAAAAACATCGTTATATTCTCATATTTTTATTATTTTTACTTCATGCTTTTCTCTCAATTATACGGGATTCCCCTGACACAAAAACTATTACGACCCCGGACGCTTGCTAAACTATGACAAATCCTGGGAATCCCGGTTGCAAAATAACCCTATCTACATAAAATAAAAAATTGTATGAAACAAGACTGGGGCTGTTCAAGTATTACGTAAGCACCAAGGGGGGTGGGGGGGTCTCTGTTTTGTTTATTTTGGATGACATGGGGGGTGGGGGGGTCTAGATGATGATTACGTCATCGTTAGTTATTTAAGTTTTTTCGGGGATTCCCGCAAATAATACATATGCGTAGGCACTCGCTTTGAGAACTGATTAGGGGAATTACCGAGCATTAGGGAAATTACCGTGCGCTATTCACTTGTCTAATAATTCACTCTCGTGCCGGCCGGCTGCAAGTACGCATCTATCAGTATTGTTTTGTTTGGATTCTAAACGTATTGTAAGCATTGAAAGTTATCATTTGTGTTTATGTTGATGCAATTAGCCAAAGTTTAACGTTTTAATTATTTAAATTTAAATATCTTATTAGAATGTCATATCATATAGACAAATCCAAGTTATACCAAAAACTGTTCGAAAGTTTTAAAAAATCTCATACTGGGACGAAAGTGCAAAATGTACAAAAGTTAGTTAACAAAGTTTGGCGAAATTATAAATTACAAGCAAAGTCAGATAAGGAACTAGATATTATTGTATCTAAGAGAATTGAAGAAGAATTGCAAACGGCGACTAAAAATAAATCCAATCTGCTTCATTTTTTTTCCAAGGTGAGTAAATATAAGTACAAAGTTTCTCTTTACGTTCTTTAACAATTAAAACGATTTATGAGTAAAAAATATGATGGCCTATATAAATCCTATTTTAAAAATAACAATATAAAAAAACATTTATTACTAAAAATGTTTACGTAAGCATAGGGGGAGGGGGTAAGTGCTTTGCTTACTTTTGATGACAAGGGGGGCGGGGGGGTAAAAAATGGTAAGAAATCTGCTCACGTAATACTTGAACGGCCCCACTTTATCTACACTAATATTATAAAGAGGAAAGATTTATTTTTGTGTATATGTATGATTGTAAGAAATTAAATTTAAAACAACTGTGCCAATTAAAAAAAAAAAACCATTAGAAAGCTACATTCACCCTGAGTAACAAAGGCTATAGGTATTATATTTTCATAAAAGGGATCCGTAAGGAAAATCACGCAAAAGAAGTCGCAGGGAGAATGCTAGTAAAATAAACAAAAATTTTGAGACATAACTAGTTTTGAACGAGACAAAAAATACAGATCAGGCAAAACATGTGCGCATAAAGGTCTTATGCTAATTTATATTTTTGTTATATATACTTAAAAAAACAATATTGGGGTTTCCCGTCCTCTCATAATTATTTATATCTTACTGTTCTTGTATTTTATAAGATAGACCTTATTCCTCTGGTAAGTAAACACAAAGTTGACTATACTAAACCTCATTCCCTATCTACATGTGACTTATAAATATTTCGTATCCTGATTAAAACCATTATCCTTCTAATTTCTTAGACCTAGCTCTTACCTAAATAAGTGCATCAAAAGGCTACCAACAACAAGAGTTACACTATTGTTGAGTGTCATAGGCTATGAATTGTTGTTACTATATTTTTGTGCACATGGTTGTGAACATTATTTTCTTTCTTTGTACCCTTAACTTCCAGGCAGACGAGGTCACTGATAAAAGATAGTATAATAAAACAGCGTTACTATCTAGTTTAGTGTCAAGTTCATTTTTATCTTCACCATCTTCTAGTTCTATTACCTCTTGTTTACGCAAACTGTATCACTCATTCACTCACAGGCATTCCAACATTTCTATAGCAACAATCACATTGAATTTACTTTTTATTAAATCTCCGGTTACGGCTAACTCGTCACGCGCCGCCAAGTGGAGAATCATTCACACTGGTTTCACGTAACCTATGACAAGCTTATAATAATACCAGCCTATTATTATCCCACTGCAGGGTAAAGGCGTCTTCTCATTCAGAGAAGGCACGAGCATTTATCACCACTCTTGCTTAAGGCGGATTGGTAATTCCAGACTTATATTAAACACTAGCTGTTGCTCGCGACTTCGATCGTGTCGGTTATTGGCGATCTAATCTTGTTTCTCCAAGTTTTGGATCCCCTTTTCATTCCTTTAGATCCCTTTTAAGGGGGTGACTTTTGGAAAATCTTTTAAAATAAGGTACAAGTATAAGGTGCTTTTTAGCGCAATCCGTTCATAAATCCATGTTTCCTCATAATGTCTTTCCTTCACCGATAAGTACATGAATTGAAAAATCCACAATGCCACTTGCCCAGATTCGAGCCCACAACTTCATGCATGAGAGACGCGCGCCTCAACCACTGGGCCAACACGACACAAGCTGACAAGCTTAGTAAAAAAGGGACCTTACTACCTCATTGATTTCATCACCTTCACGGCGTACTGAAGAATGATTTCTTCAAACTACGCTTCATCAGCTACAGCATCAGAAAAACAATTTTCATCATCATTTGTTACAATTAATTGGGAGCCTTCGATTCACGTGAATAAGTCGACATTGTGTGTATCGTTTTTGTTGATTTTTTTATCGTGTGTCTTCTTAGAAGCGGTCGTGAGCAGGCGTTAATAGTTTTGTTTGATTGTTAATACATCGAAGTGTTATGTTTGTTTTTATAGCGTCTGTTGTGTTTGTAAATTTTAACTTGTTTCTTGTATTATCGGTAAGAGATCTTCGCTACTTTTTGCTATTCTTAATGTACTAGCTGTATACCACGTTTTGTTACGTCTTTGATGATTGCTAGATATTTCTTTGGCTTCTGCTCCGGTCTCGTAAGTCTCGTAGCATGATGTAAAATAGCCTACAACTTTTCTCTATAAACGGGATATATAACGCAATTTTTAAATTGGCCCAGCAGTTTCTGTGAATAGCTTGTTCAAGCAAACAAATTTTTCAGCTTTATAATATTAATTAATTAATAATATACCTAGTATATATTTTAAAAACAACGACTGTTAAGAAATCAATACAGTTCTGAAACCGTTAACTTCGGCATTTTCATACGATGGCTAATGACCTGTCTCCGCCCACATATGTATAAATATGTACCGACCAGACACATTACCCTATAACCTTAACAATGTTCTTGAACTCTTGAACGAAACCATTGTAGTTCCACAATGAACTCCGTGTGCAACTTGATAACTTCAAGAAAAGATAATCTTTTTCTTTTCGTTTACAAACATATAAACTCACAGTAACAAACATTCAAGTGTACCCATTAGTACGCCCACATTTTGCCAGTTATATTTAAGTCCCATGTAATAGGGGCAAGCCTATTGCCATCAACTAGGCACAAATTTAGACTCTGACGCTGCTATTGAGAAATTCCAGATGAAAAAACCCAAGAACATTTTTCCCGAACTGAAAATCAAACGCAAGACCTCATGCTCAGCAGTCGCGCTTTGCGACCATTAGACCAGCGAGCCAGTCAGCTTGGTCAGCTGATAATGCAGCTAACTCAAGATAGCCATGCAAGAGTCTTCTCAACCATTTAATTTCATTTTTTCTCTCCTCTGATTTTCTTAACATCGCCCTTCATAGTTTTTTATGGCGTTTCATAAATAACCTCTACGGTCAATCGTCCATAGACGACAAATTGACGATTACATTGTCTTTTATTTTTATAATGCTCGCTTCAACGGTTTATAGCTCAATTAATTAATTTTTATCGTTACTTACTTCATTTTAATTATTGCTACATTTCTTTTTGAAGTGTTGGGTAAACCTAATGTTAGTTTGCTCAATTTGTTATGTTTTATTATAGGAAGCAACGAGAATATGTGACAATATGATGAAATATTTTCATGTTGAAAAAAAATAGAAGTTTGAGTGTGATCGATATTCAGCAGTGATTGCCCCGCATAGACTGCCCCGTTGGTGGGATCCTTTGTTAGATGCCCAGGTAGGGAAATGTATAATTGAGTATTTCCATTAGTTTCTCAGTAGCAGCCCGGAATTTGGACATCAGTGGTGTGAAACCCCCGGGCTTCGAACAACACGTAAAGTATCTCACCAGTAGTATCGGATTGCCGCCGTCCCTTCGAACTATGAGAGTGAGGGAAGAGGGAGTGCAACTGTGTTTGCACTCACACATTTTCTACATTCTAGGTTAGTCTCCATTGTGTGACCGAAATATTTTAATGTTTTGTTTTATTTTATTAATGTAACATACCGCTAGTTTAAAGCAGAGCTCGAAAAAAATACAAAATTTAAGACTATTTATTTTTCCACTGATAAATCCTAACTAATATTATAAACTTAAACTAATATTATAAATGCGAAAGTAAGTTTGTTTGTTTGTTACCATTTTACGCCTAAGCTACTGAACCGATCATCCTGAAATTTTGCATATACATTGCCAGGTGTACAGGAACGAACATAGGGTACCTTTCATCCCGAAAAAAAGTACTGTTCCCGAGAGAAATCACAATAACGCTCTTATGATGATAGATGGCGCCACATGTCTTTCGAATAATGATCAAATTTTAAACTTAATTTGCGAGCGAAGCCGCGAGCTTAAGCTAGTACTAGATAAACTAAAAACCAAAAAGGTCAGAACATGACTAAAGACTCCATTTTGTATGCAGCGAGCTGTCAGTACCTACAGTTCTCTTTACAGCTATTAGTAAAAAAAAAAGCGAAACGTCTGCTTCCCCTGTCGTTTCCTTTTCCGTCGAGTTCCACTTTCATTTAAACTAGTCGTGCACTTAATTAGCAAACAACTGCCAATTCAATCATCCGTGATGTGACTAATTTCAGAATTTCGTGCATCGATCATCATAATTTCAATGGAAACCATGTCTTCGCTACAAGATAACCAGTGGCTACTGCTGGCATGAAAAAAACTTAACGCCACCATTTGATTGGAGAACAAGAGTTTATAAGGCCTACAAGGTGCCTACCGCCATATCTTATAACAATAATATTTTAATATTACTTTGTAATTTCTGTTGTTACATTTTCAACTCTCGGCGCTGAACCGAGCGGGGAACGGGTTAAAGTTGAGTTATTCATGATTTTTCCAAATTTTTATTATTCTTAACTTAGAATTTATTACATTTTCTAATAATGATCTATTTAAACGGAGTTTCCTCTCTCCTACCCTACCTTTTTGCTGCGCCCAACAGGGTCCATAATGATCTCGATTATTTAAGTTACTACCTAAGTATGCTTAAAAGCAATAAAGATACTGAGTATTGAGTAAAAACCAAAGACGTAACTTAACGCAAGTGAAAAAACCACTGTAATAAACTGCTATCTACAACGTTACCTTCAGAACTTAAGGCCTACAGTTGTATCTCTGGTACATTACAAGTTACAAGGTAGTCTACCGTTCCTTTCCACGATTTGATAGACATTTGTATGTGTAATTAAATCAATTTATGTTTCAAACACAAAGATCCATTGTGTACCTCGCAATTTGTTCTTTCATACAGATTGGAGTAAAAAATACGAATTGGTTGAATAAAAATAGAACCTTACTTTACATGCTGTCCATGACAAACTTGTTTTTACATATTCGTTACAATAATAGTACAATATTGATAAGTACATCAATAAGATAGCCAATAAAAAACAACATAACATCACGCCTGTAATCCCTGAAAGGTTAGGCAGAGGTGTACCCATTAGTACACGCACATTTCGCAAGTCATGTTTAAGTCCCATGGAATAAAGGGCGAGCCTATTGCCATAAACCGAGTACCTACAAATCCAGACTCTGAAGCTGCTACTGAGAAACAATAACACTTTGCCCGACCTGGGAATCGAAAATCTTCCGCATCACCGTTGAACTTTTTCGAACTGCGAACTTCTCGAACGGAAAATTAATGTGATTAATCACAGCCGCTGTGATTGATTATTGAAAATTCATTCAACCAACCACAGCAGCTTAAGCGTATTTGACAATTTTCCACGTTAATTTCGCGTTAATTTCGAGAAACCGAGGTTTAATGGCATACCTTGCAGAGATTAATGCCAAACAGTACATCTTTGTTTTATTAGCACTGTCCCGTTATCCAATAGCCAGTCTCTCTTACAGGTGGCCTACCCCATCTCTTAAAAAAGTATTATTAAAATATTGCTTTGCCTCGTGCACTGTCGGATTTTCAACGCTCGGGTCATCACCGAGAATTAAAAATCGAACAACGGAATTGACAAAGTAATATTGAAATGGTACTGTTTTAAAAGATGGCGGTAGACCCCCAGATTATATATTTTTTGTTACTACTTATTGCTATTTCGTAACCTACAATCTTCTGTAATTCTATTCTTTGATTAGATTTCGATATTTCAATAACGTTTGCAATACTTCAACATCTATACTAATATAGATAAAGCTGATGAGATTTTTTGTTTGTTTGTTTAACCTTTTGAGCACGTTAAAAAAGCGAAAACGTGCCGTCAGCGCTAAACCACGAAGTCGAAACTATAATTGGTATTACTTATTATCATCATATACTGAAATACAGAGAATAGATGAAATACAGACAAAGCAGTTCAACTATTTTCAATAAACAAGGAGTCAGGAAACATAATTGGCAAAGGAAATAAGCAAACAATGTCGTTTTTTGAACTTTACGTGAGGCACATTATGGCTTGTCATCTATAGGTATATACATAGGTCATATACATGACTGTGGCGGTCAAACGGTTAAACGTGCTAATCTCCGGAACTACCAGTGGCATTGCGAAAATATTTTTGTTATATATTAGCCAGATTCATGAAGAATAGCATGGGCTATATAACATCACACCTACAGGAGCGGAGCAGTAACCAAAGACCTAACCTTTTTTTATTTTTTTAGTTGGTAAAAATCATTATATGACTCCTTCTGCCCTGGGCGGGGCGGAAGGGACTGTCAGACTTTTACTGACTAAAAAACCACCCTGTTCCTTCTATTGCCCTTTACGTTCCGGGGCCACGGTATCCTGTTAAGACGTCCCGCAACTCCGGAAAGACCTAACCTAACGCGGGTGATAAATACCATGCAGATAATCATAATACAAAAAAAAACATCTGTCGACATTAATCAGCACACTTCATTATAATGAATAGAACAGTCTTGTATTCAAAATTTTGCCAACTGTTTATGTAATCAAAAATGTCGAAAAGTCAAGCTGTAGTATCTTCATCGAATAAACACATAATGGGTCGGTTTTTTGCAAAAAATTCTAGGTAGTCTGTAGATAAACTTGTTAAGGTTTAAAAATAGATTTTTGATATCTTGAATGAACTTTTAAAATAGGTATGTTGTTCTGAAGACTTAGCTACATATTGTCTTCATATTGAAGATGAAGCCAACTTCATCTTCAATGAAGGATTTCATGTCTGTCGAGTTTAACTAAGAAGAAGAAAAAGAAGTAAGAAGGAAGAGGATGTAAGAAGTTTATTGGTTTACTAGAAGGTAACCTCTGGAATTACAGGCCCAATTTAAAAAATATATATTTTACTGATAAAAACCTACAGTATTGTCGATTGTCATAGGCTGTTTGTGGTGCCTATACTTTACTTCCACGCGGACGAAGTTGCGAGCAAAAGCTAGTTATCTATGCCATATAAAGCAAAAGAATTAAAGGGTTGAACTTGAACATTTATTTTGATAGTAAGTACGGAATTTTATACGCCTATTCTTCTCCTTAAGATACTACATTTTGGAAGGAGCAACTAGATTCAATTTTTATATTCGTATAAATAGAATTAATGTAAGTACTACTACTTAGTGTAAACCATATAAATATTTTTAAAAAGAGTAAGTAGGTATGGAGTTTCTTGCCCTTTCTTCTCCGTACGAAACTACCTTTTGGAATGGGTTGATTCAATATTATAAATTTTCTTTCTCTTGTAAATGACGTTCAAAAGTGCCTTTAAATGGTCTAATTGAAATAAATGATTTGACTTTGACTTTTTTGTTGTATTTGACGTTAAAAAATGCCTTTTATTGGTCTAATTGATATGAATGACTTTGGAAAAAAGTGCAGAATCCACCAGAAAACTATACCAGCGTTATTGTAAGCAGCAAAAAGATTTTTTCCGTAACTGTTTAAAGCCGAACGGTATAAAAGTGATACCAATAAAGCGCAAGCACGTACTGCATTAAAAGATTGAATTAAGTGACAGCTAGAAACTGGTCACACCGGTTGATAGCCCATCTCTTGGTTAACGAAATCGATTTCCTTCAATTCAGACTTTTCTAATGGAAAATAAAGGTTGAAAGATGTACAACTGTGCATGGAAATTGACATTAATAATTGTACCTACTGGCACCTATAAAGGAGAATGAAACGGTTCCATACAATCTTGGGCCCTAATTGTAAAAAGTTGAACTTGGTGTTAATTAGTAGATTCATACTTAATAGTCCCTCACTAAAAATTCTGTAACTTTTGACAATCAGAAAGCTGAGATAATAGCGGTTTAATAAAAGTAAGGTTATGTTACAATTTTTAACTAACGGGTGATTCCTGAAGTGCAAAAGATATTCTTAAAACACTAATCTTTGAAAAGTCTACTAAATATCCCACAGTTCACACAGCG
This sequence comes from Hoplodrina ambigua, assembly GCA_949774945.1. Taxonomy (NCBI): domain Eukaryota; kingdom Metazoa; phylum Arthropoda; class Insecta; order Lepidoptera; family Noctuidae; genus Hoplodrina; species Hoplodrina ambigua. Next base: position 1,180,447 of record OX458979.1, read on the forward strand.
ATCCATAGTTTCAACAATATCCAATCCACAACAAGCCGACGGTAAAATTCAAAATAACAATAAATTCCAAGTCAAACGCATGAGCGATGTCCAGTGTGGTGTCCAAATCAAGGGTCGTACTAGGTAGCCAGCCATGGTCAGAATCCGTAAAAAACAAAGCAGAAGTCTAAACTTATCGGAAAACACGAAACAAACAATAACAAGTAAGCAAGCAACAGCAGCCGACCACCATAACAGTCAGCTGTCATGCCAGTGACATAGACTAAAAATATAAAAGTGATTTAAATCGATTAAAAATCGATAATCTTTGTATTGGTTTTTCAGTAATTAATTAATATTTTATTGATTAATATGACTGTATTCAAATGCACTTTATTGCGTATAAGTATATTAAAGTACATTCGAGTTAATAACCAAGTGAAAGAGTTTTATTTTTGTATAATCGATTACTCAATCGATAAACTCACTAAAACAATCTTTATCTTATTTCTCCGCTTCCTGATTGACAATTGAGCTGATTTTTCGTATTCTAAGATAGAAAAATATGACTAAGTTTTTAGAACATATCTCATCCTTTTACATTTTTGGCCCACGATTTTCCATCTCCTTTTTTTGGAGAAAGATAGAAAACACTTCGTGTATTTTTTTTTAGTTTTATACTTTATTTTAATTGTGTATGTGTATTATGTGTGTTTTAATTGTGTTTGTGGGTGTACTAATAGTACACCTCTGCCTAACCTTTCGAGGATTGCAGGCGTGATGTTATGCTTTAATTATGTATTAGTTAATGGATAAATATTGTATATATTTCTGTATATTTTTTACTTTTGGTCCTTGTTGCCGTAACTGAATAAATAAATATTATTATGTCATCTTATTGATGATGAAAGGAAGTGTGCAAGTACTATACACTTCTTTCTTAGCCACATCCTAATAAAAAACCAATTCTATGATAAACTAACGCTCTCTTCACCTTGAAGTGCTCATAAGACCGAGGATCCTTCCTCGACTCCACAACCTTAATCCGCAATGAAGTCCGCATGAATGATTGTAATTACTGCGGGTTGTACAAAAGTGTATTGTAATTGATTACAGGCGTATGGCACGGGCCGGCACGGCGGCGCGGGCGCAGACATCTGTGCGATAGCGACTGTTGACGCAGGTCAGGGAGTGGATTGTGTTCTTTGATTCGATTTTAAAGGACAAATAGGACTGTTCTCGTCGATGTCACAAATGAACTCAATTTAAAAACATAGTATACTTTTTTTATCAGAAACATAACAGATTCGTTTATTTTACAACTTAAAATAATAAACTTTACATAGTAAAATACAAAGTCGATTCTCACGGTCTGTATGCTATCTTTTAAACTATGCAACGAATTTTAATGCGGTTTTAATCAATTAATAGAGTGATTAAGGAGGAAGGTTTTTGTATCCACATTGCACCCGTAAGAAACCGGAGCATGTCGCTCGATAAGTATATAAAAAACGTATAAATAATAATTATATTGGTATGTATTATTATTCAAATACGCGCGAAATCGTCCTTCTTGGCATAAACATACGCCTGTAATCCCCGAAGGGTTAGACAGAGGTGTACTCATTAGTACACTCGCATTTCGCCAGTTACGTTTAAGTCCCTTCTTGGCAGTTGGGTAAAAAGTAGGGGAAGCTCAAAGGGCATTAAAAAAAGATACAATTACTAAAGAGGCTGGAAGTAACAACGATTATAAGATAAACTTCAAACGCTCTCAGCTAGAACTTAAACTAGTTTCAAAACGCTATGTCATGTTCAAAACCCCGGATGTCCGTAGTCAAAACTATACTTTTTAGTTTCTCACATTCTATACCTACACGTTACATAAATTAAAATCACAGGTGTAACGACAGACATGAAAGAAACATTAAAACAAAAATGAAAAGCCTTGGGAACGATAAGCAAACGTAAACGTACGCAAGTCAAATAACTAGTAATACAATCAGTTCTGTCCTACAGGTGTTCTAGCACAGCTGTTGTTGATTGTTATTGCAAGAGAAAAACGTGCAGATAAAGAGCAAGTTTATTTGGAAATCCTTAAATTGAACGTTCAGAGAACCACCGATACCACATTCTCCCAATTATGATTTTGATAATGTCAAACTGAATTTTGATGTATAATGTTTGACTGCATCGTTGGTCTAAGTGGTCGCAAGCGCGACTGCTTTGTATGAGGTCTTGGGTTCGATTGGGACGGGCAAAGTGTTATTGGGTTTTTCCATCAGGAATTTCTCAGTAGCAGCCTCGGAGTCTGGATTTGTGCCCGGTTGATGGCAAAAGGCTCGCCCCCTTTTACATGGGACTAAAAACATAACTGGCGAAATGTGGGTGTACTAATGGGTACATCTCTGCCTAACCCTTCGGGGATTACAGGCGTGATGATGTTATGTCATAATGTCAAACTAATTAAATATATCATTTTAATTATTATATTGTCAAGTAAAACAGTTTAATGTACGTCCCAAACTTAAGCTTAGAATAGATTAAAAATAATTTAGCTTTAAATATCCAAAATCAAATTAGCAAATCAGGGAGCATCAGGTTATTCCGGATACAGGATAAATTCCTGTGCTGGAGACAAATAACAAAAAAATGTAGTTAAGATAAGTTTACTTAGTTTTGGCTGAACTAACCCCAATTGCAGACCTCAATCTTACTAAGTTCCAAACACACATACATGTTACAGAAAACTTTGAAGTTCGTAATGAAATCATCTAAAGAGATGACAAGACTATTGAAGGTAGAAACATCGAACATTTACCAAATAAAGTACCTATTTAAGCAAAGGATTCAAAACACAAATAACTGTACTAAAACGCACTATCATCTAACTCTATCTTGGCACACTACTGCGCAGATCATAAGGCGGATAACTCAGGGCTATAAATGTAGCCATAAAACCAGTAGCCATATACTCACTACGTGAGAGATTTAACTATATAATAAACAAAGTAAATAAGCAGTTGCAACACCAGTTAATATGCCACCTAATTTCGCATCCTTGTCCGAGCGTGCGACAATGGTTTTCCCAGAGCGTTTCATTGCATCTGCGACTCAATAATGCTATAGTAGACTGCATTTCTGTTCGTCTCAAGGGCTTTATAGTTTAACTTTAGCCTGTGACTTCGTCCACGTGAATTTACGAAGGGGACCATATTATTTTGAAAATTAAATATAGATGTATGAACGTAGATGAGGCGAAAGGAGTATGAAAGGTAGCAGGTGGCGTTCTGTACAGTTTCTGCCTACCTCCATGGGAAAAAGGCGTGAGTTTATAGAATAGAATAGAATTTATTTATTCGAGTAACCAAGACTCAACACACTGTTAGTAAAACTTAGATCTACGTTAGAAAGCACTGACATTAAACAAAAAAGAAAAACAAAACAAGTAATAACGATTGGTCATTGTTGCAACACCCCATGAGAGACGTTTATGTATGTATGTATGTTAAATATAGCCTATGTTGTATTGCATTAAATTCAGTGCCGTATCTCATGCCACAAGGTGGACTGACGACCTGGTAAAGGCCCGGGAAAGCAGCGGCATGCGGGCAGAGCAGGACCGGTCATTGTGTATATGTTTAGGGCAGGCCGAAGTCCAGCAGTGGACATGGATTAGACAGCTAGATAGACCAATAACTTTCACTATCAGCTAGCTCCGGATCCTAGAGTCACCGCTGACCCACTGTGCCTCTACGAACTACTATTATAATATAAATTATGTCACACCTTGTGCCCAAAGATGGCGTTGTTTACGACAAGTGTAATGTACAAACACAATCATTATTCAGCACACGTGGCTTCAATTAAACAACTACGCGCTATTGTTATTGTCAGTTGCATGTAGGGTTGCCAACCCTACTATATAATATAGTATCCTACTATATTAGAGCCCCGCCTACTATATTTAAAAAAAAAAAGATATAGTAGGCGAAACTACTATATTTTAAAAGCATCAAACTCTTAACCAATAATATTCATTTAATTAAGAAATAAAGTACCTATTTTAGAACCTACTATATTTTTTTAAACATTTTCCTTACCTACTATGTTTTTATAGGTAATAATTTTAGAATTACTATATTTGACCGATAAAGAGTTGGCAACCCTAGTTGCATGGTAGTGTTCGTTAATTCATTCATTATGTGTTACAATAATATTGTTAGTAAATCTCATGTCTGTGGTACTTCGAGCTTCTTTAGAATCATTTTGTGTACTTACAGGTTTTTTTACTGGCTTTTCTTTTATCATTGGAGTTTATTTATTTAAAACTTTATGCACATGTAAAAAATACTGTACACAGACGGACTTGATGCCTTAGGCATTTTATACCAGTCTACCTTAGGCAGCTACCTTGGAGTTGATAATTATACCTCGGGAATCGTAATTTTTTCCGTGGTTTGTGGAAATCCTCATAGATATCTCCTGTCTTTCCATCCCGGAAGGGAATCAGACTCTTTCTGAATAAAATTTACCCCGGTGTTCCCTTCACACACTTACGTCGGGGATCTCGGGACCGCACGCGCCTTCCATGATCCCCGACTAACGCCGTTGCCTACCTCCTCAAGTCAGGAGGAGAGTGAGATATTTGAATTCCCAAGCGAGTCGAAAACCAAGATCAACTTATAACTCTTAATCGTGCTTTCAAGACCACATTAATACGACTTCCATCGCCATTAATGTGTGTTTCCATGTCAATATTCCACAAAAATCCATGAACGGAAGTCGAACAACCATGCACATCGATACCGAATCTCGGCCGACTCTAATCGATTCGATACCAACCGACTTGCGCAATTCTAGTTACACAATTGATGATGAATCCAATATTATTGTCTTTGCATAATTTCTGTGGATAGTAGGTAAAATATTCTGATGATAACGGTAACACGAAACCTGATTTGAGTTTTTAATTTAGTGTGGTTTTCACTTTAGGTAGGTAGCTAAAGACATCATTTAATTTTAAGCATATATGTTAATTCTTTAAGGTAAATGACTTATATATGTGTTTAAATTATAAATTAGAAAAAGAACCTGAAATTAAAAAACTGTGCGCTGAGGTAGAGAGCCTAATTTTAGATAAATTGACGACTTTTATACATTAAATAAATAATACCAGCCTTTTATCGTCCCAATGCAGGACAAAGGCCTCTTCTCATACAGAGAAGGCACGACAAGCATTCATCACCACGCTTACTCAAGGCCTCAGATATATTACAAGGTTTCCTCTCAATATTTTCCTTCACCGATGTCAGCGATATTTAAATTGAACTTAGAAAGTACACAGTTATTATGAATTTTAAAAGTCACATTGGTGAAAATATGATAGGCAGACGCATTAACCACTGGACCATCACAACACTTCTATATAAAGCAATAAAATGTAAAGAAATACCAAGATAAACACCTTAATAGCAAGAAGTACGAAACTTACAATCCTTACATACCGAAATACCTCAAAATGATACTTAATTACGTTTAATAAACCAACAAATGCCAAGAAAAGATTTATTAGGATTCCATGTCAAAACCACACGGGGGTTCTGGTAATCGATTCGACGAACTTGAACAATTTATTAAACGCGAAGACACAAAACATTTAAAGTCATGTCAGATATGAGAATACCAACAATTATAAATTCGTTGTTCTTGAGTAACCACAGCAGAAAAAAAAACAGCTATATACCTACCTCTTCGACAATTATGAAAGCCTGGTAGTCCATTTTCAAATTTGTGCAAAGTTTCGTTTCAAAAGCTACATAAAATGCTCAGTGAAAAAAAAATAAGAACCAAAAAAGGTGTTTAGGTTAAGTTTTTCTTGGACATAACTGTCATCAATGACAAAAATCATCAACAAGAGACCTTTTTTTTTTTTTTTTTTTTTTGTGTGTAAAATTCATTAAATGTCCCTTTCTGGCCTGGGTGGGGCGGAAGGGACTGTCAGACTTTTACTAACTAAAAAACCACCCTGTTCCTTCTGTTGCCCTTAACGTTCCGGGGCCACGGTATCCTGTTAAGACGTCCCGCAACCCCGGCAGGCGTAGTCAAGACACCCTGGACAGGCCTGGACTTATTTATACTAATATAATAAAGCTGAAGGGTTTTGTTTGTTTGTTTAAACGCGCTAATCTATGGAACTTACTGACGGATTGGAAAAAAGCTTTTTGAATATGATAGCCAAATTCATGAGGAATATAGTTTCAATATAAAATCACGCTTCGACTCACAGGAACGGAGCATTTGCTAAAAGCAAAGTCGCAGACAAAAGCTAGTACCTCGTTTGGTATAAAGTCTGAAATTGCGAATCCGCCTTGAGCAAGCGTGCTGATCGATTCTGGTGCCTTCTGTGTATGAGAAAAGACCTTTACCTACCCTGCAGTCAGACAATAATATACCGATAATTCATATTTGTCATAAACAGCAACAATGACTGTTGCTGCTCTACATTCTTATAGGCAAATCATTTTATTTATTTTATTTATTTATTAAGTACACTAACAGTGAATACATTATTCATTCAGAAAATTAAAGTACAATGTACTTGTTACAAATTATTATATCTGATGTACACACCAATTATAAGTATACATATCATTCAAAGAAAAATGTGTAAAGGACAAAACTGAGAAAAATAAAAAATAAAAGAAATATTATACAAAGCAAAATAATAGGTATATAAAATTACTAACGTTAGGTAACAGAGACAAAGCTATCTAGTATTTTTTTTCGAATACCCCCTAAGGTGTCGTGAAAAATGTCCAGGTTAGAATTTAATTTTTTGTTGAGCATATTATATAGTTTAAGTGTTGTAATGAGCGGACCATGGGCACCGATGTTAGTACGACAGAATGGAGGACAGAATGTGTTAGTTAGAACAGTGCGGGGTCTGATCCGAGGAACTGTAATGGGAACCAAGGTTAGGAGGTGACTGCAATCAATCTTGCCATTAAGAAGTTTGTGCAAAAAAGATATACTGAGCATTATTCGTCGGTCACGGAGTGACGTCATTTTGAAATAAGAGAGTCTCTGAACATATGGGCATCTATGAGAGATACCACGAGTGCTAAAAGCCAAGGATCGTGTGAATGTACGTTGAATGCGTTCAATCATTGTAACAATACCTACTATTCGTTACGCTAGAAATCATTACAACAACTGCTGCGTACTATAAATAAAATAAATAATAGAGATGAAGAAAGAAACTGCGCTATCTTCCAAACAAGTTATTAGTAAACCTCAATTCACATGACGTAAGGAGTGGTAACAACCAGCCAACCTTACTGACACGGTGAACAGATATAATGTAACTACTGCCGCACATAATAGAATATCAATTGCGATTCACTTTACTAACAACAGTAAATAAATAAGTTAAGAAGGTTCACTTTCTATCTATTGACATAAGATGGAGGTGTGCTTTTAGTACCTACACACACATTTCGTCAGTTATGTTTAAGTCCAATGTAATAGGGGGCGAGTCTAATGCCATCAACCGGGCACAAATCCAGACTATGAGGCTAGCTGCTACTGAGAAATTCCTGATGGAAAAACCAATAACACTTTGCCTGACCTGGGAATCGAATCCAAGATCTCATGCACAGCTGTCTAGACCAACGAGACAGTCACAGAATAACATTACTTCTGTCACAATGAGATCTATTGAACTTAATTCTGTCACAATTTTTTTTTACAACAAAGTTTTTCCTGTATTTTCCGGCTCATTTCCCCAAGTAGATCTTCTGTTCGCATCAACACAGTGGCAGGCCCACAATGGGCCCGCAGCCAGGCGTCCGCAACAGTTGGTAACGTATCATTACCGACAATTTTCTGTTACGTTTCATTGAGAACGAGCCTATAATTTTATCAACACGAATGCTAAGAGTAACGTTACAAGTGAATATTTTAATTGTTTTGGAACGTGAGTGACGAGACATTTGATGGATATAGAAAGCAATATACTGGGTTAAACTATTCAAAATTCAAAGATGTCATTCAACCATTTACAGGCACTTTAATTGGATTGCAAAAAAGTTGTTCAGTTAGTCAAAAAGTTGAAGATAGTTGAAGCTAGTTGCTTGTTCTAAAACGTAGGTGGGTCTCTATGGAGAAGAACTGTGATGTTTGCTATAAGCTTCTCCATACTCCATACTTGCAGCAAGCAAGTCTGTATTTGGGTTTTCCCATCAGGAATATTTTAGTAGCAGTCTTGGAGTCTGGTTTTGTGCCCGGTTTATACCCATGGGCTCGCCCCCTATTACATGGGACTTTAACATAAACCTGCCTAACCCTTTGGGGATTGCAGGCGTGATGTTATGTTATTAAAACAAAAAACTTCTGTTCCATACAAAAGTGTAAAACGTATGAAACAGCTGTTTTCTTTTTTGATAACTGACGAAAAACCATTGCTTGGAGGTTTCATGTAAAAAATGTGGTTCCATGGTAAAAGTTTTTGTTTGTCCATTACAATCGCTATATAAATAGCAATAATACCTTGCATGAGTACCTCTAGTCACTTCTAGTGGTCGCAAGCGCGACTGCTGTGCATGAGGTCTTGGGTTCGATTCCCAGGTCGGGCAAAGTGTTATTGGGTTTTTCCATCAGGAATTTCTCCGTAGCAGCCTCGGAGTATGGATTTGTGCCCGGTTGATGGCAATAGGCTCGCCCCCTATTACATGGGACTAAAAACATAACTAGCGAAATGTCGGGGTACTAATGGGTACACCTCTGCCTAACCCTTCGGGGATTACAGGCATGATGTTATGAGTACCTCAGGTAGGTACTAAGGAAGTCGTTAAAGTCAGGTTCTCCACTTATTACACGTCTAAACACATAGGCGCAAGTATTATTGCTAAAGTCGAACGTGAAACGTGTTTTGGTCCTAGTTTATCATGCACGGTATCGTAGAAGGATATTTATATATTTTAAAACACCGCCCACACGTTCATTACGTAAAACGTAATGAACCAACTCGTTTTATATTTCGACGTGACGTTTTTCGTGAGATTTTTTTTAACGGTGCCCTATGTTTAAAAATTAAATATAGCCAATTTTACTCGCTGATAATGTAGCTTACTACAGGTGAAATAAAATAAAAAATCGGTTCAGCGGTTTTTTAGTTTATCCATAATAAACAAAAGTATAATTCTTTTATCTTTATTATAGTTACCAGTCTTTAGTTTAGTCTCACTTTAGCAACTTCATTCGCATGGAAGTCAGGTATACCATAAAAGATAGCCTGTGGTACTCGGCATAAAAGTGTACCTTTATTTAAGTTAAATATTATTTGTAACTACCTAAAGTCTATAATTTATGTAAATAAAAAGCTTCTACTAGGTTTCGTAGTGACAATTCAATCGACAACAAAATTAATAATTCCAAATTCAATCAACTCAAAATAACATACGTGTAATATGAATCTAACGTGCAATTTCACTTGCTCGGGTTATATTCAAGCACAATTTTTTGTGGATCACTGTGTCAATACTGGAACGCGTTTGACACTTGGAACGTAAACATTTGGGCCGTCATTTTGAAGTAAGTTCACGCTGACGCAGTATTTGATCTAAGGGTTGCGATCTCCTGTGTGTGTTTACATAATTTATAGCTTCTTGTTACAGGGACTTTACTTCTAATGATTACTTCTTAAAAACAAATTAATAAAAAGACATAAAAAGCTGTAGGTACAATATTAGTTTAGATTTTCCTGTTCAATATGTATTGCGTTTAAACCTTTTAATAATAGCAAATAATTCATTAACACTCAACAGTACAGACAGTAAAAACACGTGAGTAATTCGTGATTACTGATGCAGCATATCACCAAAAATGCTAATTTCACGTACCTATAATTCAAGTTTAAAACCAGTATTTTACGAGTCGTCAGCGGAAATCAACGCGTTCGATACTAGTTGAAGTTCGTACGTAAAACAAGTTCGGATTTAAAGCCAGTTTTAATATTCTACTATTGAAATTGTAATGTTGCTTTATGGTGCATTTTATAAGTACTTAATACTGGTATAAGGTCCAACAGGCATAAATCTGTTTATGCTTTTATGAAGACTTTTCCGACTACTTATTCCCGCCAGCGCGCTCTACATAAAAGTAATTCAGTATTTTTTTGGTTAATAAGTAATTAAACTCGATTCAATTTTAAAGATAAGATAAAGGTACAAATGTCTGTTCTTTTGCTTACTAAGTTATTTGCTGTCAAATAACTACAAAATGATAGTGATTTTGAAACTTACAAGATTTTAATTTAGAAATCACTAGCTTCCACCCGCGACTTCGTCTGCGTCTAAGCTAATATTATTATGACACGGGAATAAAAAGTAGACTATGTGCTCTTTTAAACTGTAATTTTTCTTTGTGAAACATTTTATCCAGATCCGTTCGGCTGTTCTGGCGTGATTGAGTAGCAAACATGATGGATGTTTGCTACTGAATCATTCAAACTTTCACGTTTATAATAGTAGTAAGATTTAGTAATTAAACATGTATCAACAACGCTTTAGTATTAGGTACATGGGACAGCACTTCACCACAAACTCACACCACCTAAATTCAACGAGGGATAGGTATTTTTATAGAATAGCACTTCTTAGGTGCGTAGTATAGGTATCGTTTAAAGCCTAAGTTTAGCAATGGCGCCATACAGACTGGTAAACATAGAAAAACGCAAAAAAATAATCATTTACATTATGTAAATTATTATTTTTTGTGAACCTAATCACAAAATGGGGCAGACACATGTGTGTTACCTAAAGTTGTTATTGAATACCAACTTAATGTCTAAGATTTTATTATGTGTAATAAATAAGATTTTTTTAGAATTACCCTTAAAGATCTACAAATTCTCTACTATGTTTTTTTATCATTGCAGGATAGTAATATAACACACTTGCCATATAGAATCAGTTCGGCGTAATTTATTGAATGCATGGTAGAACAACGCTAGCCTATTATTGCTCATGAAAAATTCATAACTTCTCTTGTCACAAGTGAGTCCAAAAACGGACGGCTTGAACAAGCACCTGAACCTGACTTAGCTCGCCACTGCCCATCAACAAACAAAAATGTTCCACTTCTCTGTTCCGCGACCAACATCGCACCGCATGGCGCACGCGCAACTCTTGTGCTCATTGCCTAATGGAGATTTTTTTCAATTTTTTTCTTGCTTAGCAGTTAACAAAACATATTGCCTACCGACATGAAATAAGATATTTACCCATAGTTAACTGTAGTGACGCAATCACATCAATTTGTGCGCACGTTGCATGTCTGCGCCATTATTTTTAGGGCGTGAATGATTGAGTCCAAGTACAAGTTTGTGTAGCGATTTTTACCGCACTGAGGTCTCGAGGTTCTTCAACTTTAGTCCATTACTGGCATTTATTTATTCAAAAGAATATAAAATAAAATCCAGTCAATACATTGCATAGGTAACAGAGAGTATTAAAGTTCAGCATGATAAAATACAAAATAATACCAGCCTAATAGTGTCCCAAAATAAAGCAAAGTTTCCTAAAAAAGGCACGAGGATGGATCACCACGCTCGCTCATAGCGGATTAACGATTTCAAACTTCTACGATGTTTTCCTTTGCGGACGTCAGTGATGATAAACTTAGGTAGTACCTACTGTACTACCAATATGAATTGAAAAATTTAAATTATAGCCCTGTATTGAACTCAAAACCTTATGCATGAGAGTCGTTAAAGACTAGGCCGTCACGACATTTGCAATGGGATAGATATAATCTTGGGTGCGCAAGCTCCTTCCCAGCCTTTGTGCTGCTCTGTTATCGTCTTCGTCTCTTACTAAACCGAACTATTAGTTAACTAAAAGGTTAATTACTAACTTACGAGAAAAAAGTCATGAGAGAGAGCATGACTTTATTCAACTATGCTAAAACGTTACAAAACCGAATTAAATTCTTATTAATTGAGTAATTATTATTTTTACATTATTTATTCTTATTTTTTATAATGTCACTACGTGTACCTACGCACGAATCAGAAAATTAACTTTTTGAATTTAGAACGTTTTAGTATAGAAATGCTGTGGACTGCGTAAGTGACAAATTCACCATAATCTTAACAAATGCTTGTCGAATACTTATGTAATTAGTGGATACCTAAGTCGTTGGAGTACCTAATTATGTTGTTAACTCCGGAACATGTCTAACGGGGGTATGAAAGTTTGCGACTAAAGTCGTGGTCTACTGCTAGTTGTAGAGTTATAAATAACTTCGCCTTTTGCTATGTGAAACTACGTGCTTATAATTCTAGAATAGAATAAATTGTGATGGAACTAGTTATGTAGATTCACGTGGGCGATAGACTCGATACACAATAGAGGACTCGTTAATTACGCGATATTATCGAATCTGTCTCGTTGAAGCAAATAATGATGACCCAAAATCGTAACAGTAAAGTAGAGTAACTAGAAATGTTTTGCGAATTGTTCTTAAATTTAGCTAAAGGCTTTTCAAATGATTTAAGTAAAAGAAGAATGGGCCGAGGTGTCATCATCCCAAACGCTAAAATATATATCACACGTGGTGCACACATCAAACTGTGGTGCTGTGACCACTCTGACGCATGACGGGGTCACGGTGCCGGCTAGGGTGTCCAAACTTCGTTAACTGAAATACTGACTGACTTTTTCGGTTATAAAAAATCAGTTATTAGTTTTGTTATCGTGTTGTTTCTTAAATAAAGACGTCCTCATTAACGTAAGTCAGCCGCCAATTTATGAGTTCGGACCCCTTCTGGAGAGTGAGTGATTGGATGTAAAATTTTCAATTATGTAGATTGTAGCAACTCAAGTAGGATGCTACTGCAACTTGGCCGAAACGTTTTATACACAGATATCTGTGCACAGGTATCTGTTTATGGTTCCACAATAATAAATCTCCATAGATCGAAGTGGCCAATTCATAGCCAAGTACTCCACCTTTCTCCAAAATTACAGGCAAATTATGAGAAGAATTTGTTACGTGTTACGTGGGTAGAATTAATGCTGATTGTGCACAATAGCGCGTACATTAATTACGCTTAATTATCAAATCTATTCCGCTGTCACTAGGTACATACTTACATTCAATCAAAACAATTAAAGTGTAACGCGGGAAATCAAACACGCCATAGGCCAATTTATAAACCGTACAAAAATTATGTGTAGTACAAAAATTGTAGTAAGCTTGGTATAATTCATGTAGCGATTATTAGCGTGACTGTTGAAGTCAATCAATCTGCCTAGCCTTTTTCCAACTATATTGGGGTCGGCTTCCAGTCTAACCGGATGCAGCTGAATACCAGTATTTTACATGAAGCGACTGCCTATCTGACCTCCACAACCCAGTCACTGGGTAATACGATACCTCTTGGTAGGACTGGTTGTCAAACTTTGAGGCTTCTGTAACGACTGTCAAAGATCCACGTATGACAGCCGAGACCAACGGCTTAACGTACTTTCCGAGGCACGCAGAAGTCTTGGTGTGTAAAGATGGTCACTCGTCCACGAACCAACCCCGGCAAGCGTAGCTTAACCTGATGGATCGATCCGTGCGGCTGTTATTGCTTAGCCACGAGCGTGACTGGTGAAATATTAGTAGATAATTCATTTAAAAATAAACGTTATGAAGTAGCTCAATTAAAAACCCCAACATTAAGATAAATGTTTACAAAAACATAAATAAATCACAAACAGAATAACATAAGATGCGTGATGGACGCGTGCATTTAATTGGATATAACGGAATCGAAGCCCGGAACAGTGTGCAGGCAGCAGAACAAGTATTGGATGCCATACACCGCGCTCCGTGCTCCGTGATACACTTTTGTAGCATTATGAGTCAGGCATGCTGCGAGTACAATCAAACAAACAGTTAACTGTACAGGCAAGAATATTCATGCTCACTACTAGGATTATTTAAAGATTTGGCTGCTCAGCACACCGACGATATTGTTTAATTTTCATTTCTTTAAATCTATTTCTGAAATTGACAATTCGCCTTGAGCAAGCGTGATGAGCAATGCTAGCCTTCTTTATATGAGAATAGGCCGCTGCCCTAAAAAAAGGAAAAAAAGGTTGGTATTTATTTCTTTCATTAATAAGCACCACTACATTATGTAGCTCTCTCACTCTCTCTGTCTAATTGTAAAGTAGAATTGTTTGTAAGTAGTGTATGTAATGTGTAACCAATTGTTGTTGTGTAATCATCACGTCGCATAATATAATGATTAGAAATAAGTACTTCTCTTGTATCTTATTCTCATTGTAAATAAAAGTTCTTAAATCTTAAACAATAATTACAAGTTAGCTACCAGCCTGTGCACTAATCTGTTTGTTGGTCTGTACATCCGCCAATAGGTTTGTTTCAGACTGCCCCACTTTTAGAATACCGATGGAAGTGTTAAACACTCGTCGATAATTAATTTTGAAGAAAGTTATTGGGACTCAGTTATGTTCAACGTAGATTGTGAAAAGAATGTTAATGATGTGATAATGTTATTTAAGTTCTTTTTCTTTCTTCTGTGCATTGTTTTGATATCGATGGTTCTTTTTTTAAAAACATTCTTTGTTTTGGTTTGGTTTGTGACACGAGTAGCAGGTAAGTACCTAGATCGTGTACCTATACCTACTACAACATTGCATTTAGGTACCATCATGACAAGATTAAAAAGACACAGTATTTATAGTGCTATTCAGTAAAATTATCCCCCTGTAAATGGTGGAATGAGCTTGAGGTAAACTGGCAGTCCCTTCAGCAGTATTATTGCGGATGACGGCTTACCTATGACGGCTTCACCTATATTCATCGAGGGAGATGATTTACAGAATAAACCTCTGATTCTATCCCGCGTAAACCTAAGGTATCTATGCAAATATTTTGACTGATAGAAAATTTCATAGCAAATATTTTGACTTGTAAACAATTTGAATTCGCTACTACAAATGTTTCGAAACTTTTGTTACTCAAATACTTCCTCTAGTAAAACTAAAATAATGATGAATAACACTTTTTTACACATAACTATTTTTTATACAGTTATCTTTGTCATTTACAAACTACCTACGGAAAAGTAGACAATAGAAGACAGATTACTAAGATACTTGAAATGGCACAGGCTAACAAGATGTCATTGTCAAGCCAATAAATTACAGTAGGTTACCTTATGTACTGTGTGTAGGTAGGTAGGTAGGTCTCGCGGGTTTGATTCCCGCACGGATCAAATATTTAGATGGCCTACAGATAGTTTTTTTTGAGTCTTGCTGTTTGTGTATGTGAAAATTTCCAAACGCGTTTTTCCAAATTCTAGAGAAACAGACAATTCTAGAATCCAGAATAAATCAAGGTTTTAGACGTCACGTCTATAATTCGTCACATAAGTTCAAAGATTCACATTTATCACGACACAGTTCTCTCGACAATGATAAGCTATTCCAGTGATAAGAACACACAAAAGCTTCTATCTTCCTGGTTATCTCCAAGTCGTACTGGAAATGGCATACAGACTGTGCAAATATTCATGGGAATGTGTCCTCGATAAATACTTATCACGGAATCAGTCTGACCACGTTGGAGTAGAACTATTAATTGGACTTTGGTGTGTCTAATGTATGAAACCGAGACTTACTCATAGCTACCACAACAGTTACTTTAATATAATTATGTATTATTTGTATTAATCAAATAATGATCATGTAAAAAATTATATTAAAAATAAAAGATTTTTTTGAAAGGCGATGATAACCTATCTAACTTACTAAATTAAGATTTGCTTGGAAATATATTAAAATCATCCGCAAGCAGTACCTAAGTAAATGAAACACCAAGGTAAATAAAATCTTTGGAAAATCAAATTAAATGGCATGAAAAATCAATCAACGTATGAAACAAAATGATCTTGTACTCGGAACTAATTGAAATTCTACTTAATTTATATTTAAAATTTTATCATCATTCCACAAGACAAGTTGTGTAAATAAAAATAACTCACTCGTAAAGTCACAACATCACGACGCTAACACTTTTAACTCTCAAGGTAAGAAACACAGTCCTTTCTAAGTAGTTCTATGTTCTAAATTAAAATTACTATTATTATACCTTTAAACAAAGACCTACAAACATGACATTCCACCTAAACTGCTGGACATGATAAAAGAAAATTAATTCCATTCATTCTTAATTCAAAATAAAAAATAACAAAGCACAATCGTGTACGTGCTTAAAAAAATAAATTAAAAACATTGTCACATGTTTACCTCGATAGTCCCTTAGATCCGGATTGTTCCACAACTAATAAAAGAAAATATAAAACCCAGCACGAACACACAACACTCAGTTTACTAACACTAACGAAAAAAAGTTTGTTTATTACACTATTTCCAAAACAGGGCGTGGAACGTCGTGTTATTTCGTAAGTCCATTGGCGGGAAAAAGCGTGCGTTGAGAAGCGCGCGCGCGAACCGACTGACTCGACCACCGGCCGCTGTTAAACAAGACGCACCGAGATAATCGTTGCATTCTGCCATCGGTATTAGAAAACGAATAAATCGCATAGATACGGTGTATTTGTTAATGCCGTCCTCTCCGACTGAATGCGCTTGGCAAATGCAATATGAGGTCGGGCTGAAAAAAAATGTTGTTTCAAAGTTTAACTGAAGAAGGATTTGTGTTAATTGCTGTTTTAAGTTGTTGTTCCGCTTTTGAGCCAGATATTTGAGTATAGTAGGTTAAGAGCGATGCTAATTACTTGACTGCATCACATTCTCGACAGGCTTGGCCCTGAACGTACGTGATAATTCCACTCCAGTTGTCAAAAAGTTAAATGCACGTTTTTGTTTGGCCTTACTTCACAACTGTGTTACATGTTTGATACAAAAATAATACTTGGACTGATTGATTGACTGCCATTGATCTCGTGATTGCAAGCGCAACTGCTGAGTTGTGGGGTCCTGGGGTCGATTCCCTGGACGGGCAGTGTTATTAAGTTTTTCTTTTAGAAATTTATCAGTAACTGCGGTGTGAAACCTCCGTGTCTCGGAATCCTGATCTCTGTCTGTCCGTAATCGTGTTGGATTCCCGCGTTTCGTCGGGCTTTAGAGTGAAATAGTAGGGTTGTGTTTGCGCACACATTTGTCCATTATAATATACTAGCTTTTACCCGCGGCTTCGCCCGCGTTGGTTTAGAATTTGACAATCAATTCGGGCTGTACTCGGCTTGTTGCTCGGCCAGATCCAGAATTATTAAATACCTACGGACCAACAGACTGTGACTCATAAAAGTCGGTCGGCGTCCAGTTTGCATTTCTGCAAGAGAGGTCCTTCTCGCCTGCGTCTGTTGTGGAGTTTCAGTCGCTGTAATGGCTGAGCTTGTTCTCTGAGACGAAGTTGTGTGTGAAAAGGCGTCTCAGTTGCTCTTACAGCTCTCTGGCTTTCGGCTTATTCCTCCAAAAGCAATTGCGTTTAGAAGGGCGTCTCAGTCACTCTCAGAGAAGCTTGGCGGGCGGACGGTTTGGCTTTCCAGTCTTTCCTGGCTTTAATAAAATGTCTCATCAGCTCTCAAGTTTGCTTGTCGCTCCGGTTGTGCTTGCTTTCTTAATGCGGCACGAACGGAAGATTCCGGGGTAGCAAAGAGCTTTTGCCTGACTTGGAGCTGTGAGACAATTTAAAAAAAAAGGAACCTACCTACCGTCATTAAAATAAACCGAACATACCTCTAAAGAAAACATAAACAGTACTGAGGGACAAACTTAACTTTGCCGTTGGAAAACTGCTGTCTACACATCTACATCGACATAGGTCACCTTCTTCCTTCAGTCAGTCATCGACTAAACGCATTAAACAAAGCAATTTTACTGTTACGACAGTTCTGCTGTGATCCTATGAGGGATTCCGTTCCATATCTCCGAAGTTCATCATCAGATCATGACAGTATTTATATGGGACCAATTAGGAAAAAATAAACAAAAAAAGAATCATCCAAATCAATTCACAATTGGCGGAGCGTGTTATAAGTTCGCCTTAATTTTTCCATGCATCCTCTATGAATGCGTTTACACCTGTCAGTGTCAGTGACGACACAGTGATGACAGTGTCAGTTACGCAGTTTTTCTGTATCCCTGACAACGTATATAAAGTGGGTCCCAGACAAACGCGAAATGTTGTGGCGGCCGCGTCAGTTGCAAATTTTAACAACAGGCCGCGTGTACTGCTTTGTAAAATGACACCAAATATGAAAATTGTAATAGAAATAGTTGAATTTAAATAATAATTTAAATTTAACCCACACTTCTCCATTCCTAAGAGTAATATGCGATGCTAATGATAATATAGGTAGAGATAAACTACTATAACCTCACACCACTCACCACCTCAAGTGTTTAAATAAACGGGTTTTTTTTTCTACCTTTTTTCTCATCATCTGAGAGGGCTAATGAGTCATGTGAGTAATAAGACAACGTTACGGTTAGCCATATTGACTGACGTCCGATTGTGGCACAAACACCGCGCTAATGACACTTCAGGCCGCCACTGTGACCGGGGTGGTGTGTTTTTACAGCGGTTGGAGCCGCGGCCTACGGTTAGCCGCAACCGCAGGTCGGTCCGTCTGGTAGCCACTTTATGCAAAATGTCAGTATGCTCTTCAGCGGTTTTGGGCATAAAAAATGATTAAGCAAACAACTCCGTACTCCTAGGTTGTATACTTGAAACTGGTCTATCGACACTCTAGACTCAAAATGTATTAGATGCTTAAGCTTAAAATTTGATCATGATTCGATAGATACGTGGCGCCATCTACTGTCATAAGGACGTTATTGTGATTTCCCTCGGGAACAGTACTTTTTTTCGGGATTAAAAGTACCCTATGTTTGTCCCTGATCACCTGGCAACGTTTATGCTAAATTTCGGGATGATCGGTTTAGTGGCTTAGGCGTAAAGTGGTAGCAAACAAACAAACAAACTTACTTTCACATTTATAATATTAGTTAGGATTCTGCGTACTTGAGACTCCTTTGAGATTGACCGCCTTTGTAGAGTTCGAGTTTAAACCAAGCTCCAGCATTTTAGACCTGTAGAAGGCCTTTGACTTCGCTGTCCATGGACAAATTAATAAGGCACTGCGAGAGAGTAGGGTTCCTAAGGTGATTGACTGTTAGAATTAGAGCTGTCAATGTTAAAGACTTACTACAATGCCCTTAGGGTATGAGCGCCGCTTTTAACGATACTAAACAAGTTGGTGTCCCCCAAGGCTCTTATTTAGGACCACTCTTATGAGCCTTAATTCATTACTCGAAAATTTGGTAAAACACAATACAAATTGAGCATTAGCATTCGCAGAATAAATATTTCCACGAGTAGGGTCAAAAAACGTATTTGAAAACCAGAATTTAGAAAAGAAACAACAAAATAAACTAGACCTATTTAGCATTCTGGTATTAATTTTTATGCGTTTTTGTTACCATTTTACCTAAGTCCGTGTTAAAAGCATATAAAAAAAAACTAAAGATTTCGTCATCAACTCATTTAATCACAATCCATTTTGTTTACACTATTTGTACAATAATAAGTTTAGAAATAAAATAAATTACGAGGTTCGGTCAAATGTAGATAAAATGTTATTATTTAATGGGATCAGAAAAAACAATGAAGTCCTATCGTGTTAAAACATGTCACAATATTCACATAAGTTAATAAATAATTAAAACTAGAAGCCAATAATTTAATCACAATAAAAAAAACACTCGATTTAATAATAAAGAAAACATACACGCATTGGTAACCATGATTTCACTGTAAATTATATAACATTTTAAGAAAATGAAGGGTAAAACTAACGTAAATTATCGCTATAATAAGTCATACAATACAAAAAAAACATGTCATACATAATTGAGTACTTGACACTATTAACCAATAATTCCCTGAATACAATATTGATTTTCACATAACATCACGCTTGTAATCTCAGAAGCTTTAGGCAAAGGTGTAATAACACTTTGCGCGACATGGGAATCGAAGCCAAGACCTCATTCTCAGCAGTCGCGCTTTGTGACCACCAGACCAACGAGGCAGTCAATGAATTTGCTTCGTAATCAATTGAGTAGACAAATAGGTGACGTCACATTTCACTATTGCCATATAAAATCTATGGCGTTTTGACAGCTTATAAAAATTTTGTCTGTGGATTAGTAATGTCAAGTACCCACACTCCAAAACAAATTCAATACTAATTCCATGATAGCCTAATTTATCTTGCAAAAATACATTTAGCCAAATAAGGCTTTTATCAAATATACCTATTTAAAAAGTCACTACACTCAAAATTCATAAAGAGACTTACAAATTACTTAATACTAAAAATTATAAAAATATAATTTATATAAAATTGTAGAATGGTAGCAAAATATTCGATAAAAATGTATAATTCTGCCACTATTTTAATAAGGCAACATTTTAAGGTATTCGATTTAATTATAAAGCATTGAGTTTTACCAGTTTAGTACCTATACTTATTGCAATACTTGAATTTCCAAATATCTTGATACCTTTTTCAAAAAACATTGTGAAATAATTTTTCCATCTAGGTACACAGAATAATTCAAATCTTCACTGGTAATTAAAAAAATACTGCTTAATTTCTCTAAAAACTCAACATCTCGATTTAAGTCAGATCTTCCATTTTCAAACAGATTTAAAAATAAATTAAGACACAAAAAAAAAAAACAACGCACAATGAAGTAAAGACAATAATAAAACAACACACGTCATGTTTATTTGTACTTTCATTAGTATTACATACTCGGTCGCAACCTCAATTGAATTTCGAAACGATTACAATGTGCACCCGTAGTGTGTTCTCGGTGTAATTGATGAATTTAAAGGAACAACGTGTCGCTAATTTTTAGGCCGTATCTAGCGTTATATAGCCGGGTGAATGAAACCATCCATATACAACGTCAAAATCATTAGTAGGGTACGGAAAAGACACTCTAAAACGTTTTTAGGGTCCTGTACCCTACCGTAAGGTGCCAAGGAACCCTATTACCAAGACTTCGCTAACTGTCTGTCCGTCCTTTTGTCACAGGGCTGTATTTTTCAACCGTAAGTTAGGTAGACATTTCTATTTTACCCTATTTAAGAAATTGAGTTTTTTTTTCTAATTAATAGTTAAATTGTACGGTGGTTTTCGTACCACTTCGTTTGCGAGTCCCGACTCACACTTGCCGGTAATTATTACACATATAAGTGCCCACTTACGGTGCTATATTTTTTCCAATCAAACTCAACCACACCCAGACCGTTTTACACCTTCCGTTGTAAATTAAGCCGCATGCGCAAGTCAGCTGGTTTACTCAAGATATCTTAGCCAATTTGACACGAATTTAAATAAGTAATTGAGAATTACTTTATGAACATAATAACATAGCGATATCGAATTTATAGTTTATTGTTATGGTCATAGAGTATAATTTTCAATAACTAATTGAGATACTTTGAAGGACCCAAAAAGATTATCGTTTCAAAAAACAATTGAGGCCTAAGATTAATGGAATGATTTGGTATTACCATTACAATAAAATATTATTATCTAAACACACTGGTAGTCACTAAGTAATAATATAACACTAACATTTAAAAACTAAAAGCATTTACGTATTTAAATGTACAATCAAACTTTGGTTGTTTTTGTACCGGATAATTTCACAGGGTTGCATTGATTTCAAGGTCCTCGCTTTAGGAAGGAAAGAAGGAATTTCTTCTTTACCAGTGTGAGTATTAAAATAAAGAATAACGGATGTAAAAAGACATTTAACGAAGCCGAAGATGTTACATTTTCTTCTCATAGTCAGAAGGTTCCCCCAATGAAGGTCCAGAATGAAACCACGACCTCATCAAAATATCATTTTATCATTATAATGTTATTAAAATACCCTCATGTACTGTTACATGCCACCAGTGAAACAGTGAAAAAATTACATGAAAACAGTGATTTTAACAACCGAATAAAAGTAATTTCTCAGTTATTATTTTTGCTAAATGTTACTTAGCTTGATGAGTAGAATACAATAACGGCTACGTGATGTGTATTTTTGCATCCTGTTTATTCATACAGGCTACGAATATTTAAAGAAATGTAACTCCATTCAATATTCCGTTTCGATATTAGCCCTAGTCACCTAAAACTTTTTTTTTAACTGAGGGGCAGTTTAAAAACAAAAAGTCTCTAGGAATTTCTCTAGTATCGTGGGTGCGCTGACAAACAAAAACTAAGAGCTATATTAACAAAATACTCAACGTCAATGCTCTTACGCAATTGGTCGCGCCAGGGTGGCGTTCATTAAACAAGTCAATGGAGATTCGACGCATTGCGGGTACAGTGTACTTAGAAGCATTTTTTTAACGGAAATTACATTTTTTCACATAATTATTCGTAGTTTAGGATATAAATGGAAAGAGATACAACATTTCAACTGTTATGACAAACAATGTCAAATAGTTTCTAGATTACTATAAGTAAAATATAATTGCAAGGTTCTTTCTGATTTCCCGCATTTAACCAGCCACAGTCAACATTCAAGAATACAGGTTAATCCTAAGAATAGAACAGTACCTCTAACATGAGTCCTCTCAGCAAAAACTCTGCTTATGTCGTCGGAATAGCTTAAGAGTAGAAGGTGAGGACCGCGGCATGGTTCCCGCGCACGAGCAGCGTCCTGTCGGCGGCGGTGGAGATGGCGGTGAGCCAGGCGAGGTAGAGCGCGGGCGGCACCACGTTGCGGCGGCGCGGCATGGGCAGCGTCACGCACACCAGGCGCGCCGCGCGCGACTGCGACACGATCAGCTCGCGCAGGCGCAGGTGCCGGTGCGTGCGGTCCTGCGCCGCCAGCAGGTCCGCCTCGGTTATGCCCGCTGGAATATACACCATACTGTATTCCACAGAGGATTAGGTAGGGGGAAATATGAAACCCTACTGTAGCCTTACGCCATAAACCGAACACAAACATGAATTCCAAACTTTTAATGAAACAGTCACATTTTTTCACACACTATAGAAACCAATAAATAGTTAGGCTAACCGGGTTTGCAGTTGAAAACCAGTGTAGACAACCCGAAAAAAAATTCTATGTTACCATCTTTAATTATATAACATCACGCCTGTAATTCCCGAAGGGAAGAGGCAGAGATACGTATTCGTACACCCACTTTTCGCCAGTTTTTTTTAAGTCCCATGTAATAGGGGGCAAGCCGGTTAAATCAATCATTCAATTAATTACGACTATTTTACGAACACAAACAAAACAATACGTACTGTTATCATCATCGGCACACTTGAAGGGCGCCACCAGCTTGTCGAAGTACGCGAGCGTGGAGTCCTTGGGCCGCCGCGTGATGTCCGGCACCATCTTCAGAGCGGAGTAGTCTATCCGGAACTTGGACAGCAGGGATGCCATGCTGTGGACAAGCATAGAAGAAGTTCGGCGACATGTATAGCATCGTCCTTGACATTCTTATTTGTGCAAGTCTTTGATTACTGCTGTCAAATCTTATTATTCCTTGCATGAAATACCAACCAACATGACACGTAATCCTAACTAATATTATAAATGCGAAAGTAAGTTTGTTTGTTTGTTTATAACCATTTTACGCCTAAGCCACTGAACCGATCATCCTGAAATTTTGCAAATACATTGCCAGGTGTACAGGACCGAACATAGGGTACCTTTAATCCCGAAAAAAAGTACTGCTTCCGAGGGAAATCACAATAACGTTCTTATGATCATAGATGGCGCCACGTGTCGTTTCGAATCATGATTTTATGACATGGGTATTTATTTTCGCGACTTCGTGTGAGTCCGCGATATCCGAAATTTACGCGAACGAAGTCGCGGGCAAAAGCTAGTTTAGCCATAAATTGTAAATTTGACATCGTCCGTTGTTTTTTATCGTCCCATCATACTATAATAAAAGTACGAGAAGAGGGAGTGCACCTCTGTTTGCACAAACAATTGTCTAATATATTATTTTATTTATCTTTTGCGTACATAGGCTAGTCGCTACTGAGATTGGCCGCTGTGACCGAAATTAATTTGGGAGATACTACTATAACGTATTATGATACATAAATATTGTCTTTAGCGGCCAGCACTCATATGAAAAGGAATAGGATTGTCATTATAAGTGTGTTGCGCGATTAAACTGCAAGGTGATTCAAATTGGATAAATCCTATAATTACTATCGAAGACAATAAAAATAAAATAGACATGTCATAAGTTGAACTACATTAGATTAGTAAATTATAAAAGGTTATAAAAGTACTCACTTTCGCTCCTCAATCTCGAGTTCTGTGTTCTTATTGGCCAGAGTGAACACTCGTAGAGGGCACGATGACCACGCGTGTCGTGTTGACAGAATGTACGGCAGGAGAAGGGTTAGACCTGTGGAAGCGCTTGGTAATGGGTTGGGCTACCACACAGTGTTAAATGTGAATAGAAATCTTAAAGAACGAAAAAAATCTTTATTCATAATGTATTTTACTATTAAAAATCATGATGTATATAAAGATTTTGTTTCCACTTTTCAAATATGGTACAATTTGTGTGAAATACTGAAAATTGAAAATTCTTTTATACAAATAACATAACATCACGGCTGTAATGCCCAAAGGGTTAGGCAGAGGTGTACCCAACACAATTGACTATGTATTAAATTTAAAGCTACTAAAATTCTCTTTCTTTTATTTTACTTTTAAAATATCGGGTCTTCCTGGATAAAAAAAAAGTGTATTTTTTTGAGAAATTGTGTCTTGCAATTATTGTTTTTTTTCTAAGAAATTATTACCTCCGTCATCATATAGCCACCACACGTCGACGGTGCCAGCCTGTCGCTTGGTGAACTGTTCCACTGACGTGAAGGAAGACGCGCGGCGAGCGGTTGTGGCGCCAAACGCGCGACGCACCGCGTTACCGATGCCTTTACTGTGACTACTTGACGGAAAAGAAACAAACATAAGATCATACAGAAACATTCATACAAGGTGTGATAAGTTCCAGAAAAGTCAAAGTCAAATCATTTATTTCAATTATTCCATTAAAAGGCACTTCTGAACGCCATATTATGCAAAGAAAAAGAATTGAATCTAGTTGCCCCTCCCAAAAACGTAGTTTTGTATGGAGAAAAATGGGCAAGAAACTCCATACGTACTCTTTTAAAATGAATGTTCACAATATTTGCATATATACAGGATCATACATAATTACACGCGAATTCAATGTATCTTAAATAAAAACTACTATATCCTAATACCTACACAGCTAAAATATGTTCAAATATAGGTATTAGAACTGCAGACGAAAGCATCTACAGCTGTTATTTTTGCGCTTGATCTCTCCCCGGTCATGTCGGATTGCCGTTCCATATAATTTTGTATATAATATTTTGTATATAATTTTGACCAAAATTTGGTCGGGAGAATATGATTTATCTTACTCAAGATAAGTACTACGTTAAGCCGTCCCGGCTGTTCATGCATGGATCTTTGACAGTCTTTACAGGTCGTCAGAAGCCCGAATTACTGGGTTTACCGATTACTGGGTTGTGGAATTCAGATAGGCTGTCGCTTCAAGTAAAATAGGTATTAAGCTGCAGGTTAGACTGGAAGCCGACCCCAACATAGTTGGAAAAAGGCTAGGCAGAATGATGACTCAAGATAAACATTATGCAAATATTGTGCAGTTTGTTTATCCATTATCTTACGATCATAGATCAATGATAAGGACGATCGCTAGTCCTCACTAGCGATCGTCGCTAACTGCAACTAGATTGTAAGATTGCTATCCTCATAGCAATCTCACAATCTAGTTGCAGTTCTAGTCGGCAAAAGTCCGACATAAAAGTGCAACTTTCGAGGTTGATCGTTAAAATTAATCGTGGATCGTGATCGAGGTGTCATCGATAGTCGGATTATTTTGAAGCGATCAATATCGACTGACCGCTATCTGAACTTCCTCTCGACAAACGGAGGTTATCTTACCTAATCAAACTAACTATTTACTCGTTAGAGAGCTACCCTAACGAGCAAATAGTTAGTTTAGTATTGACTACATACTACCCGTGATTTCGTTCACGTTGAAATTATATATTCCACAGACTGATTTCGGTAACGGTGGCCAGTCTCCTCGCTTCCAACCGGTTCTATTGGTAATCTTTAGGGGAGGTCTATGTTCAGCAGTGGACGTCCTACAGCTGATATGATGATGTTGATGATGATGAAGTACTCAGGAGATATTATAGTGCACAAGTGTGTGCGCAAACACAAGTGCACTCTCTCTTCCCTCACTCTCATAGTCTGGGATCGGATTGCCGAATCCGATACCACAGACGAAAGACCAGGCACACGACAAACGGCTTTTTAGGAATCCTGGGGACCTTCCCCAGATTTCCTCACGATAGGCACGAGCAGCTACCAATGTGACCTTTTATAATGCATTTTGTTTATTTTATTTTATCTTGGACATCACTGAAATCGGTAAAGGAAATAAATAAAGAACAAGAATAAAATTTACCTTTCTTTGTTCTCAGTCTTCTGTTGATGTTCCTTGTTCAACGCTGCGGGGTCGGCAGACACGCCGCGTCCCAGCTGAGGTGAGCCCAGCGACACGTCTGACATACTGCTGCCTATACACAGGACGAGTGTTGTGAATTTTATTGTAAACTAGCTGCTTTTGCCTGCGACTTCATCCGCGTACAAGTCAAGTATACCATGAAACGGATTTTTTTTACATTAGTAAAATATTTCTTACTATTGTATCTGTACTTCCAGAGATCACCTCTTACAAAGAAAAAATAAAAACGATTCATGTAACTAAAAATAATCCCGTGATAACGCGTACTGGCAGGTGTTCTTTCTTGAAAATGCTAAGGAGGTGCAACCAATAAAGGAAACAATATTGCAAGCAGATATAGGCTAGTTGACACCATCAATCAATTGACATACTTTTTATGACCTGTCAAAACGCGATTCTCCCATAGATTTTATGAAGCAAAAGATAGCTGTGACGTCACTTTTGTGCCGACTCAATTGACTAATTATTTATTAATTTGAAAGCAACTAAAAATCAAATTATACAGTTAATTAAAAATTAATGAGGTATTAAGGGCTAAAAGATAGTTTTTCTTTAGAAAATCGATGTCTTGGAATTGTTGGTTAATGGTGACAACTAACCTTTTCACAACATAGAAACTAGGTAACATAGAAGTTTGTAATACTGTATTAGAACAAAATATCTCCTCCATTAAAAGCCGGTTAAAACACACGGAACACTTAAATTGTGAATCAAAGAAAAACACAACTCATCCAAAAAATTATCAAGTCTAATAAGAATGATTAAATACAACTGTTGTATGCAAAGAAAGTTAGGTTGTACTTGGGGCCGTATTATGATGTTTGCACTACGATAGTGAGTGAGATGGAGCTATATGACGGATAGCACCATCCCTCTTTCGCTATAGAACTGATGACTTTGACACTGCCTAGTAAAATCATAATTGAGAGAAAGAAATGAGACAAACTAAACGAATAGCACTATCTCTTTTATTTAGTGAAACAATCAGTGGCATGATCATCACTCTTTATCAAAGCATCGCTCCGACGCGGGAACAGTTCGGCTGGAATCGTCTCAAAAAATCTTACGACCCCTACCTTTTTATTTTGCCATTATAAAATATATTTTAACTCAATCGATATACGGTCCTAACTTGAATGGCAAATATTACATGACAGGCAAATATGACATATATTAGCTGTGTCGAACCCGTGCTTTTTCCAATTTACGATTACCTTTAGAAAGAGATGGAGCTACACAGAAAAAACTGCCCTAATCCTTTATTTCATTTCATAATACGGCCTTTTAAAATAGAAATAAAAATGGCGACTCACCTCTAGAATGCGTGTTGAGACTCTCGGAGGACTTAGATTCCTTGTTATCGCCCATTGAACCTAAACAGAAGCTGATGTGTGATGGCTGTGTGATACACATAAGACATTGGCTGCGAAGAATACTTCATGGTGTCGAATTCGAATGTATGCCTTTGTTAAACAGAGAACCGAGCACGAGCGCGCGGATGTGACGTAAAAAAAATATACGCGTCGACTTGAAAAACTCCTCCGTCTTTTCGTCGGTCTAAAAATATCAGCCTATAATAGTCCCATTGCAGGGCAAAGGCCTCTTCTCATACAGAGAAGGTACGAGTATTGATCACCATGCTTGCTTTAGGCGGATTGATGATTTCAGACTTATATTAACCTCTCAAGCCCCGACTGACTTACCACTTACCAGTAAGTCAGACGGGTCTTGGGACTTGCGTAATTTATATAGTTACCTAAGTCGAGGTTTTCAGACAAGAAAACTATTTCCGGAGATGAAATAGCTTTAGTAAAATTAAAATACCCATTTCTTCCCTTCGGACTATGAGTGAGGGAAGTGGGAACTCGTGCACTATAATATCTTATGTGTACTTTACTAGTCTCCATTTTAATAAGCCGCACGCAGTGACCGAAATAAAGTCTGAAGAATATTATTTTATTAATATTTTTTAACATAACATCACGCCCGTAATCCCCGAAGGGTTAGGCAGAGGTGTACCCAATTAGCACACCCACATTTCGCCAGTTGTGTGTTGTTGTAGTTATGTATTTTTTATTTAAACTTTATGCACATTTAAAAAATACACTGAACAAAGGCGGACTCAATATTGAGTCGAAAAGACACTCTACTAAGCTAAACTTTTTCTAAAACCACTGGTGATGGTGACGTCATTGAAAGGTCGCCACAGTTCGCTACGCTTTCGCTTTGCTCGCCGTATAACAAAGGCTTCGTATGGGAATACGCCCAATTTATCAGCATTAAAAACATATTTTTCGCAGCAAATGTGTACAGATATTAATCAACAAAATGGAAACTAAGTTCAGAAGCATGAGTTAATGTCAATGGAGAATTGATTAGTTAGTCATTTTCTAACACCCATTAAAATAAATTCTAAAAAGCGGAAAATTACGTTATACACCGAAAAAGTGTAGATTTGATTTGGTACAGTTTCCTACAATTATATGGTCGAAGTAGGCCTATGGCCACATTGCAAGATAGACTTGTTTGTCTCGGCTAAGGTTTATTTGGATGATTTAGATAGGTCGCGAACTGTTTCACAATCAGTCCGATTTGCACCGTAGTGCAACAGAACTTACAATTTGGCAATAATTTATTGTAGTTATAAGTAATCAAATATTCGTTTGAAAGCCAAAATACGCAAGTAAGTCTCACAGTTTTAATTGTGTATTTGGATATTTTTACAATTTTTTATACTGAGCCATGAACCCAGATCTCCGAATCTAATTTCAAATTATACACATTTAAAAAGTCATAAACTACTATTATTAAAACATAAAAAGTTGTCATTTGCACGCTAATTATAAAAAAAAGTTAAGTTTATACAACCCTGAAGCAGCACCCACCGCATAACTCACTCAAAATTCCAATCGTAACAATTTTGACAATAGATTAAAATCCATTGTGTCATATGTTCGAGGATTCGGCAGCAAGATAGCAAAAACACCGCAATGGATATTGTTGAACTATCAAAATCGAAAGGATTGTTTTTACGACCGTGTAACTAAAGCGCTTATTCCACTACCGAATCTGTAGGGCCCTATTGTTGGGTGTGCGAGGCGGGGCAACTGCGGTCGGGAACACCCGATCGATGTAGGAGTTGGGCCTATCTCTCTCTATCTGTTATTACACTACCCTAGAGATAAACTACTATAAAACGGCGCGCCCCACCATATTACTATTTCAATATGTCTAGTCATATCCATATGAAAGACTTTGTATGTAGTTGTAAGTATTCGTCTTAAGTAGCAGGCCCGGCAGATTTGTTGGTCAACTAATCATAAATAGGCCGACCGTCCAAGACAACGCACGTGTCATTTTCATAGAGCATGTCAATGCAGCGCCATATTAATAATAATGAGTAATAAAATGACACTGCAAGTCGAGCAACAAATCACTGATTTATTTTTGTTTTCGAGAGGCGTCTCGGCACGTACACATGCGTAAATACATTTAGAAACACTTTCAAAGGTTTTGAATTTTGGAGGGGCGCGCCATGTTATTGCAGTTTATCTCTTGAATAGTGTACCTAGGAGATAGGGACCCTATCGATTGAGTACTGTAGCGCTTAATAAGAACCCCGAGTATAGGCTGGTCGTCGAACCAACATGGAGGTGTACTCACGTGAAAAGGCAGATAGATCCTTCAGGTTGACGTCAGAGAGGTACGCCTGCACGTCGTCATCCAGTGCGTCCGTGGTGTACTGCCCACCCTCCACGCGGAGTAGCGCGATAGCCATGTGCACGTCTAGCGCTTTGCTAAAACACAAGTACATTGTTTTGTAAACAACTTAGGCATAATGGCCAGTAAATTATCAAGAGATTTTGAGTTGGTATGAGTTTGCTTTTAACTAGGAATTTTCTCTCGTATCGTGATTGCATTATTTACTCATAATTACACATACACAAACAGCCAGACACGTAACAACTATGTGTAGGCCACAAAAATATGATCTGTGCGGGAATGGAACCCGCAACACCCAGCACAGCAACCACTGCGCCAAACGTGCCGACAAATGTCATAGGGTGCAAGTCAAGTCAATTGCCAACAATTTTTTAATTATTTATGGTAATATTAAACTCGGGGTTAAATTAAAATTTGATGTAACAATCAATCAGATTCGACAGTACTGAAATAGTCAAATAGACTTCCAACTTGTTAGCTGTGGTGTGAACTGACTGTCTCTATGGTTACCTCATCAGCTAGCCTTGATTGGATACCTAGGGCCACTAGCTGCTATAACTATTTGATTAATGATCAACCTGCTTGATCGAAACCCGAATCCCTAAACTATAAGATGCTTGATAAACTATAGGATGCTGGAATTTCAAGCATCCTATAGTTTAGGGTTTCCTAATCGTTTTAATACTGCGACTATCTTAGCGGTTTGTATTTAATTGAGTCGCGTTGTAAAATAAAATATTTGTGTGTAGTGCTAACCGACATTAAGACGCCGTTCGTCATTTCATACAAACTTTCAAGTCCTTATTCTTCGAAATGAATGAACCGATTTTAATGAAACTTCCTACACATAAGCAGGATACATAGGTCTAGAAAGTAAGTAGAGAGCATTTTCAAAAAAATCTGTTACAGCAACAAAACACCCTGTATTTGCTTGCTGCAAACACTGGGAAATAAGTGTATTATTGTGTAAGTAAATTAACTTACTGCATGACTTCAACATAGTCGACAATTTCGTTTCTCTCGCTCGATTGCCAATTCTCCTTGAATCCCATCAGCAGAATGTTTGGCTTCAGCTTGCCGATGCCACTAGCCTGCAAGGGAAATACATACTTATGTTGTAGCCAGTAATGTCCAAAACAAATGTTTATTTTTAGAACATCGTTGGTTTAGTGGTTGTAGGATCGGCTGTAAGAATTTCTGAATAAAGTCTGGTTTTCATCAAAGCGGAGTAGGAGGATATGTGTCGTAAACAACCCATAACAGTAATGCGTTGAAGCTAATTAGACACATTTGAAAAAAAATGCACGTCGATAAGTCGATTAGTTGTACCAGACATCTCTACGTTCGGTAGAAACCGGCCCTAAGTGGCTGCACTGCTTACCCCTGCGGAAAATAAAGCCGCAATGTTTATGTAAATATATCCGATATTGTGTTCCGAATTAATAATTCATTTATTTATAACACAGATAAATTAATATGATCTACAAACTTCCATTGATAAGCAAGTAAATAATTTTAGAGATCGAACCATCTATGGCCAGCATGGACCATTGTGGAAATGGCTATTGAAGTATACTCGTGCCAAACAAAACCCAAGATCAAACGTCAAAATAAACGTCAAACGAAACGTTAAACGAAATGTCAAACTAAACGTCAAACTAAACGTCAAACGAAACGTCAAACTAGATTTCAAACTAAACGTCAAAAATAATCGATGCCACCAGAAACGTCACTTGCTACTTTGCGAGTTAGGTTAGATGGCAGTGTTAAGTTTTCTGCGTCGTAACCTTGTGAGCATAACTTTCCCAGTTTTGACTGTTACGTTTATTTATCTTGATTGGAACCACACCCAGAAGTGGAAGTTACAGCAGAAGAATCAGAACTAAAATGGCTGTGTTCGGCATCACCGCGCGTTATGTATGGTTCGCTGTCCCCATTACGGGTTTCTTCCTTGGCAAGTACTTGGATGATCAAGAAACGCTGAGGATGGTCAGCTACAGGGACAGGTCTGCACTCTACGGAAACCCCAACAGGACCACACCCTCATGGCCTTGAAGTTGTTCGGTTCGTAGTGATCATGTTTCAGTTTTATGTAACTAGTGTATAATAAATTAATTGAAAAATCTACTTGTTTGTTTTTCATTTTTGGATTTTAATACTTATTTAAAGTAGTGTATATAGTCGATTTTTGTTCGTCATGAGTGAAAACTATCCTATTTTGATAATATTTAAATCATACATATGAAAAATTTGGAAATTTGATAATCTCAAGGGTTTGCATCTCAACGGCAGAATAGATAGAAAACTGGAATACAATGACGTAGATTAGGATGTGGAATACTTGTTATGCTCATTACATTCCTATGGGATGACTCTTAACCTAAAAGTGTGTAAAGCCACTGGCAAAGTACTGTACAATTGATACCACTATTACCTGCACCAGTGCGCTGGCTCCGTCCTTGAATCCCACATCGTCTACGATGGAGTAAAACGCCTTGATCTTACGCCTGGTGAACCACTGGTAGGCACGGCTGGCTAGTGCCTCCCGGCCGCGGTGACTTACTTGACCCTATGGGGAAAATAGTAGTTATGCAACGGGTCGACTATTGCAAATAGCTGTGTAATGTTGACAAACAAGCTCGCCATCATTTTTACGATTCCATATACAAAACCTTTTGTGTGTGAGTCTGACTTGCATTTTGCCTTTTTTTACATACTGTCTCTTAACTCATTGACTGCGGGAAAACACACACGTTGTGTTTCGACTAAAAAACGCGAGTGCGGCGCACACACACCGTATGTGTTTTTCTATGGCGAACACACGAACATTGGTAGCTAGCCGCACTCGCGTTTGGCGCAGCGAATGTTCGCCCGCAGTCATCGGGTTAATCATAACTCATAGCTGACATTGTTCTGTGCCTCAGAAAGCACGTTTAGCTGTTGATCTATTGTTACGGGTCATCAAAAACCCTGAAAGTGTATCCACTCCATGTAAAATACTGGTATTCAGCTGCATCCAGCTAGACCGGAAGCCGACCCTAACACTAACTGCTGGGAAAAGGCTATGCAGATTGATTGTACACATACCTGCATAATATGGCCACAGAGCATGAGTGAGTGTCCCTTGGTAAGTAGATATGTAAAGTCGGTCAGTATGGGACGCTCGCCGGGGAAGCCAGTCAGCACCAGTATCTGGGGCCTGTAGTCAAACACATACTTTAGTATGGGGTAAGTTTTAACCCCAAGAAAGGACATAGGCTACTTTTTATTCCGCGACTTCGTCTATGTCCTCGCTAACCGATATTTACGCGGGTAAGTAGGCGGCTAGTATTCCAGAAAACACTCTATTATGTACCTAATAAAAATAGTTATACGATTTATTGAAAATATACTATTCAGCTGCATCCGGTTAAGCAGGAAACCAACCCACACATAGTTGGGAAAACGAATACAGTTTGATGAGTCATGGTCATTTATGACGTATTGCACTTCACTCCAACTGACCTATAATTCTTAACATGTTCAGTGACCGTGTTGAGATGGTAGACACCGGTGAGTGCTACCTTGTACGTCTGCGCCTGAGTCGTGGAGCCCCAGTTAACGTCTGGAAATAGAAACACATTATATTCAATTGAACATTGAAATGCGTGAACTAAGAGAAGTTACGCAATCCAAAAACGTACGCCTCGAAAACGCGGCGTGGTTTTAATACAGCCACGTGTTTCTGACGCTAACGTTGCAAATTCATTTACGAGAAGATAATTCGCTGAAAAATATGTAAAAAGGCAATATATTTACCGATTAAAGAAAGCAGAACTTAGTTTTAGGGAAGGCGTTTTCCAAGGGTACTACAGGTTATTAGTAGGTACGGGAGTTCGAGATTTTTGTTAATAAAACTTAACGTGGCACTCATGGAACCAAAGAAGAGCAGAGTAGAAAAAATTGACCAAAAATGCATCCCCCTATAGATTAAATTCGCTCCTCTCCCCTTTGTTGGACTGTCACCCTTAT
The DNA here is from genome assembly GCA_949774945.1 of Hoplodrina ambigua. Classification (NCBI taxonomy): domain Eukaryota; kingdom Metazoa; phylum Arthropoda; class Insecta; order Lepidoptera; family Noctuidae; genus Hoplodrina; species Hoplodrina ambigua. The sequence goes on from OX458979.1 coordinate 1,214,854, forward strand.
TTGGATACTACATACATACATAAACTCACGCCTTTTTCTCATTGGGGTAGGCAGAAACTAAAGAACGCCACCTACGATCCTTACATACTCCTTTCGCCTCATCTACGTTCATACATCTCGTCATACAAGCACGCCGGTTACAAGTACTCCGCACCTGACCTTTCTGAATCCTTTCTTTCCTTTCTTTCTGTATTTGGATACTACTAAACGTTTATTATATACTTTTTGACTAACTCACTGATTTACGCAGCGTCAACCTTTGTACGACCGCCTATGCTCTAGACCAGCACCGCAGCTTGTAAAAGAGTCTGTAACTGTTCCTACAATAAAATAACATATCACCTGGTTTCCTATACGACACGAGTAGATACAGCGTCAGTAGGAAGCTGAAGGTGACAAGCGCGGTGATCCACGAGATCACGAACATTATCGCCACGCACAACATCGAGCCCACCAGAGACAACCACATGTTGTAGAACTGCATCACACAAAAAGGAACACATTATTTGAATTTAGAATTTTAAAAAGAGAGTTCGAAACTACCTTTTGAAAGGGGATTTTATTTATTTATTTAAACTTTATGCAACAAAAAAGTACAAAGGCGGACTTAATGCCTTAGGCATTAAGGATTAGGATTTTTTGTTACGGAAAGTGTGGCATTCAAAAGTACCTATTTATGGTCTAATTAATGGGTATAAAAAAGTTGATTTTGACAGAATATAATTATCAGTAACTGCTTTGTTTATAGGCATAAATCAAATCAAATCATTTATTTGTCAAGCTAAAATAATGGTAATGAAAAGATTTGTTTTATAGAGCACTAAAATAAAATTATCATCTTTACTTACCCTGAATGTAGGCCTCCATCCCACAGGCTTGGCTAAACTCGCGTGGAACGTAGAGAAGTTGATCAGCGCATACGCAGCCAAGAAGAAATTCGAGATTAGAGGTGCGATCTGGTTAAGACCACCTGTGAACAAATGTCATGTCACTGTTGGCATTGTCCTGTATGAAGCAGCAAGTTCGCCTTGCGTGTTGGTCTTAAATATGAGAGTTCTCTGTCTTACGACGTACCAGATAAATGGCCTTTTATTATTTATATATTCTTATACATATTTGTCATTGGCTATCCTTTCAATTTTTGAGATGACTCTGCTTCCATTTTAAATATGTCCAAAAGAGACTTACCCATAAGTATAAAAGCAACAGCAATCACGAAGGTGAGTACGTATCCGCGCACGGGCTCGTTGTTGGGCCCGTAGCCTTTCGCGAAGAACTCCAAGTACGGGTACAACTTGTCTTGACATAGCGCCTAATATTCAAAATGATTATTAGTAAAACAAAATTGTCCTGAAAGAGATTTGGTGAGTACACAATAGAAAAATCGATGAAAACATGAAGAAAAGTTGCTTTTTACGTTTTCGAAGGGTATTAGCGATAGCAACATTTATTTTTTACAACATAATCATATCGGCCGAACTACGTCCACTGCTGTACATAGGCCTCCCCTAAAGATAACCACAATTACTGGTCCTGCGCTGCCCGAAATTTTCCGTTAGTAATTTTATTTGTTTATTTGAAGGGAAATAGGGCTATGTCCAGCAGTGGAACACAAAATAAAGGCTAATAAAAAACTTATATTTGTTAGCCAAACAGGCCATAGAGACATGATTCTATATTGTATATTATTGTGTTTTGTCTATTTGTCGTTCACTCACAAACATAACGACCAATAGCAGTGCTGCCAGGAAGACCTACATCCAGGAAAGAACTACCACCGTATTTTTACTCTAACCTGAAACACTTTAGGCGCGGAGACCAGCGACGCGAGCGCAGACGATAGCGTCGCTGCGAAGCACCCGCCGTAGATCAACGGACCGAAGCCTGATACAAGGCGTATCACCTGTAGAGAGACAATTGGTTGTTAGTCAGTCTATATACAAAGAACTATTTGTTTACAAAGTTGGGTAACATTATTGGTGCTTTTTTGATGATTTACTTTTAGGCCGCTCAGAATCTTGAAAAAAGACCGGACAAATATTAGACTTCAGACATCCGCAAGGCTAAGCTCCTCTCCTGTTAAGATTTACGGTGAGTTTAGATCTTACATAAGCTAAAAAAAAAAACGATTGTGTAGGAATAGAAATACTACCACAAATGATTGAGTCTTTTTCTTGGCCCTTTGACCTTGCCATACAGCGGCCATAGGTAAAAGCCAGCCACATATTGTCGTGAAAATTTCAAGTAGGTAGCTAAAACATTTATAGGTACAAAGATACAACCCTAACACAGCAGAGCCGCAGTAACGGTTCCATAAGCATCCTAAAAGAAGAAGTGCAAACTCACATCATTACTATTCTGCAGACCATACGGGCAGGTTCTATTGACGGCACAGTCAGCCATCGCCCACGTACCGATGTCGGTGACGTCACCCGACGCGTCCCTTAACACCGTCCAACCGGCGATAACTGCTATCACCAAGTATGATATGGTTGTCAGCAGGATTGCGAGAAGAGTTCCTTTTGGGATTGATTTTTGTGGATCCTGCAAGGTAAATAGGACTTTATAGTGAATATTTAGGACTTAGTTTATATATTTAGTAAAGGCAAAATTTTAGGCGATGAGTCGAAATTATAAGTCTGTTGGTAGGTAAGTAAGGGACGTTTTTCCGGGATTGAAAATCCCCCTGCTACGTCAAGGACACGCCGCCGCCGGGGGGTTGTCCGCCCTATTCCCTTCCCGCAACCTCTTTCTGTGAGATAACTATTTCGCAGAAAGAGTAACTAAAAGCCTGGGTCCACCAGCAAATTTAAGTTTTGCCAGCCAAAATAAAATTAACAACATTTTGAAATACTACCTTTAGGTCACCGGAAATATTAGCGCCGGCCAAAATTCCGGTGGCAGCGGGGAAGAATATCGCGAACACTGAGAAGAAGTTATGTTCCACGCCTTCGAAAAACCTGTAGTCTGGACCCAGGTTACCTTGTAGCACCGTCCCTGTTGAGGACAGAAGTATTACATAGGTTAAAGATACACATTTTTTTGCAATCCTGCTTATATTATCACAGCAAATCTGTCATTGACATTTAGCTGCTTCTTTGTCTGAACATATTCAGTATATTTTATTTTTAACTTTCAATAATAAAGGTACCTACACTATACTATTTTCACAACACAATTGACGCAGTGGTTCAGCGATGACTACTGCGCTCCGTGTGCGGGTACGATTTCCACACGGAACAAATATTTGAATAGACTACTGGTAGTTGTCAAACAGCCATACCCGGATCTGACAGTTTTTGTATGTGATTTTTATGTATGTTAACGCACCCACGATAGAGGTGAAATGTGTAGTGTAATAGTATTTTTTTAAACACAATATTAATCGCGAATAAATTACGTTCAAGATAAAAATGCCGTGTAGGATTATACACGCTGACATTTTAATGGTTATTTCAGCCAGATTTATGAGGAATAGGCTATATATAACATGACGCTATGACCTAGCGAAACAATAACCAAAAACGTTACTTAAAAAAAAACCACGTGGACGAAGTCGCAGCCAAAAAGTAGTCAATTAATAAATGAAAACTGCTCAAACTGCTCTGTTTCTGAGAGACCCGTACCCCTAAAAATACATTTTCTTCTTCTTTTCCTATCGATTGACTCAATTTTTGTCGGACCAGTAATGGGCAACCTGTACAGCTCTATCATTGGCCTTGATCTTGGGTGGTGAGGTGGTAGTGCACGATGGGCAACTGAGGAGGAGACGCGGGTCCTGTGAATGCACTCGGTTTGGAATGGGTGAAGAATGTAATGTAATGGTAAAACTACATGAACTTACAATTATACCCGATGAATCCCTGCGCCATTTCGAGGTCGCTCTTCGGGCCCAGGATGGAGCCGATACAGAAGTCTGCGATGGCGGCCAACAGGATCACGAGCAGGACTATCTGAGCCTTCGCCTCCCACTCCATACCAACCATCACTATGCCAGTTAGTAGGACTATCGTTATGCAGCCGTATATTGCTTGGTCCTGAAAAATGTAGAAATAAATAAATTAATTTAAAAAAGAGGTCGAATTAAAATCTCCTATTTCTAAAGTCGCTTGTGTGCCTGTCTGTGGCATCATATCTCTAAAACGGATGAATAGATGTTGATTTTTATTTGAAAGGTTAATTAATCGGGAGTGTTCTTAGCTTTGTTTGATGAAATCGATTAAAGACGGCCGCGGCCGGAGGCTTTTTAAAATTTAAATTTAATATTTTCTAGTCATTATGGCTTGGCCACTGTGACCATAACCAATATTATTACATTATAATACCTTTAAATTTGCATTTTTGATGCATTAAAAGTTTAACACAAAATATACATACCCATCCTTTATCAACCATATAAGCGGACTCTGGTATGAGCGTGATGAGCGACTCCCCGAAGCCGACCACATACATAGCGCACGCCACGGCGTTCGCCATCGAGAATATTAAACCGATGGAGCCGCCGAACTCGGGGCCCAGCGAGCGGGATATCATGTAGTATGTGCCACCTGGCAACACAACGTTACTGATCAGCAAAAGACACCATAATATAGATTTTATGTCATTTTATCGTTAGGTTTTAGCGTTAAATATTCAAAATCAAAATAATTGCTTTGACTCGTTTGGATCGCTTTGGCACACCAAAAGCTATATTGTGACTCATTTGTTTTGACAGTAATTATTTCTTAATGTCATTTAGGGTTGGTTCACATTAGGTCGAACCGATAGACAACTAACAACTGATTTGTGACTACCCGGGGCAGATGTGAGTTGGCTGTGATAACGGTAACTACCGTCACATTAGGTCGGATCGGCAGCTTCTAGTGTGAACAGCAACACCCGACAGCCGGTCAACGGTAAAACTGTCGGTCCGACTAATATGAACCAGCTCTTAGTAGTGTTCAAAAGTTTACCTCCCTTGATGACCCCGTTGGTGCTGATGGCTGACATGGAGAGCGCCGTGATGGTGGTGACCACCGAGGTTGTGAGGATCAGGAGCATTGACTGCGCTGCCGGAAAATAACGCTTTTATTGTCCACATTTACAAAGACATCCATGAGTGTCTGCGAGTAGCACTGTGCACAGAAAACAGGATAAAAATTTGGAATTTTACAAGGATAAAAGATAAACCTCCGGTTCCTAAAAAGAAAACTTTTTGGAAGAGGCAGCTAGTTGAACAAAGTTCCTTTAACTGGCAAAAATCACGTAAGGAAAAAGCGTTATGCACAAGAATGGTTATACTCTAGACAACCTTCTCTCTCTTTCTTTTTGTCTGTCTCTATTACATACGGATAAATGTGTGTGTGTACTCAATGCTGGTCAGTGTTTTCCAATAACTAGAATCGGCCAAACCTCGAATGAATGTCAAGGCAAACGTGCACTATCCGTCGACGGTATCATCACTCACCGTTAAATTACGAAAACGTCTACAAAATATTTAAATAATAGTGGTACTAACCCACGCCCGCCTGCCCTACGACCCAGGACAGCCGAAGAAACAGCATGACACCCCATATGTTGAGGAGACATCTCATCAGCACACCCTTGATCCAGCCAAACTTGATGTTCTTAGACGCGAGGGTCGGCGTTTCTAAGTCCTTCTCCAGAGTCTGTGGCTGAAATGTACAAGAAGTTCTGTTTATTATACCAGGAGAAAATAACTGAGGAAAGCACTTTGAAATCGAGAGAAAGTTTGAACCCTAAAATAGTGTATTTATAAGGGAACACTCACTAACTAAAATGTTTAAAAATACTAGGCAACCAGAATGTGCCAAGAGATACCAGGAGATAAGAAATGGATAAGTGGCTAAAGTAGTTTGAAAGTGAGAGGATGTTTGGGTTCTAAAATCGCGTTTTATGGAACACTAACGAAAATATTTAAAAAGTACTAGGCAACCAGAATGTTCCAAGAGGTAGCGAGATAAGAAAATCGATACTAATATAATAAAGCTGATGAGTTTTTTGTTTGTTTATTCGCGCTAATCTAGTCGGATTAATAAAATTATTTTTGTATATCATCGCCAGATTCATGTGGGTATAGGGTACCTATAGGGTATCCACACTAATATTATAAATGCAAACGTAACTCTGTCTTTCTGTCTGTTACGCTTTCACGACTAAAGTACTGAACCGATTTTGAAGAAATTGAGTGCGAGGTTAGTTTGGACTGTGAATAAGCAGCATGTTTCCTAATACATGTCTGTACTTAATTATTAAAAAAACTTAATACTTTTTCAATTTCAACATGTAAGAACCAGCTAAATAAACAATTATCAAGAAAATATCATTACTAAATTAGCATAGCTTTTTGTTAATGATAGATTCCAGATGTCAAATGGTGCCCGCCGCTTTATTCATGAGTTTATGGATTCTATATCGGGTAAGTATCAATGTGACTTTTTCAATTACTACATTCTAAGTTTATCTTGGACATTTCTGATATCGATGAATGAAAAATGATCTTTTGTAAGGACACCTCGGCTTAATATTAAATTAAATTAAAAATTAAATCTAATTTTTATTTAATTTTGAATTGGATGGTATACATTTATATTTCGACTAAGAAACTATAAATGGAACCATGGAAAGTTAGATAGGAATAAACCACATTGGACTGCTTTATCGCTAGTTATTACACCAACCGTTTTTGTTTACATTTGTGCTTAGACTGCCGTCCAGCCAAGTAAACTAATTAATCCCTTAATCTCCTCTAACGACGCCTACGCAATGTGACGTCAATAATTACATCGCAAAAATAAGAATGTTACCATATTTTTTTTAACAAACTAAATAGAGTGAGAATTATTTTAATCAATTGGATCAGTAACCTGGACACATCTTATGAATAACAATCTGTTATTGACCCACTGCAGGGCAAAGGCCTCTTCACATACAGAGAAGACACGAGCACTGAGGCACCACGCTTGCTCAAGGCGGATAGGCGATTTCGCACTTTGTATACTAGGTACTAGGTATCACAAATTCAAAACTTTGGATGGACATTTGTTACTCAATCACGCCAAAACGACTGGCACGGAAATAGATTATAGTCTGGAATAGTACATAAGCTTCTTTTCATTTCTGATGTTTTTTATCCTGCAAAATTATACGGTACGTAGGATAATATATCAGCTGTAACGCAGACGAAACCGCAGACAGAAGCTCTTAATCCAGTTTCTCTCAATCGTCGATACGTCAATCAGTGAGGTTCTCCTGTTATACATATAAGACTATCATCACTAACCACTACCTCATCATATCAAATCACACTTATCATCAATCAACAGCTCCACATCACGCGTCATTCCATTCCATTGAATCAATCTTTAATTACAATCTACTACTACTCGTAGACAGGTTCATTACTCCATTCATACTTCATTAATGTAGGGGTCAGAAGATCAGACCGGTGCATTGCTTAATGAAGTGCAGACACCTACGAGCTACGGGCCGTAATCCCATGAACCGAGGGTTAAATAGTAATATAATGGAATTTGTTAAGCAAGGTCGTATGGCTTGTAGAGAGGTACTATAACCACCTCCACTGACCTGATTGACTGTCAGCTTCATCTTGTGGGTATGATTCCCTGGTCAGGCGAAAAATGATTGGGTTTTTCCACTACCGTGGCTCGGAATGCACGTAAAACTGTTGATCCTGCGCCTGATCTCTCACCGGCCGTGTCGGACTGCCGACCCATCGATCTATGAGTGTGAGGGAAGAGTGCACCTGTGTTTGCGCACACACTTGTGCACTATAATATCTCCTACTTGGTCAGTTTTCATTGCGATTGCCTGCCGTGACCGAAATTCTATTGATAGGACATTACTATTATTACTCACTTGAGAGCACTCTGGGTAACGTTATAGAGTGGTAAGTTCGGAGAAATTGTGAGTATGTTATCTACTTACAAGTGATGTTCAAATGTTACTGAAGTGGTCATTCATAGATGTCTGGCCGTTAAAGTAGGCGCCGACGCCGTTTAAATAAAAGCAAAGTAGGTCGAACAGTGTATTAAAATTTATGAATGAAAATCAATTAGCCTGAACATCGAGCAACAGACACGCAAATATTACAGTGCACAAATGTGTGCACAAACAAAGGTGCACTCCTTTTCCCTGCCATGGTCTGATGGGTTATCAATCCGAAACGAACGAGGAAAGATCAAGCACAGGACCAACAGTTTTACTTGGTTTCCGTACGTTTAAACTCAGAGTTGCTACTGAGAATTTCTAAACAATAAAAATCGAAACGGAATCTTTATCCAACGTGGAAATCGAACTCATGACCCACCCACGAGACTAACGGGTTCTAAAACAATATTAGAGAATCCAATCGCCATTACCAGGACGCCATGTTTACCAAGAGGTCCCGTGTGCGTCTTACAACGTGAGCAATTAACTGATGGACGCAATTACTGCAATTAGCAACCTGGACAGCTAATTATCATGGGGTTAAAGTTCATACTAAGTACTAAGGTAAAGTGGCAAAAGTGATTCAGGACAACTAATTAATACAATGTTCTTGGGTAGATTCCTAGGAATACCTAATAATGGATACACCTCCCCTAACTCTTCGGGGATTACAGAGGTGGTGTTATGTTGTAAGGCTCAATAATACAGTGCAATTCTGTAAAACTTTCCTCGATGAATTTAGGTGAAGTGAGCTGTCATTCCACCTAATTAAAGTTATGTTAAGGACTAACATCTTACCTCAAGCTGTTTACATGTACATTAAGATATTTTATTACACTAGTTCTCATATCTCGTGCCAGTTTACGCGGTTACCGTATCAACCGCATACAACGATGTTACTTACAATAAATAAACACTGCCTACTTGATTGCCTTGTTGGTTTCTACATACATATTATGGTAGGTAACTAGGTAGTATAGGAGTGTTGTAACGAATTCTGGCATTCACAGTAGCGAATGTGTTATTAAATCCATTGGATGGGCCATGAATGCTACATACCTCTTTTTCTAAATTCAAATCAATTTGTTTCTGTCTGTGATAGGTAAACAAAATAGCCAGTGGATTTACAAATAGTTACTTTTCAGCTCGTTCATGAATAGGATGGAAACTGTGATGAATGTGTATGTGCGATCTATGTATAGTAATATATAAAGCTGAAGAGATTTTTTGTTTCATTGTGCATTTGTTTAGCGCGCTAATCTCTGGAACTATCAGTATGATTCATGAATAATAGAATAGGCTATGTATATACAATTTCTATCCCCATGTTTACAGGACAAACTGTTATTAGATTTTCCTCTAACAGCATTTATATGAATAGCCTGGAATTTGTGTTATAAGGCGGTTTATGACAAAATAGCCCCACTCCCTATTAAAACAAAGCTAGCTTTTTCCCGCGACTGCCTCCGCATGATAGTCAGCTATCACAGATGCAGACGAAGTCGCGGATTAAAAAGTACCCTTTATCCTTTTCTTGGGGTTCAAGCACAGTCTGCAACTAACTTTAACTTTCGGACTAACTGGCCGACTCCTTGACAATTCAAAAGTTCCTGTAAATGGTCTAATTGAAATAAATGTTTTGATTTCGACTTTGACTCTGTGCCGTTTAGCCGTGAAAGCGTAAAAACAAACAAACTGACTTTGTATACATAGCGAAATGTGGGTGCCCTCTACCTACTTCTTAGCTAATATAATTATAAGCGTTAGGTATGTTATGTAATAAATAAATAACTTTATAGCTTATAAATGTCACAGTTCCAGTTTTCCTGTACATACACATAATCTATTATTAAATTGTTATACCTTACGTTCCTTTGTTTATCGAAAATAGCTTAATTACTCAAGTCCCACGTAACGAGACACAATTTATTTTCTATTGTTCTGTCATACCGGTAAGTCAGCCGGGGCACGACCGATTAAGCTAGGTAACATTTATGAAGAAAAAATATAGCCATTGTTTTTCACATTTTTGTGATATTTTTTTAGTACTGACCCATATTTGAAAAATCTTTACCCTCCATTTGGGCTTCGACGCAGTTAGGTAGAAGGGCCCCCAACAAATTTTGATACAGGGCCACAAGCTACGCCACTGCTAGTATACTAAAAAATCAAGTGTTCTATTATGTCCAGGCCCACAATGTCTAGTTTTCCAGTTCACCGGTGACTGGACAGGCTATTCCATGAAGTACAGAAGAATTCAGGATTAATCTTTGAATGTTAGATCTTGTCCAGTTACGTAGACCCTTACCTTCCTAGATAATGAAGCATTGTGCAGCTCATCCAGCGTAGGTCGGGGCGCTGCGTGGAGCGATAAAACGTTTCTATAGTTGTCCAACCTTGGCAGAGCTTCTCGGGTGAAATGCCTGTAAAAATACGTTAGTACATTTAGTACCTAAAACAATTTAATTTTGTATCGACAGAGCGTGCTTCCTTGTCTAGAGATCAGTGGTAGCAAACTTGATGAGACCCAAGATCTACTGTTTACTGTCTACTCCGTCTGATCTACCAGGTATAAATACATTACTACTTCGTCAGTAACATAACGGCAACAGTAATTTTGAATGGCAGTGTTAATCGTTTTTTATTATGATGGTAACATAACATAACATCACGCCTGTAATCCCCGAAGGGTTAGGCAGAGGTGTACCCATTAGTACACCCACATTTCGCCAGTTATGTTTTTAGTCCCATGTAATAGGGGGCGAGCCTATTGCCATCAACCGGGCACAAATCCAGACTCCGAGGCTGCTACTGAGAAATTTCTTATGGAAAAACCCAATAACAATTTGCCAGACCTGGGAATCGAACACAAGACCTCATGCACAGCAGCCGCGCTTGCGACTACTAGACCAACGAGGCAGTCATTATGATGGTAAATTGATAGTATAACATGTAATCTTATATAACATACATAATTTACATGGAATTGGTTAGCAGACAGTACTAATCCATTGACAAACTTTTATATGTTGTCAAAACGCAATCTCCCCATAGATTTTGTATAGCAATAGTAAACAGTGAATCGACTGGTCGATGGGACTGCCTCGTTGGTCTAGTGGTCGCAAGCGTGACTGCTGTGCATGAGGGTTCAATTCCCAGGTCGGGCAAAGTGTTATTGGATTTTTCCATCAGGAATTTCTCAGTAGCAGCCTGGGAGTCTGGATTTGGGCCCGGTTGATGACAATAGGCTCGCCCCCTATTACATGGGACTAAAAACATAACTGGCGATATGTGGGTGTACTAGTACTAGGGTACACTTCTGCCTAACCCTTCGGGGATTACAGGCGTGATGTTATGTTATGGTCGATGGCGATCGACCGGTTGACTAGCCCTGTAGCTTGCTCGAGATGAATTCGATAACGTGTTCAAATTAAACTGATTTTATTCGTGTATGTTTCTGTCCTATATCATATCCACTCTATTCTTCCATCTAACTTATGAAGTTATGACATTCATATGTCACTCCAACCATAGCATAGAAACAGGCCTCGAATAGTCATTTAATAAACTAAAACGTACCAATTACTTAGTTTTCGCCACCTGATTACCTAAAGAGCTAAACAACACCCACGACCCTGTCCTGACCCATTAAAGTATGTTACCTGAAACTCTTCCCATATTTAGTGTCAGTACACGTAAGGGGATCATCGCTGTCCATCCCATCGGAATCTGTGTGCTCCAGCTCATCCACCGGCTCGTCCTCCATCTGCGAACAAAAATAATATTTAATTAGATGCAATGTGACCAGGTAAAATACAAAAAAAAAAACAATACAAAATGGAGGCTAGGGCATGCATCATAAAGAATAGATACACTAAATATACTAACTGGCGAAATGTGGGTGTACTAATGGGTACACCTCTGCCTAATCCTTCGGGGATTACAGGCGTGATGTTATGTATGTACTTAATATATCAGTCACAAAAGACCATGGGCATTTTTAGTTAAACCCTGGGCACTTCAAAACAATTTTAAAAATATTTGTCTGTTTGTCTGTCTGTTCGTTAATTCCAGCTTATTTCCGAAGCGACTGTACTGATTTTGTTAGGACTTTTACTGGCAGGTATCAGATGTTATTCATACTAACGTTATAAATACGAAAATGTGTCTGTCTGTCTGCCTGTTACCTCTTCACGCTTAAACCGCTGAATCGATTTTGATGCAATTTGGCATGGAGATAGTTTAAGACCCGGGAAAGGATATACATAAGCTACTTTTATTACTACGTCTGCCTCAGCGATAACTGACATTTGCGCGGATGAAGTATCGAGCAAAAGCTAGTAAGAAATAAAAACCCATGATAACCGATATTCGGGTATAAGCTGGTAATTAATATGAGTCTGAAAATGCCCATACGCATTGAGCAGGCGTGGTGATCAATACTCATGCCTACTCTGTATGAGAAGAGGCCTTTGCCCTGCATTGTGACACAATAATAGGCTGATATTATTACTACACTCAACCTCGCTGTACTATCAGCTGCACTTCGCGGTTAATTTACCTTTTATCTTATCTCGCTTTGGTTAAGTTCGCTTATTCGCTATGACTTTGATTTCACATTATTATAACTCTTATCAACTTACAAAGTGTATTGTACTCCGTACAATAAAACCTTTGCATGTATGATTAGTGGTTTGTAACCCCTGTTCCTGTTGCGACAGGGGTACCAAACATTATTTAAAAAAAAAAGTAAAAAAGCTTAGCTTCTGGCCACGACTCAATTGATATTTTTCCAGCACAAAGTTGATATTTCATTATATGGGAACCGTGCATAATTTCTGGGATAAAAAGTAGCCCATATGCCATTCCGGACCTATCTATTATAACGTAACTGTATGCCAAACATCCAGATTCGTTTAGCCGACCGGTCTGTCGTGATAAGTAAAATTTGCTGTGCCCGACAGGGTCCATGATTGTTTCTATTTTTATTTTACCACCTGTAAGTGCAAATCATGGATTGCAATAAATGTTTTGATTTGATCCATCGAAACTTAATTTTAATATTTTATCATGTTCAATTAATGTTGAATTTGTATCTCATTATTGAAAAAACAGCGCACTGTGAACTTTCTATCCAAGATTTTTGTATGTGATGTGAATGTTGACCTATATGTTCAAATAAATTATTCCTGATTTCTAACTATAAAATAACCATCCAAAAAAAATACACACACACACACAATAGCGCATGCTTTAAAACGGATCAACTTGAACCATCGACTCTTAAAGAAGAAAAGAAGAAAGAAGAAGAAGAAGTCTCTTAAAGAAGTTGCATACTTTTTAATGGAATCTAGAAATTCCTCAACACCCAGAAAAAAGTGATTTAATGCTCTATTAATATCCAAAACTACGCAGAAACATGCAACACATCCACTATCATGATACATGCAATTTTAGCCACCAATAAACATGAAAACCGACTAGAACGGCTAAGATAAAATGCTTCGAAATATTTACAGCAGTTTTCACCTTAGTCATAGCCTACGATTGATCCGTACTTTACAATCCAGCGGTAAATCATTCAACAACAAATCATGTAGTTATTACGGGGAACACATTTGTGACGTCATAGATTCCAGCTATATTTATGGATACAAGCGTCTAGTCAAGACGGTGTTACGGGGCGAGGGAATAGCGAGACGTGATGATGTGCAAAGGCTAGAGGCTTAAGATGGGATGTCCGTAAAGCTACTGTTAGTGTAAGCATAAAGTATATATGTACGGTTGTCAGTTGTTTATGCAAAAAAGATTTTTTTTTATTACATAGGCTCGTTCAGGTCATTCTTAAGGTGATCTAGTAATAAGAAACAAGTAAATATGAAGAGATCGGTTTAGATAACTTCTTTTGCAATCAAAGTCAAATCATTTATTTCAATAAGGGCTATAATTTTTCAATCGTCAGATAACTCTTACGGAGGGATAAACAGGGCGATTTTACAGCTTTCATACAAAATACATATGTTAAACTGTCGTATTTCTTCCTTGGGTAAAAGTTACTGTAGACTATTAAAAAATCAGCCCTAAGACCATTTAAAGCCACTTTTAAACGTCATATACAAGAAAAATGAATTGAATCTAGTCGCCCCTTCCAAGAGATAATTTTCTATGGAGAAGAATGGACAAGAAACTCCATCCATCAATCTAAATGATCTGTCGTAGAAATTCAATCACGCGGAACAACTGCGGAATAAGGTGAGTGATGAGTCATTATGTATCATTCATTCATTCATTCATTCAATAAACATTCAAGTCGGTACATTTGTATGGAAAAAGGTACTTAGAGTTGATGGCACCTGGATGAACGTACTTATAAAGATGACAATACTCTGCCAAAGCATTCACGCATAATAGCGTGAAGGTTGCAGTGATGTTTAACGTAAGTACCATTTTGTTTGCCATGAATTAACCAAGAAAATAAAATAAATACTTGGATTTCTTACTACTATTATATGCGAAAATGGATGGATGTTTGTTACTCAATCACGCCAGTACGGTTGAACGGATCTAGATTTAATTTAGCGTAGATATAGATATAGTCTGGCAAATAAGCTTTTTGTTCCCAAAGACTGTGACTTAATCCTGAAATCTGCGCAGACGAAATCGCGAGCAGAAGCTAGTACGTAATATTTAGAGCATGACCTACATAACTAGCTATAACGGGTGGAAGTTGAAACAGACATCGTAACAAAAATTTTTACTATGGATTCAGTACATAATTATAGACTCCCACCCCTAGCAATAAAAAAAAAACATGATAATAAACCACACTGTGGAGTAAAGCATATGTAAGTACAATCGCGGATAATTGTGGTGAACTACTTTTCATCATAACGTCCTTCTTCTTCAATAATTTTTTTTTTGTTTGACCAAATATTCAGCTACAACGTCATCTGCTGACGCAGTCATTAGGTCCACACGTGTGCAGGTGACAGGGCATGCGGCGAGATAAAAGGTGGGCCATGGTCTGCTAAAGACGACGCATAGACATTAAAGATCAGTGCCATCTGTGTAACCCCATCTTTGGAGATTCTCTTTGCTTATACCCAAGTAATAAGGTTGAAAGTGGTCAACCGCCATTATCCGCGGTTACACAAGCGTCATTATCCAAGCTACTCATAACATCCCAGATATATTTAACATGGTGAAGTTTCACCAATATAAATACCACGACCGAATTCACACGGTTTATTTATGGTGTAAATATGAACTTGGCAGCAGCTATCGAATTGATGGTAACACCGAATCTAACTAAATTAAACAAACAAACGAACGAAGTCAAGGTTTTAATATAGTGTTGGTGTTACCGAATAATAATGTATGTTGCACATTATCCGTCTCATTACATAACGAGTTCTTAGTATAATCAAAACTAGAGACTCTGTTATTGTATTTTGAACTGTAATCTGTCTGAAGAACAGTTGTTACTAAAACTTGTTGGTCTTATTACTTGTATGGAGTTTCTAGCCCATTCTTGTCAATACGAAACTACTTTTTGGAATGGGTAACTAGATTCAATGTCAGTTAGCTTTCATGGGGGTCTTGCTTGACCCTCCAGACCTATCTATATTTTTTTTATTCGATTTTTTATTGTAATCGAAACAGAGCCTGTCCTGACTAGATCCCCCCGATTTGAAAGCTGGACCAACCCTCACTAGACCCGCGTGATCCATTACTAGTAGACCACGCGAGTGTAATGCGGTTTGGTTAATGTGATAGTCTTCAAAATTTTTGCCGGTACTAAATAAAAGTTTAAAACCTCAGTTTAACGTCTCAGCGACAATCAATGTCATAAGTTTGGTTTAATTAGAGACATTTTTGACAAATTGACACAGAGATTAGATTGCGATCGATCCTAAAAGTAAGTAGAATTTCAGCCCTGAGATATCGACCCGTCAATTCGACCCGTGCCCACGTGTCTGATAGTGTTACATAAACTAACCCTATTTATTTCCATATGCTTATCAGAAACCTTGAACTGCCCGTCACTACATCCGCTGAATTCATTAAAATGTGTACTCGATTATGCATACTATTTTTTTTTAATTAAATATTTCTTAATAGGTAAAATCCATAATATTTATATTTTACTGATTAGTTGCGAATTCGTCCTGAACCGGAACTACTGAGACTCAATAAAATGCTCATAATTGAAGATAAAAGTATAACTATTTTGAAAGTACACTTCCAAACATACTTCCATGTATTATTTAACATTAATAACCAGTTATTTACAATACACTGAAGGACAAATGCCACCTTTATCATGATCGCATACTTTACGGTGTTTAAAATCTCATAAAACGCTAAAACGTAAGTCACGAATCTAATATTTTTCGATGTTTTTTCTCGTCATCAAGTTTCCGTGTAATATCATCAATACATTTAAATCTTACCACCTTACTGCCAAAATGTTACGAATTTGGGGTAAATGGCAGTAGGCATATATGGTCCAAGCGTCGCCAGGGATTAATCATATACCAAACGAAAGAGTACAATAATGCTACATAACTTGTAATGCAAAAATCTACGAGTAAAATATATAAAAGCGAAACGTCACTCACTCACTCATCACGAAATATCGAAACCGCTTGACGTAAAAAGATGAAATTTGGCAGGGAGGCCGAACACAAATCCAGACTCCGAGGCTGCCACTGAGAAAGTCCTGATGGAAAAACCCAATAACACTTTGCCCGACCTAAAAATCGAACCCAAGACCTCATGCTCAGCAGTCGTGCTTTGCGACCACTAAACCAACGAGGCAGTCGTTGAGGCTACTGTCCAAAATATCTATCCACAAAGGCGAGACATTACTTGGCAGTGTTTTGATGCCTCGTGCCCTTTCAACCTTGATTGGTGTATTTTATCATACAAAAGGCTGCGAAGGCCACAAGTCCAGACACGATAGCCTTTTTATTGTTTCAGGTGTGAATCAGTCAAATTAATAAGTAGTTCGGTTTCCTCGAATTTCAAAAAGACATAATTTTGTAAGTAGGTATCTGTTGATAGAATTGGGTATATTATGTTTAAAAGAGAACTTTATTTTAGTAAACTTTGATTTTAATTGTTTTAAAAACAATAAATTGATTATTTTAATTATCAATCAATTAATTCAGTTGAGATGGTCAAAAAGTGACGTCATAAGTTACTATCACTATGCAAAATCAATGGCGGAATCGAGTTTTGACAGCTCATAAAAAGTAAGACAAGAGATTGGCGGAATCAAATATCCAATTTGCATGTCACTAAAGCATATAGGGAAATACTTTTTAATCCGTCTGCCAATTTGGGTCTTCTTCTAATCTTTCAGGTATAACCCTGAAAGGTTCTAACTTAAAAACCCTGACCATACTTCGAGAGATCCTTGCAAGAAAAAAATTGATGTCTTGAAATGTGTCTCAACCGATATCTTTCTAAACAATTTTCGATCCGTATCAAACCTAGCCAATTTAATACTATTCTGTCCACGTTGACAGGAGGTGTGGACAGAAGTATTTCAATGGCATTAAACTTAGTGTTCACGAACACAACGGAGGTGCGATAAAACTAAACACTCTTGCTGTCTTTACCAACGGCTCTGTCCTCCTTTCAGTTCTGCATGAACAAGCACTTAGTATGAAGAAACACGCACTATATTTAGAAATTTAATAGGATTTTGCAACTTCCCTATACCGAATAACTTAAATTAAAAAAAAATCGATTCTTTACCTGAAATTCAATATACTTACCGCAGTAAATCAACATGTTACATTAGTTACGGAACTACATGTTAAACGAACAATGCCAAACATTTTCAATAACACATTGCAAGCAAAATCGTATTTACCAATCTATTGTTCCTAATTAGTTGTCCTCCTGATGTTAGAGTCAACATTTCGACGTGTTATTTACTTTTTTGAGTCACAGAATCTTCAGTCTTAGAGCAGTATAAATAAGATGTCTGATTCTTCTTCTTGTTCTCTTATATTGACACTAATTATATCATATGTGAATAGCTCATGCCGACCATCTGCAGTGAGACGTAAGTTGAAGAATGAATATCACCTACAACCACCCCAACTTCGTTCAACCCCAGGTACACCTGCCACTCGGATGTGATTTGCGGTGGCATATAGGCCCAAGTAAATGGCTGCAAACATAACCTAGTGCAATAGGGGATTCCACTGACACCCACTGTGAATACGGTGCTCCTGACCGGACGATTGCATATGTACTACAGTGCCCAAAGCGCCCCTGCACTTTAGAGGATATTAAAACCACTATTAGCCAGTGATGCCGTGACAAACGTGGCCGCGTACTGGGGCCGAGTACTCTAACAAAAAAAGACGATTTACTGAATTAAACCATCGTTTCAGGAAGAAGAAGCTCATGCCCATATTTATCTCAGATGGCCTATTACCATATCGTGGTGAAACTTCTTCGGCCACGAGGGCTGCTAATGAAAAGTAACAAAGGCATACTTTTGGTACGAAATCAGTTTCCCAACTATACAAAGAGAACATAACTGTGATATCCAGTCATGCTCGGATAAACAATGGCTCATTAAATGTTAAATAATTCCAAATTACTAATGGGACCCACGTGGGCCCCTCCGGCTCCTAACGGTACCGACTTTGGTGAACGTTAAAAATATTAATAACCTTAATACTTGAAAGAGAAACTGTTGATTGTCTAGCTTTCTCTTTGATTTGTTTTAATGCAACAGACACACATTAGCGTTATGATAAGATGAAACACGACATTCATCAGCCGTGCATAAAGCTAGAATTTCATAAAGCTCAGAAATACCCAAATTATAAATTGAGTGATGTCTTTCCATCATTCAATTTATATAGATATCATCTCGGCAACAACAGAAGACTGAAAGACATATGGACTAGAATTCCAAATCATATTTTCGCTTTGTCTTTGTGTAGAAGATCCCAGTTTTCTGATTGGCAGTTGGAGCAGTTAAAACTTAGTTCGTGTATTGCATTGCTCAAGGACTAATTTGCACCGCGCCTAGGTACAAGTTACAACTAAAGCATTTAATGACGCAAACTTGTTCTCGGATTTGCTAAAGCTTGTTACCCACATTACTAGTTTTCATTGCGCTGTTCAATCGATCAACTCAACAAACACGTTAATATGAAGATACAAGAAATCCTAGCCCCTCCAAAGCGAATTTCTATAAACAAGATCTAGGTCTAGTCAACAGCTACAATGTATGAGCAAAAAACATTATTTTTCTTGGGAACTAAATTGAATCGCAAACCAATATTCCCCACAGGATGTTTATATTGGCGCCGTTTAAAAGATATCTATCATTTTATGCTTTCATATCAAACTGCAATAAAATGGAAAGTTACGGCATTTTTACGGCTTTTCTGTGGCCGCAATTTGTGGTGGATCCTGAAGTAGCTTGCTGGCTGTAATTCCAGCCTTTGTTTGTGCCAATTAAGGTTTAAACTCGATTGTTAAATTGTCCCTGTCTAAAATTAGCCTCCGCCTCCGACATCATGCATAAAGTGAATGGTTCTGTAGCTATTTCTGTCCTTCTTTAAGAGGATGTATCTTTTATGTGAATCAGTGTGCTGAACTCATTGCAACAAGATAATGAGGGTTTGTAATCTAACGTGATAAACCTGCTCTGACTCAACATAAGAAGAATGTCCAGCGTCATGAATTCCAGGAAAACATGAAATATTTGGCCATCTTTCAACGCACGTGGAACATAATCGGTTCAATGGGAAAACTAAAATAAACACATTATTTAGTTTCAAGTGCAACGAGCTACAATTTAAACTAGTACTTTTCAAAACATGTAGATAATGGACTGTGTAATGCACTGATAACGTCTAAAGTGGTTTCAAAGAAGAAAGCTTAAGTGCACGAAGTAATTTGCTAACAGGTTAGAATATAATCATGGTTCATCAACCGACAAACTTAAAAGGCAACAGGGATACGATTAGATATGGAAAGCGATGAATTAAGTGATGCGGCGTAAGGTCAGCTTCAAAAACGCATATGCTCAGGACAGTTTAGCAGTGAGTAAATTAAATATCTAAAAAATTTGCTCGAATACATGGAAACTGGAATTTCAACAACGTTATAGCCTTCCAAACTAAATTAAAAGAAATGCCCCTTCGGAAAATACCTCGTCCTGAACCTAGTGATAGTAGTACGTCTAGAACTCTCGATACCACCCAGAAAAAGTGGGTTTCATTCTCATGACCTTCACATTCGAATACCAAGTGGGTTTTATTGAACGTTGTTTTCACGTCGGTGCACGTGTACTGAATCATAAAATGCAGCAATATAAGCGTTTCTGCCTGCTCTACTTTCGTCATCAGGTGGTCTACCCAATTTCTGACAAACATAACACCAAAAGGTTTTCGATAGTAATTGTTTCTCTTCTTCGTTACAATTAATGATTTACCCCATAATATGGTTCAACCATCTCAGCCACGTCGATAGCATCAGCAGCGGTCTCACAAAGCAAATATTGATTGTTAATTAATATTCAAAGAAAGATCTAATAACAATGACTTCTGAATTGGAACCTCCTCCTCTAAACCAGGATAAGCTTTTTGACCGTAATATGCAAAAGGAGGTACCAAATATTCAAGGGACAGAAGTTACAAACGATCGTAAGAAGCCTTTTGGTCACTACGATCCTCAGAGATCCGCAGAGACAGCAGCTTTGATGAAAGGTAAATGCTTTAACTCTGTCATGTCTAGCAAGACTGCCGATTTTCCAGCTTAAGATCTTCAAGCATTTATTTGTCAAACAAATCGTTTGATCGTGACGAATTTCCAAGGGTTCCCTTGAAAGCTCTTGTTTGACAGTAGCGCTTTTTTCACCAGTTACTCTTCACATCACAAGTTCTTAGTATGCATATCACGTGAGTGCGATCGTAAAAATAATCATAAACAATTCGATCATCACTTCATTACAAAAAGTAAAACTGTAGCTACATCTGCCTTTAGGCGGTACAGTTAGATAGATATCTTCAGGGTTTTTCTACGTCGTAACAACCGACGTATTAGAAGTTAAAAATAAAGAAAGGCATCATAAACAAATTATTATTTTGAAAGCAGACTGCAGTCGCTGTTTTACATTTTGTAGATAGGAAAAATATTTCTAAAATTGTTTAACATTCTCAACTACCCTAGAAGCTTCTCGCTACATATTAATTTTAGACGATGCCCGACATTGCTCATTGTGGTTAAAAAAGGAACTGGCTCATATGATTAATGCTATAAACCCGTACACTACACCTGCAAGTCCTGTTACTGGATATATGCTCATTATACAGTTTATATGACATCAGGTCCATTTACTCGGTACATTTATTACAGCAGACCTCATATTTCCTCCAGGAATGACTAGACAACATCTACCAATTTGGCGTAGACTGGCAACGATAAGTTAATGCAATACATCACATCCAGTTATCCTGAAGACATTCCATATTTCTACAGCATTCCCTTCTCCATAAGCTATGGCCTAAGGAGAAACATAATATCACGCCTTTATTCCACAAAGAGTGAGGCAGAGATAATTTTGAACTGGCATACTGGTGGTATTCGCCGGAATTGTAATCGGACGATTGTGTTCTCATCATGAAGATTCCAGATCATCACCTTTGTACTTAGAAGAGCGGCCAGTACACAACACTGAATCACTCATGATCTTTCCGTATCGCCACTAGAGCAATCGTCAGCTAATGCGTCCATTCTTACCGGGGCCCGTAAGACACGGGCACGGACGAGGCAAGAGGAAGCTTGCCGCCGCCCGTGCACTTATCCAATTTGCCGCTATTATGATTTATTGGTAGCGTACAAGTAGGCGCCTATGACCTAGACCGACTGCTTCGCGACCGAGCATGTCAGCATTCAGTAATATATTAGCGGGAAGTAAAGGGAATTGTAAGAACGGCCTAGCATTCATGGCTCAACATAAATCGTCTTTCACAAAAAATTACTCATTTTGGTTGGACGAACCATCTCATTTTGCATTGTTGGCAATTCAGCTAGAATTCGCGTTTTTAGGATGAGCAAGGATTTTTGAATCATTATACCGGAAATTAAACTGGAAACCAGCCAAATGTTAGGTGGCAGAATGGTAGAAGTATTCCAGCTACGGAACCCGGAAGAAACTCTTTTACGAGAGACATGTTGGCAAACTGAAGACTGCCTCTTAAAATTCGGTGGAACATTTACCAATTTTTTATGAGCACGAACTAGACGAAAATATGAACCCCTAAATTATTCAAGCAATGAACAGTAAATACAAATACGCTTACGCGTACAGCTTTTATTAACACAGTGCAAACTCACCCACCCAGCCTGAACCGGATTTTATTGATTTCAACTTAGCCGGAAGAATGTTCTACTAGGGGTCTCAAGGTCTCGTAGTGCACACAAGACTTGAATCCTGTTTGCCTACGTCATAATAACCGTTACGTAAGGGCTTATGGATACGACGGCTTTTATACGAGCTGTTGAAACGCGTTTCGTGTTACCTGCCTTGCTAAACTTGAAAAAGCTTTGCGTTTGTAGCGCTTTTCAAGCTTTACAGTGGCGTAGCTTACCCTAGACGGGCCCCATATCAAAATGTATCCTACCTAACTGCGGCGAAGACTAAATGGAGGGTTTTTCACAAACGAAACAATATGTTTATTTTTTTCTGGGAAGTTCGGCATATGGCCTAAGGATTTGAGTGAGATAGTAGATAATTTTTACGAATTTTTACTTACACGCCTTCGGGGCCCCTGCAGCTGGCGGCCCCGTAGTTTTGTTACGACGATAGCTACGGCCCAGTATGTATCGCTAAAGGGTTGTTTATAAAAGCATTTGTTTTATCTTGTCTAGCGAATTATAGCGTCTGTACTATTTTAGCATTCTCGTTGATCGCGATGACCGTTACCGAACCTAACGGGCTTCTTTTTTGCGCGCCCGGAAAAGGTAGCGCTCATGACGCGTGCGCAACACAATCGTCCGAGTTACCGACGCAAGTTGGAGCCAACACATATGACTACACTTTATTAGCACAAAACAAACCTTCATTAATCTCTGTATGCAGTGTGTGTAAATACTAGTGATAATTTCCGGAGATACAGCATTATGTGAAGGCAAACAACCATGTTTCAACATATACCATAAATTTCATACAGATTACACAATGCTGATTTTATCAGTGCATTGTTTCAAAATATTGTAACCATATTGTTTGTACATCTACTTTATCTTCTTTGAATGGGTCATTCATTGTTTATTTCTGTGACTGTGCTGTCCATACAAAGTGCACAATTAATGAATTATTTATTGTTACAAATGAATGGTATATAATTACCTACACGAGGTGGAATATATTATGCCATTTAATTGGACGATAAAAAACTATGTTTTCAATTTGATATGCCACAAACAAGTTATCAATAATTTTTCCATGAGCAAGTGTATTGTGCAACTTGCTACATAAAAACTTTTTTGAATATTTATGAGGTTAATTTCCTTTTATTGTTTTTTTTTAGATGTTATGGAAGCGGTGAGAATATTAAAAAAAAAAACATGTAAGGCAATATTACCTAGCCAGGATTGACCATGATAGTATGATAGTTAGCAAAAAATTCCAACCTGAAATCTGGTAGCAGACGGCTGATCCTTGAACCTGGAGGGCTTTTCCACATCTCTGAAACTGCTCTTGGTGACAGGCGAGCGAGACTGTATTGAGACCGAGCCGTTGGACACCGCCTCTGGCAGCAAGCGGTCCTTCTCCCCCGGGTCCCGGGTCCGGAACTGAAGCCCGGCTTCGGCATCCTCGCTCCTCAACGGCACATCTGCAGCCGAAGGGTACTGTATGTTCCCGTTCGTCGCTGCCATAGACTTCGCCGAACTTATCTTCCGAAACCTTCCGATGATCACGTCTTCCTCATCGGTTACCGGCACATTTAACTTCTCCGGTGCAGTGCTAGAGTTAGCTTCAGGCTTCACAGGGCTCAACTCAATATCCTTCTGTGGTGTACCCATCTTTACAGTGTGTTTAAATTCAATAAACTAACGTATTGAATATTGTATTAAAACATTATTTAAAATTTTTGTATACGTCCGATACTTTATAAACACCTAAGGCACGGGTTACAGTCTCGTCATCAAAAAACGTTGATCGTATTATAAAACACATGCGATATAAAAAAATATTAAAACAACGTGGTTTTGTGTTAGAAATATTGTAAATTATGTGATAGAATCAAAAGCACGCGAGCAACGCGTTGGAGCTATTTTAAACAAACGCCCGCTTTGCCGTCCATTTGACAACTAACTGAATGAATGAGAATGAATTCCTGTAAAACTGAGCCAATGGCTTTTACCTATGGACGGGCCTTAGCAAAAAAATAAGCTGATATTACGTGGTTTCAAAGTACACTAAATCACCGTTATTTAATTCGCGCTTCAAACTTATTTCATAAGTTTAGGAACCTTATTTTGATGGACATCAAAAACTTGAAATGGCAAACACGCCACGTTCTGCTAGGTTTTTTTTTTATATCTATTTATTTCACTTATACATATTGTGACTTTTGAACGAGTTGATTTCGAGTTGTCAACTTGTCGGGTAATATTCTAGCTGCGATTAATAATAATATATCCATTGGATTGGCTAACGATTGCCTCAATCACTAATAGGATTGAGCTGACAATAAAATTATAATGATTCATCCGATTCATGGACTTTGACATACCGAATTAGACCCACCGAGAACAGCAATGGAGTAAATCACTGTTTTTTTAAATAAAATACTTTACAATGAATATATTATCTAATCATGCGTTGATAAAAAAAAAACAAACGTATATATACTACTAGTCTGTGACAAACAGAGTTGCCAGCGCGACAACCTAAAATATCTTTTTTAATTTCTTGATGATTGTCATTACTGTCAATAGTGTCAATGTCAATATTATCACGGGATAATCCAATCCAACGCCTTATTTTTGGCAATTCAATTCGCAAACCAAACAATTCGTAAACGATATACAAAATGTCAGTTCGTCAGTCTCATTAAAATTTAACCAAAGGCGGGGTGCTGGTGTATTTTTTTGAACTTTTTATATTTTTACGATGGGATTCGATGACGGTCAGATAATCTTAGATAGTGAAAATGGTGCATATTATGCCGGTCAGACTGTTCGCGGGCGAATGGTGTTCTCTCAAAATAAAATCAAAGAAATCCATGGTATGTGTTTTCACCTCCGCCTACTTTGCCCAAAAAGAAGATACATAATCGAATTGAGTTTTTTAATGGCTGCAACCGGTTGACGCCGGTTGGGTGTGCAGGTTATTAAAATGCTTTCACACAATGTCTCTTAATCAATTCTTTTTCTTCACAATAACAGAGAATTTAGTTTATCATCACCAATAAAATTCATATTATTATTACCTATTTAGAGTTAATGATACGATGGTATATCCCACCGCTATGATGTTGTGGTGAAAGTTTGTGTTCTTTCGGGCTAACTGGACAGATTTTCATATGCTTTTAAATTGAAAGAAAAATTGTCTAGAAAGGTAAAATTTATAATTACTTTGTAAAAACAAGCCTCAAATACAGGTATGATAATATTTTGTAATCAAGTCTGCAAACAATCCTCCCTTCTGACAGCTTCCGAGGCTTATACAGAGTAAATAGCTAAAGATACACAAAAACAATAGATGGTGAAATAGTTACTCTTTAGTAGTTCTAAAAATAGTCTGCGATACCGGTGACCTAAATATCTAACTTTTATGGTTCACTCGCAATATCCATTTCTAAGATTTTCAAACTCAGCCAAACAGTACTTTATTTACAAAAATATTTTTTTCAACATGGTATTCATCCTCAATAAATATGTTAATCATCATAAGGATTTAATTTAGATGAATATCTTAGTAAAAAAATTAAAAAAAAATATCATGAAGTCAACAGTGGTGGGGAGGGGGTGATTGAACTTCCTAATACACAAAATGAGGTTAATAGGGCAGTGCTAACGTAAAGTCTAATGTGCTGCCCACCATACCTATAGATGACTGACCCCATTCATCTACCAAAAGTTGTGTTACTATAGATTAGTAGTTCTACCAGTGCGAAGCTGGAGAGAGATAAGACTTTATACAATAAACCACATTGTATAAAGTCTTATTAAATTTGTATGACCTACAAGTAGTTGTTCTGGGTCTGGCTGTTTGTGTATGTGAGTTTATATGTTTGTAAACACACCCACGATACAGAAGAAATTTTTAGCTTGGAGAATGTTTCTTTTAGAAAAAAAAAATTAAAAAAAAAAAAGTTTTATTTTGATATTCATGTTTAGGAATTATTAATTAATGGTATTACATACCACATTGAAACAATGCACATACACAAACAAACAACATCGAAACATAAATGACGTCACCTTAGTAAGTTAGAATCGTCTAACTCTATACAATGCTGTTTTTTTGTATGTGGCCTTGACTGTAATGAATGCCATGAAGAACTGGTATAGCCTAAGTATTTATAAGATTAAAAGCTAAAAAGTACTATAAACATTAAAGTAATAATTAAATAATAAAGTAGTAATAATGGAAAATGAATTGAAATCTGAAACTGCAACTAGTTATAATATTTTCTAGCCAAAATGAGATATAAACTAACAACTGTTTTAAAAAGGTGAAAATCCAGCGTATCGACATATAGCGGTATCGCGCACCACTGTCCATCTTGCCACGTCGTACCGCCAACTGACATAACGTCGGTTTATTTCGAAAAAGTCCTCCACAAGTGGCCATACTAAGATGCCTAATGTATGCCTTGTATCACTCAAAATTCGTCCCTAAACAAAGTTTGTGCCCATACAAAACAAATAGCAAAGTTACACCCTGTATTGCCCTTTTGCGATAAAAATTTAGCTGTAAGTTAAGACCCAACATGAGGTTAGCAACTAACTTGGAGGTGATAAGATTACTCTAGGTAACACAAGCTTGCCTAGTACTTAGGTACAATAATTTCAATATTTTTTTGTTTTCCAGGAATCTATGTGGACATAAAAGGCTTCTGTAAAGTCCATTGGACGACGTCGCGTTCTCGAAGAGTGAATGGTCGCACAGTAACTACTACTGTGCACCACTACTCTCACGAGGAATATTTTAGGGACAAAAACTACTTATTTGGCAATGAAAATGGTAAGGGTGAAGAAATTATGCTAAACTAGCTTTTGCCTGTGACTTGTGTCCTCTCTGTAAGCCCTGTTCAAAATTAACATGTAACCATTAAATGTTCCCTGTATTTTTATTAAACTGTAAAATTTTCAAAGTTTCTTATGACTGCCTCGGTGGTCTAATGGTCGTTCGAGCGTCTAACAAGCACGTGTTCGTGGGTTCAAATTCCACGTCGGAAAAAGTGTAACCGGGTTTTTCAATTTGAAAAATTCTTAGTAGTAATAAATGAAGTCTGGAATTCTGGATCCTTTCATGGAAATAGTACTGACATTTTGTCCTTTATCTAATATAGATGCATGGCAGTGTTTGAACCAAGTTCA
Organism: Hoplodrina ambigua; assembly: GCA_949774945.1. Classification (NCBI taxonomy): domain Eukaryota; kingdom Metazoa; phylum Arthropoda; class Insecta; order Lepidoptera; family Noctuidae; genus Hoplodrina; species Hoplodrina ambigua. The sequence goes on from OX458979.1 coordinate 1,242,403, forward strand.
GCAAACACTAAAGTGTGTATATTAGCTAGATAGATTTTGTATGTTAATTAAGGTCCCTTGTAAACCTAGAATATCAATTAAAAGGTTTTCTGAAACTACAGCACACAAGAACAAAATCATTGTTATGCAATTTTTTTTTTCTTGATCTTGGGTTCGATTCCCAGGTCGGGCAAAGTGTTATTGGGTTTTTCCATCAGGATTTTCTCAGTAGCAGCCTCGGAGTCTGGATTTGTGCCCGGTTGATGGCAATAGGCTTGCCCCCTATTACATGGGACTTAAAACATAACTGGCGAAATGTGGGTGTACTAATGGGTACACCTCTGCCTAACCCTTCGGGGATTACAGGCGTGATGTTATGTGTGTGTTTTTTTTCTTGTACCTAGGCGAGAACACTTTAAATCCGGGTCAGCATGAGTTCCATTTCGCATGCCCCATCCCGCCCAACTGTCCGGCCACCTTCGAAGGGACATACGGACACATCAGATACCGCGTCAAGGTGGTCATGGTAACCATCGGCATGTTCTCCTTAAATAAGGACAAATGGGTCCCTGTCAAAGTACACGTACCTATTGACTTGAACCAAATCCCTTGCACGGTAAGAGAAAAATATCTATAATAAATTGAAGGACTAGATTAGATTTAATCTTAGCTATGTGCTTTTAAGGATTAATATAGTGCATAAAATAATGTTAAACTGCCTCGTTGGTCTAGTGATCGCAAGCGCGACTGCTGTGCATGAGGTCTTGGGTTCGATTCCCAGGTCGGGCAAAGTGTTATTGGGTTTTTCCATCAGGAATTTCTCAGTAGCATCCTCGGAGTCAGGATTTGTGCCCGGTTGATGGCAATAGGGTCGCCCCCTATTACATGGGACTAAAAACAGCTGCCTAACCCTTCGGGGATTATACAGGCGTGATGTTATGTTAAAATAATGTTAAATATTAAATGAAAAATTGAAATCGCAAAACATATTTAATTCTTTGGCAAATCGGTTGATACCTAATATTTAAGTTGTCTGGGGTTAATAATGTATTTTCGTGAATTGACTATTTTTAGGTTTGACTTGTACTTTTGATTTTTGGTGTACCCTATGACTTTGGACCACTACTGGAAATATAATAATATCGTTACTTCACATAGGATCCATTGGAATTTGACCTGTCAAGTACTTACTGCTGCTGGTGCATGAAAGCAGGGTCCTCAGAGGTGCTGGTGAGGATACCTATGTCAGGGTACTGCCCCGGCCAGATCATACCCATAGAAGTCTCCTGCCAGAACGACAGCAGCGTTGAGATCGACGAAATTAAGCTCGCCATTAAAAAGGTACTTCATTCACAAACTATTTGGGATAATAACCGATGAAAGCTGTGGTCACTCATGATCAAATAGCCACCTGCTTATTTTTGGCAACCAGGACTAAACATTTAGTTCTTTTTTTTAGCAATATATCTCGCTTATCTCACAGATTTTGTATTTATCTCGGTATTATAATATTGTTCTACTCAGTATGTGAAATACACGGCGGTATCCGAGCCTGGTACCCGGCACGATCACGACACGGTTGCTGAGATAAAGAAGGGCCCGATACCTGGCCGCACCACCCGCAACTGGACCGTGGAGATGGAGGTGCCTGCCATAGACATTTACAATGTTGACGCGTGCCGGTACATCGATATCCACTACAGTTTTAAGGTGAGAAACATTCTAGCAGGTGCAGTTAACTGACTGGTGACTTTTAATTCATCTTTCAAGGGCTGTAAAACTGTAAATACCCACAAACGTGAGTGACTCCATTACCAACACATATCACTTGAACTTTGTTCTCATATGTGAAAGCTTTTAATTACCATTTTTTTTTTTTATATTTTAATATTGGCGAAGTTGTTTGTTTTCATTACTATTTGCCACATTTTTGCAAATAGCTGTAGTTTATCACTCATGATTCAGTTTTAATTTCAGTTTGTTTTTTTGTTTATACCTCAGGTATCTACCGAAGTCGGTGGTTGCCACAAGGATAATGACGAAACTCATCCTATGATAATTGGCACTATCCCCTTAGTGGGTTACCAAGATAACGTACTGAACCCACTTCGCGATCAACTGCCTAAATCTATGGAGGGAATAAATTCTTACCCTGGCCCGCCGATCATAAACCAACCACTGCCTAACTCGCCTTACCCTACTCCAGGCTTTCCAACTACTCCTAATCTTGGCGGAAGGACTTCTCCCTATCTTCCTGGAAATCAACCTTACCCCAATGTTTCTCCATACCCGCCGAACCAGCCTTATCCGGGTGCAAATCCTCCATACCCAGGTGTAAATTATCCTTACCCAGCAGAAAACTCTTCTTACCCTCCTCCTTACTCTAAGGGCGACGAGTTCGGAATTAATCCGAGCCCCGTCCCACCTTACCCAGGGGAAAAACACAGTCCTGTACCACCGCATAATTCTGGCGGAACTAAGGATGACGAGGCCAAGGTTCCTCTGTTACCCAAGGGAACCAACGAACCCTATGTAAGTATTTGACCACAAATTTTATCCCAGTTGCCAGATTGTCATAATTATGTTTACCATCTAAAATGTCAGGTAACTCTCAAATATGCACCATTTCTGGTTGACTTTTAGAGAATGCCTAAGGCATTAAGTTCGCCTTTGTTGCATAAAGTTTAAATAAATAAAGAAATATTGGTTATTGAACCAAAACTTTTGTTTTTTAATTGGAATCAGCGTCAATGAAGTCTTACCTTTAATATTTTCCTCTAAAATACTCTGGTTTTAAGTAGGTATTTTTAATAATTGTCTTCATTGCAGCCATCGAATCCACCATCAAATCCATACGCATCTGCCACCGCGCCAGAGCCTTCCACACCCGGCAATGATGAACGTAAGTCTAATTTTTAATACCGTATATCTACAATTGTATGTTAATAATGTGAAAAAAGGGCCAACATCATTCAGGGTAGTCGGTGTCACCGATAAAAATGAGATCTAATGAGTGCGAAACTGCCAAGTACTAAGTGGCTAAGTTTTCGTTTCGAACTTTGCTGACTCACTGCCTTGATTTTTTGTTAATACTCCAATTGGGAGCAGAAGAAGTGTTCATGACAATGGATGATACCAATTGTGCTTGTCGTATAAAATTAAACTAAAATGGTAAATAATAGTCAACTAGTCGTATTCCTAATTTGAAAATTAATTCAGATGAATGCAATAGGCTCGCACCCTATTACATGGGACTTAAACATAACTGGCGAAATGTGAAAACACACCTCTGCCTAACCCTTCGGAGATTACATGCGTAATGTTATGAATTCGGATTAAATACTTTTTACGTCAGCGCACTCGTGCTGAGCGCTCAGTATTTAATGGAGCATGTTGTATATTTCTTCATTTTTTGACTATGGCCATGCCATCACGATGTTTACGTGTTTTTAGAGCAATATCTATACATCATCATCAACTTTTTTCTTTTTGTTACAGAGACATTGCCTCTGGATGAACCCGCCCCGCCATATAACCCAGATTTTGCAAAGAAAAACGACAAAAAAGACGACAAAGAAACTAAATGAAAAACTACCTCAATATCTGACTAATCCTGACGTAGTAAGTGTCGTAAAGGTTACCATTAATCATTATACGCAGAACTATAGTAATTTTACAGTAATATTTTTTGAACCTTTACATCACAACAAGTACAAGAGAATCTGGTGCTCTCTGAAGACATTTCTAAGATAGAATGAAATGGTCTCAGTTGGTTTAATTCAGGAATTATTAACGGGGATTTAATCTCATTAAATGAGAGGTCTGGTACCGAGGGCTGGAAGGATATAGAATTAAGATAAGAAGTGTATTGCACAAATATTTTAACCACGTAAATACTTAAGATTTATACTTAAATGTCTGTATTGCGAGGCCTTGAAAACCGCTCTTTTGAGTGGTACCTTAAAGAAACGTTAAAAAAAAAATGAAACCTCAGTAAGTTGTCAAAATAAAAAAAGCTTGTAAAATACATGGTACAGACGATTTTTGTCTTACCTTTACATATTTGCGATAATATACCTCATTACTTATGAGCCTTTTATTCATGTGCCTAACATTAAAAAGTACCGAAGAAGTAGTTCTAGTAAAACCTGAAGGAATTATTCTACATTTTTTATAGATTATTCTAGTATTTAATCGTATATAATTACCTCACAATATCGAGTATGTTAAATAGGAATAAGATGTCTTAATTCGAAGTTATTCGCTTTTAAAGCATAAAATAAGAGTTTTTGATATTTTTTATTATGTCTACAATTGTTATAATTTTTGCAGCATTTAATATACTTAAAACGTAATGTAAGAAAATATTTTTATCGTTACGAGTAAAAAGTTTATTACAATTTATTCCAACATAAGTTAGGACCGAAAAAAAAAGTGTGAATACATTTTGATTGAACATTTTTTTGCACACCTATCAATATATTTCTTTTTTTTTTTAATGATTTATTTTGTCTTATTCATTGACCAACATTATTATTATGTTTTTGCATTAATATTATTTTAAAGCAAGTCTTACTCTTTTTGTTTGTACTTACCGGCTGTTGGGCAGATGCTTCAATAAAAAAGAATAAGGTACCATAATTCGATGAAACAAAAGAATTTGCAAGTTTTTCGTAAGCTTTTTCGTTTACATACAACCCTATTCTTTATGTACTTAAATATATACCAGAGATCTGAAAAGGGGATTAATGTTCTCAACATTATGAGCAACTTTTAATGGGAGTAACTTGGAAATCGCAAAAAAAAAGAATGTTGATACATTTTTGTTCACACAACTCGACAAAATGGTCCAATGACCCGATAAGTCATTGTTTTAAGATATAATTATGTATGTATGTACTTGTTAAGAATTTTAATGTACTACCTAGTCAGTAGGAACGTCTTTTTAACCAGTGAACGAGGTGAACGCTGTGTATACCTACTGTGTATACCTAGCCTGTATAACAGCACTTTTATTTCACATCTGTATTGTTTTATATTGTTTTGTATGTATTGAATTTGGTACTATAGGATTAATGAGTAAAAAAACAGGATGTGCCTTATAGAACACTACGACAATAATACTCTTAATTTTGTTTAATATTTTAATAAGATTATCGCATTTATTGTTTCCTCATTCCAGTCACGGATTAAATCCAAACTGTAATAAGTGTTCCTGTTAAACAATAATGTATTTAATACGACAGCTATAATTTAATATTAATCAATTACATAATGACGCCTTTTATAATTTTTTTCTAGTTATATTAATCTCAAAGTAAACTCGAATATTTTTTTAATATTTCTTTTGACTTAAATAAAGACGTTATATTTAAAAATGGTGTTTATTTATTAGCTAGGTATTGTAAAACTTTATTTTTAACAGTGTCTAGTTTCTGTAAAACCTAAGTACTTTTTGGAAAGCAAAACTACCATTGAATTTTCTTTTTCTTTTTCTAAAGTGCCTCACATTGTTGTCACAATAAATGATTTATGAATTTTATGACTAGTCGAAATAGTTTAGAGCCAACTCCTTGACAATTCAAAAGTAAATGGTCTAATTTATTGAAATAAATGTTTTGACTTTGACTTTGACAAGATACTTTAGGTGCCCAAACTACAAAAATAAATCTCTGCTAGTTAAGAATGAGTCATTAGTACCTAGTTGCCAAGACAGTACATAATAGACAGTCGGCAGCAATAAAAATTGCAGAACAATACACCGTCTAAAGATAGCACTAAGTAGGTATGTATTCCAAATCGCTAAACAGTTAGAAGCTATCCTGCTGACTTATTTGCATGAAGATGCTAACAGAATTCTAAATAGGAGTTGTCTATCATAAAAACTACGTCAAACCTCAAGGTGAATGACATGTAGCTATCATTTAATTTTCTAATAATGATCTCTTTAAACGAGGCTTCCTCTCTCGTACCCTTTTGCTGTGCCCTATAGGGTTCATAAAGATCTCAACAATTTTAAGTTACCTACCATATAGACATTTAAATGGAAAAGCATTAAAGATATTGAGTATAGGTCGTAGCTAGCAGGAAAATTAAAAATAGTATTCCTACTTCCTAGTCGACTGGCTCGATGAAATATTATGAACTAATTGACCATTGAAAGAAACAAGTTTGGTCAGTAGGTATATGAAATATGATTGACTAATGACTTGCAACACTTGACAGCTGAATAATACGCCATCCCACGTTTATCAGTAGCTTTATCCACCAATCACCAATCCAAATAACATCACAAATCCCGATCTATGAGAAACGTAAAATATATAAATAAAATAGAAGTAAAACGCAAAAAAATAAATACATAAAAAGGGAAGGCTAAAAAGACACGGCATTCAAAGTATAAATAAAAAAAATCTAGTAATGTCACTCATGTCCAGATAATCTGTGGACTGTGCTCATGTCAGTTTCATTTTACTAGGGGAGTGGTGCTATTGTATTTTTTCATGATTTTTTATATTTATTTTTAAGATGGGCTTCGATGACGGTCAGATAATATTAGATAGTGATAATGGTGCTTATTATGCCGGTCAGACTGTGCACGGTCGAATGGCTTTCACCCAGGGCAAGAAAAAAGTAATCCATGGTATGTGTTAGCGCCACCGCCTAACTTGTCCAAAAAAAAAGACCTTCATTTGAATTAAGTACTATTATGCCTACGCCGGAATCGTGTGCGGGTTGTATTAATGTTATCACAAAGTCCCATACTCCCATGTGTTTGTTTTTCTTACTCAGACAAAAAAAAAACTTTTTTTTACAAAGTTGTTTTAATAGAGGATATTTTAAAACTACATTAATAGCGAAAAATTGTTCCTCCTAAATAGCTTTTGTTATGCAAATGTTCAAGGATGTACTATCATTCATTGTGTTTTGTTTAACTACCTCCTATCTTTATAAAAAAGTAAATTACGGTTTATTTGCTGCATTATTGGATACAATTAATAATAAAATAGTGTTTGGAAAACAAATATCCTGTTGTATTTTATGCAAATGCTAATAATTATCCGATTGATAAATTATCCAAAAACAGCACTGCATTTTTACCACTTTATTTTAGAGTCAAGTAATTTTTTTTCCTTCTAAATACAACATACATAAACTCACGTCTTTTTATCATAGGGGGTAAGCAGAAACCTTGCCACCTGTTATGATCCTTACATACTCTTTTCGCCTCATCTTCATACATCTTTTCATTCAGTGTTCTTCTATATAAATATTCATTTAAATTCATATTTAATTTTTACTATTCAATAGAAATGCATGTGTAATTCATGTTGTGTGCATATGGTCTGTGTCAATAAACATTTTTCCTTTCTATGTATTGCAAATTATCTTATATAAAGAGTACCCATAGTAATTGTAGGTAACATGTATTTAAACACACACACATACAAAATATCACAACATGAATTACAGCACTATAGTAAAAAAGTCAATAGTTGTTAAGTCTATACAGTGTTGTTTTTTTTTGTATGTCTGCGTTATTAGACGCTCGGCCTTGACTTGAGATAATACATGCCATGTGGATTTGGTACCTTTTTTTTGTATAGTAAATCCTTTGTTCTTGTATAGCTTTATAATATTTCAAATTAATTTTACTATATAATGTTATTTTTGTAGTGGAGTATCTTCGACACCTCATGTTTTATTTTTATTTTGGCAGTACAGCACTGTTTGTTGTGACGCAACTGTAGATACTGAAATTGTTGACAGAATGAGATAATGCATACTCATTATATAATTTGTGAATTATACTGTTGAATTATGAAATACATCCTGATTTTATTCACAACTAAAATATTTATCTTACTTTAAAACTAGCTTCTTAAGTTCTTACCATACCAATTTTTTTTTAAATATCTTTAGGACCTAGGAATAATGTAGCTTACTATTAGTAAAATAATTTTCAGAATAGGGCTAGTAGTTTAAAAGATTAGTGTGTTCAAACAAACATAACAAAGCAACTGTACATTTATTTTTCTACATTTTACCAGAGGAAATCTAGCTTTTCCACTAGTTGTATGTATGTATCTAATTACAAATGACATGTTCAAAGATAATGTTACAAACTATTGTTTATCAATAACATTTGCAATGCACTTTATCAAAGGTTTATCTCAAATGAAATGCAGCAACTTTACTAATACACATGGTGTTTTTACATAACATCATGCCTGTTATCCCTGAAAGATTAGGCAGAGGTGAACCCTCAGTCATTTCGCCAGTTATGTTTAAGTCCCATGTGTATTAGGCGAGGGTGTGTGGTGGCGAGGCTATTGCCAATAACCGAGCAAAAATTCAGACTCCGATTATTTTTTTAATGCCTTTCAGGAATCTATGTGGATATGAAAGGCTTCTGCAAAGTCCACTGGACGACGTCGCGGACGCGAAAAGAAAATGATCACATAGTACACTACACGGTGAACCACGACTCCCAAGAGGAATATTTCAGAACCAAACAGTTCTTATTCGGCAATGAAAATGGTAAGAGTTAAATTAATACGTAACATTTTTCATTATAAAGCTATTCTGTAACTTAGCGACTTATGTGACGACACAGTTTACTATTACACAGTCAATTATGTACTATTATACAGTTTATTTACCATACAAAATCTATGGTGGAATCGCGTTTTGACGTGACATAAAAAGTACGTCAATTGATTGATGTTGTCTCTGAATACCTAATTACCGCAGCGCACGCACTCCGGAAATACAACGTGGGGTGTACGCGCTGCGACGCACGCCACGCTGGCGCCATACTAGCGACGCTAGAACAACGCACCGTTAAACATTAGTCCGGTGCCGCCGCAACTCATCTTGAGGGCAGAACCTTAGGGCGTGGCGAGACTCCCCCATAGTGGAGACGAGAAGAGATGTGTCTCGCAACCAATCAGCTTGCGTCATATCGACAGCTCAGCGTTTAGCTTCAGCACAATACAATATGCTATTGGTTAATTGCGAGACATCTCCGCTTTGGTGGAGTTTCTCCCTTACGCTCATTAAATCAAATTTGCTTTATATTGTCCATATATGATAAACAAGTAAAATAAAACTGGTAATTTTAATTAACTTTATAGAGGTAATAAAATATGGAACCGTTTTCCTTGGTACCGGCCTTCATACCTTTTATGGATGGTCGACTGAAATCAAATTAAATGGAAGAAACTTGTTTAATTACATAATGACCTACCTACATTAAATCCAGAATGTGATTGTTATTAATAACTAGCTTCTGCATGCGGCTTCGTCCGCGTGATTTTTTTTTACCCGGTTTTTGTTATGTTTTTATTTATTTAAACTTAATGCAACAAAAGTACAAAGGCGGACTTAATGCCTTAGGCATTCTCTATCAGTCAACCAAAGGTGGTGAAGCGATAACATGTTTTTTACGTCTTTGATTACTGCGCCGCTCTCGTGTGCTGTAGCGTGATGTTATGGCCTATTACTATTCCTTATGAATCTGGCTATCATACACGTAAATAATTTTCCAATCCGATTAGTACTTCCAAAGATTAGCGCGTTTGATTATATTAGTATGGAAATAGATTAGTATAGATATACTAGCTTTTGCCCGCGACTTCGTCCGCGTAAATTTCGGTTATCGCGGACACAGATGAAGTCGCGGAAGAAATTACCCGTGCCTGTCATTTCAATTATTTAGTTAAAATCATGACTCGAAACGACACGTGGCGCCATCTATAATTATAACCCTATGTTCGTTCCTGTACACCTAGCAACGTATATGCCAAATTTCGGGATGATCGGTTCAGTGGCTTAGGCGTAAAATGGTAACAAACAAACTTACTTTCGCATTTATAATATTAGTTAGGATGTATGTATGGATGGAAAATACTGTCCGCGTATCATAACAGACATACCCTGGTACTATAATAGATCATTGATAAACATTGAATTCATTGTACTTTAACAATGTGTAATGATAGTCACTCGTGAGCTGCTCACGTACCTAGCTTGATTCGATCCGGTTCACTCTGATAACAATACACGCAATTTAAAAAATAAACCTTTAAGATACGGAATAATACTATACTACAATAATACTAAAATAATATTATATCTATCAATATGGCCGACATATAATGTCACTAATATTGACATTAAAAGATGCAGAATATTAAAACTAGAAAAAACTCAGCAGTCCGATGCTGTGCTATCCACTAATTAGCTTAATTGAGCGAGTAATTAACAAAATACTGAGACTAATCAACTCTACATTATACCGCCTAAGTGTCTGTTAACATAGGTCGGCTCGAAGCATCGGGGAGCGTCTGTCTTTTCACACAGACTGGAAATTTTCGTAAAGGATGCGCTCGGAGCTAAGCGTGTACTTCCGGAACCGAGCTCTCTGCTCGGCTCCCGAAAGCCTTAGCGTGCGTGTATAGCCTATATTATTCCTCATGAATCTGGCTATCATACACAATAATACCTTTTCCAATCCGACTGGTAGATTCAGAGATTAGCGCGTTTGAACAAACAAATACCTTTTTAGCTTTATTCTATTAGTATAGATTTTCGGTTAGCTCGTTTTGTCAAAATAAGGGCTGGCGCAGGCTGACGTCGCAGCACGGCACGGCGTGCTTTGGTAGGTCGAAGGAAGTTTTGGTATGACGCAGCATCTACAATTGTATCGAAATACAGAAATATAAACTTTAATCTCGATAAAATAAAGATAAAAATTAAAATCCTTTGCCATGCCGTACCGTGCCGCGACGTTAGTCAGCGCCGGCCCTTAGCGCATCAATTAAAAGGTTATTCGAAACTGCTACCGTTTCCCGATTCCATTCCTAAATAAGTAATTATATTCTTTGTATCCAGGTGACTACACCCTAAAGCCGGGAGAACATAATTTCCACTTCACATGCCCCATTCCGCCGAACTGTCCCTCCTCCTTCGAAGGGTCATACGGGCACATCAGATACCGCATCAAGGTCGTCATGCTCACAAGCGGCATATTCTCGCCAAATAAGGATAAATGGGTCGCTGTCAAAGTACACGCTCCGATGGACTTGAACCAAAACCCTTATTGCAGGGTAAGTGATATAATTGTTTGACTTTTTCGTTGTAGTTACAGCTTTCTGTAATAAATTGAAGGGTACAAAATTAGCTTTGTGCTTTTTAGTGTTCTACGAGTATATCCAAAGTATACCAACGGGACCACTAAAGCTCCGCTATTTGTCTGTCCGTCCGTCTGTAACAGGGCTAATCTTTTGAACCATAATAGTAGAACACTGATTTTTTTGGTCGCTATAACAACAAATATTTTCTTACGTGAAAACTCGTAAAGTGAACATGATTTAATCTAATTAAACTTTTTATGGTATCCACCATTATTATCAATTAAAATGCTGTGTGCAAATAAAAAACGGGCCTCCTACCGCAATCCTGGATCCGCCACTGCTGTCAATTTGACTTATACGATTTTCGAAGGTGACTCATGATCCCTCCCGCTTCGCACCACTAGGTACTGGAAAATATATTCTTAGAGACCAGAGGCGGAATTTAATAAAAAAAACTAACTACAAACAACGACACTTTTATTTTAACAGAAAACAAAAATCAATTACAAATATCAAAATAATTCTACTCCGTAACAATAATAAATCTAAAAGAATTTACAAAATTACAAAAATAGGCAGGTTGACTTTACGATCGGGCAGAGGTTCCTCGTAGGTATGTTGACGGCACGAAAAAGTTGGCTGGAATGAGGCGCGCACGCGCTTATATAACCTTGCCGCCACCACTTGTGCTATCCCTTCCATGATGACGCTGTCTCACTATTCCTCCAACAATATAATAATATTATCGTTATTCCACATAGGAACCGATGGAATTTGACCTGTCAAGTAGTTACTGCTGCTGGTGCGTCAGCGCGGGCTCCTCACAGGTGCTGGTGAAGATGCCCGTGTCAGGGTACTGCCCCGGCCAGGTCATACCAATGGAGGTCTCCTGTGAGAACAACAGCAGCGTTGAGATCGACGAAATTAAGTTCGCCATTAAAAAGGTACTTACAATACCTAATAATTTATGTAAATATGAATAAAAAAGGCAGCCGTTACTGACTGACTCATCCATCAACATACAGCTCAAACCATCGAACGGATTACGCTGAAATTTGGTACTCAGATATTAAGAAGCAGGCATGCGCTAAGAAAGGATTTTTCAAAATTCTAAAGTTCCATTATATGTATAACATCCACATAGGCAGAAAAAATGGGCCAGTAAATGAAAATAACAGCCTATTATTATCCCACTAGTGGGCAAAGACCACTTCTCATACAGAGAAAGCACGAGCGTTGATCACCACGCTTCCTCAAGGCGGATTGGCGATTTCAGACTTATAAATATAAGACCAGGTTTCCTCACGTTGTTTTTCTTCACCGATGCCCGTGATGTCCAAAATAAACTTAAAAAGTACATATTATGATGAACAGAAAAACTCACTGCCTGCCTGCACTGACTGCCTCGTTGGTCTAGTGGTCGCAAACGCGACTGCTGTGCACGAGGTCTTGGGTTCGATTCCCAGGTCGGGCAAAGTGTTATAGGGTTTTTCAATCAGGAATTTCTCATTAGCAGCCTCGGAGAAACATAATTGGCGAAATGTAGGTGTATTAATGGGTACACCTCTGCCTAACCCTTCGGGGATTACAGGCGTGATGTTATAATTTATAATTAATTAGATAAACTCAAATTGGTCGTGCACTAGGTACTGAACTTGCAAGTAATCTGGGATGACAACCTACTACAGCGGTAGTCACACACATGATCTACCTGCTTTTTTTGGCATTGAGGAGTAAATTTGTAGTTCTTTTCTGGCAAGCTCACAATTTTCTATTTATCTCGTTGTTATATTCTTACAAGCTGACCCGGCCACGGGTTGCTGAGGCCCAAATTTGCAATAAAAAAATATTGAGGTCAATAATCGAGATAAAAACTATCCTATCTTTTAAGTTTGATACAAAATGGTTTCGTTCCGGAGTTTATCCCAGACAAACAATGTGACGCGAGATTTTATACATAAAAAAACATTTATTTGCATACCACAATGTGTACAAAATATTTTATATAAGGTTGAAAGCTAAAGTACCAGTTATGGACCCTGTTTGTTACACATAATATCACGCCCGCAATCTCCGAAGGGTTAGGCAGAGGTGAACCCATTTGTAGACCCACGATTACTAGACCACCAGTGTTTATTATGACATTGTTTTGCTCAGGATCTGAAATACACGGCGGCATACGAACCTGATACTCGTTACGATCACGACACGGTGGCCGAGATAAAGAAGGGCCCAATACCGGGCCGCACCACCCGCAACTGGACCGTGGAGATGGAGGTGCCTGCCATGGACATTTACAATGTTGACGCGTGCCGGTACATCGATATCGACTACAGTTTCAAAGTAAGTAACATTGTAGTAGGAGCAGTTCGAAATACTAACAGCAATGATGACATAGAACAGTTCTAATTGCAGTTTGTTTTTTTTTATAACTCAGGTATCTACCGAAGTCAGCGGTTGCCACGAGGGTACGGAAGAAACCTATCCTATAATATTCGGCACTGTCCCCTTAGTCGGCTTCCAAGACAATGTGGTGAACCCACTTCAAGGTCAACTGCCGCAAATTGCACAGGGAGTCAACTCGTACCCTGCCCCGCCGATCATAAACCAACCACTGCCTAACTCGCCTTACACTAATGGCAATGTTTACCCTAATAATACTCCTTATCCCGGCGGTAACCCAGGCTTTCCAACTACTCCTAATCTTGGCGGCAGGACTTCTCCTTATCCTCCTGGAAATCAACCTTACCCCAATGTTTCTCCATACCCGCCGAACCAGCCTTACCCGGGTGCGAATCCTCCCTATCCGGGTGGAAATTCTCCCTATCCGGGTGCAAATCCTCCCTACCCAGGTGCGAATCCTTCATTCCCTGGTGCAAATCCTCCATTCCCTGGTGCAAATCCTCCTTTCCCTGGCGCAAATCCTCCTTTCCCCGGTGCAAATCCTTACCCAGCAGAAAATTCTCCTTACTCTCCCGGAAACGTTCCTTACCCCCCTCCTTACACTGCGGAGGACGCCAAACGGAGTCCAGTACCGCCGCGTAATCCTAACGTGGCAGGAACTACTCTGCTGAAAACGGGAACTATTGGCTTCGGGCCTACAGAGGGGGGTGATCCGGCCAAAGTGCCGCTGTTACCCCCGGGAACCAACGTACCCTATGTAAGTTTTTGAATACAAATTTTATTCTGATTGTTAAATTGATAAAAAGTTGTTAAATGCTTAAAGCACCATGTTCTCATTTACTTTTTTAATTTAGTTCATAACCCAGCTTTGAAACATTTTACACCCGAGTTCTTTTTTCATTACAATTCTAAGATTTTGTGTGGTGTATGTTATGTCTTCATTACAGCCATCAAGTAAAGCTTCGAATCCGTACGCGACTGCCTCCGCGCCGGAGCCTTCCACACCCGGCAATGATGAACGTAAGCATAAACATTTTAATACCATTTATCTGCAATTATTTGGTTTAGTTCGATGGTTTGATTACCCGTCGTATAAAATTAAAACAATGCTATAGGAGAGTCGTATTCCCAATTTGAACGTCTTCTCGAATCGATAACTTAGGTACTCGTGCTAGTATGAGAGGGAACAGGTTGGATGTAAGTGTAACATAATTCTACCATTTTTGGCTTTTAAGACATGTTTCACAAGTTCATATCAACATATCTAAAATAAATAATTATCTGAAAACCATTATATATATTTTTGTTTTGTTACAGAGAAACTACCACTGGATGGTTCCGCTGATAATAATTCGAACGCCCCGCCATATAATCCAGAGTTTTCAAAGAGCAGCGACAAGAAAGACGAGAAAGAAACGAAGTAACAAACTACCTCAATTACTGACTAATTGTGACGTAATAAGTGTAGTGATAATATGCTGAACCGGGCGTATTATACGCCACAAAACGTGCGACAGCTACGTTAATCGCGTCAGCTTTAGGGATATACGAGTATTATCACTGCAAACTTATTATCTCATGATTTTTTAATAATTAGGTCAGCGCAGTTTAATTCGTAAAGTTTTATATCAAACCAATATCAACTATAAGGATAAGTGTTTTAAGTTCAATTTCAATTATTGCTCGATATTCTGCGTTGTCGCCTAATATTTAAATACGATGGTGAACGTCAGTGCATCTTGACACTTATTAATTACATGTGAGGTATAATTATTAATGTTATGTCGTAGTGCAGTTACCATTAATCATTATATGCAGAACTATAATAAATAAACAGTAATATTTTTTGAACGTTTACATCACAAGAAGTACAAGCGTATGTGGCGCCCTCTGAAGGATTTGTAAAGATAGAATTAAATGATGTTTATTGGTTTAATTCTGG
Organism: Hoplodrina ambigua; assembly: GCA_949774945.1. Classification (NCBI taxonomy): domain Eukaryota; kingdom Metazoa; phylum Arthropoda; class Insecta; order Lepidoptera; family Noctuidae; genus Hoplodrina; species Hoplodrina ambigua. Next base: position 1,257,865 of record OX458979.1, read on the forward strand.
ATATTTGACGGTGTTGCATCTCATTAAATGGCAGGCTGGTACCGAGGGCCAGAAGGATTTAGGATTAAGAATATAAAATGTATTTTAATAAATGTAACGCACCAATGGTGGATTTACACATTTCTCAAATATAGGCTTTAATATTTTGGCCACCTTGTGAAAGTTTCTTACAAAAGTTTAATACATAGTGTGGGCAGAGTCATTATACTGATAGCGGGTCGTGAATTGGTTATTTTACCATAGAATTTGAGTTTGTGGTACCGTTTAATGTATAATGAAAGGAAAGGGGAAGAGTCATCCGAAAAATATCTTGTAGAGTTCCTTCCTCAAGGCTTAAGAGAACAGTCTAAAAATTAATAAAATCCCGACAAAACATAGCTAAGAACACTCCCAACTAAATCAAATGGGTTCATCTATTCTGGAAGTACCATGCTACAGACAGGCACATACAACACACAGACACTAAACAACCCGTCCATTTTGCGTCGAGGTTTAAAAAAAGTCTGTAGTAAATCCGCCACTGTAACGCACAAATATATTAATCACGTAAGTACTTAAGATTTATACGTAAATGTCTGTATTACGGGGCCTTGAAAACCGCTCTTTTGAGTAGTAACTTAAGAAACGTTTAACTAAAAATAAAATCCCACAGTTGTCAAAATAAAAATAAATAAGTACAAAAGATTTTTGTCTTACCTTTACTTAATGGGATAAAGTGCCTGATTACATAAGAGCCTTTTATTCATATGTGCCTAATATGTGCCTAATATGGAGAAATATATACTAGCCTCTACATTTTTGATAATTAAGATATTTACTCATTGTTTAAATATAAAAAACGCCCTAACATCACAAAGTATGTATGTGTGGATAGAGCCTTTATAATAAGTATAATAATGTTGTAATTCGATGTTAAGGCTTTTTAAAGCATGAAATAAAAGCTTTTTTGATATTTTTTATTATATCTACAATTGTTATTATTTTTGCTGCATTTAACCTTAAACGTTATGTAAGAAATTTTTATCGTTACGAATTACCTATTTTATATAATCATTGCTAGCATAAGTTATGACCGAAAGGAAAAATAGATTACGAATACGATTTTATTAAACATTTATATTATTTTTAGTGACACGTTTTTTATGTTTAATTAAAATACTTTATTTTATTAGATTGATTTTATTAATTTACATTTATTTGCTTTATGATTCTTTTAAAATAGGTTTTTTTCTTTTTTGTTTCTACTTTCTGTCTTTTTATGATGATTCGATAAAAAAGAATAAGACGCCTTAGGGTCTCCCCACATTTATCAACGCGGAATCGGCTTTAAAGCCAATTATCGCCGATCAGCTGTTGAGACGGAAGTTGACACACGGCTCGTTTCGCCGTCGCCGGCAAAGCGACTCGTCGTCCGGCGTCGTGACGCGTCGTCTGAGCCGAGCCGATGCGAATGGTATTAGTAACACCCTTATAACGTAGACATAAAAGCTTTTTTGATCAGTGTTAGCCGATTCTGCGTCGATAAATGTGGGGACACTCTTATTGTCTACGACACAAAAAAATACTAATTGACATAATTACCATATTTCTTACTATTAATTACCATTTGTCTTCAAGATATAGTTTTAAGATATATTTGTGTACTTGTTATGCATGTTATTGTAGTAACTAGTCAGTAGAAAAAGTTGAAACGTCTTTTCTTACAGATGAACAAGGCGAAATCTGTCTGTTTGTAATTTTTAATGTTTTTACGTATTTCTGTTGGTAAACCAATATAGTAAATTAACCTGGATGTGCCTTATCAAACACAACCAATAATACTGTTGATTTTGTTTAATATTTTAATATGATTATCGCATTTATTGATTCCTCATTTCAGTTACGGATTAAATCCAAACTGTAATAAGTGTTCCTGTTAAACAGCAGTGTATTTAATACGACAGCTGTTTTAATTAAATGGTTCAAGCAAATAATGAAGCCTTTTTATAACTCTTTTCTAGTTGTAGTTTTAATAATTTCGAATATGTTTTTTTTTTATATATTTCTTATGACTTAAATAAAGACGTTATACTTACTTATTGTTTTTATTCACATCAATTGTGACATTTTTTTAAAAGCTAGTATGGAGTTTCTTGCCCGTTCTTCTCCATATAGCCTTTGGAACCTTTGGGAAGAAGTAACTAAATTATTTTCTTTTAAAGTTTGACGTTGAAAAGTACCAATAATCTTAATAAAGTAATTGATTTGATTTTAGCTAAGATCCCTTACCATAAGAGTCAGTTCGTAAAATCGCTATGAGACAGGAATTTTAGCTAAGATCCTATAAGAGCCAGTTCGTAAAATCGGCTCGATACAGGTTATTTCGATGTAATTATAAACCAATGCTCAGTGAAACAAACATGATTTTTCCTAAAATTGAATTAAATTATTTGATGTTGGCTTTTGACTTTGAAATAACTGAATATTTTAATAAAATATCTTCACAGTATCATACTGTTTTCATAAAAAATACTAGCAGTTTTACAAAATCATGTAATGCATCATTTCTATGTAGAATCTTTCCGTCCGCCAGCAGTTTTATTGCCCACACTACATAGACGGAGCTCTGATAGTTAGTAATGAGTCATTAGTAGTTGCCAAGACAGATTAATAGACAGACGGCGCTAATAAAAACAGTTGAAACAATGTACCGTCTAAAAATAGTACAGAGTATGCCGAACAACTAAACAGTTTGATGCTATCTTGCTAACTAATTTACGTGAAGATGCTAATAGAATAATCAATAGGAGGTGTATCAATAAAAAACACGTTATTTCTCTAGGTAACGATTCGTATATTATATAAAATTATCCGCAATAAACACGTTAGAAATTACATCTTTAAAAAAACAATGTAAAAAAAATATTAATTAGAAAAATTAAGACTTAGCTCTTATACTTAATATAGTTTGTGTTGCACACAAAAGATTAAAGGTCTCTTAATTATTCATTTTATTATTCTAGGCCTTTGCCCTGGAGTGTGGCAGTAGGTACAAGCTAGCAAAATAAACACTTTATTTGTACTCGACTTGGAATTCTAAACACACATTCCTTTTTATCTGTTGGTCTGTTGCCAAATCTCATTTCGACTTCGATGATTGATTATCGGTTATTGCTATTTTTCATTTATTATCTGTACCAAATATAGACTATCAAAGATTTAAATGCGCTAGGCAGTAGATACGGTCAGCAGTAACAATCGATAAACACTTTTAAATAACTTCTAAATTGACACAAAATCATTCAAGACACTGCTTTTTAGCATTTCATGTGATGTAATTTTTCCCATTTTTATTTTTATTGATTTCATAATAAAATAAGGATTGTTAATCGAGTTTCGTTAGTGGTCGTATATAAAGAAAATGGTAACCTAAACTTAAGTTTTATTAACATTCAGAATCTCCCTTCAATCTCTGTCTCCATCACTCTCTTTCCATACAGACTAGACCCAGCAACGTATCTTACTGTAGGCACCACAACTTATAAAACTAAATATTACATAAGCACTAAATTATAATCATCATCCATTAATATTATTTATTAGACAAACAAACAAAAATATAACCGAAAAAATAACATGTTAATCGAGATTTTTTTTTAACATAAAAGACGGATACAGGACGCCAAATTAAATAATCACAAAAAAAATTAGGGCACGACGCTGTGAGTGTGACCTTTACTTATAAATCTATGTGATGTTTAAATGTACTGTTAACAATCATGTAGGCACTTATTATTCTTATATTATTATGTACTATTAGTAGCCTACAAAAAATTAAATCTGTACCTACTGTAACAAAATGCAAAGACAACATATATCTGGTTAAACGCCTTCGTTAAACAAACTTATAACATGAAAGTGAACATAATCTGTATTTAATAGAAATCGCATAAAAATATTAAAAAAAAAATGTAAATTACAATGATGAAAATAATGTAACTTGGTCTAATTTATTTGTCCAAAATACAAAAATAGTAAATAACGAGTGTAAAAAGACACTGGAAGCCGTAAGTTACATGTCCTCCCCTCCATTGCGATATTGTTCTACTGTACCACCTGGGAACTTTCAGGTTACCGAGGTTTAAAGGTCAAAGCTTCGACATCATATGGAAGTGTATTCTTTTACAGAATAAACGCCATATTATGTTGGATAGTGTACAAGTTAAGTCTGGAGTTGTTTACAAAGTGGACCTTGTAGAAACTAGAACTAATTTCCATGTGTTCAGGCGTTTTTGCCATACCTACTACTAGAATCAAATGTAGCCGTTTACAATTAGGACTCACTAACTAATGTTGATGTAATCCAATCTGGGCTTCTCTCAGTTTTAAACGTCCCTTTGTGTTAGTTCTGTTCTGTCTCCTGCTTGATTTGAGGAAAGTGGAAAATATATTTTTTTCTCACTCCTCAGCTGTTCTTTTCTGATTAATTTGGTTGCGGGATCCAAGAAAGTTAAATCCTTTCTCTGGGACTCATCGAGCTGCACTGTCTCGGCGCCACTGTTGATTCTATCTTTCAAGAGTTGCAGTGGTTGGGAACAGTGTGCAGACCCAATAAAAAAAACTTTCTAAACTTCTACGACCCCTGTACTGGATGTACTCGTAAGCACAATGTTTTGCGTGCTTCCATTAAAGGTGATTTTTTTTTTCACATCAAATTAAAAGTCATTTTCTAGCAATCATTTTTGCTTAATGTTACTTAGTTTGATGGAGAGTATACGTAATTAACGGCTATGTCTATCTGTCTTGTTACACCCCGTGTTATAAACTCCTAGTCATTTTACAGCTTATAGAAAATATGGCATTTCAGTATTGAAATATTCTACAGTATTTTTGTTTATTACTAAATTAGAGGCACATGGATAGTTTTAAGCACCGGTGACCTTACACAGGTCGAAGTTCAAATTTAAGTTTCTTTTTCTCTTAATAAGTACAGATTACACATAAGTACAATATGCTATTTTAAGCGTGATTATATAAAATATGACGTATACGTCGTATACTTAATTATTTTTTATCCAAAATTTGTCAAGGCCATAAACTGTTATCAATATTTTAAGAACTAACAATATAAGTATTTAAATATCATAAAAAGTCTTAACAGTAATCAATAATGTTCTTATATCTATATTTAATAAGTAAATAAAATTTATAAAACGCCATTAGAAATGCTAAGTAGAAATTACAAGAGGTATTTTAAATGTACTAAGTTTATGCACCACGTTAGTGATTTTGTATGTATGTATATTTGTAAAAACTTGTAAAAAAAGAATATATTTGCGCGTAAATTAAGTATTATCAAGTAGAAAACATTGCCTCTTAATATATCATTGTAGGTAAACATGTGATAAGCGTTATCAAGTAATAGTCTGGTTTTGTACACAGAATTTATCAGCGACGATGCATCAGGGTAGGTACTAGTACGGTAAACCGCATGTCAGTTTAAAAACATTAAACTACGAAAATCGCCCTTAATGCTACAAAATAAAGGCATTTTCAAAGTCAATTGGTCATTGGTGGTAATCCGTGGACGTGCGGTTGACTGTACATAATACATCCCACTTAGTTAGGGGGAGGAGCGGACGGGCTGTACCTTCCCTGGGCAACAGAAGCATACGGCGGAGGATTCAACCCACTAGAGGCGTTAGTCGGATAACCAGGCCCGCCAGTCGGATAACCGGGCCCGTTAGTCGGATAACCGGGTCCATTAGTCGGATAACCTGGAGAATTCGTCGGATAACCTGGCGAGTTGATCGGATAACCGGGCCCGCTAGTTGGATATCCGGGCGCACTATCCGGGGCCTTGAAACCTATATCTTGATACGGTCTTGGTTTCATTTCCATAGAGACGGGAGTTGGGAATCTATTGTCTGTTGGATAGGGAGGTGGATTGCTCTGGTATGGTTGGCTGGCTTGAGGCTGATTGTACTGAGCTCTTTGGAGGCTCGTGTTAGATCCCCTGAAACCTGCGGTAGGGGGAGGTAGCAACAGTTCGACGCCGCTGTTAGGGTCTGGTATGGGCCCCGTGGGTAGGCTGTGGGCTAACGGGTGAACATACTCGCCTTTTGTAAACTCTCGTACAGGAATTAATCCCAGGCAAACTTCGGCTTCATCTTTTAAATCGTCGTTACATCCTGACAATTTAATTGTTATCTGAAATAAAAAAATAGAAGATATTTTTCTATTACTAGGGCTCGCAAGTAAAGCCATCGTTTAGATATTTAATTTAGGTTAGAGTAACGAGGAAGTGTCAGATACTCTTGGAATTGGAACGTTTTTCTAAACAAAAAAAAAAAAAACGATTCGAACTAATACTAATAAATCTAAATTATACAGGAACCATTCCAGACTTTTTAAAATTCAAATTATGAATTCAAAGAGTTATTATTGTTTCTTATGACCAGTTTATAATAATACAGTTAATATTATATCTCTAACGAATAAAAAAAGTATTAGCAAACAAAGTACCAGATAAGTTATTTATTTAAATGTTTTGTATTTTTTTTTTAATTCCAATGTATAATGGACCAAGTCGTGATGGCCTAGTAGTTAAGGCGCCCGCCTATAATGCATGAGGCTGTGGGTTCAAATCCGGGTAAGTACCAATGTGAATTTTTCAATTCATATGTACTTTCTAAAGTTTATCTTGGACATCATTGGCATCGGTGAAGGAAAACATCGTGAGGAAACCTGTTCCACTCAAACCATGTCAGAGGCCCTTGAGGCGGTTTAGAAACTCTGACACTAGGGTGTGTAGGGTCGTAAGGCCTTACTGCCCACACGATAAGAAGAAGATGGACCAAAATAAAGTACGATACGTTATTATATGGTAGGCGGTAGCCCTACCTGTGTCTGTGACGTCTAAGAAAACTAAGAAAATACATATGAATTGAATCACATTGGTATTTGAGCGGATTTTAAACCACAGTTTCATGTATTGGTAATTTTTTTTTATATGCTATTGGTGTGAAAATGAATAAATAGATAACTTACCCGAAAGAAGTATCCCACATCAATGATACCGCAGTTCTCGAGGAAGGGCGGTATAATTTCTGGTACAGGCAACTCACATGTGAAGTTGCGCTTGCTGTTCCCCATCACGGGTCCCTTCTTAATGGTCACCAGGACAGTTTCTGGTTGTATGTACTCGGAAACCGGTTGTTGACTGCGGTATAACTCTCTCTGCCAAGGTTTTTTTTTTAAATCTTAGTTTCATGTGTAATCTGTCTATACTAATATAATAAAGATGAAGAATGCTTTGTTTGTTTTAACGCGCTAATCTCTGGAACTACGAATTGGATTTACAAACATCTTTTTGTAAAATCTGTTATAACATAACATAACATAACATAACGCCTGTAATCCCCGAAGGGTTAGGCAGAGGTGAACCCATTAGTACACCCACATTTCGCCAGTTATGTTTTTAGTCCCATGTAATAGGGGGCGAGCCTATTGCCATCCATCGGGCACAAATCCAGACTCCGAGGCTGCTACTGAGAAATTCCTGATGGAAAAACCCAATAACACTTTGCCCGACCTGGGAATCGAACCCAAGACCTCATGCACAGCAGTCGCGCTTGCGACCACTAGACCAATAAGGACTTAAAATTCTGTATGAAATGCCGTAAGGCGTAAAACGCTCTTAACGTTTTATAATAATATTATCTACTAGCTTATACCCGCGATTTCGTCCGCGTGAATGTCAGCTATCGGCGTTGTTACTATATTGCGAGGAACCCTAATTATTTTTCCGTAATAAAATAGTCTAAGTTACTCATTCAAACATAAGTTATCTGCAATCTGCATCGGTGAAAGTCCCGTCATAATCGGTCCAGCCATTTAGCAGATGTTTTAACGGTATTTTTTTCTAAAGAGTCTGTGCCAAACTGGTTTAGATATCGGTTATCATCGGTAACTTTTACGTTAATTACTGATTTTATCAATACAATCAACTATATAATGATTAAACTCATCAAAGAGGAAACGATGTTGTTTTTGTTGTAATTAATGCATTTTAATTGTCTGCGTCATTGGCCTAATGTCCGGAAATGCGGGTGCTGAGCAAAGGGTCCTGTGCTCGTACTTGTAGTTCCAGGATTTGTGCCTGGCTTGTAATAGGCTCGGGCCCTATCATATGGCACATTAACTAAATGGCAAAATATGGATGTATTTATTATTGAAGGTATTTATATGGCAGAGGTGAGTGGCAACGTCGGGAGTGGTCGCCCTAGGAAGACCTACACTGACCTTATTGGTGAGGCGTGCTTGTATGACGAGATGTATGAACGTAGATGAGGCGAAAGGCATACTCCTTCCTCCTAAGGATCACTTGAACGACTGCGGAAGAGACTAAGGACACTTTTTAACCGAGCAAAAAATACCCGGAATGTTGAGGACTGGGATAAATACAAAACAGCACAAAAACACTACAAGAAAAGAATCAGATTCCGAAGAATGGAAGCCTGGCACAATTTCTGTAGCAGCATAAATTCTACTAACCAAGCCGCAAAAATAAAGAAAATTCTGGCAAAGGGTGACCTCAACCTAATGGGGTCACTCAAGAAGGAAGACGGCACTTACACAGTCTCAGACGAAGAAACCAGTGCTGTACTACTGGAAACCCACTTCCCTGGGTGTCGGGTAACGCCAGACCAGCGATGGCATGACGAGTACTACACCACACCAACAATCCAAGAATGGGAAACTGCCGAAAAGATAGTAACTGCGGAAAGGATCGAATGGGCCCTAAAAAGCTTCAATCCGTTCAAATCCCCAGGACTGGATGGAATATTTCCAGCACTACTACAATGGCACTCTCACCAAATAATCAAATTTTTACTACCAATCTACAGGGCCTGCTTAGCGTTTAAATACGTACCCAAAGCATGGAGGGAAGCGAAAGTAATATTTCTACCAAAACCAGGTAAAGATGATTACACCCACGCCAAATCCTTCAGGCCCATAAGTCTAACATCCTTCCTTCTGAAAACGTTGGAAAGACTTGTAGATAGACATCTCAGGGATGGAGCTTTAAAAGATAAACCGCTACACCCTCAACAGCATGCCTACAGAAAGGGCAGATCAACAGAGTCGGCTTTACACGCGGTAGTGTATAAAATAGAGTCGGCCATCTCAAATAAAATATCAACACTTGCGGCCTTCATAGACATAGAAGGAGCTTTTGACAAAACTATGCACAACAGCATCAACCACGCTCTTAAAAAATTCAGAGTGGAACCAGTTGTGAGAAACTGGATCACTGAACTAATAAGTAAAAGGGCGGTCCAGATAGAGGTGAACACTACCACAAGAGCGGAGGTAGTCAGAGGATGCCCACAAGGGGGAGTCCTATCACCTCTATTATGAAACATAGTAGCAGACAGCCTCTTAAAACGGCTAAATGAAAGAGGATACACTACTATTGGTTATGCAGATGACCTAACAATTCTGATAAACGGGAATGCAGAAAATGTGTTATGCAAAGTAATGCGTTCTGCCCTTCAGATTGTAGAAGAATGGTGTGACGAACAACAGCTGTCAGTAAACCCGAAAAAGACAGAACTCATCCTTTTCACCAACAAAAGGAAGTTACCAGAACTACAGTTACCAAAATTATTCAACACCAAACTCTCCCTATCGACGCAAGTAAAGTATCTGGGTGTCATACTTGACAGTAAGTTGAACTGGGCGAGTCATATCGACGCAAAAACAAAGAGGGCCTGTATAGCTTTTGGTCAGTGCAGAAGACTTGTTGGTAAAAAATGGGGTCTTAACCCAAAGATTACTCTTTGGCTGTACACATCAGTTATCAGACCCTCTCTGACCTACGGATCAGTTGTGTGGTGGCCCAGAACACAACTGACCACAGTAAAAACAAAACTCCAAAGTCTGCAACGCTTAGCGAGCGTAGCAGCCACCGGATGTATGAAAACCACTCCATCAGCCGCCTTAGAGTAGCTCCTAAACTTGAGACCTCTAGATCTCATCATACAGGAAGAGGCTAAGATAGCCGCCTTAAGATTAAGGTCGCACGGACTGTGGAAATTAAACGCAGACACAACACACTCCAAAGTTCTGCAAGGGGTCCTAAAGGAAATACCACTCCTTGAGGCACCCATGGACAGAACTTCATGTCACCACATCTTTGATCGAAGATATGATATCCAACTTAAGGCGGAAGCCGAAGACTACTCTGGCATCAATGAAGTTCGGATATACACAGACGGGTCCAAAACCAAATATGGTACTGGAGCTGGCGTCTTCTCAAACGACCTAAACATCAAAATGTCAACAACTTTAGGTAAACTTAACACGATCTTCCAAGCAGAATGCATTGGCATCACCAGAGCGGCTCAAGCAGTTGCAGCCAGAGACGTCAGAGATCTCAACATTAAAATTATCTCAGACAGTGCATCGGTGCTTCAAGCGCTACAAAACAACACTATAAACTCTGCCCTCGTTTTGGAATGTCATAATACACTCCAACACATTGCGAATACAAACAAGGTAACCCTGCAATGGATAAAAGGGCACAGTAACTCACTGGGTAACGATGCAGCCGATGAATTGGCTAAAAGAGGTATGAAGACAACAGTACACGGCCCGGAACCGCTGCTTCCCATACCTCAAGCCCAAATAAAATCATGGCTACGTAAGAAAACCGAGGAAACACACCATACGGAATGGAGAAACAGTGTAACCTGCAGGCAAACAAAGAATGCAGTTCCGGAAGCATCAAAAAGACTTGCCCGCAGCCTTATTAGATTGAAACGGGACGAAATTCGGAAGATCATAGGCATCATAACCGGCCACTGTCCCCTAAACAAACACCTATTCACCATAGGTGTGACAGACAGCCCTGTGTGCAGAGGATGCATGGAGGCGGAAGAAACACCACAGCACGTGCTCTTGGAGTGCAGAAGCGTGGCAGATCAACGGGCACGGACTCTCCAATCGCCGGCATCGCTCCCCGAAGCCTGCAATAGTCTGAAAAGACTGCTGGCATTCTGGGAGGATCTGGGGTGGTTGGAGTAACTCCTCAAGGATATCCTTTTTCATACGTACAATGGCCCAATAAAGAGGCTAAGTGCGGAAACAGCCCAGCTAACCTAACCTAACCTAACCTCCTCCTAAGGATCGTAGCAGGTGGCATTCTGTAGTTTCTGCCTACCCCCATGGGAAAAAGGCGTGAGTTTATGTATGTATAAAACCCTAGGTTCTGTTGCCGTCACGTAACTTGTAAGTTAATAGTGGGTTTGCGCATGTACATTTGGTACATTTAAACATGCGCCAACTACACCAAAACCCTGCCAAGTTATTTGTATATATTATACCTATTTGGAGAATTCGAAGGCGCGAATCACGCGTTTAGCGAATACCGGACTCCCGATTCATCAGGAGGCACCGCGGGGTTTTAGTCGGTAAAGATCAGACGTAACATAACCCACATAAAAAAAAAGTTACTGGAGAATTAATTCATGATGTTAATGAATTATTAATAACTACTTACCGACAAAAATTCTAAAATCATCTTGGTGATTTCGACCCTGCTTTTATTTTGCACTTCGACAGCCACGGGTATGCGTTGTCCGGGGCAGTAGCCCGATAAAGGCAGTCGAACGCGAATATTTACAGGATCGGAAGAAAAACAGAAGCAGTCGCATCCATACACCTCATCAAATTCCAGGTTTATAGGTTCCTGTTTGAGAGAAAATTGATAAATTTTAATTAGCTCGTTCCAAATATATGTTTTTACTTGGCAAGACAAAATCAACTTTATGTCAATAAACACATTGTATATTTTTTATTACCCCAGTAACGCACATATTTCTATAGACATACAAGGTGAAATAACGGCATCACACTGTATAGAGACCTTCAAAAAGTCGTAAAGTGTGACACAGATATTTGAGGATATAAAGTTTGACAAAGCCATAGGTACCTTGTTACAAAGTCTTATAGGTACTGTAGAGTCCCTGGCTGTTTGAGCTATGCAAACTATTTGTTATGAGATGAATATTACTTTTATATTTAGAATAGAAGCCTTCCAGCCTACTTGCTTTAGCAAGCATTCTTGTGTACATTAGGAGGGCGAAGATACATCATGCCGAATTGTGTTGTTCTCTGTTGTGCGATGTAACGTAGGTGTAGCCACACAAGCGAATATTCCCCCGACAAATACCTTTGATGCGCGCCAGTTTACCGACAGTGCCCCTATAATACATAGTCTTCACCCGAATACTACACATTGCAACGATCTACCCGGCCACACTCATCGCGTTAACACGAATATTGGTCGTAGCCCGCTAGTATAGCCCCAGCATACAAAAGAAAGTATCAATAGAACCACTGGTACTTACTTTAATTCTCGGACTTCCAGTATTCAAATCGAATGGTGCTATAACTTGGAACTCTTTCGAAATAACTTCGTGTGCATGTATGTGTTCTGGGACCACCAAGTGAGCTGTCATGGTGTAAATCACTTGACCCTTTTCTCCCTTGAAGGATGACGGTGCCGTAAATGGAATTTGAAATTTAAAGGGAATAATCTGAGGACCCGTTGATAGTTCATAAGTCTCTGCAATGAGCAAATAAAGGATCAGCTAAAATAGTGATAAAATCTTTTTTATATAACATAACATCACGCCTGTAATCCCCGAAGGGTTAAGCAGAGCACATTTCGCCAGTTACGTTTAAATTGTACTACAACAGCATTAAATTGTTTATTAAAATATCCCTACATATAATAAAACAAAATCGCTTCCCTCTGTCCTCTGTAAGCTTAGATCTTTCAAACTAAACAACAGATTTTAATTACTCAAGTCTAACATAATGAGACACAATTGATTTTCTATTGTTCTGACTAAGTAAGTGGTAAGTCAAAGTGAAGGATCTTTATTGTGAGACAGTGGTTTAAAAAGTTGTTGTGCTCTTGCACTGCTCCACCATGTTAGGGATACAATAATTGTGACAAAATTATTAAAATTCGGCCGGGGCTGGAGTGGTTAATGCAGTTTTCATTAACAGATAGAGTGATTCAAGAGGAAGGTTTATGTAACTATATTGCCGGGAGCTAAGGTTGGATCACTAGTTGAGAAATATAATCCTGTATTTAATTTGGAATTTTTTTGTTTTCAACCTTACCATCTCCACCTCCTGCTAGATTGTAGGTGTAGTTGAAGTATTCCTCACGACCCGTATACTTGATCATTTTATTTCTTTTAACGCCATTAATAGTCTCTTCTTCACTTTCGGTCCACAACACTCTGGCTTCTCCGAGGAATTGAATGTAGATTACTAAAAAAAAAATATAATCTTACTACTATTATAAATGCTAAACTTTGGAGTAACTAAAATCCATCCAGGATGTTAGATACTCAATCATGCTAGAATGGCTAGATAAAACTGGATGGCACTGAGATAGATTATAATCTAGAATAGCACTTTTTATTCTGGAAGATGTACTGTTCCTGTAGGTTTTTTTTTAAATTATTATTTAAGAAGCTTGGTCAAAGACTAAATTGCTCCATAAACTCCACTTACATTATTTTACACATACATACAGGTTATTATAGCAATTTTGACACGAACAAAATCATGGGCAGAAGCTTATTAATAATAAAAGTATGGGCTATTTAATCAGTTTAAAATAATTACCAGTTAGTTTTTGGTCTGTAAGGGATTCTGATCTGTCTTTTGTAAACTTGTTTAAGGAAAAAAAAAAGTTATAATTATAATAATATTTATAATCCTCTTTTTTCTAATAAAAGGTCTAATGATAACATGATTACTTATACCGATTTTTTATATTATTATCCTCAATAAAATTATTAGGGAAAATTTTAATTGTAATCAATCAATGTGATTAATAAATTGAAAAATCATGAACAGGAAAACACTGTTTACTTCATTTTAGAAAAGATCATTTTAGGGTCCTCTTTTTAAAATTATATTTAATTGAGTACATCCTGTCTATGAGTACAACCTGGCGCACTGACCACGCCTTGACTGTCCTACTTCTAATTCTAACATCTTTCTCAATAAAGATTTTTTTCTAAATGCATGGAATTTTATTTAAAAAGGCATGTACAAATTTCTCAAAATCATTACATTAATTCATAACATACAAAGTTTTTTTGAATGACATTAAGCTATATAGTTATTTATATTAAAAAAAAGCAATATTTAACTTACCAGAATAAGATACTGGCTGGTCCAGCTCAAATTGTATTGAACCGGACACAATCTGGCCAGAATAAAACACGAATACTGGACTTGAATCCAAATGTATGATTCCATTCTTGAAGCAGTCAGACATTGTCTTCAATTTGCATTAACAAATGATCACCCAAAAAACGAAGGTTATAAATCTTTGCCAAAAAACAACTAATTATACCGTTTGACAAAATATACAAGAAAATAACCGTATAAAGTTACTTCAGAGCAAATCAATAAGAATATTATTTAATGCTGCATTACGAAAAATAGAATAGAACACAGGCCAATGGGCAAACCTAGGAATTTGGGCAGCGCCAAACAGAGGACGCGGGGCGGGATGAAAAAATAATCGGCCGAATCGGCGGATTGACTAAATTAGTTATTTTTGCCAAAACATAATCAGTCTTAACAATCAGACATAAAGTTCTATTTTGCTTAACTGTGTACATTATCTCTATGATTGCTTTGACCTCGTATGGTTGGTTTTGGCCTTTGACGTTTAACGTTTTGTCTAATTCACAATGCAGACGTTTACGTTTTGATATTGCACATTGAAAAACAATTTGCTAGAGAAGAGAGAAAATAGGAAAATAATTTTAGAATTATGACTTAAAAAAAAAATTGTTGATAAACTTTTGTTTTTAATATCTAAACGTAGAAACGCCTTCTCGTATGTCAATGTCATTTTTCACTTCGTTGCAAGTATAATTATATACTTGTTAAAATCATTTTTTTGTGCTAGCGAAGGTGTAATCATGGCTATACCACAGTTATACACTCTATCTCAATTTATTACAGACATATTTGTGTTTTTAGGTTTGGTTCTACTTAATTTTTGTTGAGTTTTTCATTATGACTTTCCATTTCTTGTCTTTGACTCTGTGATGATGTGTGTGTTATCAGACTGTCAGTGTCAGCTGTCATTTAAGATCCTGTCTGTCTGTCATATTCCTTGATCACGTTGTTGTGGTTGATAAATTCTAAAAAACTGAAATAAAAACAACGTTTCAAGATGGGAAAGCTAGACGTCGCTATGTTGCGTTATTTAACTGCCGAAGACTTTCGAGTTTTGACCGCTGTGAGTAGTTTTTCTTTAATAAACAAACTCTTAGTAACCTAAAAAAATATGTTTATATTTTTGCTATAATTTCTTGATATTTGTAGGTAGAAATGGGTATGAAGAACCATGAACTGGTACCTGGTTCCCTCGTGGCATCTATAGCAAATCTCCGTCACGGTGGTGTTCACAAATTAATGAAAGAACTGTGTAAACATAGATTGTTGACGTATGAGCGTGGAAAACATTGTGAGTACATTATAAGACTAATTTAACACCTAGCTTCTACCCACGAGTTCGTCCGCGTCATAGTTAATATAATATCCCACAGGTACTGCAAATTTTTTCTTGGATAAAAAGTAGCCTATGTGATATTCCAGACTATAATCTATCTCTGTGCCTTTCATCCATATCCTTTCAGCTGTCCTAGCATGATTGAGTAACAAACATCTATTCAAACTTTCACATTTATTACTATAATAAAGTTTCTACATACATACATAAACTCACACCATTTTTCCATGGGGGTAGGCAGAAACTACAACACTCCACCTGTTACGATCCTTACATACTCCTTTCGCCTCATCTACGTTCATACATCTCGTCATACAAGCTAAGTTTCTTTAATTAATAAATGATTTAAAATATATTTCTTTTCCCTTTACGCAGATGATGGGTACCGTCTCACAAACGCCGGTTATGACTACTTAGCTCTAAAAGCGCTAACCAACAGAAAAGTGATTGCTTCATTTGGTAACCAGATTGGTGTGGGCAAAGAGTCTAATATTTACACAGTGGGTGATGAAGACCGCAATCCATTGTGTTTGAAACTGCACAGGTAAGTTTTTTTTAAGTCATTTAGCTTACAAACAAAGTATTCAATTAATAATCTAACACAACATTACACCTGTGATTCCTGAATAGTTAGGCAGATGTAGAATACCCTTTTTGCCAATTATGTTGAAGTCCCATGTAATAGGGGCCTATTGCCATCAACCAATTCAGTCAATTAATTATCTGTTCTTGATAAAAGCTACCAATTTGATCAGCAACACATTTTTATGGCAACCCTCTGACCCATAGTAGGAATGGAGCATCACTTTTTCATACAGGAAGTTAAGTATTTATGTGAAATATTCAACAGATTTCATAGTTTCTGAATCAGTCTGTCCCTAAGTCTTAGAACTTGATAATGGTGCTGATTCCCTTGTTCACAAACTACACTAAAATTAGACAATTAGCATCTCTTACTAACATACAGCAAAAGAAAGGGACAGTGAAATTTTAGAACTAAGTTAGAGATGTCAAATTTCTTTTGCCTTGAACTTTTCCATGTTTTTAATCAATGCATTATGACATGTCAACTAAAATTGATAGGTCTTATTTATATCTGCCTCGTTCTATTGAACAGAAAAAAAAAAAAAAAAAACATATGCGTTGAATTGAGAACCTCCTCCTTTTTGAAGTCGGTTGAAAAGATAGAAATAGCCTAGTTTTAGTTTAGTTTGTGAACAAGGGAATTGCTACCAATGTGTTGCTTGAGGCCTAAACAATAATTATCCGCTATTTATGGATAAAGCAGTGTTCACAAATCTTATTGTAACAATCCTTTTAATTCATTTAATTATTATTATAGACTGGGCCGTACTTGTTTCCGCAACATAAAGGACAAGCGAGACTATCATGCCCACCGCAACCGTGCATCCTGGCTGTACCTGTCTCGAATATCAGCTACCAAGGAATTTGCCTATATGAAGGCACTGTACGACAGAGAATTTCCCGTCCCCAAGCCTATTGATTTCAACAGGCATTGTGTTGTGATGCAGTTGGTGAGCGGAGGACCATTGTAAGTATCACAGATCTATAATAAAAAAAACCTCAAACCATAATGTGTCTTTGTGATTAAGATTTTTAGAGCTAACTGGGTGAAGAATCAACCTCATGCTTTATGTTGTTAAATGTTGGAAAGAAGCATTTGATATAGTCAGTAATTGGTTTTCTTGACATTATTAAAAATAAGGAAGTGATAACAGTAACTATTTTTCAAATATGTATAACTAATATTTATTACATTTACATGAATTACCCAAACTGGTAAGGTCAGGAGTTCCGCAAGGGTGAATTCTAGGTCCTTTAGATGCATGTTTCTGAAAAAGTATAAATTGAAAGTAATGTTTACAAAAAAAAAATCTAAATTGTTTTCATGGTTACAGAACCCACGTTGCTTCAGTAGCGGACGCAGAAAGTTTGTACGACGAGTTGATGAACCTTATAGTGCGCCTGGGCAACTGCGGCGTCATCCACGGAGACTTCAACGAGTTCAACATAATGATTGATGAAGATAACCATCCCATTATCATCGACTTTCCGCAAATGGTTTCCACCTCACATCCTAATGCTGAACTGTGAGTTTTAAAAAATATAATATGTTATCTATTTATTTATTATGAGGTTGTCACACAATAAATGATATTATTTCTGTTATTATCATGATCACATTTAGCGATAAGTCCGCCGTTACACTCTTAAAATGAATACCTTCGTGTTGAAAGTTAAATTTTCTTTCATCACCCTAATTGCATGTCACAGTGTCACTGCAAAACATTAGATGTCATATTCATCTCTTGTCTTTAATGTTTTTTTCTGGCGAATGCATTTAAGATATTAGTTTTATGACAGCATCAGATCAGATCTTTCGTATTGGCGTGAACGTAAACTATGCCCAGTTTACGTTCACGCCAATACGAAAGATCAAGATTTAAAAACATTTTTATCATTACAGTTATTTCGACCGTGACGTGCGATGTGTTCGTGAGTTCTTCAAGAGACGTTTCGGGTACGAAAGCGACCTTTATCCGAAGTTCAGTGACCTTGAGAGGGATGACGAGCTTGACACAGAGATCGCTTGCTCTGGGTACAAGCGCACCAAGGATGTTGACAATGAACTGCTTGAGGTAATTGAAAATGTCTTTGGATTTTCCCCAATAGTTTTACAGATATTTACCAAAAGTGGTAGAAATTGTGAAGATCGTCCAAAGCCAAAGTCAATCATTTATTTCAATATATTTTTTTTGTTTGCCTATTCTGTCCCACCCCTGGGCAAAGACCGAAGTTACCGACCTTTTATTTCAATTAGACCATTAAAATGCACTTTTAAACGAGATAATAAGAGAGAAAAAACGAAGTACAATACTGAATCTAGTTGCCCATTCCAAAAATTAGTTTAAGAATGAGTAAGAAACTCCATTTATAGCTTAAAAAAAAATTATACAATGAGTTGTATAGAAATATTAATAAATAAACGAATGTGAATATACCCAAAATAAAAGTCATTTCCTGTCTTTAAATATACTTTTGTTTTTCAGGAATTGGGCATTGGTCTTCAAGTAAGTGATGATGAAGTGGAATCTGATGATGGTCAAAAAGCAGAAGACAATAAGAACAAGATAGCGGATGGCGAACAAGAGCTAGATGAGCTTAGGAAAGAGGTAATATTTTGTGATCCTTGCATTCAAATCGTTATTTTATAGAATAGAGAATTCTAACTACATTATGCTACGTTATATAATATTTTTTGTAAATTAATGTAATACAAAACTTTAGGTGGAAGCATCAATACAAAACGACGAGCGCCCCGTCCAACAAATCACATCAAAAACCATTACCCTAACTATAGCAGACAATGAACTCGCAAAAGAAGAACCTAAAAATGAAGAAGAAGAAGAAATACCAACACTTGTAGATCCAACAGAAAATAACGAGACAGAATTAGACAAAAATTCGCAAAAGTACAGGCTCTCAATGATCGAGAAAGCTTTATCAGATGTTAGATCAATGAGAACTTATACATCAGCAAGTACAATAGCCCCGGAAGTAGTGAAGCAGCAAGTAAAGAAGAATCTAGAAATTAGACAGAAGAAGATGGAGAGGAAGAAGGCCATCGCGAAAGGAGAAGCAAGTGCTGTCACGAGGCAGAGGAGAGATAACAGGGAAACGGTTAGAGAGAGTCACGGATTGTGGGGATGGGATGAATAAAACTATTTTATTTTAATCGTCGTTTCATTTGGTATTCTTTTTAAAAATATAGAGGTATATATATGGGAGCTGGTAGTGTAGAAAATTCCACTGAGTGTGGTTTTTTTATGTAAGGTTTCTTGAAACGAAATTCCTTATTATAGCTTGCGGTTGGAGTTAAATGGCAGAAGTCGTCACGTACGAAAAAAGCGTTTCGTGCATGTCACCTTCCCGCTCTTTCTCTGCGTCCCTTTTATTATATACAGGTGTGAGGGGCTGTGCGTACGAGTATCGAGATTCGAGCAGCAAGCTTTGTATGCGACCAGCTGTATAGACTCTATTCTAAGCGTGTAAATATTTAAAAAAATTATATGTATATGTCGTCAGCATGGCATCAGCATATTGGCGCTTGCATATTTCTGTTTTTTTTTTTTTTTTAATATTGTTGTTTATTTTCTTAGATTAGTCTTCGTCATTATCGACTGTTGTCTGTGGGCCTGAAGTAGTCGGTTGATCTTTGGTATTATTTATCCATTTATGATTCCTTTTGTAAAGTAATTGTAGGTACGTCTCTACGCAAAATATCTGGAAGAAATGCCGTGCTTATAAATGGAGGACAAATAAGCGCATAGGTACGCTTCATGGTTTGCTTAGAGTTTTTTTTACTTCTTTACCTTTTTTCCGTCACGGGTATACCCATCTAATCTAATCGTGTAGCCAAACACACTGGTAGATATTTTAGACTCAAACACCGTCACGTAGTTGTCTTCGCTATTGAACGGATAATTTTGTAGCTCGTAACGACCGGCCTGAACAGGACATTTCATTCTAAAAAGATTAATGTGGAGTAAGAGGTTGCATTTGCAATCTCTTTGTGAGAAAAGACTTGCACTGCAGGTGCAATCACCTCAGTTCGTATAAAAGATAGACATTTGCCTTTATTTTAATGCCAGTACTTCACTTGGCGTATTTGGTCAAACATTTCCTGTACTTGAGTAAAACAAAATTAACTCTAATACTTTAAGAACAAAGTTGATTTTTTATTAGCAAGAGTAACGCAAATATTCGCAGAAAAACAAAGTGAAATGCCAGCCTTAGTGATCACTTCAACATTCAATTGACATCAAAAGAAGACTCACTTTGGCCTCGTAAAATTGAAGAGTGTGCTGTATAAGTTCTGCTCCTTCTTGTCTGCGCCGCAGCCATTGTTCACCATGAAGAATGACTTAACGAAGTCGCAGGAGTCTATGTTACGTATGTCCATACATTTCTGCATAGTGGCCTAGAACATTTGCTAAAAATTGTAAGCAGAGTAGAGAGCAGTCGTGCATACAAGACAGCGCCCTATGGGAAACACTGTACTCTGTGACACTGCGGTTGTTATAGGAGCGATTTTGCAACAAAAAGGTACAGTCGGATGTGCTGGCGACTGTCAGTCCAAAAAAAAGGACAAAATAAAGTACGTAGGCACACAACCACTTCCTTCTTACATGAAGTTGGTCCACTCCTTATTAACCGACTTAAAAAAAAGAGGAGATTCTCAATTCTTCGGAATCTTTTTTTTATTTTATGTATGTTTTATTCTTGGGCGTTGCTTTATGTCTTTCCAATTTTGAATATTGCTTGCATTGTTGCATTTCAAACAACGTTTTAAACTTACCTTTATCTTCCAGCCATTACTAATGTTTTCAGAGAGATTCATCACACCACTTAACTTCGAACTGTATGTCTGCGTTGTAACGCTAAACTCTGAAACCTTCCCGATAGTCTCCTGTGGGTCATAGCATGGCCCTACGCGTGTTAGTAACAAATGTGTTGTCGCTCGGGTACTATCTATGATAACGAAATGAGAAATTAGAAGGACTATTTGGACCAACATTTCTGGCTCCGATTCAAAAGCAATGGTTGAGGTACAATAAACCAGATCGTGTGGGAGTGTGTTGATATTCCTAATGTCTTTATAATAAAAGAGTATCTGATGTAAATATAAAAGTAAATTGAGAGTATTAATAGTATAACAATTAACGATAACATCAGATTTTGGCGAATCTAATCACAATCTCATCTCAATTTGTGATGCAATGGCACCATGCTGCGCGAGCGCGCGGCACGGTGCGCGCGTTGACTAGAAAATAGTGAGATAGTTATGGAAATCTCTGAAAGATTTAAAAAACGAGACAGATTGAGCTATTTTGTCCACCAGTCTTTAGTGCTATTACTCATTGTGGGAATTTTAGGATATGTCTGTAATCAATAAATCTTGAAATATATAGGTAATGGCTCTCGATGGTAGAGCCAGCATTAAAAGGGTGCCAAATTATTACGAATTTCCATGGTCCTATATCATTCCTATTGAGGTTCCGTCGTCGGACGTGGTCGGACTGTTGCTTTCGTATAAGACCTTGCAATGAAAAAAAAGGGTAGAATTTTGCTATTATTATTTATCTGTGAATTGAGAATATGATGACGCTGACACATGTCATGTCATGCCATGACATAGACTGACAGAAACAGATTGTAAACAACAACAATCCTAATATAACCTAAAATTGTTATGAATGTGCAAATGTTTCTTGATTTACTGGTGAAATTACACATTTACTATAATTAAAAGTGTTATAATATAATTATATCAATAAAATTCATCACAATGTCTTACGATGATAGTAAAATGGATATAATAAAGGTTTGTATTTAGATTCAATTTTATGTTTTTAAATTCACATTTCGCCGTAAATATTAATTTTAAAAATGTATGGAAGGTGTGGTTGCTTAGTTTATTTCATTACTTTCAGAAAAGAAAAGAAGCCACATTTATAGCCAATGAATTAGATAACACTGCCCCAGTAGAAAAAATAATTGAATATTTGGAAGAAAATAACAAGAAAAAGAATAAAATCTACACATTGTATAGTCAAACTGTGAGACAGAGACGGACTACAGCGGGCAAGTATCGTGATAACAAGCATTTCCTTCTCCTCGGACATCCTTTAAATGTGTTCAGTGATGATTGGGACGGAGGCCTCAACGCTGGTTACTTTGAAACATTTTCACACAAAAGTCTGCTGCCTAAAATGATATCAATTATAAAGAATATTGAAAAGAAAGACCCAGTTACTGAGTATATGAAAAAGAAAATGGTTTGGCAGAACACATTGCAGGATTATAAGAGAATTATGAGTAAGTTATTAATGATTGCAACATTTTTTCATTCAACCATCTATCTCTGGTAGGCTATATCAGCTTACAGTTGCATGGGGTTATAGCTTTCATCTGTGACTTCTCTGTGTGAGTT
The DNA here is from genome assembly GCA_949774945.1 of Hoplodrina ambigua. NCBI lineage: Eukaryota > Metazoa > Arthropoda > Insecta > Lepidoptera > Noctuidae > Hoplodrina > Hoplodrina ambigua. The sequence continues at coordinate 1,280,484 of OX458979.1, forward strand.
TTCTTATTGGTTCCTATTTTTCTTATAGTTTAGTTTACCCCATAGCCGTCCGAGATAGTGTAGCTTCCTATTTGTGAAAACATTTTCAAAACTGTACCAGTAGTTCCAGAAATCAGCATGTACAGACGACAAACAAACTCTTCAGCTTTTTTATGGATTTATTCAATAAAAATATTACTATAATCTTACCTGATATCTAGTAGAAGGAATGACAAAGAATAAGTATCTGTCTTTTTGGCGCCTTCTACTCTGTAATTGTTCCTTTTTCACCAAAGGAACAAAATGTACCATAAACATAACTTATTTTATTTAACCATCAATTTACTCTTGCTCACACTAAAACCTCATTTAATTTTATCTTGACCAGGTCTAATGAGTAGAAAACGTAAATATGAGTGGATCAATGATGAAGTACTGCACTGTCCAAAGCAACTGGTTGAGATTGCAGCACATTATGAACAAAATCCTGATCCGTACTTCGAGAGCAGCTACAATTGGTACTATGCAGGCCACGGAAACATGTTGATGATAACTTTAAATGGACTTGACTATTTGGTGCAAAGTGAATTTAGTTGCTTGTGTAAGTATCTTTAAATCTGTGAAGAACTGACCACTTACTACAGTGCCCAAAGTGTCCCTACACCTGCACTTTAGAGGATGTTAAAAACGCTACTGATGAAGGCATCAGTAGCATTCTTAAGCACTTGATCACATTTGCATATGAACCTTATTGCATTAAAATAGGGTGCATACTCAACGCATGCTTTATATGAAAGTTTTGTTAATTAATCTGCCTTTTAGACTTGCAGATACACTGATGTGAAAAATACTTAATTAATTCAAATAGTCTAATGTTCTCTTTTTCTTTCAGATATTTCCCACTTCTTAAAATACAATTTGTTAATTGAAAACGACACTGCCGTTAAGTTTGACTGTGGAGATGATCTCAACATTTATGAAACTATATCTTCACAGAACCTCATAGCATTGAGAACTAAAAATAAGATATTTGTATTAAAAATACATGACACTGACGGATCCATACAGATAGAAAAAATTAAGGAAATGGAATCAACATTACCTTTCACTGGTATATCTTTTGATGAATATCATAAGAACATGTTGTATGTTACTACACTTGATTACAAGTTGACCATAGTCAACATAGACCGGTTGACCGGACGAAGTCGACAGTTACGAGGGAACGTAACAAGTTTGATCGACAATTGGAGCACAGTTATTGGCTCTGAAAGAGGTTACTTCACCCATGTCTCGAAATCTTCCATCACGCTCTACGATAAGAGAACTAACTCTGCTTTCCAACGCTGGAAGAACCTCAGAAGAATTACTGACGACGTGGCATGTAACGACATCAGTGTCGCGAGCCATGCCACAGACAAACGCTTGATGTACTTCGGCACCGATCACCATTTATTCTTAATGGATCTACGTTACAATAAAAAAGAGAAGAACAAGCTAAAGGTCGTACAAAGGTGGACGCATGGTATGCAATGCATTCCCACTTACATGTCCGTCTGCAAGTTTAGTTATAACAAAGAGCTGATTGCTTTGAGCAGTCAGTGGTGCGAGGACCTGTGTGTGGTGAGCAACCACGCAGACAGGCTCACCAGGCACACAGACATTAGCAGTGTCACCATCCCATATCGGCCACCGAGTATACTCCAAGTTTTAAACGAGGCTAGAGAGAAAATGCTTTGCTGTGATTTAAATAATCCTATTGAAAATAGATTATGCACTTCAATCACAGGATTATTTGTATTAGAACAAGATGATAAATATAACTTGCTGATGTCGAACTCGCTAGGAGATGTGTCTTATCATACTTTGTGTCCACAATACATGACTGCCTTCTTCGACGACACCAGCACAGAACTTCTAAGTGAATGGAGCAAAGCTTATAAAAGAGAACCGAAAGACTTGGAAGTATCATCCACAGAGGACATCAGTAATATTTGGAAGAAGTTGAAGAGGATACCTGATGATTTTAAATTAGGCGAAAATAAATTCCACAGGAAAGTAAGCAAGTTCAATGAAAAGGAAATATATGACGCTTTTGAAAATGAAGAGATCGAATCTGGACTTTTAGACATATGGCCCAAGACTCAATATGAGGATACAAAGGATGAATCATCCTTCAATTTATTTTTCTGTTCCGACGATTAAATAAAACAATAATTTTATTTATAAACATCTATATTTCCTATCTATATGACTTGAGTTTTTACAAACAACCTGACATACATCAAATCAACATACAAAACATATTCACATTAATTCATAAAGATGGCGTTGTAATTTTAAACTTGCGCATGCGCCGCCGAGTAAGTACAATCAAGTAGAAAGTTTAAAATTACGTCATCGCCGAAAACAAGTTGGGAACTATCAACCATTCATACTAACAATTTAATTTGTGTTGCATTAAGCAATGTCTACTTACAATGCATGTAAATGCAAAGTTGTTAAAGCTTAGCTTTTTAACAAATAGCATCAGTAGGTATCCCGCAGAGGTATTCAGTCTTCGGGTACATCGTCGAACTGGAAAAATAAGCAAACAGTTGATATCTCCCAACAAAAGAGGAAACAAGACTTAAAACAATGGGTAGTAGATACCATTAACCAATCCGTGACAAGAATTCTATAAAAATAGTATAAAAGCATGTGAAAAAAAGCAGGTTAAAATTAAAAGACGTAGTTATGCAAAAAGCATTCAACCGACAAAAAAACCCCAAAATTAAGTTACACAATACTGAAGATATTGTAAAAATAAAATCATAAACTCATGGGGTATCTTGTGTTGATAGAAACTTCATATCTTTGTTTATCTCTGGTTCATTTGTACTGAACAAAAATCCTTGACAATGTTTTTTTAGTATTTCTAACTAAATATTGAAGATTTTGTGGGTTGGATCGTTTTTGCGTAACTACGACTTTTTATCTGTCCAATGATGTCTTTAAAAGCTTCTATGAACGGACCAAGAGAGTAAAAGATATGTAGAAATTGAGTTGAGGATATTTTACAGCAAGGCTAAATTTAGTTTATTAACTGTTGTAACTATAACTAAGTAAATTTTGTACTGCTATAAAACGATTAATACATAAGAATATTTTGGCAACATGGTACTATTCTAAATTAACTTTTAGCTGACATTAGGTTTGCTATATAAAGTAATTTGGCTGGATAGTGGAGCCCGAATATCCGCCAGTCCGGATACCAATACACAAATTTCACAAAAAATTACACCCAGACCCAGAACAGAACAATCAATACATTAAAGTCAAAGTATTAATTTCTATTTGCCGTTTGCAGGCACTTTTGAATTGATTTTGAGCATATTTACGGCATTTTCAATATATTCACATCTGCATCCATATCCGCAATAATCAATGCGGACGTTCATGTAGCACAAAAGTAGTAGTTTAATTTTCGATCCTCTGCGTTACACGTTTGATTCCGAAAAGGCGGCAATATAACTTTTTATTAAATAAAATGCCTCAATTTTTTACTATAATTACTAAATATTTTAAAGAAACGTTAAAAATATTATTTTATTCACTCATTTAGTTTCCATATTTTAGGGTCAAAAACTCTACTACCTGTAGAGTTTTTTAAATTTAGTTTTTTCAAAATACTAATCACATTACATCATGTTGTTGGAAAACTTTTGTTTATAATATTGAGGGTGCTTCATGTGTGCTGACGTACCTACTCCTGCTAGCGCCTAGTGAAGGTCCTGAGCCAGCTCCTGGTGAGCGGCTGGTCGGGTCCCTTGTTGTCGCGCTCCTTCTCCTCGAGCTGCTCCATGAGCTTGCGCTGGTTCTCGCGAAAGGCGGCGATGGGGTCGTCGAACTGGCTGTAGTACGTAAGAACTTCGCGGACGTCGAGCACGTCTGAAATCGCTATCGCTGTGGACGAAGGGAATATGTCATATGAAATTTTACACATGGACATTGATCTAACTTAACATAGGATGATTTTTACCCTGTTTTTGTTTTCCCGTGGGATAATTTTGGCTTAACTCTGAAGTGTATGCAGACGAACTCGAGGACAGAAGCGATAGTAGTAGCGGAGCAATAATCGAGTTTTAGAGAGAGAAAGTATGTGTAAAAGAGACAAAACAGAATGTGCTAAATGTGTCATTTTACTGATAGGTACTGTATGAGTAAAATTGTAATTCTTACTCTGTAGCAGATTGGCGAGGTCCAGGAGAGCAGTGTCTTCATCTGCGCCCTTCCATTTCTTAAGGATCAACGAGTTTTGAGGGTGGAACTTTGTAGCTTGCTTGTTCCAGTCGATCACAATTACCTGTAATTACAATATAGCTTATTATGATTTGATAGTTGTTTTCATCTTTGTATTTCTTTAGTTTATGAGTTGTTTCAATGTCAGTTTTATATTGGATAGACTTGAGATATAAATTAGATACCTATATTATTATGAAATGAAGCATCAATTATATAAAAATATCACCCTACTTTTGGGTTATTCAGCAGTAGGAAAAAGAAACTGAATTTAATTAAAATTATACAAAGTAAACTTTATTTTAAATGCACATACTTTAGAAAGATCCCGGTTCAGTCCCTCCAGATTCTTGACGTGGACGCCGTCGATGAAGTGTGTGGAGTCTCTGAATAGTCTGTATGTGATGAACTTGTTCTCAGGGTCCAGTTTGTCCAGGACAGGCCATATCATGAAGGCGTTCTCCGAGGTGAAGATGACTACCTCGTAGTTTGAGCTGGCAACCGTCTGTAGGAACTGGTCAACGCCTGGACGCTTCTTGAACCTGTAAATGAATAATGTAATGAATAATATTACTCTTTAAAAACACATAATTTTTTAGTTGTGAAAGTAATAGTGTGACACTGCTTGTAAAAGCAAGATGTCAAAAAGTTGTCAAATCAAGTACTTTTAATACGAAAATGTAGGGTTACATGTTGACTGCGGGTAAACACACCCGTTGTGTTACCGATAAGAAAATATTTGAATTAACGAGTGTAATTAAATGTTAATTTATCGAAAAACAATTAATTTTCAATTAACTCCTACCTTGCAGTATACAAAATGATAATTCAGTGACGATAAATAAATCAATTCAATTTATAAAAGTATGCAATTTTTCATCAATGTTTCTACATGACGTTATCACGTAAAACTATCGTTCGTAAACCGACTTTACAGACAACCAATATTTTTAAAATTATTCTTAGCTTACTCAGGAAAGTGACACGTCATTAGCTACAGATAAGAAGGGAAGATAAGAACAAAGAGCATACCTCCACCCAGTCTGATAGGACCAGTCGGGATGCACCAGCACGTCGGTAAACTCTAGCACCAGTGTATAAGTGGGCTGGTAAGGTGGGGGCAGCGGGTCAGGCAACAACTTCTCACGAGACGGCTCTTTTATCATCTGGCGAAAAAGAAAATGGCGTCAGGTATAGACATCGACGTTTTGCGAGATATAATGAAAGGTCTATGAAATGGGAATAAAACTCTTTCAGGCTTCTCTAAAAATGTTTGTTTGCTTGTGTTGTGTGAATGTCTGTGAACTACCAATCGTATTAATATAAAAACTATTTGTATATGATAGCCAGATTAATGAGGCATAGTATCGGCTATATAACATTACACTACGACCAACGGGAGCTGAGCAGTAACCAAATACGTATCTTAATACGTCAAAATACCCACGCGGACAAAATCACAGGCAAAAGCTAGTATAGCAGTCTAGACATGATCTTTAATGCTGTGTTGCTTATGTATTCTTAGTCTGTATTCTGTTTTGTATTCCTTAACATAATATCACGCCTGTAATCCCAAGGGGTTTGGCAGAGGGGTACCCATTAGTACACCCACATTTCGCCAGTTATGTTTAAGTCCCATGTAATAGGGGGCAAGCCTATTGCCATCAACCAGGCACAAATCCAGATTTGCTAATGGAAAAACCCAATAATGCTTTACCCAACATGCTCATGCTCAGCAGTCGCGCTTTGCAACCGCCAGACCAACAAGGCAGTTGTGTTCCTTAAATTAATAAATAAATAATCTTTCTTAATGCATTACTTTTTCATAAAAAGTTAGTTCCTTCCATGTGCGTCGTAGGTACTGCAGCACTATAGGCATGGGTGTGAACTCATCCTCGAGGATTTCTCCGTCGTCCCCGCGGCGAGGAGCCCCCATCTCCACCACCAGGCAGCTGCCCATTACAGTCATAGCGCCACCGAACACTGCGAAACTGTTACATAGATGATTATTTATAGGCACAAATAGAAAAGAGGAGGCCAAGAATTATATTGGCCTGTGCCCCAGAATTTTATGAGCTTGTACAGATATAAAATGGGTGTCATTCTATAGTACAGGTCTTGTATTATATTAATGAAACAGGCGCACACTTGCCAGCAGTCTTGGACAACAGTAATAAAGGTTTAAAAAGTTGCTTTTGTCACTAAGAGTAAGATAGGTTCATAAACATTATATATATGAATGTCTAATGCTCTTTCAGATGATAAATATAAATGTAGCAGCTAAATTAAAGTAAAATAACTGTGTTCTTTATTATTTTTATTTAATAGTAATACTTTTATTCCACTACAAAACTGGGGCATGATTTGTCCATCTATCTCCTTTAAAAAAATAACTAAGATGGTGACAACAATTTAAGGGTGGATCCAAGAGGTCATGGGGGTGATGATCATGATTAAATTAACAAGGGAGTGTTAAAATAAAAGAGTGTTAAAAGGATCATACATTTTTGTATGAACCCTGAGCCCATTTTTCAACATTAGCCAACAGTGATGTAAGCCCATGTTAAATGATGAAAAGTGGGCCCAAAATGTTGCATGGTCCTTTAGTAGTTAAATCATGACATACCCCATCTTCATCCGTCTCCAACTCTTCTCATGTTCTTCTGTCTTCTCTTTATTCTCTTGTTCAAACTTCTCCTGTTCCTTCTTGATGGCCTGTGCATCTTCTGCATTTGGAGACTGTGGGAAAAAACGGCCCAAAATGTCTGTTTTGGGTTGAGCATCCTTACCATCTGGAACTTAAATTTTTATTTTATTTTAATAAATACATAATGTTGTAAAATGTTTAGTTTTATTTGTAGAATAAATCCATCTTGGGTGTGTTATCATTTTACTGATTATGATATTTTATTTTTTATAATATTGTTGAAAATAAAATGTTTTTCAAGCCATGTTTATTTGTGAATTTGGTTGTTTGTTATTCAACAATAAATATGTTTAATGGCATTTACATTCCATAATTTATCATTTTAATTATGAGTAAGGTAATATTAATATTTTAGGTATTTATTAATATTTTTAATTTTTGTTACAATATTTAAAAATGTAATACAATGTTGTGTTCTAAATTATAAAGAAAATAACAATTTGGAAATAACTTTTATAAATCTTCTATCATATTTTTCAATCAAAATTTATTTATTTAGAACTACTTTATATTTCTGATCTATTAACAGAATAATTTACTTTTTATACATACATGGTGAAAAGGAGAAGGGTCTGGCAAAGATGAGCCATAATGGTGCACAATGGTGCAATAGGCCACACAATGGTAGTGGCTTCTGACAGGGTCATTCAGAAAAATAAATTATTGACATGGACATTTCATTTTTCTTTTCTATTACACAGATTTGATACATTAAAATCACGTAACTAATAATATCTTACCATTAGGGTTCCAAAATTAAACTAAGTAAAGATAACCATGTGACATTGTTTTAAAGATTTGTTCTATTTCATGAAACACCCAAAGAACTTTGAAAGTATTAGTGCAGGATGCAACTTTGCTTTTCTACAGCTTAGTATTACACAATAACATGAAATTGTTTCTTATTCTATTGTCTTTTTATAAGTTTTATTGGCGCACGTCTCAAAACTCTTGATTTATGAATGCGATTTTAATGGTATTAACAATTATAGAATTAGCAGAAATGATTGAAATTACTTTTTTTGCAATTCTTAGCAGGTTTTCTAGAATGAACGCACTATTGATTCAACATTTGCCGGGTGTTAGGGTGAAAATTAGATTCTAACCTTTATTTTCCGTACTGTACAATTTGGGTAAGTTGGCAGAAAGTAACCATATATTATTTCTTAGAAAATTTTTAGACTGCAGATTTGCTATCTTACAACACGCAGCCCCTTTTAGAAAAAGCACTTTTCTAAGAGCCATTATTTTATTTGAAAAAATCCTGAAAAATCACATTCACAACAAATGAAGAAACTTCATCGTTCAACATCAACTGTCAAGTTTTTTTTTTTTGGATATTCCCTTATCTGGCTACTTTGTCTTTTAGGTGATGTTTTTTTTTTAAATATCAATGTCGTGATGTGGTTCTAGAAGAAAATTCCATTACGTTATTTCGCGGGTTTTTTCATGGTGGATTTCTCATTCCGAGTCCGAATGTTATTGTTAAAATTCATGTAGAAAAAATAAAACTGTATTCATGTAGATGTCGTTCCATTCCTTAGAACCTATAATATTTTTTGACATAAAACTGATTTAAGCTGTGTGTAGGAAGAAGAACGAGAAAAAAAATATACACAATGTTTGACACATGCCAGTGACAGCAGCGTTTTGGCAGTAATTTTGGTGCGGAATGGAACGTGATAATTATTTTGATGAATTTGATGAATTTTTAAATAAAGGTACGGAATATCATATATTCATAATGGTAAATGAAAAGAATAGTTGTTTATAACTGAACAATGTCGTCAATAAGCAAGCAATCCTCTTTGATGAATTTTATCAAGAAAACTTCAGGAAATTCGAATTCAAACAATACAAGGTACAGTAACTTTTATTTATTTTATTTCGTTGTTTGTAGTCGTCGTTTTTGTTAGTTATTACCAAACCGTTTATAAATATTGTGTTTTTTTTTTAAATTATTTAACAATAATATTAATAAAATTATAATATTTCTTGCTATAAAAATATAACTTACAACAACTTGGTGTTGAGGGTAGAGAGTTCAAAACAATGAAGTGCTATTGTCAAGCAATTCAATTATCATCAAAGATAGGAAAACACAGAACATAGAGCAATATTGAAATGGTGGTCCCGTGGTCCATACATGTTCCACGCAGAAATATTTATAGAGCACAATAAAACTACCAGTGGACGGAGTGGATCATAGTTTAAGTATAGCTCTTGGAAGTAGGAAAAACCTTGTAGTTTTAGTGGGTCCGACATAACCCTCCTCATTCACAAGGTCTTACGACCCTACACATCCTAGTGTGTCTCAAGGATTATATAAATAAATCTGATGGCACTAGTTGATGATGTCATGGGTTCTTTATAAAATCTGTGATATAAGAAGGGTTAAGTGTTGGATTAATAACAATACAGTTTACTTTAAACAAACACAAACAGAGAAAACATAGTTGAAGAATGAAAGCTGCAAAAGCTAAGCTAATGAGAGGATAGTGCTTTTCAATAAGGCTGTTTTCAATAGTAAGATTCTTTTAGGGAGTAATATATTTGGGTATAAGACACCATTAACCAATAATTCAAAGACAATTGCTGTAAAGAAATATTTAATTATAATTTTGAAAACTTGATTAATACTGAATTAACTGTAAAATGAGATTTTTAATTGCTTTGCATCAATTAAGTTGGTAGAAAACTGATGTCACAGTTTACTATTGCCATACAAATTCTATAGGGGAATCATGTGTGTTCCAATGCCTACAGGTAGAAATAAAAATTACTTTTATATTTTTCATGCATTCTTTGAAAATTTCTTTACAGTGAAACCAAAAATGAGCAGGTCTCAGAGAAGAAGTCAAGATTTGTTTTCAAATCCAAGTCAACAAGCTCCACACCAAATTGTGAGTATCATACATTATCTTAACCTGTTGACTGTTCAAAGCCACACTTCGGGCTTGGCGTAGCAAATGTTCGCCCGCATTCAACATTTACAATTAATAGATTAAAAGACTGAATAGCTTTATTTACAACTTTTTTTTTTCAGTCACACCACCGTTTAAAAAGACTACAGATCAATCACAGACAAAGGCAAGTATTACTATTTTTAATTTTCGAATATTGTATACTAGATTGACTCGTTCGTTCGTCTAGTAGTCGCAAAGCGCGGCTGCTTAGCATAAGGTCTTGGGTTTGATTCCCAGTTTGGGCAAAGTGTTATTGGATTTTTCCATCAGGAATTTCTCAGTAGGAGCCTATTACATGGGTCTTAAACATAACTGGGAAATATTGGTGTACTAATGGGTATTAAGAGGAATGAGAAACAGTGTGTAAAGTTTTGTCGCGGCAAACTGATAGCGCGATGTAGACATTGTCAGGTGTAGACGTTTTAGTTCACATGCTCTGCGATAGATGTCGCTACAGGTACACGTCTGCCTAATCCTTCGGGGAATACAGGCGCGATGTTATGTTATGTCTGCCATATGTAACGTTCCTATGCACTCACACTTGCAAGCACAGTGGTACTGCTGCAGTATACCCTCGAGTTATAGAATATCAAAAGGAACATTTTGTAGAATTTATGTAAAATTCAGTATATTGTGTTTTAGACATCATCAGTAATTTCAAATGGGTTCCACGAGACACCTCCACTCCCGTTTGCCCGTAAAGTGCCAAGCAACAGAGTCAGTCCGTTCACACACAACAATGAAGCGCAACATGATAATCAAAGTAATGACATGTTTGACATGGATGTGGTAAGTCATCTTATTTATTTACTAGCCTTTACCTGTGACTTTATCCGCGTAAATGTCATTTATCGCGAACGCAGGCGAAGTCGATACAGAATCCCAAGCTTCAGAAAAATATATTACATCAATCTAATATTATGTCCAGTACTTAGTATCCACTAAGTAAAAATATGAGATTACTTTTTGTATTACAAACTTTATCTTCATCGAAATAAAGTTCGAAATTCCAAAACTGGCTCGAAGGTTTGGCTGGTTTGGCTGGCTGGAAGCAAAGACTTTGTTTTATAATAAGGCAGTTTGAATTGAACTTTAAATACTTTCAGGATGATACTGCAGAATTTCCAATAGCATTTAAAAATAAATCTAAGTCTCGAACGCCGGAGAAGAAGAATAGATCAATTAGGATAAGCTCAACCCTAACCCCACCAAAGAATAAACACGACACCTCATCAAAGAATAAACATGATACACCATTACATAATAAGAAGATTTTGAAAACTCCTGAAAAATCACATCTTAGTAAAGATAAGGACCCTCTGAAGAATATAAAGGTGGACGAATCAATATCACGGTTCTTGGAGACTGTGGCCAAACATCCTGCACTGACTAATAATAAGGTAAATAATCGGGATCTTGATTGTATTTCCGGGATTGTCCTGATAGCCGTGGAATACCTCTATACTCCTCAAGCACCTCAGAACATGTTGTCTCCTTATTGCTACGTCAATGAGCGCTAGCGATAGTTTTTGAAGGCCCATTTACTGAGTGTCATTTTAGCCTTAGTCCTTTCGTAGTACTAGGTAACCAGTCCACAAAAGCCACTCAAATCTATAGTTCCTTTTTTTTGTTTCACATCCTGCTATTTTCCTGCACCAACAGAGGATTAACCCTCGATGCACTTGCATAGTGCATATAAGGATAATTTTCGGTTGGTGTTGCATTACATCTTAAAGCTGTCTAAGGGTCTCTGCGGGTTGGCTTCGGCTCTTGGTACGCCTTTCAAAGATCCGGTCCCAAGTTATATAAAATAAAAACGGTACATAATTATAATACAGTATCGGTATTTGACATTTGAAGGATGTTTAATAAAATCTGAAATACACGCCATACACACATTTCAATAAAATATTTTGTAAATTTGCAATTTTATTCATGTTATAGGACGTCATAGAACCTCAACACAAGGAGCAGTGTAAAGAACATTATATAGATTTACTAGAAAAAATATTTCACGCCTTCGACAAAATACCAAATTGTATAAAGGAAAAATTTCCAGGGTATGATAGAAGAATATACTCTAAAGTAAAACAATTACAATATAAGCTAAAGAAAATATTAGCCAAACCTGAAAGTGTACAAGCTTCACAGAATATCATCGACAGTAGACTTAGTAATGGTGATAATAAGTTCAATGGTAGTCATAGTCCTTCTCTCCTAAGTAAGTATGATGACGATATAGATGACTTTGATCTACTATCTAGTGGAGTACATAAGAGAGTCACAGAATGCATCCAAAAAGCTAACAATCCAGGAGCTTCCACGTCGACACCTGATTATGTTTTCAATAATCAAGGAGTAAAAAGTGAACTACCCAAAAAAACGTTGTCGTTCGACGCGTTTTCACCACTAAATAACTCATCTAAATTAGAAACAAGCTGTCAATCTGAATCGGAGACTACGAGTACATCTGAGCAAGTTAAAGGGAAGGGGAAGTTTGTGTTCAAAAAGCCTTCAAGACTTACGATAGAGGAGAACAAATCAACGCCAATCATACCGTCCTCTACGGCTGAGAGAATTAGAAACGCTTCAGAAAGACTGAAACCTTTGGCTCCGATAGAAGCGCCGAAATGTGCACCAATAGCGCAAAGTTCCGTAGAGTTCCAGCCACCGCAGCTTAGCAAAAGTTACCTACTAAACAGCGACAGAGTAAGCACAGATTCTTTAAAAGAGAATGAAGAAGATAGTGAACACATCGACGACTATGAAGTGCCAATCGATATGGATGATGTAACAGACATTATGCCGAACACAGCACAAGCGAGTGTAATAAGCATCAATGATTCTATAGCTAGTACCAGTAATGTTGATGCAGTGATCAGTCAAAAGGACATACCTATTGATGCAGATGGCTGGCCAGAGTATAGGCCTGAGGACTTTGAAGAGGAAATTGAAGAAATAGACAGCCAAGAGCCACGGGTGGTCAACCTGATGGATGACTCAACTGTGAAAGAAACAGCGCCAAAGTATGAAGGAATGGGAGACTTCCATGCCGGCACCAAAAACGACGGCATCACCGGTGAGTTACGGTTTAGTACAAGTTTTTTATAATTGTATTATAACAAAGTTAAATCTTTGCATGTTTGGTAGTGGATATCAATATAAATAAATAAAATTAAAGTGTCTGTTTGTTAAGTCGAAATAACAGATTTTTTTACCAAATGAATACGAATGTTTAAACTGTACAGGAAAAAACTAATTAAGGTAATATATTTTTTATCTTTCTTCATCTATCTGGTTATCTGGTTCCGGCTAATCTCCGAATCATCTAGACCGATTTTGAGGGGACTATCATTTGCGGATAGTTGATGTTGTAAGGAGTAAAGTAAGCTACATTCAGAAAAAAAAAATGCTTCTACTAAACAAACAATTGTAAGAGTTATATATGAAGTGTGTCATGCAAAGATTTTTCTTATACCTGTGTTCCTTTCCATACATACGTTTTAGCAGATCTAGTACTGCTGATGTGTATAGCCAGTAGTACAGTGTCCACTTGTGTTACAGGCGAGTTCGATGGCTTGGACTACCCACACTCGGCGCTGATGATGGAGGTGTTCCACGAAAGATTCGGTCTCAACTCCTTCCGGCCGAACCAGCTGCAGGTCATCAACGCGACGCTGCTGGGGCACGACTGCTTTGTGCTCATGCCTACAGGGGGCGGTGAGTCACCTTATACTAAGTAGTTAATAAAGGGTGGAAAGGTGAATCCATACTTCCATCTATCTATATACATATAAAAATGACTCCCTATTTCCCTTGGTCCTTAGTCACGGACTCACGGCATCATGCGTGAACGCTGGATCAATTTCACTTATTTTTTTTTTTTGCTGTGTTTGTTATTGTAAATAGAAGGTTGTAAGGGGAATGAAAATAAGAAGAACAAAATAGTTTGGAATACTGAACTGTTTTTTTTTTTAATAAATGGCACGAAAATTTGAATTTTGTAGGTTCTAGAAATATATATTGAATCCATGGATAGTCCATGGATACTGAATAACTAATTTTGTTGTTACATCGTAATTGTAATTGACGTTCGCAGGTAAATCACTGTGCTACCAGCTTCCCGCGATACTGATGCCCGGCGTTACTATAGTAATATCACCGCTCAAGTCACTCATCCTGGACCAAGTCAACAAGCTATTGTCGCTTGATGTAAGTCAATTGGAGTTAATGTAAACGCAGGGTAAATGATAGCTTAGCTAATTGACGGTCAACTTACAATTGTCTCTATGCTCAAAGCACAGTTTTAACACAGATTACTTCGTGATCTAGTTTAGGAAAAAACAGGGCTTTACCCAACAATTTGTGTGTACGACATGTGCTTTTGTATTTATCAAGTTGATACTCCCTAAGCACTTCATGTACTACAAATAACTTTGCTTTATCAATAAGTTATTACTATTATAGTATTTTGAAAATCGTATGAACCTTGACCGAAATTCGGTCCAAAAAATTATTACTATTAGGTAAGCACGCTCACGCTCAAAGATTTTATAGGTTTTCTGTTCCTACTGCAGTCTTCTGGTTACTTCCTAATATGCATGAACTGTCCACGTAATAGACGAAAGTGACGTGTATAATGAAGCAGTCGTATTGTTCAGATCCCGGCGGCGCACATGTCCGGCGACGTGTCGCTGGCGACGTGCGACGAGATCTACCACAAGCTGTCGCTGCGCGAGCCGGCCATCAAGCTGCTGTACGTCACGCCCGAGAAGATCAGCAACTCGCCGAAGTTCCAGTCCATGCTGACCATGCTGTACTCGCGCGGCAAACTCGCTAGGTGAGTCAAGTCAAAAATGTAATAGGCAGTAGTGGGACTCCCCATTACTTCCCATTATTTTTTTAAGCACTGAAGTATTAGGTACACAATTCACAAATAATTATAACCTGTAAAAACGTGGTTTGCTTCATAGATGTTGTATGGCAATAGTAAACTCTCAACATTACTTTTTACCAACTCAATTGAGTAACTATTTATTAATTCTAAAGCAACTAAAATGACTGTGTGTGATGTTGACTCTTACAGAATACCTAAGGCATTAAGTCCGCCTTTGTACTATTGTCGCTTAAAGTTTAAATAAATAAAATCTAATTTTACAGTTAAAAATTAATAAGTTTTTCCAGGCTAAAATAAGGTGTTTCTTTAGACAAGTTATGTCTTGGATTATTGCTCAATGATATCAACTACCTTATTAGTAAAATACACTTCGCGTAACATTTCACTTTATTTGGCAGCCTGTTAAGTCTATTATTGAGTGTAGGCGAGGTAGCCACCTAGTTACATGTTCTGCCCAACCGATGTCTATAGCTGTAGTCGGTCAGGTTCGTGATCGACGAGGCGCACTGCGTGTCGCAGTGGGGGCACGACTTCCGGCCCGACTACAAGCGCCTGTCGCTGCTGCGCGCGCAGTTCCCCGGCGCGGGCATCATCGCGCTCACCGCCACCGCCACGCCGCGCGTGCGCACCGACATCCTGCACCAGCTGCAGGTCAAGCACTGCAAGTGGTTCCTCAGCAGCTTCAACCGCCCCAACCTCGCCTACAGGATACTGGAGAAGAAACCTAAGTCTGTTAACCAGGATGTCGCCGCACTCATTAAGGAGAAGTTTTTCAGGTCAGTTGCATTTTTACTAAAGATTCTCTAGTCAAGTCTAAATAGCCTTTGGATTTTATTATAATTTTCCTGTAAACTGTTTTAGAAACTTGTTTTCCAGAAATTAGTAATATTCATAATCACATGAAAATAATTATAGAATATGGCAAATCTAGTCTTGTATACCACATAATTATTGAACAAAATCAGTGATAACAATACCCAAAGCTTTTTTGAAATCGTATATCAATAAATTTATCTCACGAATGACCACTGATGGCAATGCAATGTCCAATTCTCAGTATTGCAATAATTTTAAATTAAAGCTTGTGTAAATTCATGGATACTATGCGCCCGAGTTACGTAATCACCGCAAAGGGCGTTGACCTGCTGCACTGGCCGTCCGTCATAACTACCTACATAAGTTTTAACTAATTACATCATTGTAATATGGAGTGAAATAATTTTGAGGAAAAATGGAGAATAAACTTAGAAAAAAAAAAGATTTTTTTTCATTGAATTTACGTTATATTAGTAAAACCAAACCACTGGTTTCAAGGATAACGGTGTTTACACTAACACCCTGTATATGTATTGAATGGAAATCACTTTTGCATGATAATAGACCTCTCGTTCTATTGAATTCTAAATAACAGAAAGGGGTAGCATACTTAAATGCTCCTTCTCTTCTGAACAGAATGTCAGGCATTGTGTACTGCTTGTCACGGAAGGAGTGTGAGAGCCTATCGGCGGACTTGCGCAAGGCGGGCATCCAGTCCGCGCCCTACCACGCGGGGCTCAGCGACAAGAAGCGAGAGGAGGTGCAGGCGGGCTGGGTAGCTGATAGGTACAATGTGGTTAGTATGCTGTTAGGAATATGGTATGCATGTACTGTACGAAAAAGACGATGGTCATTTTGAACTTTGTAACTTTTTATCTGCTTCCTTTAAGTAGTTCGTATGTAGTCAATAAATCCTGTACTAATATTCAAAAAGTAAATTTTGTTTTTATTGCTTTGTTCGTGTGAGTACGATAAATAAAATAAATTTTGATAGTACTGGTTCGGTTACAAATAATCTAATTTTGTTGTTTTACGTTAGCACAATAATTTTTATCTACCATGTCTCTTCAGTACCAATGCCTAAGACATTGTGACACAAGTCCTCCATTGTACTTTGAGTTGCATAAACCTAAAAATAAAAGTTTGGAACAGAACCTAATCCATATAGTTATTATGACATAGGCATGCGCTAAGAAAGAATTTTTCAAAATTCACGCTCTAACTGGATGAAACGGTCCAAAGTTTGTATGAAGAAATCAACTTTGACGCGGACGAAGGCGCTGCTACAACCTAGTACCGTATAAAGACGTAGTGTGATGATGTGGTCAGATCTGCGCGACGATCGCGTTCGGCATGGGCGTGGACAAGGCGGACGTGCGCTACGTGATCCACCACAGCATGCCCAAGTCCGTGGAGGGCTACTACCAGGAGGCGGGCCGCGCCGGCCGCGACGGAGAGCTCGCCACCTGCCTGCTATACTACTCCTACTCAGACGTCGTGCGCTACAGGAGGCTGCTTCAAAGTAAGTTTGACATTTACGGTGGATTTTCCAAAAAATTGCTTTCATATAAACCTTGTCCAGGCAAACACAAAAAAAGAATCAGTAAAATCAGTTTAGTCGTTCTTCGAGTTTTGCGCTTAGCAACACATTTAATAATTCATTTCTAGATTCATAGGTAGATGGAAGATTGCTACCATTGTCTATAACACTTAGATGGTGGCAATATGTCACGTTCCACCTTGTAACATTTTTCGTATAGCGTACATTTAAAAAGTACTACATTTTTTCGTAAATTAGCATCAACGCGAATGTTTTTTTTAATACTGAATTAATCCCGCACAATCAGTTTTTACCCGCGCGTTTTCGCCTTCGTGGTTCTTTTTTGTCTTATCCCACAAGAACCATGCATTTTTCTGAAATAAATGTAGACGAGTGTTTTTGTTAAACGCAAAAAAGATGAAATACTATATTTCATCATTTTTATGACCATTTACTGCTAAAACTTACTGCTTACTTTTACTGCTATTTGCTGCTGCTGCTGCTTTGGTAAACATTCTGATTGTGTGGCATTAAAGTGGAGCGCAACACCACTGCGGAGGCGCGGGCCGTGCACATCGCGAACTTGCTGCACATGGTGGAGGTGTGCGAGAGCGTCACGGAGTGCCGGCGCGCGCAGGTGCTGGCCTACCTGGGCGAGCGCTTCAACCGCGAGCACTGCGTGCGGGCACGCGACACCGCCTGCGACAACTGCCTCAACGCGCATGACTACAAGGTCACTAGCATGCTTAGCCTTACCCATATTTATTTGAAAAGGCCATTGTTTTTTTATTCAGCCCGTATAACGGTTTCCTTTCTGGAAAACGGTCTCCCCCGTAGCCTTCCTCTCTTACCTTTGTGCCCACACACAAACGTCTCGAAAGTCATCACGGCCGCGTTTCCTAGACCTCCCTTAGCGACAAAGCACGTCTTCCAGCACGCACTGCGTCATGACTTAGGCCTATCTGTCATAATCCATTCTGAACTCATGACCCGCTCAATGCGACTTCAGCCTGCAGTTAAAATAAGTGACATAATATTATCATAATTAAAAAAACACAATATTATTTTATATAAGAACCACATCACACCCCTAGTGGTGGATTTTAAGTCCTTAGTCTAAAGGAATAAAGTCGGATATCGCTAAACCAGCCAGTCTGTACATTGTAACCGTCTGTTTGTATGGTGTGCAGCCGGTGGACGTGACGGAGGACTGCAAGGTGATCGCGCGCTGCATCCGCGACAGCTGCAGCGGGCCGCGCGCCTCCTTCACGCTGCTGCACGTGGCCGACGTGCTGCGCGGCTCCAAGCAGCAGCGGCTGCAGGCGCTGCAGGACACGCCCCTGCATGGACGGTGAGAACTGCTAATTTAACTGGAGAGTTGGGCAAAGATGGTCACTCACTGGACGTCTGAAGAAGGACAGCGCCGTCAAGGTCGACCGCGGTGATGGTGGCGTGACGATCTGGTCATGTTTGCGGGGCTAGATTTGGAAGGAGAAAGGTGAGACCTTTGCCTAGCTGTAGGATACAAAAATTCGTTAATAAAGAAAGCTGGAGAAAAAAAGCAGCATTACTGTATAGTCATAGAATTAAGTTTTTAAGCTTTAGGTTTATTTTTCCGACTGTTCAAAATGGGAAAATGTGCCCAATAGAAACAAGATCATCAATGATAAAGAAGGATGGAAAGACAAAATAGAATCTTTTTGAAATTAACTGGCGAAACTTTATAGACAGACACACATAGCAAAAAAATGAATGATTTTTTTAATAATATAATAATGTGTTGTGGCGGAGCAGCTGCAAGTCGTGGCACCGCGGGGACCCCATGCGCCTGCTGCGCCAGCTGGTGGTGCGCGGGCTGCTGGCGGAGCGCCTGGTCGTCAACAACGACATCGCCAGCGCCTACGTCGCGCTCGGGCCCAAGATTGACCAGTATGTAATCTTGATTATGACCAAAGATATACTATTTTAAAAAGCTACAACGCTTAAATAATTATACTTAATTTAATTTAATTTATGTAAAATAAAGCAACATAAACGCTTGCATGAGCAGATTTTTTTTTTGTTTGGTGTTTCTAGTACTTATATTTCCATTTATTTATTTTAGTTTATAAGAAAATTTTATAGCTAGAAACAAAAGTAACAATACTAGGGCTAATGAAAAGTTTCTACGGTTAAAAATGTATTTTAACAGGTACAAGAAGGTAGTAGACAGCGTTATTTAAATAAATATTATAATAATAACATGTTTGAAAAAATATATAAAATAGAAGTAGAAAATGAATCAAATATAACAAATATATTGTCTGTGATTAGACTGATGCGCGGCGACCTGCGCATAGTGTTCCCCATGAAGGTGTCGCGCGCGGCCCCCGCGGCCCCCGCGGGCCCGGCCGCCGCGCCCGACGACTCGCCCGTGGCCGCGCTGCTCAAGCGGCTTGAAGAGCGCTGCTACGCTGATCTTGTTGAAGCTTGCCGGTAACGACACACATTTATCAACATTATTTATTTCTAACCGTAGATATAATATGCTACGTAGATTACAATTTAAATCGAACTGGCAGATTTTTTTGGTTATGGTTGTAATTGTCAGGTCAATGTTTGTATAAAAAAAATATTTGTCGGTGAAAAGACGGAAATTAGGATGGTATTTTAGTATGAAAAAAAGCTCTTCTGTACTTCTGAGTGTCACTGACCTCCTCCTAAACGGCTGAACCGGTTATAATTTTTGTTTGTGCTGGTCCCTACATGGTTAAGATGTATAATTGGATCCAGTAGGTGGCGCTGGTTTAGGGGGGTGTAACTTGTAGTGGAAAGTCCGCAATCTACGCGAGCTAAGTGCTAGATATTTCAAATGATGACTTTTTGTAATTATGTATAAGCCTAAACAGTTTGGCAACAATTTGCTCAGAAAATGTTTGAGTAATGTGTCGTAACATCGTGCAGTGAGATGGCGAGCGCTCGCGGCGTGTCGCTGGCCACGGTGCTGCCGCAGGCCGCGCTGAAGGCCATGGCGGCGCGCCTGCCCGAGCTGCCCGAGCACATGCTGGCGCTGCCCTACGTCACGCGCGCCAACTACCACAAGTACGGCGACCAGCTGCTGCAGATCACCAGCGCATACGCCATCGAGAAGATGGGTGAGTCACACAAACACCCCTATGCAACTGCTATCACAAGCTCAGCAACCGACTTCACCTCTTAATTTTTTATTTTATTTTAAATTTGTTCCTTCGATATAACTAACAGACAATATGTGCCTTCAGGACTCCTCATGCAGTATCAAGACGAATTGGAAGAGGAAGAGTCGAAGGTCGTTGAGAAAGAGGCAGGGTCGGACTCTGACACGGATTGGAGCCGCCTGGCGCAGGACGCCGACACCCCCGGGCGCTCGGGGAGCTCCGGGGGCCGCCGCCGGGGCCGCGGCCGGACCTACCGCGGCGGAGTGCGCAAGAAGTAACTATACTTTGTTTATTTATATTTAACGCTTAGTTTTTTAAATTAACCGTACAAGTATGTAACAGCATCCATATTAATGCAAAAAGTATAATGTGTGGGGTATCAAGCAATTTTGTGCAACTATAAACTTTTAATTTGACTTGTCCTGCACTGCCTCCAAAATGATTTTTTGTGCAAGACCCTAACTTATTTATTTTTAGACAATCCCTTTTCCTTCTTTAATTTTGAGTCCAGTAGGTGGTTTATTTTAACGCGGCATCTGTGGCGTTGTTAACGTCCGCTAAAGTACAGGGCACTGTAGTAAGTGGGCCATCGGCTGATCAGGAGCACCGCACTCGCACTGGATACGTAATACTCGTGGTTGAACATTAATAATAAATACTTCGATAGGTGACGATTAACAATCACAGTGATTGTATTGTTTATCAAATTATTAGGTTCAAACGCAAGCCTACGTCAGCTGCTAAGAAGAAGGCGGCGCGCGGAGCCTACGCCGCAAGGGGAGCGGCGCGGGGTACCTCACGAGGAGCCTCCACATCCACATCCACCTCCATTGGTCAGTACTAATTATAGTGCAACTACGGTCACTGTTCTGTAGCGGAATATTTAATCTTAGTATATTACTGAATTTGTATATTTATAACTTTCGATTAATATTTTTATATGTTGTTTATTCTGATAGCCGTTAGCACGGTCTCCGGTCTGTCATTACCTTATTTTAAAATAGTCTTTATAGCATAAAGAATAAGAGTAAGATTGTATACGGCTCATCCAGCTAGAGTTTTTACAGTAACGTGGGCACCTTTATGCCCTGGGCCCCTGTGTTCCTTGAGCTCCTGTCAAAGTCAAAGTCAAAGTCAAATCATTTATTTCAATTAGGCCACTATAAGGCACTTTTGAACGTCATTACATGAAAAAAAAATAGAATTGAATCTAGTTGCCCCTTCCAAAAGGTAGTTTTGTATGGAGAAGAATGGGCAAGAAACTCCATACGTACTCTTTTAAAATCAATGTTTTATGTATACATTGAGCCTCTCTATGGCCTGGGCCCCTATATGGCCTGGGTCCCACTATGGCCTGGGCCCCACTATGGCCTGGGCCCCTATGTATCCTGAGGCCCTGTGTACCGTGGGCTCCGGTATATCCTGGGCCCTTGTGTAGCCCTATTTACCCTGGGCATCTGTGCCATCTTGACGCCTGAGTACTGCATCCATTTGACATCAAGTTGTGTTCTACAGGGCGCCTGGGTAGCATGCCAGTACCTCGCAGCAACTCCGCACAGCTCAACACGCGGCCTGGAGTGTTCAACCCGTCGCGACTTAATCTTATATGAATGAACCACTTCAACATTTAAGTTGGTTTGCGATGCTCAAACGAAACCCGACTGTTAATACGAAACATAGACTTCTGTAGAAAAAGATCGTAGTATTGGTGTTTTCTCTGTCGTTCTTATGTGTGTGACAGTCTTTTTGCTGAAGCTCGACATATCATATATCAAGTCGGGTCGATCCTTTTAACGTGCTCCGACTGCTGGGTAGGCGCAAAATAGAAGCTTCATCCCGCCGCAGCTATTCTACAGTCTGAACATGTGAAAAAGGACATTTTCTATATTAGATTCGATATTTCTTAAAAAGAAACGATTACATTACAAATTAATTAATTTAATAATAATAATTTAAAGTGCCTGTTCTTTTTTAATATTGTAAATAAATTTCAAAATTCGTTTTGTTTAATTAAATTATAATATAAATTATTTGTTGTTTTCGTTTTTGGAGTTTTCGGTCGCGCATCTGTAAATCTCAAAAGTACGATTGGTGTAGAAATTGTGTAGTCTGTGAACACGATCTCTGTCGGTGTGTGTGTGTGAGATGTGTAGTGAGAATGTGTTGGTTTTATAGGAAATCATTTTGTGTGTTATTGATGAACAGTCTCGTAAGAGGTTTGATATACTTTGAATGATACCGGCGGTCCTGCCTAGACTACAATTTTATACTTAATTGACTTGCTTCTGCAAACAACTTCGTCAACGTGGTTTATTTCACCCACAATGAGTTACGTCTTTGGTTACTGCTCTGGGCCCGTGGGTCGTGAGTTTATACAACACAAAGATATTTTTCAATGCGGACCAGCAGTTCCGAAGATAAGCGCGTTCAACCAAACGAATGAACCAACAGCTCTTTAGCTTTATAATAATAGTATAGATATAGATTGAAAAACCGCACGGTAGAGCGGTCAAGCCGCGCGGTCCAACCGCAGAATTTAAATCTAGCTCCATTTTATCATTTTCATTTTAGATAAATATATCTCAGGAATTACGTAAGTCATCATCTGCCTAGCCTTTTCCCAACTATGTTGGGGTCGGCTTCCAGTCTCACCGGATGCAGCTGAATTTTCATCATCAGACATCATTACATGGGGCGACTGCCTATCTGTCCTCCACAACCTAGTAACTGGGTAACACGATACCTCTAGGTAAGACTGGTTGTCGGACTCTCAAGCTTCTGACGATTCGTAACGACTGTCAAAGATCCACGAATGACAACCGGGACCAACGGCTTAACGTGCTTTCCGAGGCACGGAATGTCAGTAATGTCTAAGATAAACTTTAGAACCCACACCCTCATGCATGAGAGGCGGGCGCCTTAACCACTAGGCCATCACGACATTCTCAGGAATTACGTAAGTAACGTGTGGAATTAAAACTCAATAACGTCTGTACATGTATAATGATCTTCATCGCGTTGCCAGACTTGGCCAGGTCGAGAGCTTCCTTGGTCTTCTGCAGCGGGAAGTGATGCGTGATGAATTTCTTGAGGTTAATCGCTCCAGATGACACCGCGGCTAACGCTGGCGGATATCTGTGCACAACCAAATTATTAATGTCATGCTTTTAGAGGCACTGATTGTTTTATCACGAAAATATATAGAAAAAAGAAACAGAATGTGATAAAAAATTCAATTAAATGGATGGTCATTCGTCTTAGGTCAGGCCTCAACAATCGTTGCTTGAAATATTAAAAAAAAATGTGTACACAAGTTGTTATGTGAGTGTAAAAAATAATAATACCAGCCAAATTTTATTCGACTCCAGGGCGAAGGCCTCTTCGCGTACAGAGAAGGCACGAGCATTAGTCATCACGTGCGCTCAAGGCGGATTGGCGAATTTAATTCCTTGTTAATTAATTCCTTACGATGTTTTCCTTCCGATGTTAGTGAAGTCCTAGATAAACTTTGGAAGTACATTTGAATTGAAAAAGTTAAACTAACGTGTTTACGATTCTGTAGGACCCTCTAACGTCGACCTCGCGCAGCAGCGCTTGCGTTAGGGGCACCTCTACCTTGCTATCCCCGATGCCCACTACTAGCACCATACCTGCTGTCTTCGTTACCTGCCATTAAATAAATCAATAATTAAATTATTTAAAGGCATAAACAGTTTTTTTTTATCATTCGTTTATCATTCAAGAACATAAAAATTAGCTGTGTAGATGTCGCTTGTATCATATGAGAGCGTACCAGCATGGCAACTCTCTGCGCGGAGGGGTAGGCGCAGGCGTCGATGGTGACGTCAGGCTGACAGCCGAGCCGCGCAACGATGCTGTCCACCACTTGCTGCTCACTGTCCTCGCGCTTCACTAGCAGCGTGTAGTCAGCACCTAACTCTCGCGCAGTATCCAGCCGGGACTGTACGACGTCTGCAAAAAAAAATCTTTAAATTCCGGGTGCAACTGAGGAGTTTCTGATCTGGAAGTAACTATAACGACGGTACTTTAAAATTATTTTAAACTTATGTTTGTTTACTACATTTACAAATTATTCCAATATTTATCAATAGGTGCCTACATATCTTACTTATAATTTAAACATGGTAAAAGTTAAGCATAAAGAGTATTAGTGGTACTGTACCCGTCATAAGTATGGTGCTGGCGCCCATGGCGCGTGCGGTCATGGCGCACAGTATGCCGATGGGCCCGGCGCCCAGCACCAGCACGCGCTGCCCCAGGCGGATGGCGGCGCGGTTGCACGCATGCATCGCTATCGCTAGCGGCTGCACCGCCGCGCCTTCCTCCATGCTCAGGTTGTCTGGCATCCTTAACAAAGCAGATAAGGCTTTCAAAGTGGATCGCAAGCAAATACTGAGTTGGCCCAGAACACTCCTTTATTCATCCAAGATGTGAGCCTCGAATTTTGAACTTTTTGTTAGGTGTGTCGCGGTCAAATTAACTTTATATTGACAAAAAGCAGTGTAAGCATTTTCTTCATAGTTTACCTTCGTCATGTCGGTGACACAATGCCTAGATCCTGAAGATACAAGTGTTTCTAGGTCGTCAAGATTTTTTCTTATTTCTATAATTGTGACACATGAACTAACTTGTGGCAGAAGTCAGCGACGTGTTTGTAGTAGCGGCAGAGGTTGCCGGGGGCACTGGACGAGCAGTAGCGGGGGGCCACACACAGGTTGTAACGCCCCACCTTGCAGTACTCGCACGCGCGGCACGGCTGCGTCGGCTCGATGGACACGCGGTCGCCCACAGCCAGGGATGTCACTCGAGAGCCAATCTGGTGTAAGAAAAGGAATTGTCAACTGTCTGTCGGTATATTAGTGGCGAGAACTCAATGCTACTCGACTCCTACCAGCTTTCCTTCGGGAGTTCAATATAACCGCTATTTTGTGGCCATTGAATAAAAAATAGCACAGTCTGTAGAACGTATCCGGTTTGCCATTGCCGAATAATAGTCACACTGCAGACTGCACGTATTTTAAATACACTATCAAATTAAAACATTATGAAAACAGTATTTGATTTGGTTGTCTTTAAGTTTGGCGATATATGGTTTTGTGGCTTTAAGCAATTTTTGATTTAGCTTCCCTCTTACAAAAATTGACTCTTCGCCATTGCTGGCAGCTCCAAATGTCACTCATCACTGTCACTCATTCTGGTACGACAGTCTCTTTCTAAAGCTCGATGTGCCATCGCTCGACTTCTGTGATTCTATCCAAGATTGAGCTTACTTTAACGACGACACCTGCGCCCTCGTGGCCGATCACTAAAGGGTCCGTGACGGTGTCCAAGCCGCATGACCCTGTGGTGTATATCTTCACGTCAGACCCGCAGATGCCCACGCAATCCATCTTTATTAACACTTCTGCAACAGATAATATGAAGACAGTTAAATTTAAGATGAAAGAAGTTGCAAAGTCGCAAGATTTTAGGTCGCAAGCATAAAGAACGACATCCATGGTTATTTTGTTTTTTACCTTATTATATAAATATAAGTAAGTACCGTACCGTCATCGTTTATTTCTGGCACCGGGCAATCCTCCTGAAACAAGTTGCAATTATCAATAAAGTTTCATCACAGAGTCGTTCCGTAGTTTCAGGTTAAAGTTCACATAGATTAACACAAAAGTTAGACTAAAACACTTAGATTAAAACACGTGCCTAGAAGTGGGTTCGATCTAAATAAAGAAAATGTTTTAATTTGTTTAGTCACTGCAAGTTCTTATTTATTTTTCCGTGACCCAAGGGCTGCCTATTCCTTGATCAGAAGCTAAATATTACCATCTAACGTGGCAATTTCGCCAGTCTTTTGAGCATATTTCCAGTTGACGGCGATGCGGAAGAATATTTTGATGCCATTTAGTTTTATTTTGTTTATTTATTATTTATTTTTTATTTTTTTATTAAGTCTGTAAATATTGGATAATATTGTTTAGACTATAATTTTAGATCTTTTGCCTTTTAATAAAGTACAGAAATCATTATTCATGCAAAATGAAAAACAGTTTTTTCAGTAAACTCACAATTCTGACGTCGTAAGCTCCATGTAGGATTGCAGCGCAGTTGGCAGCCATTTTTGTCGGGTTTCCGGAGAACAGTGGCACGATCTCTATTATTTGTATGTTACGAGCATTATTTTGTTTTTCGTAATCGAAACATGTGAAGAAGATAAATGTAATCAATGACATTATGACACTAGAAGGTCTTATGTTTGTTATTTGTTAGTATTAGAGTAGGTATCTAAAGTTTCTGAATATTATATTATTAATAGTCTTTACTCTGTAATACTCAAAATAATAATTACCAGCCCATTATGTCCCCACTACAGGAAAAAGGCTTCTGATACAGAGAAGGCATGAGCATACATATTACTTGGTGGGGCCTAATCTAATTATTAAAACTAATGCCATTAGAACAAATATTATACATTTTTTATTTTATTTTCTGCAATGGAAGTTTCAAGCTCTCTTTATATTCACGGGGCCCAGGGCAGGAGCTTCAACGCGTTTATGTATGTAGATCCGCCCCTGCAATAACGCCTGTTATTTTAATTAGGATCGTTAAAGCGTATTCCGCCTTCTTATCATCAGCTTGTGACCGGCCACTATACTGGATAAAGGCTCTTGTAATGATCTCCCGTTACTCGAGTCTCCACGTGTAGCAACCACCCAGCCTCCTTGCGACGATGATCACTGCATGCGTAGGTACTCTGACGGCTTATCTTTCAGTTATGAACGTTTTTACAAATACGTGTGTAAACAAAACGATATCAAATAATTAATAGGTCAAGTAAATACAATATCAATCACGAGACCTGAAGTTATATAATTATTTTGTACGATTCCATGATTTACTGATATATTTTTAATTTCATATTATGTTTATTTGCGCAGTAGGTTTGTGAATCACTACTGAAAACAAACAAATTTGTCATGCCCTTTCACTCGCACAGTATAGCGGGCGAGTGAGAGGGCAAGATAAGCGCTGCCATTTTGTATGTAATTTGATAGCACGAGTTTAACTCATTGACTGCGGGAAAACACACACGTTGTGTTTCGACTAAAAAACAGTGCGGCGCACACACACCGTATGTGTTATTCTACGGCGAACACACGAACATTGGTAGCTAGCCGCACTGGCGTTTGGCGTAGCGAATGTTCGCCCGCAGTCTACGGGTAAGTGAGGTATTTCTCTCCCGAGCGAGAATATTTTATGCGGCAGTGAGAATATTAGCCAGCCAACTGGGTGCGAAGGGCGCACTGGGATGTGTCGAGTCGGATCTCGGGTCGGGTAAAGATAGCGTTACTTTTAGCTCCGTCTAAACTTAAAATATTTGATAATCTCAAATATTTTAAGCCAACCAATTTAAGTAGTTAGGTAGGTACAATATTTTCTTATCAGCGCCAATTGATTGATTGATATATTTTATGAAATTACTGATTGATTGATTTATTGATTGCTTTAAATATCGTTTTAAATTATTTATATTGGAATGTTCGCTATTGCCAAACAGTCATATCTTATTTTATAAAAGCGAAAGGTCACTCACTGACTAAACACGAAATCTCTAAAAACACTTGACATAATTATGGAGGTGTTTGGCAGGCAGGTAGTTTATTTTCCGCCAGGGTTGCCGATTTTGTACGAAAGACTCACCCTGGCCCCGGAACGCAAAAAGCATTGGGAGGAACACGGATGGGTTTTAGTCAGTAAGAGACTGATACTCTTTTCCGCTCCGCCCAGAGCGGATGAAGTTATTTGATGATTTCCTATCCTTATAAATTGAAAGCTTGTTTATCTTTTGAAGCCATAAAGCACAAAATCTCAATAAAATAAAAACAAAAATGATCCTCTTTACGCCGTCGTGGTTTAGGTGTTGCGTTCCACTTTCACCAATGGGCAATCAAATGACAGTTTTCGAAAAACATAAATCTTTATTTTATTATAAAAATAATGTACTTTATTTTTATATGTTTACTTCTTGTTCTCTATAAAACACTTTTCTTATTGTAATTTCTTATCATTTTGTCTAAAATCAGTAGGTGCCTAAAGTCATGATGTTTTATAAACTATACCAATGTAATGTTAACACCTGCCTATTATATAATTCAATAAGTAACAATAACAACTTTTGAAACTAAGCAACGTAAAGACTAAATTTCAAAAATAACAATTAAGAATTATATTACATACTTATATTTGTTAGCATCAATTGGGTATTAGACCAACCAATAATTCCAAGACATAACTTCTATAAAACAACACTTAATTCTTGAAAACTCGATAAATTTTCGACTTACTGTAAAATTTCATTTTAATTGCATTCTATAATAAATAGTTAGTCAATTGAGTCCGTACAAAAGGGACGTCTTTTTGTCATGAAAAATCTATGGGAGAATTACATTTTGACAGGTCATAAAAAGAACGTCAAATGATTGGTGTTGTTAATACCCAATTATACAATCCCTTTTTTTAGCGATATCCAATAATTCGGTTATTCTAACGATTAAAGTTTAATTAAAACAATAACATTAGCAACTACATAAGTTTGTTCTCCTAGTTCACAAATGGAATCCCACTCCAAGCAATAAGTGGTAAAATTTGTACAGCACGATCTCTTCACAGAAGCAATTTAGACTTTAATTTCATTTCATCTAGGTAAAATTTTCAGTAATGATTGCCGAATAGTTTTAAAGCGAGGAACAGAAAGAGGCTTCTAGAACTTGGTGGGGTTGTTGGCGTCGCGCGGCTGCACGTGTATCATGACCTTGATGCCGGCGCCCTGGCGCGCCACCTCGTAGGCCTCCAGCGTCTGCTCAATGCTGAAGTGGTGCGTCACCAGCGGCTTCACGTTGATCTTACCGCTCGCCACCATGTTCAGCGCGATCGGGTACCTGGGAACATCGAATGAACAGCTATTGAGGGCCTCTGCCTACATATTTTTTTTTGTAGGACTTATTGACGGACTGTTCAGTAGTTTCAATAGGATCGAATTTTTGTGGGACACTTGTGTTGAAATTCATATCTATCCATTTCTTTTCGACAAAAAATTGGTGACCGATTGCCTGAGGTGGGCGGAAGCCTTAAGAGTGATTAATAAATGTACTTACTCGTTGACATATCGGAAGATGCCGCGGATGTCGACCTCTCGTGCGAGCGCGCCGGCCAGGGGCACGGTTTGCTCCATCGCGCCCATGCCCACCAGCACAGCTACGCCGCCCGATTTCGTCGCCTGTAACGCATAAGAATAAGGTTCATAATCGTATGAAACTTTACTGGTGTAATTAAGACCGCCATTTATTGACATCACTTTAATACGTCGATTTTTTTAAATCGGCCGTAAAAAACAACGATCTTTGCTTCCAGCTCCTAAGGTTCGCTAGAAAACACTCTTTAGGGGATAAAGTCTTCTTCTTAAAAAAAGGAAAAAAAAAAGTAAAGTAGGTACCGAAATACAGTTAGATAGGAAGCGATCGCATGCACTATTTTTAACATCTGCAGTAATAATAATAATAATTTAATAATAATAATAATAATTTATTTATTTGCTCAAACACATGTGTACATACAATAAACAATCGCATGCAAGATATTAAATTGGAGAGAGTTCTAGACATGTTTGCCATGAACAATGGCGTGCAAATATAATTTTGGTTAATTAATATGGATAAATTCCCATCATCGATCTATTTCTATCACTAAACCATTTACAGTTAACATTATATAAATGTGTAAGTATATATTAGTGAGTTATAATAGTCAGTCTCTAAATTAATGTATATGTCACCGGAAAATAACAAGATCCGTAAGTTTATCAATTTACTAGGAAGTTTATAAACTTTCGTAAGATTCTAAACGGGAGATAAATTGTAATATTTTACGTCCACATTTTCGTAAATTGATAAACTTACTGAACTCACTCGTAAAATAATAAGTAAGCAGTAACCAAACGCTACGCGCGATCTGATTGGTTGGCTGTCACGTGTCACTTCTCCTTCCTCGCGGCCGCCATTGCTGGCCACGGAACATAAACAAACCGGTTTGCTCGTGCGTTTTTATTAGTTTTAAATGTTGAACTGTGTTGCAACTGTGAAAAATAGCTTTATTTTGTTAGCAGTACCCATAATGAGTGACCTACAAGCTGCGGACACCCAAAAGCATTGCCACTATGAACATTAACCAATCAGAGAGCAGTGTGTTATTTTACGTATTTCAAAGATCGTATATTTAAAAGAGTTTCTGTGATTGGTCGAACCATATAAAATCTTACGAATAGATATTCGTTAGTTTATAAATTTACCGTATGACGTCGGAAATTGATAAATTTACGAAAATGTGGACGTAAAATATTACAATTTATCTCCCGTTTAGAATCTTACGAAAGTTTATAAACTTCCTAGTAAATTGATAAACTTACGGATCTTGTTATTTTCCGGTGACATATATAATGTCAAGGTATATTTATAATTATATTAATATTAAATCTTATTATTTGTCATATTATCTAATTGAGTATTAAATTATATCGAACCAAATTTATCATTTAAAAAGTCACTTACATTATAATAGGCTTTGTCAACAAGAAATAATTTTACTTTTTGCTTAAATTGGTCGGTACTTAGATCTTTCCAACTTTTGGGAAATTTATTATAAACAATTGGAGCCATGCAAATAACACTTTTGCGCATAAGTGCAGTCCTAGACGCATGCAAACAAAGTTCAGTTTTATCGCGTCGATTTCGGGGAAAACTTTCTGCCATACGCGGAAATAGATTTGGATTCCGTTTTACAAATAAAGCCGTTTCTAATATGTAAAGGGACGGTAGTGTCAGAATCTTGTAGCGAATGAAATACGGCTTACAAGAATCTCTAATGTCCAATCTAAACATTGACCTTAGACAACGCTTTTGGGCTTTAAAAGCAATTTCCTTGTTGGTGGAATTGCCCCAAAAGATCACACCGTATCTTAAAATTGATTCGGTTAGCCCGTAGTACGCTGTTAGCAAAGCATCTACATTAAGTGTCCATGATAGCGTGTACAGAGCAAATGCACTGCTACTAATCTTTTTACAAACAGTCTCAATATGAGTCTTCCAATTCAAATTACGGTCAATTATTAAACCTAGAAACTTTGTAGTAGTAACCACGTCTATAGTATTATTATTATATTTAATGTCAAATTTAGGAAATGTCAATGCACGTTGGCCAAAATGTACAATTACTGTTTTATTAATATTTATTTTCAAATTATTGTTATCCAGCCAATCGATTGTTTTATTTAACGTATAGTTTACATCTTCTTCATACAAATCTCGATGGCGACAAGGTATAGTAATCGTGCTATCGTCCGCGAATAGTGTCATAGGATGATTAATGGATTTCGGAAAATCATTTATATAAAGGGTAAAGAGAGAAGGTCCTAGTACACTTCCCTGCGGTACACCATGGATAACATTACGTTCTTCAGATAAGAATATTTCCTCTCGTTTAGTGTCACTGTTTATCCTACTGATTTCCGTCACTTGTTTTCTATCGAGTAAGTAAGATTGTAAGAGTTTTAGTATATTTCCTCGAATACCGTAAGTCTCGAGCTTTTGCAATAGTATATCATGTTGTACGTAATCGAATGCCTGCGACATGTCACAAAAAATTGCACAGACTGGGTTATTTCTATCTACACTTGTCATAACTATATATAAAAAGTCATAGATTGCCATATTAATGGTTTTGTTTTTTCTAAAACCTTTTTGTTCGTTACAAAGTATGTTATGCTTTTCTAGATACGTACTAAGTTCTTTATAAATATAGGATTCAATTATTTTAGAAAAAATTGACACTAGAGATATCGGTCTGTAGTTTTCTTTTAACTCTTTATCCGATTTTTTATGTAATGGTTTTACTATTGACTTTTTTAAAACATCTGGAAACATGCCTTCACAAATGCTTAAATTAATAATGTGAGCTAATGGCTTACAAATCTCTTTCGCTACTGATTTAATTATTTTTGTTTGTATACCGTCATATCCTGTGCTATAAGTATTATTAAGGCCTGAAATTATTTTCATTACGTCCTGTGGTAAACACGGAGCCATAAACATGGAGTTTTTTCTGTTCAAAATGTGTTTTGTGACTTTGGTCCCGGAATTAATTCTTGGTTGAATCTTATCAATAAAGTAGTTGTTAAATAAATTTGCAATTTGTTTTGGATCCACAATAGCACTGTCATTTTCTTGAATCGTATTAATATTGTTCTTTGGTATGTTTAGTTTGTTTTGATTTATTATTTGCCAAGTAGTTTTCGACTTATTTTTTGATGTTGTTATTTTGTGATTGTTTTGTGCGCGTTGAGTTAACTGTATGATTTTTCTATATAGCCTAGAATAATTCTTAAACCGGTCCTTATTTTGTTGAGTTGGTTTTAATCGGGCCTGCCATAATAATTGGCGTCTCTTTATGCTGCAAGTCTTTATACCGCGTGATATCCATTTCTGCTTTTTAAATAAATTTACAGAAATAAGAGTTTTAGGAAAACACTGCTTATATAAGAATGAAAATATGTCTATAAATGCGTTATATGCTACATTTGTTTCATTGGCTTCAAAAACCTCTGAAAAAGTTAAGCTACTTAAATACGATTTAAATCTGTCAATATGTTCTTCATTATAGTCCCGTTTAAGGGTTCGCCATTGATTTATGGTACTAGTTATATTAATAGGACATTTAAGTATTTGCGCCGTGTGGTCAGATAATGCTAATTCTAACACTAAAGCGCTGCACGACTTGTTAAAGTTATGCGCAAAGTTGTCAATGCATGTCTTAAGGCGAGTTGGTTGATAAAGTGCAAGATTTAAATTATAACTTAACAATAAATTTTCAAATTCAATACATTGATTATTTCTTTTTAAAACATCAATATTAAAATCTCCCGCTAAAACTATATTTTTATAGCATTTTTGTATTAAAATACGTAATATCATTTCCAATTTATCCATACACTCATGAAAGTTATTAGGATTTGGTACTCTATAAATACAAACGAAAACGATTTTGTAGTTAGTGAGTTCAATGGCGCAGCATTCAAAAACACCAGTTGTGGATATTTTGGCTATTTTGGGTAATTCTCTCCATTGATGTCCGTTTCTAACTAAGATACATGCTCCACCTCGCTTACTCTCTTTCCTACAGAAACAAGCAGCCAAGCAGTAGTTGTGTATGTTAAGATGCTTTTCATAGCTTTCCATCATGAAGTGTTCTGTAATTAATAAAATATCTACGCGCGTATTTTTTTCTGTTAACTCTTGTAGGCAGACCGTAAGCGCGTTAGACTTCGCTAGCAATCCTGCAATATTCTGGTGCATGATATATATATAATTAGTCAAGAAAAAAATTGTGGTTACGTTCATTATCTACTTCTTTATCTTTCTGGTAACATTCCATGTCAATGTTTTGTGTAATGTCAGTAATCAAGTCCAATAAATCCTTAAAAACAGTATGTAGTCCATGCTGATTTATAGATCCTGAATAGGTTTTAAACATGGTGTAGTCATATTGTAGATTGAGATTACTGTCTAAAAGATATGCATGTCCATGTGTCAATACATCCAGGTAAAGAAGATTGTTAAATGTTTCCACTCGACAGTTGAATAAGCTCGTATCAAAGGGATATTTATAGGTGGGCAAACATATTATAATATTAGTATGCTGTACAGCTTGTAATGTATTTCTTAGGTGGAATATAATATCATAATAGTTGTTGGTTCTCTTAAAGTCTTCTTCGCCAAGAAATACCACACAGAAGTCGTTCATAGTGTAGTTCTTTAACTTCGTGCCCAGTCCGTTAAGCAGCTCTTCTGTATTTCCATGAGGCTTCAAGTAGTGGCATAAATCGTACTTATCATTAAATGTATATTCAGCAGCTGATAGCATGTTGTTATTTTTATTACTGCTCAGTATACATACTTTAGGTTTTACCACACAATTTGAGTGTAGCTTTGAATTATTATTGTTTACTATAATAATATTATTAGATCCTTTTTGATTTTGATATTGTGGAGTTGAGCAGTCAGTCGAAAAATCCGTTTTCTCTAATGGTTGGTGATCTTTATGTTTTACAGCTTGTAGTTGAGATGTATTATTTGTGTTCGGTGTTTTCGCATGACGTTTCTTTCTTCCTGATTTTGGTGTCAATGTACTCTCGGTGGTTCCTACTTTTTTATAAATCTCTATAACATGTTTACATTTTCCTAATTCACATTTTAAATTAGTATTTTCTAAATTTAAATTTTCTATCTCTTGATTTGCACTTAATAGATCTTCCTGTAATTGTTTTATTTTTTCATACAATTCCTTATTATTTTGCGTTTCATTTATTGAGGTATTTGGCAGACTTAACATTGTCGTATCGAAGAGTGATCCATTTGACGATATGTCACAAAGTGAACTTGATCGTTGTGGTTTTCTATAAGTTATATTGTCTGTTTGCTGATCATGCTCCATTTTGCAAACGTTTAGTTGTAGCCGTAGGTTAATCTTAATTATAGTCTAAAGCGGAAACCTCGAGCGCAGCGCAATAGCCACGATATTATCACTGCGTTTTTTTTGGCAGTAAATTTTCCCTAATATGGTCAGATTTTTATTTGCTGGTAGCACTCGTTTCCGGGGTAAAATGAAAAGTATGTTATGGCAACCCTTTCACTTGTCACATAAAAAGTCAGTGTCAAGAATAAAATGTCTGTGATTCTGCTACTCACTGATAGATGTCGCTGTTAGTGTTACACTGTTTTACCGACAAATTAGAATTTTAAATAAAAAGTAACGATTTGGTAATTAGTTAATTAACTTTAACACACTGTTCACTGTCTTTTAATTAATTGTCACGCAATAAATTTTGTTCATGGCACTAATGTCAATGTTTTTACAGCTTGATTTGTATGTTCTTTCATTATTTCTTGCAATGTTCACACAAACACTGGAGATTTGCAACACATATTATAATTGCGTATTACTTTATCCAAAGTTCGAGATAACCCTAACTCATGTAATTTGAATGTTATTTAACGCTTTTAGACACTTTTAACATCACTATAGTGGCAATAACTATTTTTTTTTAAATAAATTGTCGAGAGCTTATTGTTTACGTTATGGCAGCGCCATCTCACTACAGTAGGTATACTTAGGGATAGTGTTGAGAAACATGGATGTTTAGAAGAATTTTATTCCATGATTCCACGTGTCGGATCTTCAGGTGTGCTCTGTCTGTTAGCCAGTCAAAGTCAAATCACTGATTCCAATTAGACCATCAAAAGGCAGTTTTGAACCTATATAAAAATAGAATTGAATTGATTGCCCGTTCCAAAAGGTAGTTTCAGTCCTACTTGTAACGTGGTTCCGTCTCACTCACCAATAGCGACACTCTGACGGTGGCCTGCGCACCGCTGGCGTCGAACGACACGTCGGGTTGACAACCGAGCAGCTCATGGATCTTGGCCACCACATCGTTCTCGTTAGACTCGCGGGTCACGAGCAGGGTGCAGTCTGCGCCCAGCTGCTTTGCGAAGTCCAATCGAGACTGCAGCACGTCTGTAGCGGAAACGAGGTTAAGATGTTTCATCGATAAGGATATGGTACCTACTCAACTAATGTGGTAACTGCAGAGTAGTTCGAGTTAGTTGTTCAAATAGAATACGTATATCTGAAGATTCTAGATGCAGGTTTTAGATGTGACACTTATACATAGATTTAATTGAAGGCCAATTAAACTCATGAAAAAGAAAGATACCTACACCTCAAATACATACCTAACCTTCTCTTTGGAAGTAGGTTAAAAACTTCGCATTCAATTCTCAGTACCTACAGCGACAATCAATGACAAAAAATATTGGAAAATTTTTGACAGACTGGGACAGCTTAGATTGCGATCGTTTCTAAAAGTTAGTAGAAGGTTCCCCGATCAGGGATCAGTTCGGCTTGTCAGAAACCCGGTTTTAATCAGTGTCATCGCTTACCTGTGATGAGAACTTTGCTGGCGCCCATAGCCTTGGCGGAGAGCATGGTGAGCAGGCCAATGGGCCCGGCGCCGAGGACGAGCACGACGTGCCCTCCCGTCAAGCCAGCGCGCCGACACGCGTGGATGCCCACCGACAGCGGCTCCAAAAGAGCGCCCTCCTCCATGGAGACGTGGTCAGGCAGTCTAAGGAACACGGACCATGTAGTACAACAAATCTGTATCAGTGAAGATGGCGATTGAGTCACCTGTAGCGTAAATATTCGTAATGACAATCTATGTAATTTTGAAAATTCTACAGTACGGGGCGGGGACATTGAATCGAATCGATCGATCTTTTACCATGGATCAGTACATGATACTAGACCCCACAGGTAAAAGTTTTCGTTAGAATATTTCTTCCACCTGTTATAATCCGTTTCGTGTTATCGAACAGCCGAATTTTCAAAAGGCAATGTCCAACGTGTCCTATTAAAATAAAATAAAAAGAATCTATATGTATAGGTACGTCTTTAGTATTGAGAAATAGTAACTGCTCATGCTTCGGTAACCTACTTAGTGCCTTTAGGCCAATCGTGAGCAGCGTTGTACTGCCGGACAAAGTTCCGACCGCACGTCATTGCTTTTGTTCTTTGGCTACTTTCTTCCAGCTGACAATTTGTTACAGTCATGTAGTAACAGAGTCCACCGAACATTTGCTGTTTTATGGTTTCAAGTTCTGCCCCCTAGAGATGAAAAATACTGAAATATATGCTCACTTGAAGCAAAAGTCAGCTGCATGCTTGTAGTATCTGACGAGGTTGCCGTGCACAGGCGGCGTGGCACAGAATAGAATGTCGGGACAGAGGTGGTAGCGGCCTGTCTTGCAGAACTCGCAGTAGCGGCACGGCACGCCGGGCTCGATCGCCACACGGTCGCCGACCTTCAGGTTCTTTACTTTGGCACCCAGCTGCGGACGTAAAGCTAAAACTAATTAGTCCTTGACAATAGGTATTTAGAAAGGAAGAAAGAATGTATGGTAGGTAATCAAAAAATGGTTTACGAATAAAAAAAAAAACATTGTGTGTCCCATAGCACATTTCAGCAAAAATGCGAGATCACTTTGTGCTTGAGTCTGGTTATTCAATTGGACCTAATGTCTTTACTCACATTCGCACGAATAAGCAAACACACAGGTGTAGGACGACATTTGCAAATGATTAATGCAAAGTTTTCGCTGCATTTGCGGTTTTCTAAGCTGTGTCGGTTTTATAACGGACATGGAAACGCGCTCACCTCGATCCTTCTCTAAGTTTGCGAATGAATCTCTGACGACCCTTCATCATCACGCTACGACCCACGGGAGCGGACCATTAACCAAAACAAAACTTAACGCGAGTGAAACCGCGGGGCTTAGCTTAGCCCCGCGAAAAACTAGCTTGTTTTCAATACCGAACGCCGACCTTGTTCGCTGTTAGTGCTGACGTTTTATGATCTGTTCTAGTCATTTATTCTTGGCACTCAATTTAGTGTTGCTTGTGGCACATCTCGGTATGTCCACGTATGCGATAATAGCTTTGTCTCGTTCTAGTCGTAAAGAGTAATGATTTATCTACCTGCCTTATAGTGCCTACCTGCAGTCAGTATAGCAAAGGTAAATACGATAGTAGCAGGCACCGGTAAGTAGGTAATATAAAATACAATCACGAGATGTACTTAGGTATATCTACACTTTCATCTTTTCAATAACAAAATCGCTATGTATCCCTATAAAATTTGAGGAATTCCCTCAATTCTTCATGGATTTTATTATCAGAAGTTCAGAACTAGAATTCGGTTACCGATCGATTTAAATAATAAATACTTAGGTATTATAAAAAGAATTTATTAAACCGATTATTTATAAATGACAAAGATCTAACAAATATTAATAAAATAAAAATAAGA
This sequence comes from Hoplodrina ambigua, assembly GCA_949774945.1. Classification (NCBI taxonomy): domain Eukaryota; kingdom Metazoa; phylum Arthropoda; class Insecta; order Lepidoptera; family Noctuidae; genus Hoplodrina; species Hoplodrina ambigua. The sequence goes on from OX458979.1 coordinate 1,318,835, forward strand.
GACAGAGTAAAAGAGAGGGAAGGTCGCCGAGAGGGCGCATAACGTGATTTCCTTACGTGACTTCGTTCCAAAACAACGTTTCAAAAAACAAAATAAACGTGGACTTGAGAAACTCCACTGTTTATTGAAGTCTGTTAAAAGAATATTCTAAACTGTTTTAACCCTGGTGATTCTAGATCTATTTCGCTTCTTTGATTGGCATACAACCAGAGTAAGTTGAAATCTTCATCTAAATTGCCTAGAGTAGGTAATCAAAGCAAGATATCAAAAATCCTATGTAGGATGTTATCTTCTTATCTTGGTAAGCAATATTTACCCACATAATTGTGTTTATCATATCAGTATATTAAACCGCATTAGGCACAAACTGATTATCATCAAAGCCGCGGAAAAAGCAAACAAACAACTCGCAATCAGTTGAACTGAGAGAATATGAATAAAAATAACATAATTATGTTTTCTTTTTCATTTACTATTAAGAAAATAAGTCAGCAATTACCACATAAAGGCGACATTACAGATAAACGATTTGTATTGCTTTAATTCTGTTTTTCCACAATATTATTATAATTAAATTGCAAGAATAAAATTACTGCATCCTGCAATTTTACTGAATTATTGTAGACCATTTTTCAAAAATATTATTATTATTATTTCCATGACAAAACTTATCCAAAGAAACACCTTATTTTATCCCTGAAAACTCGGTTCAGTAATTTAGCCGTAAAAGCATAACAGACAGCTTAGACAGACAATTACTTTTGCATTTATAATATTAGTAAGTAAGAATACGAATTAAGTATGTACAGTAAAACGGGGTGAATAGAGAGGCAGGGGTGAATCGAGACGGAACTTTAAAAGGGATTTTAAAGTCAAACTAATAAAGTTGGTCGCCAACAATGAGACTAATTTGTTAATTATAATTCAGAAAAAAAAGGAGAGTCTTTTTTGCCAACAAACTATATTATTTTAACATTAAAATCTCTTTTAAAGTTTCGTTTCGATTCACCCCTGCCTTTCTATACACCCCGTTTTACGGTACTAGGTATACATAAACTAACATGGGTTAATAGCTTCACCAAACAATGTAATGGTCTGCCTAATGCCTTATTTTAATTGCTGCGTGCAGTTTTGCTCACTTTGCTTAAGTGAAACGTGATAAATGTATACTTGTAGTAACGAACTACATACTTTAAACGAGGTTCTGCCCGTGAGTGCCGCTACTACTATAAAACATAATCTATAGCACTCGGCCATAGTGTAGCTTTCTATCAGTGAAAGAATTTAATCTTAATCGGACCAGCATTTCCAAACATTACTTCTTACAAACTTTCCCTCTTTAAAATGTCGTACATAGTAATAAATATTTTAAACAATAGAGTCATTACTTTGCCGGCGATGCCGATTAGTTTTGAATCAGTCACAAGCTCACAAGTAGCGTTACTGCTTCAATTAAACGATTAGTTAATTGTGGTTTTAGTAATTAACCAAAAACGGAGACTTGCGTGTGAAAGAGATGAAGACGTTATATTTCCAAAGTCTTTTAAATTATGTTGCACCTTCGATGCGGCAAAAAATTACAAAATTCTTTATTTTAATATTAATTGATATTAATTTTATCCGAAATTTTCGATTTTATCATTAATGAATTATATTGATCGATTGACATTCTTAGATTACGATGAACTAATTTAGACTTCACGAACTACTTTACACCGGCACCCAGTGGCGGATCCAGGATTGTCGTTTGGAAGGGACTAAAAAAGCACACGGCCATTTATAATTAATTGTAATTGTACTTTAGAGGGTTATATTTGCAAAAAGAAATAATATGAATAATACCAAGTTCAATTTAAGATTTCTCACGGAAGAACTCAGATGCTTTTGGAGGGTGGCCTTCAGTCCCTTTGAGTTTTTGATTTGTTAATCTCTTCATCAATCAAATTTTTCACATGTGATTGCCAGATTCATGGGGAATCCCATGAATCTGGCAATCCCCAATCTTCAAAGGCTGTGTAACATGACGAATAACTTAAGGCGGGTGAAAAAACTACGGGGACGAAGTCGAGGGCAAAAGCTAGTTAAAAACTAAACTAGTAAGTCTGGAGATCGAGAAATTCAGCAGCGAAATAAGACATGTGGACTGAATATGCAGGGTAGCTAGAAGTTTTTAAACCTATTCCATCGTGTTATCGTAAATTTTCATTTTAGTCTTATTGTTTGAAATAATAAAATTGTGTTTCCCATTGTAGTCACTAGACGATTTCAAACGAGTTTCTACAAATAAGCATTCATACTAGGCACTCTGATTCATATTGAGGATATTCAACACTTCAGAACACGTAGTCAACAAAAGAGATACCTAGGTACCCAGGGTCGTCAGATATAGTTAAAGTTTTCTTATAAACCTGTGTTCGCACACAATGATATGCCTTGTCACGTGACACTGCCTACCGTATACGCAACGGGGCTATTCTGTTCTTTAAAAGGGGTGTATTCTAAAATACTGTGAAACATAAACTAGTATTTATTAATTTATTGACCAGGTGACGGCATTTTATTTGATTATTTACGACAACCAAAAAAAAATTGACTCAAAATTGAACCTTGACGAACATTGAAAATTGAACCTTGTTTATGAACAAGGTTCAATTTTGCTGAAAGAAAGAAATATAAATTTATTAAATTGAACCTGCGAATTTTATATTTCTTTCAGCTTATGAGCTGAAAGAAATATAAAATGAGAGCATAACTTAAATAGTGGTTGAGTGGTTACCCAAGTAGGTACCTACTCTGGTTTCTCTCAATATTTCTCCAGTATTTTATCTCAATACGGACTGAGCTAAACAACACAGTTATCAGGCTTATTATTGATAAACCCGCGGGTGATAGTGCACGCAAACATTAAACGTCTTAAAATTCTAATAAGACGCCCATATTAAGAGGGACTAACTGCCGCGGTTTATAAAACACAAATCAAATAAATTAAGTTGGAAATATTAATGGAGCAAGTCCTTCGTGTCTGTTGCAGGCTGTGTGATGTCTTAAGTTGTTTCAGTCATAACATAGTAGGACTTACCTAGTATTAGACTTAGGTTATTAGAAATTTTTGTAACAGTTACTAAATTACAATTTTAAGAGGATAATCTACAGCCCGCTGCCACTGTCTAGTATATTTTAGGTCAATAAGTAATCGTAACCGTTGGTGGCGAGCCCACATTAATTCTTCGGGGACGTGGATCATGAGTAAGGTGTACCTCAAAAGGAAAAAAAATATGACCGCCTTCAAAAACTACAAAATAAAAAATAACTTTAGCTTGAAAGTGCGGCGGCTTTGGTTTTGTTTCTTGTTATGTAGGTATTGCCACCGACTTCCAAGCTAAAGTTATTTTTTATTTTGTAGTTTTTGAAGGCGGTCATATTTTTTGTAAAAAAGCTTTTTATTTTTCACTTTTTAGTGCTTGTGTGTTAATGTTTGAAATCCTTACATAAAGCCCTTTCAAACAATACCTCACACGATATATTTAATTTTGGAAAGTGGTAGGAGGGGGGTTGACGTACCCCCTCCCCACTTCCTTCAGTCAGTCATCGACTACACGTATAAACAAAGCAATTTTTCTTGTTACGGCGGTTCTGCTGTAATTTTTTAAGGAGTTCCGTTTCATATCTCCAAATTTCATCATCAGATCATGATAATATTCCTATGGGACCTATTCGGAATTATACTCTTTCAAACAAAAAAAGAATCATCCAAATCGATTCATAATTGGCGGAGTAATCGTAGAACAAATATACAAAAAAAAAAAAAAAAAAACATACGCGTCGAATTGAGAACCTCCTCCTTTTTGAAGTCGGTTGAAAAACGGAACCCTTTACTTTGTTGTTTGTCCGCCTGTCTGTACTCAATAAGTAAACTCGATGAAACATTGTACATAGGATAAGGATAAACTCAGTTTGCTTTCAAAAAGTGCCATATGAAAAAGTAAGACAAAATACTCCCGCGCTTATCAGCCCCAAAGCAGTAAAAAAGAATCTAGATTAATATTTTCAATAGCAAGGCGACACGGCGACGTTCACGGTCATTGCCATTAACGACAGAGTATAAATAGCTGACAAACACGTGTGTTTGTGGGTGTGTCCGTACACCTACGTAGGCGGCAGTCAACACACCTCCAACAGACACTTTAAACTACACCAAGTATTTTTAAATATCAAATAAATACTAAGTACTAACCGGATCTCCCAGAGAGTGGCTGACCTTGAATGAATTTTGGGGCCATATATGACTATGTTCGCAGATTAATAAATTAATTATCGTCACCATAGCAGGACAGGGCGATACCTAACAATAAAAGTTATCGCACAAGTAGTATTAAGCCAAATAGTAGTATTAATTCGTAATATTTTCTTTACTTTTAGTAAAAATGTATATGCTTACATATGTATCATTTATCAAAATCGATCGCGTCGTTGATTAGTTACGACATAGAAATAAACATCCTACACAGATCAAACACATAACCTCCCTTAGGGCTTTGCCGTAGTCGGATGAAAAAAGAACGCGAGGCAGTTAGATAATGATTTGGCTTCATGCACATTGAAGTTTTCCATTATTGGCGTACTCATGCATTACCTAAATGATGCACTTGGCGTCAGCTGGTGGCATCTACGTCAGCGTGCATACCGACATTGCAGGCAGTTTAGACTGAGAATGATGTAGAGAGTTCCTACTTCCTAGCTGTTGTCCGCAGCTTCACAGACATCTTAGATGGAGTTACCAAATAAGATCAAAATATCTGGACAATATCCCAAATTGTCGGGATTTTAAGGTTATTTTCGGGAGAAATAAACACTTATCCGTTATTATATCAAAATGTTCTGAATGTTCATCAAATTTTCAGTCTATTCTAAGCATCATGTGAAATGCTAATGCGCAAAAATTGGAAAGAGTGTTTCACCGAGTTAGAGTACTGTCTGAATTAGATTGCATGGCTATTCAGAACTAAGAAAATGTCCAAAATCAAAAAGTAAAAACTTAGTAACTAGAAGTCCTTCAGAATATACAAGTCAACAAACCCAAAGCCTGCAAGATCAGTCGCAAAGAGAAGAGGTGTTCTTACCTTAGCGACGACTCCAGAAGCCTCGTGTCCCATGATCATGGGTTCTTTGAGGACGAAGTGGCCGCAACTACCGCTTTGCCAGTAGTGCACGTCGGAGCCGCAAATCCCGACACAGTCCATCCGGAGCAGCACCTCTGTATAGAAAAATATTGCTTACGTCAGGAGCCTGATATTGTCAAAACAAGCCAAACCACAATCTCTCAATGATTCAAATTATTAGGAACACCAAAGTAATCAATATTATTAATCAATAATATGTAGTTTGCCACACTAATCTCCGGATTATCTCATTGTGAAAATTCGCTTAAAGGAATTTACATTATCCCTGAGTGCTAATTAGGCTAGGCAAATTATTATAATTATACCAAATTCATTAAAAACAGACCAATGTCTATTCAAAACTAAAACTTGAATAGATTTAGAAAACCTACCTACCTACAATTAGGTCCTTCGAATAAGAAAGCAATTTTAAAATATCGGTACGTAAGTAGAAATAAAGCGGGAGTCAGAAGAAAAATCGGTAGGTACCTACGTAAAGATTTTCTCACTAAAGAAACAATGATTATTTTTCCTGGGAAGTTAAGCGTACGGCCTAAGAGTTTGATTGAGATAGCAGATAATATTTTGCGAGTTTTTGCTTACACGGGGCCTGACGGGGCCCTTGTAACGGGCCCCAGCGGTAACTACGCCCCTGCTAATGCTATTGTTTCCTTCAAGAGTTTAATTAAAGTGATCGGTTATTGTAATAGCAGTTGCTATGCATGTACCTATATCTATGTTTCCACCAATATTTATTTAGTGATAATGGCTGAAATCAACAACCGATGTATAACGTGTGATGTGCATGTTAGTAAATATACTATGTAGACTTGAATAGGTAATTAATATTACCTACCTATACATCATCGTCCCATACATATTCCTCAAATGGATAGGCAGGGATGGGGATCTCTGCCGGCAGGCAGGGCACTGCCAGGTAATAGATAAACCTAAAAACAATTTTCCTGACCCCAATGGAATTCAGGACGACACGCTCAGGAGTGGCACAAGGGACTACACTAATGAGGTAGCCACAATTAATAAATCGATTTTAATGAACTCACCATCATCAGCTATTCCTGGTATCGGCGTTTGTACCTGAGGACATGAAACACATCGATAAAGATTAGGTGCACCATCACTCAGCCGAATGTCGTTCACTACTGGGATGTCCACTAGAAATTTCTCCTGTATAGTGCTGCGTTTACAAACATTTAAACTCACATACAGAAACAGCTAGACAACTATCTGTAGGCCGTACAAATATTTGTTCCATGCGAGAATCGAACCCGCGACACGCAGCACAGCAGCCAATCGCTGTCACCGCTCAGTCACAGTCACCGCCAATAGTGTCGTCGAAATCCATTGCCACAAAAAACAATCCTGCTTCTCGCATCCAGTAGACTCCAGATCGCCGATCTACTATATCATAACGTCGTTCCTGAAAGTAAGATTACAGGAGAAGTGTACCTATAAGTACACCCACATTTTGCCAGTTATTTAAATCCCATATAATAGTGGGTCGGTCTATCATCAGTGGGGCGTACCCACTGTGCATCTGTCAGCAATACTATATCACCATGTCATCATCATCAATATCCTTCTTCCACTCACTGCTAAGTACGTATAAACCCTTTGTGTTATGCTTCCCTGGTATATACAAGTCTTATCCAGGTGTTACTCGAGACCTTTTTAGGTCACAACCACCTGTATGAATGATGGCGACCCTACTAACTTTACCTAATTTTATAAATTGTTTTGAATTTAACTTGTTTTTTTTCCTAAATACGCGTGCTTAGCTAAAGAATATAGGAAAATATTATCAGTTGCGTATAGCGCACAAATCTACCTATTACATAACAGTTGCTGCCAGTGTAATATTTATTGATAACGCTAAATAAACACTGGGTAGTATCTTAACTATTAATCCAATAATTATTGTAGGTAATATTCCGAACGTTGCAGATAAATAACGTTTCCTTGGTAGAAATATCGATTGCTAACCATACGATAAAATTATGTTATTAAGAAAACAATATTTAAATAGAAGTGCAACTGCATATACGAAAATAAAAAAGTAATTTTAATTTACTTGTTTTGTGACGTTTGATATGATTTTTAATTTTAAACTAGCGACCAGCCCCGGCTTCTTACGGGTGCAATGTAGATAGATAAACCATTCTCTATACTCATTCTATCTATTAAAAAAAACTAGAAACAACAAAATCCGATGCTTAGTTTTAAAGATTTCAGCATACATAGATATAGACAGCGGGAAGCGACTTTGTTTTATACTATAAAAAACCTAAATGCCAAATAAATGCAATCACTAGATTGCATTTATTTGGCATTATTTATTTTTGCATTTAGGTTTTTGGCCTTTATTAAGATACCTAGTATTATTTTATTCATTTTCGTTCAAACGTACTTTTGAACTTCACACGACATCTCAGAGCGATTTGAATACTTAATCGATTGCATTTTATTCTCATTCGTCGTTTGTTAACACAATTATTCAGTTTTAACCTTATTATGACTTAGTTATTACGTTATTATTGACTTACCAGTTGCAAATCCTTGGGTTTGGTAAGAAGTGCGGTTAAATTGTCTGTGGCCATTTTGGACGTGCGTTTGGCTCGGCTTACACTGAACAACTGAGGAGTAGCGAGGGAACGGGGTACTGATTAATAAAGCAAGTTGAATGGGGCAGTGCGCCAATAATACATGGGTGCGAGCGGGAGGTGTGTTTGTTTGTGTGTAAACCTTGTTGAGTAAAATGACAATTTATTTAGATACTTTGGACTGACGGTGACGTTTATGTCAAATCGCCAATCCACCTTGAGCAAACGTGGTGATCAATGCTCGTACCCTCTCTGCATGAGAAGATGCCTTCGCCCTGCAGTGGGACAGTAATAGGCTGGTATTATTGATGTATATGACTGTACATAAACTACCCACACATCCTCTTTTAGTTTGCTATAGCCATGCGTTATTTGGAACGTTTAAAAAAATAGGTAATAAATTAAGGACTCTTATCTAAGACCTTAGAAAAACTTAGCATTATCTTCTATGACCAAATAAATAAAATTGAAGTGTCTGTCTGTAATGCCAAAATAGCTTAAATTAATACTAAATGCATAAGAATGTTGACACGGCACTTATATTAAAAACCAAACTTAACAAATAAATAAAATTGAAGTGTCTCTTTGTAATATCAAAATAACAGCGTTTTACTAAATAAATATACGAATGTTTACACGATTATTACACGAAGAAACCTAGTATTAAAATGTTTATCTGTCTGTTTGTTTGTTTGTTTCGGCTAATTTCTGAAATGGCGGGATAGATAGGTGATGTTTTAATAAGTAACTTAACTAATCTTTATTTTAGAAAAAAATATTGGGTTCCACGCAAAAAGAAAACACCACAAAATTTGTGCAATTCCTGACCCCTGAATACCTATTTGGACAGGGGTGGTGAACATTTTGGTGTTGCACTTGTCAATTATTTTATTTTCTTGCAATTTTTAACTAGTAAGTAAGTTGTTGATAAAACACTACACAGATACCTACTATCTTCATTATTATCGACAGCGTTACAAAGTTTACTGCCTTTATTATTTACCGACGTTATGTTACTATCATAATTATGTAACAACAACTTTTATTTGACATAATTCAATTTTATTATAGCTATTCTTTATGTCATTGTTACAAAATAATGTTTTGCACTTTTATTAAAGTTTCTTTGGTTTTCCCTCTTTATTAGTCAAAGTTGATATATTATCGCACGGGAGCCGTACATTTTGTAACACATACCTACATTTTGTACATTTTGTAAATATGTAGATAAAATTTCATCCAGATCCGTTCAGCCGTTCTTGCGTAATAGAGTAACAGACATCCATCCATCCAAACTTTAAAAAATAGTAATGAGACGAACTGTTAGAGCTGACATTTCATCAGGCTCATTAGGCGAAAATAGAAGGATAGGAAGCCTACACTCCTAACAAGGCTTCATTTAGGGGTATTACAAAATGTTTCATACTGAACATCAAATTACATAGGTACAAACGTTCTCATTATAATATCATTATAAAACTAGTACCTAACTCAGTACTAAATACAATGCAACTTCAACAGCGAAAGTAAAATTAGACCTTTGCTGTTACAAATAAAGATCAGAATCGTAAAAAGTATAATTTAGAAAAATAATTGAGTTATAATAACGTTTCTAAATTTTAATGTCGTTACAATCCTTTATGATTTAGTAACAAGGTGTATGTACCTAATCGAAACATTTGCAGATACGATGTGCTATCAAATACTTGTATTGGTGTTCTGTATTTCGTTGGCAGCCTGTGCATTGGCGCCGACACACTTATTGGTAACGCGGGCAGGACCCTGCTCAGACGCTGAAAGAACCCCGGTCACAGTGTCAGAGTTGAGTGTGTTCTCACAACCAACTGTTACGCTGCTCAGTGGAGAACTCAACGTGACCAAGGATATTGAGGACGGTTGGAAAGTTAAGGTGATTTTTTTTAACAGTCTTTGCATTTTCCACTCCATTACTTCACCTGCCCTTACCAGGGGTTCGCAAACTTGTCTACCGCCCACTTTGACAATAAATTATTTTCTAGCACCCTCTTTTTTTTCACCCAATTAAAAACCACCTAGTAGAAATTACAAATCGCTTCCCAAGCCTCTACACAACGCCCCGATTTTATTTTCTGGGTCTCTTACCGCCTTTAGGCCTGCAGCGCCCACAAGGGGGCGTTTTCGACTACTTTGGGAAAGGCTGCCTTACCGGCACAAACTTTTCGAGCGTTTACACCTAGCGACATTTAAAACAAACTTTCAAATCCTTTTTTTCGAAATGAATGAACCGATTTAAGGGATGATTCTCATTAGAACGTGCCGTGCCCGGCACGGGACCCGGACGGGGCACGAACGGGGCACGGTTTTAAATCTGTTACATATATTTTGTATGAATCAATTTATATTACACAGTGTATTATCCGTATCCCGTCCGGGCCCTCTCGACGCACTTCAATACCACGTCGGCTCGTCCACGCCCCGGCCCGGGCACGGCACGTTCTAATGAGAATCATCCCTTAATGAAACTTCCTACACATAAGCAAGATAAGGTATGTCTAAAAAGTCAGTACATTGTTTAAAACCTGGTGGAAAAAGTAGTGGAACATTGGTAACTGGTTAAAATGATAATGACCAACAAACGAACATATTAAGTTTTGTTGCTAGTTGGTAAAACAGTCTCCATTTTCAGGCCACTATGCAGAAATGCGTGGACATACGTAACATGGAATCGTGTGACTTCTTCAGATCCTTCTATTTGATAAACGACGGCTGCAGCGACGAGGAGAACAAGGAGGATTCGTATGATAATGTGCTGTTCCACTACGCGCATCCTAAGTAAGATTCTTTATTATAAATGCGAAAAAAAAGATCCCAAGCACATTTTCAAAGAGTTTTGACAAAGTCACACTAAATGCAAAAAGATTCCATGGATGGATGTTTTTCATTTGATTGTTACTCAATCACACCAGAACAGTTGAACGAAAAAATTTTTTTTTTCAATTTTAATTATCTAATATTTTAAAAAATATTACAACCAGTCTTACAAGGGGCATCGTATTACCCAGTTACTGGGTTGTGCAGGTCAGATAGGCAGTCCCTCCATGTAAAATACTGGTATTCAACTGCATCCGGATAGACTGGAAGCCGGCCCCAACATAATTGGGGCCTAATATCTAATATTGTAAATATCTTTACTTACCCCACCTGTATTACAGGGGCCAGATGAAATACCAACCTAAGTATTGCGTATTAAAATGATACTTTTAATCCCTAGCAAACGAATTGTAAGTTTAAATTGGGAATTTAATAAAAAAATATCAAGTAGGTATAAAATCAATGATAATTTCAATAAACATAACCCTCAACCTAGGTATTTGTTTTTGTGACCCAATGTTATCAGGGATTTATCATTATTGTGTATATAAATATTATACCTACTTGAGTCAATATCTATTAATATTTTATCATATTAAATTCAGTACCTTCCTACATGATGGTAATTTTATTGAATTTGACAAGATTTTGTACTTTTCTTGGAAGGGTTCTACCATTATTACCATATTATGTCCGTTTCAACCGCGCGGCCACCTCATAGTATTTGATGAAACTTTGCCAGGAATTAGTGTTAATTTGTTACTTTACACACTTCTTTTCGTGAATTTGTTACAAAAAAAACTAAGACGCTACGACAAAAAATAGTTGGCCGCTAGAACCGCCACTTGCCGTAATCATCGCCCGTGATTACACAGAAACTATATAATGCAGATAGACGAATGATGGATCAAAAGAAAGGCCATAATTTGTTCAATTTGTTACAAAAATAAAAAACGTCAAAACGTAAATAAACAAAAAGTTATGCAATATTTAGTTTTCAGGTTATGAGTAGGTAGTTATGTCACCATAAATATCAAATTAATAGAGGCTAATGTGTATGGACAATTAGTTACTAATTTGTTACAGCGAATAAACAGAAAAAATATATTAGAAAGTAGGTTCAATAATTTGTTAGAGTCGATTTTAGTTGGCCGCTCGGACGGCAATATGCCTAAAATACAATGGCGTTTATCTCGTTATTAAAAGTAGGTTTAAGCTTAGTTAAAGTACTAAGCGACGGGTAACGTAACCTAGTTTGGATAAATACGGCGAATATAACTGCAGCATTCATATTTTAAAAGATATTTACAAAAAACAGTAGTATGAAACCTTAAGAGAGTAGGGTGACCATGCATTTTCACAATGAAGTGAGACTGAATAGTGACTGTTGTAATGTTCGATATTTATATCTTATTTTTTTAGGGCGAGTGCTTATATAAATACATTTTAAGTTAAGGCATCCTGTAGCATACTTCATAAAGAATATTTTTAAGACTTCTTCGTGATCTCATCATAAAATTGTAAAAATTAAACTTACCGCAGTCGATTTCGATCCCTCTGAGTCTGCAATACACTTTTTGGTGGTGAGTTCTACATTAACAAATCCAATATATAAGTGGGCACAACTCATAGCTAAGCAGTTTTAGACACTTCTGAATTTAGTTTTAATTGTCTCAGTAACTTAGTAGTATGAAAATCACGGGAATTAAATACGTACGAGCACACACTTCAAAATTCAGCACAGTAATGACAATATTCACAACAAAAAATTATGGCTTTTTAAACCCCGTGCGACAAATATTTTTAACAATAGTTTGGGAACAAAAGAGATCCTTTTTCTGGAATCGTTCCCATCATAAAACACCTGCGGAAAGTCAATGAAACGAAAATCTTATCAGTAAATACTTCAAAGAATTAAGAACAATAGACATCAATATGGCCGCAAAACGTACCGCATATTCGTTCAAACAGAGTACAACATTAAAAACATGCCTTTGTACTAATGTGATCATGGTCACCCTACTCTCATACGGTTTCATACTACTGTTTTTTGTAAATATCTTTTAAAATATGAATGCTGCAGTTATATTCGCCGTATTTATCCAAACTAGGTTACGTTACCCGTCGCTTAGTACTGTAACTAAGCTTAAACCTACTTTTAATAACGAGATAAACGCCATTGTATTTTAGGCATATTGCCGTCCGAGCGGCCAACTAAAATCGACTCTAACAAATTATTGAACCTACTTTCTAATATATTTTTTCTGTTTATTCGCTGTAACAAATTAGTAACTAATTGTCCATACACATTAGCCTCTATTAATTTGATATTTATGGTGACATAACTACCTACTCATAACCTGAAAACTAAATATTGCATAACTTTTTGTTTATTTACGTTTTGACGTTTTTTATTTTTGTAACAAATTGAACAAATTATGGCCTTTCTTTTGATCCATCATTCGTCTATCTGCATTATATAGTTTCTGTGTAATCACGGGCGATGATTACGGCAAGTGGCGGTTCTAGCGGCCAACTATTTTTTGTCATAGGGTCTTAGTTTTTTTTGTAACAAATTCACGAAAAGAAGTGTGTAAAGTAACAAATTAACACTAATTCCTGGCAAAGTTTCATCAAATACTATGAGGTGGCCGCGCGGTTGAAACGGACATACCATATTTCCTGCAATTTCCACCTAAGCTGAGATGACAATTGAATTGTGTACGGAACAATGAATTGAATATTGTGTTAAAATTACTGCATTTACGGTGATATTTTCTTTTGTAACTGTCTTAATTTTACAATTAACGTGAAATAACTGACCGACTACGGCAAAGGTCGAGGAAAACCGCTGTGGATGCGGGCAGCATAGGACCGGTCATTGTGTGGATATCTTTATTAGACGAAGCCTATATCCGGCAATGGACTTCGTTCGGCTGATGTGACGATAAACGGATCCTATTATACGCTAAATCTACGATAGCGTTCTAAAATTATTTTTCAAAATTTCAAACAGTTTAAATCTTGAATAAACTAAGTTTCAACGTTATTATGTTGTGCCAAGTTTAAGTTATCGCAAATTATATCCATGAGGCCTCATGAACGTGGCTCGAGATTATTTTTGCTTAAATAAAGAAAGCTGTACCACTTAGTGACTCTTTACTTATAAATTTTCTTTCTTTCAGATTAGAGTGTCCAATAAAAGCAGGCCGCTACAAGCTGATACACTACCCGATCTTTACCGAGGACAACTACGTGGTAGTGCCAGAGTCTAAGATATCAACCAGCATCTTCGGATATACTTTCAGATTGGATGGTTTAACTGAAGAACGTCGTAAGGTTAGCCTGCTCTTTTACTTAACAGACAATGCCTCGTGAAGCGAAACTGCTGGGTGCTCGAGTAACTGCTGAGTTTAATCTATAAATGCCAAAGTTTAGATAGATGGATGTTCGTTACTCAATATCGCCAGAACGGCTGAACAGATCGGGATGATATTTGATACAAAGATAGATTATAGTCTGGAATTGCATATACCCCCATCTCTTAAAACAATATTATTTTAATATTACTTTGCCTTCCACACTGTTATATTTTCAACGATCGGCACAGCGCTGAGAGTTCAAAAAAAAAATATGTTAAAATATTAAAATAATATTGTTACAAGGGATGGTGGTTAGGGGACTGAATCACTGTATATGACCACCGATGAGTTGGTAGCGAGCAGGTAATGACTAATCAAATTTGTTGAAGATATATTGGCTGATAAAATGTTATCAGCCAAAATATCTTCAATAAAGTTGAAACAATGATTTAAAACTTTCAGATATTCTGCCTGGAAGCGCTGTTGCAGCTCATGTATACGAGGAAGCACAACTGGGCGGGGAAGACTCACAAAGACAACAGTTCGGTCAGTGGTGAAGGCGAGAAGTAAGATGGAGACTAAGTAATAAGAGGCATGAAAGTTAATGGTCACGGCACATATGAATATTTAAAAATTCAACACGTCTTCAACACAAAGCCGAAACATGGAATATTAACAATATAAGACTTTTTGTAACGTGAAAGGATTTTAAGAAATTCTAAAACTTTTTAAAACCTCAAAATACTATAGTTAGTTGCAAACAAGGATACGAAATAGAAAATTATACCTATTCAGTAAAAATATGGGTCCTTATTTCAATGTATCCATGCATCCTTATTTATACCGATTTACTTTAAAAGTCGTTGTAAATATCCACCTACACATTTGTCAAGAAAACAAGAATTGATCTTTCCACGTGATTTCAAGGTAGGTTAAAATAAACAGAGATACACAATCAATCGCAACTTTCAAACTTATATTTTTAAATAAATAAACGATACCAAATAAATTTTACAAAACAACAAATTTTACAAAGTTAGCTTTTTAACAAACAAATTGGACTGTTAGCCTTGAATCAATCACTTGAATAATAAGCGGCCATTTACATAAACAATTAAATACACTAACATTACCAAAACCTTATTTTTGAAACCTACTACTGCTTGAAATTGAAAAGAACAAGAACATTACGCATATGTACTATTTAAAGGATTTAATTCTGCCGAAACGAACAAACCCACATCAAAATTCAAAGTCGGATCTTAGAATTGATTATTTCATGAAGGTTTCAACCATTTAATGAAATATATGGTTGTATTTCATGACACAGAACATCGACAGCTGGTCACATCATGATGTGGTCTAGCCAGATCATTGAATACTCAACGTTTGACGATATGAACAGTTTAATGCACGACTACTTCATGATGTGGCCAAATATTAATGATCGTATCGTAAAGTAGTTACTCTAACCACCGGTAGATGCGTTGATCGCATTGTTTTTGAGCATCATGGCGGAGGACAATAATTCGATTGGCAAAGCAATTATAAATTTGCAAATGGAAGACAAAAGTACTGTGAAGTATCGTTATTATACTAAGCTACATGGCTTTTATGAAAGTCACTCGAAAACGTGCGTAACGAGAGTTTAAAACGTATTTTACAGGTTAGGTTATTATTTAAAATAATACTTTTTTAAAATTTTAATTTATTTTAAACTGTTGTTTGTACTTATAAGACCTTACAAAAGTTTCTTCTTTACTTAGAATTTTATTTTTACTTCACTTTAAACCATGAATAACATTAATAACATGACCAAACGTCGACTGACTTAACATTAAAAGGTTGACGTTTAAACGATATGGTCAATTTTAGCTGGCCATTTTATGAAACACAACCATTTCATGAAATGGTCATACTCTTTATGAAATGATCAATTCTAAGATCTGACCACGACAGATATATTGAACTGTTATTGCTTGATAGTACCTAAATAACACATTTGGGAAACTGGAGTTTCGATGTAATAAATTATTGAGAGTATTTGGGTTGGATCTTTTAGGCAGAACTGGTATAAACTTAGAATAATAGCAATAACAAGTGTTAAAAATAAAAACTGTGCGAAAACGAAAAACTCAAAAAATGCTAATGTTTTATGCAGATGGCCCAGCTAATCCATATCACGACTCAAATACGATACAACATTTCGGGAAACGACAAAGCAGCGAACACAGTAAACACCAAAATGGAATAAACCGTAACTAATAAATCTCTTTTCATCTTCATAATCGGATCAAAGTCAGTTTTGAAACGAAATTTGCCGTTATTTATCTTTCTCCTTTTTTTAGTCTTCTTTTTTTCAAAGGATTCTATCACCATTGTAAACGACTTATTTTCGTTTGGGCTTTCGATTGTTTGATTATGAACTTCATATAAATCAAGAGATGGTTCAGGTTCGCTTGTAATTATTATCTGTGGAATATTTATAACGCTTTTATGATCTACTGAGGCAGCGTTTGAGTGTACTGACGGACACTCAGCAAAGGAGAACATTGATTGCACGGATGATTGACTGAGCACTTTTACCAGCGAGTTTGTCATGTTTGTACTGTTACTCTTGCCAGGAGGGAACACAATGGAAGGAGCATCTGTAAATTTATTGACAGCTTCCCTTGCCATCATGTCCTCACCAACTTTTTTATCAATATACAACCGTTTGGGACAGCACAGTTCGTTAGTATACATCGGGATTATTTCCGATGGGATAGATCCTTCATTATCGGATAAATAGAACGAGTAGAGACTCGGGTTAGACTCCAACTTTCGAAGTCTATCAAGAGACGTAAAGGAAACTACATCGTAAGGACTGCTTTTTATAGAGTTATCTAGTGCAGCCGCTTCATTTATTAAAATAGTTTCCAATACTTTGCTTTGTTGATTTCCCGAGGGGATCTTATCACCCTTAGTAATTTGTGTTTGACATGTCGTGATATTTTGGATTTCGTTTAAGAGTCCAACCAATATGTCTAAGGACGTTGTGTATTGTATACTGTGCGATTTATCTTGGGCAGAAACCTTTTCCTTTTTCCCTATAACAGCGTTGGTTTGCGTCTGTTCGCCATGTGAAGTTTCTTCTACAGTTTTATTTTTACTGAAATCTATAATGACGTGCTCAGGTTCCCTAGTAGTTGTTGTATGGCCCTGTTTCATTTCATGCTTCTTGTCCGACTCCACTAACTGTGTATGACTACTTATTCCTACAGTGACTAACGTACGAGGTGCCAGAACGTCAACCTGAGCATCTTGCTCGAAGCCAAGTCGAGGCTTGCACTTAGCAGCTTCGGAACTGCGATTGTCTTTATTACTTTTATGTTTAGTAAGTAAAAGTTTTTCCTCTTGCGATTGTCTTGAAACTTCGTCGAATATTTCTACAAGGGAGGTAGAACCGCGCTTGACTGGGTTATGATCCGGGAAAGCATATCCAATTGTTGAAATTTGCATAGGAACGTTGGCAAATCTCCAATCTAAATGAGATTTTGATAGTACAGGCAAAGCTGTTAAATCAGAAAACTTTTCATTATTTTTTTCGTTCATATTTTGTGCTATCGGATTTTTAACAACAAGCGAGCTTGCGTCTCCGGATTGTAGAACGAATACTGGTTGAAGCGATTGCTTCGGTGTCATGGTCAAGTTCTTGATCCGTAACCGTTTTTGAAAATTGCCCGCCGGTATATGGTTACATAAGGCATTTTCTAACTTTTCTATTTCTGCAGCTGATGTAACAGGTTGTAAATCCATTTGTGTAGCGGCCGTATTTTCAAAAATGGTTGGCTTAAGTTCTTTTTCGATTGACGTTATTACATTGTTGTCATCGAGTATATCTAAGGCGTAATCAGAATCAGAAGACGGACGCCCGGCACTGGATCCATTTTCAGCAAGAGAATTGCTTTCATGACACTCGGTCAGTACCTCCAGACCTTGCGAAGTAGACCTCATAATCGAGCTTATAATATTGTGTAGTCTGCTTCCTAACTCAGTAGACTCTTGAATTTGTGCCGATGAGGTCGATGACGCTAAAAAGTGACCACTAAGTTTTAATAGACTAGTAAATATTTAATAAAATCTAGTGATCGTGCTACGGAGGCTACGTTACGCACCCAGTTCGATGTCGGTCGGCAGAAGAGGGACTCGCGACTTTTGTGCACTCATGGGCTCGCTGCTGAGTATTGAAGACGGAGGTGTGCATCCATAATGATTTTTCACGTATGATTCAACGGCCACCATCTTTTTCTTTCTGCATAAATATTAAAATTAAAGTTCTAAGATTATCTTGGACATTATTGACATCGGTGAAGGTGTCTAGGAATTATCGTTAATATAAGTCTGAAATCGTCAATCCGCCTAGAGCTAGCGTGGTGATCAATGCTCGTGTCTTCTCTGCATAATAAAATGCCTTTGGCCCTGTAGTGGAACAATAAGGGGCTGGTATCATTTTATTAAGTTAAAGTTAGTTCGTTTTCGGCGAAGCAGTCAGGTTAGTTATTGGTTGCAGAATAATTGATAAAATTAACCGGAACTTAACACATTGTTTATTTTGTAATGGTTTACTTACATAATTAGGGGCGTTTCCGGAGGTACGCTAAGGAGTTTAAAGGGCGCCCCCATTCCTTGCATCAGCCTTTCTTTGGCTTCGGGACTGGCATGCGCAGATTGACGTCCTCTATATGTTCGCTCTAAATAGAAATACATAAGTGTATTATAAATAAAGCAATGTTTAAATGAAGCACAGTCTTTTTTTGGGTTGGTAAAAGTCATTGAGTCAGTCCTTCCGCCCTGGGTGGGGCGGAAGGCGTCAGACTTATACTGACTAAAAAACCAGCACCTGCGACCCAGGCACATGTGCTTCATTAAGCACGTTATCAATATTTTGAGTAGGTATCATATTTTTAGTGCAGCTATCCTTAACCAGGATATTTTGCCTCACTAAGCAAAAAAGAAACACTTGCTCGTACTGCATCGCTTTTAGAGTCGGAATGCGGTGTATTACGCACGCTAGCTTTTTACCGCATTGGTGTGGTAATGGCTTTTTATTTTTTATTTTGGCAGAGTTTATTTTTTTTATGCCTATTTTGTGGATACCTACATGTTAATTACTCAAGTCCCACCTAACGTCAGCCGGGGTTTGACCGGTTAAATTGTAATTTTATTTATCGTAAAATTTGAAGCAGTTTTTTTCCTTACTAGTCTGTTGAAAAACGTCGTATGACACGCGTGAGCATTTATCATTATGCTCTCGGCTTCACTGCGCCCACCTCAGCCCAACTCAGCCTCGACCGCAATGACAAACATTACTCACTCGTATCATAATGTACTTCCTTAACCCTAAATCACGTCAAAAAATCAAATAAAATTCACCTTTACACACCTGAGGGTGGCACAGGCGGGGAACCCGTGGGCGAGCAGTGCCCAGGAGAGCGTGCCTTCGCTACTCCTACGGCTGGCGCTGCCTCGGAACCATTTCGTTTAACTTTGTTTCTTGCATTTCCGACCATTCTATCCGATGGAAGTGGCGGAGTGGCTGCTAACCTTTGCAGTCTATGCGTTATTAAAGTTTTGCCATACTTTTTAGTTTGGTACTCCTCACTATGAGCCTGGACGTATGATTTCTTCGGCTGTGCAAGTGAATTCAACCTGGAATTTAATTTCGAAGGTCCTCGGACAGCTTCGCCTCGGGCTTCTTTGGCTTCGTCCAATATATCTGTTATTTTCTTTTTCGCTACTTTGTCTGTGTTTTTATCGTCGACGGGACTTTGTTGATAAGGAACTTTTGTTATAATATCCATCTCTTTATGCTGTCTAGGCTTCTTTTCTTTTGGAGTTGGAAATCTCACTATCCTGTCTGTCTGAGCGTCATTGTGTTGATCAAGTCGTGAGCGCCGTTTATGAGGCTTTCGTGCCAAATTTTTCCCTTCGGCGCATAAGGAGTCTATTTTCTTAGTATGCTTTTGATCGGGATTTGTCTTCGGTCTAGCTTTTTGTATATTATCAAATTCATGTAACAGTTGTGATAATGCTTTTAAAGGATTTTCTGCTGGTTTTGCTGTAGGACTGGTGACTAGTTTCCTGCGATCTTTCCTTCGATTCTTGTCTGAATCAGTCTTAGCAAATGATTTTGAGCTGATGATTACTTTAGGTATGACAGGTGACAAACTTTCACCTTTTTTATTAAAAGGCTGGTTGGGTTTTTCAGTGTTATTTTTGTCAAAGCTAAAAGAACTAGGATTAGACGATGTTATACGATGTTTCAAGCTTGTTCCACTTTCACTGCCTTGGCACGTAGAGCTCGTCCGACCTTCTTTCGACTTGCCATTTGTAATCTTATCTTCAGTCTCTTGAGTCTTACCTAATGTATTAATCAAAGTATATATTTTGT
Source organism: Hoplodrina ambigua (assembly GCA_949774945.1). NCBI lineage: Eukaryota > Metazoa > Arthropoda > Insecta > Lepidoptera > Noctuidae > Hoplodrina > Hoplodrina ambigua. The sequence goes on from OX458979.1 coordinate 1,339,260, forward strand.
CTATGCTTTTTCTACATTCTACTGTAGAAGTTTCCTTCCCGCCAATGTTATCTTGCTCGTCTTGAATCGCAGAATTTGACGTAACTTTATTGACTTTGCTTTGAGTTGGCAAGTCTTTCTGCGTACTATCATCGACCCTCGTAGGACTTAATCTGTCAATACTAAAAGAAAAGTATAAGTTTACGTATAACTACTAGGTGATATCTAAAATGTCCTTCACACAATTCAGTTAAAAAAACACGTTATAATATGTACTTACGGCTTAACTTTTTCGGGAAATAAGTCATCGTCGTCAATATTAAAGTCGGTATCAGACGGACCAATAAGCTGTGAAAGGTAATTTAAATTGTTTCGGAATTCATTGGATATAACAGAAGTGGATGTAGAACATAGATCTTTTGAATCGTTTTCATTTCGCTTCATATTCATGTACATCATTTCCGTGACGGCGTCATCTAAGTAATAGCTCCTGTTGATATATTTCTTGCTATCAATGTCTGGTGTGGACACCGACACGTCGTTTTCGCCTTCATCTTCCATATTGATCTCTAAAACTTCTCGTTTCACTTCCTTTTGGTTTCGTCCTTTCACTTGTTTACTAGGATCTACTTTCATAGTTTGTCCGTAGATTGAATTATAAAAAGATTTATTTGATATAGATAACTTTGTAACCGAGCTAGCGGACTGCGGCAGTGGAGCTCCCTTTGTGTACTTATGCTTAGTAATCTTGCAGTTTTCGGCTAGCGCCATTTTCTTCTTTTCGCGCCTCTCTCTTATTTCTAACAATCTTCTTCTTTTCTTTTCTTCCATAATATGAGATTGGTTCTCGTATGGTGATTTTATTCTGACCCGCGTCGGGGACTTTTTCTTCTTAGCTGCTGTCTGTGACATTTCCTCCCCGCTTTCTTCTTGTAAAGCACTCTGCATGGTCAACTTTCGTATAGTCACACGCAAATCGTCAGGATGCACATCAGTCAATGCTTCTGCCTGTGCAACCTGAAGTGTTTTATCTAAAATATCTTTTATTACTTCACTAGACTCACTCGACACCTGATAGCTATAGTCCTTTAACGATACGTTGACGTCATTATCGCTGCTTTCAAAGTCAATGCTATCTAGAAAAGAATATTCGAAAGGGATGTTACTCGATTGTTCGCTGCACTCAGAATTTACAGATACCTCATGTGGCGCGTCCTCGATTCTTTTCTGTTCCAGTTGTTTTATATTATGTTTCTTTTCTATAGAAATTTTGTCATTACTTTGTTGTTTATAGGACAAAGGTAAGGGCAGCACGTCTGGTCCTAATGCATCTGAAAAACGGAAATAAATAGATAATCTTCACTAAAATTACTGTTTAACCTTATTATTATATCAGTTTTTTTTCTCAACTGTGAGGCCGGTATTTGCTACATTTACGGGCCAAAGCCAAGTAATGTAGTGTCTACACAAGATGGTGTTCATGATATTATGTTGTAATTATTATGGTTAACCCGTACTGTCCCACTGCTAGGCAAAGGCCTCCCTCCATTCCTTCCATCTGTCGCGACTTTGCGCTACGTGTTGCCAAGTCTCAAAGAAGCCGACCAAATCGTCCCGCCATCTCCCTCGTGGTCTACCGCGTTTACGTCTCGCTATTTCGAGGCACGAATCTTGTGCTCTACGGGCCCAAAGGATAAATTATTTTAAAGTGGTTACCGTGTGCAGCTGGTGCAGCTTGGAGAATCATTATTGAGCTGATTTTGCTGATAACTTGTCCTGCCTGAGAACGTTTTAACTGAACCACGACATCAACCCTTTCTTCAACCGGCCGCTTATCGTTTTTGCAGCGAATAATGACATTTTCAGCACAACATTTGCTAAAAAGTTTATATGGTCCACATAAAAGTTTCGGCACTTCCACAACAATTTTCTTTTCGAGAATTTTTGATAAAGATCTAACATCTACTGCTGAGTGAACTATGTCATCCCATGTAGTATTTCGTCCACTAATCTTTTGTTCCACGTGTAACGGGATGCTGGTCGACGTCGCTAGAACTTTAGTATTCACGTGGAGACGATCTTCTACAGTGGTCTCTACTTCCCGCCACTTCTCCTTAGCTTTATCAGTTAAGTAATCACCGTTGCTGATACGCTTCAGCTGGTCTATTGTATGCTTAACGTGTCGAATTATATTGTCCATATAAAAGTTGTAATTATCTTCCAGACGTTTGCAACAGATGTAGTCGAGTAGTGAAGCTGGTAGAACGGTGTCCTCAACGTTTGAAGTTTTATTCATTAACTTTAACTTTTTGAGCTGTTCTTTTATGAATGGATCTCGTAATAGGAAGTGTTTGTCGTATTCGGTGGTGAGGTCGGAGGTTTGTATCTGAAGGTCGCCTAGTTTGTGGCAAAGGGTTTTCTCTACGGAGGGCGGGGTATTCATGAGGTCGAGTCTCTCCTTGTTGACGAGGAACACGTTGCGCAGGTCGTCGGTGCTGTACACGTCGCTGGTGTCGGAGCCCTCCGATTCCGGCTCGTCGTTGTACACGATGGTCTCAACGTGCTGGTTCGGTTTCTTGCGTTTGAGCTCGTTAGCGTTTGACATTAGTTTCGTTCCCAGGTCGATGTTTTTGTACAAAAGCACTAAATCTCTGGTTGTTAACTTCTCAACATCTGAATAAATATTACAATAACTTATTATCTACGAATGGTTTTGAAATGGTGCTAACGAGAAGTTTTAAGACAGCTCGTAAGTGGGTCAGCGTAGACCGGGCAGCATGACTCTCGGTATTCACCTAACACAACAAAAAGCTTTCCCAAAGAAACGTATATTTTGTTTTCAATTTTTAAAGCACGTTAGTCCAATTACCCTGAAAGGGTAACACATCTTCCGTAAGGATAATTATTGTTAAATGAAAAAAAATGTATGGTAAAAAAATCAAGTTTCAACCAAATTAAATTACAGCTGATTGTGTTATTTTTGCTGATTGTGTTAATATTTTATTGGGGTAATTGCGCTCATCCGCTTTGCATTACATTTCTTTACGTGAAATAACGGTTATTACACGCTAACATTAAATTAACTATAGCGTTGTAACGTTATTTTTCAAATGTTGTATTTTATGGAGAGAAGAACCATTAACTTTACTTTTGACTGTCAAATACGTCACACCTATGATTGATCCAGTATTGAAAATGATTGATAAAAAAACCGACAAGTGAGAGCAGGACTCATGTTCTGAAGGTCTGTCTCAGAGCTGTGCCCGGCTGCCCGCGGCGTCGCTCTAGTGACATGTCCTATCAATTTTATGTTACGAATTAAAGGACATTATGTGATAAAGGATCCTGTTTTTTCTTTTGTGGCACAGAGCCCTAAAAAAACCAAAGAGCACTTACCGCTGCTGTCAAAATTTTGGTTCTTAGCCATAAGTTCGAAGAGTTCATTGGCGGTCTGATATTCATGTAAATCGTTGTCTTCTTCGGATACCGCGGCGTTCTCCCCTTTCCCTTCATCATTTTCAGGTATTTTACTTATTAACATGCCTGCTACCACAAAGATTTTGATCCTAACGCCTTAATTAACAAAACTAACAACTGCTTCAAAAGATATACGGTATAAAATACAATAATGCTTGTAAAAACACAATTGATAAAACCGTTTCTATTGTTGTAAATTTTTGGTATCATTTTAAAAATATACACATTGGAAAAGAATGTGTCATTGTTTTGAATTTCGAATAACAACGACTTTTTTTTTCGGCTAGTTAATATTATTTTATAAATAAACGGTACCAAAAAGTTTATGAACGAGGCCAATGGCCTTTACTGATTTTTATTAAACTAAGCAAGGAGTACTAATCTCATGGTGCGATACTTTTCCGTACTATGTATGTCCCACGTAGAATGTTTTAAATTTTAATAGAGGTAAAGCGACCTTCCCTGTCTTTCTCTTTCTCTCTGTCTATTTCTTTTACACGAGTGTGTGCGTGTGAGTATAGAGATTCAAGCAGCAAGCATTGTATGCGGCCAGCTATTTAAACTATTTTTTTGTTTTATTTATATTGTATTATTATTGAAATTTTAATAACATCGTTCCTGACGGGTGTCCCCTGATGTTTCTGACTTCTGATGTTATAATATATTTTGTAAGGGGGGATTACAGCTTATCTCAAGTTTACATCACAATTATTGTTCTTTTTTGGTACGAGTAGGTAATAAGCTATTAAAAATTCTACGAAGTTGGGCCTTCTTATTTGTATCGATGATACGATTTCATCTATACAAATAAATAAAATTGAAGTGTCTGTAATTTCAAAATCAAAAGGAAATTAAACCAAACAACCAATTTTTTATAATCTGTGTCTGTCTGCATTTGATGACAGAACATTAGATAAATAATTAATTGTGTCTCGTTATTCGGGATTTTAGTGTTTAATTAGAAGTCAAAGACAAGTAAATTAGTCGTCCAGTTACAATTTCATTGAATATCGACTTCCACTATAAAACAATTATGTTTAATATTTACTATAAATTGTGTTCCCACTTCCTGACATAGATTTAAAAATGTGGGTCTGACAGACCCAACAAGCATATTATTATCTAGCGTTTGGCTACTACGCATGCCAAAGGTTAAGTAGTTAGAAAACGGTTAACAAGCCAGTAAACATGCACTGGCTTTTCAAAAATTGTACAATCGTTAGGTCCAGCTATAATAGGCATCGATGACGTCGATGCGAACACGTGGCTTATATTGCCAGTTGTGAACGAAACCATAGCGCGATTCAGCCGAACGGTACAACGCCATCTATCGAGCGTAGTGGTACTAAAATGACCAAATATTGGTAGCGCCATCTATAACGTCACGTAAACAATAAATATCTCAAATAAAATAAAACGCTAATTTCTATAACTGTTATAAAATTTCATTAAGTAAACATTTTGTTTCTTTCTTTATTTGACCATAAGCAAGTTTTAGTATTAGGTAACGTTGACACATCAACATTCTCCTAGGATGTGAGTAAAACCGCGGGCGACTGCTAGCGAATCATTTTATACTGGCCTTTGGCCAATAATTTTTTACGAGTCGCTTATGCCCGCGTCTGTGTTCGCATGAATGTAGGTTATCAAAGGGTTTTTTTTTGCACGTAACCCTAATTATTTTTCTAAAATAAACATCTTATAACATCAGCTACCTGCCAGTGCACGTAACGTCAAAATTGGTCCATCCGTTTCGGAGATTAGCCAAAATAAACACACAGACATGCAAAAATCTAAAGAATGTGTTTTCAACCGATTTCAAAAAGAAGGTTCTCAATTCAGCACGTGTTTTTTTTTCTTTTTTTTGTATGTATGTTACCCGATTACTCCGCCAATTATGATGATGATGATTATGATGATTTGGATGATTATTTTTTGTTTGAAAGAGTATACTTCCGAATAGGTCCCATAGAAATATTGACATGATCTGATGATGAACTTCGGAGATATGGAACGGAACTCCTCATAGGATCACGGCAAAACTGTCGTAACAAATAAAATTGCTATGTTTATACGTGTAGACAATGACTAACTGAAGGAAAGGGTAAGGGGGTACGTCAACCCGTCCTACCACTTGCCTAAATCCAAACTAATATTATAAATGCGAAAGTAAGTTTGTTTGTTACCATTTTACGCCTAAGCCACTGAACCGATCATCCTGAAATTTTGCATATACGTTGCCAGGTGTACAGGAACGAACATAGGGTACTTTAAATCCCGAAAGATAGTACTGTTTCCAAAGGAAATCACAATAACGTTCTTATGATCATAGATGGCGCCACGTGTCGTTTAGAATCATGATTCTATGACATGGGTAATTTTTTTCGCGATTTCGTGTGTCCGCGTGAACCGAAATTTACGCGGACGAAGTCGCGGGCAAAAGCTAGTTAAATATATTATGTGAGGTATTGTCTGAAAGGGCTTTTATTAAGGATCTTAATCATTAACACAAAAGCACTAAAACTGGAAAATAAAAAGTATTTTTTTCAAAAAAAGACAACCGCCTTCAAAAACTATAAAATAAAAAATAACTAGTTTTGGAAGTCGGCGGCTTTGGTTTTGTTTTTTGGTATGTAGGTATTGCCACCGACTTCCAAAACTAAAGTTATTATTTATTTTGTACTTTTTGAAGGCGGTTGTCTTTAAAAAAAGCTTTTTTTCGTACTTATTATGCATTTAATGCGTCAGATGCGTTGTTTAGATCGTCAAGGGTGCAGGTGAACGAATTATCCGAACATCTATACTAATATAATAACGCCCTAATCTGTGGAACTATTCCTAACTATTTTTGTATATAACAGCCAGCTTCAATAGGAAAAGTATAGGCATATAACATCACGCTACGACCCATAGAAGGGGAGCAGTAACTATAGACAGACGAGTTTTGTAAATTAAACCACAGAGTAAGTATTAATAACATTTATTAAAATATAACAATTAAATAATTAAGTACATACATTATGCAAAATAAAGTACTGTATCAGAAATTGGAATGTTCACTTTATGAACGTGTGCATTTCATTGGTTTAATATATCAGTCTTAATTAATAAATAGCACTAAAATACGTGATTTTTACATCGATCTAGAAATTCGAGTGTCTAGTTCTCTATACATAAATAAAAAATAATATTGTATTACGAGTATATCTAATTATAGGCCTCCCTTACAGATTTCCAATACGACAGGATGGAAGCGGCTTGCATCCAGCGCGATCCCGCGGTTCTTATCAGATCTTCCTATTGGAAATCTGTAGGGGAGGGCTATGTTCAGCAGTGGACGTCCCACGGCTGATATTATCTAATTAGTTATGTAATAAATAAGTGTTCCTAAGTACTGTAAGCGTGTTAATAATGACACATCGACGAGTTCTAGAAAGAGACTGCGATATTTATCTATTATATTGGTAAAATATCGATATTTAAATATCGATAATCACAACTTGTAAGTATTCAGATATCGGTATTTTTAGTTTTTGATTTGTTTATTTATTTATTAAATGTTTCAAACAATAGGAAAGTATTTTACAAATCACGGATTTCATAAAATATTCAATATTATTATTTTTTATATTTATGTAAAAATTTTTGCTCATTATGGTTTCCTAACATAACACTAGTATGCCTTTGAAGTGTTATTAAGCCATTAATTTTACAAATTATCGATATTATTAAGCCTTAAATATCGTTGTCGATTTAAATATCGATATTTCATTAATATCGCTCATCCCTGCACACTTGTGTGTGAGAGAGACAACGTCCTACAAAGCTTTTCTAAACTTCGATGTGCCTATTACCTAACCGCCTTTCTTACACGCTTCAAGGCACGCTGCCGCATAGCCGGTATGTTATGGTATAATATTCTAGCGAGCGGGGTGATTGTAACGATACGTACGACTGAAAGTATTCATACTTTCCAAACACAGCCTGGTATAATAGTGCCGTGCAAACTAATTCAGCTTGCGGGGAAAACGATAATCGTGTCATTTAGAGAACGTATGGGGCGTGTCACAGGGCCTATGGCCGGCGCCATGATTGTTCAACAAGTTTGGCTATTATACCTGGCGCACCCAGAGCATGAATAAAAACTTATAGTGCAAACAAATGAAATGATTAGTGTAATGAGTTTGTTTGACAAAACTGCGTTTCCTTGAACGCGATTGATGCCAAGTTTCTGAGGGCGTATTTTTTTTTTTTGGAACAAAGTTCCCTATCGCAGTTTGCTGTAGAAAATAAGTAGCAGAAATCGTCACGTAAGGAAAAAGCGTTATGAATCTTGCAGGCGATTTTCTCCCTCTTTATCTATGTCTCTTTCTACTATATACAGATGTGTGCGTGCGAGTACATATCGATATTCGAGCAGCAAGCATTGTGTGCAGCCAGCTGTTTAACCTCAATTCTAAACACTTGTAAATTGAATTTAAACTTATTTTTTGTTTAAATTCATACGGGTTTTATATTGTGTCATTAATTAATGCAATTGGGGATCTTCCCACCGCACTTTTTTATATGCTGTCAAATCCTGTGTCACGTGATTTAATTGGCTGCTCCTATTTTAGTCAACCAATCAGCAGTTACTTATTTGAAAATGTTGATTTATCTGGAGTGAGTACAATACGTAATGTAACTTTATAATTTTATTAAAGTAACTTCTTTCATAAAATTACGCAAGCCTACTTAAAAACCTTTATTTAATTACAGATAAACGTTTTTATTTCATAAAAGCGTAGCTGTAGTCTAATATTTTATAAAGTCGAAGAGATCAATTGAAGGGCACTTTTATAAATTTACACGTACCGTCAAAATAGGAATAGCACAATGTATGGAACTGGGTAGGGGACGCCATCATTAACCAATAATTCCAAGACACTACTTCTTTTAAAGTACTATTTTAGACCTAAAAACTCAATTAATTTTAATGAACAGTACAAAATTAGAAATTTAGTTGCTTAAATCAATAAATTGTACGCCAATTGAACTTGCAAAATAACTCACTTCACAGTTTAAAAAAAAAGTAGCGCGTGCGGTGCGCGATGTGCGTTTAAATAATAGATTTCTTTCTTTCTTTCTTTGTTTTTGACATATAAAACCTATGGGGATATCGCGTTAGGACAGCTAAAAAAAAGTATGTCAACTTCCCAATTATAAAGTCAATGTCTTAAAATTGTCCGTTGATAATAACGTCATGCTGTTCACGTCAATTGCGTCGTCCCATACATTTGTGCACGATAATAACGTGATTTGACTTACCGCGATGTGCAGTACTATGATTAATTATATGAAAGTACCAGACAGGTTCTATCTACGTGGGTACTCTGAATAGAGACTCTAACAGTTCTGGTTCAGTTAAGTCCTTCTTGTATTGTTGAGCGATCTCCTGGATGAGGTGGCGCCGCCGCACGTGAGGAGGCTGGTACCTGCAATATTTTTGTTCCTATTACCGTATGTTGTGTATAACGGATATAAATGTAAAAGATTTAACAAAGCCGAAATTTACGTGTCAAATCATTGAGATCATTTAAAAATAAAAAAATTAAGATCATTTGGACCATATCTGAGAAGGGTTCTGGTTATAATGATATTGGTGGTCTAAACTTAAATTATTTGTTTGTAGTTTACGAAAAAGTTTTAAATGTTAGAACTGAACTTTAGATACCCTTTAAGGGTTGTACTGTTGCATGCACCCATAAGTGCAATGTTTTGCGTCGCTTTTTAACAATATCTTTTTTCACACTTCCTTAGTTTAATGGGTGGTATGTGAATAATAACGGCCAAGTGTTGTGTTTTTTTGTACCCTGCATACAGAATGAATCAATAAGATAGCGTAGTTTGACTAAACTTTAAGTAAAACAACCCGTTTTGCTAAAAAAACAATGGGAAAAGATATAGGTACAAGAGGGTCGAGTGTGACGTGTAGCACTCACAGGTCGGTGTTGAGGCGGCCGCGTCGCGCGGCGTCGAGCGCGGCGCGGCGCAGGCAGTCGGGCAGCAGGCGCGGCGCCAGCAGCGCGCCGTCCGCCAGCACGCCGGCCGGCGGCACCGCGCGCACGCGCACCAGCCCGCAGCGCCGCGCCGACACGCACAGCGTGGCCACCTCGTGCCGCCGCCACGGCAGCCCCGTCTCGCAGTACGGCAGCAGGTCGTCTGAATAAAAATATAATGATTATAATAATAGCATCTGCAAATAACACCATCTTCGGTTGATTTTGATGTAATTGGAACAAATCATTTATATAAGCTAAAAGGAATGGACCCAATATCGAACCTTGAGGAACACCAACTGTCATCTTAGACCCTAATGATTTACACCGTTTACCTGATCTTTAACCTGTCCATTTTTCAAGTATGATTTCAGTAAATCAAAAGATGTAGTCCTAAACCCATAGTGATCCAGTTTCAATAACTATGTTTCATGGTTTACATAATCGAACGCTTTTGAGAGGTCGCAAAAGATTCCCAATGACATCTTGTAGTACCTCCCTGACGATAACGCCAGCTGGTGTCTCTCTAATTATAACACTTACAAAATTATTACAATTGGACACCGATTTCTGTTATTCACCATTCTTTTGTGAAACCGTGCTGTTGTGGCTGATGATCACGTGACATCTCTGATTTCACTTATAATTAATAAATATATGGCACTATAAAGCATCACACTCACCAATAGGTAAATTCAAGTGATCTTCGAAGTCTTCTAGCCATATTATTAGAATTTTCGTAGTATAATCTCTGTTACGCCTTCCGCTACCTGGAATTAAACGATCGTATTACAAAATGTTACTAGTACATACCTAGAATAGTCATGTATCTAGCTTCTGCCCGACTTCGTCTGTGTAGACTTCAGATTTAAGCTAAAATCCCAAATTATTCTACGGGGACATAAAAACGGGATTAAAATAATAAAATAATTCAGTGATTGTCACTGGATGTATGCAGTAACCTAGCGTACCGGCGAGCTGCGCGACAGGCTGCTTGTCTAGGTCGAGGCTGAGCGCGCGCAGCTTGTCCTGCAGCTTGCCGCCGCGCTCGCCCCCCGCGCCCCCGCCCGCGGGCCCCGTACTCCCCGCGCGCTCTGACTCGCTCACACTGCGCGAGTACGTGCCTGAGCCGCCCGCCGACACGTCCCAGCACGATCCAGCGCCCTTCTCTGAGCTTTAGTATAATAAAAAAAAAGCAAATAATCATATAATATTAATAGAGTAATGTTATATTACAGTTTTATTCACGTTATTTGACAATACAAAAACACATGCTATTTCTTTTGAAATAAAGTTTATTTTGGACTAACAAAATACGCGAGCAGACTTACCGATTAGATAAGCAACTTCCATCGACATCAGACTTGATGCTATCATTTTGATCCTCACTATCGGTGGGCTCGCGTCCGGAAGGAACTACGAAAGCGATCTCGTTCGTCGAGTCCGACCAATAAAGTACCTGTCAAAAAGTCGAAGCATTTAATTTAACTAAAAAAATTACAGGAATTTATAAATTGTCAAGGAGTCGGTCAGATAGCCAGAAAGTTAAAGCTCGTTCCAAACCAAAAGGTAGGTCGTGAGGAAACATGGAATTGAAAGCCAGTGCGCCTTGTACCTTTAAAAAAATAATAAAGCCATTGTTATTTGTCGTTACCTGTTCTCTAGCATCATATATGGAGGGTGCATGCTCGCCATGTGTGGGCGTGGCTTGCGTGCGCGCATCGTAGCTTGTGTCCACGTGACCCGTCCAGCCCGGGTGGCCCCGCACTAGTACCGGGGTTCCTAACCTGGAAAAAAACTTACGTTCCATAAAAAGTGCTTGTAAATTGTTAGTGTAGAACCAATAATTTTTTGATGATGGTGGTTATGATAATTATGATGGCAACGATGATGACGATTATGATGATTATGATGATGATGGCAATGATGATGAGGATTATGATTATGACTATAAAAGTTATGATGATCATTATATTGACAATAATGGCTATGATGACGATGACGATGATGATGATAATGATAGCAATGACGATGATGATAAAGCTCCTCACATCAATTTTGATGAAAATTCTTTCGTTGACCTACTGTACAGCAAGTTGACCTACCCCCTTAACATCCGCACGAAGGCGGGCGGCACGGTGGAGAGGCTGCGCGCGTTGCTCACGATGTCCTTAGCGCTGAGCTGCCCCGCGCGCGCGCAGAACACGTGCACGGTGACGGCGGCGCGCGCCCCGCACGCGTCCACCTGGCGCAGCGCGCGCGCGAAGCCCGGCGCCGCGTCGTCCAGCGCCACCAGGCGCGGCAGGGCGCCCTGGGGGGACCAACCAAGCAATTACTTATTTGAACCGTACACAATTTTGATCAATTTTTTTCAATGGTCAGACAACTTTTAACGGAGGGATAAATACGGCGGTTTGACAGCTGTTGTATAGAAAGTATATCAAACTGTCAAATCCATTCTTTGGATAAATGTTAATTGACTTTTGAAAAATCAGTCCTTAGTAACAATATGTGTATCGTAATCGTAACTTATTACTTTGAAAATTTGCATGCCAAAATATAAAGTGGAAACGACAGACAAGGTGTGTAGTTTGTGCACGTACTTCAGATGTCGAAATTCGACCGTTCCAATTTTTTTTCATTCGGTACATTGTTCCTTAATGCTGTAGTAGAAGTTGATTGACAGAAATCGTCACCAGGCGACATTCCTCTCTTTCTCTCTCTTTTATTAATTTTAACATTCTGCACTTCTCTATGTAAAGTTTAACTATGTAAAATATCAGACGTCTCGGTGAGCATAATAGTTTTAAAATTGTCTAATTAATTGTCTTTCTTTGTAGATTTAAGAACCATACCTTTTTATCGCCGCCAATATTCAAATATCCGAAATGAGACAAAAACAATCTCGCCGTCTGGAATTCAGTCACCGGCTCGGGAGGGATGTACTCTTCAGGCATCTACAAAAACAAAGTCACTAGCAATAAAGTTCGTGATTCTTATCATAAATGGCTCAACAAATGAGATAATAATAAGACTAATTGTCCTTCCATAGTACCGGCTAATTAGTCCACCTAAGTCACCCAAATGCATAGTCCCATTCTTGGCTTCTATATCCTAGAATAGTCCTGCACCACTCAGGGGTTATCCTTAGATGCACTTACAGAGTGCATACTTAAATTATTGTCGGTTGGTGTTATTATTTCATCTTAAAACTGTTCGGGGCTTCTGCGAGTTGGCTTCTTTCAAAGATCCGAGTTACATAAAGTAAGGAAAAGGAATAAACCCTTATTACGAAAATGTAGCCTAGTTGTTACTTACAACATTGTCTTCGCTTTCCTTCACTCGTTTCTCGATGGCCGCTTGTTGCTCTAACAGTTTGAATAACGTTGGTGCCTCAGGGTCGTTCAGTTGACGTAATACTGCTTCCAAGCTCGGGAATGCTGAATCACTGGAGAGGGCGATTGTTGGTTAGTAAGGATAATTAAAACAATATTTGATGAATTGAATATATTTGTAGGTGTGCATAGTGGAATATTATACGGGTTTTAGTGATGGAAACTCTTTTTTAGATCATGTTTTTGTTAGTGTAGAAGACGACGTCAGGTGTAAGAAACTCGTTATAATGAAATTTTTACAAGCTTTTTTTATTGGCACCTGTCATGTTATTCACCACTTTTGGATGATTGTTACAGAATGTCGGTCTTTGGACCTTTTATTGTATAAAGTTTTAATAAATAAAAAAACGTGGAATATATACATAGTTCCTTAAAAAAAAAACGTTATCAATCTGAAACTTAGATCTGCATTGAACATTATAGACACAAGCTGGCTCACTCACAGTGCACAGGGCGGCGCGTGCGGCAGCGCGCGGCAGGCGGGCGGCGCGGCGGCGCGCGCCTCGCGCATGTCCACCGGGCGTGCGCACGCGCCGCCCGAGCCGCGCGTGGCCGAGCGAGCCGCGCCGCGCGCGCTCAGCGACCACGCGTAGCGGCCCCAGCCGCAGCGGATTATCACTGAAACAATATTGTCAAGAGTTTCTACTCACCAACATGTAAGGTTCAAGCTTCCAGTGCGAGAAAAAGAAAGAAAAAAAGAGAGAGAGAAATAAAGCTATACAAAACGAAACACAACATTACTTTTTGTCGCAAGAATAATCAGAACATCATAACTTACCAATAAGTGTAGGCTGCGGCTCCTGACTGTTGCTGAGCGGTTCCTCCAACAAAGACAACAAAATGTTCCCATCCGCCACGAAGTGACGTAAGCGACCGTGGCCCAGTGCGGCCAGCCAGCGCTCATCCAGCCGGCACCATGACGAGCCATTTCCACCGTTACCAATTTGCTAGATAATAAAAAAGCACACGTTCTGAAGCTTATAAAAACTTTTTATATTAATTATATGACACCACACCAAAATCACACAGGTCATTTGTAAAACAAAATTTTCAAATACATTTAATACAAAACTCTACCTGTTCTAAGATTAACATAAGCAGAGACTCGGCAGCATCCCGCACTCTCATAGACACAGGTTTCAGTTCCTTCTCGTCTTTCATCTTTGGAAGTTCACCAGGTTTTCCTGTACCAACAGTGAAGTCACAAATACATAGACAACATATTTGAGTAACCATAAGTGTAATTTTCTAGCAGCAACAATTTAGTACCAGGCTGTCAGGAACGTAAGGTTCTTACCTTGACTCTTGCTCCCTGATATGCCCAGTTCCACGACCTCTAGCAGCGTTGCTATACACTCCTGGTCGGCAAGCAGTGCGGGGCACAGCCAGGCAGCCAGACATGAGTAGGCGGCCACCACACACGAGTGCAGGTCGCGCGAGTGTGCCTGTGGCGGGCGGCTGCACTGCACCGTGATATAGTCACAGATCCAACGCACAGCGCGCTTGCGCTCGATGGCCTCTGATACATGTTAAGTGAATAATTAAAACTTTAGTCATGGTAACAACGTATATTTTCTTTTTTAGATATTCAAGAGTACCATGTCTAGTGAAAAGTGAACGAAGTGTTAATACGAGTGTGATTTGATCAACCAAGTCAAAATTATGAACATGAGACAGTCCTACCAGTGGCAGTGGTACAACTTGGTGGTGCCAAATCGTAACATGATCAAATATTAAATTAGTTTTGCAAAAACCAGACTCACCGATTACAAATTCTAGATAGCATGCAAAATACAATACATAGATATGAATTAACTCTTACTCATAAATTCATACGAATATCAATCATAAAATATAAGGCTTTAAAAATTTTTTTACGAGTTATACAAACTTATAATAACTGACCTGGCTTCGATGAGTGCAGCTTGGCGAGTCCAGAGAGCAGTTCGAGGGCAGCGAGGGAGACTTGCAGGTCGCCCTTCCACGAGGAGATGAGGCGGTGGCACACCAGGTACGTGGCGCGCACCACCAGCGCCGCACCTAACGTCACTCGCACGTGATAACACCACTACACACAGTGCAACAAGTACCTACCTAACAACTCCATACAATCGAGCATAGCATGCTACCAACACGGCCTCCTGTTCTATCCTATCTAATTACTATTGTCCAAGCTTACATCTTTTAGCCAGGTATTGTATTTTGAAGTTTATCTTGACAACAATAAAGTTCTCAATGCAAAATTGACAATTTAAATTCGGTTCTGATGTCAGTTTTTTTTTATTAAAAACTTTGTGCTAGTCGCAATAAAGTATGTAAAAAATTCAATAACTGGTTACATAAGTTAATCTTGGACTCACTATTAAAAATATAAAGAATAGTAGAATATCGATATCGGAAACACCCTATTCCCGCCAGGTTACCGGCCGTTAGGGCTCCAGAGAGAGAGGAACTTGCCAATAATACGAGCCGTGTCCAGAAGTACCACTTTCTGAATGAAGCTCTTGATCTAACTTCTCAATGAGTAATTATTATAAATCGTTGACTGTTGTATGGAGTAAGACATACACAGACTGGACAGAATCTAGACATTCATAAAACACATACTTTTACAATTTTTTAAAATATAACATTAACGAATTCGTGAAAACAATCTTTTTCAATAGACTTCGAACGTGGGCGCAACAAAATTTATAAATCAATAACTTGATAGATGTAAAATATAATAAAATTGATTAAAACGATAGAAAATGTTTAAAAATGGAATGTACTGTGACATCACGAAAGTAAAGGCAAGCAAAACAGATAAAGCTTATTTAGACGGTGCGTGAAATATCGTGCAAGTTGTGGTACATTGCCGTCGATGATCGGTCACTTGTGACACGACAGCCGCGCGGTCTCGCAATGTACGGCAAACCGCGATATTGCACGATATTTCTCGCATCGTCTAAATAAGGCTTAAGACATAAAAAACAAGCGTTGATACGCACACTGGCAAGTTTTCAACGCTTTCAGCATGATTTAATTTCTCTGGAAAAGATGTGTTTGTAATTCTATCGGCTGTTGAAAATGCGAATGTTTGAAAGCTTGCAATGTGTTAGTAAAAAGGGCAATATATTGATATAGTAGTCAATATTGTGGCAACATATTATCATGATTAAAAAAATACTACTATTTTGCAATATCCATTGAAAGAAGCTACACGGCGTCAATTATTCAAAGTGATTTTTGGATCAAAAGATGGTGTAACTCCCGGTTTCTCGAATAAAAATCAACGCAAAATGAATGTGACAAATTGATAACCAAATTGATTTATTGAATGGTAATTTATCGTTGGCGGAACCGGGTATTACCCTCCAATTTGAATCAACCAACAACTTCACTTTAAATAAAATATTTTCAAGATACGTGTTGCCTAAACATGTTGTTTTTTTAAATGAATATCGCAATAATTTAGTAAACGTTTTTAATTGCTTTTTCAACATTATCAGGGGGCTTACCCCACATCTCTTAAAACAGTATTATTTTAATATTACATTGCCTTGCGCTCTGTTGGATTTTCAAGGCTTGGCTCAGCGCCGAGACTTGAAAATCCACTAACAGAAATTATAAAGTAATATCAAAATGATACTGTTTTGAGAGATGGCGGCAGGTATGGTCAGTAAATTGCCCTTTAGAACGCAAACAAAAAGGTGTGTAATTACCGAAAACAGGCGAGGATGGGTCTAGCTCCCTAACGTCGGCGGCGAAGTCGTCGAGCGAGTGGCCCTCCGCGCTGCCCGACGCGCTGCACTCGGAGCGCGCTACAACACGCGCGCCCACCCATGTGTGCTTATTAATGTGTACTATTTCTTAAAAACTCGCGTTTAACATCCTTTTTGCGTGTATCACTTACATATGGGGTGTAAAAAGACACAACACATAACGTATACCGTCATCAAACTTTGAGCAAAATTTTTGCTTGAAAACGACCTTTATTTTTGGCATAAAAAATCACTATCGTAGTGCGCATTGTAACGCACGCAAAACATTGTAGGTACTTTCGGGTGCATGCAACAGTATACGGGTCATGGCAGTATTTAAAGTTTAGATATAATATTAAAAACTAGTTTTTGTTAAAAAAATATGTGTAAAATAGTAGGAACATATCTCCGAAACCAAAAGGTTCACTGGTAGTAGAAAAAAATGATACATTCGGCTACTTTTTTTTTAGGTGGTAAAAATCATCAAATGACTCCTTCCTCCTTCCTTCAAGGGACTGTCAGACTTTTACTGACTAAAAACCACCCTGTTCCTTCTGTTGCTCTTTACGTTCCGGGGCCACGGTATCCTGTTAAGACGTCCCGCAACTCCGGGAGGCGTTGGCCCCGTTGCTGTGCTGACAGCTCTTTGCTGACGGCTTGGTACTTGATCGGACGGCGAGCTAACCATGACTCGCTGTCCGCAAACCTACTTTCGGCTACTTTAAGCGTCTTTTAACACCCCTTATATTATATTGTTCTGATATGTACCTTTGAGTTAACGTTGTAGAGTATACTTTGTGTTATAACTTTGACAAAATTAATAGTTTTTTTTTGTAATATACATTAATAGTTATATTGAAACACAAGACGAAATATCCAAATTCAATGTTGGCTTGCAAAATAAATGTAGCGTGGTATGTGTGTGCGTTATCGTGATAATTGCACATGTGTATGTGTGATAGCAGTGGTCTAGCTTGGCAACTTCACGAAGCTATGGATCTGGTGATTATATTTGAAGGCGTGGCGTCCAAATTATTTTATGAGGAACATAAAATTTGTTATATCGAAGGATTTAGATATTATTTCAGATAAGACAAAGTGATTAAAAGGAAATTACCCTAAATTAACTAGAAATAAATACTACTTTATCATAATTATATAATTTTATGTTCCTCAAAAAATATACAAACAAACACCACGAAAAATAGTTTACATACTATTTTTTTTATATGACTTAAGACTCTGAAACATTAGGCTATAAAGTTGAATTTCCTACGACATACCTTTATAGTCGGTGCTGTGCGACAGCGTGGAGCCGGGCGGGGGCGCGGGCGCGGCGTGCGCGTTGTGGCGCACGCACAGGTACAGCGCGCTCAGCAGCGGCACGGCCAGCGCGTCCGACGTCTCCACTTGTACCGCGGACACGCATATCAGGGATATTTTGCCGCGGGTAAAGTCGCCTAACGTCATGCCCGCGCTGGAAGGGGAATTTGAAGCTTATTGGTGTGGTAGTAGGGACTGTTTTTGTTTGGTTCTATTTTAGATAAAAATAAATAGTCCCAAAGCGTTTTGTATACCACGTTTACCAAAAGGTGAGAGTCAACATTGGGTAAACTTTTTCTGGGTGCTCTGAATTTATCGGAATGTCTTGCTTAAGCGGTTTAAAGCTGTTTGTATATTGAACAAAGTCACTGCAATATTATATAGTAAAGAACACTATCCTTTTAGATTTGCCGTAGTCAGGTATAAGCTTATTATTATACTCACTACTCATTACATCCAGGGAACTCAGGTACAGGCAGTCCTTTGTAATGATAAGGGAAAGCGACCAGCGATAGTAGAGCGCTGATGGCCGCCTTACGGAGCTCTCTCTTGTCTATGGAGCCACACTCCAGTTTGGGCTCCCTCTCGGACAGAATCTGGTCTAGAGCGTTGACGAAGTCTGGAACTAGGACTAGCACGCCGTCTAGGTCTAGCCTGGAAGTAATATGATCTGGTTACTACATAAATTATTAAAATTAATAGAACTTTCGATATTATTATTGACCAGGTGTAGTAATTTGATTTGACTTTTAAGACAACCTTCTGAAATTTGAAGAGCATGCACAACTGAACTTTGTGAAGAAGCAGTGGCGGATCCAGGATTGTCGTTAGGGGGGTTGTCGGGGGGTTGAACTTGACGACTATTCGAAAGCATAATTATAATATCTTAGGTAGGGTAATACTTCCAAAAAAGTTTGATTGGAATAATACCAAGTTTACTTTAAGATTTGTTACGGAAGAACTTATACGCTTGGGGCTTGGGGGGCCTTGAACCCCTTAGCTCCCCCCCAAGATCCGCTAGTGAGAAGAAGTACCTGAAGATGTCGGGCGCGTTGTAGACGACGGCGGCGGCGGTGGCGGGGTCGCGCAGGCCGCGGTGCAGCGCCGCGTACACGCGCGCCAGGTACGGCGCCAGCACCTCCTCGCGCGACTGCTTGGAGCACAGCGCGCGGCACAGCGAGCCCAGCGCGGACGCGCGACCTGCCCCAAGAGTACATAGGTGAACCACCAACACGGTGCACGCACGTGCTGGACGTGTCCAGATTGCATCACCCCACGATGGTTGAGGAGGTGGTGTAGTATGAGGTAGAATGCGCGAGCGAATCCTGCACCCCCGTCCAAAGGTCTGTCGAGGAACACCGTGGTGGTTTTAGCCGGTAAAAGTCCGACACAACCTCCAGTCTTCCCCTAAACCTAGTCCATGAGGATTTCCCAAGAAAAAATATTTAAAAAAATGTGGACAAGGAACATGTGTAACGTACCTGGTTGATAGGCAAGCATGTTCAGTTTATACGCAGCCTCTGATAAGGACGGAGGCGGCGGTGTGCCTTCAGCGCGCTCTGAAACCAATTTATAGTCATCTTTAGTTAACAAACATAATCCATACTTTCTTCTTAGCTGTCTTTTTTACACAAATTATCCAACTTTTTTTTTTATTCCCCATACTGCTTCTTTATATTAGGTATTCTGAATTATAATTATGTTTATTGAATTGAAAATTACAGTCTCACTAAACGGCAAAGGTCCCTACAGAGAAGGCACGAGCATTGATCATAATGCTTGCAAGGTCAAGGTGATTTAGACTTAGGTATATTAATTTTATGCATAAAGTCCAGTTTTCCTCGCGATGTTTTCCTTCACTGATGACAGTGATGTAAGAAAATGTCATATTATGTAGGTATTAAGTTCATACTCACGTTGGTTGTTATAAGCTGGTGTGGTGCCAATGAGAGCTGCCTCGAACAGCCACTCTCCGAACAAATGGAAGATGGAGTTCACCTTCGGACGGAGCGGCGTTAATGGCGGCTTTTCAGACTCGCCCACTGGACAGCAAAACAAGAAAACAACTTAAGTAGTGCGAGCGTACGATTGTAGTAAAGATTTAATTGGTTTTGATGGTAAAATAATTTATTTCAACGTATGGAACCGGAGAGCAACTACATAACATTGAAAGAGCCGCAGGTTGTCGACTCCTGTACTAGATGTAACAAGCACAGGACCACTCGTTGGGGCGATGCTTGGGAACGACCTAGGTCCGGCAGTGGACTTCTATTCCTTACATAACGTATTCATCAATTTGGCAACAATAATAAAATTTACCTTGTGATGAGATAGAGTTGGGCGGCGTGGTAGGGGCCACGCTGGGCGGGCGACTGCTCGTTAGGCCAATGAGCGACGTGCGCGGTGTACCTGCGTATGCGCATAACATTATTATAGAAGCGTATTTTTATTTACCATCAGCGATATGCGATTATTGAAGCTGAAAACTAATTTAAATGTTTTTTTTTTAAGGTATGTTTTAATAAAAACTTTCTAACGATATTAAAAATTACTAATACTATATAGGTACTTACCTGAATAACGTTAATATTACTAAAGGTAAAAGAGAAAAAAAAAACCCACTTTTCAAATAAAAGTGCAAAAAAATCTGAAATAAGCGATAGATACAAAATAAACCAAAATAAAAAAGGGTCCACACACAATAACAGTGCTAGTATCAAACAAGTGCAAGGAAACACTACCTAAAAGGTGCACCTAACAGGTATCTATAAAAAAATACTATATTATCCTTTCAGCCATACTATTTACTAAACAAACATATTAAACATTCGTATTTTTCAAGTTTATTCTACAATGTGTTAATGAAATTACCCAAAACCTCGGACACCCCAACCGATTTTTATATTAACAAATTGATATGACGTATAATTATTTATTTTCATATATTATGGTAAAAGATATTTGTAAATATTGTTGTCGCGCTACTTCTTACAGATTCGTAGCTCTATCGCCGCGTTGCTGTGAAACGTTCGTTGCCACCGGACTGGACAGTGGTGTACAGTATCGTTAAAAAGTATTGATAAATAATTATCTTTTGAAAAAAAAAAAAACCTATATTAAAAATTATTGTATTCGATTTTGCTGCCGATTCTAAACAAACTAGTTTCAGGTTTTCATTAACACTTTGTATACAGGGTGTAAAAAGACACATCACAAAGACGTGAGCTACGCATTATGTCCATCAAAATAACATTGAGCAAAAATTATTGCTGGGAAATAACTTTTATTTTTGGTGAAAAAATTCAGTTTATGATATCGTGCAATGTTACGCATACAAAATGTTGAGCGTACGGGCGCACCCAACAGTTTTGATCGTCCCGTATTGAAAGTTTAATTCAGCCTTTCCCAAAGTGATCGATAATTCCCCTTTGTGGGCACTGCAGGCCTAAAAGGGGGCTGTAAGGGACTCAGTAAAATCGGGGCGTTGTGTAGAGGCTTAGGGAGCGATTTGTAATTTCATCTAATAGGTGATTTTTAGTAGGTTAAAAAATGGGGGCGCTAGAAAATAATTTATTCTCAAACTGGGGAGCAGACAAAATAAGTTTGGGAACTTTGGAAACTTGGTAAGTTTGGTTTAGTTACTTAACGTTTAAAATTGGTTTTCGTAAGATAGTTGAAATTTTGACCTTGAATATCTTCGTAAGCAGGAGGTTCCCCGGTAGGATCAAGTAGAGCTTTCGGCTTCGGTAAGTGTTTCTTTACACTCTGTATTTCTATTAAAAAAAAATACAAAATAAAACTATTTTCTAGAGCCTCATACAGTACCAGTACAAATCGATATGGAAACAATTTTGTTTAAAGAAAATGTAATTTAAAATGATGAAAAAAAAAACGATTATTTATCTGACATCATAAATATTGTAAAAAAACTACGGGAATTGACTTAAGTCGTGACTAATAGTTGCATCTTACGGTCAGCGCAGTCAGAACAGCCATTTTCGTTTCTATTCCTGATGTTTTTAAGTTCATTATCAATCAATTTATAAATAAAATCTACTCAAGCTTATTGCTGCAGTGTTTGCGATGCATTATGATCAATAATTAGCTGAAACCAGTGGAGTACCTACAACAAAATGGTTCCCTTATCGATGTTTACGTATCTTACTTCGTTCAGGCAATTTGTCGCGTGGTCTGGACGCCGACACGCTGAAGGACTTGGCGAGGCGGCGGTGCGCGGGCGGCGTGAGGTCGCCGTCGTCAAGCTCGCCCCCCGCGCCCCCTGTCGGCCCCCCAGTGTCCCCGCTCGTCCACCAGCGCTCCGACCCGCGCCCTGAGCCACCCCAACTTACACTACTTATGATACACTACAGTACTAAACATGCCTTAGGTTATAATCTACTCTTATGGCTTATTAAAAGCAATGAGGAAGCTAGTGCTTTTAACAGTACCATCTAAATTCTAACAAAATAGACTCAAATATATAGACTCATCTTTTGATTTTTTGACTTTGTTTGTCGTTAAGTAGAATGGACCGGAATAATCTTATCCGCATGGGCGAAAATGTGCGCCGGGCCATAAGATCGTTTACTTTCTCGTACGTCTATCATCCGCTTAAGAAAATCAATAGGTATCAAGCAAAAAAAGCCCCCCCGAGTCCAGCAATTTAAAAATAGCGGAATCATGCCCTCTCACTCATTTATTCATGATACGAATTATGTGTGATTGAGAGGGCATGATTGGACCCTCTGTTAGTGCCGCCATTTTCAATTTCCTTCTTTAAAAGAACGGATTATTAATAGACGTCCTAAACTGACTCAAAATGCGATGTTCTCATAATTATTTGTAGATCTTCTAACAGATTGATTGAGAAACATGCTCAATATCATACAATGTACAGTGCAACCCAAAAGAGTACAGACATAAGGTCCATATTCTAAAACGATACTTGTCATAAAACCCGATTTGAAATGTAATTTGATTTAGAAAAATAAGAATAAAATCGTTTTTTAAATAGAGGTTCATGATTGGTGTTTCAGAATACGGCCCTTATGTAAATTTACCAATAAAAACACTCCAAAAATGTCAAGATTTTGATCCCTTCCTACACCCAATAGTCGTTTGTATCCCAAAATAATGCTCATAGTGTAATATTCCTGAGAAAAACGTGATTGTTTCAAGACTACGTCAACAGGCTTCGACATTGTCATCAACTATTATAATTGTTGATTTCAAAACACAATGGTGACTTAAGGCTGAAACAGTCTAAATGCGTGCACGTAGCGTGAACGTGCACGCTCCGGTGATTTAGTATGAAACTTTATGGCAGATGTCAGTATGGCCGATTTTTCATATAATAGGTGGAAGGGATATCGCAACGATTTCCTTTCCACCGTGTGCCACACGCCATTTACACGTAATTAGACTGCTCTAGCCTTTAGTCTCATAAAGTGGTAATAATGTCAATGTCATGTTATTGCATAAAATGCAACATAATAATATGGTTTCAGTACATCAGGAAGATTACATCTACTCCTAATACGGGTGTAGACACCACTATTCAATTAACATACTTTTTATGAGCTGTCAATTCGATTCTCCCGTTTTCCTCGAAAGATTCTATGACGTCACTTAGTTGTCAACTCAATTGATTAACCATTTATTTATTTCAAAGCAATAAAAATCATAGTTTACAGTTAATAAAAAGTTAATTAGGTTTTCAAGGCAAAATAAATAGTTTTTATTAAGTAGTTGTGTCTTGGATTTTTTGGTTAATGATTGTCTATACCCGTATTTAACCATAGCTATTCTACCAAAGCGCCCACACCCACACCAACACAATGTGCAGTACGTACCGAGGAAGGCGTCAACATGTGCAGCGATGCCCTTCATCGCCTTGTGGAAGATCGAGGGCAGCGCCTGCAGGCACGGGTGCTGGCTCGGGTCGCGACTACCCTCGTCTTGTGTTATTGAGTACTGTGGAGATAGCACAGAATATACAATACCATAGACACAAAAACATCACCACAAACATAAATTACTTTTCACTGACGTTTTATCTGACATAATGGATACAAATCGCTGTGAATCATTGGACTGAGAACCAAATATTATGTCACACTATAGAATATATGTTTAATTTAGATGGTGGCCATTCTAAATTCTTGTATGTCTTAAAATTGGGTACGGTGGACTAAGTCAGTTCGAGTGGACTGGAGGACCACAAGCCTTATTACCAAGTATTATTGGGCGACCAAACCTGCAGAAAGTCAGGGGTCTGACTGATGATATGCGGGCGGCACAGGTCCACGGGGTTCCCGATGGTGTGTAACATGCGGTACCAGCACTGCATCACTGCTTCCGCGCTCATGTCAGCAGGAATCAGGTTAGCGTCTTCTTCGCCTGGTTGAGAAGATATCAGTTTTAAAATCTTTTAGTGCAGGACAATAGCAGCTTCTTTTTTGAAGAAGGAAGTGGTGAAACTTACTGATAGGCATGACGGGGAACAGCGGTCCGTACATGTGCTTGAGAAGGCGTGCGGTGAGAGCTAGCGACGCGCGCGTCCACTGCTCTGTGAGCGGCGCGCGGTGACGCCAGCGCACGCACTGCTCGCGCAGTGTACGCCACAGCGGAGGGACCGGGAAACATCTGGTGAACATGAACTAAGCTGTTCAGATTTTGACTTTCCCATTTACGTTACCACTAAGGATTTCTCCTGTATTGTGCGTGTATTTACAAACATACACACTCAAATACACAAACAAACAAATACAGAACGACTATCTCTATCTGCGGAAATCGAACCCGCCACATCACTCAACCACTGTGCGGACTGTGCCGTTTTAAAACATCCAAGGACCAGATCAGTGTTATTTTACATAGAGATCGATTAGATGCCGGAGAGTAATATGTCTAAGAAAAATGCTCGATTCCCGTAGGATAAGAAGTATAAAACTTATTACCTGTGACACGCCAGTATCCACACTTCGAACAGAACGCATAGCACCCGCTCACAGAGCTGCTCAGCTGCAGAATGGTGCGGCGCGGGAGGCGACAGTAAGGCAGACGCGGCTGCTAAAAGGAGCAGCAGCAAGGAACGCCACTCGCGAGCCCCTAGAGCGCCACCGTCTGCGAGCGCGCGGGCCAGGCGCAGGACTCGGTGGCAGAGGACCGCCTGCTTGCTGATTAGGTCGCCACCTAGGTGTGATTTATGTCGTAGTTATGGCAATGGTTCATCTACCACGTTGGTTTCGTAGACGTAAGCGCAACTGCTGTGCGTAAATTCTAGGTCGGGTCGGGTTTTTGTATCAAGAATTTCAGCCGTAGCAGCCCGGAGTTTGAAACGACTATTGGTTCTATACCACTCGCACAAAATCAATACCTAATATTTTTTTTTTAACAATAAGTAAACGATAACTTACCCAGTTCCATTTGGTATATGAATGTGAGAGCTTGCAAAATAAATTTTATATTTATTTTCCATCACTTCGAAAGATCTACCCATGACAATTCCTTAGTAATTTTATTAATTTAAATTTTTATCTCCATTAATATGGAACAATGAGTACTACAAAAAATATTAACTTACTCTCATTAGGCCTCGGCACGAACAAATTATGGAGGTGCCGCAGAATCTTCCTCGCGTACTTGTGCGGTGCGGCGGCGACGGGTGGGGGCAGCGCGGGCGGGGGGGGCATGGCGGGGGGCGCGGGGGGCAGCAGCGGCGCCAGCCACGCGCAGCACACGCGCACGCAGTCGCGCAGCGCCTCGTGCTCCACCAGGGGCAGCGACAGACCGAAGCGGATGACTTCCAGTACCCATTCCACCTGCATGAACAACAAAAAGGTGCAACTGATCATCTTATCCATGACTTAAATTGACTTTACGGGGAAGACACACAGCAAAGGAGTGTCCTCACTTCACAACACGAACTCAAGCTAAAAAAATTAAAACAAGCAGAAAATAAAAAGCTTCCCCTAATATTCAAGTTTATACGTCCGCGTCGTAGACTTTGCCCACGTCACCTCTGACTGACTGGAGTCAAGAGCAAACCCAACTCATATGAAAAAAAAATATATATAAAAATACACAAACCTCAGCATCAGTGGTAAGGGGACTGGGTTCATGTGATGCTAGCTGTTTGACCACGGCCAGCACCACGTCCCGCCCGCCCACTGCGCCCAGCACGCCCCGCCCCCCGCCCTCCAGCGGCAGAGAACTCCACTCGGAATACATGCCGCCGCTATCTTTGCTCTGAGAAGTAAATAGATGAGTACCATCAAATGAAGAGACAAAAGTACAGATCAGTGCTGGAGTGACGACTGCCATGGCTTACAAATGACTCAATGATTCCAATGCCAAGGACTCAGTACAGAAACCAAACCCTCCTCTAACAGTAACAGGCGAACTTTTTATTATTTTATTTTATTTTCTTTCATTAGGTCCTTACAATAACGAATGCAACAAAAAAAGAATTAGTGAAATTGGTCCAGCCGATCATGTGTGATGCTGTGAGCAAGGGAAATAGGGATTTATTTTTATATACATAGAAGATAAATTGTGGATGCCTTTATTGCTTGATACATACAGGGTATAAAAATACACATCCCATACCTGTTAACTACACACTGCCCATAAAAATGATTGACTTTATACATTAATAATAATTGCTAGGAATAACTACTATTTTTGATGTGAAAAATCACTGTTTATGGTATGTGCTTATGTGGTGCATCCTACTGTACAAGTATTATGGTGGTGTTTAAACTGTGGTTAAAACATTTAAAACTTGTTTTCAAAACTTTAACCTTTAAATCTCCATTTCCAGAAGGTGGGCCAGGACAAAAAAGAAAATATCACAAATGTTTGAAGAACATAATAATTATAAGGTTGGCTTCATCAAGTTCTTTTGTATTGACACCCATTACTTATTAAAAAATATTTGTGTACTCCAACAGCTTCATGTACTATCCGAGTCAAGGGGATATTACACCACCAACTTCTAAACAATGTCTAATTTTAAATGGAAAACCAATAACATTTTGCCTAACCTAGGAATTGAACCCAGGACCCTTAGCTCAACACTTGCTCTTACAACCAAGATACCAACAGGGTATTCACCAACATTATAAAAAGAACATAACAGTTCTATGCTAATAATATTATAAAGAGGTAACATTTGTTTGTAAATGGAAATTTGGAGGTCTGATTAAAAAAATTTGTTCACTGGTAAAGAGCTACTCTATTGCCGAGTCCATAGGATATGTTTTATAGTACTTTAACTTCCACAAATACTTAGGTAGGCAGAAGCTTATTAATATTATGTTACTTATAAAATGTTGTAATCTCGACTCATTTGGGGGAAGCTTATGCAGAGTCTAAACTGATTAACAAACTCTTTGCCTTGTGTATTTGCCAGCATTCAAGGATATAGTTATGTACATTATATGAAATTCGTCACAGTTTTAAATGAATACCTGGCAATTAGAATATCTTTCATTTTGGGGGCGGTTCCTTTAGAATGATTTGTAGAAGAGCAGAATACCTACCTACATGGTTTGATGAAACATGGTTGGTTTGTAGATTATACTTGATGCAAAATTTGTGTAATAGATTCAGAGAGTTAGCTTTTTTAACCTGTATGAGACAGGTAGAGTGTATATTTACTTTTTATAAGAGTATGAACCTTACCTGGTTGTTGACTCTATTGAATATGGTCACATTCATAAATAACACTTAACGGTACCCTTTCAAACGGATCACTAACTTACGTCAATAGAAAAATCACAAAAGCATTATATTCAGAAGAATTATGAATTCAATCAATAGGTTTTAATTATAATATTCACTACGAATTAATCAGAATTAACTAAATATTTTCCTCAGTTTTAAAACAACATAGTGAAAACGTAATTTTGTGGAATAGAAATATACAATTTTAGTAAGAAAGAGAGAGAAAAAAACTCTAAAGGAGAAGTACTTTGCACGGCACGTCATCTGTCACTGTCAATCCGTACATGTCAGTCGATTTGACAAATATTTTTATCTCTATTTTGTCACATTCATCTGACAGAGAGAAGAAAGACTACCTATTGAAAATGTATATACAGTAGGTACAAGTAGTAAACAATGTATTTGAAATGCACTTGACAACAATTATTACGTTCAGAAACAAAACGTCATACCAAAGAAAAATTCATTTTCTTAGAGCAATTCAGCAATAGCAATCTTTGATGTCACTATCTCATATTATTAGGCCCCTCGCCCACGGCGACTTTTTGAAGCGATGCTGTCGCGCGTCCGCTTTGATACAGTCGCGAAGCGGTCGCTAGCTGTGTGCCCTCGCCCATGGACCCAGATTCAGTCGCGATGCTGTCCATCGCGCTTGCGTCGCGATGCAAACATGATTCAGTAACGGTATAGTACACTGAGCTCGGTTCTCCACTGACGCACCACCCTTCCTCCGTTCTTTGCATCGATACAGTCGCGATTCTGTTGCACGTCAGTAGCGAATTGGCATCGCTTCTGTAGGACTTTGCAAGTGCGACTAACACGCGTTAGTAGCGATGCTGTTGCGCGTTTACGAAGCGCACGACAGCTTCGCTACAAAAAGTCGCCGTGGGCGAGGAGCCTTATTGATTTCGAATTCAATAATGGCCGAATAAATGTTTAATTTTACAGTTATAAAAGTAAAACTAATTTTTCATAGTCAAAATACAATGGTACCACTAAATAAAGAATCGATTATATTTACTTATTTCCCATGAGGGTTGGGTCTGGGGTCCATGTTGTGTTGCAATACGATGCAACACGCATTTGATTAGAGGACCTATGAAATTGGTCAAAGGCCTATAATACTTTCCTCTATGCAAAGACCTTTTGTTGCCAATCAGTTCAGAAGGGCTAAATGCAGTAACAAATAAAATACACAAATAATGATTTGTTCTTTATTTATTTGATTTTAAAAAACTTTTGGATATAGATACCTACTGAATGCTGTAATTGTCATATTAATACTAAATACTATAAATAAATAAAAAAGACAAGTTTGTCACATAGTTACGTAAAGGAGTTACCTTCAATAAAAATACAAAAATTATGGCCATAGCCCTACAAAAACCCATAATGGGCCACATAAATATTATGTCCGTGTCTGTACTGATAGGACTTAATTTTATTCAGTTCATTAAATGGGCCATGGATTAGTTTTCCCAGCATTGCTTAGCTGGCTCCATCAGCCAGGCCAGTGTGCCTTCAATTCTCATAGATCCAGTCCACTCCTCACCTTGCTGGTTTGTAACCATTTTAAGTCTTTTGTCCAGCAGTACTTAGTACCTTATCAATGGTAGTTCCTATCCTAATCCCATTATTATACAACATCACCAAATTTCATTTTCACAATAAGTCTTTAGTATAAAAAGAGAAACAAAGTACAGACATCAACACAATTTTCAAAAGTAATAATTTCAATTTTGATACATTCCATTCTAATTTTATAAGACTAGACATAGACATCCAATAGGAGGAATATTTTGGCCCTGATGCTGTTGTACTTGCACCGACTGTGCACAAAATGCAACAGAAAAAGATGGTGATGGTTCTATTTTAAAAGCATGACAGCTTTTAAAATAGTTTTTGTTTCAACTAATGTAATTATTATTATTATTTATTAACTCTTTTGTGTTTTCACTGCAAGAAAAAGAAAGCAATAGTCTTAGTTGGACCACAACAAAATCAGGGTCATTATAAATTATATGTAATCTCACAAGATCCATAGAGCACCCTGACCAGATATTATGAAATCACAGATATTACAAAATGTTCCTTATAAACTACAAAGTTAATATAATGAATAAGGTCATAATTAAGTTATGCCTATTATTGCAACTACGGGGACAGTAATATCCACTTTTACATAAAATACTAAGTGTGTTCCTAATATTGATTACGGGTTTTGTAATATTTACGGTACTACATGAGTTCCTACTATTACAAAGGGAGACATTTTTATATGAGTAATCCTTGATAACAATACTAGTGATACGCTGAGTCTGAATTAATAATACAATATGATGCAATATTTTTGAAGTTTACGAGTGGCCATTTTGAACTGCATGCCCATTCTCCTCCTTATCATCCATAGCTTCTTTGTATTTTAATTTCCATTCATAGACATCTGCCTCCAACGCTGCCACTATGGTCCTCTGCATCATCAGCATTTGCTCGGTGACTTCCAATTTACCTTTGACGTGTCGTGTCTTTGTCGCCACATTAGTCTCTAAGTCATCCATTGCCTTTTTCTTAGCTTCCTCCACTGCAGCTTCGGCCTCTTTTTTTATTATCTCAGCCTTTTTGGTTAGATCATCTTGAATTATAAGCATATTGACCAGCCTACGAATAACAAAGGCTAAGAAAATAGCAAAACCAGTTATGTAGAAGTTTCTTTGTGCTCGGAAAAGCTTTACACTTCCTTTCATTTCGTGAGCCAGATTGGCATGAGCTCCACCTTCCATGTTGTGGGAGTATTTCCTCATTTCTCTTATAGCATCAACCAGGAACAGACTTAGAACACCTAGCAAGACATAGAAGTATGCCGCGGCATGTCGTTGAAACATAGAAAATATTCGTGACTTGAAGAACTGATTCCATCTTCTGGGGCTCAGTATAGGTAATATCATGATGATCACGATCGCTACTTCGAAGTAGAGGTAGCAGGCAATGAATGTCCATTGAATAGACATTTTGGAGTTGTGGGCCGGCCGGTGTACGTCGGAATAAATGTATTACTATCTGCTAGTTTGTCACGTATAGCTGCGTATAGTTTTGCTACGCATAGCAAAAGTCTATTACTGAATTGTATAATTATTTGTCTACAATATACGCACTTTGTATTCACAAAATTGCACCAACTTCAATAGATTCCATTGAAGTCTGCACCGGGATCCCACACAACAACTTTATTTATGTTCTATTGTTCTTGATCGATCGATTGCTATTTTGAAGATGAAAGTTCAAAGAGGCATCTAGAATATATATTTCTATCTCGGCTGGCTCCCACTTGGCAGGTTATGTTAGAGAGAGATACTGACAATGACACCCACAGCATCATAAATTATACAGTCTAGAACAATTTTGAACATAGAGTTTTATCTTCTTCACTGTCTTTGTGTTGTGCTTTCCGGAGTATTTCTTTCCGCCTTCATAATGCGATTTTAAATGAAATTATGATTTATTTGAAATTGTAATGCACATTTTGCGTTGCAATGTCTCGTTTAATGTTGGTCGTTAAAATGTACCTATTAAATGTGATTGCTGGCTTGCTGATGTTGCCAGTGTTGATATACGGTAGGGCAGGCAAGACATGGGCATTGGGCAATGTGAAAAAGAAAAAAATCATCTGCTGTCATGTCATTTGATCAATGTTAGGAAAATTGATTTATTTATTATTTTAATTGTAGATTCAACAAAGCTATGGCTAGTATAGAACTAGATATCTGGCGAGGCGAGTGGGGACTCGCTTCAATTGATTTAGAATGTCTAAAAGTCTTAGTAAGTGTTTTTCTTTATAACCTAAAACTCAAAACTGTGCCGGTATATTTTTTGGTTTAAAATAATCTTTAATGGATTGTTCACAGACATACATGAAATTTATCGGAGTGCCTGTACGAGTTCGAGAAGCGAACAACCCATATTTTACCCCAAAAGGAAGGCTCCCTGTCATGAAGGACGGCCGCAAGCTACTTTCAAATTTCGAGGAAGTTGTTGATCATTTAAAATCTTTGGTAAATATTTCTCATGTCTACTTTATCCGCTGTTGAACTTCTATAAAAATCACATTTTCTTTCCCACGGTAACCATAATAATTATTGATCAATGAAACACAGTATTACATCATGTCTAGAACTACCTATTAAAAACTGACGTATATAGGTGACTTTTGTTTATATTATTATTTGTTTTAGCATTATAGCACAGATGTACACCTAAACACAAAACAGGCAGCAGAGGCTAGTGCGTTCACACAATACTTACGAGAGAAACTGTACCCGGCTTACCAGTATGCATGGTGGGTTGATGAAAAAAACTATTGTGATCTAACAAGACCAACTTATGCTAAAGCACTGTGTATCCCCTTCAACTTCTACTACCCATCACATTACCAGAATGCAGCTAAAGAAATGATTGATGCTTTATATGGAGAACATACAGATCTTAAGGAAATTGAAAAAACAGTAAGTTCTAAAGAAAATTTACTGTCCTTAGCCTTGTATAAAATTATAGATAGTTAATGTGTACTAAGCTTTTATTGTATGACTGTTTGTGCTTATGCACATCTTCCAAAAACGAATCCACTGTTCTTCATAATAAAATAAATAGATAAATGTTATCCTAATATTAACGATTTATATTCTAACCAAGACTCAATATAGTAAACTTTTATGTATTCCAGTTATACACTGAAGCGGAGAAGTGCCTTAAAACACTATCGGACAGGCTAGGCGAAAGTGAATACTTCTTTGGTAACAGGCCTTCATCTTTTGATGCAACAGTGTTTGCATACCTAGCACCACTTGTGAAGGCACCATTCCCTAATGCCACACTAGCCAATCATGTAAAAGGCATAGCAAACCTATCAAGATTTGTTGCTAGAATCAACCAGAAAAATTTTAGACATGTTACGGATGGTGCGTATTTATTTTCTCTATATTTTTTTTGTTTCCAATTTAATTAAACTTTTAACCCCTGAAGCTGTCATACAGACAGAACAATAGATAATCAATCGTGTCTCATTATGTGGGACTCGAGAAATTAAGTGTAATGAATTCTTACAATCAAATGTGATCATATTACCTATTATGTTACTTTTTACAAACTTTAAATTTTCACAGAATAAATGAAAGAAGGCCATGCAAAATTTTTTATGTCTTCTATAACAAAATTGCAGAATACAACAGAGTGAATGCCAAGAAGCAATCTACGGGCACACAGTCAGACCGTGAAGCTGCAAACTTCCCCAACCAGACTCGTAACAAGTTCCTTGCTGCTCTGTTCGCGGGTATAGCTATGACGGGTTATGCCATCGCCAATGGGATGTTCCAGGTCAGTCAGCGAGATGTTGCATCCAGTATTCCAAGCCATGAAAGCTTAATATATGATGATTTTATTTAGAATTAAGAATGTTTTGTACTCTATCTCTTTCTGCCTTGTGTAATCATTCACTTTCCTATGTCATAAATTTGGAGTGCCGTTTATTGTAAGGCTGAGGCATGTGACGGCTATATGTATCACGAAACGTCGACACGCACAATTTGCATGTTGCATGTACACCTAATTAACCAGTAGCATGAAACAGAGTAACAATATGATTTTTTTATTAATTGATAGAAACTAAAACGAAAAGACATAGTGTTGAAAATTGCTTAATTACATGCAATAATAAATCCTGCAAAAAAATATTTCTCGCACGCAATTTTCAACTCTATTTACAATGTTTTTAAGCTCATTATTAATTAATTAAACCTACTCGAACTTATTGTACCTTGTTTTCAAAAAGGCAGAGTATATTAGCTTGTTGGGTCAGGGAATATCATCAGTTGTTTTCATAATTAGAGAATCTAAAGAAAATAAAGTGTAGATAGTGTTTGCTTCAAGTTGTATTCTTATTCATTCTCACAACATATCATTTTGTTTGTTCAGGACCTCAAAGAGTACGAAAATACCAGAGAATACAACGACATGTTTGAGAATGATGAAGACGACAACTGACGCTGACTGAAGCTCGGGAGCGCCTCCTCGCTGCCGCCGTAGCCCACGCGGGGCCACGCGCCAACACTGTCTACACACTGGCCACTGTAATGTCGCTCCTGTATCGCGCGCGATCTGAACACAAGAAAAATCTTTAATTACTGAAGTCCCACGTAATGATACACAATTGATTTTCTATTGTTCTGACTTACCGGTAATTCAACCGGGGCTTGGATCATTTATAGTGTTAATGTGATCATTACGAAGCATACTTTCTTAAATTTCGATTGAACGCGATACACTCACTTCGTATTTTAATTTTCTTTCATAAATACAATTATAATAAAATTGTTTTAATGAGTATTATACAAAAGCAAGTCGTAGCGTCGTCTCACAGTGTTGGCGGCTCCTACATCTCAAATTATTATTATATTTTGGCAAGACTAGTGATAGTCGTGGCTTTTAGTGACTTGTAGAGACTGTTATGTTCCTGTTATATTGACGAGACGTCATATATACATTGTTATTGATTATTGAAAGATTTTATGCTTTTTGGCTGCGGTCACAGAACATGGCAACACTCATTAAAGTCACTATAGTCCACAGGTAGTCTCAAACATTGACCATAGTGTATAAATTAACATATCCACTGCATTTAGTATTTGGTTTTTAAGATGTGTCTTAAATGAATAATTTGTTTGTCTCGATGTTTGAATGCTGCTCTGGAAAAATGAAACCCTTAAAATATCACTTTTTGTTCAAAAATGTTATAAGAGTTCCGTTTTTCCTTCTGAGGTACTTACATAGAAATTTGGTTTTTAGCTAAATGTCTCAATTTGATAATTGAATGACTTTATTTGTGGACTTACAAATATATTAGGTTTTAGGATTAGGGCTCTAAAGTAACAATTTGAATGGGCTTTTTTAATACCTATGAAGCCAAAGTTTACACAAAAATTATAACTGTTTGCAGTGTAATAGTTCCTGAAAAAATTATAACCAAATATAGGTGCTTACTTTCAAAGGCCTTTTTGCCTATGCAGTATTAAATCCTTGTCAAATAAACATTAGCTGAATAATATTTTAGTGCAGATATTTTTTTTTTACATGTGTTCAAAAATCTTGTTTTACGGTATTCTTAAATATTGTTAGCAACTGAAAATACGGCAACATAATTTGATGATGTAAGCCAGTGCATAACAGTGGTGTCAGAGACTGCACCACAAACGCTGACGACAGCAACAATATGATCGAGCATTTTCATTTATTAATTTTGATAGTGCAAGATGATTCCGCCCAGCATTTATATTTTCACCTGCAATTATGCAATTCTCTACTCTATCTCTGTAGCTTGATAGTTCATTATCAATTAATAAATGAAAAATGTTTAATTATATTGAAGTTCTGTTGGCGCTATGCCTAAGCGCATATTTTGCGTATGGTTGGTGCGTAAATCTTAGGTGCCTCACGACAAAGACAAGTTACTTTGTATATTATGGTTTATGTATGTTTCGATTGTAAAGATGTGGTGGGCGCATCCAAACGTACGAGACATTAGGGCATTGAACTTCGGTTAATTTTAGTAGATACACATAGAGAATTTTGTTTTGTGAATGAGAATTTATTTGTTGGTTGTTTAACTTATTCCGTTAAGCGTGAATAAAATGTGGTTCGTTGATGTTGCATGTTTTATTTTGTGAGTACGTTGATTGGTCAAGATTCTAATAAATTACTTGGTACGGCTATGCTATTAGAGCTAACAGTAAAATCTAGTAGCGATGCTTAAGTTATATTGGCGGTTACCTAAATGCTAATTCCGATAGTTAAAACCATTGAAAATCTAGTCGTAATCTTATCTCGGCAACAATCAATGTCAAAAGTCTATCGAAAATGGAGGTAGAGGCCCATGCGGCATTTTGGGCCAAATTTTCCAACATTACCCAACAGTGATGAGACCCATGTCATATGAAAGCATAACATATTAATGTGTACTTCAATTAATTTTATGGCAGGTAAGTTTAAATCCACTGCAAAAACGGTGTTTTGGTACGTTTAATTATTTTTGCATTTACCCTGGGCTAAGTTTTCAACATTGTCCAATATTAATAACCAATTTAAGCATATGAAAGCTATTATGGTATACTTCATTGCCTTCATTTTGCAAGAACACCTAAGAATTTGTAATTTCAGACAGTCGCTCCACGTAAAATACTGGTATTCAGCTGCATCCGAGACCCCAACATAAGTTGGGAAAAGGCTAGGCAGATTGATTGATTTTATGACATGAACAACATCGTCACGAACTTGGAGTGGTCTGTCTCAAACCTGTAACTAAGGGAGCGAGTATGCCTGATCAATATGTATTCCTTTTCCATATGAGAAAAGGTTTCTGCCTTTGAGTACAAAAAATACAGGTTTTTTTTTATAAATTCCATAGCGCTGGGCATCCTGGAGCTGGCAGAGAACGTTGATGATGAACCGGTTTCGCATTATCAAAAAACACATCGACAAAATTACTAAATTAAAAGCAGCCAAAGCAAGCGAGGATTCCAAGCCGACCTAATCTTTGTTTGTAGGTATTTAATTGTGAAAACTATTTGTGACCTCGAAGATAATTTTATTTAGGTGTCATGCAATAAAGACAACGACAAGGATTGATACAGTGACTAATGAACATTATTTAGGTGTAATTAGGTAATTATTCTCCACGATGTTTAATACCAAGGATATATCAAATACCTGAACTATCAGTCCATTAACATCAACATCATTCCCGATCCTGTGCTAACTTTGTTCAAATTAATTATAAGGTAATTATACTGATAAAATGTCCAAAATAGTATTGTATTGTGCAATGTGTAGAGTGTTGCGTGTGTCGTTATAGTGAAATGGTAAAGGTAGCATTCCCATGCTGGCGACCGCGATCAATCGCGCGACTTTGCTTAATATGAATTTATATCAGGGGTTCCCAAACTTATTTGTCTACCCCACTTTGGGAATAAATTATTTTCTAGCGCCCCCATTTTTTTACCTACTTAAAAACCACCTAGTAGATGAAATTATAAATCGCTCCACAAGCCTCTTTCCCAACCCCCCTTGTTTTTTTTCTGAGTCTTTTACCGCCTTTAGGCCCTTAAGGCCTACAGCGCCCTTAAGGGGGCGTTATGGCCCACATTGGGAAAGGCTGATTTATATGGAACCCTAAACAACGCAAGCGACCTCATCTCGCGGTCGCCCTGGTCGCCAACATCGGAATGCTACGTTAACTGTTATTAAGACGTTTTCTGCCTAACCAGAAAAAAAGGTTTAGCATTATTGTGTTCGAAAATGTGAATGCGTACATTTGAAGTTCGTTTGTTTACATGTTATACTTACTTATATTTTGTACCCAAAGACTAATTTTATTGATTGCTACAAATTTCATCAAACTTTTATACCTAGTATTGAAGCTGAAGAGATTTTTGTTTATATTTTTAAACACGCTTATCTTTGGAATTTCCAATCGGATTAGAAACAAATATGATAGCCAGATTAATGAGGAATAGTATAGGCTATACAGCATCACCCTACGACCCACGGGGGCGGCGCTGTAACTAAAGACTCAACACGGGTGTAAATAACCACGCGACCAAAATCGCACGGAGCGCTAGTATTTTATAACTGAAAGTTAAAATTGACATAGAAGGCCTATACTTTTTTCGCAAGTTAGGACTTAAACTAGGTATAAAAGTTTGGTTGAAATTCACCCTAAGTGAGATTTTAAAAGACACCCTAATATTTTATAAGGTTAAGACAATATTTTTATATGTTGTGTTGGTAATAAAGTGAAGATATATGAACAAAATAAAACAATCATGTCTCGTAACTCCTTTATTCCTCACATTTGAACATTGTGTAACAGGTACACTTACAATTTGGTACGAATCATTTCAACATAGACGATTTGGACTGCACTGGGCTACATGACAATATGACATCTATTACTATACTGATTATTTTTGATACAATGATATTTAATATTTTATTTTTATTTATTACACGTTTAGAAGACGAGATGGCACAAATTATCGTAGGCAGAGACGGGGCTTATATTTAAAAATGACGTCAAAAATGCTGAATCGTAAATGGAAGTTAATGCAGTCTTACATTATATCTACGTTTTAAAAGTCACTATTTGAAACAACGTTGTTAAAAATCGACTAAACTTAAATGTAACATATATCCCATCTCTCCTCTAGTACATTATTTCCCGCCCGTGCGTTGGTGACAGTGAATCTAAAACGACGTCAGCGTCGTTTATAAAACCAGTTATTAACAGTTCGTAAACTTATAAATTACATAAATATTCGCTTCTATACGATAATTTTAATTATACTTATAATGTTACAACAACACTGCTTGTTTGTTCCAACTCGATAGAGTTAGATAAGGCCGTGGTCCCACTAGGCAAATGTTTGCTTTTCTAAGAATGATTCACACTGCGCGTACTGTACGCAAAGTATCCTCTGTGCGGCCACGGCCCAACAGGCAGTTAATATTTCAATTAGGTAACAAGAACAGAGGGACGACAAACGCGTCAAAATATGTGATGTCGGATATTTTGCAAAATATCAAAACTTTTTTTGTAGTATACAAATACAACGATGTACAATAATTCGTGCAATCTACAATATTTGTTCGTGAACAAGTAATTTTATTTTTTTTAGTTATAAGATTTATTCACACGGCGAGAACACGCTATGCTACGCCACGCCACGTCACTGAAGTTGGCCAAAATTAATCTCGTGAAGCTACTCTTAGCCATTTAGCCAATAAGCACGCGTGGGGTGGCGTCGGGTGTAACAAGTGTGCCCCAACGCTAATAAACAGGTCTCTTTAGTTTTGAACAATAATCGAATGTCGCGGTGAATTTAAGTTTATATTATTTCGATATTTACAATCTTATGTCTACGCTTTATGGCGTAGTATTGTTTGGCGAAAAATTCTGATACATAATTTTAGTAAGATCAACAGCGTTTTTATCGTACCTTGATATTTAACATGCAACTGTGCATCAGTCAGTGGCCTTACCATCGCTGACGGAGGCAATCCAGTTTCGGAAACTAAGCCAAGTTTGTTATCAGCAATTTCTTGCCATATCCCTAGGTGGTCGTGAAACGAAGCGAATCCTAAGACCCTTTTCACATGCATACGGTCGCGGTGACCGCGCCGTGTGCATATGAAAAGGGGCTAAAAGTTGACACAAAGGTCATCAGACCTTTTCTAAAATTGCGGCCATTTTTCTATCTTTTATATAGTTTCACCTGTCCCGGTGTCCGTCTTAAATCAATCTTACAGGTTTTCGACCCACTTCCCGGTGTTCGATGGAGCTGAATTTTACATACATATTTTTTACATCAAACAGCTTAAAATATTTCTTCGACCAGTCCTTGTGAAAGAAACATCGCATTAAGACTTGTACTGTTAAAAAACATAAGTGAATACACTGTATTCAACTAACTTACTATACCACGACTAAGTTAGTACAATGATGGACCTTCATAAGTATACATTTTAATATTAACATAATTATCAGTTCGATACTACAGCTGAACGAATTAATTACATAAAATGATAATTAAAATTACAATTATACGGAAATAAATATTAAAAAATAACAAAGTACTTAAGTAAGCGTTGAAGCTGCCATATTTACAACATATTCATTCATTATTACATATTAAGTTAGATTTGGTTTTGTATACGTCTCCGTTTTGAAGACAGAGTTTTGTCGAATGTCTTAGAGAAGTAATAAAGATTATTATCGGTGCTGTGTCATCGGCTAATAATACGGTTTAGTAATGGTAACAAAGTACTTATTTATAAATATGATTGAGCGGACTTTTCACTACCCCACAATCAGCTGACTGCTACGCGGGCAGTGAACACTCCGCTCCATGTGAACATTAATAACCATGATAAGCTCTGAAGGTTAATTCTACTAATTAAAAACGTTCAAAATTTAATCGCAATCTCATCACAGCTAAAATCAATGTAAAAAATGAACTTACTTTTATAAATCTGTCAAAAATGCCCCTAATTTTCAACACAGAAGATTTTTTGATAGATTGAGACTGAAATTAGATTGCGACCATTACTAAAAGTTAGTAGAATTGCCCCCCCTGTTAGTAACTAAGCGGAAATCGAAAATAATTACATCAATCTGCTATAATGGAATAATTTTAGGAATGGCCCAATTGTGTCTGCGCTCTCATCAAGCGCGCAGACAGACGCATAATTTTAATGGTCACACCATAAAACGATTGATTATAAAAATATAATTATTATTTTAAAATGGAATATACATTTTTCAATCAATTCCTTGTTACAGGGAACTTATAAAAATATGTTTAATAGAGAAAACGACGTTATATCACGACTATATACACCTTAATTATTATGTACGTCTTATTAACACGAATATATTAACTTGTAATTTACCTAATACTCCATACGATGGCTGCGGCGTTCTAAACTATGAGCCTTGTTCGATTTATTGACTTGTTCTAGATAAACAGTTGGCGATTGATTTGCTGTTGTACTCTTTTCTGTTACTTTGTAAATATGGTACAAAAGAAGGAAGACAGCTATGAACGTAAGATGTCGAAATTACTGTAGGGTTGGTTCACACCGAGACGTGACTCGATGCGAGTGGGCGTGCACTTTTTCAGATTGCGAAACAATACAAAACTTATTTCGCCGCTGCTACGTAACTCGTTGCATCTCAGCAAATTCCAGTGTGCATACGTATATAAATAAGTACGATATTAGGTTGCTATTTTAAAAAGTCAGCGTCTTATCGCATTTATTTATTAATACTTTATGCAACAAAATTACAAAGGCGTACTTAATGCCATAGGCATTCTCTAATAGTCAACCAAAAAAGTAGCGTTTCGTTGTGAACTAACCATAACTCACTAATCTATACTACAACATAAAATATGGTGTTCCAAGACAATTGTAACAGTTGTGAGAACAACAGCAAACCGCTCACCAAAGGCGCAATATGTAGGTACACGTCGCAAGCAAATAAATTTTCGAATAAAAAAATTCTATTCAGCGGAAGCGATAAAAGTGGACATTCAACATTCAACCTTACTGCATGGAGACAAGTGTTGATCGCTTGCGACGGTTTTCCACCTTAATCGGGGGCATTAAGTAGGGATAGTGATTCTACGAGTTGACTAGCGTCTATGAGGCTGACTTGCATGGAGTCCAGGCTGCCAGGGATGACGTCAGAGCGGTTCACGCTGAAGGGGTAGAACCGGGACACTGGCGGTCGCTGCTGGGGCTCTGAAGGTTCCTCACCGTTGGAGTGCCGCGACAGGATCGATAGTGGCAGCTTCTCTTTTATTTGGTGGATCTGGTGGGAAAATTGAAAGGTTTTTATGCCCTTGCTTCGTAGGTAAATAATAACAAATAACATTAAAAATAGCGAAACAAAAAAATATAAAAAGATCGTATGAAACATTGCTGTTTAAGTAAACTGTTACGACATAATATGAGGTACTAGTACCAGAGTTACATACGAGTGCAATGGTAGCATAATGTAATTTTACAGTATGGTAGGTAGTATGCAGTGAGGTCACGAAACCACAACAGACCAAACTGATATCGACGTAATTTTCCTTATGGTTTTATATAATAACAGCTGTTATAGTGACATGCGCGGTACCAGGATAGCATGAGTGAGCTGTAGTTTATAGCCATTTCTAATACTCACTGCCCTGTCCGTGAAATGGAACAAACAAATGGTCCAACAATTTTTTTTACTGACGCATCTATTAATGAAATACTTAATTTCAGAGAAGTGGAAGTAAAAAAAAAATTTTTTTTTTCACATTAGCGACATTTATTTACCAGGGTAACATGACATTCCCGTAGTACATTGACCGCCCTGACGGCGCTCTCAGTATCTATCTCGTCCTATTGTCGTTATGACATAAGCAACAATTATGTACCAGGGCTTCATGAGTTCGTGGTATACTGACCTTCTGTAGCGCGGCGTAGTTGTGCACGTGGTACTGTATGGTGCCGGACAGCGGCGAGTCGAGCGGCACCAACCATCGCTCGTAGCACTGCGACCACAGTTCCATGGCGGCTACCGACGTGTTAGGTTCTAGTCGACTCAGTTCGGCTGCTGACTGCTTGCTTGGGAGCGATGATTGTGCTGTAAAAAGTCGAAGATATTAAATTACAAAACTGTGTACTTCGTCATCTATGTACTAATACGTCGAGTCGCGTAATATTATAGCCCTAAGATATTCATAAATTCAGAGTTCTACTAAACATCAACTTCATAAGTGTCATAATGCTCTATTTCTCTTTCTAGCACTGCAAAAGGATGACATTGACACTTCATTCTTCTTTATTCTTGCTTCAACTACTGCTACTTTATGCTCAATTGGCAGGCGAGGACGCTGGCTAGGTTAGGTTAGGTTAGCTGGGCTGTTTCCGCACTTAGCCTCTTTATTGGGCCATTGTACGTATGAAAAGGATATCCTTGAGGAGTTACTCCAACCATCCCAGATCCTCCCAGAATGCCAGCAGTCTTTTCAGACTGTTGCAGGCTTCGGGGAGCGATACCGGCGATTGGAGAGTCCGTGCCCGTTGATCTGCCACGCTTCTGCACTCCAAGAGCACGTGCTGTGGTGTTTCTTCCGCCTCCATGCATCCTCTGCACAGAGGGCTGTCTGTCACACCTATGGTGAATAGGTGTTTGTTTAGGGGACAGTGGCCGGTTATGATGCCTATGATCTTCCGAATTTCGTCCCGTTTCAATCTAATAAGGCTGCGGGCATGTCTTTTTGATGCTTCCGGAACTGCATTCTTGCAAAGAATGCAAAGAGGACGCTGGCATTCTAAACACAAGTTAAATCTAACATTGGGTGCCAGAGTTCATCGTAAACACTTACACTGTTTGTAAAGCATAGTTGTGTAATTTTAACTGTTTATGTACAAACTAAAGGTAATAAAATTAACAGCCCGGCCAGATGAATTAGATTTAAATGTTACTGGTGGTATTCAGGTGGGCTGTACTAGCTTGTCTGCAATGATCAATCTAATCACGTAAAGAAAAAAAATAAACTGACATATCCTCTGGTCGATCCCAGTGCTGAGCTGGACACCAAACAGCGGGTTGTAGAACAGCGCCTTGTCCTGTTCAGAGAACTGCTCGCCCCAGTCCCACACCGGCCGCTGCACGAAGTTCTGGAACAATAACGCGTTCATTGAGCATACGATTTTTACTTGTTTATTGTACAAATTATTGTGGTTGACTGCCCCGTTGGGCTCGTAATCGCATGCGCGACTGCTGAGCGTTGGGGTGTGAGTGTGCGCGTGTCGTCATTGGTCCTGCGCCTGATCATTCTCTTTCTTTGATGTGTCGGATTGCCGCCTCATCAGGCTATGAGAGTACTGGACTATGAGATAGTGCACATATGCTTGCTAATGTACTTGGCTAGTTAATTGAGATTGGTGGCCGGAATTCGTCCGGGACATTATTGTTAAATTATGTTATACAAAACGCAAGGAATTTGGCTTAAGGATGGTTAGAGACATATTTATACCTGTTTGGCAACCACCAACCATTTCAGAAAATAAACAAATTTAAATTTATTTTTTGTTATTGCACCGAAAAAGAAATTGCATTTTTTTTTTCAAGACTACCTCAAAATGCGGTAGCCTAACAAATAGCCACAAACAGGGTAACAAAAAAAAAACAATCTTACCTTAGATACCGCCAGTTCCCGATCTCTCGCGCAGTTGAACAGAAACGTGTCAAAGATATGGTTATGTGCGCAGTCCCACAGTGTCGTCAGGTACGTCTCCGTGAACTGGAAGTGTGCCGGGAACTGTTGCAGCAACTGCCACACGCAGTCCAGGTAGAGGAGGAGGACTGGAGCCGTTTGAGCTGACGTCGTGTCCTTAGCGGTGGAGTCTTTA
Organism: Hoplodrina ambigua; assembly: GCA_949774945.1. Lineage (NCBI taxonomy): Eukaryota > Metazoa > Arthropoda > Insecta > Lepidoptera > Noctuidae > Hoplodrina > Hoplodrina ambigua. The sequence goes on from OX458979.1 coordinate 1,382,940, forward strand.
GGGTTTCCCGGACGCGGGAGACCAAATCTGAGGAAACGTTTTTTTAATGTAAACTATGTGTAACTTTAGAGAAAAGAAAGGATAATTATTATGAGATATTGAAAAATAATTTATTGACTTTCACGAGTAAAAGTATTTTCATTAGCGCAATAAATCTTGGTATCAATATTTTATGACCGCTCTCCTACTTTAAACTGCATTTAACAATCGAAATAAAATAAAACAATTCTAAATTTAGGGAAACAACAATAAAATTCAGAATCAGGATAACATTACAGGCACATAAATAAGGACATAACAATATTACTTTTTCCTGTCTATTTAATGAATAATTATGATGACTAACATATGAAAGGATGCGCTTAGATACATAAAATACCAGGAACACATAAATGTAAGGTAGTGCTCTGTAGTTCTGTATATTATAGCAATAAGCTTGCCCTCTATTACTTGGGACTTAAAACATAACTGGCGAAATGTGGGTGTACTAATGGGCACACCTCTGCCTAACCCTCCGTGGATCATAGGCGAGATATTATGTGTAATCTGTATATTATTTATACAAATACATAAAATGTACTAGGAACACATTTGTGAAAGGAAGTGTTTTCCTATGTAATGTCAAAGGGTATTATTTTTTTTTGGCGTCTGTCGAATTCAATAAATTCACATTTATCAAATTAAGTTACTTGCTATTTGGTGAGCATCTTCTTGTTATTACAATTAAGTTATTACAGACTAGGTATTCAATTGCGATTTATTCACTTGCAAATAAAGCTCTTAAAATGTTCTAATAGAGTATCAACCCCAAAGCTTACTATTAACAGACAATAAGCAACTGTAAGGCTTTTGCCAGTTAATTTCAGGTACTAGGAGAATATAAACATTATGCACTATTGACATAAAACAGAATAGATGTGGAAGAGTTGAATCATTCATTTTATTCACAGGAAGGCAATGGTTAATAAAATGAGGAGAGGCAAGGAATTACATAAGGTCACACAAAATACCAGGATAGTATGAATCTGTAGGAGTACTCACCTATCACAGAACGGGTGTCCTAGCGCGATCCATTCCTTCTGTATGAGAGACTGGAAGCCTGATATCGTTCTGAAGTAAGGGTCGACTAGTAATTGAGTGAGGCATGATACCACGGAACAATAGTCTACGCCGTCACCTGAAACAGTTATTTTTTTTTAAATAATTATTTAATGTTCATAATTTTAATGGTTGCTCATAATTAATTATTTAAAAGAGCAGTTTGAAACAATTATGTACTAGGAGAACAGAGAAATCGTAGCACGGGTCGGTGGGAATCATTATTTGTTAAACGCTGCATGTCTGGTGCCTGGAGGCACAATACCATTAAACAAGCGAATTTAGACGTGATTGCTAACTTCATAAAGTTAGCAATTGCACACTGGGATTTTCTCCTCTATTATGGATGCGTTAAGAAACATTATAAACTCACATACACAAACAACCAGATTGTAATACACGTTTATCTCGGACCGGAAACGGCCCAAGTTACATTTCATATTGATCTTTATGCTCATAATAATACGGTGTATTTGCGTGGGGATCCTAAGGCAATTATTTAAGGCCGATAAGTAATAAGTACCTTCTTGTAAGACCACGGTGACGTTGTTAGACAGGTGCCGCGCAGCCTCGTCTGCGAACGTGATGCAGTTGGCGACGTAGCGGAGCCACCGGCTCGCGTCCAGGATTGAGTAGTACTGGGAGTCTTGCAACTATGGAAAAACAACTACATAAGATACATGGAAAATAAATGTAAATGACAGAAAGTTGATGTGACGATATCATCTTACTACTATTACAAATGCGAAAGTTTGTTACTCAATCATGCCAGAACGGCTGAAAAGATCTTGGTAAAAATTCGCACACAGATTGATTATAGTCTGGAATAGCCCATAGTCTATGTTTACCCTGGAAAGATGTATGGTTCCCAAGGGCTAATATATCAACTTAGACGCGGACAAAATCCCGGGAAGAAGATAGTTTCATATTAAGAAATACAACAATTGCTTTTGTTATACTGATATTTTTAATTGCCTTAACTTTGCAAAATTTTAGTCCCTACACATAAAACAAAAAAATACTATTTTATTTCTCTCAATAGAGTTTTGAAAAAAAAAGGCTTTTACATTTTAAACACCAGATAATAATTATGCTTTCAGAACTTCAGGAAATGTAGCGTTTTCATACACATTTTAATAAAACAACAATATAATAAAAACACACACTTTATCCAGGTGACCAAGTTCAAATATCTGGGCCATATACTTGTCGATGACCTTAAAGACGATGATGACGTGGAGAGGGAGCGCAGGGCGTTGGCGGTCCGCGGGAACATGTTGGCGCGCAGATTTTTTCGTTGTACCGATCAGGTCAAAATAACCTTGTTTAAAGCATACTGTCAAGGCCTGTACACGGGAAGTCTGTGGTTCAGCTGTTCACGGGGGGCGCTGAATGCCTTGCGCGTCCAATATAATAATGTTTTCAGGATGATGTTGAAACTCCCTCGTTTCTGTAGTGCCTCGGAGATGTTTGCCCAATCACGTATAGATGGTTTCCATACTATCATCAGGAAAAAGGTAGCATCGCTTGTGAGGAGGTGTCGGGGGAGTGGCAATAGCATCCTGAAAGTTGTGTCTGCGGACCCGAGAGCTCCTGTGCTGAGGCATCTCATGAAAAATCACTGTTCGCATGAAATGCCTCGTAAGTACATGACTCACTAAGTTGTTTGTATAATTTCCATAATTTTTTTACTAATCCTAGTGTATAAGTTGTAGTATTTAAGATGTCTTCTAACAAAAATGGTTCCTATGTTGTTCCAAATAAAGAAATTTATTATTATTATTATTATTTATAAATTACCTAACTAAAATGACAAAAACCAACAAAACTCAATGAAAATTAAATTTATTAGTTTCTAAGACACGCTTAAAAGGAAACCATGAAACATTTCATTCATAAAACAATAACATTATGAAATAGCAGGAAAATGAGTACCTAAATTAATATCCTTTAGTGAGGTGACCGCAATTTGTGTGGTTTGTGTGGGCGGTTTATTTATCTAGCTCTTAGAATAGTTTACAAAACATTACTGGTAAATTCTCGCTATTTATACTGTACTAGTTAATTCGATAAATATTATTCTGTCCAAATTTTCCATACAAAACTTTCCGTTTTTCCAGCATTTTCCAAATTACGTGGCAAATTTTAATTTTTTCTTTCCCTAAAACATCTGTTTTTTTAGTAGCCTGATTTGTCGCACTTCTCGGCAGAAGGCTCCCTCCACTACTTACATCCATCGCGGTGACGTGCTTCATCTTTTTACTTTATAAAGAATTATTTTATTAACGACTTAGTAGCGACATGTGAGCGCGTTATCAAGATCTAACATTATGTCAAAATATGAATTTCTACAATAAAAAAAAATCTCCTTTATGACAGACAAAAAGTGATTTTATAAAGGATCCATTTTTTTCATTTTGAGGTATAGATAGCAAAAAAAAAATTGTGAAACATGTCCACTCTTTTTCTAAACGCATTTAATTAACGTGGACAATCTACTGGTCCCAAAAATTATAGAAAGAAGGGATTGTCTAAAATCATCGACTCGAAAAGAAGAAGAAGCGTTTAATTTTTATTTATAACGATTTAGGTAGTTTGAAGAACTATGTTATTTACCATTCAAGTCGTTATAGATCGATATTTAATTGAAGAGGCCAGTACTTCAGCCGAGTATTTATCTAAAATCAAAGTTCATATTTTCTTCCCTTTAAAATATAACAGAGGAGTTAATGTTTACATCAGAAGCGTAGCGTACCTTGGCGGGTCCCCGTATAAAAATTTGTTTGGGGGCCCTTAGGACGGGTAAAGATTTCTCAAAAAAGAAAAAAATGTTTGCATAAAATTAAAAGAAATATTTATTCATCATAATTATCACATTTTTAAAAACAATTCAAATTAAATATTAACTCACCTTGCCTTTTTTCGGCAAACTGATTAATTAAATCATTCATAGCTGATGATGACTTTAGTTTTTCTTAAGTTTCTGCCTCTATGGACAATAGTGACAGGTCTGACAGGCGTTCCTGTCCCGTAGAAGTTCTTAAATAATTTTTTATCAGTTTTAATTTCGAGAAACTTCTTAGGGAAGTTTTTATTAATTTTTGCTTACGCACCTTGGGGGCCCCCGTAGGCCGGGGGCCCCGTATAATTGATACGGCAGATACGGCGGTAGCTACGCCCCTGGTTTACATACTAACAACATCATAAAATAAATTAATTAAATTTAAAAAAAATTGTTTGTTTGTAATGTCATAATAATAGTTTTTAGTAGCATATGAATGTTTACACGGTACCTATACCAAAAACACAATTATTAGATTTTTTGTCACAATACTTTTAATCCCAGTTAAGTTTTCCTTTGGGATTATAGTTAAAATTACTTTTCATGGGAGCCCCTACACGGTACTTAAAAATAACTGGCGAAATGTGGGTGGGTACACCTCTGCCTAACACTTTGGAGATCACAGGCGTGATGTTATGTTAGGAGTTAATTACTTTATTTTTTGGCGGGCGAAGCTAGTACTAAGTATATAGATTACTAAGAGTTCAGAGTGTGCAAATAACGTTTACTTACCCAGAACTGTCCAAGCGTGGTCGGCGTGCAGAGTTCAACAAGCTTCTTGTACGATGTCTGAAGGGTTGCGAGCGGTGGCAGTATGCCGGGACCGCCCGCGTTCGTGAACGTGTTGCCGCACATGTACAGCACTTGCGGCGGTGTCAACTTCGGGTGTGAGCGACGCACCTGAGAATGTAGACTTTACGTTAGTGGGAGAAGGTACATTTTTGATTGTACATTTTCGTAGTTAAGCGTATGAGAATTTGGATCAAATTGTGAAGTGGTAAAGTTGAATTTTAATTGTAAAGTGCAGGGGCTGTCAACTGATAAAACATTTGATTGATTTTCTATGAGTAAAATACTTCAAAGTACCGAGTTTTCAATTATTAAATTCTATACCGATTTGAAACTTGTCTAAATCCATCATAATAATCCAAAATCATTCGATTGCCAGACATAGTCTGCTCTAATATATCTTAATGCATTCATTGAACACTATAATTTTAATGAATGCATGAAGATTGCTCAGTGATTGCATGACGGCTGACAGGACAGAGTGGAAGAGGAAAACGTGTTGCGCCGACCCCAAGTAACTTGGGACAAGGGGAGGAAGATGATGATGATGCATGAAGATTGCTCATATCTGAGATCGACATACCTCACGATATGAGTTCAATAACTTTTGTAAGTGTTTATTGGCTTATTTTCCGTGTATGACGTCACACAATGACGTGATATTTTACGCACAGTCCACAACGCTTTATTTATCTTCAACCGGCTAGGGTTACTACACATTCTCATAGTGCTAAAACATACCTGTTCCAATAACACGCTCTCCGCCGTGGCTGACTGCTCCGTACTGAGTAGTTCCCCACTCCTTAACAACGCAGCACCTTCAGGCCTCCCCCACACCCATATAGGAACCCTCCCCGACCGGAAGTGACGCGCCGACTCCATTAAATTATAATCCAACACAGAACTGGGCACTATCAACGTCTCTCCAGCGGTCAACATAAACGCGTCTGATGTTCCATTTATGCAGGTTATCCTCCAATGAGGACATTCGCATCGTTCCAGTTCCCTCTTCCAGTCCCCCGGTCGTTGGAACATGTTCATGTCGGAGGGGAGGGTGGGGTAGTACGGCTCTCTGTACTCGAAGGCGAAGAGGAGGTCGTGCCGCTTTGGGAACGCGTGGTGCATTAGCGCGAGGGCGATTTTTCGGCCGTTGTCGATTGGTGAATTTGCGAAGCTGAATGTTAGGACCTTCATGTTCTGGAATAGGAATAATTTACTTTATCAGTATGATTACTTGTTACTTTTGTTGTAGGGAGAACTGAACAAACAGCGCGCTCGTTTCAAAATGTAGTTCGGATAAACGTATAATTTTGTCTAGACTCTTAAATGGGGTCGACTTTCCTGGGAAAATTAACGCAGTTACATAAATTATTTATTGTAGTCTACAAACTCTGTATTCTAACGATTGTTTATAATATATATTTCCTTCTTATTTACAAGTGTATGCAAAAGGTATGTACAGTATTAAATCGTTTAGGCGGTTCATGGTTATGTGACAGCATTGCCCTCGGTAGTGAATTGAATTTCGTTTACAAAAATGACCCTATCGTCAACTTATGCGACATTACCAATAATTTTTATTATATAATTTTTATTTAGTTATAAAAAACATAACATTTCACTCGAAAAAAGAAACACAAACATACAATTTGACCTCTTTCCAATATCATGTTCTAATATTTTCAATTGATTAGAAATTATTTGTCCACTGCTCTAATTCCTTACTTATACATTCCTCGCTAACCATGTGACATTGAGTCACGCTCTAATCTGATTAGATAAGTGACCCGAACAGATTGCCCAGTAACGCATCTGCACCAAACGTGTGTATTATCTGTGTACTCAGCACATATCTGTGTTTTATGTAAATATAGGTAATGGTGTGTTTGTGTATGAACATTCTTTTTTTTCGTGTTTTGGCTAATGTTCGCGTTAGTATGAGGGTGACCTTTAAAAAGCTTGCTCATATTATAAAAGCAAGAGTAACTAAGGTCATGGAACCAACCTAATGAAATTTGACATTGAGGTAGCTTGAGTCCTCGATATGGACATTTTTAATTCACGACTTCCTGCGTCCCCGGTAAACGTCATTCACGCGCGTGAAGTCGCGTGCAAAAGCTAGGTAGTGGTGTAATATCATCATCATCATCTATATCAGCCGAACGACGTCCACTGCTGGGACATAGGCCTTCCCTAAGATAGCCACAATGACCGGTGCTGCATTGGCCTCATCCAGCGGTTTCCCGCTACCTTTACCAGGTCATCAGTACACCTCGTCCTTTCCACACTGCGCCTTCCGGTACGTGGTCGCCAATCGGGAGCCTTACAACCCTAACGGCTGCCTGATCAATCAGTTATGTGCCCTGCCCATTGCCATTTGAGTTTCGCAATTTTGAGAGCTGTGTTACCTTAGTTCTTCTGCAGATCTTCTCATTTCTGATTGGTGTAATATACTATGTGCTATCCCAAACCCTGACTTTCAGACGTTTTTAAAATTGAGGTGTAAGACATTTTAAAGCAAGAAGGGCCGACCGCCCCATTGATAAATTATACACATATTTGACTGATATCACGTTGTAGCGTGACGTGAAAGAATTGTTTAACTACATATTTATTTAGCTGCAAAATACAAATAAGATAAAGTTACTGTCAGGCTACAACAAAAAATTATACGAAATTACTCGTATAATTTTTCGATAACGATGATTTAATTTTAAACTCTGCATCGATCGACATTAATAGTTTTTTATAAGACGTGGGAGAGTGTGTGTGAGATATAAAATTTATATTAATTTAAATAATTTCAAAGCTTTAGTCACCCAAAAGGCATGTAAACATACACGGAGAGAATAGATGGTATTATTACCGAAATGTTTGTTCAAATCTGTATAGATTAAGTGACTATATTCGGATGAATGAATCACCATCGTGGTAATGATTAAAATAATCAAGGCAATTAACATTCTGTTACCCCTGAAGCGATGTCGTGATGATCCAGTGGTTGAGGCGCCCGCTTCTCATGAATGAGTTCGAATCTGGGAAGGTACTAATGTGACTTTTTCAATTCATATAATTATACTTTCTAAGTTTATCTTAGACATCACTGACATCGCTTCGTGCTTCGGAAAGCACGTAAAGCCGTTGGTCCCGGCTGTCATACGTGGATCTTTGACAGTCGTTACGAGTCGTCAGCCCGAAGGTTTGACAACCAGTCTTACCAAGGGATTTTGTTTACTCAGTGGGTTGTGGAGGTCGGATAGACAGTCGCTCCATGTAAAATACTGGTATTCAGCTGCATCCGGTTGACCCCAAGTAGTTGAAAAGGCTAGGCTAGGCGATATTTAATAGCGTTTATGGTCCATTTTATACTTTTTTTTTTAAACATACATAGTATTGAATGTTTTCAGAACGTAGTCCAAATGTAGCATGCAACGTTTGTTAACGTTTAAACTTAGATCTGACTAACAGTATTCTATGTAAGTCACACGGTTTTTATTTAGGGGAATTGAACACGCCACTTTTAAATAATGAATATATACATCGCAAACGTAGCGGTTTTACGGCTAAAACAGAAACTGCTCTTACTTTTCACGGTTGATCTTTCTTCCAGTATAAATGATTCGCGAAGCGTGCCTTACATACAGAATTTACATGCTTAGAAAGTGATTGTCATACAGGTAAAGACACTCTACAAAACCGAACTCTTGCGCAAACAGGATGTGTCAAAACACTTTCGGCAGAATAGCTATGAAAAATAATACCAGTCTTACACTGCAAGGCAAAGCTTGCTAACCACGCTTGTTCAAGGCCGATTGGCGATTTCAAACTTATATTTCATGACTTCATCGACGTGAGTGCTGTCGAAGATAAACTTAAAAAGCACATATGAAGGGAAACAATCAACTAGGCGATTGTCCACCGGGCGCCTTAACCACTCGGCCACTACGACATGGCAGGGTAGATATTCATATTATGCAAACGCTGGGAGCAGTTAATGTTTTGGGAATTTCACACTCCCAGTCATAGGTAGAGGTGGAACACCACGGTTCTGGCCGGTAAGAGTCTGGCATGCCCCTCCATTACCCCCACGACAGAGGAATCCCATGATTCCACAGCGCACAAAAAAAGGTGTAGTCAAATTTCTCCACACCCACCTTGCATATAACCTGTAGCCCCTTCACCTTCCCGGGCATATCGCCGTACGGCATGAGCCGGCGCCGTCGCTGCGGCCCGCCGTCCGTCAGCCAGACGGCGCCGACGCCCGTCAGCGGCACGTCGAACGCGCCGAGCAAGAAGTTCCGTTGGCAGTACTCCTGGATAAACAGAACAAGATTTACATAAGTTTATGGTAACATAATTTGGAAATGGAAATGTGTACGATTAATTTTAGCGGGACTCTTCCGACAGGCTTTATAAATCTAGACAGGGTTAACAAAAAAAACTAAATCTTCTTTACAACAACGACAACCGTCTTTAAAAACTACAAAGTGACAAACAACTTTAGTTTTGGAAGTCGGCGGCTTTAGTTCTGTTTTTTGTTTTGTATTGCCACCGAATTTCAAAAGTTATTTCTCACTTTACGACCCAATCGAAGTCAGTTAGTCAAGATTTGCAATATCATCAAAAAACAAGGAATTATCGGTGTTCAGATAGATATAAGGAAGTTCAACTACCAAGGTCGCATAAGCCGCCAGAAAGTAATAGTTCCTATTGTTGACCTATGAAGGCTAGACATCACAAAAGATGATTTCAAAGTTAGTAATTTAGTCAACTGGTTTGACGGTCAAGACCTCGCATTATTGGTCAATCTTCTAGTCTACGTTTTTTTTTAAAGATATTAATAGTATTCTAAGCCAACGTTAGGCCAATAAACTACTCCGGTAAAAAAAAAAGACTGAAAAATTCAAATTAAACATAACTAAAGTACTAAACGTCTTATATTATGTTCTTTATGTGAATATGGCATTAACACCAAGGTATTTACGGGAATCGGGGAAGTTTCTTAGGGAAATAACCAACTGAGTCAAGATAAACGTCTTCGTTGAGGTTCATTCCTGAGACGTGGGTCAAAGTTATTTGATGATTTTGTTGTTAGAATTTCCTTAATCAAGCTTTACTTTGTATCTGTTACAGATTGAAACCTGTTCCTGACTCTAGACAGTAAAGTCCCCTTTACTGTCATAGGGCAGGGGTCACCAATTTCATAGTTTTATTGAAGGTTATGAGAATTATTTGAAAATTATGAGAATAAAATATTTATTTTTACTAAAAAAGACTGGAATAAACTTAAACGCCACAAGTTTTATTTTTATTTACATAATTATGTTCTGAGATATTTAAATAATAGTTTTAGGTGTAAAGTATAATATTTTCTTAAGGTCCGCACAATATACGTTGGCGGTATACATAGATACGGACCGCGGTCCGCCATTTGACGAGTCGGGTCTAAAATCCCGAAGCCAGGCCACATCAATGGCCTGGATACCGGAATTTGTTTTTGCGGAAAGTCCCAAAATATGCAAAACAAGTCACGTAGAGATTCACACAATAACACGATATACCTAGTCTCAAATATTGGACAAACATTTGTTCCAATCTTTAGCCTGGTTCTCAGTACTCACATCATTAGTTGAGTTCTCCAAAGGCACGAAGGACAGTTTGTAGTTGGTGATGAAGAGTGAGCCAAACCGGCCGCGGTCCCACTCGCTGAGCGGCGTCAGCATCACCACGCTGTGCGCCGCGCCCGTCACCAGCTCGCCTGCGAACAAAAAGGTTTCCGTTAATACCAGCCTATTATTTTCCCAAACCGTTCATTAATTTCGAACAATAAGGATTTGCATGAAATGTCGTACGGTGTAAACACTCGTAATACATTATATTTATGGTGCAAATTGATCTATCTAATGAGTTGGATTTGTTACTGGGGCGAGTGACTAGATACAGAATGAGCAGCGTCCACTTTAGGTTATCAATACCTCATTTTCTGTGGTTGTGAGCCCCATGTTACTAAATCCCCGTATGTACCTAGTATTTAAATCCAATTGCAGACGTTTTCGTAGCGAGGCTTAGCAGAACGTTTTGATTGGCTGTGAAATGTTTTGCATAGCCGCTTTTGTTTTTCAGAATCGCATGAATAGAGAAATCATTGAAAGTCTGGAATACCGTGAGATCTATGAAACTTGGCGAAAGTGAATCTGTCCGTTTGTTATATCATCATAGCAAAACTAATAAACCGATCGTAACGAATTTTTGACAAAGAGGTAGATCATGGATAAAGACACAGGCTACTTTTCAATCCGCGATTTTGTCTGCGTCCACGATGACCGACATTTACAAGGAAGAAGTAACGGGCGAAAGTTAGTATAACATTAAACATACTATGAGAATATGCAATTCGACTGAAACAATGCTTTTCAAAAGCTGCTATTGTTTGGTTTACTGAAGCGACAGTTGTGAAAGTCAAGCCGATCTAAAATGTCGATGGAAAGGTCGCAGGTTCAATCCTACCCCACGCTGTAAAAACAGACATAAACTACAGGTTAGGCTGGCTCTCCATGATAGCTGTGCAAAAAAGCAAAACTATAAAATTTTACTCTTTTCCTCACTAACATTCTGTCTCGAACTTTCGACGCATAGTTCTGATGGATAGCCAGTCCTATAATAAAGATAAGTATACTCGCTGTCGCATATTGTTGGTAGACATTAATACCTAACTTCATTTAACACCCTGATGACGCATCAGAATCACATTCCTGAGCTTACGTGTAGAAAAAGTCGCATTATATTTGACGTAGGGGAAAATACGGAAAACAGTGGTGGACGACTTTCAAATTCAGGAAAAAGCTAGTATTTCCTACATCGTAGTAGTCAGTTTTTTGTCAGTTTCGACGAACACCTAGAGAAACTATCGCTCAACAGCTGGGTCAGATGCAGAAAGCTGTCATCTTGGACACGGCACGCATAGCGAGGAGGTTTCTCACTCTGGATCCCTCATCGCCGTTAGTTAAGGTCCTACCACCTCGCGGCGGGCGGAACATTGTTTCATGATTATCATATCAACCTTAGGACGTCCACTAATGAACATTGGCCTCCCCTACAGATTTCCAATAGGACCGCTTGGAAGAGGCTTGAATTCAGCGCGATCCCGCGGTCCTCATCAGACTGTCTTGCGGGCCTTGCGGGTGGACATATTATTAAAAAAAAAAATGTTACCATAGAAAATACGGAGAACATAACAGTTATTTGTCCGCACACTCACGGGTATTTATTTACTACACTTTGTAAAATAAATACACAGATTGAAAGTGTGAGTCAAAGAGGATTTTTTCTAGCGACGAAAGAAACGAATATTATTACGGTTTTTTTTTTGTTACGTAGGGTCGCGTCATCGTGCGTGTTCTCAAGGTGACGAGCGGTGGACGTCAAGCTTGCACAAGTATGACCTAATCACGTTGTTTTTCCTAGATTTCTGTTGTGTTAAGTAAACCACTGTTCATTTCACAAAACAGAAATCTATCTCTGTTTTTTTAAACATTGGTACCGTTAAATTCTGGAGTGTATTTCAAATAGAATGGGCAGTGTTTAATACATAGGTTAGTGATGGATAAAAGCCATACTGATTATTTTACTAAAGTTGATTTTTCTTTGGTCGAAAATTAGAATCTAGAGTTTGTTTATCGTGGAGACTTTACTGATTACATTTGCAGCTCAGACAATGACTAAAGATCGTTCCAGGTCTATTTTACCGACTTTCAGTCTTTATTCTCACCTTATCTTTAACAAAAAGCGTCAACGACCTACTCCACAATGAAATGAGTCATGCGTTAATTTTAATTAATAAATATTGTGTGACGTGAATCTCGGTCCGATTAACAACCAATTTTATGGAGTAGATGGTATTTATTATTATAAATAATCAAGCAATTTAACTACCTTACAGTTTTGCACAAGCTCATTACATACGTTATTATAAAAATAACACAAATCAATGCAATAAATGGACTAGAAACCTGAAAATGGAATTTTGAAACCCTAGCTATTTCAAAATAAATGGTTAGGTAAAAATTATTGGACCGAGAAAAACACGATATTCTGGCATTTGTTAAAATTGTTCTGTAAACCTGACTCCACAAAAAAGCTTTTTTACAAAAAAAGATGACCGCCTTCAAAAACTACAAAATAAAAAATTACTTTAGCTTGGAAGTCGGCGGCTTTGGTTTTGTTTCTTGTTATGTAGGTATTGCCACCGACTTCCAAGCTAAAGTAATTTTTTATTTTGTAGTTTTCGAAGGCGGTCATCTTTTTTTGTAAAAAAGCTTTTTATTTTTTACTTTTTAGTGCTTGTGTGTTAATGTTTGAAATCCTTACATAAAGCCCTTTCAAACAATACCGCACACGATATATTTAATTTTGGAAAGTGGTAGGAGGGGGGTTGGCGTACCCCCTCCCCACTTCCTTCAGTCAGTCATCGACTACACGTATAAACAAAGCAATTTGTCTTGTTACGGCGGTTCTGCTGTGATTTTATAAGGAGTTCCGTTCCATATCTCCAAATTTCATCATCAGATCATGACAATATTCCTATGGGACCTATTCGGAAGTATACTCTTTCAAACAAAAAAAGAATCATCCAAATCGATTCATAATTGGCGGAGTAATCGTAGAACAAATATACAAAAAAAAAAAAAAAAAACATACGCGTCGAATTGAGAACCTCCTCCTTTTTGAAGTCGGTTGAAAATAATGATCTTTAACACACAACCCGTTATCGTAGTGTACCTAATGTAATTAGTAAGTATGTGTTGCTCTGTCACTATTTGATTTCTCTATTGTTACTTTGGTACGATACATTAATGATATGGGTGAGATCAATATTGACATCAAATGTTGGAAACCAATCAGGGTCCTGGAGTCAGGCTTTCTTAACCAAAACCTTCATCATCTAGTTGGAATTAATATGCGGAAAAAAAGAGTATGTGGATTGGAGGTGAATGAATGGCACAGCATCTGGTAAATCTTTACAAGATGAAATATGTACTAGGCTGCCAAAGAATCGAGGAGGTTGTTCCGAATCGAACAACAATAAGGACCTTGCGTGATTGTGCATATTGGCCGTCAAAACAAGACTGCTACTAGGGCGTCATAACAGCTGAGGATCTTTTAGTGTGCTGTGTGCAAGACAATACAGTGCAAAATTTTCGTTCTGCCATCTGATTCAATTGAGTTTTCTAGCGGCCTTCGCATTCAACGATCTGGACCATGCTTTTTTTTATCGCGATCTGTCGAAGGAAATAAGAACGATTTGCGCAATACGCGGTGACCGTGAACGTTGTCTTTGACTCATGCGGTATAGCGAAACGAAAATATTTGCGGTATTGTATTTTGGCGGTTTACTTTTTTATTACCGAGCGTTTTGGGATTTCAAGGAAATCTTGAACGTATCATCGCCATTTTTAGACTTTGGAGAAATATCTCTCGACTCTTAAGCTGTAAATTGACTGCTGTTTAAGCAGTATACGTACAGTTATCTATACATTATTATTTGACCGGCTAACCATGATATCTATGGTTAAATCCTTTTTTGAATTTTGGTTTTTATTACTACGACTTCCGCGGGATTCAGTCTCTTACATTATTTAAAACTTAACACCAAAACTAAGGCGTGTACTCGGAGCGTAGTGAAAAACATTCTTAGTTTTTGTGTTAAGTTTTACTAACTTACTAGCTTCTGTCCGTGGCTTCGCCTGCGTAAAAAGTAACTTTCTGTTATGTAGGTAAGTTGAACTATTTATCTCAAGGGAACACATTACCGGGATAAAAAGAAATGGTCTATCTAAGTGCCAATTTTCATTCAAATCTGTTCAACGGTTTACGCGTGATTGAGTAACAAACATCCAAACATCTGATCAACTTTACAAACTTTTGCATTTATAATATTAGGTGTAAGTCCCATATGCTTTGCCACCAACCACAAGAATGCAAACTCTATCACAATGTTTACAAATAAAATGGAAATTGTAAATAACTCAATATAACATATTTTTATGCTGTCAGAATGATAAATTATACTTTCGATAAGCACACTCTGGACAAGGTCACAGATATATCAACATGCACAAACTTAATTAGATACTAGGACGGCATAACAGCCCTGTGATAACTGAATCAATTAGAAATATTAAACGTACCTTTCCTCAGAACACCCATTGCGAATCACAATACGCCATCAACTGGTGTATAGGACACCACTTCCTACCATTACTATGGCTCGCGTTACCAGGCATTCATATAAGGCGATACAGTTACTCGTACGTAACGCATACATAATGATTATTATTGTAATTTGCATCATGCTTCTACTTGAATAGAAATAAAATGTTGGGCATAAACACAGGTTACATTGTTTTGTCCTTGAACGGGCGTAATTAAGACAAAATGTAACGCGTCATTGACCTCTCGTACTTTGTAGAATATCGTCACTAATTATCACATAGGGCACAATGTTTTTTAAATGGAGGAAAAATAATAGTTTTAAATTAAATTCTGTCACAAAAATTAACAAATTTGAGTGTTTCCTTATTACATTATTTAATGGTTTGGAGTTGTATAACAATATTAGTCTTTTGCAAATTAATTTGTTAATTACATAATTTGTTATTAATGAATTTCTCAATATACAGGAAGTAGAATCAGGATTATTTAGCTGCACATTTAAATAATAAATACAATCCTAGATATGCAGTTTTAGTTATCTTTAAAATTAAATGCATGGCTAAACAAATTTTTTTTTTAAATAGGTATTTTTTTTAAATTAAAAACTGGCTTCATCATGACTGACAAAATGTGGGTTTACTGATGGGTACACTTCTGCCTTACCCTTTGGGGATTACAGGCGTGATGTTATGTTGTTTATTTTTTAAAGAATCGATTTAAGAATCATTGTTTCTTGTTACAGTTTTAAATGATGTCTCTTTACCATTATAGATAAGTATTAAACCAGGCATATGTATCGAGCCAAGTATGCATATATTATGTGAATCTACCTAGCTTTTATCTGAGAATTAATTCTCTTGGAAGTTCTACTTATAAGCTGCCTACCTGCCATGTTTCAGTCAAGTAGTTTTAGAGATTTTGTGTCTTGTCGGTGAGTGAAAATTTTCGCTTTTATTTTAGATATTTATTGTATCATCTTTTACAGATGTTTGAAATTTATTGAGATATGGCCATGTAAAATGAATCAATATTATTATTGTAGTACAGAGAATACATAAATGTATAGGAGAATAAGAGTATTTTAGAAAAGCAACATCAACAGAGGCAGTTTCAACTATAAATCTGGATACTATTCAGAAAAAATCACTACTGTAAGTAATATAACTCAAATACAATAATTTGCCCAACTATTCTACTAGATTTGAATATTATCAATCATTCAATAGTTTAGGATATAATTTATCTATCATTAATTTACATTTGAAAGTCAACCTATGATCTAACACAAGTCGCTTTTTATCATAAAATTTACATTAATCATAGTTTTGGTCATAATACAACTATTTGAAACTAATATTACTTTTATTTTTACTCACCATTCAGAAGCTTAGGTTTCACTTCTTGTAGTGAACCATTTTTCTCTCCTTTACTCTGAAACAAGATTAAAAACCCATTATAATTAATAATTTATTCAGAATTCATTCATTGAAGTGTTGTTTACTTAACATTATCATGCAGGCTTATCTAAAGTAATGTGCTATTGAGCTTTTCAATTTCTGAAATTTATTTTTTTATGGGTTTATTTTAAAATTCTTATATACATTTCTGCAGAGGGACAACTTTCTAACCTCTATCAAAATAAATAACAACACAGTAAAAAAATATCATTGAAATGGTGAAAATATTAATGATTATACATCTCAATTAAATAAAAGAATAGGATATCTTACCAAAGGAGATACATTGATGTAACTCTTGAAGTTTTGAACCAACTTTTTCTCATTCATTGTAATCAAATAATACCAACACTGCGTTGACCCACTTTGGTCGATTTCAACTGTGTTTTATTAACTATATATATAAATAGATCCTTATATTAGGTTGAACGGAAGGTGATAATTGATTAAATTAACAGTTATCCACATGATTCTACTTATTTTACATATTTTTGATAACAATCATCCGCGCAAACACTGTACTATCTGGATACCAATTATTCGTTAACACATTGGTGTACGTTAGGTAAAACGGCCGGTAGATTTCAACTAAACATAATTAAAACTAAAATAAGCTCGAGACGATATTAAATTCATGTTGAAAGTAATATTTTTATAATTTTAAAACCTATGATCCACAGCAACACGCAAACGATATACGACAGATAAATGCTGGTATTGCAAAAGTAAAGAATAATCTATCATTATAATTTAGAGTATGCAACATAAAAAATGAGAATGAAGCAGGATACAAAAAATAATTTTTGTGTTTGTGTTTTGCTAGTTTTTATCTTTGTTAAGTTGTAAATTATAAGTATCTAAATAATTTGTTTTACATTAAAACGATTTTCTTTATCATAGACAAGAAATGTCCAGCTCAAATATAATTTTATATACTGTATCATTGCATCATCTGTTATTTTTTAATGAAAAAAAAAACCGGACCATAGACTGTGCATGTCTTATAAAAAAATGGCGATTGTTAAATTTTTGTTGAGAGTTTGAAAGCACAATCCTCAAGCACATATTTAAAACTTTAAATATCTGTTGGTGAACCTGTGAACATATAGTCTTGAAATGGCTGACGCTTTGGTAGAGCGGAGACCTACCGCTCGGTTTTTCTGCCACAGGTGTAACATTGAATTCGAAGATGTTTTGCAGGTAAAAATCAATAGTTTTGGTTATATTTCCTCTATAAAGGCCCTCCCTTTAGTGTTTTATGCATTAGGATGATGTATAGATCACCCCCATAGCTTGAGAAGGTGATTTTAAGCATCTGTACATAGGAAGGGCGAGATTTCCGTGGCAAATTTTCAATGAGGCTATTGGTGCAGCCGGTCGGTTCATGATACTGCGTGACATTTCTTTGGAAAATTGTTCTGGGGTCAGGATTGACGGAAATTGTCAATTTCACGCAGTTACATCATTTGTATTATGTGGAGTTTTGAATTGTGAACCCTGCCCAGTGGGTACATATTTTTATGTACTCAGATAACTATATGCACACATCCCACAATAGCCCCAGGAATGTCATTGATGTCAATAGAATCTTCGCTTTAATTAATTAGCCAAAACAAACCACCAAGGATAAAGTTTTATTGCTAGGTATTTATACATGCATCATATATTAGTCAACTGTCATAAACTTTATACAAATAATGATCATATACATTTTTTTATGGATAGACCAACACCTATATATCCTTTTATTATCAAAATAAACATCTATAAGAGCTAATACATGCCAAATATGTCTTCCATACAGGATGCATCCATAAATCTGAAACTCATAAATTGTTAAAGAGAAAAAGTGAAACTCACAAGCTGTACTATAATTATTTCAGGATTACACATGCCCATACTGCGCTAGTGGTTTCATTGAACAGCTTGAGAATGAAACCGAGGGACTAGCACTATCAGGAGACGACTTCAGTGATGCAGACATGAGCAATATTGATGATATGAGCAATATCGATGACATGAGCAACCTGGATGACTCGGATGATATTC
Source organism: Hoplodrina ambigua (assembly GCA_949774945.1). Lineage (NCBI taxonomy): Eukaryota > Metazoa > Arthropoda > Insecta > Lepidoptera > Noctuidae > Hoplodrina > Hoplodrina ambigua. Next base: position 1,401,387 of record OX458979.1, read on the forward strand.
ACCACTTGTCACAAGTATGTTATATTATTATCTAGTACTTAAAGTATCAATGTCACTGACATGTAGTACATTGTTACACACTACTAAAGAATTGTAATATAAACTTAAACCTATTGTTCCACCACAAGCTATTTTTATATAAATCATAAGTATTGTTTGACTAGAATCGTTGTAGGATGGATTACCAAAACAAATGTTATAGATGCAACTTTTCCATTGGAAAACTTTACAAAGTATTAACATGTTGAGTGCTGTACATGCATTTATTTATATGTTTTATGTACCAATATGATGCATATGGCACTTGACAGATTAATAAAGTAGTTTATCACAGTAATTTATTAGAGCTTGATGGCTTGAGAAAGGTATGGGAGTTCAACTAGATTGTAGTACTGTAATGTCCGGTAGTGGACTGCAATACTGCCATGTTAAATGCAAAAATGGCACAGAGAAAGCTAGTTTCTAGAAAATTAAGTTTCATAAATATAATAGTAATACTAGCCTAGTACTGTCCCACTGCAGGGCAAAGCCCTCTTCTGATACAGAGAAGGCATGACCATATCAATGCAAGCGTAGTGATCACACTACGCTTGCTCAAGGGGGATTGGTTTCAGGTCGTAAATATACTTAGTTTTCTTTATTTTATTATATGGATGGTATTTATGTAGCTAGCTATTTGATGCCATAAAAATCAACTTTACCGTTTTCATGAGAAACTGCACGGTATTATAGATGGAGATGATTGATAAAGTAATTTACTGGATAGGACCTCTCTCCAACATCAATACTTGATCTTCCACCCCTTTTGCTTGTGCATATTATGCAAATTTGCTTTATGGTCCAAAACAAGATCTAAATATGAATTTTAATCTGTCATCAAGGTCATGATGTTGACTGCCCAATGAACTGTGTACAGGTAA